>CM036616.1:87441963-88743375 GCA_020745705.1 Hemiprocne comata | reverse complement strand
CTGACTGATAGGACCCTTCATCTGGAGGGTATTTGGTGGAATTGATGAGGATGAGTCAGGCTGGAGAGGTGGGCCTGTACAAACCACGTGAAGTTCAGCAAGGCCAAATTCAACGTCCTGCACATGGGTTGGGGCAATTCCAAACACAAATACAGGCTGGGTGGAGAATGGGTTGGGAGCAGCCCTGAGGAGAAGGCCTTGGGGGTGTTGGGTGATGAGAAGCTCACCATGAGCTGGCACCGTGCGCTGGAGCCCAGAAACCACCCGTGTCCTGGGCTGCATCCCCAGCAGCGTGGCCAGCAGGGCCAGGGAGGGGATTGTCCCCCTCTGCTCTGCTCTGGTGAGACCCCCCTGCAGGGCTGGGGCCAGTTCTAGGGTCCCCAACAAAAGAAGGACATGGAGCTGTTGGGAGGCCACAGAGATGCTGAGAGGGCTGGAGCAGCTCTGCTCTGGAGACAGGCTGAGAGAGTTGGGGGTGTTCAGCCTGGAGAAGAGAAGGCTCCAGGGAGACCTTAGAGCACCTTCCAGTGCCTGAAGGGGCTGCAGGAAAGCTGGGGAGGGGCTTTGGACATGGATACGGAGCGATGGGATGAGGGGGGATGGATTAAAACTGGAAGAGAAAATCTGCCCTTCAACACTTCCAGGGATGGGGCAGCCACAGCTTCTCTGGGCAACCTGGGCCAGGGTCTCACCACCCTCAGAGTGAAGAATTTCCTCCTAATGTCCAACCTCAATCTCCCCTCTTCCAGTTTTAATCCATCCCCCCTTGTCCTCTCACTCCCTGCCCTTGTCCAAAGTCCCTCCCCAGCTTTCCTGGAGCCCCTTCAGGCACTGGAAGGTGCTCTAAGGTCTCCCTGGAGCCTTCTCTTCTCCAGGCTGAACACCCCCAACTCTCTCAGCCTGTCTCCAGAGCAGAGCTGCTGCAGCTCTCCCATCATCTCTGTGGCCTCCTCTGGCCTCACTCCAACAGCTCCATGTCCTTCTTGTGTTGGGGACCCCAGCACTGGCCCCAGCCCTGCAGGGGGGTCTCACCAGAGCAGAGCAGAGGGGGACAATCCCCTCCCTGGCCCTGCTGGCCACGCTGCTGGGGATGCAGCCCAGGACACGGGTGGTTTCTGGCCTCCAGGCGCACAGTGCTGGCTCCAACCACAAAAATTAGAACTGCTGCTTTTTTAGGCCTTAAACCTGGGAAGCAAATCCTTGCCAGGTGCTTGAAAAGAGAAAATGTGGGCAAGTCAATACTCTTGAGGTGGCGTGTGACCTCAAGCTGGGGTTTAGGGAGCTCTTGGTGCTCAAGGCTGCAATTACACTCCGGGACGTTGTCACCCCAGGCTCCTGCAGGCAGAGGAGTCAGGAATAAAAGGATAAACTGCAAACCCAATATTACAGCCTCAAAAAGAGAAAAAAAAAAAAAGGCAAGTAATAGCATTAAGGAACATTTTTTGGGAGCTGTAATAAAATGGAGGTATTTTGGGCCTGGTTGCCAGGGCTCTCAAGCATTGTTTGCTTTTGCTTCCAGTGGAACATCCATTTAGCAAATGCTTGTACAATCGTTCCCAAAATATTATTATTGAGGCTTTGTCAAAGTTGGGAAATCGTTTGGAGCTTCATGAGGTTTATTAGCAGCTGCATGGAAGTGCTCCTGATCCCAAATGCTTGTTACCCACCAGGATTTTTGGCAGTTATTTTCTGTGGTGCATCAGCCCATGCATTGATCTTGCTCCTTGGTCTCCTTTTCTTCTTTGCTTTGGGCTGTTGGCTGCAGAACAAGGAGTACAAAATTCTCCACGAGCAGCTCTCTACGCTCACCTCCACCCACTCCTCCGAGGTGGAAAAGCTGAAGAAGGAACTGCTGCAGTATCAGCAGAGCCAGCAGGGGGATGGCAACCAGCTGGTCAGCTTGCAGGAAGAGATGGAGCATCTTCGGCTGGAGCTTGAAAGAGCTCATGGTGAGAGGAAGGTTGTGGAAGACAGCTACACCAAGGAGAAAGATCTGCTGAGAAAGGTGAGTGTATTTGTCACATCTTGTGCTGTGTAGGTGGTCATGCAGGTAAAAGCTCACTCTTCACAGGGCTGCAGGGGAAAGACTTAATTTGTTTTCTTTAATTTAAGTTTATTTAACATTTCTCCACTGGATGCCCTTAGATTTTGCTTTTCAACCAGGTCGTGGGGCAGCAGGAGCAGGTGGAGATGCCTGCAGGAGCAGTGATGGCCTCGTGTCAGGAGCAGGCCCCATCTCTGTGCCTGTGTACTGCCAACTGAGAAGAAACTCCCCAAACACAGACCTGTATGAAATGAGGACACAATCCCAGACTGGTTTGGGTTGGAAGGGACCTTAAAGATCACCTAGTTCGAACCCCCCTGCCATGGGCAGGGACACCTCCCACTGGACCAGGTTGCTCCAAGCCCCATCCAACCTGCCCTTCAACACTTCCAGGGATGGGGCAGCCACAGCTTCTCTGGGCAACCTGGGCCAGGGTCTCACCACCCTCACAGCAAAGAATTCCCTCCAGTTATCCAATCTAAATCTCTCCTCTTTCAGCTTGAAAACATTCCCCCTTGTCCCATCACTAGACACCCTTTTAGCAACCATGGTTAGACCCGTGTACACACAGTGATTCCTCAAAATGTCTAATACAAACTATTGGAGAAGGTTGTTTCAGATGCTGTAAATACTAGGAAGCTGTTCTTCCTCAGCCCAGCGTGGTGTGGGACATGAGGGTTTGTTGTGGACTAAACTTTTTTTCCCCTCCTTCATGCATACTCTGGAATTTTCTGGATCTCTTGAGGTGGTCCTGTGCTGTCAACATTGTACAAGAAAGCATTCTAGTGGGAGAAAGAGACTTCAGACTGTAGAAGTTGAAGGGTCTGGAGCACAAGTCTGAGGAGGAGCAGCTGAGGGAGCTGGGGGTGTTGAGCCTGGAGCAAAGGAGGCTGAGGGGAGACCTTCTGGCTCTGCAACTGCCTGAGAGGAGGTTGGAGCCAGGGGGGTCGGTCTCTGCTCCCAAGGAACAAGTGATGGGACAAGAGGAAATGGGCTCAAGTTGTGCCAGGGGAGGTTGAGATTGGATCTTGGGACCCATTTCTTGCTGGCAAGGGTTGTGAGGCCCTGGCCCAGGCTGCCCAGGGCAGTGGTGGAGTCCCCATCCCTGGAGGGCTTTCCAAGCCGTGTAGATGTGGTGCTGAGGGCCATGGGTTAGTGGTGGCCTTGGCAGTGCTGGGGTAATAGTTGGACTGGATGATCTTCAAGGTCTCTTCCAACCAAAATGATTCTGTAAGGTTTTTTGCAAATAGCAAAAATGGACCTTTTACCCTGAATTTCTTTGCTGATCAGGTTCATTTTGAATCACCTTCACACCCATGGTCATGACCTAAGGCACTAAGAGATGGAGTTGGTTTCCTTCTGCAAATGCTTTTGACTTCTGAGGTTCAATCCATGATCTTCCTTCTTCTGCAGTGGTGGCTGAAGTGGTTGCTTTGATCCTGCTCTTGGAAAGCACGTAGGGCTTTTCTACTCAGAAAGATGAGTCGCTTTTGGAGATACAAAAGAGGTCTGGGATTAGCTGTGTGTTAATTAGGGTGCAAGAGTGTCCAGATGGGGCTATTCTGGAGCACTCAGCATCACCCACCCTGCTCAACCTCCCCTTGGTGGGTGAAGCCTTGGATGGTGGGTTTGGGTGAGTAGCTGCAGGGGGTTCTGTGGTCAGGATAACTTAATCTGAACACATCTGACCCACGTTTTTGGGTGTGCTTCACTGAAGTTTAAGCTTTTACCTGTGTTGTCTCTTGGCTGGACCAAGAGCTCTCAGAAAAGACTCTCTGCTCTTTGCCACCCACACAGGGACACATGGATCTAATTATTTGCTTTTCTCCAGCACCAAATTAGAAGATCCTTTTTGGCTCAGTTCATTAGCTGGCTCCAGCACAGGCTTTTAGAGCCTGAAAAGATGCTTTATTTTGAAGGTGACGCAGCGGGGGGGAAAAAACTCCTCCTCTTTCTTCTTGCTTGCAAATCCCCTTTGAGCACTCAGGAGAAAGGTTGATTGAATGACCCAAGAAAGGCTTTCAAAAAGCAGGAAGACAAAGCAAAAGCTTTCCGTGGTAGAAGTGCCTGCAGCAGAGCAAACACTCTGCATTCCACCATGACAATAAATGATTTAATTATAAAACGTTGCTACTGAGCAGTGCAGGGTCCCACCTCTGCCATTAGCTTTCAGTTTCTCCTTTGGTTCCTTATGAATGGGAAGGTGGAGAAGACCTATTCCCTTCTTGGAGGCATTTGTTGAGGCAAAAGGCTTTTTGAGAAAAATTCCAATGGAGATTTTGGAATAGTTTTAATAACTTCCCCAAAGCCATGAAACCAAATTCAGGTGTGAGAAACACTTTGGACCTTCAAGGTCAAGGCTGCACCGTGGTTGTGGTGGGATGCACTCGCTCTGGAGATGATCCCCAAGTCACCAGACACTTCTGAGTGAGGCTGAGGTGACAGCTTTATTTTTGCTGACTTGAGCTGGGGCTGCAGCATCTGCAAATCCATGTTAGTTATGATCTTGGTACTGAAAAAAAAGGTCTTTCAGTCTCCTCCTTGTAGCTCTTCTTTCCCAACTCCTTAATTTTAGAACAGCTCTTCTTATTCCATTTTGTGGTGAACTTTAAAACACCAGATCTGGGTGAGTACCAACAGCTATTCCTAGGGCTTTTTTGGTAGCACTTCATCTTCTCACTTGATGAGCTAGGATGATTCAAAGCCTGGCCAGGACTTGTGTTAGCAAAATCCTAAATGCCATCATCCTCCTGTCCTGGGTTGAGCAGTCAAACTGTGACACCTCCTAAGGTTAGGGGAGGGTTGGAGCAAGGTCTCAGGAGCAGGTGGTTGCAGTGTAACTCTTCAGTAAGGGCTGAAGCCATCATGAGTGCTCACTGCTTAACACCTTCCATAAAAATCCTTCAAAGCAGTTGTATCTGAAGCACCTTCAAAGATCTTTCCTATGGAAAGATGAACATAAGGTACAAAAGCTACCAGTGTAGGTACCAGAGATGGAGTTTGTGCTGCTTGGCCCTTGTGTGACCTGCTCCTTTTGCCTCTACTTGTGTCTCATGGACTGTTTCCCTTCTCCTCGGGTTTCCATCAACACAAACATTGAATTCCAGCTTGTTTCTGTTTCGTATGGAGACAGGAATGTGATAACCAAGCTCAGTCACTGAAGTCCACATACTGAAAATCTCTAAGCCACATTGGATATGGATCTTCATAAACCTGGGAACAATTCTAGTGGATTCTACCCATCTCTCCATTCTAAAACATCCCTCCTTGCATGGTTGAAAATACTCCCAGTTTTTGTCTGGTTTTCTTTTCCAACCAGCACAACTTTGTTTGCTGGGGAGAAGAGTTCATTACCAGCACCTTCCAAGGATGGGGCATCCACAGGTTCCCTGGACAACCTGTTCCAGTGTCCATCCCTACTATTGAAATGCCACATGGTTTGAAAGGACCAGCAGATCTTCTGTCCCCAACAGCAGGCAGTGCTCTGACCTGAGGACAGCAATGACACCCACTGAGGTGTGGGACTAATGATTTGATGATCTGATCACTTGGAGGAGCTCAGATCATGGTCACCAAGTCCTGCTGCTCAGTACTTTGTCAGATTGTGCTGAAAACATTAATTGGAGGGAGAAATGCACCGAGGAAGAGCCAAGTTAGCCTGTGTTCTTGCAGTGTGGTTCTCCTGTGCTTCAGCTCCTGCTGTGCATGGGAGAACTGGCAAAGCACAAGGGGCTGGATCTTTGAAAGGGCAAAGCAAGCTCCAGCAAAGCTCCTTGTCTCCAGCCAGGTGAGCTGCAGTCCCCTGCAGAGGCTCTGCCCTGCAGCCAGCAGTCATTCCTTGCCTTCTTTCCTAGCGCATATCCGACTTGGAAGAAGAAAATGCTCTCCTGAAGCAGGAAAAAGAGGAGCTGAACAGCAGGATCCTGTGTCAAGCTGAAGGTAAGACACAAATGCTCTTCATGTCTCTCCACTAAACCTGGAGCTGAACTGTTCTCCTCTGAAATCTGTTTTCCCTGCTGTTTTGCTATTAGCCCCTACCTTGAACTCATCCCACCCCCCTTTGCTGGGACTTTTGGGAGGCTTTGTCACGTGGATAGATCTCTCTGTGCTGTCCTGCTGGTGGATGGCAAGACAGAGGCTGGTTTGATTGGTGAAAAGTGGAATAAAGTACCCAAAAGGGCTTTTTAGTTCAGCATTTAATCCAGCTGATGAGGGAGGCATGAGGCTACTTGGGATGGAGAGCAACAGCACCCCAAGACTGATGAACAAAGGATCCAAGGAGCAGCACTGGTGATGATCTTGGGCCGTGACAAAGGGTTTCTCTAGTGTCACAGGAGGCTGGGAGTGTTGGGTTTTTTTCTTTAAAGCAGAGATTTAGATGGTGAGGTGTAGCCAGAGGAAAGCAATCTGGGGAAAATCCCAAGCCACAGAAGAAACTCCTGTGTGGGTATTGAGCTTTTTACATTTACGTTCACCCTTTTCAGCTTTGATTGTGTTGGAGGATTTACAAAGAGCATCAATGCATCATCCTGTGGGTGTATCTATCACTCCTCCGTGGTACTCCAAGTCCCTCTTGCTCTCAGCCTGATTCAAAAGAAAGGAATGAAAATAAAATGTTAAAAAGAAACATGCTGCAAATATTTCTTTCTCTCTTATGGGATGCTTTTGGAGCATCAAACCTTGGGGAAGGCAAGTGGAGGGGGTTTGGTTGGTGTCCTGCCATTTAAAAGGACACACCAACTATATTTACCTGGTTTCTCAGAAAGAGGAGAGACCAGACCAGGGAGCTTTTAACCAAAAAAAAAGAGAAAATTTATTGGGATAGAAAGTGCTTTCAGCCTCCACAATCTTACCATGGTAGATGGTGCCATGAGAATGAGGTGCTGCTATTAGTTTCCTTCTGTGCCAAATCTGGTGGGGGGAAGCAGGCAGAGAAGTCTTGAAATGCAGCAAGTGCCACTTCTTAAATGTGAATTGATTTCCATACTGTGCTGGTCTGTTGTTTTTTTTTTTTTCAGTGGGTTTATGGCTGGTCCGTGGGAGCTGGAGCTGTTAAGTATAATAGATCTGATGGTTTGTAGGTCCTGGAGGTTTTTCTTGAACTCCAGTGGCAGAGGACTCTGCTCTCTGAGCAGAAGAGCTCGAGCTGTTCCAAATGGCAAGGAGACATCTAGATGATAATAGGCTCTAAATACTAGGGAATGCTTGTATGTATTTTAAAGGTTCTTGGCAGAGAGCATTTTGTTAATTAGTCACTATTATTGCACAGATTTACAAGAAGTTCACTTCAGAGACAGAGATGATAATTTCTTTTCATTTTAATGTTTTTTTTTTTCTTCTCATTTTCAAGATGAATTTGCACAAAACACGGTTGAGGAAAACATCCAGATGAAGAAAGAGCTGGAAGAAGAGAGGTCTCGTTACCAGAATCTGGTAAAAGAATATTCAAGGCTGGAGCAGAGATATGACAACTTGAGGGATGAAATGACTGTTATAAAGGTAATGGAAATGAAATTATCCCTGTTGTGCTGTGTGCTGGACCTGATCTTGGTGGCTGGATGATGTGGTTCACTCACCCCCAAAATACTTAAATAAAACTGACATCATGGTGCAGTTTCTGCTTGATATTTCTAAGACTCAACTGATTTTGAAGACTGAAGCCAAACCATGTGTGTGCCTTCAAAAAGGAGCCTGATCTTTCAAGCTGCTCTGTTAACTGGGTGGAGATATTTGTGAATCTCAGAAAAAGCTCCTTGTTTTGGTGATGTTCATGTGTAGGTGTTGGATTAAAAAAACCTAAAGCCAAAAACACCACCCAGAAACATGGCTTCAGTTTTTAATTTCATCTTTACCAAAGTGTTAGAAGACTGTTGAAAATGAGATCATAATTAGAGTGCTGCTGCATTAGGTGAGAGTTTAAAGGAAGCCTTAGAGGGCTGAACAGCCCTGGAGGGCCCTGAACAGCATCATCTTGAGCTCAGATGTGCATGTTTGCACTCAACAGGCACCTGGTGTCTTGAAAACCTTTGGATTCATGCAGAGATTTTCAACTCTGCTTCTTCATCACGTCACATTTTAAACTATTCCCTTGTGTCAATATGAATGTTATGGTAGGGTGTAAGAACTAGGAAATGGAGCTCACTAGAAGGTGACAGCCAAGTCTTTTGTAAAGGTAACCTTAATATATGGACATGTGTGCTCTAAGAAACATGGTTTTATGAGGAGTCATTCCTTAAACACTGAACTCATGATCATATCTGCACCTCTCCTTGGCAGCAAGCACCAGGGCACAGGAGGAACCCATCCAACCAGAGCAGCTTGGAGTCTGATTCCAATTATCCATCCATCTCAACCTCTGAGATTGGAGACACCGAGGATGTGATACAGCAGGTGGAGGTACAGGAAACAGGGCAGGCTCAGGGAGGAGGAGAGGGATGATTGAAGGGGGTCTTGGAGCACGTGGGTTGGACTCTTGGGCTGAGGGATTAAACTGATTTCTGGGCCCTCAGGACAAGAAGGACATGGAGGGGCTGGAGTGTGTCCAGAGAAGGGCAAGGGAGCTGGGGAAGGGGCTGGAGCACAAGTCTGAGGAGGAGCAGCTGAGGGAGCTGGGGGTGTTGAGCCTGGAGCAAAGGAGGCTGAGGGGAGACCTTCTGGCTCTGCAACTGCCTGAGAGGAGGTTGGAGCCAGGGGGGGTCGGTCTCTTCTCCCAAGAGACAAGTGATGGGACAAGAGGAAATGGGCTCAAGTTGTGTCAGGGGAGGTTGAGATTGGATCTTGGGACCCATTTCTTGGTGGCAAGGGTTGTGAGGCCCTGGCCCAGGCTGCCCAGGGCAGTGGTGGAGTCCCCATCCCTGGAGGGCTTTCCAAGCCGTGTAGATGTGGTGCTGAGGGCCATGGGTTAGTGGTGGCCTTGGCAGTGCTGGGGTAACAGATGGACTGGTTGATCTTCAAGGTCTTTTCCAACCATAACAATTCTGTGATTCTAAGTGTTGTCTTTTGCCCGCACCAGACTGATGAAGATCCATCAGTGCCCTTGGAGTTCTTGCTGGCTCTGACAGCCATGATGCTGTGGTGATCCTTCTCCACAAAGACACCACAGTTCCTTGCCCCCATATTTCCATTCCCATTCATCTGCCCAGCATGGCCCCTGTCACCAGTGCTCTCTCACTGCAGAGAAGTGCAGTGGAAATGATTCCCTGGCTACCAAGAATGGCATGGAAAAGGGAAACATGGCTTGTGCTTACATTTGCTGGAACAGGCTGATGTTTAAACTCCACTTTCATGACCCAAGAGCACACGTGGATGATGAATATTCCTGGGATCTGCAGGACCATATTTAGTGTCCCATGTAGCACTCCTGCAGGAACCCCCATGTCCCTTTGCTGGCTGCTGTGTTGCCTTGTTTTAATATTTCTGAACTGCTCTGAGAGCATTTGCTGAAGTCAGAGAATCAGGATTGACCATCCTTTAATATAAAATACTCCAGGCAAAGCCAATTAAATAACAGCTGCTAAATACTTGGCCTAGAAGGGCCTCTGCAGGGCATCTTAATGTTCTTACCCGTGGCCACCACCAACCTGCTTATCTGCTGGGTTGTTAAATATTCAGTGATTTATTAAAATGAGTCAACTGTTTATTGAAATTAAAAATAGGAGATTAAAATGGATGGGGCTCTGAGCAACCTGGTCTAGTGGGAGGTGTCCCTGCCCATGCAGGGGGGTTGGAACTAGATGATCTTGAAGGTCCCTTCCAACCCAAACAGACTGGGATTCTGGGATTTTATGAAAATGGAGGTTTGGTCTTTGGAAGCACCTGCCTTGGGATGCTCCTGTTCCTGGCTCTGGCTGGGACTGGTGCTGCCACTGCCATACCTGGCACTGGGGTTATAAAACTTGACTGAGATCTTCCCCTTTTTCCCCTCTCCTGCTCTTTTCCAGGAGGTTGGGATGGAGAAAGCAGCCATGGACATGACCCTTTTCCTCAAGCTCCAGAAGAGAGTGAGGGAGCTTGAGCAGGAGAGGAAGAAGCTGCAAACCCAGCTGGAGAAAAAGGAGCAAGAGAGCAAGAAATCCCAGGTAGGAAATGTCTTTTCATGGATATTTCATGTTAGTAACTGGCTTTCTTTGGTTTCCTGAGGACACACGGTGGAGGAATTGAAGTTGGAGAGGAACAAGTTCAAGTTAAGAGGCAGTAAATCCAGCTGGGAAATGGAGAGAAACTTCTGGGGCAGCTAAGGACTATTGGACAGGAGATCTGATTTTATTTTTTTTTATATAAACTGGTTATAACAGGTTTAGAATCTGTGTGTGTGTGTTTTTTTTTTAATCCCCAGTGATGATAGTATGGGAATATAGCTTAAAAATGCTCTAATAAAGCAGAACTAGCAAGGTAGCTGTTAGCAGAAGGTGTTCCTCCTTCTCTCTGTATTGCAGGGTAGGGATATTCCTTTGATATATTCTTCCTGGTGAAAAGAAAAGCTTTCTACACTTGGGTCATTTGCTTGGAAATAATTTAAAAATAAATACATTAAAAAAAATAAATAAATCAGGATGACTGTCAGCCCAGTAACCTCCAGCCATCTGCAGGAAGCACATGAAGCAGGAATCTTCTCCAGCCTCTCCTCCTTGATTCAACACCAGCTTCCCACCTGCTCTGTTGAAGGTTTGAAAGCTGCAACGAGCCACAGTTGGCAAGATAATAATCAGAGATGAAACCATTTTCTCCTCAAGGAGCCCCTGCCCTGCTCTGTGTTGCTGGGACTCTGTCTAATGCCAATTAATAACATTATGATTATTATGATGATTATGGTTGAGCTGGCTGGCATGGAGGCATGGCTGGCCACCCTGGGCCAGTTCCTCTGGCTGCTTTTAAATATTCCTTTCTCTTTAATCATACACAGGTGATGGAAGCAAAGACTGAAGGGACTTCAGACCACGAAGATTTTGCATACAACAGCCTGAAGGTGAGTGAGGAGCTCCTGCTTTCTGCTGTCACCTTCTGCATGGCTCCAGCAGCCCAAATAAATGGCCTGAACGTGGTAGTCACCCAAAACCTCCTGAAACCAGGTCTGACTATTAGAGATAGTGGTTTGGAAGGTGTAGCTCTCCATCAGCTGCTTGGCCTGGGGTGGACTTACAGGTGTTCCTCTCTGGAGCAACATCTGTTCTTCTCTGATCTGTCTGTTTGAGTCATCCATGGCAGTAACAAACCCACTTCTGGTAAGGATGCTTTTCCCCACATGTTCCCACTGGGACTTTCTTGGGTTTCCTTTGACATGACACTGCTGGTCTCAGCAGTTTGCTCACAGGAGCAAACTTGTTTCTTGTTCCAGGCTCCAGCTCTGCTCCTGGTCTGCTTTCCTTGCATTCCCCAGGTGCCACTCAGGTCAAAACTAAATTAATCTGCTGCATGGATTGCAGTGACAGCCTTCAGCTATGGTTGCTGCTTGGCCATAGTCATCCTGTGTCTTACCAGCTATTGCCCTACCCTACAAATCATCATGTCCTCAAGCTCTAAATCCTGGAAGTTCTCCTTCCATCATTTTCTCCCTACAACATATAAGAGAGACCAAAACCTGGTAGGCTCCTGTCGTGGCTTGTGTGGGTTGTGTCCTCCTGCTTTAACTGCATCCAAATAGAATCACAGAATTGTTCTGGTTGGAAAAGACCTTGAAGATCATCAAGTCCAACCATTCACCCAGCCCTGCCAAGGCCACCACTAACCCATGGCCCTCAGCACCACATCTACACGGCTTGGAAAGCCCTCCAGGGATGGGGACTCCACCACTGCCCTGGGCAGCCTGGGCCAGGGCCTGACAACCCTTTTGGGGAAGTCTCTGATGCTGGTGCAAAAAGAGTGTACCAGCTGGGAGACAACAGGCATCTCACCCATGTCTGTAGATATTTTAACGTTGCTCCATGCCCAAAATCCACCAAGAAGGAGTAGGGAATTAATTGAATTATAAACTCTGAAAGAAGTCCAGGGCCTGAGCTCTTGGAGCAGGGTTGTTGGTTATAACATTCTTCCCTGATCTTCCTGGCTTCATTTCTAACTCTGGAGGCAGGAGTGTGGCTGAGCCATTCAAAAAAGAAAAAAGGAGAAGGACAGAAGAAAAGGAGAAAGAAAATGGAGAGGAAAAAAGAGAAGCAGGAGTCCTATGCAGCAAATAACAGATGTCACAGAACAGTGATTTGTGTAGAAATGCACTTAATCGCTTTCTTTTCATCCTTCTGTCTCTGAGCATGATCAGAAAAGAGTGGAAGGTGAGTTTGGTACTTGAGCCACGGGCAAGAAGAGTTAAACCCAGTTGGGTATTGATTCCCTGCCGTGCACATGCCTTTCAAACTCTTGTTTTAAGAAACTGTTCCAGAAAACCCAGTAGCTCAGACTCTCCCTCTGCTGAACTGTGGTTACTGGGAGTGTGGAGGAACTGCTGGATCTGATGCATTTCTTATCCTTGTTGTTGGTGTTCAATGGCAGATGGTATCAAGTCCTTGACTCTGCTCTGTTACTGATGGTGTTTGTTCAGCTCCAAGTATGTCCAGATGCCACATTAGCTATTCTGTTCACACCTCTGCCATTTATAATTTGGAAGGATTTATAATTGTAACACGTGTTTCCTGTGGAAAGGAGGTTTACACAGCTGTGCTAGTTACACCCTGCATCGATTGTATAAATCACCCCCCTGCCCCCCCCCCAGCCAGTTTCACATTTGTTAGCTCCTCTGCCCAAGCTGATAACGAAGCAGATACCGTGCAGATAAGAGGGATTGTGCAAGAAAGCTGTGGAAAGGGTCAGAAGGCAGCAGGGAGAGGGAGGCACCTGGATCTCTGGATGGTGGATGGGAAGCTGGATATGAGCTGGCAATGTGCTCTGGCAGCCCAGAAACCACCCGTGTCCTGGGCTGCATCCCCAGCAGCGTGGCCAGCAGGGCCAGGGAGGGGATTGTCCCCTCTGCTCTGCTCTGGTGAGACCCCCCTGCAGGGCTGGGGCCAGATCTGGGGTCCCCAACACAAGAAGGACATGGAGCTGTTGGAGTGAGTCCAGAGGAGGCCACGGAGATGATGAGAGGGCTGGAGCAGCTCTGCTCTGGAGACAGGCTGAGAGAGTTGGGGGTGTTCAGCCTGGAGAAGAGAAGGCTCCAGGGAGACCTTCGAGCACCTTCCAGTGCCTGAAGGGGCTCCAGGAAAGCTGGGGAGGGACTTTGGACAAGGGCAGGGAGTGAGAGGACAAGGGGGAATGGATTAAAACTGGAAGAGGGGAGATTTAGGTGAGACATGAGGAGGAAATTCTTGAGTGTGAGGGTGGTGAGACCCTGGCCCAGGTTGCCCAGAGAAGCTGTGGCTGCCCCATCCCTGGAAGTATTGAAGGGCAGGTTGGATGGGGCTTGGAGCAACCTGGTCTGGTGGGAGGTGTCCCTGCCCATGCAGGGGGGTTGGATCTAAGATGATCTTTAAGGTCCCACCATCCCAAAGCAGTCTGGAATCTGCCATGATGGTTGTGTTAATCAGCATCTTCCATCTTATCTAATGAATATTAAAGAGGAGTCAAACAACGTGGGGCTTGTGGTTTAAAAAGAGTGTCAACAACTAAAAAGCCCCGTGTCCCTCAGTGGTGTTGTCATGAAATGGCAACAAGCTGTTGATCACAGGCAGAATCTTACTCTGAGCCACTCGTGGCTGGATGGGCAGGAAAATCCATGAATTGCTCATTGGTAATGGAATTACCTTGAGGTGTCTCAGGAGAGGATGAGGCACCACAAGGCCGTTAGGGAAACTGCTTCCTGCTGTTTTCCAGAGGCAAGAGCTGGAGTCAGAGAACAAGAAGCTGAAAAATGAGCTCAACGAGCTGAGGAAGGCGGTGGCAGAGCGAGCTACCCAGAACAACTCGTCCAATGATCTTCAGGACAGCTACAACCTCCTGCTGAATCAGCTGAAATCGGCCAACGAGGAGCTGGAAGTGAGGAAGGAAGAGGTGCTCATCCTGAGGACGCAGATTATGAAGGCAGCCCAGCAAAAAGAGATGGGGAAAAACATGGTAATTGAAAAAGGAATGGAATTTCGTTTCCTTTGCCTGTTCCTGAACATTCACTGCCTGCCTGAGCATTTCTGCTTTTGGAGGCCTTGGGTGGCAGGATGGCTCAGGGGGGTGGTAGGAGGTTCTGCAGGGTTGTAGGAGGTTCAGCCAGCCTTTTAGCCCAGGACTGTATGTCCCGTGGGGGGTCTGTACTGCTGTAAGGTTCTTGACCCCAGACCTGATGAGGTCTAGCCAGCCCACACCAAGGAACAACTTCTCCAGCCCTACACTGAGGTGTGGTGGTCTGAGGTGCTCCTGGTGGTGTTTTGTGAGTACTGGCTTGTTCTGCAAGTTAATGAGATGGGGAAAAAGAGCTTCTGGGCCAGATCTTGCTCATGTGATGCTGGTGCAGCTGTAACATGTTTCTAGTGGTGTGTAGGCAAGGAGGGAGCCTCTCCCATCACAGTCCTTTGAGGGCTTTTGGTGTAGACCCTGTTCCTATGGAAGAGGACATTTTCATAAAACCCTCACCTGGGCTTTTTAATTTAGTGCCTTGTCATTCCTCAAGGTTTTGGTATGGTTTGTATTTCAGACCACACACCCTCCTTATCTCCCTCCCAGGTTCTCTGCATTCTCCTTCCATCTCCTAATCTCTGCTGCTGTCTCTTTGCATGCGCGTGAGGTCACAGGAGCTCTCTGTAGTCTGATGGTTGCCTTGAGGAATGTCTTAAGGATGGTTGGGAGTTGTTTGGCATTGGGAACTTGGAAAGACAGGAGGAGATGTGCAGGATGTCATGCTGCTGTGTTTTGCACGTTGACTTTAGGAGAGCATCACCACCAATGCCAGCTGGCCAAACAGTGACAAGCACATCGACCAGGAGGACGCGATTGAAGCCTACCAGGGGATGTGTGAGACCAACCGGTAAGCGGGGCCCAGATCCTTCCCAGTGGCAGGAGGAGCTGACCAAAGTGTGAGAGATGAGGTGAAGACCAAACTTAACGACGTGTTTGAGAGAGTTACCAGCTTCAGGCTTGTGTTCTGGACCTTGGGTCAAAACTGGAAGAGGGGAGATGTAGGTCAGACATCAGGAGGAAATTCTTGGCTGTGAGGGTGGTGAGACACTGGCCCAGGTAGCCCAGAGAAGCTGTGAAGAAGTGTTTAATTACCCTTCCAGGGAAGAAGTTGTTCCCAAGATCCAATCTCAACCTCCCCTGGCACAACTTGAGCCCATTTCCTCTTGTCCTGTTGCTTCTTCCTTGGGAGCAGAGACCGACCCCCCCTGGCTCCAACCTCCTCTCAGGCAGTTGCAGAGAACGTGAAGGTAGACAACCTCAAAAGGCCCCTTCCAACCCAAACCAGTTGATGATCCCATTTCTTTACAGCTTAGGCTCAGCATGGAGCCTGTATTTATTTTGGTGGGAGACAGACCTTTATTCACTCTGTCTCCATCTAATCCAGGACTTTTCAATCCAGCAGGTAGGAAACAGGACAAACAGCCAGGTGCTGCTCACCTTGCCCACCTAGCAAGTCTCTTTCTCCACACTGCCCTGGGGGGAAAGCCCTTTGATGGCAGCTCAAGTTGGAATTAAAAGCAGCCTCTTCTAAATGCAGAGAACTCAGCTTTCTTGCTTTTCTTTTTCCTTACTGACTTTCACCTGCTCAAGGGAAACCCATCAAGTTAGTTCCCAGCTGATTTTCTGCTCAAGAACTAGGCTTTTTGTTCCTTCTTGGGATCTTCCTTCCAAGCCTGTTTGATCTTGGTAGAAATGGAAAGCCAACACAAGACCAGGTGATGATAGAGATAATAGCCTGGCTGGAGGAGGCCATCCCATGGAAAGGGTCCATATCTCTGCTCACCACTCTACCATGTGTCTCTTATCAGTGCTTCCCACTCTGTCCTCTATCTGATTTTTGATGTGCTTTAGCTTTCTATTTAATTAAAAAAAAAAAGCCCATCTGTGTTCAGAAATGAAACATTCCTTCTTCTTGATGAAGAGCTGATAGTTATCTGAAGATGGTAGAATTACCATCCCCAGGGTTTGGTATCTGTCCACCTCCTTTAAGCAACTTGGAGGAGGGGAGAGAGATGTTTGGGCAGGAATTTCTCTCCCTCTCATGAAGTAGGTTGCCAAGTGCAGGTCACCAGCTGCTGTCCCAGACCTGTACCTCCCAGGTAAGGATAAAGGAGAAATGAGGCTGCTAATCATGGACTGGTTTGGGTTGGAAGGGACCTTAAAGATCATCTAGATCCAACCCCCCTGCATGGGCAGGGACACCTCCCACTAGACCACGTTGCTCCAAGCCCCACCCAACCTGCCCTTCAACACTTCCAGGGATGGGGCAGCCACAGCTTCTCTGGGCAACCTGGGCCAGTGTCTCACCACCCTCACAGCAAAGAGTTTCCTCCTAATGTCCAACCTAAATCTCCCCTCCTCCAGCTTAAAACCATTTGTCCTTGTCCTCTCACTCCCTGCCCTTGTCCAAAGTCCCTCCCCAGTTTTCCTGGAGCCCCTTCAGGCACTGGAAGGTGCTCTAAGGTCTCCCTGGAGCCTTCTCTTCTCCAGGCTGGGCCAATGTCTATGATTTTACCCTGTCTCTGTTTGGACACCTCTTCCTTACCCCTCATGCTGACTTCTGCTCTCTCATTTATCTTGGTCCCTGTTTCTCCTCCCTGATTTTAAGGATAAGGTTTTAATGTGGATTTTGGCTAGCTGTTGGGGGGTGGACAATCACATGGGAAACAGTTCAGCCATACAGAAACAGAAACCCAGGCTCTGACCTCCAGGAGTTGGGCTTTATTGCCAAAACCAGTAACATCTCTGGAGCAATGATAACTTGCTGGGAGGTTGGACTAGAGGATCTCCAATGGTCCTTTCTGACCTGAAGGATCTGGGGATGTGGTGGCTCAAGGAGGAAAGGGCTGCATGATGATGTGTTTCATAGTTGGGGAAGGAGGAGAAGCTCCACTTGCCAGGAGTGTTGTAGGAGGCACAACCAGGGCATGGTTCTCCTTCACCATGGTGGAAAGGGAACTACAATGTAATAAGGGTGTGCTTTAAAATAAATAATAATTGAATGTAATAAGGGTTCTGCACCTTTCCCCCTTCTATTGCAGTTGACCTTTTGTCTTTCTCTGTCCTCTTGTTTCCTTTTTCTTTCCTTTCTTTCTAGCAAGACTGAGGACTGGGGGTATCTCAATGAAGATGGAGAGCTTGGCTTGGCTTACCAAGGTTTAAAGCAAGTTGCCAGGTCAAACACTTTCTTTATTCCCCCCACCACTTTCTCTCCCCCTTTCACTTGGCCTTTTGTTTCTTTCTCTTCCTCTGCTTTTGTCCTTTGTAGGACCTGTTGTCCTCTCTGTAGGACTTGTTGTCCTCTCTGGGAGCAGCTGGAGATGGGATATCCAAACTGGAGGAATCAAGACCAGCCCCCTCTAACTTTCAGTCGTTGAGATGCTAATTGGGCTGTTGTCACTAATGCCTGAGTGTGGTGGACATCCTGTGCCATCCTCCCACACCTTCTCCCCATGTCCTGGTCTGGTGGGCCCATATCCAAGTGGGACACCTCAAGGCAACACCTCTGGATCTCCAGGGGATGCTGGTGGTTCTGAAAGGATCTCTCATCTCCAAGCTAATGAACATTTAAAACCACAAATGGAGATAAAAGGAAGGCAGAAGGACCCCTGGATTCTTCTCCTGGTTCAACTTGGTGCTCAGAAGAGCTGATTATCAGTTGTCAATTAGTCTGTGCTCTCCTGCAGGGGGGTTAGGTGGCTCCAAGATGTATGATTGTTATAAAAGTTATGAATTTATCAGCACTCAAGAGAGGAAAAGGTAAAATAACCACCTGCATGAAGCCATCTCCAGTGGTCCCATCTAGAGGGATCAGAGTGAAACCAAACAACTGGGAGAATCACAGGGATGATTCATTTGTTTTTCAAAGCAATGTAGGAGCCCAGGTTTTTAGAAGGAGCCTGGTTGTTTTTCTTGCCTTTAATCTGAATCCACGTGAAGGAGTAAAATGAAAATGAAGCTCTTAATACTTAGTTCCTGGGCAGCCTGTATTTTCCAAGCCCATTAAGACTGAAAGTCCTGACAACATGATTATGAGGCTGGGTGCATTATTGCTCATGTTTCTATGGTTGGAGAACATGTTTTTCTGTCTTTTGCTGGAAAATGGGAGTAGAGGTGGTGTTGTTTAGATCTTCTAAAGCCACCACCACCACCGCAAGCCCTCAAATTGGAGAATGATTAATACTTTTCATCCAGACATCTTCCATAGGGAGCATCTGTTCTTTTATACAGTTCTTAAAAATAAACCCTGGAACAACAACAAAAAAACCCCCCTCGTGCTTAATTGTTCCTGCAAGGAAACAGTTCACAGACATGAATCTCCAGGGATTCCCAGTGGACCTGAAAGAGTCCCAGCTTCTTCCCCAGTGGCCCAGCTCCGTGTCTGTGCACGTCCTGGGTGTACCTCCCACCAGATCAGGCTGGACTTGATCATCTTAAAGGTCTTTTCCAGCCTTGGTAATTCTGTGATTCTGCTCCAAGCCCCATCCAACCTGCCCTTCAACACTTCGAGGGATGGGGCAGCCACAGCTTCTCTGGGCAACCTTGGCCAGAGTCTCACCACCCTCACAGCAAAGAATTTCTTCCTAATGTCTCACCTCAATCTCCCCTCCTCCAGTTTTGATCCATTCCCCCTTGTCCTCTCACTCCCTGCCCTTGTCCAAAGTCCCTCCCCAGCTTTCCTGGAGCCCCTTCAGGCACTGGAAGGTGCTCTAAGATCTCCCTGGAGCCTTCTCTTCTCCAGGCTGAACACCCCCAACTCCCTCAGAGCAGAGCTCTCCAGAGCAGAGCTGCTCCAGCCCTCTCATCATCTCCGTGGCCTCCTCTGGACTCTCTCCAGGAGCTCCATGTCCCTCTAATGTTGGCTAATTTAAAAAGTATTTAATGTGCAATATAGCAAATGATAGCCTGATGTGGCAGTAACAGCCATGGCACCCCTCTGTGTGTGTCAGTTTTATAGGGAGGTTGACCAGAAACATCTCCTGAGTTGGCTGACTTGGAAGGATCTAAACTCAAATGGTGGTCATGCCACGATGACCCAGTCACAGGCTGATCTGTGTGGCCTTTTTCTCAGGTTGCTGGAAGCCCAGCTCCAGGATCAGAGGAGAGAGCACGAGGAGGAGATAGAAGCTCTGAAAAACCAAGTGGATGCACTGGAAGAAGAAATGGAGAAGCAGCACCAGGCTTTCCTGCAGACCCTGCAGCTGTCTCCTGAGGCCCAGGTGGAGTTTGGACTTCAGCAAGAAATCACACGGCTCACCAATGAAAATCTGGTAAGAGGCTGTGCTGAAAACAGCCTAAGGCAGAGGGCAAAAATCAGGTTGAGAGAAAGGAAGCAGGAAACATGAAGGGGAGGAGAAGGTGCTGGAGACTCTTCCACCACTCTTGAATGCTGCAAGGTCCTTCAGCATCTCCCACTGGTGCATCTGGGAGCGTTGGTACTTGGCCTGGAACTGTTGTTCAGTGGGTATGTGACTTTTGTGAGTCCAGAGGTACCTTATTATTTATTGTTTATATCTTTGAAGCTTGCCTTCTAGAAGAAGCAGGCACACAACACCCACAGTCCTTGTGCTGTAGGGAAGGGGGTCTCCAAGCAATCCAGAAAGAATAGAGCTCCTCTTCTACCAAGATGCTCCCACCGTGCAGCAGTGGCATGGTCCTGGCTGCCAAGTGACTCAGGCCTCAAACTCACCCCAAATGAGTTATTCTTGGGCTTAATTATCATTATTTTTAACCCAATGCATCTTCTTGTTCAGGATCTGAAAGAACTGCTGGAGAGGTTGGAAAAGAACGAAAGGAAGCTGAAGAAGCAGCTGAAAATTTACATGAAGAGGGTCCAAGATTTTGAAGGTGATTTGGCTTTTCGTAGACATTGGGGTGGGGGAGGAGCACTTGGGTTTCACAGCCTTGGAGAGCAGCAGGATTTTCTCTTTTTCTTTCTCTAAAAGCAGATGAAGAGAGGAGACCAGTGGGTCCAGCAGGGAAATGCTCTGCCCTGGCAACTCCAAGGGGGATTAGGACCATTTAAAATAATTGAATCCCAGCCTGGTTTGGGTTGGAAGGGACCTTAAAGATCATCTAGTTCCAACCCCCCTGCCATGGGGGACTCAGTGCTGTGCCACCATGGTTCTTCAGCTTTACAGCCAGCCAGAAGATTGGAGGTTTAGGTATTTTTTTATATTGCCTGGCAATTTTTTTTTCCCCTCCACAAAAAACGATCCACTAAAAAAGCTTCCCGTAGTGTTACTAGCCTGGAACATAAAAAATGACTTCATCTTTTCCTCTTAAAGTCCAACTTTTGCCCTCTTGTTTTCTTCAGAGTCGTTAATATCATGGAATCATCATGGAATGGTTTGGGTTGGAAGGGACCTTAAAGGTCATTTAGATCCAACCCCCCTGCATGGGTAGGGACACCTCCCACTAGACCAGGTTGCTCCAAGCCCCATCCAACCTGCCCTTCAACACTTCCAGGGATGGGGCAGCCACAGCTTCTCTGGGCAACCTGTTGAAGACCTTGTTCTTTATCAGACCACGGAAGCCGATGATATTAATGGTTGGCAGAGTTGGGTTATGGTTGCACTCGATGATCTTTAAGGTCTTTTCCAACCAGAATGATTCTGTGACTACTGGAAACAGAACATACAACCCTTTCACTTGGTGTCTGCTCTGAGGCCAGCAGAGGGCATGAACAGGTCTTGGTCAGCAGGTCCCACCTTTCCTGCTCTTTTCACAGCGTCCCAAGCCACGGTGCCGGCGGAGGGGAGGCGGCACGAGCGGAACATGCAAGTTGCTGTCCAGAGGAAAGAGAAGGATTTTCAGGGCATGTTGGAATATTATAAAGAAGATGAGCCACTCCTCATCCGAAACCTCATTACAGGTGAGGAACCTGCTCTCCTCTTGTGCCTGGCTCCTTCTTCTCTTGCCTGGGAGAGCTTGTCAGCTTGAGATCTCAGGGCAGTCAAATAGGTCTTGTCAAATTCATCCCTCCTGGGGCTGCAGGTTGATGGTGATGGAGGTTTTGGTAGGTAAAGTGGAGCACTAAGCAGAGAGACCAGCATGGATACAATCCTTAGGGATAGCAAAAAAAGTGGAAAATGGGAAAAATAGGCTGTGGTTTTTAGGGCAGGCAGGAGCTTGCTGAGCTTGATACAGTGAGGTGATGGATGGGGAGTGGATGGCAAAGGACACACCCTGGGGTTTTGGCACAGCAGTGGAATAAAGGTCGTTTGGTTTCTGAGATGTTTGATGGTAACTGCAAGGGATAATCAACTCAGGAGCTCTTTTACTGGAGTGTCTGAACAGAATTGCTGCAGCATCCCCTTATTTCAGGGCTGTTAGAGAAGTCAGTGCTGCCAAAGTGTCAGTATTTACCATCACTCTCCCACCCCAGCCGAGTCTAGTGAGGCTCTGAAAAGTGCTCCAAGAGCAGTGCCAGCTCCTTGCTGTGCTCTTGGATGTTCCCCTAATCAGGTTGTCCCTTCAGAGGCTGCAAATCCCCACAGCTAAGATTGACATTCAGTATCTCGAGTGATTGACTGAGCTGTGAATGCCACGAGGGGTTTGGAACCTGTGGGATGTATTCCTGAAAGCTTCAGGGAGCTTTGCTGAGGTGGTTCGTGGGCTGCTTGGGTGGGCTTTCCACGTGGTAAAGAAAATCTAATGTCACTTGTCCATTCCTGAAGTGTCATGTCATAGTGTCACACACTTCAGCACAGATTGTGTGACCACCCCCCAGCCCTGGTGCTGCAGCTCACAGGCCAGCTCCAGGAGGTCCATCTGTCCTGCAGTTGGGTCTCTACTTCTCTGTCCATCATGCAAAGAGGGGTGTAAGTTGCAGAGCAGAAACCTCAGCCTCCCCAGGGCTGGGGGAGAGGGGTTTGCCTGGGTCCCTCTCCAGCTCTGGTGTTCCCTGCTTCACTGGGAAGCTGGGAAAAAAATGTTAAGTGGATTTTATAAAAACTAAACCCAAACTTTCTAGATCTCAAGCCCCAGACAGTGTCTGCTACTGTTCCCTGCCTCCCTGCCTACATCCTCTACATGTGCATCAGGCATGCAGATCACATCAGTGATGACCAGAAAGTGCACTCCTTGCTCACCTCCACCATCAATGGCATTAAGAAAGTGCTGAAGGTAGGTGCCAGTTTGCTCTTGTCTTGGGGTTAAGGTGGTGGAAGATGGTTATAACCATGTCAAAGAGTGAGATGTTCAGCTCTCGTGGTGACTGTCAAAGCCAGACACTGTTGTATCTTCCCGTTTTAGAATCACACCATCACAGTCTGGTTTGGGTTGGAAGGGACCTTGAAGATCATCTAGATCCAACCCCCCCTGCATGGGCAGGGACACCTCCCACTAGACCAGGTTGCTCCAAGCCCCATCTAACTTGCCCTTCAACACTGCCAGGGATGGGGCAGCCACAGCTTCTCTGGGCAACCTGGGCCAGTGTCTCACCACCCTCACAGCAAAGAATTTCCTCCTCATGTCTCACCTAAATCTCCCCTCTTCCAGTTTTAATCCATTCCCCCTTGTCCTCTCACTCCCTGCCCTTATCCAAAGTCCCTCCCCAGCTTTCCTGGAGCCCCTTCAGGCACTGGAAGGTGCTCTAAGGTCTCCCTGGAGCCTTCTCCAGGCTGAACACCCCCACCTCTCTCAGCCTGTCTCCAGAGCAGAGCTGCTCCAGCCCTCTGGTCATCTCCATGGACCCAAAGGCCCAGGAGGATTATGATCTGAGCAGTAACATTGTTGACACGTACAGATCAAAGGAAAAGTGTTTGCAGGGAGCAATGATGAACACCTCCCATGTGAGGAGAGCTTCCCAGTCTAGGTGGGGAAACTCAAAATGACTTGCTGTGCCATCACCCCCACTGAAGGGGGGTCTCACATGTTGTAATTCTGTTCCTCCAGAAACACAACGAGGACTTCCAGATGACGTCGTTCTGGCTGGCGAACACGTGTCGCCTCCTGCACTGCCTGAAGCAGTACAGCGGGGACGCGGTAAGGGACCGGCCTCTCAGCTCCCCTTCTTCTGACATTCCTCCAGGAAAGGCCTGCAGGTCTCCTGGGCCTGGTGGCTTCCCTCTGGCTACCACGTGGGGTCATCTCTGACTTTCCTCCTTTGCTCATTTGGATACAAAGAGGCAGCCCCTGGAATCACTGAATGGTTTGGGTGGGAAGGGACCTTTCAAGGCCATCCAGTCCAACCCCCCTGCAGTGAGCAGGGACATCTGCAACTAGACCAGGTTGCTCAGAGCCCCGTCCAACCTGAGCTGGAATGTCTCCAGGGATGGGGCATCTCCCACCTCTCTGAGCAACCTGGGCCAGGGTCTCACCACCCTCAGCATAACAAATTCCTCCCTTATTTCCAGTCTGGACTAGACCAGAGCTTCACGGGGTATTGTACCAAGACAAGACATTTGAGAGCTGAAACCAGGACCCTTTCAACACAACACGTGACAGGGTATTTGGAATTTCCTAGCCAACCATGCACTTTGATTTGCCTGAACATGGATTTTCCTTCTGGGAGGCTGCTTTGAAGGCTGTTCCCCTGGCTTTACTAGGTTTTCATTAACCAAGAATTTTAGCCAGGAGAAAACTGTTCTAAATGTTACAGTTTTATTCTGAATGTTCCTAGTGATTTTTTTATTTCCTCTTTTGTGCAAGTAGTTCAGAATAACCCTACTTGGAGAGAACAAAAATGCATAATCATAGTGTAAGATTTGGGAAGGAAATCCTCTCCTTTTTTTGCCACTTCACTAATATTGCAGAAGTAAGTTTAATTATAACCAATCCCTTCTGACAAAATCAGATCAGCACAGTCCTCTTAGTACATCACACCCTGTAGCCACATGCTCTGGGTATTAAAATCTTCAACAGAGCCAAGTTATGTTCTTTCTCATTCAGTTTTGATATATTTTTATATATATATATTTTTTTTTGAGCAGTCAAGCTTTAAGAATAAAGACCAAAAAAATCATGGGATCACATTGTCTAGTCACATTGTTCACAAGATAATGACTGGTGGAGGAAACCTCAGTGCTGGACTTCCAAGCTTTAAATTAAGAAGAAAAAGAATTTAGATGATATTTGCTAATAATTAAGCTGCTGTTCGGCCTCTTCTGCCTGGATAACAACATTACATTTCAAGAAAATCCTCCCCAGAAAACCAACAGGGTTAAAAAAGCAAAACCAACCCAAATTTAAATGTCACAATCTTTGCTGTTATTTGCTGCAATAAATTAAGCAGCTATTTGCAAATTGATCGTTTGGTGTAAAAAAGAAAAAAAAAAAAAAGAGGGGAAGAAGTCATTCTGAGCAGTTGCCAAGATACTGTTGTTTTTGGCTTGAAATCCAGCCTGTTTTTAAGGAAAGGGGTTTAAAAGAAAATCCCAAACTAAAGGCAAGCTTGCAGTGCAGAGAGCACGAGACTTTTTCATTAGTCAGGAGAAAGGGGAAGATCTGAAGTCAACTCCAGTTGTTCATGTTGTATTTGTGCATTTTTGCTAGTCAGCAAACAGGAACAAAAGTTGCATAGTTTGGACATCAGAGTGGTCAGAGGTGATGACTAGGCAACCCCACCTGGAGAACTGTGTCCAGTTCTGGAGCCCCCAGCCTAAGAAGGACATGGAGCTCCTGGAGTGAGTCCAGAGGAGGCCACGGAGATGATCTGAGACCTGGAGCAGCTCTGCTCTGGAGACAGGCTGAGAGAGTTGGGGGTGTTCAGCCTGGAGAAGAGAAGGCTCCAGGGAGACCTTAGAGCACCTTCCAGTGCCTGAAGGGGCTCCAGAAAAGCTGGGGAGGGACTTTGGACAAGGGCAAGGAGTAAGAGGATGAGGGGGGATGGTCTCAAAGTAGAGCAGGTTAGATCTAGGTGAGACATGAGGAGGAAATTCTTTGCTGTGAGGGTGGTGAGACACTGGCCCAGGTTGCCCAGAGAAGCTGTGGCTGCCCCATCCCTGGCAGTGTTGAAGGGCAGGTTGGATGGGGCTTGGAGCAACCTGGTCTAGTGGGAGGTGTCCCTGCCTATGCAGGGGGGTTGGAACGAGATGATCTTTAAGGTCCCTTTCCACCCAAACCAGGCTGGGATTCTATGATCATGTTTGTTTCTGCCAGCACTCCTGGTGTTTAGAGGCTGAGCCCAGAAGTCAGGGCTGCAACCTCCATTTGCAGGATCAGCTGCTGCTTCAGCAAAAGGCAGGGAATAAATTCAATTCCTTGGAGAGTTTTCTGAACCTCACATCAGTTTAAAATGTTGTCAGAGCATAGCATGTGGTTATATATATATTTATATTCTAATATCTGAACCTCAGGATGTCTGATTTCCCATCAATAATTGGAACTCACAGGGATTGACAAATGGCTAAAAAAGAGTTTCTCGGGGACTGAAAAGTCACTTTCTAGTTCATCTGTATATTAAAATTACTACAAATGTTGCTCCTTGCTAAAGAAAAAAGGAAAAAAAACTTCTCACTTAATGATGTTTCCCTATAAAAAGCCCCCTAGTAATAATTGATGGCTGAGGAAATCAAAGCTGATTTATGAATCTTGCCCAGAAAAGAGCAGCAAAAATGTACCTTGGTGACATCTGGCTGTTATTGTACCCCAAGTTCGTTTTAATCCAGTGATTTTACTGGACTATAAATAGGTGGGATAATGAAACTGGGGGTTTCATCTCCTCCTCTTCAGAATTTCATGACCCAAAACACGCCGAAGCAGAACGAGCACTGCCTGAAGAACTTTGACCTGACCGAGTACCGCCAGGTGCTGAGCCACCTCTCCATCCAGATCTACCAGCAGCTCATCAAGATAGCAGAGGGCATACTCCAACCCATGGTCGGTATGTTCTCACCTCCTTAGCTTGTAGGAGAGTTGGGTTTTTTTTCCCCTCATTATCTACTCAGGAGTGTTTTTCAGACCTTTGAATGGTGCTCAGGTGACTTCTGCCCAAAGGAATGGCCTGTGGTTGGCAAAGAGGCAGATGGTACCCAGACAGTCTAGGTTTGGAGGAAGGGCTTGTGGAAGCAGTGACCTGGAGTTACGGGGACAGACCTGGATGAGTTTTGCTTTTTCCCCATGATACTAATAGGGATGAGGGTTTTTTCCCCACATGGAGGGGCTGGAGCGTGTCCAGAGAAGGGCAAGGGAGCTGGGGAAGGGGCTGGAGCACAAGTCTGAGGAGGAGCAGCTGAGGGAGCTGGGGGTGTTGAGCCTGGAGCAAAGGAGGCTGAGGGGAGACCTTCTGGCTCTGCAACTGCCTGAGAGGAGGTTGGAGCCAGGGGGGTTGGTCTCTTCTCCCAAGGAAGAAGTGATGGGACAAGAGGAAATGGGCTCAAGTTGTGTCAGGGGAGGTTGAGATTGGATCTTGGGACCCATTTCTTGCTGGCAAGGGTTGTGAGGCCCTGGCCCAGGCTGCCCAGGGCAGTGGTGGAGTCCCCATCCCTGGAGGGCTTTCCAAGGTGTGTAGATGTGGTGCTGAGGGCCATGGGTTAGTGGTGGCCTTGGCAGGGCTGGGTTAAGGGTTGGACTCTATGATCCTAAAGGTCTTTTCCAGCCAAAACCATTTCCTGATCCTGTGACAGATCCTGTCTTTCTGTTGGAGAGGCAGTGACAGAGATGAGGTGCTGCTGGTGGGTCTGTAGGAACAGCATTTCCCCTCCAGGCCACGTTGATGGTTAAGCTTTTCATGGGTGGAAATACATGTTATGAGGGAGGAGAGAATTAGGAAGAGGAAAAAAGAGATTAATAAAGACTTTCTTTTGCAAGGGTGACTCAGTCTGAGAAGAGTGTCCTCCTCAGCTAAATCTGTCCTCCTTGCTAAGCCAATTGAGGGGCTGTTCTCAGGGCTTGATATTTTTGAGCTGTTGGTGTTTTCCTTGAGCTCCCAGCCTCAACTCCTCGATGTCTGGGATTTTGTTCCCTTGATCCTCCAAGTGTCTCTGCACTTTGTACCTGATGGCATCACCTCCTGCCATCACTGCACCTGCCTCCTGCCCCGTGCAGGAAGTCGTCCTGTTCCTCTGCCAGGCTGGAAGAGTTGCAGAACTTTTAATCTATCTTCATTTCTCCCAGTCCTTTGAGCCCATTAATCACTTTTAGCTGCAGAATTGAAGGCTCCGTGCTGGGTAGAGGGAGAATGAATTACAGCTCCATGGAGAGTTGTTCCCAGTTGCTGCAGCATGGGAAGTGTGGTAACACCCAGTGGGGAGACAAGTGGGATCTGACAAATATTCTATATTCATCCACTATTTTATATTCTCTTAATAAACAAGGATTTGATGGATCTGTCCTCCTTCCAGAGCTCCCTTCGTCCCTTCGACACCGCTGTGTGTTCAGGACTGCCCATGAAGGTGCATTTCTTACCCCCAGGGAGAGGTGGATGCAGAGGTTTTTAGGTCATTTTTTCCCTCTCTTTTCAGTGCCTGCGGTGCTGGAAAACGAGAGTATCCAAGGACTTTCTGGTGTCAAACCGATGGGCTACAGGAATCGCTCCTCCAGCATGGCAGATGGTGACAACTCCTACAGCTTAGATGCCATCATTCGCCAGCTCAACACCTTCCACAGCATCATGAGTGACCAAGGGCTGGACCCGGAGATCGTGCAGCAGATCTTCAAGCAGCTCTTCTACATGATCAATGCTGTCGCCCTCAACAACCTCCTGCTGAGGAAGGACGTCTGCTCCTGGAGCACGGGCATGCAGCTGAGGTGGGACGGGGGCTTGGGCAGGGATGGGCCTGCTTAATGGAGTTTTGTTGGAGTTCCAAGGTGATGGAAAAAAAATGCACTGGTGTAATTAATCATAGAGTGCCAGACTGGAAGGGACCTTAAATTCCATCTAGTTCCAACCCCCTTGCATGGGCAGGGACACCTCTCACTAGACCAGGTTGCTCCAAGCCCCATCCAACCTGCCCTTCAACACTGCCAGGGATGGGGCAGCCACAGCTTCTCTGGGCAACCTGGGCCAGTGTCTCACCACCCTCACAGCAAAGAATTCCCTCCTCATGTCCAACCTCAATCTCCCCTCTTCCAGTTTTAATCCATTCCCCCTTGTCCTCTCACTCCCTGCCCTTGCCCAAAGCCCCTCCCCAGCTTTCCTGGAGCCCCTTCAGGCACTGGAAGGTGCTCTAAGGTCTCCCTGGAGCCTTCTCTTCTCCAGGCTGAACACCCCCAACTCTCTCAGCCTGTCTCCAGAGCAGAGCTGCTCCAGCCCTCTCACCATTTTCATGGCCTCCTCTGGACTCACTCCAACAGCTCCATGTCCTTCTTGTGTTGGGGACCCCAGAACTGGCCCCAGCCCTGCAGGGGGGTCTCACCAGAGCAGAGCAGAGGGGGACAATCCCCTCCCTGGCCCTGCTGGCCACGCTGCTGGGGATGCAGCCCAGGACACGGGTGGTTTCTGGGCTCCAGCGCACGGTGCCGGCTCATGGTGAGCTTCTCATCACCCAACACCCCCAAGGCCTTCTCCTCAGGGAGAAACTGGATTCAGCAGGAGACCAATGCACCCGTAATTAAAGCTAATCCCCACGGAGGAACACCTGTGCAATGCAGTTTGCTGGGCTGCTGTGAATTGAGTGTGTGTTAATTATCTCTGGGTGGGGGCTTTCCCAGGTGGACAGCCAAAAACCTAAACCAGGTGATGTAGGATGGATTGAACATTGGGATGGAGAACTCTTTGTGGTTTTAAAGTAACAACTGTTGCAGTGTTGAAGGCTCTGATTCCTGTCAGGCCCTGGCCCAGGCTGCCCAGGGCAGTGGTGGAGTCCCCATCCCTGGAGGGCTTTCCAAGCCGTGTAGATGTGGTGCTGAGGGCCATGGGTTAGTGGTGGCCTTGGCAGAGCTGGGGTAATGGTTGGACTCTATGATCCTAAAGGTCTTTTCCAACCTAGATGATTTTGAGATGCTGGGATCAGGGGCCCATGTGCCCCATCACTGCCTCTTCATTGTCTTGTAATAAGGATTGAAATTTAGAAGGACAGGTATTCCAGACCTGCCAGGAAGGGGCCATGAATATTTATCAGCCCTGGCATAAATCTGTCAGCTTTCTTCTCCCTGGAAATGATTTAAACCTTCCCTTTGGTTCCTCTCCCCTTCCCTCCGTGGATCCTTTGTGTGTTCCCCCTCAGCCTGGCAGTGTATAAAATTTGCTTTGAGTTTTTGAGTACTAAGTCTGGTTATCTTCTTGCCATGCAAGTATGGACCAGAAAAGCCACGTCTACCAGTGCTGCACCACAACTTGAGTCTTGTAGAGGACTTTTGGGATGCTCCATCTTACCTGCTCTCAGCTCATGTCCTATCTTGGCTGCTTACCCAGGTTTAACATAAGCCAGCTGGAGGAATGGCTGCGTGGGAAGAATCTGCAGCAGAGTGGAGCAGCACAGATGTTGGAGCCCTTGATTCAGGCAGCCCAGCTCCTGCAGTTGAAGAAGAAAACCTCGGAAGATGCCGAGGCCATCTGCTCCTTGTGCACGTCGCTCACCACGCAGCAGGTAGGGAGCAGGGCACAGGTTTCCAACACCAGAGGCTATGGATCATTAAAGGAGTGGGAAAGGGTGGTCTCCTCATGCCAGCTCTTCACTGCCCAGACTCACTGTCATTCCCATGCTGGGAACAACTTGTCCTTCCCAGGTCTGATGGTAGGTAGGGTCTCCTGTCAGAGGTGGTCACCAGGGTGGCTTCTCTCTTAAGGCGCTGAAGCTCCAGAAGAAATGTTCAGAGGTGAAACCCAGCCCCGAGGGGATTATGGTCAAAGTCAGACAGCTTGGGGTTTTAAAGCCACCTGTTGTCTTTTGCAAGGGTCTAACCTGGCTCACTCTGCAGGATGCCCACCAAGGACTCATTTTTGGGGCAGGAGGTTGAGAACTGCCCAGCTAGGCTGGCTGGATCTGGAACTTTGAGACTCCATTCCAGGAGGATATAAATGAATGGTGTTTGCTGCTGGATTGTCTGGCCTTGATCAAGGGAGAAGTGGGAGGCGTGAGCTCTTCTCCAGTGGTTCTTGGAGATGCTTTCTCCTTGTATCACCATCTCCCCATCTTAAACATGTGTACTTGAGAGAAGCCAAGTGGTGGTAGGGGAGGAGCAGGAGTGAGGGAGCAACAGAAGTGTTGTATCATAGAATCATGGAAAGGCTTGAGTTGGAAGGGACCTTAAAGATCATCTAGTTTCAACTCCCTGCACGGGCAGGGACACCTCCCACTAGACCAGGTTGCTCCAAGCCCCATCCAACCTGGCCTTCAACACTTCCAGGGATGGGGCAGCCACAGCTTCTCTGGGCAACCTGGGCCAGGGTCTCACCACCCTCATAGTGAAGATTTTCCCCCTAATGTCTAACCTAAATCTCCCCTTTCCCAGTTTTAAGCCATCCCCCCTTGTCCTCTTGCCACAAGCCCTTGTCAAAAGTCACAAGGTGACATCAGAGATCCTGGGATGTGGTCACCTCTTCTGAATCTTCCTGTGTCAGCATGTGCCAACCGAATGAAGTCCCTGCAGAAATCTATTGTTCCATTCTATCCCCAATGTCCAAATGTGACCACAAGAAGTGACTTTGATGGGTCCATGGAGGGTCCTCATACCTTACAGCGGAGGAACACCTGGATGATACTTCTGCTTCTCAGTAGTGTCATGGCAGACTTGTTATGACCATATCAAGACAAAACATTATGGTGCTTTGTATCCTCATGACTGTCTGTAATCCTGTTTTGTCTTCACCAGATTGTGAAGATCCTGAACCTCTACACTCCTGTGAATGAGTTTGAAGAACGTGTGACGGTCGCTTTCATACGGGACATACAGGTAAGCTGAGGGCTTTAAAGTGGAGGAGAGAGTATTCATGACATGTGTCATTAATCCTTACTAACTCAGGAATTTTGTCTGTAGCCTGGGTAGAACTTCCTGTAAATACTGGCTCAGAGAAAAGCTGCTGCCATAGAGAACAAAACAGGTCTTGCTGGTTTTTGCAATCTCTCCAAAATTGTGTGCTTTCCCAAACCTTTAAACGTGACAAATGCAAAGAAAAGGCAACAACTGAGCAGAATTTTTCTCCTCCCACACCTCCTAGATGCACTTGCAAGAGCGAAACGACCCTCCACAGCTGCTGTTAGACTTCAAGCACACGTTTCCTGTCATGTTCCCCTTCAACCCATCCTCCATAACCATGGACTCCATTCACCTCCCTGCTTCTCTCAACTTGGAGTTTCTCAATAAAGTCTGAAGAAAGTCTAATTAATTCCACCTACCCAGAGGCCTCCGGCAAAGAAAGAAAAATCACCAAAAGGAAGTTGAGGAGCTCTTGAAGTATGGACCAAACAGGTGTATGGAAGAGCCAATACACGGTAATAAATGGATGCTAAACTGTACAGTAAAAAAGAGAGACTGATCTGTATGTGATTATTTGCAGGTCAGAAAGAAGGGTACTTGAAATGCAGATTGATTTTTTTTTTTCTGCTTGATTTTACATTCAAAGCCCATAATCATCTCCAAAAGCCACTGAGAGGGAAGAATGGTGAGTGGGAGGCAACCTGCTTTCATCTCCGTAGGTGTCTGTGAAGAAATGGCAGTTAAATCAAAATCTGAGACACTTACGCTGCCTTGAAGGACACCTGATGTGTCTAACACCTCGGGGGGGTTTGTGTGGGTTAATAACAGGACGTGCAGTTCTGTTCCTGCTAGAAACTGTATTAGGATAGTGAGTTGAGGAGGTAAATTGCAGAACGTGGCAGGATTATTTTTCACACCCGTTAAGGTCCCAGGCTTCCACGCTGCTGGTTTCCACTGACGTGGAGTTTGCTACCAGTTCTGTGTTTGAGAAATGCTGTTGCTCCTCCCAGCTACATCCGGTGCATCTGCTTCGTGGGAATTCCAACAAGTTGGCAGTTTGGACTTGATTCTGTGACCCAGTTTACATGAGTGACTTGCAAAGTGTTTGTCCTAGTGAAATAACCTCGAGACAAGGGACTGGCTGGGGCCTCCTGCTTCTAGTGTAGATCATCCTGATCCTGTTTGCTTTCCATGAGCTTCCTAAAGTCAAAAACCTTCCTCCAGTGGCTGTCAAGGTTCTTAAACCTCTTAGGTGGCCTGGGTCAGAATCTCACACAGAGATAAGACACGGCTCAGGCAGCCCAGTTTAATCATCAGGTCCTCAGTTCAGTGGGTTAGTCCTTAGCCATAATCCAGGGAAAATTCCATTCAGTTCATCCAAAATGTGACCAGGGCTTAGATAAATGAAGGATACTTGAAAAAAAGTTATAAAACAACGGGGCAGGATAAACAATGAAATGTTTCAACACAAAACATAAGGTAGTGTCTAAGTAATGAGTCATTTCCCTAAGAGTGAACACGAACTCTTGGCAACAACTTTAAATGAATAATTGCAATCAATTCAAATTCTCTTAAGATTTTTTTTTTTACCTAACTTCTAAATCAAGCCAAGCCCAACCCTCTGAACCTCAGATAGATGTTGGAAGGGGCCACCTACTCACAAGAGTGGTCATCGGTTTGGCTCGGTACTTCTCAGGATGTGTTGAATTCTCAGTTACTGCAGAGCCACTGGGGAAGGGAAGAGGTGGGTTCCTGAGGGATGCTGGACCAGGATGCTGGTGGTGATGCCTCTGCCAAAATGTGACAAGGACATCTGGCAGCAGCCAAAACCCTGTGAGGCTTTTGTCCTTTCCACTTCCAGAACCGGTCTTGTCTTTCATGGTGTGGTTCCCCAAGTCTCATGAACTCCTCGATGATAAAGAGCTTTCAAAACCAAACCAAACCACACCAAACACTCTTCACACTGGTGTAAATCACATCTAAGCAGCAAATTTATGAGCAGGCCCCCCTGTCTGCTCAGAGGATTCAAGTAGAATGTGAAGTCTCTTAAGATACACTAAATCCCACCATGCTGGAGTCACCTTGTTAGACAAGGAGTGTGTTTTAACATCATGTATATAACCCATGTATATACAAACTGTAGGAGTCCTGTATGTACTTATTGTGTATATTACTATCCAAAAAAAGCACATTTTTAAAGAAAAAGTTGAGTGCTGTGAAGAATTCCACTGGTCTATGTGTGTGGGTAAATACCTTGTTTCAGCAGGACCGTGGTTTGGTGGGGCTGTCACCAGTGAGGGACAGCCTGAAGGCCATTCCCTAGGGAGAAGTTCTTTTTCCTCTAACCTTTTCCTCTACCCACCACCCAGCCAACCCCAGAAGAAAACGTGTTGCTTGTGCAGTGCCAGCACTACCTCCAAACAACAGTCCTGGAGCATGTGCACCTCCTGGGAACGTTCAGTAGTGCCTTCATCTCCCCTTCATGCACGAGGGTCGTGTCACCATTTTGCTGCCTGTGCCCAGCAGGCCCACGCTCTTCTGTCACTTGCTCAGCTACAACATTTTGATTTATTGGACCTACCTCTTTTTTCACCTTCTGCAACTGAATGTGCTTTTTTTCTTTTTTGTGCCATGTTCTGAATTGAGGGGTTTTCAGTTGCATCTTAGCCCTCTTTTTCCCCCCCCCCATGCTGCAGTGGTCTTCACAGTTTAAAAATCAACATTCAGAGCAGGATCCAGCCTTGCTGTCAGGCTCAGAACTTGGGCCAGCAGTTTCCTCTCAGGCTCTTCAGGTCTCTCTGCCTCTTTCTGATGGAAAGGATTCAGAGCACAATTCCCAACAGATTGATTGAAGCAATGCTTAGCATTCAGGCTAAGTGAATCCTCTTGCACAGCCATTTAGGATTATAAAACGTGGTTGATGGCCTTCTAGGGGGTGATGGTCTTTCACTGGTGTTTGCAGGATCAGAATTCCCATGTAAAACCACAAGGACTCTTAAAAACTCTTGGTGTTCATCAACGGGAACTGGGATTGGCTGCCTTGATCTGTGATGATGTAGTTTATCCACTCACCTCCATCTGAAACAGGATTCTGTATGAAATATCTTTCAAATATGTTACCTTTTTCATTACATTTCTTTTTAGCTGTTAATTTGGTGAAACTGCTGTGCTCCAGCATGCCTTTCTTGCCTCAGATTGGCACTGCTTGATTTAAAGAGCATTAATTTAGAGATCATTCATTTAAAGAGCATTCCACTTCCCACAAAGCACAGCTTTGAAAAAAGCTGGTGGTTTTCCAGATCTCTCTATTTAAATATTGATGATTAAGTTGAGCGTTGCCCCACTCTGTGCCTTGAGCTGTTACTGAGGTAACTGACTCCTCAACTCCTTGTTTCTCTGAAACAAGCCTTTCAAATGTGGGAATATTTTTACTGCTCTGTCATAAAAAGTTGTCTGTGGGTGTATCAGATTGTAAAAGTCTCACTCCGAGGAGGTCTGGGAAAGCATTTTGAAGTTCCTAGGGAAAAAAACCACTGACCCACCGTGATTTTTATCTACATAAAGCATCTCAGAAAAGCACTACAGGGAAGAAATAATTTTAAAAGAAATTCAAAAAGAACCCCCTGAAGAATTAAATCCCAGAAACCACCATCACTACAAAGCCAGCACTTCAGAGGTGACATCAGGCAGGTGCTGTCTGACCTACAAGAAGCCTCCAGGACAAGGTGCATGCTCCATATTCACCAAAAATTTGCTTTTATAGCCTTTTTTTTTTTTGTGTCTTTCATTGGCATTTTGTTGCTGAGGTTGCTTACCTTGCAGCTGGCTGAGCTGTTGTAGCAGGTGCCTGTAGAAAAGAACGTGAGACCCCCATTTATGCCATCCTACAGGAGAAATATTTTTTTGCCCCACTGTCTTCTCCCAACTCCCCGTTTTACTCCACCACTTTCTGTGAGTAAACCAGGAAGAAAATCTGGGCACGTTTCAGGGTTTCAACTCACTCAGTTACTGCATTTCCTGATCCTTGCCACTTAAACACTGATCCCACAACAATACATGAAGTCCTTGCAATAGGTGACTGTCACTTTTTTTGCAGAAGACACAAAAGATGCACTTGAAACGTTCCCCTCCGTGTTCAGCAGAAAAATTGAACAACATTGGGCAAGCTTGGAGACCACATTGAACTGGGAAAATCAGCATTTTGCAGATAAAGAGAATCAAAAGGAATTGCATGAGCTGTCATGAGCCTTTTCCCTCCCACTTTGTTGATCCACAGCCATAAATTGAATGTTTATTTCCCTGCAAGAAGTTCCAGCAGGGTGGGATGTTAAATAAAACAATCCCGAGGACATTCTCCCCCATGAATATATTTCAAAATGTAAATGCCAGTAGACAAAAACTTTCAAATTAAGTTGAAATGAATAGGAAAAAAAAAATTACCAACAACAAAGTGCTACTACAGTGCAATGTTTATTTTGTTTGTTTGGGGGGTTTTTTTTGGGGGGTTGTGAAGTCTTAACAAGCAGAAGCTGCTCTCAGAGATGGTGAACAGTGTAGATGAGATACTACTGCTTATAAAATATTTTTCCAGTTTGAACAAAGCTGTAAACTACACTTTTGTTTATAGGAAAATGCTTGTAATAGTCACTGTAATATTCAGCTGTGGATAAAAAAAAAACACAACAAAACAAAATTTGTCAAATAAACACTTTTGAAGAAATTTTGGGTCAAGAATGGGAATGTAAAAAATGCACCTTTCAATATTTACTTCTATGTATTGGAAGCACTTCTATTTAAAAATTACAGAGTACTTGACAGTGTCAAAGCTTTTTTACTTATGATTTTGAAAGGTTTAGAATTTATAACTGAATTTCAGAGGTGCTTCAACAGATTTTTACTGATCCTCCCATTTTTTGCCAGACAGTCTGAATGGTTCCACTAAAGTCTATATGCATGTGAGTCGTACCTCAAGAGGCATTTTCAAGCACCAAAGCTTTGAAAGGTGTTTTTTGTGGATCCTCTACACCCAGCCAGGAGGTTGCAGTGGACACACATATGGAGGAGACCAGCAGGCAAGTTCTGCCCCTCTCCATGCAAATCCAGAAATGCTAAAGCTTGGAAATAGAATCATCGTTGCAGTATCCCAGACTGGTTTGAGTTGGAAGGGACCTTAAAGATCATCTAGTTCCAACCCCCCTGCATGGGCAGGGGCACCTCCCACTAGACCAGGTTGCTCCAAGCCCCATCCAACCTGCCCTTCAACACTGCCAGGGATGGGGCAGCCACAGCTTCTCTGGGCAACCTGGGCCAGTGTCTCACCACCCTCACAGCCAAGAATTTCCTCCTAGGATCTAAATCGTGCTTCTTTCAGCTTCAAGCTATTCCCCCTTGTCCTCTCACTCCCTGCCCTTGTCCAAAGCCTCTCCCCAGTTTTCCTGGAGCCTCTTCAGACACTGGAAGGTGCTCTAAGGTCTCCCTGGAGCCTTCTCTTCTCCAGGCTGAACACCCCCAGCTCCCTCAGCTGCTCCTCCTCAGACTTGTGCTCCAGCCCCTTCCCCAGCTCCCTTGCCCTTCTCTGGACACGCTCCAGCCCCTCCATGTCCTTCTTGTCCTGAGGGGCCCAGAACTGACCCCAGGATTCCAGGTGTCCCCTCACCAGTGCCCAGCACAGGGGGGCGATCCTTGCCCTGGTCCTGCTGGGCCCAGTTTCTGCTACAAACAGGGGCAGCGCTGGCCCAGCCACGGACCGCGAAGCACCTCAGGGCTATTAAACCGCTATTAAAACTCCAGCCCAGGTTCTCCACGGGGGTGACCTCGACCCTGGGGGAGGGGAGCTGCCCTCAGGGCTCCCGGTGCTGACCCTGGCAGTGGTCCCCGGGTCTCAGGTGCCTCCCCCAGGCACAAGCTCCCTCAGGGGTCCCGGGTAACTCCGCTATCACAGCGGCTTCTCCTCACGGACCGCGGAGGACGCCCGGACCTCGCGCTTTGGCGAATCGGCGGATCCTAGGGCGTTGCCTCGCTAACTGCGGCCGAGAAGGCGGTGGGGGGAACCGGTGAGGGGAAACGGCGAGGAGAGAAATCAAAGGTAAGTGAAATTTAAAAAAAAAAAAAAAAAAAAGACATTTTAAATATATAAATTAAAAAGTGTCGCTGTGCCTGCCTGCTCTCTCCGCCCCCAGCGTGGCGAATATGCGGTGGGTGAAAAGGGCGGGCCGGGCGGGGTGCGGCAGACGGCGGCGCAGAGCGGGGCGGTGCGGTGTGGCCATGGCGCTGCTGCGGGGTGAGGCTTCTCTCAGCCGGCGGCGGGGTGGGCGGGCAGCTCCCCACACCCTGGGGGGCATAGTGGGGCTCTGGCTCTTCAGCTGGAGTGGCGTGGCCACCGGTCCCTGAGGGGAAGCGGGGCCTGGGCTGCCGGGGAAGCTGGGCCGAGTCTGAGGGAAGGGTGATCGGCGGCGCCAGGGCTTTCCCGGCCGGTGTGGCGGGGAGGCCGGGCCGGGTCTGAGGGAAAGGTGACCGCCGGGGTCCTGGCTGTCCTGCTTCGTGGTCGGGGCCCGTAACTCCGTGGTACCTCGTGTTGTCCGTCAGAAAACCCAGAATGGAGCCTCTGAGGCCGTTCCTGTGCTTCCAGAGCCGTTTCCCTCCCCGTCCCCTGTCAGCATCCCTGCGATAAACAGCTGGAAATAAATGCGACCTTTCAAAAAACCCTGAGCCGCATTAGGTGCAGAGGTGTCTGTCACAACCCTTTCTGTATTGATATTGTGTGAATATATATTGAATATACTGTGTTTGACTTTCTGGATTGCTTAAGCCAGCTGTGGTACAAACCAACCTATGGCAAAGGGTGTCGAATATGAGTCTAGTAACTGGGTACGTCTGTGTGCAGTGACTAGAAGTGACACTTGAAGTGTCCATGGTGGAAAGTTTCTTCTGGCACATCCAACCCTTACCTGTGTTGGCAGTAAGGGTGCAGGATAAACCCTGGTTCTAAGTGCCAATGGTTCCTAAAAGTGTTTTATGTTAAGAACTACTTTATTCTCTGTGTGGTTTAAACTTTGTGTCTCTTAAAAATGAGATAATCGGCCCCTTGATACCTGATCTGGTTTAAAAACAAAGTCGAAATATATTGAAGAAAGGGTTTCTACCTATTTGACACTGCTTTGTTACCTGTGTCCTACTAAGTCATGGTTTGAGGTTTTGGTGCTGAAAGCCTGTTCTGTCAGTGTTGCAGTAATTCTGTACTGCTCTACTGAACAGCTTTGCCCACACTTGTTTGATGTTAGTTTTCTGTGCCTGTTTCAGAATCTTCTCTTCACGATCTTCTCTCATCTCTTGCCACAATATTTTTCATACACTGTTCTCTTTAAAATTATTTTTGAGGTTATTGATTGGGTTTTAAGCCTTCAGAAAGGGAACTGATGAAGAAATCTTTTCATACCAGGCACATTTGAGGAATGTTGGAGAATGTTTCAGACCTAGAATCGCAGATCCCCATTTGACAGCTGACAAAGCCAGATTAAAAGAGGTTTTGAATTGGGAGTTTCATAAGGATTTGGAGTGGCCTTTGCTTTGGAGCTCTGAAAGTTCCCAGATCTCTCCAATCAAGCAAAATTAGTCAGGCTCTGGAGGAATATACCCTTAGGGGAATGGCTCTGTGGTCACTTGAATTCAGTATAACACAGGTTGTGTTGCTGCTGCCTCCCTTGCTGCTTCAGTCCAACCTTCTCTCCTGAGTCTGGAATTACTGTTTTATTGAGCAGCCAGAAGGTGAAGTCAGGCTCAGAATTGATCCAAAGAAAAATTAGCCCCTGGTTTTCTGCTGACTCCGGGTTAATCTTCAGCTGCCATGGTGGTGTGACCAGCTCTGGTTTATGCTTTGGCCCCACGGGGCTGTTTTGTGAAGAAGGACACAGCAATGAGCAGCCTCAGTGAAAAACAGATATTGTTATTGTGAAAGGAAGGTTCAGGGGCAAAGTTCCATCCTCGCCCCCGGACTGGTTGTTTGTAAGGGTGGATGTGATTCAGCAATTTGTGTGGATAACCAGCAACCTGGCCAAAAGGGAGGCAAACAAGTTGGTGGTTTTTTTTTTCTTGATCAGGTCCCCAGCAAAGCTCTTGCTGGCACAATTTTGGAGGAGGCTGAGGGACAGGAATGGGTGGACAGGAGGAGTGGTGGCAAGAGGAGTGTCAAGGCATGCAGGGAAGATAAGCTTAGGGACATGAGATCATCCTTAAAAGAGCTAATGGTCTTTTTTTTTTACAAGTGTTGTTAACATTTAGTGGAGACTCAAACTCCACATCCCATAAATGATTGTTAATACATGACATTTTGGATGGTTAAGTGACGGGTGTACATTTAATCTGTCACCTGAATATCTAGGAAGTCCAGGAACTGCTCCTGAAGAGACTGTGTTGTCCACACCTGTTTGCCATAAACCTACATCAGGGAAACCACCCTCATCTTTGTTAAAAAATCTTGTAGGTTTCACACCTTGTGTCTGTGAAGAGTTGTCAGCTTTTTTTTTTTTGTTTAAATAAGCACAAAAGAAAAAAAAAATTAGTCAATGGGTTAATAATTGTTTTGGATGAAATTGAATTACTTGCTGTTATCAAATAAGTAGTGATTGTACTTTCTCACAGTACCAGGTTTGGTACTTTTCAGACCTCTGAACATACAGAGGTCTCTTGAAATACAATTGGTTCAGTGACTCTGGTGTTCCCTCTGTGAAAGCCACCTTGGGTTTTGCATTCATCCTTGTCCTTGGAGCTGCAATCCTTGCTCAGTCTACGTCAGGGTATTTCCCAGATGATGATCTGAGTGTATTCACTGCCTGTTTCAGATCCCAACAGCATGGTCCAGTCCTTGGCAGTGGAGCCAGCTTGACCTTCACCACTTTGGAAAGTCCTTTTCTGTAAAATCACATAGTCTGAGATCCAAATACATGAGAGACAGAGGAGACAAACCAGCCAACTGACAGAAGGCCTGGAAACAGGGCTCATGAGCAGCTTAATGAACAGGCATTTTCATTCTTGTATTTCTACAGATCCTTCTGGCGTTGCTGAAAATAACTGTGGGTGTTTGGTGGCAGCTGTAGAAAAGGGACATGAGCTCTGTTGTCCAACTGGGGGAAGGTTCACAACCTGCCTCCCACGTGCTCCTGGGCATGGGAGCAGCGAGCTGCCGTGCCAAGCACCCCGTCCACGCTCACTGTGGTTCACAGACATACATAGATGATGTGTATCATTCTGGAAATCAAAGTTAAAATGCATGTAAAAAGGGTTGTTTCGTTTTTTGCTTTATTGTTTTTTTTCTTTGTGGAAACTGTTACAGAGTGTCAGCCAAAAAAGTGCTGATTTTTCTAGGGTGAGGGAATGGCCTCTTTGTTTCTTAAAATAAATTGTTCCTCATCTGACTATTTCACAGGAATCCACTGTGAGATTTCATAGATGTTACTTTCATACTTTTACCACACTAGCTCTAATGTCTGATGTTCTGTGACAGTCTCCTTTGTCTCCCTGGTATCCAAACTATTTTTTTTTTTTCAAACCTTTTCATGGAAAAGAAGCATTTCTGGAATCATAGAATCCCAGATTGGTTTGGTTTGGTACGGACCTTAAAGATCTAGTTCCAACCCCCCTGCATGGGCAGGGACACCTCCCACTAGACCAGGTTGCTCCAAGCCCCATCCAACCTGCCCTTCAACACTTCCAGGGATGGGGCAGCCACAGCTTCTCTGGGCAACCTGGGCCAGTGACTCCCCACCCTCACAGCAAAGAATTTCTTCGTAATGTCTCATCTAGATCTCCCCTCTTCCAGTTCTAATCCATTCCCCCTTGTCTTCTCACTCCCTGCCCTTGTCCAAAGCCCCTCCCCAGCTTTCCTGGAGCCCCTTGAGGCACTGGAAGGTGCTCTAAGGTCTCCCTGGAGCCTTCTCTTCTCCAGGCTGAACACCCCCAACTGTCTCAGCCTGTCTCCAGAGCAGAGCTGCTCCAGCTCCTCAGCATCTCTGTGGCCTCCTCTGGACTCACTCCCAGCTTTTCTTTCTGACCATCACTCTGCACACCTTCCCTGTCTAAAGCATTCCTGTCTTTTCTTCATGTTGAACAGTGTGGGTTCACACTGTATTTATTTTCAAAGCCTCTTGTGAATTGAGCCTGTCATCCAGCTGCTGCTGACTTGGTGATTTTCCCTTGGTTAGGCTCTGCTCACCTGGATGATTGTCTCTTCTCTCACAGGTGTCTTCATTGTTGCAGCCAAGCGAACTCCCTTTGGGAGCTATGGGGGTTTGCTGAAGGACTTCTCAGCCACTGATCTGACAGAACATGCTGCCCGGGCTGCCTTGGCTGCTGGCAAGATCTCTCCTGAGATCATCAACAGTGTCATTGTTGGCAATGTCATTCAGGTTGGTAGCATGGAAAACTGGCTGCTCAGGGGTTGTCTCTGTCGTCTCCTTCCGTGTCGTCCTACAGATAGTTCCCTCTGCTTTGCAGCCAAAGGGTGGACGTGGAATGGGTCAGTGGCATTTCTAGTGTTTCCTGTTCATGTTGGGAGCAAGGTTTAGCATTCTCTTTTTCGTACCAGAGGTGCTGATCTAAAAACTGTGGCTTCACAGTTGCTAATTCTTGGTACGTTTTTCCTGCTTTAATGACTCAAGCTGCGGAATTCATTGATCAGTGAGTTTTCAGCGAATTGGGTAAATCCCTTTCTTTCTGGAGGCTGACTGATTTAAGCCCATTTCCCTTGAGTTTTCTAAATAGAATTTTTTGAGTGAATATGAGATTACTTTGAGCTTTGGTTGGCAGAGGCATTTGGACAATCATCTCCTTTCCAAAGAGCTTGGGATGTAGATGCTCTGCGCAACTGCAGTTACCCACGTATCTAGATGAGAGTCTTTGTTTTAGGCAAGGAAGCAAAGAGCATTTCTGGATTTGTTTTGTATTCTGACCTCCCTTTATTATGGGTAGACACTCTTGTTTTGCACTGAGTCTTTCAAGGGTGCAGAAAAAAACAAATGCCTGAGAAGTTTCATGCTAAGTAAAGTATGAACATCAGATGCAGTGCTGGATTTTCAGCTAAAAAAGTAGATTTTGATTCTTCTGTCTCCTGCAGCTCCCATCTCAGCTTCTTTTATGCCACTTTTTTTTGGTATTTTAAGAACTGTTTGTGACCTGGAAAAAAAAAACCTGCTGCATTCAAAGCTCTTGGAGTGCTTTAACATAAATAGTAGCATTCTCTTAATAAAAAATTGTCTTTTTGGGTTGAAGTTACATTTCTTTTCCTTTGTGTTACACTTCCCCATCCCAGCAGATTTTCTTTTGACAGTCCTGCATTCCTTTTAAGTATTATTTGATTAAGATTAAATGAGTGTGTGACCACTTTAAACTCCCCTTTTTCAGCAGAAGTAGCTAGATAAATAAATTTATTTTTTTCTGAACCTGCATTGACAAGTAGCATTGTGCACAGAACTTTGTCTTTATAGTACATATAGCTGAGGACAAGATCCTTAAGTGTTCTCTTTGTGTGGAAAACATCCATTACAAACTTACAGCAAGGCTGTTAGAATATTTCATTCTGTGTCTGTGCTCAGTAGTTGAAATGAAGAAACCTAATTGGTTTGTTTCATTTTATGTTGGAGCCTGGTTTATTAGGGGAGTTCTGAAGCCAGCTGCTCTGTGTGGGGTTACTTCGCTTGTCAAATAGAAGTCTGATATCTGAAGATATCAAATAGAAGTCTGAATCTTGGAGAAGTCTGGAGGAGTGAGATTTCATTGTTAGGAAAGGCCAGTGTCCAATTAGAACGTCACAGTTAGGGAATTTCCCGAAGTGGATATGAAGCAGCAACAGCATCTCTGTGTTTTCCACACTGTCTGGTTTTGGGGGACCCTCCCCTGGTGTTCTGAGCAATTTTAATTTACCTGGAAAGAATTGCTGCTTGGCAGGGAGTTGTTCTTACCTCACTGATTGTGTGTATGCTGGTTTGAAAAGAGGGGAAGAGGGAAAAATTAAGACTATTCAGTTGCTGACTTAAGTCTTAGCAGCTGCAGTCCCATTTTTGGCCTGATGTCTGGCTGTTATGGCACACAGTTTCTTTAAAATGCATGTTAAGACATTGGCACTTTTTGATCATCTAGGATGGTAGGAAGGTGCTGGCACAGGTTGCCCAGGGAGGTTGTGGCTGCCCCCTCCCTGGAGGTGTTCCAGGCCAGGTTGGATGAGGCTTGTGCAGCCTGGTCTGGTGGGAGGTGTCCCTGCTCATAGCAGGGGGGTTGGAACCTGATGAGCTTTCAGGTCCCTTCCAACCTAAAGCATTCCATGATTCTGTTATTTTACGGTGTCTTTTTGAAGTGAATCAAAGTTCTGTTGAACACACAGACTTCTATCAGTGATGCAATTACACTGGTCTGATTTTCCATCAAGTCTTTTACTCTCTGAAGACATGAGAGTGTGACAAAGCTCTTTGTTCTGCCTGCAGAGCTCCTCGGATGCCATTTATATTGCAAGACACGTGGGTTTACGTGTGGGAGTTCCTGTCCCAGTGCCAGCCCTCACTGTCAACAGGCTTTGTGGCTCTGGCTTCCAATCCATTGCCAGTGGATGTCAGGTATAAAGCTCTTGTCATTTTGGTTTTTTTCTGGGTCACTTGTAACATTTCGTGTTACATAATGTGTAGAAACGTGTACTTTGTGTTTAGGATGAGTCTTAACGTAGATTTTTAGCTACCACTGGTGGAGACTTCCTCTTGTCCTGCAGGGTTTGTGCAAGAGTTCGGCCTCCACAGTGCCATATTTTGGGGGGGTTGTTTTAAAGTTCATCATTGTAGGTATTTTGAGTTTCATATCAGGAATGCAAGAAGTGTTAGCCAGGGAAACAGTTGCATCCTGTGATCCTCTTTGTGTGAATTGGAATTACTGGGCATCAGGACCACAACAGGAGGCTTTAATCTTTTGATCATTGTTTATATTCTCACCTAGCTCACTGTACAAGCAGCAACCTGTACATTTTCAGTGTCTTTTTATTCAAAGATCTAAACACTCTCATGGGTTTGATCATTTATAGTGTCACTTCTAGTATAGAATAAAACAACTTCTCATTGAATGGGGGGAATAAAAAAGTTCACCCATCTGTGAACCTGACCATGCAGATACTTAATGGTTTTGTTCCTCAGCCCTGTCATGTGTGTGCTGGCATCTTCTCTTCCTCCCTCATTGATACAATGATTCCTTTCTGAAAGGAAGAAAAATGAAAATGCAATGAAAGACACAGACCCCCATCTTAATAGAACCCTTCATAAATGTACACAAGGCTAAGCATGAATTCGTGTGTGTGTTTGTGTGGTTTTGTAGGTGACCAGGTCTTTTTCTAAGACAGTTGTTACTGTCTCACAAAACCAGCAGACTAAATCCTAGATCTGTTTTGTTTTCTGTTAACAGGAAATCTGCCTGAATGACTCAGAAGTTGTCCTGTGTGGTGGAGCTGAAAATATGAGCCAGGCTCCTTATGCAGTTCGAAACATTCGATTTGGAACCAGATTAGGAGCAGAACTCAAGGTCTAGTACTTATATTTTTGTGTGTGTGTGTGAATAAAGTAGTGTTTGCTGAGCAACATAAAAGTATCAGACCTGTAGACACTATATCCTTGCAAACGAAATTACTGGAGATTAGATCTGGATTTAGTTGTTCAAACATTTATCCAATATTCAGGCATTACCAAAGCAGAAGGTTCAAGCAATTTTGTTAAGCATGTCAGTTTTTTAACTTTTCCAAAACGATCTTTGAACTCCTGTTCCATGTTAAACATATTCATGAGCTTAGACACAAAGCTTAGTTCACTTGATACATCCCACCCAAGTACTCTATATAATATAAACCATTTCCTGATGAGAGGGGCTGTGAATGCAGGCACACTCTGCTTCAGGAAAGCTAGGAGTGGGGAGATGGACTGGTAGGGAACATGTATACCTCTGAGTTGTAAGCATCTCTCCATCTTAAAAATGGAAACTTGAAGTTAAATCCCTTGACTCTCCAAGCCAAGTTATTTTTGCATTTTCTTCTGAAGATCTGTCCTTAGTGAGGACTGTGGGAAACTGGCAGCAGGATCCAGCAGTTCTGCTCTGACAGTTGCCATTTATTCAGTGGGTCATAACCAACATTAAAATGCTACATAGGAGATTTCATCCCTTCAGCCCTTTGCTTTTTCTACTCTATTTTTCCACTGTGAAGGTGAAGTCTGTGTGACTCTGTCCTGTGAATCTCGTGGGGCAGTGACTAAGCCTCAGCTCTGCAGAGCAACCTTCACCAGGTTGCTGATTACTCCACAGGTGCCACTGGGTTCTTATCATGGAGATGGTTGAATTATACAGCTGCAGATGAGTGAGTGATTTATCTTGGGGAACTTTACTGGTGACAGAGAGATGATAAACCCCATCTGAACTGACTGGCTTTGCCTTTATCAGGTTAAGTGAAGTTGAACGTGGGTATTTTCTCATTAGAGAAGTTTTACCTGCAGGAACCTTGGACTCAAGTGAGGTGATTTTACCTGAGAGTAGAGAAAGAGCCAAAGAATCAGTAGGCTGCTGTGTCTTTGCACAGTTCCTCACCTTTCCTTCCTGGTAACCAGAAGAACAGGTGTGTTTTCTCACAGGTCTCTAAGAAATAATTCATGCTGAAAGAGTTATAAGTTTTCCCAAACCTCTCAGGGCCACATCTCAGTGGAAAGAATCACAGTAGAGCACAACCTAGATTAATTAGTATAGCCCACAAGAACTTGGATTATTTTTTGCAATGTGTTTGTTCTAATGTTAGTAAAGTCTCTGTAAGCAACCTGAGTTCATTTTGCAAAGACATAGGAGTTTCCAAGAGGCTGCTGATTAATTAGAAACTGTCAATAATAAATGTTAATGTTGCTGTGCTTGATGTTTTCCTTTTCCTAACGTCCCCTGCAGTTGGAAGACACGTTGTGGGAAGGACTGACAGATACACATGTTAAGATACCTATGGCAGTAACAGCTGAAAACCTGGCTGCAAAGTACAACATCACACGAGAGGACTGTGACAGATATGCACTCAAAACCCAACAGAGATGCAAAGCTGGTTAGTAAATCCAGGAATGGGAATTTTTATATGGTACCAGTTTTAAATCTAGTCAGTTTTTAGCATGGATTCCAAGTATTTTTAATTTTTGTGTAGATTGTGCCTTGCTGTAATTTGTGTTTTGAAGTGCAGATGCTGTGATTCACGTTGTGGTTTGCCCTGTGATACAACTAGCTCACTCCTGGGGGGGTTGGCTTGGCATATCCTGAGTCAGGTGGTGTGGAAATCAGCAGGTGAAGTAATGAGCCCTTTTCCACTGGTTTGCATGTCCCTCACTGGGGACATTCAGTTCGGGCAGCAGATGCCATTGGCCTGTCATGTGTCACCTCCTGCCTGAATAGGATTCATGTTCGTGGATGTGATTATGATGATGGTGGTGCTTTTTAACAGCTGCTGCTCTTGAAGGAAGATTTTGGGGTTTTTTTCAATGGCTGTAGTGGTGCTTTTTGTAACTTAACTCAAGGGTGTGTTACCTTCCCTGCTGATCTAGTTAGCTAATTCCTGCCATTCCTGGAGGATTTTGCTGGAAACTGTGCCCCTGAAGAGGCTTTTACATCTTTCTTGTCTTCTAGGATTTTGCCTTGGTGGTTTTTTATTTCTGCTTGTTATGACCAGTTCATCTTATTCCACACTGATGAGTCCTGTGGCTAATCAGGAAAGCAAAAGACTCTTTAGAATTTCTTGAGAAAGTTCAGAGGTAGCAAAACAATATCAGATCTGGCAATTTTGATGTCTTTGTTTTCAGTCCCTTGGACTTGCATTTGTAAAGTGATTTGAAGGGGCTGGGAGTCTTGGTTCCATTTAGGGAGATTGGAGCTGTTTTGGTTTTAAATCTGTGTGTTCACATTGAGGACACAAAAGGTGGTGTTTAATTGCCTGAATACTGGTGTCTAATGTCATCTGTGTCATCTAATGTGATGTGGCCAGATGCTCTTCTGGGTATCTTGGATCCCTGCAGTGCCTTGAATTGTGGTTTAGGCAGCTGAATCCCAATCTAAGATCATGATTTGACTGTGAGATCCTGTGGGAGGAGCAGCTTGGACAGGATTATAATTGATGTACAACAGCTCTATATTGGTTATCAACAGAGAAATTGTGGCTCAGGTTTTTTTTCCATGGTCTTCCCTGGATCAGATTGACAGCTTCTTGGCCCTCTGGTAAGTGCCAGAGCTGTAGAATAAAGCAACAATACAGGGGGATGTATACCAAAAATAAATCCAGTGGTTTAAAGGGAAAAGAAAAAAAAAAAGTGATCAGTTTTTTAAAGCTGAAATAACACTTAAGTCTTTGAGACTTTCTTTGGAGGAGTTTGAGAATGTATTTGTAGAGTTTTTGGCCAGTTTCTAAAAAACCAAATAATAAAACACCAACCAGCCTATTTAAGCGAAATAAAGCATAAATTTGTCCCTGGACTCATGGTTAAAATAGAGCTAAGGTTGCGTGCACATGAAAATGGGATTATTGGTCATGCTGTGCAATCATCTAGATATTTTGATCAGAGTCCTTTTCCTGCTTGCAGCTCAGGATGCTGGTTACTTCAATGCTGAGATGGCACCAATTGAAGTGAAAACGAAGAAGGGGAAAGAAAGCATGCAAAAGGATGAGCACCCCAAACCCCAGACCACGCTGGAACAGTTGGCCAAACTCCCCTCTGTCTTTAAAAAGGATGGCACAGTGACTGCTGGGAATGCTTCAGTGAGTATGTCGAAGCCTTGGCTTGGGAAGGAGTCACCTCTGAGCTTCTCCAGATGTATTGTTGCTGTATTTATGTCCTGCTGAGCCACCTTTGGCTGTCAGTGGTATCTCCTGATGACAAGGATTTTTAATTCTTCACTTTGTTTGCTGTTCCAGCCCTGAGGTGGCAGGGGATGCTTCAGTCTGCTCCTAGATCCTAAACTTTGGTGTTGGGGCTTGTTGCTGTTCTTCTAGTGAGGCACTGACAGTTCCTCATCAGCCTTCAATTATGCAGTTGATACCTGCTGTGGCTACACAGAATTAGCCATTCTGTTTTGGAGCACCTCTCCTACAAAGACAGGCTGAGAGAGCTGGGGTGTTCAGCCTGGAGAAGAGAAGGCTCCAGGGAGACCTTAGAGCACCTTCCAGTGCCTGAAGGGGCTCCAGGAAAGCTGGGGAGGGACTTTCAACAAGGGTGTGGAGTGAGAGGGCAAGGGGGAATGGTTTTAAGCTGGAAGAAGGGAGATTTAGGTGAGACATTAGGAGGAAATTCTTTGCTGTGAGGGTGGTGAGACACTGGCCCAGGTTGCCCAGAGAAGCTGTGGCTGCCCCATCCCTGGAAGTGTTGAAGGGCAGGTTGGATGGGGCTTGGAGCAACCTGGTCTGGTGGGAGGTGTCCCTGCCCATGCAGGGGGGTTGGAACTAGATGATCTTTAAGGTCCCTTCCAACCCAAACCAGTCTGGGATTCTAAGATTCTGTTTTTCTTTTGGGGGGGCAACAATTACTGAACATTTGCTTTGCAAATCGTGTGTTCTAATAGCGGCCATGCTGCTGCTGCTCATCTTCATTCCACAATTACTATCCTTTGGAGTCCAAACCACATTTTGCCCTTACCCAGAGTAGGCTGGGTGCTTAGTATCATGTCATTATAGACTCTTCCAGTCATGATCTCAATTAATTGATGAATGTTCTTTGGGCTGGAGTGACCACTGTGATCATATAATCTGAATTCCTGCTTAAAATAGATCACAGGCACAGTATTGATGTCTGTAAAGTATCTTTTCTAATTAGTGTTATCCAATATTAATAGTGTCCTTGCAGGTCTACAGAATGGTGTTTCTAGTGCAAGGGAGTGGCAAAAGTGTAGTTTACCTTTCTAAAACATTGAAATTAATGAAACATCTAAATTTAAGTAGTCCATAAACTAGTGAAAGATTGTGGTTTGTTGTTTGGAATAAACACTAATACAGCTGTCTGTTAAATGTTAATAATAGTGTCTTGGCCTCAAGTTGGGTTTTTTTGAGGGGTATATTTGGTTTAAAATGTTGGGTTTTTTTTTTTGGTTCGTTTGTCTTTTCTCCACTAAGAAAGCTTTTCTGTCTTACTGCAAGGGGGTGTGTGATGGAGCTGGTGCAGTCATCATTGCCAGTGAATCAGCACTTAAAAAGCACAGTCTTACTCCTCTGGCAAGGATAGTGGCCTATCACTCAGCTGGCTGTGACCCTTCCATAATGGGCATTGGTAAGTTGCAATAAAGCACATTATTTTGTAGCTACTGAGGGTGTCTGTTCCACTGCAGCCACCTGACTCCTCACTTTGGCTGAGAGGGTGTGTGTGGTGCCAACCTGTAGCATTAGCACTGAAGTGAAGTCCCACAGGAACCTTTCCCCCACCCCCCTTTTTAGTGAATTTTAAAACCAGTTTTCTCCTGAAATTCGCTTTCATTTCCTGTAAGCTTTAAATCCCAGGATGAAATGCTTGACTCAGTTGTCTTCCTCACCTCCTGAAGGAGGGTTGGCAACATGTGCCCCTTTCAGCAGTTTCTCAGCTAGGATTGGATTCCAGGATACACATCCATTCAGGTGTTACTGTGGCAAACCAGCTGCCTCTCTGTTTTTGGTAGTCCCACATGTGATGCTTCCTAATCAAGGAGCTGTTAACACAAACCAACCCTCAAAGCCCATCTGACACCTCAGGATTTTTCCCCTCTGGTGATGTTGTGGACAGCACTGTATCCCAACATGGCTTGTCCTTTCTGCCCTTCTGTTCAGAGAGGTTGTTGCTGACCCATTCCATGTGTCAGTAGGAATGCAAATGAGGCATTGTCAGATTTCCTTTCTTGATCAGGCCCTCTGAGGAACACAACCTTCAAAGCAAATGTAGAGGGAGGGTTTCTTTCTGTAGACTTCATGCTCTCTTTGTGCTTTCTAAACTAGCCTATTCTTTCTAGGTCAGGCAACTCTTTTTAGCTTGTTTAAAAACCTCATAAATCATATGGAGAAACACTTAGGATCCTAACTCCTTAACACCACAGCTTGTCCCCAGCAACTGAAAAGGACCAGATGAGGTTCATGGACATGACACCAACAGATCTGAGGACAGGAGTGCAGACTGAGCAACTGCCCTTTCACATACTGATAGTGATAGGGAGTCCAGCCTCCCCCTGTCTAGTGAGTGAATTGATCATTTAAAAAAGAGAGGGAGGGGAAGATGTCTGCTTGGCTGCAATTAATGGTCTTTGTCCATGTGAGACCCTCCCAGTACTCTCACTAAAATCCCTCCATAATGAGATGCATTTAGAGTCTAGTTTCTAACAATCTACTGAGCTTTGAACTGGGCCTCTTCTTAATTTTTGAGTTTTTTTAATCTTTGAGCTATGAGTTGCCAACACCATTTTTGGTAAATGTTGATGTTTTAGGATTGTTGGGGTTTTTTTGCCTAAAAATGATCAGCTACCATCAAACATCTCAATATCTTTGTCCTACAATCAGGTACCTAATTCAGCCCTTTGAGTGTCCTCTCAGGTAGCTGTGCTTTGAGGTTCATCTCCCTAGAAGATTATACCAGGTTGTAGGTGTCAGCTTTCTTCCAGAGAACAGTTTTCTTGCCAAACTCTGTGTTTTTCTCAAAAAATAATCTTGCTGGGACCTGGATCCAAGGGAATAATTTATTGTTAGCTTTCTTGACTAGCTAATTCTCAGGTAAATTACATGAAGAACATCAGAACAGCAGTACCCAGAACTAAAAGCACGACCAGGAAACTCCAGACCAGCTTGCCTTTTTCATACACCTGAAGGCTGCAAGTTATGAGGGAAGAATAAGTAGGGACACTCACAGAATCACAGAGTAGTCATGGTTGGAAAGGACCTCCAAGATCACCGAGTTCAACCATAAAATAAAAAAAAACCAACACCAAATAACAAACAAACAACAACAAAAAAAGCAAACCGTGAACACACAACTGACAATCTCGGCCACTAGAGTGTGCCCTGAAGTTCCTCATCTACACGTTTCTTGAATACCTCCAAGGGTGATGATGCCACCACCTCCCTGGGCAGGCTGGTCCAGTGCCTGACCACTCTTTCAGTAAAGAAATTCTTCCTAATATCCAATCTAAACCTCCCCTGGTAGAAGTTGAGGCCATTTCCTCTGGTCCTGTCATTATTCACTTGGGAGAAGAGGCCAACACCCACCTCCCTGCAACCTCCTTTCAGGTAGTTGTAGAGGACAATGAGGTCTCCCCTCAGCCTTCTCTTCTCCAAACTAAACATCCCCAGTTCCCTCAGCCTCTCCTTGTATGACTTGTTCTCTAGACCCTTCACTGGCTTGGTGGCTCTTCTCTGGACACTCTCCAGCCCCTGTAGTGAGGGGCCCAGAACTGCACACAGTACTGAGTACAGGGGCAGGATCACCTCCCTGGTCCTGCTGGTCACACTATTCCTGATACAAGCCAGGATGCTGGGGACCTTCTTGGCCACCTGGGCACACACTGGCTCATGGTCATTGGCTGTCCACCAACATCCCCAGGTCCTTTTCCTCTGGGCACTTTCCAGCCACTCTTCCCCAAGCCTGGAGCATTGCCTGGGGTTGTTTGTGACCCAAGTGCAGGACCCAGCACTTGGCCTTGGTGAACCTCACACAATTGGCCTTGGCCCATGGATCCAGCCTGTCCAGGTCCCTCTGCAGATCCTTCCTACCCTCTAGCAGATCGACACTCCCACCCAATTTGGTGTCATCTGCAAACTTACTGAGGGTGCCCTCAAACCCCTCATCCAGATCATTGATAAAGATGTTGAACAAGACTGGTCCCAAAACTGAGCCCTGAGGGACACCACTGGTGACCAGCCACCAACTAGACTTGACTCCTCACTTCTTCCCTTGGCAGTGTGCTGAGAAGGCTGCAAATAGTTCTGAGAATTAGTTCTCTTACTACCTAAGAAAGCAGGTGAGTGACATATCCAGAATTCACTGGCAGCATCTAAAGAGGCTTTACAGAGTTATCCTATGTATAACATGTTTATAAGCTATTATTTTTAATTTTTTTTCATTTAACTAACTGTGCATATGATTTCCATATAGGCCCAGTACCTGCAATTACTGAGGTTCTGAAGAAAGCAGGGCTGACCCTGAAGGACATGGATTTGGTAGAGGTAAGGTTAAACATGAACAGTGAGGTTACTCCTGATCCTTTTAGCAGTAACATTCCATGTAGATGTTTCCTCATGTCTGCTCACCTGCCTGACCTCAGTCCATCTAGGTTCTACCATACAGCTGCACAGTCATGATAAAGATCTCAGGCACGTGGAAATTGAGAATGGCATGGTAACATTCCCTGGAAAAAAAAGTATCCTCCTGTGACATGAGGTTTTACTCCATTGGCAGGACTGTTCATGTTTTGAATTAGTCCCACTTCTCTGTTTGTGAGCAAGGCCATTTCTTGTCAGAGCAGCAGGCTCTTCAGGAGTACATTGCATCAGAATACACCACTCCTTTGTGTTTTGTAAGATAAAATATGCCACATACTTGCTTTGTGTCACAGGTGCCAGAAGGATTCGAATTTACATTGCGTTGGCCTGACAATGTGTATGTTTTCTACACTTCTGTAAAGACAGTGTTCAATGTTTTTCTCCCTCAAATGACCTGGAGAAGCAGCACACCTCGTTTAATCTTGTGTGCACGCATGCAGCTGGTGTGGGAAACCAGGTGTGAAGATTTGTGTGTTGTTCCTCTGGTGCTTTTTAGGTGAACGAGGCATTTGCACCTCAGTATCTCGCTGTCGAAAAAGTGTTGGGCCTTGACCCTGAGAAAACCAATGTCAACGGAGGTGCCATCGCTATAGGTCATCCCTTGGGTGCTTCAGGATCAAGGATCACAGCTCACCTGGTCCATGAGTTAAGGTACATACCTAGCCCCTGGTAGTGAGTGCAATGCTGAGGTCTTCACACCTGCAGTAGGTGGTTAGCACAGGTACTGTGTGGCTGACATCTTCCAGTCTGCTGACTTGAAACTCTCCACACTGAAGTTTGTTACCTTTGAGCTGCAGCCCAGGTCCTGCAGCTTGACTCTTACTCCATTCTCTTGGCATTACAGGATTTTGTTCCATCCTCTAGATCTGATCCAAGCCTGCAGTGAGAAGGTTTCCTTTATGGAAATGGCCTTTGAGCAAAGTCTGGGCCTTTCTTAACAAGGTCCATGTAAAAGGCTTTGTCATCACCTCTTTCTCCTTTAGTCCATTCTCAGAAATTTGGGCTCTTTTGCCTTGCTTCACAAGCTTAGCACTATTTTTATCTGAATTTTCCTTCCTTTTTCCCCCCTTGGGGCAGAAATCACTGTATTTTTTAGCTTGTACTTGCAACACTGTGTTAGTGTTGAACCATGAAGCCTCAGTTAATTTGCACCTTGCAGAAAACTGTTTCTTGGAGTGTGGCTGTAGAAAGCTTAGCTTTTAAAAGCCACCTTGGCAATAAAATTATATTTTTCTTATCCTGTTTTCATCATGTGTTGAAACCCCAAGTATCCCATCGTGTCATCCCTTGCCATTTTGTATTCCTAAGAACAACATAACACCATGTTGAAGATGGCAAAAGACCCAGACCTGCAACTCCTTGTTTTCCTGCAGGAATATTTCAATATCACTTGAGGCTTTGTGAGATTTTTCTGGGAAAAAGAACAACATACACATTCCAAACCATCATCTTCAGCAGTCCCTGCTTGACAGCTAGTTTCATTTCATAAATTCAAGACAACAGCTACTGTGGTTTTGTCAATATAAAGAGTTTTTACTGTTGTTTTTTTCCTGTACAGGCGGCGTGGTGGGAAATACGCAGTTGGGTCAGCTTGCATTGGAGGTGGACAGGGCATTGCTCTTATCCTTGAGAACACAGCCTGAGAGGTCCTGGAAGCCTGCCTGAATTAACAATTCCCTGAGAAACTTCTGTCTTTTGTGACAATAAAGCATCACTACGTTTTGTGCCATTCCTGCAAGGTAAAGGAATAGCTGAGAAGTCTTGAATTCTGAACAAAAAGATCAATCAATGTCTTTCTGACTAAAGGAAGTGTAACATCAGTATCATGTCACACTGATGAAGTATTTTCTAAAAGCCTCTTTTCAATCGAAGTTAATGTCTTTCTGTAGGCAAAATTCTTTTCATTTCCTGAGCAAATTGCCTGTCAAACTTTCACCAAACCTGCCTTAAAATAGCAGTCACTGGAGCTACTTGAGCAAGTATTGCTTAAACTGATTTCAGCTACTGCTGCTGTCTGGCACATGTGCCTCTTTTATCATCAGGAAATGTGGAAATTGAATTGGAGACCTTCTGGAGTCTGTGCTGATTGTAGGTTGATGGCTATAACCTGTACCCTGCTGTTTTGCAAGGGAAGAGAAAATGAGCAAAAGCTGAAATTGCCACTGTGCCTCCCAAAAGAACAATAAATGTAACAGGAAAAAAAGGGCTTGGTGTTTGTTTGTTTGTTTGTTTCTTTTAAAAGGAAATCACTGGGAGAATTGTTACTTTTGGTAACTCAGCATTTGGTTTTGGAGAGACTGTTTTTCCTGGCTGGGGAATAACTGGTGTTTACTAGGTAGTTTCTAGATCACTCCAGCTTTCCAAGGAGGGGGTAGTTGTGTCTGACTGTGTTGCTGCACGGTGACTCCATGGGTACAGCAACTCATTTCTTAACTCATAGAGTCACAGAATGGTTTGGGTTGGAAGGGTAACAGTTGAAATATCCTGATCACCATTCCTGGAGTGCTTTATGAATACATTGCCTTTAATGACTGTAGAAATATTTAATGCTGTTTATATGGATTAAAAACAAACCAGCTGCCTTAAGGCAGCAAACCAGATGTTCATCTAACACTGTGTCTCTCTTCCCCTTTCTACTGTCTTAGCAAGTTACTGAGGTTTTGCTGTTCAAGATACAGTTGCCATGTGGATTTTATAAAGCAGGATGTTTTCTATTCTTAGTTCCTCCCATAACAACCAATAACTTAATTCCTTCTTCCTTCTTGACTGTGGTTAATCTTATTTCCAGAGAACTGGCTACAGTTTTTACCAAGATCTTGTTCCTGTGTAGTAGTAGTTCTTTCAGAGCTCATTTAGGTACACTAAAGAATAATCCCCTTCATGCACTTTATTTTGCACGTAATGTTGGATTTCCCCCTTTTATCACTCAGGTTTTTGGCATCCGTGTGTAATTCTAGCTGTGGGAGTTGAAATTGGTCATCCTGAATAATTATTTTCTGCAAAATGCATCACAGTGTCCACCTGATTTTCCAGATAGCTTGTGAACTTGTTACCAGCTGATTGTACATCCTGCTAGTACCCTTCCTTTGCTGTGTGAGCAGCTGCTAATTATTATCACATCATTCCATTTTTGTCCTGGTCATTTCCTGTTAGAACCTCTGATGAGGCTCTTTGTTTTGCTAAAGTGAACCTCTGAAATCCTTTGCCTTTTTCCTGGGACTTAATCATAGAATCATAGAATGGTCTGAGTTGGAAGGGACCTTAAAAATCATCCAGTCCCAACCCCCCTGCATGGGCAGGGACACCTCCCACTAGACCAGGTTGCTCCAAGCCCCATCCAACCTGGTCTTGAACACCTCTAGGGATGGGGCAGCCACAGCTTCTCTGGGCAACCTGGGCCAGTGTCTCACCACCCTCACAGGGAAGAATTTCCTCCTCATGTCTAACCTAAATCTCCCCTCTTCCAGCTTAAAACCATTCCCCCTTGCCCTCTCACTCCATTCCCTTATCCAAAGCACCTCCCCAGCTTTCCTGGAGCCCCTTCAGGCACTGGAAGGTGCTCTAAGGTCTCCCTGGAGCCTTCTCTTCTCCAGGCTGAACAGCATGGAGGGAATATGTTGCATTCCCCTTCTGCAGTTCCTGATTTCCCTTGAAATGTTCCTGAAGTCTGGTATTCCCTGAAGCACAAAGCCAGGTCCTGTGCTAGGTTGTGCACAAACACACTTTGCTGTGCTTCAGAATATAGGCTTTTTCTTACCAAATTATAATTAAAGATGAATCCAAGCATTGATGTTTGATTCCTAAGCCAATCTTCCCCAATGCATAGGAAAGGATTGTTCTGAACCTGCCTTTACTAGCAAGTCTCATCATTTATTACAGAGGAGCAGCAGTTAATACCTGATTGTTGCAAATCATTCCAAAGTATTTTCTCCAGTTTCCCAGGTATAACAATGGCAGAACTGTGTTTCTGCCTTTGGGAAATGAAGACATCTTAGTGGATCAGGGGAATTTAATCGTGTCCTGGAAGGAGCAGAGGATACAGAAGGAACCTGTTAGATTTTAGAGGGATTATATACATGAATTGTACCAAGTGCATGCTTCTTTTTTTTCCCTTTTTAGGCTCAGGTGCATGCTTTGTTTTTGTGTGAGCAGTCCCTGTTATCCGGTATAATGTAAATGCTGATTTTTGTCTGTCTTGAAATGTGTGCGAAAAGAAAGGACGTGTGGGAAGGATTCCTTGCAGGTGTGGGAAGGATTCCCTGCCCGCCTGGATCTGTGGGATACTGATTCCTAAGTGTAGCTGTAGCTTTCTGCCAGTGGGTGGCGAGGTTTCAGCACGCTGCAGGTCTCCCTGGGTTACAAAGGCGTGTGTCCTCAAGAGTAGCACAGCTTTCCTGGTTAAGTGCAGGCTGGGTTAACCGTGAAACCGAATCACCCACCATTTCGGGTCCCGTTTCTCCTTATGTGGGTTTTGCACAGGCAGGTGCCACCAGACCAACACATCGTTGGTGCTGCTTGATTTCAAGTGAACTAGAGGGCAGTTGTTGTTTGCCAGAGTGGGTGCCAACTGCAGTTGGAGAGGGCTTGTTCAGCAAGATGACTGAAGTAGTAGATCTGGCAGGAGATGAAGAAGAGGATAGATTATGTGATTCATTTGTCCAGAAACAAAGCTATCAAAGCTTCATCCTAAGCAAATGTATGTGAGAGAGGGGGAGAAGGTACAGAACCCTGATAGACTCACCTGTTGCACTCCTTTCTGCATTATATATAAGCAATTCTGTCATGCTTTTAGTGGAGCTCCAAAAATTAAGGTGGGATGTTGTGTCACATTCTATGAAAAAAAATAAATTACATCTTGGAGCTCCTGAAGTGCAGTTTCAGGCAAGTCTCACCTCATGGTGAGAGTATTTCTAATGAGCTCATCCTCAATCTGTAAATCCAGACATTTTCCATCTGTTAAGCTGGGCAGGGTTCTGTCTCACCTCCATGTCTGGCTGGATCAGCTGGATGCTGCACAGGGATGTTGAGGGGGATCAGAGGGGAAATGAATCCTTCTGAGAGTTCACAAGCCAAGGGTTTAGCAACAGGGTTTCCCTCTTCTGAAAACAGCTACAACAATGTGCTAGTGGTGTCTTTGCTGCCTAGCACAGGAACAGGTACTTTGGAGCATGAGTTCAGGCTGAATGACACGTGTGATTGGTGGCTTTAGTTTTATAATGGCTAAGTATTTCTCATGGGAAGTGACTTAAGATAAAAAGGTAACATTTTTTAAACTTATTTAAGGCATCTGGTTGATAAAGCCAGCTGTAGAGCTGGTAGTGCCAGGTAGAAAAGCTGGAGCCATAGGAATTGAAGGGCAGATCAGGTGTAAACTCAGGCTGCTAATCCACAGCTGTTTGAAATTGTCAGCATGAGAAATTCATCCTGGCAGGTGTGAAGCCAGAGCAGCTATTGTTTTTTCTCTGGTGGTCATGCTCTCACTCTGATTCAGCAGAAGCTGAATGTTTGTTCACACCCTACCTGGGCTGAATCTGTTTTCTGGGTGATGAGGAGTTGTGAAACCACAGCTTTAATCTCTCTGAAAATCAGGCAGACAGTGAGCTGGTGCACAGAAGCTCAAGGCAGCAAACTCAGGACTGGTAACGTGCTCAGTCCACGGAGAGATGGTGGTTCCTGGCCTAAGCCCTCTGCATTAGCCCCAGGGCACTTAGACACCTCTGATTTTGGAGGTTATTTGCTGCTATGAGCCAGAACTTAGCAACTATGTGAGGGGAAATGTTTTGGGCTTTGGTTTCTGTGTTGCTGCCTGATAACCTGTGTGCAACCTTGATCCTTCCTGTTCCTAACTAATGAGTTAATGGCGAGTTAATTGGAACCACCATCTGCCTGCATCTCAGAGGCAGACCCACCCGAGGAGTTTTTCTTTGAGAGACCTTAAGATTGGCAGCAAGGTGGACTGCAGGATTTTTACAGCCTTAGATTCTTCTGCAAGTTCTTCTCAGTGCTGCCACCCAAGCATGCTGCTTCAGTGTTGAGTAGATGTCTTCTATTTCCCATCTTTTCTCTAGCACTGTATTTATTGTAGCTGTTGCCAGGGAAAGAATAAAGAAAATATAAATCTTAATACTTCTTTATAAACATTTAGCTCTAGTGCAAGATACACATAAAAGAATCATTGGGTGTTTTGTAATGTTTATAAGAATATTTTACACTACATTTTTCCCCTCAGCTGTGGTTATTTGAAGAGGCTTTTCAGGTCTTGAGAAGGGCTTTGCAAAATCTAGAAGGAGTGTGAAGCAGAAGACAATCTAATTTAAACACAGGAGGGAGAACTTAAGAGCTGGCAGAGCATTGAGAAGTTGTATTTACTGGACCTCTGGTCACTGAATTGGTATTTAAACAACTCATTTTTGGGACCTTTTTGCAAGCTCACAAGGCTTGAGTTTCTCACCTACACAAAACTAAAGTCTAGCCTTTTGTAAGAAAAAGTATACTCACCAGACTCCAGATACTTCTCAATCCTATTTTAAGAGTAATAACAAACCTGTGAGATGCAGCAAATCTACATGATTGGTAAAGATGTGACTAATTTGGAGAAAAGCATCTTAAGGTTGTGGTGAACTTAATGACTACCACTCTTGAGAGTGGCAAGTGTCAGTCTTCACATACTTCAGATTCAGGGGCAGGTAGAAAGGAAGCAGAGTATGGAGCAGGTGGAGTATGGAGTAGATTGTTCTTGAGGGAAAGGGCAAACATGGATATGAACCAAGAACTCACTGTGGCAGGTGTTGAACACATAACAAAACTACCCCCCACAAACACCTGTATTTATTCTTTACTCCTGTTTCTAGAAAAAACAGGTGAGATTCAGGTGCTGCACACAAGGACCAGGGATGTCCTGGCTCTGGCCTCTGTACCTATACCTTCATATCCAGGAGATGAGGAACCCCAAGTCCTGGTTCTTCACTGCAGTAGGTCTTTCAGGCTCTCTGAGGTACCTTCTCCCCTTACCAACACACAGAGCATGAGTTCCTCTAGGAACTTCTGCCTAAGGCTGCAGTACCATGGTGACCATGCACTAAGAAGGTTCCCAAGAACTTCATACTGCTCACTGCTTTGTTTTGCTTGAGCTGGTGCTCTCTTAAAGTGGCTTCCAGAGTTCTCTGTGGTGGACCTATGACTCTTGTACTTCAAAGCAGGTCTGGTCCTTGCTCAAGTCTGTTTCCTGTGTTGGAGGGTTGGTCTCTCTCCTCGGTGAACAGTGGCTGCATTTTCTTGCTCTGCCCAGTGCTGGGGTGGCAGGCAGGGTGATTGAGTGCCATGGAAAAATGCAGTTGCAGGCCTAAAAGTAGATACCCCGAGAGTCATTTTAGAGCAAATCAAACCCAAATAATTTCAGGTATGTTTCTACCACCTGTGTAATTCCAGTCTAAATCACTTCTGAGATGGGAAGGATTTCCCTGTGACTCTCCTGGGAGAGAAGGGGGAGTGTCAGTGACTCCCATCAGCACATGTGTGATGGAGGAGGAGCAGCTTGGAGCTCTTTCCATCTAGGGATGTTCTTTTTTTTTCTTTCTTCCTTCTTTTAGTTCCCTGTTCTCTCCTTGGTCACAGCACCTGTGGCTTAGACATTTGTGCAGTTAGGTGGTACAACTTCTGGAGGTAGCTACAGCAACAGCCACCGTGCCACTGCTGGAATGGACCTCTCCAGAAGATTGCTAGTTGTGGTGAACTTCCTCTCATACCTCAGCCTGCTTCTCAAGCAGGATTTTTGTGTGTCAGGAGATGGTCTGATGCAGTTTGTTGTTGCAGGTTGGCTCCTTTCATTCTTTCCTGTCTTCCATCCATGGATCTGAACATTTGTATGAGGTTAAGAATGGCAATTTTCTGTGTCTGGTGACCCAGGTGCTTCTGAATGCCACACCTGAGCAACTGAAAAGATCAGTGTATCAGGCAGTGTTAGTAGAAGCTGTGTAGATCCTGATGGAAATCGGCACGGGGGGGTATCATGCACTGGAGAAGCTCTTGCAACTGTTTAATGTCTGTAGAGGCCTTTGCAGGTGTCCCTGGGTCATTCCTGGTTGGTGACATCCCCCATGGAAGTGATACTTCTGCCTCACCTCCACCTGATTCTGAATTACCCTGTGGTCTGCAGGTCCCCCCAGGTCTGCTTGACCAAAAGGGTTGTGAGGCCCTGGCCCAGGCTGCCCAGGGCAGTGGTGGAGTCCCCATCCCTGGAGGGCTTTCCAAGCCGTGTAGATGTGGTGCTGAGGGCCATGGGTTAGTGGTGGCCTTGGCAGTGCTGGGGGAATGGTTGGACTTGATGATCTTAAAGGTCTTTTCCAATCAGAAAGATTCTGTGATGTCAGGAACATACTGCATAAAAAACCAACAGTACAAGGGACACTTGGAAGCAAACTGTAAAGCTGTGGAGCACAGCACAGGCACCCCAGGGCTGGATTCCCAAGCTCCCACCCTCCTTGTTCCCCCTCCTTCCTGAACATTTTTCCTTGCGTAAAGCTTGACCTAAAGTCAGTAGGTTGCAGCTTTTGGGCCAAGAATTCCTGGATAGAATTCAGGAACAGAGTTGGTAGGTCAACTCCTGCCTAAAAGCTGAACAGTAGAAAATTATTTTTCTGTGAAGTAAAGTAAATTAAAATGAGAAATGACTCCCTGTGCTAAATAGCTCGTTAAACTGTTTTATACCACTGGTGGTACCAGGATAGATGCCTACAGTGTTGTAGTATAAAATGGATGTCAGAATTTGGTAGGTTTTAAATAATTAGCCCAACCCTGACTTTCAAATCTGTAGCCCTGACCTCATTTTCCATCCCAACCCTTAAGCTTATCCTGGCACCCAGCTTGCTAGACAGCCATTTCCCAATGTTGATCTGAGCAGTTGTTGTCTGCTGTGGGCACTGGCCAACACCAGGTTGCAGGTGGGGAGCTCCATGGTGTGATTCAACACCTGACATTCAAATGGGTCACATGCAGCATCACCAGCTGGAGCAGCTCCTGATCTCCTGGTGATAATGGCTTCCAGGCCACCAAAGGATGTATTTAAAGCCTGGGATCCTCAGCTGCCAAAAATGAGGAGGTGGTTATTGCCATGCAGATTTAAGAACACATGTAGGGCCTAAGGTTTGAGCAACTCCTTGATTCATCCTGCCCTGACACTTGAGGCCCTGCTGAGCTTCTTTGCTCACACAACCCCTGGGTGAGCACATAGCCTGAGCCCCAGGTGAGGAAAGATAAGGTGATGTTGGTGTTGTGCTGCCTTTACAAAAAGTCTGATGAAGAAATGAGTGTTCTCAGCAGCTGCTGAGCAAATGCATTTGTACAGCCAGGTGACTGTCCTGAGGGAAGTTTTATTTCTTACACAAATGTATGATTTGTAAGCCCTGTTGAGGCCAGTGCTGGGGTCAGTTTGGCATGTTTTGGAGTGGCTATCAGCTGTTTAAAGCATGTGTTTGATATAAGTAAAATCCTTCAGGTCAACAACTACCATAAACACGATGGAAGTTTATCAAAGTGCTTGTTAAACTGCTGGAAAACTTGCAACTGGAACTCCCCCTGCCCCTTTCTAGCCACGAAAGTTTGGGATGGAAAAACAAAGGGAGGAATCCCAATGTTCTAGTGGTGGCAACTGCATTTCTGAAAATGTTCTGTGGGATTGATGGAGCTGCTTGTTGCATGTGTGTATGTGGTGCTGATGGCTTGATGCACGTGAGCTGAGGCAGGTTTGGTTTTTGCAGGCTTCTTGGTAGTGTTCTCCAAGCCCTCCTTGTGCTGAGAAGGAGTAAAGGAGATCCCTCTGCTCCTCTTTCAGGTCTCGACGCCTGGATGATAGAGACACAGTCATGCTCATGCAGGAAGGTAGTTGCTAAACATGGTGGAACTCTTCCAGTCTCAAGCCTAAGGGAGCATGGTAGGAGTGCAGGTTAGTGCTGGAATAAGGAAAATCATGTATGATTTTAAAGGACAGTTGAAACAACTGAGCAACCTGTCGTCTTCATTGCCCTCTGGGGGGATGTCAGAGGTGTACAAGAAGTCAGAGTTGTACTGCTTGCAGTGGGCCTTAGGCTGCAAGCCCTTCCAGCCCACTGTCTCCCTCTGGGCTAAGGTTAAGCCTGCTCATCTTCCTGTGGGATAGCCAGAAAACCCACAAGTACTACAGCTTGTAGCCTTCCTGAGGAATGGGGAAAGAAAGGCTTAGCTCTCTCTTGCTTGGGAGGCACAGAACTCCACCACTGTGCATACTCAGAGCTGGATTTGTGGTAGTCCCTTTGGATTTCTTGTAGCCCTTTCTCACCTGTTTGTGGATCCTAAAGACAGGCAGAGCAAATACTCAGGAGTTGGGAGCAGTCTGTGGTGTAAGGCATGATCATTCTCCTGGGTTTGACCTCCCTAGTCCCTTTTGTAGATGTGCTTAAAACCCACGAGTGTGTCCCCTTCCATATGGCAGAGGTGCCTGTCAGGACAGTGTTACTCTGCTGTCATGCACTTGAGGTTTCAACAGCATGTCCTCAGAGAAGTGGAGGCTCCTGTTGTTTATTTTGGACTGTATTTGGGCTTGGTCTTTGGTCTTACTGAGTGGCAAGCTCTCTGACAGGTGCTGCTCACTGGTTAGACCTGCTGTGTCACCACCTACACCTCCTTTACTCGTCAGCTGGTGTGAGCTCTTCTGCTGCCTGGGTGGCTGGGGGATGTTCATCAGGGACTGGATGCTCTGGGGCTGTTGCCTTCAGCCAAGCAGAGCATCAGGGGGAGGCCAGGATGTGCTAAAGGGTTTTCACAGCCAGCAGAGGTTCTTAGGGATGATCCAGAAGGGACAAGATGTCAGCTTTGTCCCTCAAGGTGCCCTGAATTGCATCCATAGCTGCTCTTACAGGGCTGTTCACACGGGCTACTGAGGCTAGGCTGTTCATAGACATCCCTTGTCCTCATTAGCCCCATCCAGTTTGCCTCTGAGAAAGCCCAGTTGGTATTTGCAGAGGAGATGAATATCTTAGGTGTACTTTGTGCTCAGGAACGTGCCATATCTTGTGTGACTGGCCTGTGACAATGTGCAGCACCTGTGAAAGCTGTGTGTCCCCTGCAGGGCTGACCACAGGCAGCCACAGGGGCCTGAGACCCCAGTGAGGAGGCCTCCAGCATCTCCTCTTACAAAGAGATGGGATTGGTGGTGGGCTGAGCTTTGCCCAGGGTATCACCTGCCACTGGGCTGGTAGGGAGCAGTGGGGCTCTGCTTGGGGACAGCCAGATGCCATGCAGACAACCAGCCTGGCATGAGGCCATCAGCCACCTGAAGGGAAGGGTTGGGGATACCTGGCAAATACAGTTTATGAACCGTGGGGTTTTTTCAGTGTTCAACAGCACTTGTGATCTGGAGTGAATGTATTTTTTTTCCCCCAGTTAATTCCATAGGGCTGAGGTCAGGGTCCCTACAGAGCTTTTTGGATGAGTGGATGCCTGGTGGGACTTCAGGGTTCCTAGATGCTTGTTGTCATCCAAGAGATGTATTACATTTGTGCTCAACTTGTTTTGCACGAGTTAGGCAATCAGTTCTGCAGATTTCATTTCCACTCATCAGGGGCCTCAGAAAGTGGCAGTGAGGGTGACAATCAGGTCCTGAGGGACCATGCTAGGAGCTGGGAGGCTGTGTGGCAATGTCACAAGGGGTCTGGTGCAAAATCCAGTGATAAAGGACTTTTACTCATTAAAAAAAAAACTGCACACTACAAATCTGTTTTCAGTTTTGTCAAAGGAGGATTTTGGTACTTGAATTGGGTGCAGGTAATACTTCCAACAACCTCTATAATGGCATTTATTTTGGTATTCATGTTATTTTGCTGCATTGCCCCACGTTAGTCCTTGCTTGTAGTTAACACAAAATCTCAGGGAGGAGAGGAGAAAGGAACACGTGGAGGCAGCAAAGAGAGAGAAATGTAAAGCTTAAAGGATTGCGTTGATCTTCTCACTACCACAAAGTTTCTCTACTAAATCATACTTAGAGCTTTGGGCTCCTTCCAGCTGGCTTGCTGTCCTTGGGCAGTGACACATCCACCCAGAGTGGCATTTTTTGGTGGCTTCAACCCCCCAGAAGACTCGACTGTGGTATTGGATTTTCTCCATCTAGGCAAGACATGTCTGAGCTGTGGATTCAGCGGGGGGTTCTTGCAGCAGGCAGCCAGCTCCCAGCCAGCCTCTCACTGGTGGTATGATTTCAGTTGAACTGGGTTTCTCCTCAAACTTGCAGAGAGGATTTCCCTTAATGCTGCTGGTTACAGCTCACCGAGCTCAACCCGGGTGGGGAAGTTCACTGCTGGTCTTGTACAACAGCTCCCACTTGCCTCTGATGACGACAGGGGATAAACCCTGCAGCAACAGGAAACACTCACCTCTCGTTACTGGGTGAAGAAAAGCAAAAACAAGCTCAGGCTACCGAGAAATGTAAAGAAAAATAAAAGAGAGAGAAGAATTTGCAGCTGAGGAGCATCCCCAGAAGGTGCAGGAGGACTGAGCAGAGGTGCCATGGGTCTGGTGCAGCTGGGGTCAGGCTCGCTGGGGCTGTGCTCGGGCAGCCCTGCAGCACGTTCTGCCTTTTGGGCTGTGTTCATCCCTCCCCTCGCCTCCCTCAGCATCAGCTGCAGCCTGCGGCAGAGATTGGCTGCTGAGAGTCAGCCCATATCTCACTAGAAGGAAACTTGAGACCCACCAAATGTCAAATGCTGCTTGGTCAGATGAATAGCAGGAGTCACCAGCAGCCAGCCCGGGCTCTTCCCACATTTCAGCAGGGACAAGGTTTTGCATCTAAGCTTTCCTTCTCCGTGTCATGTGGAAAAAAATTTAAATAATGAAAATGCTTGTGTGGAGCTGGCAGCACATATGGAAAACCAGCATCTGCCATTTAAAAAAAAACTTGGAGATGAGCTTCTTCCCCTCCCTGCTCCTGCTCTGCTCCCTGCTCACCTTCCTCTGATGGCTGGATGCTAAATATCCAACTGATAAAGGGCAAAGCCCTTGGGTGCAAGTGTTACACTGGGATTTGCAGTGCATGGCTCCAGCAATAAAAATGGGGGCTCCTTTCCAGGACTTCTCCTTCCCAGGCATCACTCCTGCAGCCCCCTTAGATGCCTCTTTGTGCTCATCCAGGAAAGCTTTCCTGGCAACTGGGGCTCGTATTGCTGCTCACACCCTCCTCAGAGCACCCTGCACTCACCTACACTACCTCACTTTGGGGTGATGTTACTGGGACACCCTTTGCCTCAGGTACCCAGCTAAAAGCCTGGGGGTCACGCAGGGTGCTGCTGTCAGGAGGAGAAGCTGGTTTGGTCAGGCTGTGTTCTCTGCTGGGTTTGTGCATGCACTTGTGCACACACAGATTTGCTTGCATGGTTGGTGCAGGGCAATGGAAAATGCTCTCAGGCTGGAGGTCACAGACAGAAAAACAAGAAAGGGCCGTGAAGATGAGAGGGCTGGAGCAGCTCTGCTCTGGAGACAGGTTGAGAGAGTTGGGGGTGTTCAGCCTGGAGAAGAGAAGGCTCCAGGGAGACCTTAGAGCACCTTCCAGTGCCTGAAGGGGCTCCAGGAAAGCTGGGGAGGGACTTTGGACAAGGGCAGGGAGTGAGAGGACAAGGGGGAATGGATTAAAACTGGAGGAGGGGAGATGTAGGTGAGACATGAGGAGGAAATTCTTCACTGTGAGGGTGGTGAGACCCTGGCCCAGGTTGCCCAGAGAAGCTGTGGCTGCCCCATCCCTGGAAGTGTTGAAGGGCAGGTTGGATGGGGCTTGGAGCAACCTGGTCTGGTGGGAGGTGTCCCTGCCCATGCAGGGGGGTTGGGACTGGATGATCTTTAAGGTCCCTTCCAACCCAACCCATTCTGTGATTCTATGAAATTTAAACTTTTTTTCCCCTCCTAATGGACCCTTTTCTGGATTTGACTCTAATTCCTGCAGTTGAACTTCAGAGATGCTCACTCCAGTGCTTTCAGAGCACATCTTTGCAGACCAGTGCTGCTCTGGCAGGGGTCAACAGAATCCAACAGGAAAAATATGGCAAGCAATAATGTCAGCAGAGAGGTTGAGAGTGTGAGCACCTCTCTTGCTCCCATATTTGCTTTTCCTTTTGAACCAGAGCAAATGGACACTGGTGCGTCCAAATGGGCACTGGTGTCTCCAGCTCTTCTGGAGGATGCTGGATGCTGAAGATGTTCCCAGCCCACATGGCAAGTCACTCCAGAGCCATCCTGACCTCCCCAAAAACCTGGGCAGCAGCAGCAGAGGACTAAAACACCCTTCCAGAATTACAGCTGTGATTTTTCTAGGGATTCTAGCACTCTTTGGCTTCAGGCCATGCATTTGGGAGTTGGGGGGGGTTGCCTCTGGTTTAATTTCAGCCCCCTGTTTAAATTTGGCACTGGAATGCTTTCTGCAACCTCTGGGGAGAGAGAAGGGGAGACCTGCACAGAGCAGCTCTTTTAATCTGGGTTAAAAAAGAAGCCAAGATGACTTATCAGCCATTTAATTTTTAGGCAGCCTATTTTAGGGGAAATTAATCCCTTCCTTTGCATCTGCCTTTGCAGGTTATAGATGCTGATGTCTGCTGAGTACCTTCAGCTCCTCCTTTCTCCTTGCAGGGGTGGGAGTGCAGGGTGAGCTGAGTGTTTTGGAGATGTGGAATTCTAGAGTTAAAATGAGCTTTCTGAAAACTTTTGTCTTTTTTTCTGTAGACTTGTGTGTTCCAGGATTTTTCTTTTCTCCTGCACGTTATTCAGATGGGGTGAGTTTACTGCAAGCTCTTGTTTTGTTTCTGAAACCTTTTAAATGTGGGATATCATCTGTTAATTCAGCAATCACATGGCATCTCCCTCTTAATAATGTCTGGCTTGCTTAAAGAGAAATGAGTGTGGATGTTTCCAGGGATAATATCTCCTTGTAGCTCTTGGCCTCCCCCTAGAAAGCAGTTGGGAAGGGGGAGATGTTGTAGGAGAGGTGATACCTGCTCCAACAAGAGCTGTGACAGGCACTGAGGTCGGTGTGTTTGAGCAAGAGCAGGTGGCAAGATGTGATCTGTGTATTTTGATTTTGGAGCATCATGAAATCCCAGCAAGTTCATAGAATCCCAGACTGCTTTGAGTTGGAAGGGACCTTCAAGATCATCTAGATCCAACCCCCCTGCATGGGCAGGGACACCTCCCACTAGACCAGGTTGCTCCAAACCCCATCCAACCTGCCCTTCAACACTTCCAAGGATGGGGCAGCCACAGCTTCTCTGGGCAACCTGTTCCAGTGTCTCACCACCCTCACACTAAAGAATTTCCTCCTAATGTCTAAAATCTATTGACCTGAGCCAGCAGTGAACTTGGTATCTGTGTTCAGCCTCCAGGCCTAAGAGCAGCTGGGATGTTTTTCTGCCCTGCAGTGTTATTCTTGCTTTCAGGAACTGTTTATTCAAAAAAAAAAAAAACAAAACAGGCAATGATTGGTGAAATCTAAGGGAGCTTTTAGACAGAGAGAAGTGTTGCAACTGGCAGTGTAAATAAGACACTGTGCTGCTTGGAAATTCAAGTACACACTGCTGGCAAAGAGCTGCCAAATGCTGCAGGACGTCTCCTTGTTTCAAGAAATCAAGAAGAAATAAAAAGATTTCTGGTTTATTGGAAGCAAAAATCAGCTAAGATGGTGATAGAACGAGGTTGCAAAAAAATGTCCAGCTGTTGTCTTTAAAAATGAGGCGTTTTATGTGTTAAGTATAGACATGAAGTTACATTCTCAACTTTTTTAGTATGGAAATATCTTTTTATTCTTTTAATCTGTCACGGAAGTGACAGATCTGTTGGCACAAACCTCATCAGCAGCTTCAGAAATGTGGAGCAGACTTTCCAAAATGGATTACCCCTTTGTCTGAAAAGCTTTTGAGTTCTTGACTGAGTAACTAGAGTATTATTTCTTTAAAGTGTTCAGTAGGTCTAATAAATACTTCATTTAATATTGTGAGGTGTGTTGTGAAGCAGTGTATGCACAAGTCCTTATGAAGATGTGTGGCCTCTGATAACTGGTGGATGTGGTTCTTTGAATGTACTGGGATTCATTTACTCAAGGCAAGGGTTTTCAAATAGTTTCTGAAATCTGATTATTTCTGTTGGTAGTAAAATAAGTCATAGAATCATAGAATATGCTGAGTTGGAAGGGACTCATCAGGATCATTGAGTCCAACTCCTGTCCCTGTTTAGGGTACTCCAAGTATCACACCATGTGCCTGGGAGCATCAAGTGACCTTTAAAATATTCTGAAATAATGGAAAGAAATTTTTTTTTTTAAATACTGTTCTTGGAGGATGGGGGGAGTTATTTTTTTATTCAAATAATAGAAATCCAAGTTATTTGATGCTGTGATCCCAGGAAACATCCAGGGGCCAGTACCATCATGGCATGTGACTGTCTTGTGTCTTTTGAAGGAGGGTTTTGCATGCAGCAAAAGGAGCTTCTGCTGAAACAGGGAACACCAGGGGGTGTTCAGTGGGAATAAATGGGAACACACGAAGGAAAAATAAGTTGTTGCTTTTCCACAGGTGCTCTGACAGGAGATCTCTAAGTTCCTTGGCCTCACTGCCATCCAGCTCTTGTCCCTGTGGTTTGGCTTCCTCTGGTGTCTCTGCTACCTGGAGTTGTGGAGCATAATGCTGGTGGGAATGGGAGACACTTGTGTGGCTCTGAATGGTGCTGGTGGGGAAAGGGTGATAAAGTCAGAGCCAGTCCTAAGAAATGAGATTTTAAATTGGGAGAGAGGTTGGAGGAAAAACTGAGCTCTGGATACTGACACCTAAGGAAGGTTGAGTTGCACCTAAGAACAAGAAGCCAAGCAACTGGGCTTGTGGTGGTGTTGTCTGGGAGCTCTAGGAGATGAAAGGCAGTGATGAATAAAGAGCAGAGAAGGAAAATGTCTCAAATAGAAGCAAAGTGGAGAGGCAGTGTCTGCATTTCAGTATTGAGTCCTCTCACAACTGTGAGTCTGCAAAGGGAACATCTCCAGCAACCCAGTGAGTGAGAGGGAGAGGAGCTGGGAGATGCTGAATGCAAAACTGGGGTGGGTAATGTTTCATTGATGGATTGCAGAGGTGTGGTGCAGGAGGAAAAAAAGCTGAAGTCAGCAGCTCACAGACACTTTCCCAACACTGGTGTGAAGAAGAGTCTTGCAGTGGAGTCCAGAATAATTACAAGAAGGCTGAGCTGATCCCAGGTGCCTTGTGCTTAGGTGTGTGTCACCAGAGCCATATTTCTGTGCGAAGGGAAGGATTAGAGAGTTCCAGCCAGAAGGAGATGATATGAAGACCCATAACAGTGTTGTGCTTGTTGCCCTGCTCCAGTCTCCCCAGGATGCACGTGTGCTCCAACACTAAGGAACTGAGAAGCAGCTGAGCCTAAGCAACATTCCCCAACTCGACCAAACCCAAATCACAGACCAATAGGTGGTTATTTGGGGTGCCAATCCCTGAAACCCAGCCTGGCAATCAAGAGTCATTCTGGGCTCTTTCCCATTTGCTCATTAACGGGAATAATCCCACGGATGGATCTTCATCACTGCCTCTGGCAAGGTATGAACCGCAGAGAGAAACGAGCCCGTGAACAACACAGGAATGAAAATTGGCACCAGTTCTTTCCCCACCACCACAGTTACTTATTGCAGTAGTATCCTTGAAGTAAGAAGTTGCTACTTGGACCAAGACACTTTCTTTTCCTAATCCTATCCAAACTCTAGCCCGTGGGCTTGCTCTGACGTTGGGGCAGAGCTGAACCTCCTTGTTAGTTTCAGAAAGGCCTTTGAGACAACCAAGGCCTTTGAGACAACCAAAACCAGGGCTGCAATAACAGCGTGGTTACAGCTTATTTTTTTTGTTTTGGATCAGGATCTAAAGTGATTAACTCCTGCTGTCTCTAATCCACTGCACAAAGTGCACATCACGTTCTTGGAAGGGGCTCTGTTCATGCAGGAAAGTAGGGAATAAGGATGGAAATATCTATGTAATGTAGGAAATGTTATGTAAAAATAGCTGAATTGGGAGAACCTCATGGCCAACTGAGACCAGCCCCCATCTGTGTCGGGCTGTAGTCTCATATACCTGCATTTATGGACCTTTCAAGCTGCTTGCTAGTAGTAGGTATGGATTAACTTCTATGGATCTTCTAACCACTCTTCAGATAAGTTTGGTCTTGCCAAAGTCTTTTTAGGGCTTGCTGGTGTCGTGGGCTGGCAGGGAATGTGAAGTCAGCCTTGGCATGGGCTACAACTTGCACCCATCATCCCTTACACCAGTTGAACCTGATTGTGCACCTCTCCTCCCTGGAGCCAGCTGGGAGGCATATTCCCACAGCAGGCAACACGGATCCCTGGAATGTTCTTACTGCCATGGAGGAGCTCCAGGCTACGTCAGGAATCCTCCTTTTCAGTGGCAGAAAATACTGAGGTTACTTTCTCGATGACAGCTGATTTCCTGGTTTAAATTTAAGGACTGAGATCCCTGTGGGCAATGAGTGGATTTTTTTGTTTCTCAGTGCAGCTGCAGGGAAAGAAGCTGTGATCTGCACTGTCCCTAGAGAAGATGTTTTTAAATGACGTGGGGTTTATTCTTGATTTCACCAAAACTATTAGTCATTCTGGTGTTAATTAGTGTTGATCAAATGAGGACCCCTAAGGGAGAGATCAGCCAGTGCTCTCTGACTGTGATTTCATCCATCAATACCTTCCTGTTCATGAGCATTGCAACTTGTGGATCTGAGGGAGAACCTCTCCCCATAGAGCCTCCATCCTTGGAGACATTTAGCTGGGTGAAGCCCTGAGCAACCTGGTGAGGTTTGAGAGCTGACCTTGCTTTCAGCAGGAGTTTGGGCTGGAGATCTCCTGAGGCCCATTCTGACCTGAATCATCCCATGATCCTGATGCTGAGGTTGCTAGACAAGCTTGGTAATTAGTTCTGGGTCTTTTCCTGATCAACAGCTGCTCAATTCCAATTTCTAATGGTTTGGAAACTAGCTTTCTATTTCTTGTATCTTGTCCAAAAGAGAGGAAAACCCCTCATTCCTGTGAGCATTGCAACTAGGAAGCCTGATTTCCTCCAGGTTTGTGTCTTGAGGTTGATTGACTTTGGCATTTAAGGAAGTGTCAGCTCTGAGCTAGAGCTTTCTGGTGAACAAGGCATTTCAAGAGGTCTCTGGTGTGTGCTTCTCCAATATTTAAGAAGATATGGACCCATAGATTGCTTCTTACTCTGAGTGGACACACTTTCAGGGGCTCTCTTTCTCCCTCTGTTCTCCCAAACACAAACTTTCAGAAACCTTGTAGAAAAACCAAGTCTTTGAGACAACTAATTCCTTGAGGTCACTCCTTCTTTGTCCATTTGCTTAAAAACTTGCCAACATGAGGCATGATGGGGGGAATCCTAAACTGCTTGTCTGCAGTTCACCTAGGAAGCAGAGCTGTGGACAAGCTCCAGACCTTTTGGGGCTCTTATATCCTCAGTTCAGGATTTAATAGATGCTGACCTCTTTGAAAATGTGACCCTTATTCAGGTTTGTATGTGAGAGCTGGTGTCTGTGAATATCTGGTGCTGTGTTTGGGTCAAAAACACAACTCATAACATGGCCTGTGACTGTGCAAAAGTGGGATGAACCTTCTTGATCAAGGACAAGATCAAAAAGAAAGCCAAGTGCTTTGTATGAGGCTCTGGGTGCCCTTTAGCCTCTGATCCTCCTCCCCCTTGGTCTCCTCCTCTTCCTTTTTTCTTTCCTTTGCTTTCTGTGTTGCCTTTTAGCCCTAATATTTGCTACAAAAAACCAAAAAAACAGCCCTGTGCAGTGCAACAAAAAAAAAGTCCCACCTTCCTTCTCCTTTTGATGGCTCCACTCAGCTGCTTTCTGCCTTGGGGTGGTCTTGCAACAGACTCTTAGTTGCTAAAACACAGTGGCATGAAAGCCTGTGGTCCATCTTGGAGCTTCCTTCCTTCACCTATGAAAGATTTCCACATCTTTCAGTCAAACCTTGATTTTTTTTGTCTTTATTGATCAGGTTGACTAAAACATGGGACAATTCCTCAGCTTCAGGTGACAGTTCTGTGAATGGGAGTTCAAATTCCATGCTCCTGGGTCTGTGAAGCCCCAGCTTGAACCTGATAGTAGCAGTTGGTGCCTGAAAAAAGTGGTTTACCATTGACAGGGAAGATCTGGTGGATGAGGCTTCTCTGACCCTTTTCTCCCACCCCAGGCACCAGGAGGTATCATAGAATCATAGAATGGTCTGGGTTGGAAGGGACCTTAAAGATCATCTAGATCCAACTGCCCTGCCATGGGCAGGGACACCTTCCACTAGACCAGGTTGCTCCAAGCCTCAGCCAACCTGGCCTTCAAGACTTCCAGGGATGGGGCAGCCACAGCTTCTCTGGGCAACCTGTTCCAGTGTCTCACCACCCTCACAGCAAAGAATTTCTTCTTAAAGTCTAACCTGAACCTCCCCTCTTCCAGTTTTAATCCATTCCCCCTTGTCCTCTCACTCTCTGCCCTTGTCCAAAGCCCCTCCCAAGCTTTCCTGGAGCCCCTTCAGGCACTGGAAGGTGCTCTAAGGTCTCCCTGGAGCCTTCTCTTCTCCAGGCTGAACACCCCCAACTCTCTCAGCCTATATTCTTAGAAGAGGTGCTCCAGCCCTCAGATTATCTTCATGGCCCTAAACAGCTCAGTGCCCCAAAGCACGATAACAGAGTCCTGTGAGTAGTGCCACCTTCTTGTGAAGGTTTCTGGTCCATTGACACCTGGTGTCACCACATTGTGTAGTGTTAAAGGACAAGGCAACACTGGGAAACAAGGACAAAGAGCAAGAAGGTTCATCAGGATCTGGAATTACTGCCAGCTTGCAGCATGGGGTGTCATGCCATGTTCAAGATTGCAAAGCCAGCTGAGTGACAGTAATCTGGCAGCTAGAGGAGATGGCATGAAAACCCTGGGCCTCCTGGAGAGGATCAAGGGAATTGTTGCCCTGCAAAATGTCACATCTTGGATAGGTTTATGGTAGGCAGGCAGGTTTCTCTGCTGGGATGCAGGAATGCAGCTTGTGTTTCACATGGGCTCAGCTGCCCTCTGGCTTCTGCCACACAAGGAAGGTCCATACCTGCTGGTGGGCGTGAGAGTTTGAACAGCAACCTGCCCCATTTACATATATTAAATAAGTATTTTTAACAAAGGAGGCTGTGTTCTGGCTAATTCTCCATTCAGTGCCCTGGTCAACTCTGAAATGCCATCAAGGAGAAGACTAGCCTTGCCAGGGAGAGGTCACGACTACAAAGAGGCCAAGGCAGGGGAGAAGTGAAGGAGCACGATGGGATTTCTCTGCATGCTGTAGATCAATGGGCTGGTCCCTCCCTGCTTCCCACGCTCTTTGTGTTGCATTCCCAGAGGGAATGCGGAGCAGGAGGGTGGTGTGAGTCCAACGATGTGGCCTGGAACAGTGGTAGTGTGAGCAGGACTGCCTGTGGTTGGGCTCCACCTCCTGCAAACCAGCAGAGAAAGCTCTCAGTGGAGACTAAAAAGCCACATTAAATAAGGGAAATAGTTTTAATGACATTGCAATGATGCCTGGGTCTCACTTGTGGTGTTAGTTTCACTGAGAGACTTCAAAGCACGGCTAGGTAAGTGCTGCTGGGCTCCTGTAGCAGGTGGGGAAACTGAGGCACATAGCTTTGGTCCTCACTTGAGGTGAGGAAACGGCTCTGTGCTGGAGATGGAGACAGATTTGCTGCTCTCAAGCTGGTCAACCCTAGGGAGCAGCCTAGGCACTAAGAGCCAAAGCAGTTGTCCTGCTTCAGAGTGTGATCCACCACAAAGGTGCCTGTGATGGGATTTAGGTGGAGTTCAGACCTGGACTTTTAAATTTTAACACCCCCCCGACCTCCTGCCTGTCTTCTGAGTCCTTGCCTTCCACCCCACCTTGCTCCAGGTAAGGTCCCTGCTCAAGTGCACTGGGATTCCTGGAGCCCCTTCAGAGCTATTCCAAACCCAGGCTGTGAAAAGAACTCCCACTCCAGACTGGATTTGCAGGAAGCTTTTTGTGCCTGGCAGCGAGCCTGGGGGTGAGATCTGAGCACCTCTGAGCTAAACCTGCTGCAACTCTTCCTTCTTCCTGGGCTGAATTTGCACTGGATTTTTTCCCCTTGGTTTTATGAGCTTGTTCAAATTTTATTGCAAACATAATGACTGGAGAACAGCAGTCTCCAAGGTCTCTTGGAGTGACTCTCCAAAGAGACCAGGAATCAGCCACTCCTGCAGGGCAAATAAACATGGGTCACAGAACAAGGGTGCAGGTCATTGGGGGGGATAAAAGGGCCCATCTGGCATCTCCTACCTGGGGTGGGGTTGGTTCTTCCAACCTGAATCCTGTCAAAGTTTGCTTAGGTTTTTGCCTTAGGAAAATGGATGAGTCAACAGAGAGACCTGAGGCCAGACAGCATGTGTCCTCTGAGCTGGAAGATGTGTACCTGCTGCTCACCTGACAAAGAAACCATCTGTAGGTCTTGCTGCTGGCTTGCTCCCTGCTTCTAAATTTGATTCTGGTGCATGGAAAAACTTGACATCCCATAAAGCAGCTGGAGAAGCTAGCTGGCAGGCTGCTGCACGGAGTGGTGGCCAGCATGCATCATGTTTTGGCATGTCCATCCCTGTTTCTGGCCACCTTGGAAGATTTCCCAAGATACGAGCTCTTTATGAAAAAAGAAAAACCCAACAAACCAAGGCCTTTGTTGCAGAACATCACTCCATGACCATGTCCCTGCAGTTGACTGGAGTGGGGGCTGGAGCAGGCAGACAGCTGTACCTCCTGGTAATGCAGCAGGCATGCTCTGGATTTCATCCAGAGGTGATTATCCCTATCTGTCTTTTTTTTAACACCCTTAAATGGAATCAGAGAATCACAGAATGGTTTGGGTTGGAAGAGACTTTTGAAGGCCATTTAGTGCACCTTCCCTGCAGTGAGCAGGAGGGACATCTGCAGCTAGATCAGGTTGCTGAGAGCTCCATCCAGCCTGGCCTTGAACACTTCCAGGGATGGGGCAGCCACAGCTTCTCTGGGCAACCTGGGCCAGTATCTCACTTCCCTCACAGGAAGAAATTTCTTCCTAATGTCTAGTCTAAATGTCCAACCTAAATCTCCCCTCTTCTAGTTTTAATCCATTTCCCTTCATCCCATCACTCCCTGCCCTTGTCCAAAGTCCCTCCCCAGCTTTCCTGGAGCCCCTTCAGGCACTGGAAGGTGCTCTAAGGTCTCCCTGGAGCCTTCTCTTCTCCAGGCTGAACACCCCCAACTCTCTCAGCCTGTCACCAGAGCAGAGCTGCTCCATCATCTCCATGGCCTCCTCTGAACTCACTCCAACAGCCCCATATCCTTCTTGTGTTGGGGGCTCCAGAACTGGACCCAGCCCTGCAGGTGGAATTTCAGCAGGGCAGAGCAGATGGAGAAAATCCCCTCCCTTGACCTGCTGGTCATGCTTCTTTATATCTTCTTATCTTCTAAATAGAGATGGTCTGACAACAGAATGACTGGAGCAAGCTTCTAGGAAGGTCTTCCATGGACATTGCCATGGGGAGCCCCAGAGCCTTCCTGGGCAGGCATCCCTGAGTGTTGGAATCTGTGATCTCAACTGAGATTTTCTAAGCAGCATCTACTGATAGATTTTTTTCTACCTTAGAGCTGATGCAGCTTATTGAACAATTTATCTCACGGGTGAATCACAGCAAATCAAAGCCATGACATAGATTCAGTGGATCCAGATGTTTGTGCTGGCAAACACTGATTCAGGTTGGGGTTTTTTGAGGCTTGTGTGGCAGCTGGAGGCTGGGCACTTGTCAGCTTGGCTTGCACCTCTTTTCCTCTAACAGGGGAAGAGGGCAGTGAGAGGACAAGGGGTGATGGTTTTAAACTGAAAGAGGGGAGATTTAGGTTGGACATAGAATCATAGAATCATAGAATCCTAGGGGTTGGAAGGGACCTCGAAAGATCATCTAGTCCAACCCCCCCTGCCAGAGCAGGGTCACCTAGAGCACATCACACAGGAACGTGTCCAGGTGGGTTTTGAATGCCTCCAGTGAAGGAGACTCCACAACCTCCCTGGGCAGCCTGTTCCAGTGCTCTGTCACTCTCACAGTAAAGAAGTTTTTTCTGATATTCACCTTGAACCTCCTATGCTCCAATTTACACCCATTACCCCTTGTCCTATCACTGGTCATCACTGAGAAGAGCCTAACTCCATCTCCCTGACACTCACCCCTTACATATTTGTAAACATTGATGAGGTCACCCCTCAGCCTCCTTTTTTCCAAGCTAAAGAGACCCAGCTCCCTCAGCCTTTCCTCATAAGGGAGATGTTCCACTCCCTTAATCATCTTTGTGGCTCTGCTCTGGACATCAGGAAGAAATTCTCCACCATGAGGGTAGGAAGGTGCTGGAACAGGTTGCCCAGGGAAGGTGTGGAAGCCCCCTCCCTGGAGGTGTTCCAGGCCAGGTTGGATGAGGCTTGTGCAGCCTGGTCTGGTGGGAGGTGTCCCTGCTCAGAGCAGGGGGGTTGGAACCTGATGAGCTTTAAGGATCCTTCCAACCTTCACCTTTCTCTAATCCTAAGAAATCAGCTAGAAAGTTTCAGGAGCTGCCCTGCTGCATCTCCTGCTCAGCACGGCATGACAGCAACTGGGGGGTGTTGGCTGGGGTTCAAGGCTGTGAAACGTGTGAGGGATGCAGCACAGTGATGTCTCCCAGCGTTGCCCAACTGCCAACCACACACAAATGAGTGCAATCCCAACTATTTCTAGGCACATTTGACTTCTGTAAGGTTGGATGACAAAGAGCTTGACGAGAGGCCGGGACTGACCTCAGTGTCACGGTGGCCACACAAGTATGTTCGCTTCTATTTAAGGCTGAGGGTTCTGTTTTGAATTTTTAACAGCTGAGGTCTGCTAATCTGTGGTGATTAAGGATCTTCTCCAGTTCATGAGTACGTAGGAAAAATGTTCTTGTGCGTATTATGTAGCTCTGCTGACATCTCCAATAATGCAATGTGTTTGTTACTGCCGTTTGTTGAATCCAGTGAGTGTTTGCAAACGATGTCAACAGTGGCCTGGAGTTTGCCAACACTGACGTGGTCCCAGCTCACTGGGAAGCCCAGTCTCTTGTGCAAATGCAGGAGGGGAAAACGGTGATGTCAGTGACCTTTCCTAGGTGATAGGAAGTCTGTAATGTGGATTTCTTCAGAAAAGTTATCCTTCCATTCTCCATCCGTGCATCTTTGGGATTTTCTACTCCTCTTTGTCCCCTTGTACCGATTTCCTTGCAGAGAAGGGAGGAAAAATGCTCTGGGGGAAAAGATCTATTGGTAACTTGAGGAATCAGCATAGAATCAGAGAATGGTTTGGGTTGGAAGGGACCTTAAAGATCATCTAGTCCCACCCCCCCTGCATGGGCAGGGACACCTCCCACCAGACCAGGTTGCTCCAAGCCCCATCCAACCTGCCCTTCAACACTTCCAGGGATGGGGCAGCCACAGCTTCTCTGGGCAACCTGTTCCAGTGTCTCACCACCCTCACAGCAAAGAATTTCCTCCTCATGTCTCACCTAAATCTCCCCTCCTCCAGTTTTAATCCATTCCCCCTTGTAATGGGTGTTGAAGGCTTTTGAGAAGCGTGTAAAACCAAAGTTATGTTTGTAAAGGAAGATTTTAGTGTGCTTCAGGGTTCAGTGGTGCTTGTAATTCAGCCTGGAATAAATTGAGGAGGGGCAGGAAATAAGCGTCCATCAAAAAAAGGAGGGTGACCTAATACAGTCTAACAGTTTTATTTTGGGAACACTCTGGGGATGTGGAGTTGGAAGGTAAAATAACCATGGAGATCATGTTATGGCAAGCTGTCAGCAAGTGGCTGTGTTCCATGCAGACATCCAAGATGTTCCTGTTCAACGTGTGAGCCAGTGCTCAGTTTGGGGAGGACAAGCCGTGGTGATGTGAGGGTTTTATTGTGTCTTGTTCTGCCAGGCCTTGGAGGAGCAATTTATGAATGTGTTTACTTGTGGTGTGCCTGCTTTGCTCTGAATTTCCTAAGGTGTCAGTTGGAGGGGTGTAAATGTGTTACTGCAACGAGCTGGTCCAGATTTTGGGGCTGATTTGTGTTCCTGGGAGGTTGCCTGAAGAGCAGCTCTGGTCCTGGTGGGAGATGTTCCATATAGTGCTCCAAATGCAGATGTAGAAATACACATGGACAAAGGAGATACCCCTCCAGGCTCGTGCACAGGGGGAAGTTGAAAAGCAGGTGCTGTTGTTGAGGACAAAGCTATACATCTATTTCTCCCCCACCCTGGGAATTGTTTCCTTTTCAGCAGCTGAGCCCCTCATCTGTGTTGGGGGTTTGAATCTGACACCTCTTCCAAGCTGGACATTTCCTGGCTCTTTGTAACCAGGAAATGTCTCCTTTTCTGGATGAGGAGATGTGATGATATTTGTGAGCCTCTAATCTGCTCCATGGCTTATGCGTGCAAAACGTTCTCCTGGAGCCTGGCCTGGGATCCTCCATCCATCTCCAGCTCTGGGAGAGGCAGAAGAGCAGGAACTTGAGAGAACTTTGTACAATGCAGCAATTCAACACATTTTCATCCTGCAGGAGCCCCCGGCTCACCTTGAATTGTACAGCATCCATATGTATCAGCTTCCTTCTTTATGAGTCCCTTGCAAAGCCCCTGCTTGACTTGAGAAACGTCCCTCAAATTCGTTCCTGTTCTGCATTTATCTCCAGGTCAGACACCAGCCCCTAAGTGGATCTGAGACTGATTCGAAACAGCTTGAGGCTTTTCATCAAAATCCCTTTCTTTCAGTGCACCGTGGCAAATCTGGGTCTTTAATACATTTGAGGAGAAAAGTAACTTCTTGGGAAGCCTTGCAGATAATTTTACTCTGTGAACCACGTCGGCTGCGTGAGTAGGAGGTGTCTCCATATAAAGGGGGATTTCTGTGAGGGTTTCTGCTGGGGAGGTCAGGATTTATTGCCAGGCTGCTGGAGGATGATGGAGGAGTATGGAAGCATGTGATACCAGTATCTGGGGTTACTTGGTGTCATTTAACTTCAATTGCAGTGGAGGTAACACCTCAGCTTCTCTCTTCCAATGGGAAAAGGGCTTTTGCAGGGCGAAATCAGGAGAGGTTGTCGACCAATGAACGTTTGCTGTGGGTGTGAGTCACATTCAGAAAGAGTTTCAAGTTTGTGGCCTGGCAGATCCTGAGAGATGATTAAAGCCACATAAAAGACCGTTCTTAATACAGTTTCTGTAGTTCTGCCCCCGTGTCATTCCTGCAGATGGGGCAGGGGAAGAAGGAGAGGGGGTGGGGGGGGGGTGTGAAAAAAAGTACTTAACCATGCTGGAAGCATGAGTCACTGCAACCCCGGGTGAAATACAATCCTGTAAGTGCTCTGTGGGCTCATATACCTGCTGGCACTCTTATCCCAAAATTCCTATCTGGGACAAAGAATCTTTGGGAGGTGCAGAGTAGTTGGCTCAGGGGATTTTTAGCTGTGGTGTTTCTCTGAGGTTGCTTTGAAGGAGGTTTCCACCTCCTGTTCCATGCACAGATCTCTCTGGGCTGCTCCCTGGTGTCCTGGCCAGGATGGTGACCCTGGGACCCCATCACTACTCAGCACTGGGGGGTAAAATGGAGGGACTGGTCAGCCCCCAGCAGCTTAGCCAGGGTTTTCCTGGAGCAGCACCCACCTCTGCGTGGCCTCCCAACAAGATGCTTGTTGTCTCTCCCTTTCCACCACTGGGACCAATTCACAGATTTATTTAATCTTTGCCTTGAGTCGCAATAATTTGTCTTGGTTTTTAACATGAAGACGATTTCTTAATGCTTCTATGCCTGAAAGTTTTCAGTTAGAGAAAATGTTTCTCATTATCAGCTGCAAGGTTGCCAGGCCTGGGAAACGTTTCTGGTTTCTATTACTCTCTCTGTTCCTCCTGGTGTGCTTGAGACATCCCAGAACCAAAGATGAGGAGATCCCTCTTTTATCCAGAGGAAAAAGATGTCCTAAGGTACCAGGGGGTTCCAGCCCCATGCATGGTACCCCTACCAAAATGCCATAGTCATGGCTCTGCCATCAGACCTTCACCCCTCTTGGCCACCAAGCATGGAGCTGTCTGAGGGCACCTGTCCCTGTCTCTGCCACCCTCCTGACCTACATACCTCATTGCAGAAGGGAAATGGGTGCCATCCTGACACACCTTTGTTACCACAGCAGCAGCTGCTAGGGAAAGTGCAGGAGTAATGATGGGGAGGGTGGGAAGAGGGGCAAATTATGGAGCTGCCACCTACAGACATCAGATCAGAACTGGTTTAATGGGAAAGAAAAGGAGAGAGGGACCCAGGTGGTGTTTGGCTGAAGCAGATGACTTCCGGGGCTGGGAGCATCCTCCTTTGTCTTGGGAAAACTGCTCCAGATAATTTCCCAACAGAATTTGATCACAACTTTGTCAGGGAGTGAATGCATTCACAAGGCCTGGCCTGGTCCCTCTGGGGGTTTAGGGGGCTGCAACACAAGTCTGGTCAACAGTTGCTGACAGGAAATGTCTATAGTCTTAACACTCTCCTCTTAAAGAGCTGTGAGCTGTGGTGATTCTTCTCCATTTCTGTTAGCCTTTGACCTCCTAACAACCCTTGCCTGTTCCTGAAATACGTGTTTTTTCCCCTAATCCCCATGACTCATTGAGTCATAGACTCACAGACTGGTTTGGGTTGGAAGGGACCTTAAAGATCATCTAGTTCCAACCCCCCTGCCATGGGCAGGGACACCTCCCAGCAGCCCAGGTTGCTCCAAGCCCCATCCAACCTGGCCTTCAACACTTCCAGGGATGGGGCAGCCACAGCTTCTCTGGGCAACCTGGGCCAGTGTCTCACCACCCTCAGAGTGAAGAATTTCCTCCTGATGTCTAACCTAAATCTCCCCTCTTCCACTTTAAAACCATTCTCCCTTGTCCTACCACTACACACCCTGGTAAAAAGTCCCTCCCCAGCTTTCCTGGAGCTCCTTCAGGCACTGGAAGGTGCTCTAAGGTCTCCCTGGAGCCTTCTCTGAACACCCCCAACTCTCTCAGCCTGTCTCCAGAGCAGAGCTTCTCCAGCCCTCCCATCATCTTTGTGGTCTCCTATGGCCTCTCTCCAGGACCCCCATGTCTGTCTTAAGTTGGCCTCTACCACCCATCCCACCACAGGCCAAGTAGCACAGAGGGATGCCACAGGACACCAGGTCCCCTGTGTCGGGGGGGGAATTGGGAGCAAAACCATCTTCATTGTCTCTCCCTGCTCGGGGCCTCAGCAAGGAGATGCAGTGGCTTTCATGTTGCATCCTCCTCCACAAATGGAGGGAAAAGGACTTCTTCATTCCCTGGCCCCACGGGCTGTTGTGCCAGGCTGGTGGTTTGACCAGTGATGGATCAGATCCAGGCTGAGGTCACGCTGTTCCTACCTGATGACATCCTGCAATTCTCTGCCTAGGTAAATAATCCCACCCAGGCTTCAGGAAGGGCAGTCCCAGACTGGGCTAAATATTTCTATAAGCAAATAGTCTTCTAGGATTTATGGAATGAGACTTAAAGGAAATCAATCAATACAAGAAATTTGCTGTTCCTCAGGATCTAAAAGACCCCATCCACCTCTCTTCTGCTGCTGTGCCAGGCAGGATGTTATCCTGAGCTTTACCAAGGCTAAACTAAGTCGTTTCCCACCTAATGGATGTGTTGGGAGGGCTGTTCTCATCCTGCTGGAGAAACAAAGTGCAGCTGGTCTCAACCATCCCAACTGGTTCAGTCACATTTTTAGGGCTTTTCAAATGGAAAGGAGGTAGAAACTCATTTTCTCAGATCTGCTTTAAAGTGGTCCAACCCAGCTTCTCCTATGTCCAAGGGAAGCTCTGAGCTGGTGTCCCTCAAGATGAATAATCTCCTCCTTGGGTTGAGGGTCTCCTGGACAAATAGCTCCTTGGATAGGGCCAAATTGGTGGCTATAGCTCAGCTTCCAAGCACACGGGGAGGCCAGCTGTGCTGTGTACTGCACGGGTGGGGAAAGCCCTCTCTAATTATGGCTTGTGAGAAGAAGAGCAAGATTTGGGCTGAGCCTGTTCTGCTCTGAAGGTGTTGCTGCCACCAGGGCAGCTTTGGCTCGTGTGCGGAGGCAAGCTGAAATGGGACTCAAAAAATCACCATGTACATGTGCTGCTGGCCTTCATGGGAAGAAACAGGCTACCTAGAGATGCCCCATCCCTGGAAACATTCCAGGTCGGGTTGGATGGGGCTCTGAGCAACCTGATGTAGTTGCAGATGTCCCTGCTCACTGCAGGGGGTTGGATGAGATGGCCTTGAAAGGCCCCTTCCCACCCAAACCCTTCAATGATTCTATAAACAAGGCTGGCTGTTGAGGGACACCACAATGCCTTGCCAGGTGGGAAGAGTCCCAGTGAGACTATGAACCAAAACATGCCACTTGAGAGGCAGGAACTGCTCATCTCCAAGCTGGGCTGAGCCATGTTCTACCCAACAGGTTGTTGCTGTTTCCATAAGATGGGTATTATGGGAATGCACCAACCTGTAAAAGCACCAGGTACCATTAAATCATCCCATCCTGCAAGCTGGGAAGGGTTGGTGGGGTCCTCCAGGTCTTTGAGTGGACAAGAGAAATCCTATCACCTCACAAGCATTTACGATAAAACCCACCTACAAAAGCTTTCCCTAAGTAAATTTTGGAAAGCTTTATTTTTTGTTAATTTCCAGTCAGATTTATGCTTCTGACAGACAGAAATGTCTCACTACAGAGAAACTTGCAGGGTTTCATCTTCTAAGAAAGTTTCAGGGCACTTCCTCGAGAGGGGGATTTTTTGCAGAATTAATTCAGCGGATATTCTCATGCTACTCAGTGACAGAAGAAGCTTTCAACACAGGCTGAGATGCTTCTCATTTCCTTGAAATGTTAGCTGGGGAGTTTGGTTTGCTGCCATCAGCTGCTGCTTTTCAAAGAAAACCCCCAGTGCAAGTTTATATCAGTAGAACATGAAAAAAACCCCTTTGCTGAGCCCTAGTCCCATGTCTGGGTCACTGGCTCTGAGCCTGGGAGGTATGACTTGGGGAAGAGTTCAATGTAGAATCATAGAATGGGTTGGGTTGGAAGGGACCTTCAAGATCATCTAGATCCAACCCCCCCTGCATGGGGAGGGACACCTCCCACTAGACCAGGTTGCTCCAAGCCCCATTCAACCTGCCCTTCAACACTTCCAGGGATGGGGCAGCCACAGCTTCTCTGGGCAACCTGGGCCAGTGTCTCACCACCCTCACAGCAAAGAATTTCTTCTTAAAGTCTAACCTGAACCTCCCCTCTTCCAGTTTTGATCCATTCCCCCTTGTCCTCTCACTCCCTGCCCTTGTCCAAAGTCCCTCCCCAGCTTTCCTGGAGCCCCTTCAGGCACTGGAAGGTGCTCTAAGGTCTCCCTTGAGCCTTCTCTTCTCCAGGCTGAACACCCCCAACTCTCTCAGCCTGTCCTCACAGGAGAGGTGCTCCAGTCCTCGGATCATCTTCGTGGCCCTTCTCTGGACAGTCCTGCATGTAAGGATTCATAAAACACATTTTTAAAAGCACAGTGATGAATGTCAGTTAATTCTGCTGATTGAAACTTAATGACACCTGGTTTTAGTTTTGCCATTTGGAAGAAATCCACATTCTCAGTCATGAGTTTTCCTTTTTTGTCTTTCCCTTCAAACCATTCTCTAAGGATGGACCATGTTCCTAGGTTGATGCTTTCTGCTTTTGAGGTAAATGCTGTAATCTGACAATAACAAATGATCTAATGATCTTCTAGATCATTTTCTAATGATCTACCTTGAAATTACTCGATTGCGTGTTCAGCAGCTCTAGGCAAGCCTCAAAGAAATAGTATCAGGAGCTAATAATTCTGCAGAAATAGACACTTTGCAACTTCCTTTTTATCCCAAAAAATGCAGCAAATGGATTTATTTTATAGAGGCAGAATTATTCCTGGATGCTGGTGCTATGGGTTACTCATTTTTGTAGTCATGAGGATGTAGACTTTAAAAAGAAAAGGTTCTCTTGAAGCTAATTGTTTGGCCAGTTATTTCCTGGGGAAGTAACTCTTGCATGGTAGAGTTCCAAAAAGAAATAGTTCCTTCTGGTTTTACATGGTGATATTACGGGATAATACAGTAGAAATAAGAATACAATAAGAAAAAAAAAAAGTAATTGTAGAAGTGCTCAGAGATCTTGAACTCATCTAGGAGTCCGTTTCCAACAATGAAGATGTCTCTTGACACAGTCCCTCCTCAGCTCTGTCTTACAGAATCACAGAATGGTCGGGGTTGGGAGGGATCTCTGGAGACCATTGAGTCCAACCCCCCTGCCAGAGCAGGACCACCTAGGACAGGTCATGCAGGACTGCATCCAGATGGGTGTTGAAAGTCTCCAGAGAAGGAGACTCCACAATCTCTCTGGGCAGTTCCATCCATTGTCCCTTGTCCTATGACAGGGCACCACTGAACAGAGACTGGCCCATTCTTGACACCCACCCTGCAGATATTTAGAGACATTCATCAGGTCCCCTCTCAGGCTTCTCTTCTCCAGACTAAACAGCCCCAGGTCTCTCAGCCTTTCCTCATCAGACAGATGTTCCAGTCCCTTCATCATCCTTGTAGCCTCTGTTGGACTCTTTCCAGCAAATCCCTGTCCCTCTGGAACTGGGGAGCCCAGAACTGGACACACTACTCCAGGTGTGGTCTCACCAGGGCAGAGTAGAGGGGGAGGAGAACCTCCCTGGACCTGCTGGCCACACTGTTCTTAGTGCATCCCAGGATACTATTGGCTCTCTTGGCCACAAGGGCACATTGCTGTCCCATGGATAACTTGTTGTCCACCAGGACCCCAAGGTCCTTCTCCATGGGGCTGCTTTCTAGCAGGTCAACCCCTAATCTCTACTGGTGCTTGGTGTTTTTTCTCCCCAGGTGCAGGACTCTCCACTTACTCTTGTTGAACCTCAAGAGGTTCCTCTTTACCCAGCTCTCCAGCCTGTCTAGATCTCAGCCATTCGGCTGCCCAGCCTTCAGGTGGATCAGCCAATCCTCCCAGCTTCATGTCATCAGCAAACCTGCTGAGGACACACTCTGTCCCCTCATTCCCTTCATTTTTGATGAAGATGTTGAACTGGGCTGGACCCAGCACTGATCCCTGGTGGACTCCACTACAGAGACACTGGAATTGAGTGTCAGCTTTAGCCTGGGCTCTCTCACTGGTTCTGTTAATGGAGTCAATTGCTTCCCAATCTCTTCTTCCCAACACAGAAAATTGCTTGAAATCACAGTGACTTGTTCCAAGTCTTGTAGTCAGTCTGGTTTATCTTTTCATTTTCAAGCTTTTTGATCATTGTTTTTCAAGCAAAACCCACAAGAAATGGGTTTTGCTTTTATGTTGGTGACAGCTAAATTCTTCCTGTAAGCACAGAAGCCCAGGAGCTAAGATTTTAAAGAAACCACTAAACACCATGAACCTCAGGGGGTGGTGAGGGTGGAGGAGAGTGAAGCAGCTCTGATTTAATTTATTATCCCATCGTGAACAGTACCAGGTGGCTTTGGACATGCAAGGCCCAGCTTGTGTGTAATTCCACCACTTGGCTTTGCTTTTAGTTTCTAAAAGGTTGTAGAGAGTTGCATGTTGGTCTCTCCTCCCAAGGAACAAGTGATGGGACAAGAGGAAATGGGCTCAAGTTGTGTCAGGGGAGGTTGAGATTGGATCTTGGGACCCATTTCTTGCTGGCAAGGGTTGTGAGGCCCTGGCCCAGGCTGCCCAGGGCAGTGGTGGAGTCCCCATCCCTGGAGGGCTTTCCAAGCCATGTAGATGTGGTGCTGAGGGCCATGGGTTAGTGGTGGCCTTGGCAGTGCTGGGTTGATGGTTGGACTGGATGATCTTCAAGGTCTTTTCCAAGCAAAATGATTCCATGAATCTATGATAAAGGAGACATACAATGGAAACAGAGGTGTCTTTTCTGCTGTTTGATGCCTGCTAAATGCTTCTTTAGCATTTCATTTTATTAATTTCTAAGTTACCCCAAATTATTATTCAGCTGTAATTTGTCTTCGAGAGAATATTGAAAAGATGTACATGTGAAATCACTTTTTACCTGGTCATGACTCAAGGATTAATTATAGTCTCTTTCAACTCGCTGATTCATGCAGCCTCAACCCAACTGTTGAAAAAGGAGTTTGCAGGGGATGAAGATCATAGAATCACAGAACGTTTAGAATTGGAAGGGACCTTAAAGATCATCTAGTTCCAACCCCCCTTCATGGGCAGGGACACCTCCCATGTGTCCTCCCATATGAGGTGGAGGAGGACCTCTTTTGACCTACTAACTGATCCCTAACCCAACCCTCATCCTTCATCCATTCACCTGTCTTGCTACAGGTCAAAGACCTTCCTTGAATTTTTTGGCCACTGGAGACAGTTTTTTTTCCTCCCACACCTGAGCATCAGCAGCTCAGGACCCAAGTGGTCTGACCCAAAGCAAACCTCAGTGCCTGTCATTGCAGTGCTTTGGGAGGTAGCCCTGTGGGATCACATCCCTGGATCCCAGTTTGAAGTGTCACCACCCCTAGGGGAGGAGAATACCTTGTTGTGTCTCAGCTCACGCTCAGCCAGCTCACCACTAGACAAGACAGACAGATGAAAGAGTACATGAGGCTAAAAACATAGATTTGGACTAAAGAAACAAAGATAAGAGAAGATAAAACAAGAAAATACCTTCTTAAGGTTAGGCTTGATTACAGAGGTGGTGCTTAGCTGGCTCAGCATGTTGGCTGGCACACTCTGCTCTTTCTCCTGGAAAGAGGAAGCTGGAATCACCTTCTCTTCTCCAGTAAGACTGATCCCAGATCTTTGTTTCCTCTCCTCTGGAAGACGAAACAGTCCAGAGCAAAACCTGTGACCCTTCCAGATAAGAGGCCAAAGCTCAAGTACCCCTAGTTGTGTGTGTCTGTTCAAGAAAGCTCCACAGTTTGTTCTCCGTGCCTGGGTGGTGGGACAACTCATGTCCTCCTGAAGCCTCCTGTGAACATTTGCATCTTAGCACTTCACTGGCCTCTGGTTCCTTTCTCCCTATTCAGAGGTGTATCAGTAAAACTTTGTATCTTAAGAATATCCTGACTTCACTAGCTGAGTTTATAACTTTGTTTTCCCCAGAAGCACTGTAGGACCAAGTCCACAGGTAATTCCTTGGGGGTCTCAGCAGGCTAGCCAAGAAAAGGACAGATGCTGCCAATGTTCCCATCCACCAGGCCAAACCTTCAGTGGGAAAAAGTCAGAGGCCCAGGAAACAATCCAGAGTTGAAAAAAAACTGGCCCTGGGGTTCAGACCTGTTCTGTTAAAAATTAACAGAGACCTGTGAAAACCACAGCCCACATCTGTGGCTCCTGAGCCAAGGTTTGCAGTTGAACAAATTAGTGCTGAGGTCTGTTGACTGGTTGAATTCTCTGGGCTTCTGGTAGGTCCCTTTTAAGGCTGCATTTTGCTTTTCAGCACTTCTCCACATTCTGTTGGACAAGGAACAACCTCAGCGTTCTGTGGAAACCCAATCTTGTCCTCCCTTGACATCTTCCTGGCTTGCAAAACAGGTGGTGCAGCCAGCCAGCTAGCTAAAGCATGCACCCTGAGTGTAAACTCCTTTTGTGAAAGACTAATGTGGTTGAAGATTGGAAACCAAGTGCTGGTTGTGTGGGTAGATACCAGCACTGAAACAGAAGGGCCTGGGACAGCCTCCTGCCTGCATCTGCCCCTCTTTACTTTGCATCCAAAAAGGGAGGGAGCACTTGGTGGCTGCGTGTGAAGCACCCCGAGTGCCCTGGAGATGGCCTCACAGCTGTCAGGTGGAGATGCTGGGGAAAAAAAGATGAGCTTGTTTATAAGGCCTCGTTTGGGGTTTTGCCAGCAAGGTCGGTGAAGACAGGATGTCCTCAGGAGTCCTGACCCAAGGGCTGTGCTTTTGGGGTGGCTGAGCTGAAGAGTCCAGCGCAGAGCTACAAAGATGATGAAGGGAGTGGAACATCTCCCTTATGAGGAAAGGCTGAGGGAGCTGGGTCTCTTTAGCTTGGAAAAAAGGAGACTGAGGGGTGACCTCATCAATGTTTACAAATATGTAAGGGGTGAGTGTCAGGGAGATGGAGTTAGGCTCTTCTCAGTGGTGACCAGTGATAGGACAAGGAGTAATGGGTGTAAACTGGAGCATAGGAGGTTCAAGGTGAATATCCGAAAAAAATTTTTTACTGTAAGAGTGACAGAGCACTGGAACAGGCTGCCCAGGGAGGTTGTGGAGTCTCCTTCTCTGGAGACATTCCAAACCCACCTGGACAAGTTCCTGTGTGATGTGCTCTAGGTGACCCTGCTCTGGCAGGGGGGTTGGACTAGATGATCTTTTGAGGTCCCTTCCAACCCCTAGGATTCTATGATTCTATGATTCTATGATCCCGGCTCTGAAAGAGGTGGTGATGGGGCTGATCTGGGGAGGATCGTGGCGCTAGAGCTGATTTGTTTTTTTTTTTGTTCCAGATGAGAGGGAATGTCCCTCCAACTTCTCAGTCATTCCTCTGAAGAGGAATCGGTTTGTGCCACCTGAATTTCTCGGGAATTCCCAAAAGTATTTCTGTGTGCTGGAAACTCCTCAGCACCCAGAGCTGTTCTCATGGGGTGCAGCTTCATTCTTCCCCCCTGCCATCCATTATCCCCTACGTGCCTCGTTGCCTTCATGCTTTGCCTCCCACCATCATTTACATAAGAGTAAAATTAGCAGCTTGAGTAATTATGAATGAGTCCCATTAGGCAAAGAGGCTGTTAGGAAGCCAAAATGTCTGGCATTACAAACCTTCAAGGCAGCAAACAGCAGGGAAAGGATCCTTGTTCTCTCTTTTGCAGTTTCCCAGCAATGCCAAGGGGTTTAGGAACCCAAATCCCATTGATGCTCAGGAGGAGGCTGGTGTGGACACGGGGGATACTCAGCATGCAAATATTCAAGGTGCCCAAGCTGTGGTCTTTGTTCTGGCTCAGCTCTGTAGACCTCTTCTCTGTAGGTTGGCCACGGGTAGAGCACCACTGCCCATCTGCATCCCCCCAGGTTCTTCTGCTGCCCGTGGGATGTCACAGTGCTGAACGTCCCCGACGTGTTTCTGGGAACAAGGAGCTCAACTTGGACCCTGCTCATCCCAGATCGAGGGCTGGGCAAGCAAAGCTGCACTTCATTTAAAAGAAAAAAAAAAGAAATGAGTGTTTGGGTTGATGTTTTCCAGACTGAAGGGTTTACCAGCCACATCTAATGAGGAGAACGGGTGCTGCTGAGCTGAGTCCAGGACAACAGCTGCTGCTAGTAAAAATAATGATTGTTTTTACTAGGAAAAAACTACTCACCGACAGCAGAAAAAGAGTTTGTCTTGAGTAGAAACTGCAGGGCCTGTCTCCTCATAACCATATATAAGAACTAAATAATCTTAAAAGCACAGCTTGTAAAGAGCTGGTGTTGTTATCACCAAGGCCTGAGGGGAAAAAAAAAAGGAATCCATTTCATTTTTTGCATAGATTTGCACACGTATTTGCATAAAAAGCAGCTTGCTTTTCTTTAAAAAAAAAAAAAAAAGAAATGAAACTACCTGTGAAAAAGATCAGGCTTCTGGACAGTGTTGGAAAGGGTGCCTGCGCCGTGGCAAACTTGTGTGCTGAAAACCCCCTGTGAGGGATCTGAGCTGGTGGTTAGGTTTTGAGTTAAGTGAACTTTGGGGGTTCACTTTGGAAATGCCAAACTATCCTCAAACCAGGACACAAAAACCCAGAGATCCCATCAGGACACCCGTGCAGAGTCATTGTTGGGCTCCCAGCAGAGCCAGGCTGATACAAGCATCCATCTGACCATCCCATTTTCATTGCAGCCAAAGGTCATCTCTTTTTTTTTGAGGGTCTTCTTGTTCCAGACCATAAAATGAATGAAGTGCTTCTTCCATGGAAAAGGTCTGGTTCTGAAATTGTGCCCTTCCCCCTTGGAAACAGATGAGTGTTTCACAGCATGCTGGTTCTCAGTTGCACTCCCCAAAACGTGTCATGAGATGACACATCTCCAGAACGTGATCTTTCTCCTGCGCCACAAGACCAAGTTACATTTCATTTTTTGGGATTCTGGCCTCTGATCGTTTCCTGGCCTCTCAAGGCTTTTTGTCTCTACCATCTTGTATCATTTTGGTATACTTGCTCTGCCAGGATTTCTAATTTTATTCCAGCTGTCCTGTTTCTTTGGGATTTCAGCCTGGCTGGCTGCAACATGCAGAGCTTCGTTTGGCAGAGGTGTTGAATAGCTTCTCGGCGAGCACAGTTTACACAAAGACATTAGGGAGGAGACATTTCCTTCTCTTTTTTCTCTTTTTTCTAATCCAGCCTCTTCTTCCTTTCCATCTGGTATCCCAGTGCTGCTGCTTGATGGAAATGTCCTTAGAGATTCATTTTACCATCTCTAACCCATGAATTCTTCCAACCTTTCATGGACTTGCTTCCTAACAGAAGGTTTGAAATGGTTTTTTCTGTTTTTGTTGTTTTTTTTTTATTGCTTGGAGTAACCTGATCTAATGGGAGGTGTCCCTGCCCATGCAGGGGGGTGGGGACTAGATGATCTTCAGGTCCTTTCCAACCCAAACCAGTCTGGGATTCTATGAAAACAACAGGGGTCACAGTCTTTCAAACTGGTCACTTCATTTTTCATGGCTAATTTGAGACACTATCCCAGGGCAGGGAGTTCCCCAGGTATCCTTCCCATTGGGTGAGATCCCTGCCAAACCCTTTGACTCACTTATATTTTGCTCTTCAATATTCCCACTCAATCACTGGGAATTCTGCTCACCTCAGTACCAGCTTCATAAAGACACCACAAACCTCTTCTTACAATACTCTGGCTTCTTAACAAGCAGCTGTTTGCTAGAAATCCTTTGGTATATTTTACATTGTTTTCTTCTGCAAAGATAATTTGAAGAGAAGTTGCAGTTTTGCAGATACTGGAAGGTCATGGGAACCTCTTGCTAAAATTGATCTGACTTCTTCCTATCAATAGCTGCAAGTGGTGGTAGCACTTTAAAAGGAGTACTGTGTGAGCATTAAAAAACAGTTTTTTGCCCCCAAGTCCACATTGAAAAACACTTTTATCCCGTGTTTAGGGCTGGGCACTAACTGAAGCTCTGCCACCATGGGCTGATGTTTTCTATTCAGGGGCTCACAGAGAATGCATTGTTGGAAGGAGAGGCGAGCTGCAGAGGGTGGAGCAATTTCACAAGCAGAGAATTATCCCAAGGTGTCTATGAGGAACCTTCAAAGAGAAGGGAAACCCTTGGATGAGGCAACTGAGCCTTCTAAGAACAGAAAAAATCAACCAAAACCAAACCCCGACGTTGACTCTTCCCTTCACTTTGCTCAGTTTATCATGACCAGGAGCTGGATAGAAAACATCATGTTGTACATCGAGCAAAGAGATTGTCCTGAATTTCTCCAAGGATTTACTAGCAAGCAAATACCTTCCAGCATGGAGCATCCCTCTCTGGTGTGGTGGCTGTTGTAAGGACACATGACACATGTTTTTATAAACCCGGAGAGATATGACTTTAATTTGAGCCCCTCACCCAAACAAATTTGACCTCCCAAATCTCTCTTCTTTTCTTTGCAGCATCTGGAGGCTTTACAGAGGGAGGGTTGGAGGCTGGGAGCCCTCATCTCCATGGGCTGCACCCCTTGTTTTGAGGAGTGGCCATGGGTTGTCTTTGGCTTGGAGGCTCCCTGCTGATCAACCTCAGCCCTGCTGGGCACCTCGGGCAGATGATTCCAGCTGGAATATTTCTAATCTAGTAATAATTCTACCAATATTGAGGGCTAAATGTGTTGCTTGGTGGCTTTTCTGCTCTCTCTCCATCTTTGTTGGTGTGCCCGGGTCGCAGGCTGCTCTCATACTTGCTCAGCCCTTAGCAAGAGGAAGAGAAATCAACTTGGAGGACACCAAGTTCCCCTTCTGCAGGGGAAGGATTAAAACATCAGGCAATTGCTCGAAACTCTTCTGTGCAGTGATGATAAATATCCTTGCACAACTGGAGAATGCCAAAGCCATCCCCAGAGTAAGCTGAGGGCTGGCTAGCACAGCAGGAAGAAGAAGATGTGATTGTGGAGGTTTTTCTCCCTCTGAAAAGGACAGCCTGTGCTTCAGAGAATCCTCCTTGCGTTGCCTACAAAGTGGTGCTTCCTTCTGAAAGGCTGATTCATGGTTCCCCAGTGAAGAAAAATGACCCAGTTGCTCCTTGATTTCCCTTCATTATTCACAATAACTTGGATTTGACCATTTCCAATGGCTAAATTATGAGATTTCCAATTTCACCATTGTGAAAGGCACTATCTGGAGCTGAAGATACCAAGAAAGGCTGAGCTATCATCTCCTGTGACAGTTGTCCCATGTGGTTTATCAAACACTCTCCAAAAAGACACTTCATTCTTCATTTGCAGTTGTCTGCCTTCACCTGCTGGGGATACATTAGTCCATATTTACTTTTATTCCCAATCCAGGTTCTCCTGAAGACAACCTTCAACCCTCCTTTTGCTAAACCAGGGAGGAGCGTGCTCTTGGACCCCAAGATGGATGGAGTATATGCTCTCTCACCACAGTACCTGTGGAGCTGACCTAGCTGGGGAAGAGGATGGGTTGGACGTGGTGTTTCGTTTGTGTAGGAATGTTAATTATTCTTTTTGCTGGGAAAAAATGGGCCAGCCTCTGGAAGTGCTCCTCAGTGGGAGTTCAACAGCCTCGTTGGCTTTGAGAGCGTGTCAAAGGGCAGGAACAAACTCACACCGTGAGGCAGATTCCAAAACTCTGGGAAATTCAAGGGTGGGGTGATCTGAGGTTTTGCTCTGGGTCCATTCCTGTATTGAAACAGTCCATCCAAAGGGGCTGTGATCACTTCTCTTTGGAAACTCTTCTGCTCCATCACCCTAAAGCAAGTGTGCAAGGCTTGGCTGCTCTCATAGGGCTTGTCCTCTCAGTAGTAGCATTTTCCACCTTGGGTGTCATCGAATGGTTTGGGTTGGAAGGGACCTTCAAGATCATCTAGTTCCAGGCCCCCTGCATGGGCAGGGACACCTCCCACTAGACCAGGTTGCTCAGAGCCCCATCCAACCTGCCCTTCAACACTTCCAGGGATGGAGCTTCCACAGCTTCTCTGGGCAACCTGGGCCAGGGTCTCACCACCCTCATAGTGAAGAATTTCTTCTTAAAGTCTAACCTGAACCTCCCCTCTTCCAGTTTTAATCCATTCCCCCTTGTCCTCTCACTCCCTGCCCTTGTCCAAAGTCCCTCCCCAGCTTTCCTGGAGCCCCTTGAGGCACTGGAAGGTGCTCTAAGGTCTCCCTGGAGCCTTCTCTTCTCCAGGCTGAACACCCCCAACTCTCTCAGCCTGTCTCCAGAGCAGAGCTGCTTCATCCCTTGGACCATCTCCGTGGCCTCCTCTGAATTCACTCCAATAGCTCCATGTCCTTCTTATGCTGGGGACTCCAGAACTGGACACAGTTCTCCAGATGGTGTCTCAGTCCAGTGTTGACAGTGGGATATCTTTTGGCCATGGCTGATATGAAGGAACAATCCTGAGCAAATCTTTGATCTAGATTTCATACACACAGTGATCCTGTCGTGGGGCCTGCGACTGCTTAAAACCTGCAGCCTGGATTTCATTCTTAATTAATTCTGTGCAAAGAAATCAGGAAAGCATTTGTGATATGAGTGTGTGCAGCAAAACCACGGCCCACAAGACACTGGGTAGAGAATTCTGCAAGAACTTGTACAGAGGCAGGAAGGAGCAACCTGCTTTTGTCTTAAACTGTTGTGCAGTTCCTTGGTAGGAACCTTCTGGGTTGGTGGAGGTAGGAACTTTGCAGTCTGGTGAGAAGACAAGATCATTCCTGTTGGAAACATAGTGGATGAGGTGGGATGAGATGAACCTGAAGTCTCTTTTTCTGAAGGGTAGGATGCAGAAATCATTTGATTGCTTTTTCTAAGGAGAGATTTTTACTGGTGTTCTGGTTGGTTTTCCTTGGTTGTCTAGAGTGGATGAGAGAACTATGGTAAAATCAAAAGATTTTTCTGGTCGTGGTGGCAAATTGACAGCTCTTGATCAAGAGCCTGGTATTACAAATCCATGGTCATATTTAATCTGTTGAAATTATCATTGGATCCCAGGACAATCTCACTTGAGCATCTCCTCAGTGCCTTAGAGAAATGTATAGAGGGAGGGTAAGAAAAATGGAAGTGTGGCCCAGCTCCTGGTTTTTGGTGGCAGCTCAGGTGGTTCAGGAGCTACAAATCCCAACCAACCCTGCAACAGTGCTGCAAATTCTGGTTTGGCTGGGAGGCACCTGAGTCATTGTATTCCCAGGGTGGCTGTGGCCCTTTGGGTCAACAACACAACCTTTTGTTTTGATGTGTCTTTTGAAGTCTAAATGGAGTCTTTAATGAGGCTTAAAGGAGCAAACAGGGTGCTTGCAGCTCCCACACTGCTGAGCAACGTCGTTCCTCAGTGCCCTGTGTTGAATCATAGACTTCTCAGATGGTTAGGGTTGGAAGGGACCTTCAAAGGTCATCTAGTCCAACCCCTCAGCAGTGAGCAGGGACATCTGCAACTGGATAAGGTTGCCCAGAGCTTCGTTTCAGTCCCAAGGAGTCTAGCAACTGCCAAGTGACCATCAATGTTTAAGGCTTTGGCATAGCCAAGGGATGAGAAAGAACACTGCTCCTCACCAAGAAGTCAACTAGCAGAGAGGCTGGTTCTTAGCTTCTCCCAGGTATGTCCTGTTATTTCATTGCTGGGCAGACCTTTAAATCCAAGTATCACATGGTTGAATATTTTTATAAAATCATAGAATCAGTTTTGGTTGGAGAAGACCTCTAAGATCATCAAGTGCAACTGTCAGCCCAACACCACCATGCCCACTAAACCATATCCCAGAGTGCCACATCTACATGCTTTTTGAACAGCTCCAGGGATAGGGACTCCACCACTGCCCTGGGCAGCCTGGGCCAGGGCCTCACAACCCTTGCCACCAAGAAATGGTTCCCAAGATCCAATCTCAACCTCCCCTGACACAACTCGAGCCCATTTCCTCTTGTCCCATCACTTGTTCCTTGGGAGCACAGACCAACCCCCCTGGCTCCAACCTCCTCTCAGGCAGTTGCAGAGCCAGAAGGTCTCCCCTCAGCCTCCTTTGCTCCAGACTTTGAGGCCTCCCAGGATGCAGAGGCTGTGTCCATGTTTGGAAGGTCAGATTTCTTCAATGCATCTTCCAGTTGGGTTTGAGCTGGTTTGTGCAGCCGGCACCAGATCCCTTCTGGGAGCCAAACAAGGGAGTGGGGGGACCTTTCTGAGACTTAACCACAGAAGCCCTCTCCTAAGCCAAAAGGAAGCTCTGATGTAGACCAAGAGCCAAGCTTTTGGACACAGGCAGATGAAAAGTGGGTGCTCTGGCTGTCACTGCCCCCAAGATACTCGTCCTCCCCCTCGCCAGGGATCCCCATCTCAGCTGCACGGGTGGTTAAGCTCCCTCGGAGCAGCTGCTCAACAGCTGCAGGTTACACTTCACATATGAAAGGAGCCCCAAATCTGTGTGAAATTTCCAGTGGTTTAACAGCTGTCACTTGAGCCAGGCTGTCTGTGTCACATAGATGGGGACACTGAAGGGGAAGGAGGCCGGACAGACAGCTGGGAGAAGTCATTTCTCCAGCCGCTTATTTTAATCTGCTTTTGCTCATTTCAGAGCCTTTCGAGTGCAAATTGGAGAATGGAGAAGCCTTTGGATTTCTTTCCCTCCCTTTTCTCACCCTCTACCCCCTGGTTGCAGTGAGTCTGGCATGAGCCAAACTCGGTCATTAAGGGATTTATTTCTAGGGAGACTTTCTTGGTGGGATTCATCACAACTCCTTTGAAATGTCTGAGCAAGTCCAACACTTATTCTTGGGAACAGAGATGAGCAGCATCCAGGCATGGGCAGCTCAGCTTCATTAACTATTGGTTTCAGAGAAAGACAATTTGCTTTCTGAAGACAGGAGTCTTCTCCGACTCTTAAACTTACTTTTTTTAGCTGCAGTGCTGGGGATGGATCCCAGCATGTGCTGGATCTTCTGGGAAAGGGGAAGGTGTTTGGGAGAGACGAGAAGCTCTTGAAAAAGTGCCACTAAAAATCAGGCAATTAGTCGTGTACTCAGAGAAAACCATGCAGAGCAATTTGCCAAAGGATCTTGGAGGGTGTTTAAAATATCTACGTATTAATAGGCTGTGGTGTGACCAACTGACTAACCTTGTTTGCCTGGGCAGAGGGAGGTTTTTATGCCCAGGACATAGCAGGGAATAGTCTGGGTCACCAGCAGGGCTTCGTTCACCTCAGTCAACAATAAACTGCAGGATAAAATCTGTGGTATTGCTGGAATTTGTTCTAACAGCACCTGGTACAAACACTTGTTTTTACTTCCCGACGCTTTGCATTCTTTTGGCATTTATGAAAATAAACCGACCCATTAATTCTTAATCAAAACCAATTAGTAATTTGATTTATTTTTTTTTTAAACAGAAGTTGCATTTATGCCAGGAGTCCCTTATTTGCTTTTCAATGGGAGTTCAGGTTAACCAAAAAGGGAGGTGATTTGCAGCTGTGGGAAGCACTGCTGTCAGCAGAGGTGATGCTGCTGAGGAGGTCGGGGCTTCCCAGCCCTGCTGGGCTGTATTTTGGCTGGTATTTCCCTTCATCGTTGCAATCCCTGTTCAGATAATCACTACATCAAGGAATTACATCTGGCTGGAACAGGATCTCCTGCAGAGAGACAGTGGACAGGTCACTTCTCTCATGGTTGCTCTGGTTGACTTTGCATTGAGACACATTGAGATGGGGTTTGAGTTCAAGATCAAGATGGCTTGGGTCTTAGTGTCCCAAAAACCTAGGTCATGCAAGGTGCTGTTCCTGTATCCCTAACCTCCCTGCACATCCAATGGCTCCACAGGGGTGGGACCCTTGAGGTGCAGGAGGGCTTCCAAAGAAGGAAGCTGGGGAAGGGAGCTGGAGCACAGGTCTGAGGAGGAGCAGCTGAGGGAGCTGGGGGTGTTGAGCCTGGAGCAAAGGAGGCTGAGGGGAGACCTTCTGGCTCTGCAACTGCCTGAGAGGAGGTTGGAGCCAGGGGGTCGGTCTCTGCTTCCAAGGAACAAGTGATGGGACAAGAGGAAATGGGCTCAAGTTGTGTCAGGGGAGGTTGAGATTGGATCTTGGGACCCATTTCTTGGTGGCAAGGGTTGTGAGGCCCTGGCCCAGGCTGCCCTGGGCAGTGGTGGAGTCCCCATCCCTGGAGGGCTTTCCAAGCCGTGTAGATGTGGTGCTGAGGGCCATGGGTCAGTGGTGGCCTTGGCAGTGCTGGGGTAACAGATGGACTGGATGATCCTAAAGGTCTCTTCTAACCAAAATGATTCTGTGATTCTGTCAGGGAGGGAGAGAGATGGAGAGGCAGAGGGGAGACCTTGAGCTGAGTAAGTTACGCCACCAGGGACCCTGCATCTCCTTGATGCTTGAACGCAGCTTTGATAACCCCCAAATGCTCCACGAGCAGCACAACCTGGAGTTTCCTGTTTGTGGCCATGGGCTGTGAGCTGAGGGGCTCATGCCTGAGGGTGGCTGGAGGGGACCAGGACAGCTGGAGGCCCCCAGAGTGGTGGGAGATGGATTGGTCCCCAGGAGCTCTTGGAGACAGAGGCCAGAAAATTCAGAGCAGAAAATGTCAGAGCTGGATGGGTGGTGGTTTGATTTTGTTGTCTCATTTTCTACAGCCCCTGTGAACAACTGTTGTGCCTGAGGGGCGGGAAGGGGGGGGTTGCCATGGCAAAGTGGGATTTGCTGGGAATGAATAGCTTGCTTTTTCTCTCCTGAAAGGAATGGGTTGCTAAGACCTCCCTGCAGTAGGAAGATTGTAGGTGCTACACTCGGTGGAAGAGGCGGCGAACAATAACCCCCCCGGCTTTACGTGAGCCACAGGCCTCTGAATACAGCTCAATCTTATTAAACACACCAAAAAAAATGTGATCTCAAGTGTAGATTGAGAGAGACAAAATGTTCCCAGTGGGATCTATCCGTGTCTCTTCCCCAGTCCCCTCCAACAACAGGGATTAGCTGCAATGTTTGCACTGACTGTAACTAGGACATAAAGCCCATGGTTCATTTCTTCCCATTCAACTAATTCTTTACATTGCAGACACTACAGGATCCATTGATGGTTGAGGGGTTTTTTTGTTGTTGTTGTGTGGTGGGGTTTTTGTTTTGTTTTTTTTTTTCCCCCCTTTGTGAAAGGAGGTTGGGCTGGGAGGGGGCGAGGGGGAGAAATCTGCTGAGGAAACTGTTGGCATCTCCAAAGAAAAGTATCTTTTCAACCCTCAGCCCCCCAGCCCTCCTCTGCCGGGGATGAAAGGAGCCGCAGTTCACGTCTCATGCAGCAGCATTCGCAGGCGACGTCGCTTTTAGATGAAGGCCATGATGCATTTTGCCAAGAATGGCACCTTTTAAGAAATCAAGTGATTTAAGCTGGCAGATTTGACTTCCCCTAGCAAGCTCTGGGGCTTTTCTTGCAGCAAATGGCAGGGCTTGCTCTCAACCATCTCCCATTCCTGACACGCACCCACCTCTAAAGCAAACTACACCACCAGCTTTAGGTATGTTTTTTGATAGGAGAGCTTGGACTTACCCATGTGGGAAGGGCTTGGCCAGGAGCCCAGGGCAAATAGTTTTGCCCACCATGGGATCCCTACTACTCCCTATTTGACCGTGTTCATGTTTTTTGGAAGAAAACTTCAGCAGCCAAAACCAGCTTTGTGGGACTTAGGGGCTGGAAGATGCCCTTAGTTTAGGGCAGCACGGTTGTGCTGTGACCTTGGCCTGTCTGGGGAAAGGTCAGCAAGGCAATGGCATCTGGAGCATCTTCATGCAGATCCTGAACTCACTCTCTCCCTCTTCTGGGGCCCGGGGATGAGAGGAGAGATGGTTAATATTGCCAGAACACCTTCTGGCTGACCCAGGAACATGCTTGATCTGCTCCAAAGCCAAGCATTGATCTTGCCTTAACAGACAAGTCCTGCTGACTCACAGAGGATTCAGAGGAGGTTACAGGGTGAAAATGGAGGATTATGAGATGAAGGAGGAACTCAGAATTCTTTCTGAGGTAGGGGGCGAGCAGGGCTATATGTCTCAGGCAGTCTGAGGACATGGTGACCCTTCTCTGCCTCTTGGTCTCTCATTCCCCACCGCCAAAGGCAAATACTGCAGAAGAGCCACAGAGTAGACCTCAGGGCTTCAAAATGCTGATTGTGGTGGTTTATTTCTATATTTAAGTGCAAACATCCGAGCTCAGAGAGGAAAAGTGCACTGTGTGGACACACCTCTTCTCTGAAATGTGGTCACCACACATGCGGGGATTAACCTGGATTTGTGCACAGATGAGAGAGGAAAAATGACCTAAAAATCACACTGTGCATCTCAGGTGGCCTTAGCTAATGTGCCTCAAATGTGTGTGATGATCTATCTGCTGCCTCTCACCTCCGTTCTTGGCACTGGGGAAGAGAGCAGATGCAGCTGAGCTGTCCTTTGGGGGAGCACAGGCTTGCCAAGGATTTCAAAACACACTTTGAAGAATGATATTGCATGTGCTTGAGGTGGAGGATGATGCTTGAGTAGGTTTTTCTGAGAAATATCCTAGGAATGGGCAAGTGCTGATGGGAGTTACATGTTCCTGGGCTCCTTCCAGCAAAGGGGAGGCTTGGATGGTACCGTGGAGAAAATCACCTTTCTGCCACCTCAGCTCGTCTTGCAAAGGATTTCTTTTGGTCCAGACCTCTCAGGCTGTTGGTGTTGAGAACCTCAGACAATGTCTGCTCCCTTTTGGTTTATAGGGAAAAAATGATAGGACTTTCACAGGGTCCTACCTGATTTCTGCACTTCGCCTTCAATTAAAAGGGGAGATGGTACCAATGGGAAGCAGAAAATGGCTGAGGAGAACATTAGAAAAGTTTGGGGGGTCTGAGAAGTCAGGATGTCCTGTGGTGGGCCTGATCTGGTGAGGATTTCCATCCTGGGAAGTTACTAAGAAGGACACAGTGGGTGGGATTCAGGTCCAGATTGTCAGTGGTCAAATGTAGATATGCCCTGGGGTCTCCATGTGTGGTCAGTGTCGGAGATCTAATCCATGTGGTCAGGTGGCTGGAGGATGATGACTCATGGTTGCTTTAAGGTGAGCAAAGTGCTCTCCAGCCTTCATCACCTGCAGCAATCAGATCTCAGCTAACTGGTGGGAGCTCAGATGTCCTACAGACACCTCAGCTCAGGTGTCTCTCATCTTGGGCAGAATCTTGTCGCTGCTCACGCTGACACCTTTTGTTCTCCTGACCGTTATTCACTCAAGATCCACAGGATGCTTGATCTGCTCATCCCAGGAATAGTTACAGAGACTGCTCACCAAAGCTGCATGATGTTCATGTAGTGGCTGTCCTGAGGAGTTTTCCTACCAGGGAGGGATGTGGTTTTGGTAGGTCAAAGGAGGCTATTTTTCAAAGTAATTGGAGATTTTGGAGCACGTGTGCTCATACTGACATACCCATCTGATGTTCATCACTAGGGACAGGGGAGAGATGTTGTCAGCCTCAGAGCTGGGTGTTAGCTCCTCCCTCACAGCCCTGAGCTGCAGGAACGATTTCTACCTTACAAACCTAAAGAACCTGGAAGCAGAGTTGTGTTTGCTTCCCATGGGATTACCAGCGACTCCACTTCTAGCTTGTTCTGAAGTCTGAAACAAAGATGGGTTTAGGTCATTACTGTCAAATGTGAGTGATGCTCTGATGGTGCAAAAATGCAACCTCCTTCCAAAATGAGTGTCATCCTGTTTCACCTTCTTCCCAGTCACTTTGTGCAAGCAGAGGGGTCAAACCTCTGTGCTTTTCCACAACATAAATCATTCATATTTGAATTAAAGTGAGGTCAGTGTGTATCCACACACTTCAAAATCAGGTGGGGAGAAGAGGATACTTGGATGATAGGAACAGTTCTGAACCTCCGAGTGCTCTTCAAAGATGCACTGGAGATCAAAAACCTCTTAGATTTTCTGTTTCAAAAGCAGTGACCATCATACCAAGTTGCCTAAGTGAAAAGGTTAAATAAGCAGGACACAAGGCAACCTTTTTATCCATTGCCATCATCATGAGACTTTAGGCCAGAGCTGAAATGTGGCTTCATGTACTACCTGTGCTGGTTTGAGCCTGAGGGATGGACTCAAAAATCTATCCTACCCTATTTTTAATTTTGTAGTGGAGATTCTTGATTCTTTTTTTTTAAAATGAAAACCCCCTGGTAGCCACAGGAAGCCAGCCAACAGTTAGTTCCAGGTGGATTACTTCAGTTAGCAATTAACTTGGAGGAGGTAGTGAGAGTTTTTGCTTTCACCTAGAAGCTAAATCTCCTCATCAGCCAATTTGTGCCATGATGAAGCTGCTGGTGAGAACCTGGAGCAATTAATTACCTGTGTGTTTCCTCCTGTGGCAGGAGGAACACCAACTCTTTTAACTAACAGGAATGTAGACAGTCTCAGCAGCCCATAAATCACTGCTGGTCTCCCCACCCAGAGCTTCACAGCCCTGGAAGTCAGTCTTATCTTGGTCTAAAGTAGCTCCCCTCTCCCTTCAGTGCAGCATGTCTGCAGGTGTCCTTTGTCACAGAGAGTATCTTCAATTAGCACCAGAAGATGCAAACGAGTAGCTTTGTTTCAGAAAGCCAAATGCAGTCAGCAAGTTCAGAAAAAACCTTGCTGAAGATGTGGCAGGTCCACCCCTGCATGCAGGAACATGGCTGAGCTCACCAAGCTCAGAGCAATGCATCCATCCTGAGTTCAGGTACATGGGTGGAAAATGGGAGGTGAGATAACCCTGGAGTAAAACCATGGACCCCGTTCAACAACTTAAGGGCCTTAAAAAGGGCAAGGGAGCTGGGGAAGGGGCTGGAGCACAAGTCTGAGGAGGAGCAGCTGAGGGAGCTGGGGGTGTTGAGCCTGGAGCAAAGGAGGCTGAGGGGAGACCTTCTGGCTCTGCAACTGCCTGAGAGGAGGTTGGAGCCAGGGGGGGTCGGTCTCTGCTCCCCAGGAACAAGTGATGGGACAAGAGGAAATAGGCTCAAGTTGTGTCAGGGGAGGTTGAGATTGGATCTTGGGACCCATTTCTTGGTGGCAAGGGTTGTGAGGCCCTGGCCCAGGCTGCCCAGGGCAGTGGTGGAGTCCCCATCCCTGGAGGACTTTCCAAGCCATGTAGATGTGGTGCTGAGGGCCATGGGTTAGTGGTAGCCTTGGCAGTGCTGGGGGAACAGTTGGACTTGTTGATCTCAGAGGTCTTTTCCAACCAAAACAATTCCATGTAGATGAGATGGCAATGGCTAGAGTGAGATGAAACTCCATTTCCCATCCGTGTCCTCTCAAGACCACAGTATTGACACCTGAAGCTCCACACGTGGAGCTGATGTAATTTCTTTGACTGGATGTCCCTGTCCTGTGTTCTCCTGCAGAAAGGCAGGGTGAGAGGAGGTGGAGATGGGGGAGAGGTCCTGGGGAGCAGAGGGGTGCAGTAATGAAACCAGGCAGCTAATGGAGCACCAGGAGGGGCTGTCTAAGGGATGTTCTCCTCATCCTACCTTCCTGCACTTGGACTGGTCCTTTCTTGTTACTGTGTTTTGATCTACTTGTGCCTCTTATTCCCACACCTGAGTTGAGGCTGAGCAGGGTTGTTTTGGTAACCAGTTGCTGGGTGGGGAGCTGGATGTGGCTCAGGTGCCCTCCAGCATGTTTGCCTGATCATGCAAAGGTTTCCATTGGGAGGGAGAAGGTTGTGGGACCTGTGGTATGAGTGAGATGGGGGAAAGGAAGGAGGACAGACACAAAACCCCATGATTTTCTCTATTAAGTTATCTATGAAGAGATGTGTTCTGCTACAGCTCCTGCCTCCATGTTTGGGCAGAAGCAGGAATTCACTACTTCTGGCTGCTTCTTATGATGTTCAGGAAGTCCATCTTTGGAGGTACTTTGGGCTGAGGAGGGGAGACTAACTTATTTCTTGGTTTTAAATCCCAAATGTGAAATCAAACTATCTCACACAGGAGTATTTTCCCTCACCATCTTCCTTCATGGGCATGTGGCTGGTAGACTGAGGGCCAAGGAGAGAAAGGAAGGATAGACATGGAGTACCAGGAGTGGGTTGGGAGCAGGACACAGGAATGTAGTCTCTTCACTGGTGGATAGACATTGACTTCTTAGGGGCACCAGGGAGAGTTCAGAGCTCCCAGGCTTCCTCCTGGGCTCATTAGCCCAAATCTCCTTGGGATGAAGGCCCCTGAGAAGTTCTTCCTCTCCTGTCTTTTCAGAAGACTGCTTGGAGAGAGACTTGGCTGGGAGGTAGGGCTGCCAACAACAGGAAAATGAGAAGAATTCTTCACCAGGAGCAAAATGACTGACTGGGTGCTGATAGGATGATGCTGTGGAACACAGGGTGATATCTTGGGGCATGGTGGGAGACAGAAAACAACCAGGAAGGAGAAGATCTCAGGCCAGTCTGCCTCAGCAAATGCAACCCAGTATTTTTGGGGGGTTTATTTTGGGGTGGTTTGTTCTGCTTTTCTTTTTGAACTTCTTAACTTACTATGGGTGAAACCACTTGTGGTTTCCTGTTTTGAAGATCTGGCTTTTTTTATTGTACGGGAAGGATGGGTTTTTTTTAGAGGAGAGTCAAGTCTTCAAGCCCACTTCAGCAGGTTTGGTGCTACCAATGGACCTCTGGAGGCTCCATTGAAGGGGTTTGCCTCCCATCTGTACAATTTTGAGGGAGCTGAGAGGAGAAGCTTGGTGTTGTGGAGCATCCTTGGCTTCAGGGTTGGTTTAGTGGCAGCGTGTCCAGGATTTAAGAGATTGTGGGATCATGGCACTTCACCTGGAGTAGTGTGTCCAGTTCTGGGGTCCCCAACACAAGGAGGACATGGAGCTGTTGGAGTGAGTCCAGAGGAGGCCACTGAGATGATGAGAGGGCTGGAGCAGCTCTGCTCTGGAGACAGGCTGAGAGAGTTGGGGGTGTTCAGCCTGGAGAAGAGAAGGCTCCAGGGAGACCTTAGAGCACCTTCCAGTGCCTGAAGGGGCTCCAGGAAAGCTGGGGAGGGACTTTGGACAAGGGCAGGGAGTGAGAGGACAAGGGGGAATGGATTAAAACTGGAAGAGGGGAGATTAGGAAAAAATTCTTCACTATGAGGGTTGTGAGACCCTGGCCCAGGTTGCCCAGAGAAGCTGTGGCTGCCCCATCCCTGGCAGTGTTCAAGGTTGGCTGGGGCTTGGAGCAAGCTGGTCTAGTGGGAGGTGTCCCTGCCCATGCAGGGGGTTGGAACTAGATGATCTTGAAGGTCCCTTCCAACCCAAACCATGCTCTGATTCTGTAGGAAAACAAAAGCAAAAAAGTGTTGCTGCAGTTGAAGAGCCTCAGGTCCTGCAGCCAGTGCCGAGCTGAGAACACAGGTGGTTCACGACAAATGGAGAAACATCTGCCTGTGGGTTCAGGAGGAGTTTCACTGCTGGTTCAGGCTGATGCTGGGTTATGTCCTTGGGGCCTGTAAAGGACTGGAGTGGTCTCCTGCTCACTCCCCCTCCATCATCTGTCAAACTCTTCCCAAAACACCTTCTCACATGGCAATGACATCACGATGCGCCGCAATTGAACTTCTTCCCTTAACATTTAAAGATAAACTCAGCTTTTTAGGTCCTTCCATTAACAAGGAAAGCTGCTCCATTTTATGAGCTCTGTGACTGAACCCTGGAGGTCAAAAGCAAGGAGTGGATTTTTGTCATGTTTCCTGCAAAGTCTGTTAATTTATAACACCAGGTTTTGTGTAGGAAAGACAAAAAGGTTCACATTGTATAAACCTTGGGGAAGCCACTGCTGCTGGAAGTGCTGATAGAGCCACATGACCCCAGTTTGCATTCTGCAGGTGGCTGATTTATGGTGGTGGCAAGTTGGTGGGTTGGGTTTATTTTTTCCTTCTTAGGTGTAAGGTAATTTCCTGAGCAAGTCTGGGGTTGAGGATCTGCCACACGTATCCTGCAAGAAAGAGTTTTGTTTCAAGGTACCTCCAAAATGAGGGAATTGAATGTCTGACCTGTGTGGGATTGGTACAGGTCATGTTTGCAGTGAGCAAAATCTCCCCAGGCTGGGGATGAGATGAAGGTGTTGGGGAGACAGGGGTTCCCTCCCAGTTCCTGCTGGGCAAAGGACCAGTATCACAGAAACACTTCACCAGAAAGCCATAGAATCCCAGACTGGTTTGGGTTGGAAGGGACCTTAAAGGTCATCTAGTTCCAACCCCCCTGCATGGGCAGGGACACCTCCCACCAGACCAGGTTGCTCCAAGCCCCATCCAACCTGCCCTTCAACACTTCCAGGGATGGGGCAGCCACAGCTTCTCTGGGCAACCTGGGCCAGTGTCTCACCACCCTCACAGCAAAGAATTTCCTCTTAATGTCTCACCTCAATCTCCCCTCTTCCAGTTTTAATCCATTCCCCCTTGTCCTCTCACTCCCTGCCCTTGTCCAAAGTCCCTCCCCAGCTTTCCTGGAGCCCCTTCAGGCACTGGAAGGTGCTCTAAGATCTCCCTGGAGCCTTCTCTTCTCCAGGCTGAACACCCCCAGCTCTCTCAGCCTGTCTCCAGAGCAGAGCTGCTCCAGCCCTTGGACCATCTCCATGGCCTCCTCTGAACTCACTCCAATAGCTCCATGTCCTTCCTGTGTTGGGAGCCCCAGAGCTGAACGATGAATTAATAATTAAGGGCCTTAAAACAATTTTGCTGCTACCAAAAAGCTGCTCCCGTGGACAGAGAGATGTGCAAACAGCACTGGGGGAGAAAAACCACTGGTATTTCATCTGTGAAGGTTTTCTGAACCACTGGTGGAGTTTCCTGCAGCAGTTTGCAGCTGAACACACTTGAGAATCCTTTTATTTGTCTCTTCTACTGCTCACAACAGTAAACACTGTCTGTTCTTCACTAAAAATGCCTCATCCATGTTTATATCCGTAATAAAACATCCATTTCTGGCACAACTGTTTCCTGGCAATTCCGTCCACTTGAGCTGCAACAACAGGATGAAGAGGATTTGGGGATCCAGCTGAAGGTTGAGTTCTCTTTCCTTCAAAACATCACACCTCCCTGGGTGAAGGAATGAGGGGTGTCCATGGGTCTGCTTCTCCTCTTCTTACGTATGTCAGAGATGGATTGGCTGGATTTCAATGTCCACCTGGCTGAGATTCTTCATAATTGATTAGTTGGTGGCACTTCCTGGCTGTGCCCAGGCCACTGCATGTGGCTGCACATCCCTAAGCAGAAGCTGGGCAGGTATTTTTCAGCTTTTCTTAGAAGCTACGATGCAGAAGGCTCCTTGTCACTGTCAGCAAGTGGCAACAGGAACACCTGAGAGGTAGGAAGGAGAAAGACAATGTGGTTTTTGTTTCACAGAAAGACAAATTCGGGGAAACGGAAGAATAACAAGAAAAAAAAATCACCTGAGTGCAAATTAAAAACTCCCAGTAACTCCCCAGAACAGGCTTCCTGAGCTTCTCCTTCTCCCTCCAAAACGTGGTTTTTAAACAAAGATCAAAACAACTTTCCACCAGTGGCAGGGAGAAGATTCCTGGCCAGCTCTGCCCACCAGTTTTGCTGTAATATGCACGATTTTGGCTTCTCCTCGGTGCGAGCTGCCGTGTGGAATCGCAGATTCCAGGGACAACTGCCTGCAAACAGTTGATACTGGGACCAAAGCTGGGAAAAACTGGAAGTGTGCCTGGGATGCAGGTTCAGAGCTGTAGCACTGGGGATGTGGCCTGCTGGACAACGCAGGGAGAATCCCAAATAAACCAAAAATAACCCCCAAAGAACATCAAAAAGCAGCTGATGATGCTCCACTTGCCACTTCACTTTTTTTTGTGGTGCTCACAGTGTTGTGAGCAGTAGAAGAACTGCACTGAAAACCATGCCAGGAACATAGTGAAGTGCTCTGAAAAGACCAAGTTTCTTCTGACATTGAGTGGGGAACCAAAGGAGATAATGAAAAATGCAAACATTAATGTAGATAAAAGTGACTCCTTGGAGAAGAGACATCTGGAAATAGAGTAGCTTTATGGTGGACTCATCTCACATGGTCATGGAGAAAACTTCCAGGCAGCAGAGCCAGAGGGGCTCTTTAGGAATGTCCATCCCTTCCTAAGAAGGAGGATAAACATGAGATAAATCATCTTCTAAAGTGCCCATTATCTCCACTGACTGTAAGAAACCTCTTGCTGAGACTTGATTGTCCAACTTTTAGCAGTCTAAGATTAAGTGAAGTGACTCTGACTTGGTGACCTGTGAAATATTTATTTTAGTCCTTTTGTGGTGGACCACAGCAGTGTCTTATAGAATCATAGGATTGTTTTGGTTGGAAAAGACCTTTAAGATCCTGAAGTCCAACTGTTCCCCCATCACTGCCAAGGCCACCACTGACCCATGGCCCTCAGCACCACGTCTACATGGCTTTGAAGTCCCTCCAAGGATGGGGACTCCACCACTGCCCTGGGCAGCCTGGGCCAGGGCCTGACAAACCTTGCCAGCAAGAAATGGTTCCTGAGATCCAGTCTCTGTTCTGGTGTGTCAGCTCTTCACAGGACAAGGAGGTTCAGACCCCTTGTCACAGCAGTGTCACCCAGCCCTGTGGTGTGATGGTTTTTGTGACATCCCAGGAATTTCTTTCCAATCCCACAGGCTGGCTTTCAGGAAGTGTTGAGATTCCCAGTTTTAGTTTAAAATGTCTGCTCATCACCACAGCTGGGGAATTCTGCATGAAGCAACCATGCCCCGGGCATTCCAATGTCACAACAGAAGCATTTCTGGTTTCTCATTTGGTGATGTTGAAGGGGGCCTGTGACTCATCCTTTTTGGATGCATGGAACAAGCAGGTCTGAGCTCTGCTCAATCAGAGGTGGTTTTTTCCCTTCATTTATTCAACTTTGAACGTGGACACGGCTCACGTAACGGCACAGAAACATCTAGACAGTCAAGGACTTCTGAGCTGCTGCTTCACTTGTGTCCTTCACAGGAGCTTTATGTGGCCAGGCTGGATGCTCCAGCTGTCCCTTCTGTCTCTCTGCTTCTCCAGACCTATGGAGATGTCTTCATTCTTCTTGCCTTGATTGTACCTCTGAAATCTGGGTGGTTGCAGATCCTTCTCCTTTCACAGGCTCTGCCCGGGCAAAGCCTACCTCAGATCTCAAGCCTTTTGTCTCCTCGAAATCCTGTTGTTCTTTTGTTCCTTCACTCTTGCTCATCAGAGACATTTGGGTCAGATTTTTGGCAGCGCATCTTGTGGGCACTATGACTTCCCTGATGTTTTCTGTGTTGTTTGAACTCCTGTGGTTCAGAGACTGGGAGGGTTTGGCCAGTTGGAGTGAGGTGGCGTGGGCTCTGCATGCTTTGTGGATGATCCTGCAAGTGATGGATGATGTTAGACCTATAGGTTAAGAGCACTTGGAGTCCATGAATTACTGTGTCATGTTGGGAGGACAGGAAGGGGAGAGGTCAGTTTAATTTTACTCTGCATTTAGGAGTGAGTTTGTAATCTCCCTGCCACAATGAAGAACTGAATCTGGATAAAGTTCTCCCTTGTCCTGTCATTCCATTCCCTTGTCCAAAGTCCCTCCCCAGCTTCCCTGGAGCCCCTTGAGGCACTGGAAGGTGCTCTAAGGTCTCCCTGGAGCCTTCTCTTCTCCAGGCTGAACACCCCCAACTCTCTCAGCCTGTCTCCAGAGCAGAGCTGCTCCAGCCCTCTCAGCATCATTGTGGCCTCCTCTAGGCTGGTTCCAGGAGCCCCATGTCGCTATTGTGTTGGGGACCCTAGAAGTGGACCCAGCCCTGCAGGGTTCACTTCTCTACTCCAGAGTGGAGTGGAGGGGGAACTCTGGCAGAATGCCTTCCAGCTATTTATCCTGAGCAGATAATTTATCCCGAGTAGTCTCTAGCTCCTTATCTCTCTCAAGTTGTTTCTGTGGTGTTGTACAGGAGAATGTGATCAGCATCTCCTGCTTCATGGTGAGATGTGCTCAGAGGTCTCCTCCGCAAGCAGGAACGTTGTGTCACCAATCTTTATATCATCTTTTTCTCTGTCAAACCCTGCAATTATGCTAGGAACTGGTCAGTTCCTGGTCTCCTGTAGTCACGATGGTCATGCTGGTTGTGTGCTTGGGGTGGGAGCAGAGGACACTTCTCTCTGACTCAGCCCTGGTCAGGAAGTTGCTTTGATGGGACGCTTTGATGGTGGAGCAATTTTGGTTGAAACAGGCATTAACCTGTCATCTAGTTTACGTGGCCGACTGAGTAATTCCGTTAAATAGTCCAGAAGTTCCTCCTACTGTTTTGGCTGGAATAGGGGATTTTCCTGCCCCAGCAACCCCCCCTGTGCAACAGGTGCTTTGTATCATCTGGAAATAGCTGCATGTCAGCAGGGGGATCAAGTGGATTCCATGGAGGGGCTGGGAATTGCTTTCAACCTTGGCTCATGTGACATCAAAAGCCAACCCTACGTGGAACAAGCACTGATATTATTGAAGCACCTCTCGGGATGGACCCTCTGATGGAAAAACACTTTATCACAAGTGCAAAAGAGGGTGGTTTTTTTTCAGTTTTGGGGCGGGGGGGTTTGCTGTTCCAAACCACAGTAATAAGAAACAGATTATCTCCTGGATGGAGCAGGTCAGTAAGCTGATAACTGCTCTTTGCTGATAACAGAGAACAAAGACCCTTTGCCTCTCGGCGCGTCGGAGGAACGGGCTGAGCTCCCTCCCTCACGCCACGTCAAAGCAGGAATCTTGGCTGTGTGTGTGAAAACAGGATGCCAGGAGATGATTTTCTTTTTTTGTTCTGCTTTTCACTTGATTTCTGATTCCACCTGCAAAATGTTCCCAAACTGACGTGTATTTCTTTCCAGCGTTGTCCTGATACAGTTACAAGGGTGTGTAGTGAGAGGACGAGGGGTGATGGTTTTAAGCTGCAAGAAGGGAGATTTAGGTTGGACATCAGGAAGAAATTCTTTGCTGTGAGGGTGGTGAGACACTGGAACAGGTTGCCCAGAGAAGCTGTGGCTGCCCCATCCCTGGAAGTGTTGAAGGGCAGGTTGGATGGAGCTTGGAGCAACCTGGTCTAGTGGGAGGTGTCCCTGCCCATGCAGGGGGTTGGTACTAGGTGATCTTTAAGGTTGCTTCCATGCAACCCAAACCAGTCTGGGATTCTGTGATTAAATAGGATCATGATTCCCAAACAGCAGGAGTTGTGCAGTGCCTGCCCTCTCTCTTTTTCCCTCCACCCCCTTTTTTTTTGTGGGAAAAGAGGGAGGGGAAGTAAAAGCCTATTCAGGGTGAAGATAGTTTCTTTTGGCATGAGCATTCTCTGTTGTCCCAGGAAAAAAGATCTCAAATGACAAGATATTAATTCATAGACTCCTTGAATCATTTTGGTTGGAAAAGACCTTTAAGATCATCAAGTCCAACTGTTAACCCAGCACTGCCAAGGCCACCACTAACCCATGGCCCTGATAATAAAAAGAATAATCGTTATTCTCTTTCTTTGGCACCAAAAAAGCCACAGTGGCATCTCTTGAAGGCTTGAGGAGCACGTTTGGGTGACTGTACAGTGAGTGGAGTTTGTCGCTCTCATTGTTACCTGGGCTCATGGCACGTCCCTCTTGACATCATGCAATAACAGCAACAAATCCTTCATCTCCCGGGTGTCACACCAGCGTGTTGAAAGGATTTTATTAACTATGAAGGCAGGAAATTTGTACAGAAATCAACTGGAAGACAGTTTCCCAAACACACCTTCCCATGTTTTGTAATCGCAGTCTTTGTCATCTCCAGTCCCTGGAGACTGCAGAAACTGGGCACGCGACCAAAAGCTGTGGAAGCAGGGGATTCTCTCTTCCTCTCCCAGCTGCTGAGGTTTTCCTTTCAGCTGGGTTACTTTCTAGAAAACTAAAAGTCTTCTTGAAGCTGATGCCAGTTGTACTGTGTTTTGTGCAACAATCTGGAAATGACTTTAAAAGGCTGTAGGATATAAGGTGGAATAGATTCAAACTGGAAGAGGGGAGATTTAGGTTGGACATGAGGAGGAAATTCTTCACTGTGAGGGTGGTGAGACACTGTCCCAGGTTGCCCAGAGGAGCTGTGGCTGCCCCATCCCTGGCAGTGTTGAAGGGCAGGTTGGATGGGGCTTGGAGCAACCTGGTCTAGTGGGAGGTGTCCCTGCCCATGGCAGAGGGGTTGAATCTGGATGATCTTTAAGGTCCCTTCCACCCCAAACCAGTCTGGGATTATCAAGTGCAAGTAACTTGGTTGCCCAAGGGTGAATTGGAATAATTTCCCCAGGGAAGTTGTGAATTCCCCAACACTGGACACTTTGAAGTCTCAGCTGGACAAGGTACAGGGCCTTCTTGGCTAGACTGTGCTTTTCCCAGGAAAGGTTGGACCAGATGATCCTCGAGGTCCCTCCCAGCCTGGGATTCTATGATTCTACTGTGTTGAACACAACAAAACGAGCCAAGATTTTGATAATTAAACCTCTACACCCCCCTCTGCTTCTTATTGTTTTGACCCCTCTAGCTTTCTGTGACTCAAGAAACAAGAGTTTAACACATTTGCTTTGAAGATATTTTATGCTGGAAGAGATGTTAGTGCTGAGATACCTGTGGTGCTAAAATGAGTCTGCAGACAGGCAGCAGATGGCCTCATGGAGGCGTCCAAGTGTGGAGGCTTGCTTGGGTGATCCACTGTAAATTAGGGGCTAAATGCACTGAGGGGCTTGGGGGAAGGAAGCCCAGGGAGCCACTTCCCTTCTGCTCCTTGCATGGGGACAGTTGGACCTCCAGGAGAGAGCTCAGGGTGGGGGAGCACTGGAGCTACTGGAGCATCCTCCCAAGTTGTCCTGAAAGGGGTGAGGTAGCAGATGAGAAGTGTATAGTTAGATCAAACAATAAAGGTTGACCATTAAAATGTTGACAACTTACTTATTGCCAAGTTTTATACTAGGTCTAGACCATAACTATTGACTTTAAAGGATCCTGTAATCTTCAAACTTAACGATGAAAAATTGCTTCATGTTAAGTTTGTTAATGAAGACAATAAAGGAGTTAGTATCTCTCCCCCTTGCCCAGCAGCAGCTGGGTGTCCCTGGGTGGGTGTTAACTCTGGAGAGTTAAACTCTCTGGCAGGTGGCCCTGCTGGAGAGGAGAAGATCCAGCAACCTCCTGGGAACTTGTACAGGAGTCTCCCCAGTCAAAGAGGGGACCAGGCTTTTCTAGAAGAAAGTGGATTGACTGCTGTCATTTAGCTTTTTAGCTGTACCTCCAGAATCTCTCATTGGAGAACAAAAGCAAAGCAGTGGAAAAACCCAAGAAGGCCCTTTTCTCACCAGGCAAACTCTTCTGTTTATCTCTTTGTTCTTACTTTATCTCTGTTTCAGGCCTAGTTGTGGCTGGGCTGGGCTCTGTGTTCTTCAACACTGGAGAGCAGCTGGTGTTATGAACATCAACTTGGCCTCTGTTTGTACCTTTCAAGGTTGTTACCAGCTCAGAGCTTGCTGGGCCCTTTCCTTTCCCATGGGAATCTTTCCACTCCAGGCCTGGGCCTGTAAAATAGAGAGACAAAAAGCAGTTGAATCATAGAGGGAAACTGAGGCAGGCACACAGAGATGGAGTGTCCTGCTACACAGGTGTGGCTGGAGTTTGGCCTGAGATAAATGAGCATTTATCTTCATTTTGGGAGGTGGTACTAAAGCAAGGTGGTAAGGGTGGGGTTTTCATGAAAACCAAGCAAAGCAAGGTCTATCTCAGTAGTTCAATGGAGAGACAACTCACCTGAGATATTGTAGAGCTTTGAGTTGCAGTCTCCTCTTCAAGCTGTACACAATTATTTATGTAAATGAGAGCTGTTTCAACAGGACATATGGGCAGAGGGCCCAAATATAAACCAGTCAAGGAGGATTTGTACCTGGTGCTCCCCCACCCTGCTTGAAATGTCCTAGTCAAAGGGATACCCCTTCTTTGACTGGGTTGGGATGTGTTTTGGGAGCTTGGAGGCATGTTCTGCATGGCTGGGGCTTCAGGAGTTTGTGGAAAAGTGTCTTGAGTGGGGGGAGTGTGTGTGCCTGTGGGTGCAAACCTTCCTGAGCCCAGCCTTGGGTGGTGGGACCTCAACCTGGCTTAGTCCTATCCGTGCTGCCCTTGGGAATGGGGCCCAGTGTGAACTCTCCTCCTTATGATGCCCAAACCATGTTTGGAGTCATGTTAGCTTGGGGAAAAAAAAGTGCTGGTAAACATGCAAACAGTTCAGTAGTGCAGAGACAGTTGGTTCAGTGCTTCAACTTACTCCCTGACACAAGGGAGACAGCTTTTGTGGCCAAAAGCTCTGGTTTTGCAGTGCCCAAGGTAAGGAGGAATCATCTTTTGACAAGGACATGAGCCAGGAGTCCAGGTTGCAGAGTCCACGTGCCCTTCATCACCTCCCTAGTAGGTACAGGCAGGCCAAGTGTCCCTTTTGGGGTTAGGGAGGGGGACACGGGTATCCTGCACATCTCAAAGGCCCTTTCTTCATCCTTCCTTGAGTTCTTTAAGCCCAACAAGTTTATTTTCCTGCAAAGGCTTTACTCTTACTCTTAAAAAATCAATATTTTCTTCCACTGAAATCCCTTCCAGGCTGCAAGTGCTGATTTTTTCTCCACTTGTGATGCTACACTCAGCATGAAAACAGGATAAAAAGCCAGTCCTCCCAAACTCTGGGGGGGAGGAAGGTTTTTCTCATGGTTCAGCTAATTGCTGTCTCGGTCATCGTGTACAACAGGAGCTCTGCAGAATTGTCCTTGTGCCTGAAATCCTGGGGAAAGTCACTGGAAAGGTTGTTTTCATTTCTTAAAAGGAAGAATTTGGACTTAGACAAAACAACTTGATGAGACATATCAGCTTGGCCTGTTAGACCCACAGGGCTTCTCGGAGGGACAGCGGCTCCAGGAACAGATCCGAGGCCACTTGAAGTTACGTGTTGAATATTCAGGTAGTTGGAATAAAAATACAGTGAGATAAAACTCCCTGAAATGTCACTTCTCCCCTGGGAACCAGCTTCACTCTCCAGTAGGCAAAAGAGCAATTAATACGTTTTGTTGTTTCTAGTTCCCTGCTTTGCCTTGGTCCCACACCAGGGAGAGAGTTAGAAAGGAGACAGGTCCCTGCTGAAAAGACCTTTTTAAGTTTCCCCTTTGGCACTTTTATGTAGGATTTCCAGCTACATAAACAGTGAGGCAGCAGCTGTTAGCAGCAGGGAAGGGGCTGGAAAGGCAAGATGTGCTATGAGCAGCTGGGACTTCTGGGTAGACTTTGCTGCCTTAAAAGTGTCTAATCCTGCTACCAAGTTGTTGTCACTGAGGTCAATGTCATTATGTCCATGTTTTTTTCAGGTTTCATAGAATTGCTGAATGGTTTGGGTTGGAAGGGACCTTAAAGATCATCTAGTTCTAACCCCCTGCCATGGACAGGGATACCTGCCACTAGACCAGGTTGCTCCAGGCCACCACTAACCCATGGCCCTCAGCACCACATCTACATGGCTTGGAAAGCCCTCCAGGGATGGGGACTCCACCACTGCCCTGGGCAGCCTGGGCCAGGGCCTCACAACCCTTGCCAGCAAGAAATGGTTCCCAAGATCCAATCTCAGCCTCTCCTGCCACAACTTGAGCCCATTTCCTCTTGTCCCATCTCTTGTTCCTTGGGAGCAGAGACCAAGACCCACCTTGCTACAGCTTCAGAAGTTCTGTAGCTGTTGATACCAGTGGTCTGCCAAAAGCCACGAGAAGTTAAGAGGCAGAATGGGTTCAGTTCAGCTGATTCACATGAAGCTTAATGGGAAACAACATCACAAGTACCAAGAAGAACCTTCTCAGAGGTGTCTTTGCTGCTTGTTGACCCATGCTGCTTTGGGTAAGTGAGGCACAGTCAGGATTTTGGGTTACTCTGGTGCATTTTGCAGTTTCTTTCTCGGGAGACAAATACCTGATAGGAAAGGTTAATTTTGTAGAGGAAAAGGGTCAAGATGGATATGAAATAACTGTGATGTGCACATGACTAGCAGCACATCTCATAGAGTACGTCTTACAGTTCCCTTTATATCCCAAAATAAAGGCTGTTAAAGGCCTGATGAGAGTAAAAAATCAAGGAAGGGCAACACATGAGGGATGAGAGGGCAGCAACTCCCTTCATGCTGAGACTGGGGCATGATCACCAGGAGGAGTGGTGAGAAGTTGGACAGTTTCTAAGTGTATTTCTAAGTGTGCTCTCTGAGAGGTCTGAGCCCACAGGAATGGCCAAACCAGTGGGAAATGCAAATTGCAGTGGCTTCTTGGATGGTTCTTTTTGTTGTTGTTCTTTGGAATTTTTTTCCAAAGACAGCTCAAAATAGAAAGAGACTTTGTTTCTCAAAACCATAGAAAGAAAGAATGAAATTCTTCTGCTTTCTATAACGTTCCACGCAACAACAAAATATGTCAAGAATCTCAAAACTTTCTCTGAACAGGTTTTAAAAATTATTAAAACATTATTAGGGATAAATTCTTTAGTGTGAGGGTGGTGAGGCACTGGAACAGGTTGCCCAGAGAAGCTGTGGCTGCCCCATCCCTGGAAGTGTTGAAGGGCAGGTTGGATGGGGCTTGGAGCAACCTGGTCTAGTGGGAGGTGTCCCTGCCCATGCAGGGGGTTGGATCTAGATGATCTTTCAGGTCCCTTCCAACCCAAACCAGTCTGGGATTCTGTGATTAAAAGATCAAGTGGTTATGGTGACTTTTTGTCTTCAAACTCAAAAAACATTTGGACTAGCCTGAATTTTACTTTAGCTAACCTGAATAATGAGGAGTTTCAATCTCCTGGAGCTTCTGGAGTGTCACACACTGAAGCTCCTTAAGGCCCTCAGTGTGCCCCACAACCCTTGGCTCTGCAGAAGGAAAAGGGAAGTTTCTAGAAGACAACTAATAGTACTGCAAGGAGTTCAGTACATTTCAACCCATTTCTATTTTCAAGCCACCCATTTTTATCTCCAATTTAAGCCTTGATACAAGATAAATGAAGGGAAGACACCAAAACTTGGGAATTGCTTGGCCATGAAGACCTCAGTTGCTAATTCAGTGCTAAGCTACTGCATTTAATCCCTCTGCATTTTCATGGGGTGAGGTTGAAAGCCAAAAAAATAGATGGGATTTAGGAGTTTTGCTGCACAACTGCTTGGCTTTGTGTGGGGTTTGGAGTTGATTCTCCAGCGCGGTATTTCTTCGTACCCGTGTTTTCTGAAGCCTTGATTTCTTAAATCCAAAAATTCCTGTGTATATCATGGTTGTGTTGCCAGGTCATGGGATCCTTTTGTAACTCTTGCAGTTTGCTGTGCTGCTTGTCTAGAGCCTGATTTCTTGTGTTTGTGAGAGCCCAGGAGTGGATAGATCAGGTTTCTGCCTGTGTATTTGCACGTGGTTTTAGATCTGGCAGGAAAAGCCCTTTTTCCCATGACAGACCCCCCAGCTGGTGCTGGATTTCCAGCTGCCCCAGTACCACAACTTGGAATGGATTTTAGGAAGTGCAGGACCCCTTTAGACTGTGAAGGAAAAGCAGCTTCAGTTCTGACCCTTGCAGCCAGCTTTTTTATGCACCCCTTGGCATTTTTGTATTCCCTTGAAGATCCAGGGCCTTCCTTTGGTGTCTGAGTAACTTTGCAGATGAATTTGAGATCATTGGTCACTTTTCCATGTGCCCGGGCATCTGATGAAGCAATGCTTCTCCTTCCTAGGTATTTTATCTCTTCCAGGCATCTCTCATCCCAAACTACTGCTTCATATTTCCACAGATGGAGTGTTCACCCCGTTGAACTGACCTTCTCAGCTGGTTGACTGCGCTTGACCTGTTTCCATCACGCGGGAGACGGGTGCTGAGTCAGCATAAACATATTTCGGAAGCCCATCAAGCTTTATTTTGAAACCCTCTCACTTGGTACATTCCCTGTTATTGTTGAGGTTTTTCATGCGTGTCAACCACGTCCAGCTTCCACCCTTGTCCTCGATCAACCTCTCCTTTCTGGTAACCTCTGGGCCGCATCTCCCTGGGGCTGTTTGCCCAATTTCATCATTTTCCCCCCGCTTGGCTCCCGCCGGTTGAGGCTGGTGGTATTTCTGAACCAAGACTCAAAACACCCTCATTCCTACCACGTGCTTGCTTCCCTCTGCATTTATTTTTGGCCATTTTCATCCTACCCTTTCTTGGTCATCTTTCTGGCAGGGGTTTTAACTTTTGGAGTCTATCACTTTGCCTCTTCTGCTCCAGCTCAGCTTCTCCAAGCTTTGCTCTCTCTTATCTTCACCAAGTCTCAGCTCAACAAGCTGCTCAGGTTCAAAGTCAGTGTTTGGTTTTTTTAATCCTTACTGGCTGATGCTCAGCGTGCTTCAGTGCAGTGGTTTTGCCACAAACAATATGACCTTCAAAAATGAACTAAACCTCCCTGGAGGTATTGAGAAGATGTGTAGATGTGGCACTTACGGACGTGATTTGGTGGTGGACTTGGTAGTGTTAGGTCAGCGGTTGGACTCGATGATCTGAAGAGTGGTTTTCAACCACTTCTGTGACTAAAGGAGCTTGGACCATTTCTGTAGGTGTCTTCTGGACGGGCAGCCAAACTCTCCATCCTTACCCAGCTGATGCCAGCTGAGTAATTGTGCAGTGGTGGGTGGTGTTGTTCAGCTGCCACATCCCTGGGAGGGGAAGACATTTAACCACCATCTTCTCTGTAAGCACAAAAATGTGTCTTTTCAGTAGGAAACCTGCTGTTTGGAAACTCAGGAGCCTAAAACTACAAAGTTAAGACTGATCTCCCATTCTCAGCTGCTTTTCAGGTGCTGTCCCTGCTTTTCCACTGAAATCTGATGGTTTCTTTCTCAGATCTTCCATTCTCCATTAGGAGGAAATTCTTTGCTGTGAGGGTGGTGAGACACTGGCCCAGGTTGCCCAGAGAAGCTGTGGCTGCCCCATCCCTGGAAGTGTTGAAGCCCAGGTTGGATGGGGCTTGGAGCAACCTGGTCTAGTGGGAGGTGTCCCTGCCCATGCAGGGGGTTAGAACTGGGTGATCTTTAAGGTCTGTTCCAACCCGAACCAGTCTGGGATTCTATGATCCCTGAAACTGAATCATTAGTGGCTGGTTCCTCTTCTACTGCTGCTGGTTGTTTTGTTGGTGATGGGTGTTTTAAAGAGAAGGGATTCTGTCATCATGTAAAACTTTTCAAGAAGATAAATGATGACCTGGAGAATACCCTGTAGATCTGAAACTAGCTTTGTGACAACCCCTCACATTCTTGGTCAACTTTTTTGCTGTATCTTCACAAGCTTTTGGTGCCTTGGGTAGACAAATATGGCGACTAGGAATTTGGGTATGCAAGTTGCTGAGATACTGAAGTTGATATTCCCCTGCCCACAAAAACTATGCAGCATTGAGGACAGTTAAAATCTCTTTAGAGAGGATATCTTGTGCTGCAGGTGTGCTAGACTAGCAGAACAAGAATATCATGGTGGCCACCCATCATGTAGATTGCATCTAAGATTGCAAGCCTCAGAGCAGTGATCTTCCCAAGACCTGCTCCAGCTTTCCAAACTGGCCAACATAAAAAGGATTTTGCAGTTGAGCCTGGACAAGGAGCTCTGTGGTGCAGGCACCTGACTTTATCTTTGTGAAAGCTCTTACCACCTAATAGATGAAGAGTAAGTGAGTACAAGCCCCACCTAGGTTGTTGTTTGGCCCATGTGATGTTTTTGTTGAGCAAAGAAATAAGTGTAAGAAATTCTTTACTTTTGCACGTGTCACATACTTTTTATCTTAATTGTCCTTGGAGCAGCCACACAGGATCTAGGACTCTGTGTTTTGGCCAACATGGCCTCAGGTATGTGGTCAGCAGGTCGAGGGAGGTGATTCTCCCCCTCTGTTCTGCTCTCATGAGACACTCCCCCTAGTGATGTGTTCCCAGCACAGGAAGGACCTGGACCTATTGGAGCAGGTCTGGAGGAGGCCACAGAGATGATGAGAGGGCTGGAGCAGCTCTGCTCTGGAGACAGGCTGAGAGAGTTGGGGGTGTTGAGCCTGGAGAGGAGAAGGCTCCAGGGAGACCTTCTTGTGGCCTTTCAGTACTTTAAGGGGGCTTAGAGAGAGGATGGAGACAGACTTTTCAGAAGATAGGACAAGGGGTGACGGGTTGAAACTGAAGGAGGGGAGATTCAGACTAGGTATGAGGAAGAAAGGTTTTACACTGATGGTGGTGAGACCCAGGCCCAGGTTGCCCAGAGAGGTGGGAGATGCCCCATCCCTTGAGACATTCCAGCTCAGGTTGGATGGGGCTCTGAGAAACCTGATCTAGTTGCAGATGTCCCTGCTCACTGCAGGGGGTTGGACTGGATGGTCCCTTCCCACCCAAACCATTTTGTGATTTTTGTAATTCTATCAAGGTCAGACCTGAGAACTTAGTGCTGACTGAGATGCAACTGATCCATCGGTGACATGTAGCACAGCCACCTTCCAGGAGCACAAAAGCCAGAGGGGTCCACACCCAGCTGCCCATCCTTAAAGATGAGCCAGTTCCTATATAAATAGTATATTGACTTTTTGGTAAATGTGATCTAAGTGGTGTGGGTCTGTCCATCATGGTCTGCTGCCTCTTGGCTGGGTTCCCACCTGACAGCCTTTCAGCTAAGCCCTTCAAACAGAATAGTTCCCCTGGAGGACCTTTTTTACTTTCTTTGGGGTGGCAGCAGCTGGAGAAGGCCCTGGGACCACAGTGTCATGAGAGCAGGAGAGGTTTGCACCATTGCCCACCCTGTGACACAAGCATGGGTCTATCTCGTTGCAGGTCTCTGCCCCCACTGTGGTCCTTGGCAGGAGAAAAAGGTGTTTGAAGCTTGAGTGAATCCCACAGGGGATGTTTTGGAGAAGGAATTCCTTGATTCATCCAGGCAGAGGAAGGAGTTGGGTTGGAGAAGGTGCCAGAGTTGGGTTGTGCGTTGTTTTGAGTTTTTTTCAAGGATTTCTGAGTGTGCCCAACTTCTGTATTCCCCCTAAAACCCATGGAGACCTGGGAAAAACTCCTGGCAAAGGAGTTCATCCATGTATCCATCAGTGAACCCACTCGGAAGATCTCCAAAAGAGAAACAGCACCTTCTCTGCCCCTCCAGGTGAAAGCCTTAGCAGATGTTTCACCCCTGCAGACCCACCAAACCAACCTGGTTGTTGGCAGTGTCATGAAGAAGCGTGTGCTCCAGCTCTGGAGCAAAAACAGTGAGTCCTGCAGGTGCCACCAGGGCATGAACCTTTGGCTGACCCAATGCTTCAGAGTAGAAGGTTTCCTCATGATTTTTAGAAGACTTTGGTGTTTCAGGAATATTCCTGTTACTTTGGTGTTATATGGGATATTCATTCATGGACGGACCTCAAGCTCTTGAGGCTGCCCCAAGGGTGTGGGAGGGAAGTTCTGCTTCCCTGGGGAGATGGTTGAACCTGTGCTCCTGCGTGTAGGTGTTTAGTAGGTAGGGGAGGGGACTGGGAGCTACTGGTGAGGTTTGTGACCTGCCTGATTCGCTTTGTTTTTTCCACACCTTCACTTCCCTTCCCACACTTCACATTGCTGCGTGGTGTAGTGTCACCCCTGGGGAAGTGCCTCTTCATCTTGGGTACAGCACCTGGCAAAATGGGATTTGGATCTATTTTGAGGCCTGGAAGATCTATCTTTCCTACACCAGTTAAACCCCCTGGAAGAAACTCTGCTTTATTACACCAGGTGATCTCCAACCTTCTCCTGATCTTCCCTTTACGCCGAGCAGCAGGAAGAAAGAAAACCAGAGAGGAAACAAATGGGCTGTTCCAGAGCCAAATGGGCTTCATCTGGAGTTAATTCTTGTTGCACAAGCTGCAGAGATTGGGTTTCCCCTCCTTTAACTCACCTCTCTCCCAACCAGCACGGACTTGCACAGATGCTGCTGGAAGTGGAAGGAGGCCCATGGTCCATAAACACATCAGCCAAGATGAAAGGTGCTCCATAAAGGCAGAGGATGTTGTTGTAAGGTGTTTCCAGATGAGAGAAACATGGATTATCCTTCCCTTTGGTCAAGAGAAAGATCCTATTGCAGAGCCAGTTGTGAGAGGCAAAGAAAAATACCTGGTATCTTCTTCTCCTTGGTAGCAAATAGGGTTCAGGTGCTACAGTGTTTGATGCAATTTCTTCAGGATTTCTTCTCTTTTTTACCATGTAGCTGGGATGATTTTGCAAGCGAATCCCTTGTGTGCTCTTCCCATTTAACTCTGGAAACCCAGTGGATTTGTTCCCAGTCCCTGGGAGTGGTCCCTGCCAATGTGGACCAGTTCACTGGGTTCATGAAGAGCTGCTTGTACCTGCAGGTGACAAATTACCAGCCAACGGCAGGGGGTAAATTGGCTAAATAAAGAGAAAAGTGGAGTTTTCATAGAATCATGGAATGGTTTGGGTTGGAAGGGACCTTAAAAACCATCTAGATCCAACCCCCCCGCATGGGCAGGGACACCTCCCGCTAGACCAGGTTGCTCCAAGCCCCATCCAACCTGCCCTTCAACACTTCCAGGGATGGGGCAGCCACAGCTTCTCTGGGCAACCTGGGCCAGTGTCTCACCACCCTCACAGGGAAGAATTTCTTCCTAATGTCTCATCTAAATCTCTCCTCTTTCAGCTTAAAACCACTCCCCCTCTTCCTATCACTCCATGCCCTGGCAAAAGGTCCCTTTCCAACTTTCCTGTAGGCCCCCTTCATGCATGGGGGGAAGAGGGACTGTGTCTTTCTGCTTGCTCCAACCTGTGCTTGCACACAGGATTGCCTCACAGGCAGCTAGGCTCACACTTGGCACATTGCAGGACATCCCTTGGTGGCCTTCATGAGCTCTGCAACATCATCCTGGATTGCTGTGGATCTGCAAAACACTTGTCTCAAGCCACCAGACTTGCAGCTCAACAAGAGAAACCACAAGCTGAAGATGGGACCAGCATAAATGTTTGTCTTGAACTGGATTTCAGCCTTGAAAAATCACCTTCCAGCAGGCCGGGTCGCTGGCAACGTCCTTCCCCACCTCTCAAGCCTCAACAAGCAGCTCGTGTCCACACCTGAAGCAGTTTCACCTGTAATTGTGGACAGTAGGTGCAGCAAGGTCTGGGCAAACTGTTGAGGGATTTCTGGGCTCAAGACCTAAATACCTGTGAAGGCTTCAATCATCCAGCAGGAACAGAGACCAGCAACTTTGGAACCCGGTGTCGGCAGTTTGCCGAGGGGGTTAGAGAACATCTGGCATGTCCAGGCTAGTCTGTGACCTCAACGCTGTCCTTAAGTGTCAGTGTTGATGACCAACCTTGGATCTACTTTGCTGTTCTGTGCTATAACCAAAGACCCTTTTTGTGGTCAACCAGCCAGTCAAAATATTACATCTCTGATTGCTTCAGCATCATCTCCAGGGACTTTGGATAGTCAACAGGAGTCCAGGGGCCAGGAGGGAGATGCTTGGTGTGTGTTTTGCAATGGGTCAGTCCTAATTGCGGTGGGTACAGAGACCATCTGCAGTCTGAGGGGCACTGGGAGATGTTTTGTTGGCTCCTGGGACCTTCCCTAGACCTTTCCACCATGGAGCAGTGGATCCATTTGGAGCAAAATTCAACTTAACGGCTCTGAAAAACCTCCAACCTGCTGGGCTCCAACTGCTCCGTGGTAACATTTATAGAGAGTCATAGAGTCGTCAGGATTGGAAGGGACCTCTGAAGATCATCTAGTCCAACCCCCCTGCTAGAGTAGGATCACCTATAGTAGATCCCACAGGAACACGTCCAGATGGGTTTTGAATACATCTATGTCATTTTTATTCCCAAAAGCAGGAGGAAGAAGCTACCTCAGAACGTGCCCAAGCCCAGACTTGGTCCTTAGCTTTGTTTCTGGAGCTCAGTCACATTAAAATGATGGGGATGGGGATGGGGATGGGGATGGGGATGGGGATGGGGATGGGAGGGGATGGGATGGGGATGGGGATGGGGGGGATGGGATGGGATGGGATGGGATGGGATGGGATGGGATGGGATGGGATGGGATGGGATGGGATGGGATGGGATGGGATGTTCTAGGCAGAGCAGCCTCGCTATGCTGGCTCCCAGCTTGCTGGAGCAACTAAATGCTGTTGAAGCTGTATCAGGAGGTAGCTTGGTGGGATTAGAAAAACAAATTTGGCTTCTTTCTTGAAGAACAAGCTCTTTTAAGACGGAAGTGAAAAGCTGATTCAGCGAAAGGGGGAGAAAACAACCCAGCAGGAATTTAAAAAAACAGTTTCTGTTTGTCAGCTGCGGGGCAGGACAATGTGTGTCTTTGTCAGGAGGCCACATTATGCAGGAAGAAAATGATAAATAAAAGGGGTGCTGAATGGGGCTGACAGGGTGTGCCTGCTGAAGGACACGGCATTAGGAAGAGGGAGAAGTCATCGTTGGTTTCCAACCAACCAGGCTCACTCCTGTGCCCCATCTCCCAAGGTGTAAATCCACCCCAGCCCCACCAGCAGCTGGTTCAGTTCTCTGGGCCAGGCCTGGAGCTGGTGTAAAGCAGGTGGTGGCAGTGGCTTTATCCTGATTGAAAAAAAAAGCAACAACCCCTGTGGAGCCACCCTGGGCATGGCCAGGAGCCTGGCTGGGGGAGGACAGGGTCCTTCACCTTGAGTTCCCAAACTGGCCACAAAGTTTTGGGAAGGGCTGGATATGATCGTACGACCACCAGTTGGTGGTAGATTAGAAGCACATGGGAGGGGAGATTCAGACTAGGTATGAGGAAGAAATGTTTTATGCTGACACTGGTCCAGGTTGCCCAGAGAGGTGGGAGATGCCCCAGAAACATTCCAGGTCAGGTTAGACGGGTTCTGAGCAACCTGATCTAGGTGAAAATGTCCTTGCTCACTGCAGGGGGTCAGACTGGATGGCCTTGAAAGGTCCCTTCTAAGCCAGTCTATGATTCTATGAGGAGAGCTCTCATCCCATATATCCTTCCCAAGCTGCTGATGGGACAGCAGAGCCCAGGAGCCAGCACTGCCACCCCAGCTTATCTCAGGAGCTTCCCAGGAAGGTTGCTCTTGCCGTGAGCAGTAGCTGTTTCTTCTGGATGCTCAAGCCAGGATCCATAAAGATATCAAGGAGGGAGCCCTGTGAATGCCTTTGATGTTTGGGATGTGTTGTTTGGCTCTTTAGCACCTTCCAGTGAGAAGGAGCTGATACTTGGCAAACAGGCTTGACCTTTGGTGGCCTCCACCAGGGCTGGGTGCACCGTGCCCGCTGCTGTTATCATGGCTCCTGATGGGTTCTTCCACACCATCTGGAAGGTGTTTATTGTCTTGGCTTTACAAGGTGGCTGACATGGCCAGTAGCAGCATGACCCAGCCAAGAGGGATGGGGCCCAGCAATGCACCTGTCCCTTCTACCCATCTGTGTCTTCCACGTCTCTGTTGGAAGTTCAGCAGAAGTCTGCCTTTAGAAGATGCAGATGGGGAGGGGCTCCTGGCTGCACTTCTCTTGAGAACTCCTAGGAGAGGATGCAGGTTGAGAAGACTGAGCTCCAAGTGTCTCTGCAGAAGCAGAGCTAAAGTCTGCATCTCCTTCAGCCTCACCAGCACCAAAAGGGTTGTGGCCTGGCTGGAGGAATCTCTCCTCCATCACTGTTTATGGACAAACCTTATAAAATCCCTTCCCTGATCTCAGCTGCTTTGATGCATCACTCTGGAGGTGCAGGGACACGGGAACCCATGGACACACTGTCCATCTACCCATTGTCATCTTACCCCACGTGTTACTGGGGCCATGAGTGGGCTTTCTACTCCACAGTAGGAGTAACTCATCCTTAGGTACTTCAAAGCTTGCCCTGGATGCTCTTTTATACCTGGTCATTCCTCAGCTAAAGAGGGGGAGAGTGCTCAGTGTCTTCCAGGAGTTACATCTTGGAGGACTGAGCACACTGGAAGAAGATGAGGAGGAGCTCAGGATGTTGGCTGAGCTTTGGAGGGAGTTGAATTGTAAGGTTGTCCTTGATTGAGGTCTGTGCCATGAAGTGGCTGCTCAGCAATGGTGGTGGGAAGAACCTCCTGGGTGATGACATGCTGGTGGACAGGTTGGGAGTGGTGAGGTTGAGCCAGATGCATGGAGCATAACTTCATCATGGAGTTAGTAGTGGGTGAGCTTCTAAAGCTGGGCAGAAAAAGCACTGAAGAACATCAGTGTGGATCTACTGGAGAGAGGCAGTTGACTCATGGGTGGGAGACAACCCCAGGATGTGGCTGCAGAAACAGGGGTGCAGGTTGACTTCCACGAGCTGCAAGACAAAAAGAGTAGTGATTATACAGAACTAACTAAAGAAGTTGTCTTCTGGATGGTTTCTGGAACCTAATGATGAAGAGCAGAGCTTGGCTTTGGCTCCAGTGGCCTGTACAGGACATAGAATCATAGAATGGGTTGGGTTGGAAGGGACCTTGAAGATCATCTAGTCCCAACCCCTCTGCATGGGCAGGGACACCTCCCACCAGACCAGGTTGCTCCAAGCCCCATCCAACCTGCCCTTCAACACTTCCAGGGATGGGGCAGCCACAGCTTCTCTGGACAACCTGGGCCAGTGTCTCACCACCCTCCCAGCAAAGAATTTCCTCTGAATGTCCAACCTCAATCTCCCCTCTTCCAGTTTTGATCCATTCCCCCTCATCCTCTCACCACAAGCCCTTAAATTAACACGGCCTTCATCACTGACTTCTATTTTAACACACAATTTTTGTAACAGTGGAAAGAACTTTCTGGGTACTTTCTCCTGCCCCACTTACCTCTGTTATTAGGGATGATTATCTTCAGGAAATACCTATTTAAATGTCACAGGTGTGTTTGATTTTGTCCTCATCTCCTTCATCATCATCTCCTCCATCAACTTGTAATATGACTAACAGAAAAGGAAGCACTGATGGGGGGGGTTGTTTTTATTATTCTTCCCCCCCCCCATTTTTTTTCCTTGCTCATTTGACACCGTTTCATTTATACAAGCAGGTTCCTCGCTTCTCCCACCCAGCTGGCAGGTTTTTCTCCACTTCTTTCTCCTGGTCTTCCAGTTGGGCAGGGGAGACAACTAGGAAAAACACGAAAATCCTGTTAGAGAGCAGCAGAAGTTGAAGATCTTGGGATGAAGCTGCAAAAGCAGAGCTGCTTTTGGCTGGGGTTTGTAAAGATGCTCTAGATAGAAGTTCACCGTGTCCTGTTAAGTAGCTCTTGGCCAGAACCCAGAATCAGTCTAGGTCAGGGCTTTGATGTTGTTACTGGAGCTGGCTTGGAGGCAGCTTGTGGCTTGGACTTCAGACAGGAATGTAGGCCAGTAATTGAGGATGATGGGAAGAAGAATCAGGGGGGGGAAAGAGTAGAAAGTTTAATTTTTCTAAATTCACGCTTTTTGCAACTGGTCTTGCGAAGTGTAGAGCGTGGTCCTCACCTCGGCATCTCAGCACCAGGTCAGCTTCTGCTGCCTTCCTGGAGCAGCATCTCACTGTGGGTTAAAACCCACCAAACCTCTGCTGAAGTCTGAGGGAAGGACTCCTGCAGATGTCCAAGGGAAGGCAGCTGGAAGACGTGCACATGCCTCTCTACTTTGGGTGTGCGTGTCCTACCAAGCGTGTGAACCTCGACTTGGGCAAAACTGGGTCAGAGCTCTTGAGATGAGGACTCTTGGCCAGGAGGAAACTTTGCAGACACAACTTGCAGAAAAGTTGAAGTGTCCCTGGTTTTGCAGCTTTGCTTACAGAGATGCTTAAGGCAAATATGTACAAAGTGGAAATGTGCTGCTTCTGTCCTGAGCGTAGATGTTCTACCTGCTCCTCCTGTGCTGGGCACTGGTGAGGGGGCACCTGGAATCCTGGGGTCAGTTCTGGGCCCCTCAGGACAAGAAGGACATGGAGGGGCTGGAGTGTGTCCAGAGAAGGGCAGGGGAGCTGGGGAAGGGGCTGGAGCACAAGTCTGAGGAGGAGCAGCTGAGGGAGCTGGGGGTGTTGAGCCTGGAGCAAAGGAGGCTGAGGGGAGACCTTCTGGCTCTGCAACTGCCTGAGAGGAGGTTGGAGCCAGGGGGGTCGGTCTCTGCTCCCAAGGAACAAGTGATGGGACAAGAGGAAATGGGCTCAAGTTGTGTCAGGGGAGGTTGAGATTGGATCTTGGGACCCATTTCTTGCTGGCAAGGGTTGTGAGGCCGTGTCCCAGGCTGCCCAGGGCAGTGGTGGAGTCCCCATCCCTGGAGGGCTTTCCAAGCCGTGTAGATGTGGTGCTGAGGGCCATGGGTTAGTGGTGGCCTTGGCAGTGCTGGGTTAATGATTGGACTGGATGATCTTGAAGGTCTTTTCCACCCAAAACAATTCCATGATTCTACCATAACAGCCATTAGGAGTGTCCTTCTCTCCCTTTTAATTTCCAGTTTCTTCACCTTCTGGCATCTGATGTAGAGTTGGGGGTGTAGACCATGTTAGACTGGGCTGAACAAGCAGAAGAAACCTTTAGTAAGCACTAGAAACTCTTCACCTGTTTTTCTGTGCATAAAAACTGCTTGGAAGAGAAGACCATGCACCACTTTGGTGTGCATGCTGAGCAGGTATCTAAGGCCAAGGCCCCTGGGTTTTGTCCCTGTCATTGGCTTGTGGAACACTCCTGAGGTAAAGCTGTTAATCTTGTTGTGCCATGGGGTTGATTTTGTTGTGTTTGAACTTATTTGGTGGGAAGGAGAGTTGTGCTGCCCTCGCTCCTGGGCTGCTTTGGTGTGTGCAGGTTGGCAATGACCATCATATGGATTCATGTTCCTCAAAAATGAAGTCAACATTAAGAAGCTCTTTGTGGATTGGTTTGGGCGGGAAGGGACCTTCAAGGCCATCTAGTCCAACTGCCTACAACTAGATCAGGTTGCTCAGAGCCCTGTTCAACCTGACCTGGAATGTTTCCAGGGATGGGGCTTCTATCATCTGTAAAACAGCCATATCCACCATCCTGAAGTTTAGGGAGACATTTCAAGCTTTATTATCCACCTGCTATCTTGAGATCTGTCGTTGGAAGTTCCCTCCATGGCAATGCATGAATCATCTAGAACCCAGCTTCTCCATGGGTGCTTCTTTAAGGGGTTAATCCAGGACCTGATGGATTTGGCTGTTTCACAGAGAGCTGCAGAACAAGGGTCTTCTCCTTAACATCTGCAGATGTTACGGCACAGGAGTGAGATTGTTTCAGTGGCCTCAGCTGTATGTGGCCTTCCTCTTCATCATTTGGTAGGATCCATCTGTTGTCAGCCAAAAAGAAGGTATGGAAAGCCCCATGGAAAGGAGGGGAAAAAAAAATCAAACAGATTTGCCTTAAGGTTTGGCCCAAGTCTTGTGTCATGTCTTTGTCCGGTGGCAATCGTTAGGAGAGGTGGGATGGTGTGGCCTGGAAAGCTTTGATTTTATGGGTCCCTTTGCCTGGTTTTTCTATCTTACTGCAAGTCACGTCAGGAGAAAAGGATTCTGAACCTTTGCACTTTGTGTCTTCTTCATGTTTTGCCATAAGGCTTCGTGAAACAGCTGCAAAACAACCCAGAACTGAAAGGACCCGGGGAGGGAGGAGTCGGGGGGGAAACCTCCAATAATCAAGCACTAAAAACGTGGTCTGATTTTTTTGGTGTGTGTTTAAAGTTGGGTCAGCTCTGGGTCAAGCTGCTTGGCCCATCCCTCTGGGCAGCGTGAGGTCTCCTGAGCTTTTTTGCACGGGTTTGGAAAAGCTGCTGGATTCTTTGTGTTTGCTGCTGGGCTGGCTGGGAAGGCAACGAGCTGGATAATTTCTGTTGGAATGTCAGTGTTTGAACAGGCAGAAAATTACAACTTGTTAGCGTGGCCAAGGAGCAGGGTCTGGGGTTTCCTGGACAGTCGTGGCCAGGTTTCCAGGAGGCTGCTTCTGGGGAGGGCTGAAAAGCTTTACCTGATGGAGTGGGAAGGCAGCAAAGACTGTGCTGTCCTTGTTCCTGAAAGTCCTGGCTGGGCTTTCTCTTCCTGAACACAGGAATCAACAAGGTTGTGTTGATTTTAGTCCATCCAGATTTTTGTAGCTTGGAAACTACGTGTGGTGACAGGTACCACCCGTGGTGGGGATTTCTGCTGCCTGAGCCATGATCAACCAGAGAACCACAGGATCCCAGAATGGTTTGGGTTGGAAGGGACTTGTGGTCACCTAGTTGCAACCCCCTGCATGGGCAGGGACATAGCCCACAGGTTGGTCCAAGCCCCATCCAACCTGCCCTTCAACACTTGCAGGGATGGGGCAACCACAGCTTCTCTGGGCAACCTGGGCCAGTGTCTCACCACCCTCACAGCAAAGAATTTCCTCCAAAGATCTCACCTAAATCTCTCCTCTTTCCCCCTCATCCTACCAAGGCCAGGTGACTGAGAGCACAGGGGTCCACCCTGCAGCAGGTCCAGCCTGGAGCTTCAGCCCTGCCTGCCACAGATTTAGGGGCTGCCCACTGTGCCACTCCAAAATTCATTAGAGATTTCAGAAAAATGGCCCCTTTGTGATTTTTTTTTTTTTTCACTTGTCTAATGCCCAACCAAACTCCTAGCTGTGCAGGGATGTGTGTTGATCATACAATCCCAGACTGATTTGGGTTGGAAGGGACCTTAAAGGGACATTAAAGATCATCTAGATCCAACCCCCCTGCATGGGCAGGGACACCTCCCACTAGACCAGGTTGCTCCAAGCCCCAGCCAACCTGGCCTTCATGTGCTGGGAGGTGTGATGTTACCCTCAAAACCCTGAGCAGCACCAGATGCAGCTGGGAGCCCACATTTGCTGTGGAAAGGCCCAGATGTCTGGAGGGGATGCCCATGGATGGGCAATTACTCCAGCCTTCACCTCCTTTCTTGTGAGCTTCTATTCTTCACCCTTTTCCTTCTAGAGAGCATCTGGTTGTGAAAGGGGCCAGCACTTGCTTGTCCTTGCAGGAAAAGCACCCTGCAAGAAGCTAAAAATGAGTCCCAGGTGGCTGGAATGACTTCTGGTATGAGTGTGTCTCCCTCTTTGATGGGGTAGAAGGAACATCTATAAAAAAAGCCCCCCCCATCTCTGGGGTGCAGAATAATTGGGGGCCCTACAAGCATCCAACAATTTCCCCATCCCTCTACCACATCTACAGAGGTTGTTTTTCCTTGCTGGGCTTTTTGTAGGAAAAGATTAATGAAGTAATTTCATGTGTATCTTCCACAGCTTGGAGGTTCTTTACTTTGTTGGCCAAGTCCTGCTGCTGGATTTGTGCCAGAGATGGACAGAGCACAGAGAAGGTTCCATAAATTTGATGGCCTGGCTGCTGGGAAAAGCTGGGAAGACTTCAGTTAGGGATCAGATTTGGGTAAGTTTTTTTTAAAAGTCCTACTAAGGTGGTCAGGGAAAGGTGCAGCTTTTTTTTTTTTTTTGGGGGGGGGGAAATGTCATTTAATGGAGGTGAAACACATGAATGCAGGAAGTCAACAGAGAAGAGGGAGTTTGTCCTGACTTGTCCTGGCTGGGCTGGCACAGCAGCAAGGGTTGTTCCTGAGTCCCTCTGTGCTCACTGCATTGGCCAGAGAGACCAAGTAACACCAAATCTTGCTTCCTTCCAGCCCAAACGACTCGTGGTATCACCCTGGCTGGGAAGGAAAGGTTCGTGGTTTGGGTTGTCTGGTTTTGGTTGTTCTCCCTGCTTGACTAGGTCTTGGAGCCATTGTGGTGGACAGGGCAGGCAGAAAACCCCTCCACCACCCCAAGAGGGCTTTTTATTTTGGAATACTCACTCTGCCAGAAAAAAAATATCATCCTTTGAGGACTGTTAAAATCATGTTCTCACTCCTAGGCTAAAGCTAGAAGCAAACTTGTAGTGTTGTACGAGGGGCATCTCAGGAGCTACACTGCAGGAGAAGACAGAGTGACAGAGGTGGTTTAGATTGGATGTTAGAGGAAACTTCTTCACTGAAAGGGTAATTGAGCACTGGATCAGGCTGCCCAGGGAGGTGGTTGAATCCCCATCCCTGGAGGTGCTTAAAGGACATGTAGATGTGGTGCTGAGGGCCATGGTTTAGCACCTGATGAGGTAGAGTTAGGTTATGGTTGGACTGGATGATTTTCACGGTCTTTTCCAACCAGAAGGATTCTGTGACTGCTCCATTCCTGAAAGCACTTGGTGGAGGGAAGAAGCCTCCCTTGGCAACACAGCCCAGAGAGCACTTGGAAGGAGGGTGCTGGATCAGGGCAGCTAGCTGCCAGCACCCACCTGGCTGCTGCTTTACCTTTGTGTCCCCTTTCTGCTGGTCTCAGTGACCTGCAGGAGAGGGACAAGATGGCCCCACACGGTTGTTCTGGCAAGGCCTTCCAAAGCTTGGAGGAGATCAGTCGCAAGACTCCGCTGATTTTTAACAAAGCCCTTTATTTTATTTTCTTGTCTTAAGGCTTATAAAAACTGCCCCTCCAAACGTTTAAAACTTTACATATGTACAAGATGAGAAATAAATTATGTTTGAAGTCATACAAAAACCACAATATACAAACAGGGCTTTGAAGCCACTCGAAGTATGGCACGGTGACAAGCCCCAGATACTTCCCAAAGGCTTCAGTTATTGAAGCCTTGGCCTACAAGCATGGGAAGAAAACCCCAAACCAGTCTCCAAACGGGCTCGCTTTGGTTGGATTGAAGCTCCACCAGAGAACTGCAGGCCCCAGAAGGACCCACTAAGTCTTCAGAACTCAGTGCAGCATCTGGCAACACCCTGTCGTGAGGTGGCCTGTCTGCGTGCCAACAGTTGGAGAGTCACTACGCCAAGTTCCCTTCCAAAAAGAAGCAGAACAAACCGAGAGAATCATCTGGTTCACCTCTGCCAAGGTCCACGAGGAGGAGTCTGTCCAACTCCGAGCAGAGCAGAGTTCATCTGGCACCAGGGAATCCAGCCGGGCCGTTGTGGCAACGGGGGTAGGATGTCATCTGGCTCACTGAAACACTTGGCACAAAAATTAAGGTCTGAGTTACATGTTGGCACTAGAACAGCATCTGAACAGAGGTGAACGCGTTCTCAGTAGGACAACTTGAAGATAAGTGGCATTGTGCTTCTTCCCACCCCTCCCCTGAACGACCCCCCCACGCTTGACCTGTGCTGGTCTCCTCTCCCCACAGTCCCTAGTGCTACTGGACCCACAGGAACTCCTACACTAGATGCTAATTTCATCCTGGCAGCTGTGTCCCCAACAGTCTGATGGGCAGTTGGCATGGTTATCTTCTCAACTCCGCTGGCAGGCAGCCCAAGATCATCATTGCTGAGGTCTAGATGTGTGAAGGTCTCATCCGTGGTCCTGGTTAATGGCAGCAGGGTAGGAAATGCAGCGTGTAACAGGTCAAGGGAAGGTTAAATGCACAAACGTGGCTCCTTGGGGAAGAGAATGGAGTTTTAGTTACTCTAAGTCTAGGGCCACAGTCCATGATTGCTCCTCAGTTTCTTCCACCTGATCCAAGATGTTTTGTCCTGAAGAGCTACTTGCTTTAAGTGCTACCAAAGCCAGATTTTATGCCAGAGCATCTTGCCAGCCGTGCAGTCTTTGTGCATCTTTAGGTTGCTCAGTTGTGAGAGTCTTCAGAGAAGTCTTCAGAGGGAATTGGAGACAGGTCTGGGAAAAAAGCAGAAAAGACAAAAAAAAACCCCCAAACTGGTGAAATGCAGAAGTTAAGAGGAGTAATACATAGTTCCTAAGAAACTCTGGGACACCAGGAACAGGTTTAGACAGTACAGGTTGGTGTTTTCTTCTGTCAAAGCAGCACTTTGCCCAGCAGCTACTCAAGGAGAGTCTGAAGCAGACATCATGGACCAAGCAGGCTGCAAGCAGAAGTTACAGGTCTCCATGACTCTGCCTGCTCAGATCCATCCCGGGGGGACAGATGTCTGCAGACTCACCCTCCAAGTGGGAAACTAGAATCTTCCAGTGCCTTGGCAGGAATGGAGAGCTGAACAAGCAGTTGCTCATCATCTCTAGGAGGAAGCTCAGATCTGCTCCTGTGCCTCCTGCAAAAGCTGTGCTCCAGGAAGGGCCCATCTGCCAGCAATCCTGTTTTATGGAGGTTACAGAGCAGATCAAAACTACCTTTTATTGCAGGACTATTTGCCTGATTTTGCAAGACTTGTGGCACGGCCCCAAGTTTTGGCCCAGGGGTTTCATTCACAGACCTGGTGGCCACTGGACGTAGCAGAGCGTGCTGCTTTCTGCCACAGCTGGACCAGTCCCAGAGCTCACCTTGCTGAGCTCTGCCACCCAAGAAGGTTGTGCAGAGCACGACTTCCACCAGGCCCTGCTCACCCAAACAAGCATTTTGGCTCTGGATTAGAAGTGACAAAGCTCTGAGCTTCCTAATTGACGTTGAAGAGAGGCCAAAAGGTTGGGCTTCAGCGGAAGGAGATGATGGTTTAGTCAAATGAGCAGGGATTCCTTCAGAACATGACTAGAGGCAGTATGAACCAATCAAGCTGTCACTGCTGGGACCAGCCTTACTGGAAATCATGCTCTGAGGACTGGTTCTAAGTGTCTGGGAAGTCCCCCAGAGGTTAAGCAAGGCTGAGATGTTCTGGCAACGGCTGAGCTAGAACAAAATCACAGAATCCCAGCCTGGTTTGGGTTGGAAGGGACCTTAAGGATCACCTAGTTCCAACCCCCCTGCATGGGCAGGGACACCTCCCACTAGACCAGGTTGCTCCAAGCCCCATCCAACCTGCCCTTCAACACTGCCAGGTATGATGGGGCAGCCACAGCTTCCCTGGGCAACCTGTTCCAGTGTCTCACCACCCTCACAGCAAAGAATTTCCTCATGTCCAACCTAAATCTCCCCTCTTCCAGTTTTAATCCATTCCCCCTCATCCTCTCAAGGGGTAAACGGGGGTTAATAGATGCTTCTAATTAGCTCTCAGGGTGTTGGTAGCAACTCATTTTTAGCATCTACCACGACAGCAAACAGGTTCCTTAGGCCCACAGATTGTGTTGTACCCATTTGGTAGTAAATGAAGGTACAAGATGACAAACCAAGCTCAGAAGTGAGGATAATTATCACCTGGTTAGTGATAGTTAGGGCATACGTGACAATTAAGTCATGATAGCTGGGAATCTTGGGCTACAGTTTATTAACTTTGTTGAAGCAAGAAAAGGGGATTCCAGGAGCCTAGAAAAATCAATTAAAAATGGCTGTGCTCATCCCAGCACAGCCAGAGAGGATTCCTCTCAGCTGATTTTCCCCTACCTTTTATGCCATTCCTCTGGGCACTTCACAAACCAGAGCTCTTTACCAGGAGATATACTGGTTAGCTGGGAATCCTCCACACAGAAGGCAAACCTAGGAGGAGGGATCAGAAGTCAAGAGAAGGTGCCTGTTGTCTCCAACGATTAATAAATGACATGTAACATGGGTTGCAGCTAATTCTAGGACAAGCTGTTTGATGTCTTTCCTGTGGAGCACCTTGATACACCATTAGCCTCTTCAACAGCTGTTTGATTTCCTACTTTAATGTTTTATTTATGGGGTCTTTGCTTCTACTGCCCCTGTGTTTCATAGATTGTAGAAACCAGGATGCCCAACACCTGACAGATGATGGGTGATGCTTATTTAAAGCTCTAAGGAAGGTGGGAGATGGGCAATATCAACTGCTGCTCTTTGACAGATCTGGGTTACCTTCAGAAAAACCTGAACACAAGACTTGGGAGCTTTACTTCTCGTTGGCTGCTGAGGGTGCTTTCCAGTTACAGAGATCTCAGAAGGAACAACCTAGTGCTTCAGGAGTTGGTGTCACCATGTTACAGGTCGTGGCTTCAGGTCTAGTTGTGCCAGATGAGCACATCATGCCTGTAAATAACAGCTGTTCCCATCCACGTTTCAGGCTTTTTGGCACTGTCAGGACTTCAGCCCTTCAGGTGTGATCTAGACCATCTTGAGGGTGGCTAATTTAGTCCCCAAGGGCAGGCAAGAATGTGTCCCAGTATCTAAATAAAACAAAATAATGTCCCAAATCTGATCTGCAGTGACTAGTTCTGCTTCAAGCCTAGTTTGCAACCTCATGCTGGCAAGTAACCCACCCTCTGACACCACGAGGGAGCTGGTAGCACTAAAAGTGAAAGACAGTTCAAGATGCCAAGTTCAAAACCCCAACTTTTCTTGCTGGATTCTGACTGTTTCTCCTTTTGCCTGAAGTTCTGAGCCAGCTCAGGTGCAGCCTAACCCAGTGATTACCTCTGCTGTGTTTCCCCAGATTTCACACGGATCCGTCTGATATGAAGTTCCTGGGGAGACTTGGCTGGTCGATACCAGTAGCTCTTCAGCTCCTTCCACAGATCGTACCAGGACTGAGATGTTCCCTCCCAGGTGAGCTTTATTTTTAAAAGTTCACCCATGTCCTCTTCTGTATAGACCAGGAAGGTGCTAGTAGCATTCAGGCTAATTTGGTCAAGCCTGAAAGACAAGCAGACACTCATTTCTTCCTCATGGAACCATGCCAGGTGCTCATTCATTCCATGAAAAGTTAAACAGAGCCCTTTGCAGCTTATCAGGTGCTCCATGGTCAACTGCCACCCCTTAATTACTGATTACACCAAAGAAAGTGAGCTTGGGTAGCTGGTTCCACACAATGCAACATGTGTTTGGCTCGTTGGCCATCCTTCCATAGCTTAAAGGTGAATTTTGTGCCTTGTGTTTCTTCTGGGAGAGGCCAGAGGAGGTCAACAATGCCTCCAGAGATACGGGTGCTTTCAGACTATATCCAAATGGTAGAGGGGAAAAGCAAAAGGACTTCAACAATGAGCTGTGAAGGTTGATAAGATGAGGACTTGGCACCTCCAATTGCTTGCTCAGCAATAAATCATAATTAAGTTATTCAGAGTTTGAATGGTGATGAAGTGAGGCTGCTAGGCCCAGCTGCAGAGTTAGTCCTACCAGAAGCACCTTGTCTGGTCCCAGTGGCCACCCCAACTTAGGCAAACACAACGGGGCAGCTTACTTACATTTCTAAAGAGAGAGGTTCAGAGTCTCCATTGGTGCCATGAAGGGTGACAGAGAAAGTGGGGTCAGCCTCTCCCAAGCTGCTGTAGCTGAAGACATGCATCTTCATCTGATAATGGTAGACTGGAGAGAAACAAGGAGAGCACAGATGGAACCAACTGTTCAGAGACAACATTGCTCAGCAATGCTCCTCGTGAAATAGCATTGGCTGGCAAAGGCTTGATCCTTATTTTTTGAGACATCAGGGTTCACTTTTTCCTGCCCTTATTGATTAGAGAGTTGACATTTGCACAACAGCAACAAAAGGGCCACGCCGGGGAGAGCTCCCCAAACCTTGCACTGCTCTAAGCTTGGGGTGATCCTGCAAGTAGGACGTGTAAGCCACGGTCCTGCTCAAAGGGCAGAGTGTCCTTAGGGCCAAAATCAATAGAATCCCAGACTGGTTTGGGTTGGAAGGGACCTGAAAGATCATCTAGTTCCAGCCTCCCTGCATGGGCAGGGACACCTCCCACCAGCCCAGGTTGCTCCAAGCCCCATCCAACCTGCCCTTCAACACTTCCAGGGATGGGGCAGCCACAGCTTCTCTGGGCAACCTGTTCCAGTGTCTCGCCACCCTCACGGTGAAGAATTTCCTCCTAACATCTCATCTAAATCTCCCCTCTTGCAGCCTGAAACTGTCACCCCTCATCCTGTTGGTTCTACAGGAGGCAGGAGCACAGCAGCAGCGCAGCCAGGCGAGACCCAAACGCCAACACCCGCTGCCGCGCCGCTTTGGGAAGTTGCTCCTCTCCCACCTCTCCACCTTCCCCAACATTGACTTGGAGAGTCTGCTCTTGGTGGTGAGACTCTCCTCCTCGGAAGGGGCAAAGCCTACCTTTGAAGGGCATGTCAGCTCTAGTTTTTAGGTACATCTTGCTGTTCCTTTTGTTCCGCGTTTTCCTGGCGTTGTAGCCGATGCCGTTGCAGCGGTTCTTCCGGCAGCTCAGGCAAATGCCCTTCTTGAAGCGACTGGAATCCGTGCACTGGAAGGCAAAGCTCTGCTTGTCCTGGTTCACCAGGGAGTCCACGAAGAGGTGCACAGAGCGCTCGTGTTCACATTTCACAACTTCACCAATGGCTGGAGAAGCAGAGTTGCAAGGGATACAGTTTGTTTAACCGTTTTGTCACCACAGCAGCTGGTAAGACAGAGTGAGCTTTTTGGCCAAGCTTGAACGTTTTTCCAAACAGTAGCAGCTCAAGAGGTTAGTGCAAGACACTCAAAGAGGACTTGTCGTTTAGTGTCTACCATGAAAAGAGATTCAAAGAGGATTCCAGACCCAGCATTACAATGAGCATAGTCTACAACCAGGTGTTAGAGTGAGAACATGCTACTTCAGAATTAAAAGCAGGTCTAGTTTCTAGCAACTGTCTCCAGTAGCACGGGCAGTTTTGAAGGAAATACAAGTTTTTTCTGCCCTTGTAAATCAGATCAGCCCCCAGCATCAGCCCAAGTCTGTTGGTGAGGAGTCTACACTGACCAGAGATAAAACGAGTCTTGAGAACTTACTCCCATAGGCAATTGCTCCCAAGACATCACTTAATCCACAGCCAGGCTGGAAGTCTCCCCCGTTGGGGTAGATGTCAAGGTGGCCTACAGGCATCTGGATCCCAATGCTGACGCCAAGGGTTTCCCTTGTGTAGGTGTGAAGGACATCCACAAAGCTGGCATCATCGGGGGACAGGCGCCTGCTGGGGTCCACTCCTTCAAACATGGGGCCAGCTGGATCCAAGCCTGGTGTGGGAGACAGTTCACAAGATGCCAGGTAAGAAAAGGGGCTGTTTCTAGCAGGAACAGGGGCACAGACAGTCCCTGCCTCGTTGCAGACACTGTCCCCCAAGATGTCTTCACCATGGGTGCACTGAGGGACCCAATGAAGATGTCCCATACCCCCTTTGGTGCAATACAACCCAGCAGTAGCACCAGTTTGCTCTGCAGCAATGGCTTCAGATCCCCTCTTGGGAGCAAAGAGTCTTTGCTAGGTCCCAGTGAAGAGGCAGCAGATGTCCAACCCCCAAGAAGGGGTCTAGCACCCCACAGAGACCATCAGTAGCCAAAGCTCCCTGGGCAACATTTAATCCATTTTCAGACTGAACATATGGAGGAATTAATAGAAGTTGAAGCAGGTAATCCCTGCTTTTGGGATTGGTGGGTTTGGGATGTTCTGTTTAACCTCTGATCCTCACCACAACCTGAGTATCTTGAAGAGATATCGAAGAGGTATTTTCAGAATGAGGGGCTGGGGATGACCCCTCATTGTTGGTGGTTGACCAACCATCCCATGGGACAAACTGCACCCCATAGCTCTCCCATTAGTTTAAGAGCTATAATTACAAAACCTGTACCACTCAGAGGCTTTAGGATTTGGATAGTAAGAGCTTGAGCTGGACTTGTTTTGACCCCACAGTGAACTTCAAACATACTGAAGATCAGGTTGTCCTCTGAAAGGTTTTTCACTGAGCCTCCCCCCCCCCCTTCAGGTTTGGGGTTCAAAATTAAGGTACCTTCTCAGGTGAAGAGACCCATGGTCCCCACTGCTGCCACAGGTAGGAAACTTGTTGTTTCTGACCGAGGAAGCCCAAAACAACATTGTAACAACACAGGAAACAAGCCTCTTCAGGGAAACTCTGCTGCTAAGGAAACGTAAGAGACTGCTTGAAAAGCCACTTGCCTGTAATTCTGCCAATTGTCCCATGGACGTGGTTACCAGCAAAGCCAGCAACGTGGGCACCAAGGCTGTACCCAATCAGGTGGACATTCTCAAGCTGGAAGTTTGGGTTCTCCTGCAAAGAAAAAAACAAAACAGAGAGGATAATTTGCCCCCCCCCCCATCTTTCAGGGCATCTGGCACTGCTCCTGTCCAGGACTGTAAAGTCACAGAATCATCGTGGTTGGAAAGGACCTCTAAGATCACAGATTCCATCCATCAGCACAAAAAACTCCAACCACAACCTTAGCCACTGGAGCATGTCCTGAAGTACCAATCCTAAGAAGAGACTGGAGGGAGGGGGCAGACAAGCATGGTCTGTTCTATATTTCATCCAGACAAGGCCAAGTGGAATGGTTTGGATGGCACTTGTGGTTTGCCCCCGACCACAGTACTCAGCTTCCAACCCCAAATGAAGATATTTCTCATTTAAGCAGCATCTGGAGCAGCCTTTCTCCAGGGACCTGCCAGCAAACCTCTGCCCATGGCCTCAAGTGCCAGGTGCAGCCCTGTGGGCCTCCTTCTCCTGTTCCATGCTCTCGCCAAGCCAACTCTTGACTGGGAACGCCCAACTCCCGAGGACTCCTCCATTTGAAAGCCCTCTCCAACCTGACGCCGCAGAGCCACGTCTCCCAGGAAAGCACCACACCACTTGCTCCACCTGAGGCCTGGGAGCAGCACCTGAGCCAGGAACCATCACCCCACCAGGCCTCGGGGGCTGGGATTACACCAGGGCGTCGCAGCCGGGCGCGTGCTCCCGCTCCCTTGTGCAACAATCCCTGGTGGAGTTTCCACCACAACCTGCCTTACCTGCAACCAGTCCAGCAGCCTCCCTATGCTCTTCCCAACCACCCGCGTGTTGTTCACGGCGTCGGTGTAGAGCTGGTGGGCGAGGGGAAGCCAATCCACCACCACCACGTTGGCGTCCTTCTCCCTCTCCTGAAGAGCAGACACCAAGCTGCCCAGCCAGGTTTCGAACATGCCGCTCATCTAGGAGGGAGGGTCAGGTGGTAGCTCCCAGCTCGCAGGAAGCTATTTGCATATCATTTCCATACCCCGCCCCCAGCTCCTCTGCAAGCCCCACTGTTTCTCAGCACTGCACTAGTGGTGTAAGAAGAACAGGTTTTGGGAGGCCCTGGGTGTAATTAGCCACTTTGCCTTTTAAGGCAGGAGGGAGAGGCATCCTCTCCATGGCACCTTATCGCTCTTGTTCTCAAGGGTTTCAGAAATTCTGATGGATTGCAAAGTCATTTCCCAGTCCTGGCACCACCATCTGCAGAAGCCCTGGGAGAGCTGCTGCGTCCCCTACGGTGCCACTTCCTTGTCCACATTAAATGCAGAAGAAGAAAGGGATAAAGTCAGTCTGCCCTCTGTGGCAGCAGAAGTGAAGACTGGGGGCACAAAGCTGAAGTGACAAAGTCTGCGTGTGTGTCACACCAAGTGCCACCTTCATAGGGGTCAGTTAGAGAATCATGGAATGGTTTGAGGGGACCTTAAATATCATATAATTCCAACCCCCTTCACGGGCAGGGACACCTCCCACTAGACCAGGTTGCTCCAAGCCCAAATCTCAAGTGCCCTTTACCACGGTCCCATTATACAGCTCTGAAGTGATCTTGAGCAGCTGGGAATGAGTTGGGGGTTTCACAGAGTTAAGTACAACTCACTTTGCCCCAGAGACCTCAGGGGCAGCTCCTAAGAGGCCACGGTGCTCCAAACATGAAAACCTGTCCCAGATCCCGCATGTTCTGGAGCAATAAGCCATGGTTCTCAGAGGGCTGGAGCAGCTCTGCTCTGGAGACAGGCTGAGAGAGTTGGGGGTGTTCAGCCTGGAGAAGAGAAGGCTCCAGGGAGACCTTAGAGCACCTTCCAGTGCCTGAAGGGGCTCCAGGAAAGCTGGGGAGGGACATTTCACCAGAACATGGAGTGACAGGACAAGGGGGAATGGATCAAAACTGGAAGAGGGGAGATTTAGACGAGATATTAGGAGGAAATTCTTTGCTGTGAGGGTGGTGAGACACTGGCCCAGGTTGCCCAGAGAAGCTGTGGCTGCCCCATCCCTGGCAGTGTTGAAGGGCAGGTTGGATGGGAATTGGAGCAACCTGGTCTGGTGGGAGATTGAGGGGCTGGAACTAGATGATCTTTAAGGTCCCCTCCAACCCAAACCCTCCCGTGATTGTCAGGGCAGTTTGCTCTCTCTGACTGGACAGACTGAACTCAAAGCATCATCTGGAGCCGTGCAGGATCCTCCATACTTACTGTCCATCCGTGGATGATGAAGAAGGTCTTGGCTGTCAGGTTGAACCTGCAGTCCTGCAGACCCTTGTGGTGACCGATGTCGAGCAGGCAACCGTCTTCATCGCTGTGGGGCGAGGACCGGACACTGAACTTCACCTGCGCCTTCGGGGCCGGTGCACGCTCCTCCTGCCTGTCCTCCAGCAGCTCGGCGATGGTGGCATCTGCAAAACCCAGCGGAGGATGAGGAGGAGTAGGAGGAAGGGTCAGCAAAGCCCCTCGGAGCCGGGCGAGCGGGAACCGGCTTCCTCCCTCCCTCCGATCCCACCGCCCCGCCCCGCGCTCACCCACCTCCCTCCGGCAGCGCGGTCCCCGCCGCGGTGCAGCAGCTCAGGCCAGTGCAGAGCAGGAGGACGAGCCTCCTCATGGCTGGGCAGGAGGGACAGCGGGACGGACGGACACACGCAGAGCGCGCGGCGCCTCAGCTGCCGGGGCCCTTTAAGGGGCAGCGGGGGGGCGGAGCTAGTGGCCCGATGGGGCGGGGCCTGGCGGCAGCGCTGCTCCCATTGGTCACGCCCTCCCTGAGGTCGGGAAGAGCTTGAATGGAACGGGCGGGGCCCGGCGTCACGCGGGGGGGCGGCTCCGCGGGGGAGCCCCACGGGGCGGGAGGGGTGAGCCCCGGGGGTCCCCACGGTGTGACCCCGGGGGGCAACGGGAGGGGTGCGTGAGCCCCGGGGGTCCCCGTGGTGTGACCCCGGGGGGCAACGGGGAGGGTGGGTGAGCCCCGGGGGTCGCCACGGTGTGACCCCGGGGGTAACGGGGGGGGTGCGTGAGCCCCGGGGGTCCCCGTGGTGTGACCCCGGGGGGCAACGGGGAGGGTGGGTGAGCCCCGGGGGTCGCCACGGTGTGACCCCGGGGGTAACGGGGGGGGGTGCGTGAGCCCCGGGGGTCCCCGTGGTGTGGCCCCGGGGGGCAACGGGGAGGGTGGGTGAGCCCCGGGGGTCCCCGCGGTGTGACACCGGGGGGCAACGGGGGGGGTGCGTGAGCCCCGGGGGTCCCCGTGGTGTGACCCCGGGGGGCAACGGGGAGGGTGGGTGAGCCCCGGGGGTCCTCACGGTGTGACCCCGGGGGGCAATCGGGAGAGTGGGTGACCCCGGGGGTAACGGGGAGGGTGCATGAGCCCCGGGGGTCCCCACGATGTGACCCCGGGGGGCAACGGGGAGAGTGGGTGACCCCGGGGGTAACGGGGGGGGTGCGTGAGCCCCGGGGATCCCCACGGTGTGACCCCGGGGGGCAACGGGGAGGGTGGGTGAGCCCCGGGGGTCCTCACGGTGTGGCCCCGGGGTTCCTCACGGTGTGACCCCGGGGGGCAACGGGGAGGGTGGGTGAGCTCCGGGGGTCCCCGCGGTGTGACCCCGGGGGGCAACGGGGAGGGTGGGTGAGCCCCGGGGGTCCCCACGGTGTGACCCCGGGGGGCAACGGGGAGGGTGGGTGACCCCGGGGGTAACGGGGGGGTGCGTAAGCCCTGGGGGTCCCCACGGTGTGACCCCGGGGGGCAACGAGGAGGGTGGGTGAGCCCCGGGGGTAACGGGGAGGGTGCGTGAGCCCCGGGGGTCCCCGCGGTGTGACCCCGGGGGGCAACGAGGAGGGTGGGTGACAACGGGGGGGTGCGTGAGCCCCAGGGGTCCCCGCGGTGTGACCCCGGGGGGCAACGGGGAGGGTGGGTGAGCCCCGGGGGTCCCCACGGTGTGACCCCGGGGGGCAACGGGGAGAGTGGGTGACCCCGGGGGTAACGGGGGGGGTGCGTGAGCCCCGGGGGTCCCCACGGTGTGACCCCGGGGGGCAACGGGGAGGGTGGGTGAGCCCCGGGGGTCCTCACGGTGTGACCCCGGGGAGCAACGGGGAGGGTGGGTGACCCCGGGGGTAACGGGGGGGGTGCGTGAGCCCCGGGGATCCCCACGGTGTGATCCCGGGGGGCAACGGGGAGGGTGGGTGAGCCCCGGGGGTCCTCACGGTGTGGCCCCGGGGTTCCTCACGGTGTGACACCGGGGGGCAACGGGGAGGGTGGGTGAGCCCCGGGGGTCCTCACGGTGTGACCCCGGGGGGCAATCGGGAGAGTGGGTGACCCCGGGGGTAACGGGGAGGGTGCATGAGCCCCGGGGGTCCCCACGATGTGACCCCGGGGGGCAACGGGGAGAGTGGGTGACCCCGGGGTAACGGGGGGGGGGGTGCGTGAGCCCCGGGGGTCCCCGTGGTGTGACACCGGGGGGCAACGGGGAGGGTGGGTGAGCCCCGGGGGTCCTCACGGTGTGACCCCGGGGGGCAACGGGGAGGGTGGGTGACCCCGGGGGTAACGGGGGGGGTGCGTGAGCCCCGGGGGTCCTCACGGTGTGACCCCGGGGGGCAACGGGGAGGGTGGGTGAGCCCCGGGGGTCCTCACGGTGTGACCCCGGGGGGCAACGGGGAGGGTGGGTGAGCCCCGGGGGTCCCCACGGTGTGACCCCGGGGGGCAACGGGGAGGGTGGGTGAGCCCCGGGGGTCCTCACGGTGTGACCCCGGGAGGCAACGGGGAGGGTGGGTGACCCCGGGGATCCCCACGGTGTGATCCCGGGGGGCAACGGGGAGGGTGGGTGAGCCCCGGGGGTCCTCACGGTGTGACCCCGGGGGGCAACGGGGAGAGTGGGTGACCTCGGGGGCTCCCCAGCGCTGGCACCCCAGGGGACAACAGGGGCAATGGGGAGGGGCTGAGCCCCGGGGGTCGCTACGCTGTCACCCCAGGGGACAGCGGGACACGGGCGGGCTGGCCACCCTCCCCTATGCCCAACCCCTCCCCCCCGGGTGCCCCCTCCCCATTGGGGACCCCCAGTCTCTGCCACTCGGGGTGCTCCAGGCCCAGTGGGCAGGAGCTGCTTCCCGAAGGGCATCACCGTTGCCAACAGTTTTGAACCCTCTGGTTGTAAAGAATGAACCGTTTATTCCTGCTTTTCGTTGCCTTTTTTTTTTTTTTAACCACTTGCTGAGTCCTAAGAACAGATTTTATTTTCTGCTGCTGCTGCCGCCGTTGCTTTCTTGCCACATCGAATCATGGAATGGTTTGGGTGGGAAGGGACCTTTCAAGGCCATCTAGTCCCACCCCCCTGCAGTGAGCAGGGACATCTGCAACTAGATCAGGTTGCTCAGAGCCCCGTCCAACCTGAGCTGGAATGTCTCCAGGGATGGAGCGTGTGGTATGAGGAGAAGAGGTGATTCTCCAGGACACGTGGCTTTCCTGGTCTCTTTTTCTTCCCTTTCTGTTGCTCCTTCCCTTTCCCTCCAAATTCAGAGCAGAAAATGAGGAAGAGGCACCAGGTGCTGTGGTCTATAAAAGTAACAGGGGAAGAGGGAAAAGGTGCAGGTGAATGATGGGCAGAGCTGAGGAGGAAAAGATCGAGGCCTGAAACCAGTCAACAGCAAGTTAAAAATTGGGAAATCAGGGATGGGCATTCCTTTAGCCCTCACCAGGAGATGTTGGTGGAGAGAATTAATCTGCCTTTCCAGCAGCACCTTCCCAGAGTGCAGAGTCCATACCCCCTGCTCCTGTTCAACCCAGCCACCTCCTGACTCCACGTGGGTTGGCACTTGGACGAGATGATCACTGTAGATCCCTTCCGACTGAAATCTCCTCTCCTCTCCTCTCCTCTCCTCTCCTCTCCTCTCCTCTCCTCTCCTCTCCTCTCCTCTCCTCTCCTCTCCTCTCCTCTCCTCTCCTCTCCTCTCCTCTCCTCTCCTCTCCTCTCCTCTCCTCTCCTCTCCTCTCCTCTCCTCTCCTCTCCTCTCCTCTCCTCTCCTCTCCTCTCCCTTCCCCTCCCCTCCCCTCCCCTCCCCTCCCCTCCCCTCCTCTTCTCCTCCTCCTCCTCTTCCTCCTTCTCCTCCTCTTCCTCCTTCTCCTCCTTCTCCTCCCTCTCCTTCTCCTCCTCCTTCTCCTTCTCCTCCTCCTCTCTTCTCTCTCCCCTCCCAGTTCCCTCACACACAGCATGTTGTGGCCAAGGGTTGCTGTGCTTCTCATGATGATCACTCCCAAAACATCTTCCTTTCTGACTCTGCAGAACAAACACCTGTTTTGGGAGCTGTCTGAGCACCCCCTGTTCCAGGAGGCTGGAGATGATCCCAACTGCTTCTCCCCAAGGAGCGTGGGTTTGAGCTCAGTGTCCTGGGGATGCAGCCTCTCCAGCACCACGTGGTCCCTCTTCAGGAGCAACATCTCAACAGCAGTGGCCTAAAAAATAAAAACAAGAGAAGGATGGAGGTTTCTCAGCTGCTGGCCCACGACTGGACTTGCTCCTGCAGGAAATGAACCAGCCCAGCTTCATCACCAAACACTTCATCATTTCTAAAAGTTCCTGGTGCCAACAAAACCCCACCGGACCCCCGGCCACCTCAACATCTTCCCATTCTTCCCTCTGTGTCTTTGTCTTCAGCTGCTGCTTCTGGCCACTGGAAAGCTGCTCCAGCTTGGGATGTGGTCTCCTTTTGCCCAGGCAAGGCCAGGCTCTGGCAGAGGGGATCCTGCCCTTCACCTCTGGCTTCCAAGAATGACCAACCAAAATCATTCCAGGCTGCTTCTGCCAAAAGGTGATGATGGTCCTTGAAGATGCTCAGGAGCTGCTGTGATGGGCATCATGTCAACACAGAGGGCACAGCTCTGCACTGACCTCTCCATAACCCCAATGGCCTGGGAGGGGAGAAGGCTTCCACTTGGAGCTGCTTGGAAAATAACTGTTCATTTAGTCGAATAATTTGAAGGAGAAATTCCTACTTTTGATTAGTTTTTTACTGGGAAAGATTTCATGGCTCCCCAGTGGAATTTCTGGATGTTGTAGTAAGTAATAAATAATAAATCAGGGTAAAATGGAGAACATTCCACCTGAAAAGAGCTGGAAGCTCAATATTTACAGCACTTGGAGGGATGTTGGAGGCTTTATCCCAGCAGCTGAGGTGAGTGGGACAATGCCTGGGGAGATAATGGCTGATCTTGGATGTGTCTTTCTGGCTCTCTCCTCTCCATCCCCACTAGGATTTCCTCAAGATCTCAGTTCAGCCCAAAGCAGAACAGGAATGTTTCTGAAATGATGAGTATTTTTTAATAGGAAATAGAAGAAATGTCCTACTCAGCTGTAGTCACCATGTCTCTGCAGGTGGCTGGCTCAGGCCAAGGCTGGTTTCTTCTTCAGGACCAGATGTGGTGAGTCAGGGCAGAGCCATTGGATGTGGAGGTACAAAGGATGTGGAGGGAGTTGAGCTGCTCCCTTGGTAGCCAAAAAAAGTCAGTTTGATGTGTCAATTAACAGGCCAAAAATATTTCAAGGTCTGGAGTCTGCTGGTAATTTTGGGGAAGGACTAAACAGGATTTTCATTAGCAGCATTTAATCTGAGAGGGTTCCATGTCTGTGCATCCAGCAGTGAGACCCTTTCCCAGCTGTTCCACATGAGCAGAACATCTCAGACCTGGGTTATGGTCTGTGTCTGCCTCACTTTCCTCCCCTGAACTCCCCTCTCCTGACCAGCCCACAGACTCCTACACTCCTCCCCCAAATGTGTGGCTCCTCCAGAGGCCCAGCTTGCTCCTGGTTTTTGCCTTTTCCTCCCATGGTCAGCCTGGAGCAAAGGAGGCTGAGGGGAGACCTTCTGGCTCTGCAACTGCCTGAGAGGAGGTTGGAGCCAGGGGGGGTTGGTGTCTTCTCCCAAGGAAGAAGTGATGGGACAAGAGGAAATGGGCTCAAGTTGTGTCAGGGGAGGTTGAGATTGGATCTTGGGACCCATTTCTTGCTGGCAAGGGTTGTGAGGCCCTGGCCCAGGCTGCCCAGGGCAGTGGTGGAGTCCCCATCCCTGGAGGGCTTTCCAAGCCATGTAGATGTGGTGCTGAGGGCCATGGGTTAGTGGTGGCCTTGGCAGTGCTGGGGTAACACTTTGGACTGGATGATCTTGGAGGTCTTTTCCAGCCAAAATAATTCCATGATTCTGCAGGAGCTCAGCATCTCTGATAGAAACAGGCTGTCCCTGTCCTGCATCAGGAGCCTGGAGTCAGGAGCCTTTTGCATATTAATTGCCTTTAGTGCATCTATTTCCCTGCCTTTCCAATTCGCATCCTGACACCTCCTTTCCTTGCAGAAATCACAGCAAGAAGCAGGATTGAACTGCTCCATGGACGAGCTGAGCACTGAGGAAAAAGGGAAGACCCTTCAGCACCACACGACCTCTTTAAAGACCTGCAGGGGCTGAGGAATTCTGCTGGGAGCTGCTCTGGAGGACCAGGAAAATAAAAAGCAGGAATGACATTGCATCCCCTATTTTCCCAAGGGATGACCCACCGTGGAAAAAGAGCAGCAGAGAGAAGGTTTTGCTGCCTGGGACAGCGTGTCAAGGCCTCGGTGAGTGGGATTTAGGAGAAAATTCTAAATGTTGGACTTTAGGAAGAAATTCTTTGCTGTGAGGGTGGTGAGACACTGGCCCAGGTTGCCCAGAGAAGCTGTGGCTGCCCCATCCCTGGCAGTGTTGAAGGGCAGGTTGGATGGGGCTTGGAGCAACCTGGTCTGGTGGGAGGTGTCCCTGTCCATGCAGGGGGGTTGGAACTAGATGATCTTCAAGGTCCCTTCCAACCCAAACCAGTCTGGGATTCTATGATTTGCACAGTTCTCCCGTGGCTAAGATCACATCCCATCACATTCCCAACGCTCTGAAGATGGAACCTTGGAAGGGAAGAATGGTGGCTTTTGGGTTCATGAGGTGCTTGTTCCTGAGAACAGCAGCACAACAGGAGCCAGAGATGCTCCTCTGCAGAAACCAAAGAATGAGTGCATGGCTTTAGGTCAGATATTCAGTGTCAGGGGGTGGTTATTGCCCTTCTGCACATTTTAAATTCCACATTTAGAAACCTGAGAGTGTTTTACACACCCTCCATTCTTCCTGCCTGGTTTTTCTCTCTTTTCATTTCTTTTTTCCAATGAAAGAGGAAGTTGGATTTGCAGGAACAGGAGGAGGAGTGGAGAGAGAGAGGAAATGTTCTTTTTTTTTTTTTTTTTAAGTTATAAAACAGTTTTTCTTTTCAATTATAAAACACAGCCCAGGCCATAGAATGTAAGGGTATTAGTTTCCCTCTTGGCTCCTTCTGCCTTATTTGTTTCTGAGATGATGGGGGAGGAGGGGTAGAGATGGGGCTGGAGAACAACCTGAGGGAGGAGAGGGCTGCTGGGATGGCAGCAACCTTGGGATGCACCGAGCTGGGGTGAAGGCCCTGGGAGGACCCCTTGTATGGGATGGGTGTGCAGAGGTGTCTGCACCCCAGAGGGTCTTTGGTCCTGGAGAGGCAGCTCTGTGGTGAAATAACATCCAGGTTCATCCTTGCACCACCCTGCTCAGCCCAGGACCTCTTGGTTTGTCATATGTCTTGTCACAGAGTCACACAGAGTGGTCGAGGTTTGAATGGACCTCTGGAGATCATCTAGTCCAACCCCTCTGCTAGAGCAGGATCCCCTAGAGCAGATCACACAGGAACATGTCCAGGTGGGTTTGGAATGTCTTCAGAGAAAGAGATTCCACAAACCTCTCTGGGCAGCCTGTCCCAGGGCTCTGTTACCCTCACAGGAAAGAACTTCCTTATATTTAATTGAACCTCCTGTGCTCCAGTTTGTGCCCATTGCCCCTTGTTCCTGTCACTGGACACCAAGAAGAGTCTGGCCCCATCCTCCTGACACCCCCTGTAGATATTTATAAACATGATGAGATCCCCCCTCAGTCTCCTCCTCTCCAGGCTGAACAGCCCCACCTCTCCCAGCCTTTCCTCACGGGGCAGATGCTCCAGTCCCCTCAGCATCTCAGTGGCCTGAGGTGGACTCTCTCCAGCAGTTCCTTGTCCTTCCTGAACTGGGGAGCCCTCAGGCAATAATCACACCGGTAATTGTTTTATCCTTTGTGCTTCCTGCAGAGGGGGGGAGATGCTCCTTCCGTGGCACGGTTTCTTCTCTGGGTATTTTTGCTCTGTGGGTATCAAACTGGAGTAAAAACAGGCCATGGGGGGCTTTGTTTCAGAGCCACATGGAGTCTCTGCTCCCTTCCTCAGCCTTCCAAATACAGCCCCTCTGTGAAGAGGCTTTCCAGCCCCAACACTCCATAACCCTTGATAGATTTGCTTGCTTACAGAAGAGGCTGATCAACCCCAGGTTATGAAATCAGCTCACATGCTCCAGTGGCATTACCCACTATTGATAGCCCCATTCCAGCCCCTCTTTGTTGGAGGTAACCCCTTCTCCTGCTTCTAAGCTGATTTCTTAGCCCCCCATCATTCAAGTCCCCCCCCATCCCCATCCCCATGGGATTTAGATGTAGTAAAAATGACTGGGGGGGGGGGAAAATAAATGGCAGCCAGGGAGCCAACTAAACTGTCTGACTATTAATGGTCCTGTTAGTTGCAAATTTACTTTACCACAAAGCCCCCAGCATGTAATCCTTCGATGAATGCCTTTGATTGTGAGAGAATATTTACAGCTGACCCTTGCCAGCAGTCTGCAAACCTGCCCTGGGCCTCCTGTCCCACATTAAATCCGCTGGCATCTGTTCCTGGGTTCTTATCAAGCACATGCTCTGCTGGGGCAGCGCTGGGGCTGCAGGGCTGGCCGGATACGCTGGGCCTTGAAGAATAAATCCCCGCATTCCTGGGAAATGCTAATTCCTGTGAATGTTGTCACCCCGGGAAGGAACCGTTACAGTTTGTACCTGCCTCCGGGCAGCGCCATCCGCAGGGAGGTTTCCAGGAGGCTTTGATCCCTGCCCCCTCCCCGGAGCAGGTCCCTGGACCACCCTTCACCACGGACAAACTCTTCTCGGCCGCTCTTTGTTGTGCCATTTTTCCCAGACGTGCCTGAGCAACACAAAGTGATTTTTATGGTGGTTTTTTCTCTCTTTTCACCCCTGCCCAGGCCTTGCCTTCACCCCCAGGTTGCCCAGCCCTGAGCCTCTTTTTGTCACAGAGCCCCTCAGGTGATCTCACCCCATCTCCAGCCCCAGCTGAGCTGAAAGCCAGCCCGAGCTCCGGGCCTCCTGACGCCTTATTCCCTGTGTCCGAGCAGACAAGTGTAATTCAGCAGCTTGTCATTCCCAGCACGTCCCGTGGGACGTGAGGTGGATCCAGATGGCATGGCTGCTTTGTGTGGGACAGAAGACCCAGTGATGGGTGGTGGGCCTGCTCCATCCACTCTGCAGACGAGGATGGCTTTCGGTCTGTGCCGAGGAACGACGTCTATTTTCTGTCTCCTTTGCCCAAAGCTCACACTTTTCAACCCAAGCCCTATGAATGCTGAGCATGTTTGGGCTTGGGAGTGGACTTGGAGCCAAGCCCAGTGGCAGTGCAGAGGTGACGTGGGTGGCCAGGGGGATGTTTGGCTCTGCTCCTTTCTGAGGTCCTGTTTTGGTAGGGGATTGGAGAAATGTCTGACAGGTTTGGGATCATTTGACCCTTCAGGTGATGGGTGTGAAGCTTCTGCCTTTACTGCATCCAGCAAAGGGAAAAAGAGTAAAAAAAGAATACATCTACCACTCCCTGCCTTTTTTGTAAGCAGAGCCTGGAGCTGCTAGAGAGTCCAGAGAGGAGTTTGGAAGGGGTGGGTGGGTGGTTTAGGGATTGCTTTGGAGTCCACATCCTTTTCCACATCTTTATCCACGTGCTTTTTCTTCAAATCTGCAGGAATTCTTGGCCAAGTCTGGAGTGGATGTGGTAGCACCATCTGTGAGATGGACTCAACAGTGCTGGACTGGAGCTCCAGAGAGGACCATAAGAACAGGCAGAGCAGGCAGCAGCTCTCCTGCCTGCTGAGAGGGCTCTGTCAGACCAGGCACAGCTCTGCCTTGGGCTCATGGCTGGCCATTAGCAGCTAAAGATCTTGCAAGCTGGAATTTTGACAGAATAATTAGGAAGCTGAGATCTCTTTCTGTGACAACTTCCCCGACTGAAGCCCAAACCAGCCATTCTACAGCTTGATTTTCAACACTCCTCAATCCACTTGGAATTCATCTCGGTGGCACTCGGGCTTCCAAAACTGATCCTGTAAAATCTGGATGGACACAAAAAGGAGGAAACTCTGAGCACGTCTCTCAACTCCCCAGTGCCTACAGGAAAGAACAGGAGTTAGTTATTAAAGCCAGTTAATTCATTACTTGCTGCAGCCAAACCCTATAAAAACATATCATGTTTCTCACCCTTGGTGCTAATTTTCACCCCAGTTTTATGGCTGCAAATGCCAGATAATTCTTCCTTCCTGGGCTGTGCTGGGTCAGGCAGCTCGTGCACGTTCTTCCTCTCACTGTGGTCCTGGTTGCTTGAGGTGGTGGGTGTTCAGAAGACCTTTTGGCAGTGCCTGACTGTGAATCACAGGAAAGAGGAATGATGTTTTAAACCACAAACGTTGACTTTACGCAGCATCTTCTGGTTTGTTTGTTTGTTTGTTTGTTTTCAGAAAAAGGGGGACAAAGAGTCCGGGGCACAGAAATTAGCAGCACAAGATGGTGCTGTTGGTATCCCTTGTTCTCTGCTTTTCATCTACCTTCTCCTTTGGAACTTTTGGCCTCTCAAATCTGAGCAGGGCCTAGTCACAGAATCACAGAATCACAGAATCACAGAATCACCAAGGCTGGAAAAGACCTTTAAGATCATCAAGTCCAGCCTATGACCAACACCACCACACCATCTAGACCATGGCACTAAGTGCCACATCCAGCCTTGCCTTGAACACCTCCAGGGATGGTGACTCCACCACTTCCCTGGGCAGTCCATTCCAATATCTGATCACCCTTTCCATGGGAAGTGCTTCCTAATATCCAACCTAAACCTCCCTTGGAGCAACTTCAGGCTGTGCCCTCTTGTCCTGTCACTGGTTGCCTGGGAGAAGAGCCCAGCCCCCACCTGACTCCAACCTCCCTTCAGGGAGTTGAAGAGGGTGATGAGGTCCCCCCTGAGTCTCCTCTTCTCCAGGCTAAACAACCCCAACATCCTCAGCCTTGTTGCTCTCCTCTGGACCCGCTCCAGCTGGATGATGCTGGGATCTGCCCGAGACAGGGAAAAGCCTTGAGCCATCCTTGGAGATACCTCCCCAGATGTTGTTGCCTTTACTTACACCAGCAATGTTACTAATTGCAGTTTTCACCAGCTTTGAGAACCCTTCTGTTACCCCATCCCTGAATCCAGTCCCCTTCCTTGGTGTCTCAACGTAAAGATCATCTATCACGTCCGTTTGCAGCCTGTGGAGTAAGAGGATGGGAAGGAATGAGGTGGCCCTGGATGCTGATCCCCCACCAGGCTCTGCATCCCCCTCTGGCCATTTATTCCTAATTGCCCAACTTGTATTTATTGTGTTTCTTCAGTGTGTGGATTTTATTAGGAAGGATCAGTGGCTCTGTAATTAATTAAGAAAAGCTCAGGGCATTTCTAAGTGCTTTGTACTTGTGTTCCTGCCTGCGATGTACAGACATCGCCGACATCCAGCCCAGGAACTCCCAGTCCAAGGACAGACTGACAGACAGACTAAGGTCAGGGCAGAGGAAAAACAAGAGGGTTTTTTTTCTGTGCCAGGTGATGTTTTTAAAGCAGAGCACGATGCAGGAGGCACGAGCAGAGCCCCTGCCTGGCCTGGGGAAGGGGTGCAGCATCCCACTGACCACCTCCCCGCAGGGAACGCTCCTTCCTTCCTTCACAGGGCAGCTCCACGGCCTCTGCATCATCTCATCCCATCCCATCCCACCCCATCCCATCCCATGCTGCTGGTGACACGTCCCCAGGGGCTGGACTGGGTGAGCAGGTGGCCAGATGGCTGTGGGATGGGTGGGAGCTGGAGGTGTGGTGCCCAACGGGGCTGCTGCTGCAGCCTCTCCCAGCATTCCCAACCCATCATATGACCTTCCTGAGCACCAGCATGTGACTGGGCTGGAAAAGACCATGAGGAGCAAGGAGGAGAGGCTGGAGAGGATTAGTGAGCATGGACGGACAGGGTAAGCTCTGAGAGAGGGGACTTGTGTCCCAGCTGGTGCAGTAGCCAAGGAGGAGGTAGCTGGATGACTGGAAGGAGGGAAGGAGCCAGGAGGGAGGGATGATTTCAGAGGTGACGTTTGGGATCAAGGTGGGGAAGTCTGCATCTTGTGGAGAGGGAGATGGTGCAGTAGAGCAGGAGGGAGGAGGAACTTGGGGAAAAGCTCTGACAAGAATAGGAAGGGATGAACACAGAAACCAGACACTGGAATGACAAAAGAAGATGCTGGAAGGGCTGCCATGGGCAGGAGGTTTGGAAAAGGGTAGATGTTCATTGAATCATGGACTCATTTGGGTTGGAAAAGACCTCTTAAGATCATCAAGTCCAACCATTAACCCAGCACTGCCAAGGCCACCACTAACCCATGGCCCTCAGCACCTCATCTACACGGCTTCTTTTATGTTTCAACAGAATTCCCCAGATCTCAATTTGTGCCTAAGCTGTGGATGCCAACTGTGGGCAAGATCCCTGACTCCAGGGATATTTTGGCTTCATTAACCAAAAGCACATTTCAAGCCCAGGATTCAATTTCTCCCAAACAGTGTTGATGACCAGGCACTTCCACGAGGTCTTTCCTTCTGCCTTACTCATCCAGGTGGTCCATTCTGGGCAGTCAAAGCCACGAACGAGCAGTCATGGACCTGCACAACCTGCGTAAATGGTTTGTTGCCAAAAACCACGCTGAGCAAACATGAACTCCAGCTACGAGGTGATGGAATCACATTGGAGGGATATTTTGCAGGTGGTTCCCTCCGAGCTGGGCGTGCAGGGGGTGGATGAACCCGTCACTCGAGGACAATGAGTCCAAACATGTTGAGCATTGAGACAATCTCACCTGTTGCTGTGGGGTTTTTTGTGTTGACCAGGCTCCTGCTGGGCTGGGCAGCAGCTGGGGAAGGTGCTGAGCCTGCTGTGTCATGGTGAGGGTCAGGACAGACACACAGTTGTCCTGAGGCCCAGCTCCCTGGGCTGTGTCCTCACCTGGGATGGAACCGTACTCAGTTTGGACCCCTCAGGACAAGAAGGACATGGAGGGGCTGGAGCGTGTCCAGAGAAGGGCAAGGGAGCTGGGGAAGGGGCTGGAGCACAAGTCTGAGGAGGAGCAGCTGAGGGAGCTGGGGGTGTTGAGCCTGGAGCAAAGGAGACCTTTTCCAGCCAGAACACTTCTAAGTGACCAAGACAGAATTACTGATGTAGAGCAAAACTCCCATTGTCTTGTCCTGCTGGTGATGGTCAGTCCATGTTCTAGAGATGCATTTCCTCTTTTTCCAGGCCCACAGGTGCTACTCCTGGGACTCACTGCCTGGGTCAGCAGATTTTGGGACGTGGTTGTGGTGAGTGGCTCAGCTGCAGAGCTCACCTACCACCTGTCCAAATGCTGCTGCCTTAGAATCACAGAACCACAGAATTGTTTGGGTTGGAAAAGACCTTGAAGATCATCCAGTCCAACTGTTCCCCCAGCACTGCCAAGGCCACCACTAACCCATGGCCCTCAGCACCACATCTACACGGCTTGGAAAGCCCTCCAGGGATGGGGACTCCACCACTGCCCTGGGCAACCTGGGCCAGGGCCTCACAACCCTTGCCACCAAGAAATGGTTCCCAAGATCCAATCTCAACCTCCCCTGACACAACCTGAGCCCAGTTCCTCTTGTCCCATCACTTGATCCTTGGGAGCAGAGACCGACCCCCCCTGGCTCCAACTTCCTCTCAGGCAGTTGCAGAGCCAGAAGGTCTCCCCTCAGCCTCCTTTGCTCCAGGCTGACCATGGGAGGAAAAGGCAAAAACCAGGAGCAAGCTGGGCCTCTGGAGGAGCCACACATTTGGGGGAGGAGTGTAGGAGTCTGTGGGCTGGTCAGGAGAGGGGAGTTCAGGGGAGGAAGGTGTGGCAGGTGTCTGCAGGCTGCAAAGCTTTCAAGTGTTTCCAGCTCTGGCAAACAAGCTGGTTTCAATTTAAAATGAATATTGGGAGCCTTTGACTTGAAGATTTTCTGCAGAACCATTAGGACAAACAACCCATTTGTGTGTAATTTTGTGACTGACACTTCATATCCCCCCACAACCCTCGGGCTGCAAAAACTGGGTCTGAGAGAAACGCCAAGACATCTACATCAAGTTTGAAGAATTGGGTTCTTTTGCCAGGTTCAAACCTCCTCCTGTAGCATGGTGGACCATGTGGTGGGGTTTAGGGAGCCAGAGCTGAGATTGACCAGTCAGCCCTGATGGATTTATCTGTCACCAGGGTGTTAGCATGGACCTTCATGTTGCTCCACCTGCCCCTCTGTTAGAAGTCGGTGCCCTCAGGGTGGCAGAGGCTGATGTGTCCCTCAGCCACCACTCAGGCACTCAAGCTGTACCAGAGATGGGGCTATCAGTAATGTTCTGGCCTTTCAAGTGGCTGGCTGAGGACAGGGACAGGTTTGGTTCTGTCACAGCTGCTGTGGTTGAACTCCAGACCTGCTAGAAGGTGAGCAGTGGGTTCCCACAGCTGGAAGCTCTCCATGTCAGTTCCAGACCTGCCCTGAAACCATAGACCTGGCCAGCCTGGGAGCTCCCCTCTCCTCTGGCCAGGAGGGATGGTGGCTATCAAGGGAGTGGACTGATTGTCACTTAGGATGACATTTGGCTTGGCAATTCCAGGGCTGATAAGGCTGCTTGTTTATTCACAGCTAAATCCACAACAGGACTTACGTGATACAACATTCCTGTTCTGGCAGGCTCCCCACTGCCTGCTGGGCTCTTCCACGGCTGGTTGATGGGTGCAGCCCCTTCCAGGCACTGGAGCAGGTCCAGAGGAGAGGTGTGAAGCCAACACTTTGCCAGAAAACCTGCAGCAGGAAGAGTGGGAACATCTTTACCACAGAATAGCCTCTGGCCTCTGCTTAGGAAGTGCCTTGGAAACCTCTCCAAGGGAAGAAAGTTGAAAGTGGGTCTTCCATGTCCTGGGAGTGTCACTGGTCCCCACGCTGATGGGTAAAGATGGACATTACTTTCTGCAGGTTTCTACCTCATGAGATGGTAGAAACCATTGCTGCCCTTGTGATGAGCCTTTCCCAAGAGGATGTTACCAGGAGGAGCTTCCCAAGCGTAAGCAGAGGAATGGATCAGGTCTGAGCACAGTTGGATGTCTGCTTTCCATGCCTGCTGAGAGAGTAGGGTGTTGTGAACCTCCCAACACAAATTAAAACATGCATCTCGTTTCCTGGCACCACCCACAGAAGCTCCTACCTCTACTCTTCCACCACAGCTGACCACGACCAGTTCCACATGCTGAGGAAGCAGCAAACCTCAGCAGCAGAAAACCTGCCCTGTTTGTTTTAGATGTGATCGATGAACAAAATGACCATGTGATAATTGCCACCACGCATCATCTGCTGATGTTTCACATCTCCCTTCCAGCCTCCTCGGAATGTTTTGGTGCTTCTGTGCTCTAAGAAACCCCTGCGTGTAAAGGTGGTCCCCATGGGAATGCTGGTTCCTCCCCTGGCACTGGTCTCCTTCCTGGAGACAGGTGTGGAGGGGTGGGCAAAACCAAGGAAGGAGTAAAGTTGCATCCGTGGGGGCTGTGAGAGGAGAGTCCCACCATATGGAGGGGGAGGCCATGGAAGTGCTTGAGGAACTCAGCTTTTGCTCATCGTAATTTAGTGCATCTGGAAACTTGGCACTCCTGGGAATGCTCCTGTTCTTGTTCCATAGGAAGGAGTGAAACACTAAGTGTTGGAAGTCAGCGCTGAGAGATCTTTTTACATATTTATTGTTTCCTCAAAGCCATGAGACCCCAGAGGGGACACTTTTTGATGTCTGTTTATTTTTCCTCCAGTCACGCCTGGCTTCGGAAGGCCACGTGTGTCTGTTTTGGCAGCTCTGATCCTCCTTCACATTACCACTATTCCAAGATGGTCGAGTGTCCTGAGGTGCTGAGTGGCTTCTAATCCCATGGATGATGATGGAAATGCTAATTAGTGAAAAAGGACCTTGAGTACCTTAAAATAATCATCCACGACTGAAAGCCAGTGCATGTTCTTGTGAGTATGGCCTCCTAAGTAATTTTTTTTCGCAGGAACTTCATCTATAAAACCAAGAAATAATATTTGCCCACATCCCAGCAGCTTAGGAGTCACTTGAGAGACTTTGCAGAAAGTTTCTCCTTGAAAGCAAAGTAAAAGGGACCTTTGAAGGCAGGTGAGTGGAGAGCTGCAGTCAGAATGAGAGCACTGCAGTTTCCAGCCGTGTAAATAGCTGTAAGAGTTGAAATATTGTCCTCTTCCCATCTGGGTGAAACCCTTGCTTCAAAGCCCTGGGGTTTGTTTTTTTTGGTCCCAAAATAACCTGGTGATCAGAACAGAAAAGTTCTCACTCTGCTGATTTCTCGATGTGCAGCTGAACCCGGACTCTCTCGTGCCAGGGGTGTGCCAGGACACGGCATTAGTGGATGCTTGGGAAGATGTTTCCTTTTTCTTTCCACTAGGACAGATTTTTCTCGATGACCTTTTTGCCTGAGCCGGGTAACCACTTCCAGGCAACGCTTTCGCTTCATTGAACGGCTGCTTTGTCAAATTTCCCAAATAGTTCTGGTTGCAAGCGCAGGCTAAAATGGAAATACGTTGTTTTAACTAGTCTTTGATGGTTTGTTTTTATGACGGCGCGTTAAATACCAGTTGTAATTTTATGAACACAGATCTCTTTGGTCTCTCGGGCACCCCTGCGAAGCTCCCCGCTATGGCGATCCCGAGCTGCCATCTAGCTGCAGCCCCTGGGCTTGCTCCTTGGGCTGATTCCTGCCCTGCGAACACCACTGGCCTTCAGCTGAGGGTTGAGAACATCGTATCGCCGCTCCAGCGACCGTGTGTCGTGACTGAACAAGGCGCCCCCCGCCCGCCCGGGGCTCCCCCCTCATGCCGGCCGCCATTTTGCGCGCCGGGCGGCGGGAAGCCCCTCACGGGAGGGTGTCGGTGCCCGCGGTCCGGCACAGGGTCAGGAGGAGCTTGGCTGGTCCCACACATCTTTGATTGTCACACCTCGGGCGCACAGGCGGGGATGTGCCCCCCTGACCAGCCCCTCGCCCCCTCACTCTCCCCTTCAATGTGTTCAGCGGGTGTTTTCTGCCGGTATCAGGGCTTCTTTGCCTCATCTTCGGTGCCTTTCGCGACCTGCCCTCCCGGCAGCGCACCAGTACAGCTCTGCTGGGCACTGGGGAGGTGACACCTGGAATCCTGGGGTCAGTTCTGGGCCCCTCAGGACAAGAAGGACATGGAGGGGCTGGAGCGTGTCCAGAGAAGGGCAAGGGAGCTGGGGAAGGGGCTGGAGCACAAGTCTGAGGAGGAGCAGCTGAGGGAGCTGGGGGTGTTGAGCCTGGAGCAAAGGAGGCTGAGGGGAGACCTTCTGGCTCTGCAACTGCCTGAGAGGAGGTTGGAGCCAGGGGGGGTCGGTCTCTGCTCCCAAGGAACAAGTGATGGGACAAGAGGAAATGGGCTCAAGTTGTGTCAGGGGAGGTTGAGATTGGATCTTGGGAACCATTTCTTGCTGGCAAGGGTTGTGAGGCCCTGGCCCAGGCTGCCCAGGGCAGTGGTGGAGTCCCCATCCCTGGAGGGCTTTCCAAGCCATGTAGATGTGGTGCTGAGGGCCATGGGTTAGTGGTGGCCTTGGCAGCGCTGGGGGAACAGTTGCACTGGATGATCTTCATGGTTTTTTCCAACGCAAACGACTGTGACTCTTTGCTGACGGTCCCTGCAGCGCCCTTCGCCCCGCTCTCGGACCTGCACCTCCGCGACGCTCCCTGGCCGAGCTCCCGCCGCAGCTCTCGCGGGAGTTGCCGCCTCTCCCGGCTCCCGACATGCCCCGCTCCTCCTTTTCCGCTCCGCCGCCCTGAGGTGAGGGAGCAATGGCGGGCCGGGAGCGCTCCCCATCTCCTCCCAATCCCGCCCCATCCCGCTTAGGGCGCCCCGGGGAGGCGATGAGGGGGCGAGGGCTCGGTCCGCCTCGCTTCACCTCACCGGACGCCCTCGGTATTTGCGGGGCTGGCGCGGCGGGAGGACGGGCTGGAGATGGCGGAGTTCGGGTGGCGGGGCCCGGGAAAGGCCGTGGCTGCGGTGATGACTTTCTTAGGACACCTTTGGATTTAAGCGTGAAAAGAAATGTAATTTCTGAGCAGCTCCCTCAGTTCTCGGTCGACATTAAGGGGAACAATCCGGGTTCCGCGGATCTGTGTCAGAAGCTTAAGATGGGGTTGTTTTAATTGCTGTTGTATTGTGTGGTTTTTTTTAGCTGAGCTTCCAAAATGGTGCGCTACTCTCTGGATCCGGAGAACCCCACGAAATGTGAGTTGTTCTCTTGTGAACGTTCGCTTGGGAAAACTTCACCGAAACCCTTGAGGTTTTCATGCCGAGAGTTTTTTTTTTTGTCTCCGCAGCCTGCAAGTCCCGGGGCTCCAACCTGCGGGTGCATTTCAAGGTAGGCAGTGGGAATTGCAAATTCGTGTGGCTTGAGGTAGTATTTTTGTATTAGTTTTTGCCGATTTTATTTTTTTAAGGAGGTGTTTTTTATTTGCCTGTACCCCTGAAAGGTGGTAGTGTAGGTTATGGCCTGTGCTTGTATCCCCAGGATCAAAAATAAGATGGTGTGTCCTAAAGAGCTTCGTGTCTAGCTTAGATAATAGAATACAGTAGAAAAAGAAGAGTTGCAGTGAATTTAGGAGAGAGAATTGAACGACTGTTAGATAATAGTTTTGCTTCTTTTCTCTTTGCCTTTTTGGTTGGAAACTCGGGTTCATCCGATGATGCTGCTGGCCACTGTGGCGGGGGAGGTTTGCAATGTGTGGGGACGTGGGTTCCTCTGGAAAAGGGTTAGGAATTCAGGACGGGTTTGAGTTCACAGCAAAGCCGTGGAGGTGCTTTCCTGCTCGGTGTTACTGGAAGGAGGTTTCAGGTGTTCTGGTTTGAGGGTGGTAAGACACTGGCCCAGGTTGCCCAGAGAAGTTGTGGAAGCTCCATCCTTGGAAGTGTTGAAGGGCAGGTTGGGGCTTGGAGCAACCTGGTCTGGTGGGAGGTGTCCCTGCCCATGCAGGGGGGTTGGAACTAGATGATCTTCAAGGTCCCTTCCAACCCAAACCAGTCTGGGATTCTATGGTTTGCTCGTTTATTGTGATGAGGTAGGATGAGAGTTGCACTTCGACTCTTTAATTTTAAGCAGCAATACTCTATCCTCTATTTTTCTTTCTCCTTTAAGATCCCCTTCCATAGCCAAGTAAACTGTAGCTTGTTTTTTCATTGCTTCCTCTGAGGTGCCATATTTAACATTTCAGTAGGAATTTACCCTTCAGGCTCCTGCTTTTTCTTGGGTAAGTGGCCAAAGAGGAGCTATGACAAAGACTCAGAATTTGAATTTTGATGGTTGGAAGGATCTAATGATTAGGAAAGATCTAAGAAAGATGTGTCAGAGCAGCAGAAGTCATACCAAGGGTTGGAAAAGGAGGTAGCAAAACCAAAAGCATTGTTCTTTAATTTTTTTTTTTTTTTTTTTGGGGGGGGGGGGCTTCTTTTAAACTGAGTTTGTGGTGGAAAGTAGAGGATAGAGGACAGAGAAGGGTGTTTATTTGTGGCCTGGAGAGGTGTGCTAAGCAGGAGGTGCTGTGCTCTGTGTTGTAGAACACCCGTGAGACCGCCCAGGCCATCAAGGGCATGCACATCCGCAAGGCCACCAAGTACCTGAAGGATGTCACCCTGAAGAAGCAATGTGTCCCCTTCCGGCGCTACAACGGGGGGGTGGGACGGTGCGCCCAGGTGAGCTGGGAAGGACCTGGCTGTTGGGAGGGAGCAGTGGTGTTGGGACTCTTGGTGGTGGACATTTCTTCTCTGACGTGAAGAAAAAGGGGTGTTCTTCGGTCCAGCCCAGCAAGCACTGCGGCTGTTGGCAGCGTTGATCAAGTTGTTGTGGTCTGCACTCCTCGAAAAGTGAATGGTGTGTAAAGGGGAGTTAGGTTGTACCAGGAGAAAAACACCACTTTCTTCTCTGGTAGGTGGTCCTGCTGGCTCAGCCTCTGAGCTGATGCTGTCCCAGCCTGGGTGGGATGGCTGCCATGGGCTGCTCAGGCTTGGGCAGGGGAAGGAATGGGCATGGAGTGATGGGACAAGGGAGAATGGCTTTAAACTGGAAAGGGGGAGATTTAAGTTAGACATGAGGAGGAAATTCTTTGCTGTGAGGGTGGTGAGACACTGGCCCAGGTTGCCCAGGGAAGCTGTGGCTGCCCCATCCCTGGCAGTGTTGAAGGGCAGGTTGGATGGGGCTTGGAGCAACCTGGTCTAGTGGGAGGTGTCCCTGCCCATGCAGGGGGTTGGAAGGAGATGATCTTTAAGGTCCTTTCCAACCCAAAGCATCCCGTGGTTCCCCCTGCAGGCCAAGCAGTGGGGCTGGACGCAGGGACGGTGGCCCAAGAAAAGCGCAGAGTTCCTGCTGCACATGCTGAAGAACGCGGAGAGCAACGCTGAGCTCAAGGTGGGCAACGTGCTGCTGTCGTGTGGGATGAGGCAGGCTGAGGCCTCCCTTCTGGGTGAAACTTGGGTCGTGTGGAGGCTGTAAGACAGAAACCAAAGCAGAACCTGTGGACTCTTGGTCAGTTTGTGTCTTTGTGGTGTGCTCGTGGCCTTGCTTGGCAGCTGATGGCAGTGACGACCATCTTAGCATTGGAGTAACCATGAAAAACTGGTGTTTCTCTCTGAGCCATCAGCGCGGTTTGAGATGATGACATGAGTTATTTGGAGAGAACGAGAAGTCTCAAGTTGTGTTTCCTCCTGCCCAGGGTCTGGATGTGGACTCCCTGGTGATCGAGCACATCCAGGTGAACAAGGCTCCCAAGATGCGCCGGCGCACCTACCGGGCGCACGGCCGGATCAACCCCTACATGAGCTCCCCCTGCCACATCGAGATGATCCTCACCGAGAAGGAGCAGATAGTCCCCAAGCCCGAGGAGGAAGTTGCTCAGAAGAAAAAGGTACCAAGTGTCACCATCTCCCCCAGTGTCACAGTCAGGAGACGTGAGGGGTTGCTATGATGACCATCTTAGGACACCTTTGGAACACCCATGAAAAAAAATTGCAAGTTATTTCTGAGCAACCTGATTGTAACCACAACGCTGAGGATTTAGTGAAGTAATTCCTGACCATCCTCGGTATTTCTCCCAAAGGATGAGGTGTGTTCAGCTTCTTTCCCAGATGTTGGGAGAAGTTCTCTCATTTCTCCTGTGTTTTCTTTTTCAGATATCGCAGAAGAAGCTGAAGAAGCAGAAGCTCATGGCTCGGGAGTAGATCTGCCCCCCCCAGCTGTACAGAAATAAAACTCAAAAAGAGTTCAGAGTTGCTGTGTGTGCTTCTCCGGGGAGGCTCTTGCTGTGGGAGCTGCCCCGGGGGGGTTGCAGGGCTCCCTGGGCCGTCCCGGAGCAACCTGGGCAGGCAGCGCTGCGGTCAGACCCGGGCCCCTCACCGGGGAGATGGGGGGGACGGGGACATGGGAGCGATTTGAGAGATGTCGAAGGAAGAAGAGAATTGGAAGCAGCCGCAGGGGATGTTTCCCTGCCCGTCCCTGGCACCAGCGAGCGGCGGCCTCGTCCACGCGTTCCTCCCGGCTGGGGGGGGGGGGAGTGCCGGGGAGTTCCGGGTGTGACGCATTTTCCGGGCCACGTGAGCCGCTCTCCGCCGGAAGCGTGACGCCGTTTCCGGTGAGGCGGAGCAGGCTGCGGCGGCCGGTAACGGCGGAGGTTCGCTGAGGTGAGTGGGCGGGCGGGGCTGTTCTCCCGGGGGTCCCTTGGCGGAGCCCTGGTCAGGAAGCCCCCGGGGCCTGGCCTGGCCTGGCTCCCCGGTCCTTTCTCTGCGGCCGGCGCGGCTCCGTTAACCGGGATCGGGCGGGGCGATCCCGTAACGCGACAGCTGGCGGGGTGTGAGGGGCTCTGTGGTTTCACCGCGCGTGTGAGTGGGATTTTACCGGTTCGGAAGATGGTAGCGCTCCCGCCTTGCTGTCCGCACCACCGGGAGTGCCTTGTTACCGTGATCCGGTGAGGCCGGCCCGGCTCCTGGGGAACGTTCTGGCGCGAACACCGCCGTGCAGAGCGGCAGCACTGGGAGGTGGTGCGTTAATTGGCCCTTCTCGAGTGGATCGTTCTTAATAATAACCGTTGAGGAACAGCCTTGGTCAACATGGACACAGAGACCCAGCTGGAACGTGCCCTGTCACCCGTGTCTTCTGCTGACCCTGGCGTGTGGCAGGGACAGAGAACAGCTTGGATGGCGGAGGAACGGCCTGGCTAGGCCCCCTCTCCTCCTCTTGTATTCCTGAAAATTCCCTGTGGCCCAGCAGCCAGGAACTCTGGAACAGCAGCTAGAAGTGTTAGGAATTGTGGTGTGCTTCCATTGGCTTCATCCCGGGCATGAATGTGGGTTGGGTGGAGAATGGATGGAGAGCAGCCCTGAGGAGAAGGGCTTGGGGGTGTTGGGTGATGAGAAGCTCACCATGAGCCGGCACCGTGCGCTGGAGCCCAGAAACCACCCGTGTCCTGGGCTGCATCCCCAGCAGCGTGGCCAGCAGGGCCAGGGAGGGGATTGTCCCCCTCTGCTCTGCTCTGGTGAGACCCCCCTGCAGGGCTGGGGCCAGATCTGGGGTCCCCAACACAAGGAAGACATGGAGCTGTTGGAGAGAGTCCAGAGGAGGCCATGGAGATGATGAGAGGGCTGGAGCAGCTCTGCTCTGGAGACAGGCTGAGAGAGTTGGGGGTGTTCAGCATGGAGAAGGCCAACCTGCCCTTCAACACTTCCAGGGATGGGGCAGCCACAGCTTCTCTGGCCAACCTCTTCCAGTGTCTCACCACTCCCACAGCAAAGAATTTCTTCCTAATGTCTAACCCAAATCTCCCCTCTTCCAGCTTCAAACCTTTCCCCCTCATTTGCATATCAACTACCATCCTTATTCATTATTGCAGACTCTTTTCTTAGCTCATGGCATCCAAACACTGTCATCCTGAGTTGTTGTGGGTTTTTTTTTCCCCCCCTCTCCAGCTTTGCCACAGAAGAAGAGGAAGCCATGGTGTGCATTCCCTGTATTGTCATTCCTGTTCTCCTCTGGGTCTACAAGAAGTTCCTGGAGCCCTACATCTACCCCGTCATCGCGCCGTTCGTTAAGCGGGTTTGGCCCAAGAAAGCCGTGGAAGAAACAACAGCCACAGGAGGAGGTCAAGGAGCCACCTCTGGAAATCCACGGGCACCTTCAGTCACCACAAGAGATCAGGAGGATGAGTTTGGAATTTACAGAGTAAGATTAATTATGCATTTAGCTAACGAGGGGAAACTGCGGATAAAGCACCCGGCTGTCGCTCGGGGTGGGCACCACACGAGAGTGAATAGTTGGGTGTTTGACAGACCTTTTTCTGGCTGGTTTCTTAGGAAAGGGGGTTATTCTGAGCCAGCTCGAAATAGTTGCTTCAAGACAGCTTCTGGTAGGGCTTGGAAGGATAGGAACTGCACCCGTTCTTGGGAACATTTAGTTAATCTATGATTTCTTTTCAATGAGTGGCTGTTCTTTCAGAGAAGGAAGAAGTCCAGCAATGGGCACATCACACCAGATGGATGAGGCACAAGGACAAACCCCCACTCATCAGCTAGCTCTGCCACTCATGGTGGGTGACAACCTCTCATTTCAGCAGATCATGCATCTGCTGTTCACCTCTTCTCAAAAAAAAAAAAAAAAAAAAAGCCAAGATGTGCATGTTGGCTCTGCCCTCATCCCTTCCCCCTCCCAGAGCTGGAAGCAGAGCCACCACCGCTTTGGATCTTCCTGCAGATTCCTCCATAGGCCTTGCTTCTAAAAGTCCTTCTCTTCACCAGCTCTTCTGTGGTTGGGGTCCTTTTTTTTCCCTGCCATCCCATTAACGCCGGTGTCTTTTATTTGCAGCTGGAAAGCAACGGTGTCGCCAACGGAACGGCTGCCGACAGAGCCACGGGGGCTTCCGGCAAGAAAACGGATTAAAGCAATCAGTCCCTAAGGATTTTCTTCCCTTGTGTCTCATATGAACTGCTGATCCTTATCTCACTTGGGAGACCTTTTTTTTTCTTTTCCCTTTGCACATTTTAGCTGAGTCAAAGCCCTCGTCCCCTTGAGAAGGGTCCCTCTAGCCACTCAGGTGGCAGCTAGCACAGTTCTGAATTGAAAACGTTTGCAACCTGAAGTTCTTCATTTTCCCCCCAGGGAACTATTTTGCAGCCAGAAATCGATTTGGTGTGGTTGGAGTTTAGTGTTCAACAACTTGGGAACAAACCTAGGGAGGTAAATGGAGCTTAGCATCTGTGAGAGACTTCTCATCTTCGTGTTCCTAACTGCTAGTGCAACACTTGAGGCTTTCACCTGAAACAGCTGTTGTTGCTGAAGAGCCAGGAATTGCACCCTGGCACGATGAGCATCCTGGTGAAATTATGAACCAGAAAGGGTTTTTTTTTCATGTCAAATCCACAGATCTTCTCAAAATTTACTTGGCTTACTAATTTGAGTCTGGAGCTGAGATGTAATGGCTTTTTTCCCCTCAAAATCGTGTGCCTCTCTTTCCTCCAGAGGAGCAGCAGGGGCAAGAGTATTGTTGCTTTCAATTCTTTTTCTGCAGGGCTTTAAAATGGTGCAGATCAGTTTAAGGGAAAAAAAATCAAAGTAAAATCTCTTTAATGTGCTTGTGGAATTAGAATTATAATAAAGCAGGATCTTATTTATTAATAAGCTGCTTCGTACAATTGTTCTTAGCCTTCTGAGCTAGAAATATTTGGGGTGGTAAGAAAATCTTTGAAAACCTGTAGACAGGCAGGAGATCATAAAACTACTGGTGCCATGATCAGAATGTGAGCTCAGCAAGTCCCACGTCTCCTCCTCTTGGGAAGGTGCATCCTGGACTGACGTGCATCCCAGCATGGCAGTGTGGTTGGGAAGCATTTGAGGTGTCCCTGTGCTTAGTAAAGGGTAATTCCTGCTTTTTCCTCTCTGCCAAACCACAGCTCTCTTGAAAGATCCAGACCAAAACCATTCCAGCAATGTTGGGTGGTTGTTTAGGGTTTCCCGTTTCCCAAAAGTCCTACCTAAGGTATGTCTGCTTGAAAAGGTGTTTCTTTTTGTGTGTGCAGTCCTTGGAGCTTGAAAACTGATCTGCAGTGTTGGCAGCTGGATATTGGTTGTTGCTACAACCGTTACTTCATAGAATCCCAGAGTGGTTTGGGTTGGAAGGGACCTTGGGGCTCATCAGGTTCCAACCCCCCTGCATGGGCAGGGACACCTCCCACTAGACCAGGTTGCTCCAAGCCCCATCCAACCTGCCCTTCAACACTTCCAGGGATGGGACAGCCACAGCTTCTGTGGGCAACCTGGGCCAGTGTCTCACCACCCTCATAGTGAAGAATTTCTTCCTCATATCTCACCTAAATCTCCCCTCTTCCAGTTTTATTCCATTCCCCCTCTTCCCATCCCTCCCTGCCCTTGTCCAAAGTCCCTCCCCAGCTTTCCTGGAGCCCCTTCAGGCACTGGAAGGTGCTCTAAGGTCTCCCTGGAGCCTTCTCTTCTCCAGGCTTCCATAATGAGTCAAATCCCAGAGAACTCCCTGGAAGACTTTACCTAATACTATTTGCTCCCCCTTAACGAGCTCGTCTGTTAGGAGATGAATTTGTTTAATCAGCTTTTGCATTGTCCTTGGAACATCATCCCCACCTGATCAGTGGATCACAGATACAGCTTTGCCCAAGGCTGGTGAAGTACCTGCCCTTGGTGATGTCAAAACCTGGTTCTATTATTCTGAGCATGCAGGTGTGGTGTAATTCAGACAATAAAAGATGACAACACCACCTGTGCACTCCTGTATCTTCTCACAGACACTGTTGTGTGGATTGTGTAGTAGAGAAGCCAGAGGTTGGGAAGCTGAATTGAGGGCAAGAGGCCATGCTAGGTTCTGATTGTTTTTATCCTCCTGATCTTTGGATATTTCACCCATGTTGCTGCAATGCATCTTGGCCTTCATCCCTCAGAACTTCACCTGGGAAAAGGCGGATGTCATCTCTGCTGTGGTGATTGGGTTTTCTAAACCAGTACACTCCCCACCTCACCCCCAACAACAAATTCCTCTGCTACCACGAGCATCAAAGCTCATGTCCTAAACCTGGAAACTGGGAACTTCTAAGGAAATGCTGGACTTCTGAAAAGCAGGCCTGAGTTGTGGAGTAATACTCACCTCTAACAGCTGTGAACATGACCAAAAAACAGAGTAAGAGCTGTACTGGGGCTACTTTAATTTGTCAATGTATGCAGTCAATTTATAAAGTGTACATAATTAATTCTTTTGAGTTATTTAGGATATTGCTATGCAAGGAAGTGCATCAGACAGGATCATGGAAAACCATCCATATATTTGGAAATGTACTCCATTCATTTGCTCCCTCAAAGCAAAATTTAGAAGGTCTTGGGCACCTCATGATGGTGGGTGGACATCGACCAGAATTTACTGGAGCAAGTAGCAGCTTCAGTTACCCTGAAGGTCTCCAGAAAAATTCAGATTGGGCATATTTAGGGAGCCAAGCAATTCTGCAAATCCAAGATCTTCAGCATTCAAGTCGTCTGGTTTTATTTAAATACTATTGAGGAAGACTCAAGAAATCAGTATTTGAGAACTGATCATTCTAAACTCATTGCAAGTGTGTATTCTTTGTGGGGAGGTTTCTGTGGGACATGGTACTTCCCATGTGTTGGTTTGCACAGGTACCTGGGTGCCAAAGACTGAAACACACCTTTTAAAATACTGCAAGTATGTGCACAACAATTCTTTTTAAGTTCAGAAGGTTTTAGGCTCCTAATTATTTGGATGGGCTGATACTGCAGGCAAAGGAAACTCTGGCAGGTTAAACTGAACATGATCAGCCTCTGATGATGTCTAAATTAGCAGTGAATTTGGTGCAAAAGGCTCTTGATTCAGTTTTGTTCACGGGACACTGTGAAATTCTATCCACCAAGCTGATCTAATGACAACAACACAAGATGCTGTTCTTACCCAAATGTAGGAATCTTGCTCCAGTCTTCTGGGAGCCATTGGGCACCCTTAGGTGAATCCTTGGAGTCACTCCTTGCTTTCTGTACAATGCAGAACATGACTGCTGGAAGAACAGTCTTCAGAGCCTGTAGGTAAAGGAAATTAAATTTTCAATTAATCTGCCTTCGATGAAAAGTAATTGCATTTCATTAAACTGCCTAATACATGAAAGAAGGGATTATCTTCCCTGTGCAGTTTTCTGATTGTTAGAACACGCTCGATGAACCAAATCATATTTTGGGTTTCAGAGACTGAGCTTATTTTTGCTTCTCAATGAACCTGCCTGCAGTAGTTTAATGGAAATGGTCTAGAAGACCACGTTTGCTGCAGTGATTCTCTTGCTTGAGAACTGTTTGTAGATCATAGTGCTGTATCTTTCTTTCCTTGTTGTATTTGAAAAATAAATGGTTTGAAATGTGAATAGATGTATTTATACCAGCAGCCTGGTCTAGTGGGAGGAGTCCCTGCCCATGCAGGGGGTTGGAACTAGATGGTCTCTAAGGTCCCTTCCAACCCAAACCGTATGATTTGTAGATAGATGTAGCATTGTATTTAGCACGAGGATTGTTTTTAAATTCCTTTTTTGTGCACAGTCCTACTTTTACAGCCACTCTGTTGATGGGGCACCATCTTTCTTGCTGTAGAAGGTTCCATCAAACACTGTGTGAACCTGAGGCCAAACCCTAGGCTAAGATTTTTGCTTTTACGTGGCTTATATGAAGTGGTTCCACCCCCTTTGCACTTACATTGTTTGCATGTGTGCTATTTGCTCGCACACCCTGCTTTCAGGTCTACACGAGAACCCGGGCTGTGTATTTAGTGTCACGTGCTGCGATAACGGGATTACGCTCTGGATTAATTATATTGGGAGGAGTTTCCCTTTTGAAGGAACTACCGGGTATTTGTAGAACCTGCCACCAATGGCGCAAAAGCCAGCTCAGATATAGAGATGGGAGGCTACTTGAGGTTAAAAAAAGATTCATTGAAGCAGCGTGAGGGCAGGACCATGCCTGGCAAACCCTCCTTTCCTCGAGTTACCTCAGGTCGACTGCAGGGCCGGGCCGCAGAGGAGGGGAGGCCGTGGCAGCCAGCCCGTGCCCGCCCACCCCGCGGGTTATCGAGAGAAGCCTCTTGCTGCGGGAAGGGCTCAAGGGACGATCACGGCCGGCCGGTGGAAGCCCCGTTACACGCGGAGGTGCGGGACGGCGCTGGCGGGGCCTCCCGGGGCCGGACTACACTTCCCGGCGTGCCCCGCGGCGGCGCGTCCTGCCCTCCCGCCGGGGCTACGCGCATGCGCGGTGGGACGCGCTGGGGACGTGGACGGCGGGAGGCGGGCGGCAGCGGTGGGTGGGGGCCGGTGGGCAGGGGGTGGCGGGAGGCGGCCCGGAGCGGCGGCCCCGAAGGGAGCAGCGGGCCGGGCGGCCTCGCCGTTCCGGGACCCGCGGGAGTTGTCTGCGGCGGCGGGCCGGGCCCGCGGTACCGGCCGTATTCTGCCGTGCAGCGTTGCGGACGGGCGCCGCTGACGGGGTAAGCGGGGCCTCCACAGGACCGCCGGGCCCGCCCCGCCGCAGGGGGCTGGCGGGACGGCAGAGGGGCGCGGGTGCCGGCCGGTGGCGGGTCCTCCTCTCGACCCGTCGGTGCTGCGGAGGGTGGGCAGGGCGTCCCGGTTTTCCCCTTGTCCCGACACCCACCGTTGCCCGTCCTTATATCGCGATAGAGCGCTGCGCTTGTGTTGGAACTCAGCACTGGCTCTGCGGAGAGTTCCCGGGGCCGCCGCCGGGGCCGGGTGGCCGCTCCCGGGGCACCGGCAGCCGCCGTGGGCCCACCCGGGCTGCGGGGCCTGAGGTGCCCCCGGGCCTCCCCGTCAGGGTCCGCAAGGCGGGCTGTGCCGCTGCCCCTCTGAACACCCACAGATCCACAGCGGCTCACTGCTGGATTTCTTCTTTTGTGCCCTTAACGGTATTTCTTATTCGTGAAAAGACCATAAAATAACGTCTGTTCCTCTCAGCTTTTGCCAACCAAACGCTTTTTGTAGCTGTCGGTGATTGTTTTTGCGATGTAACGGCTCTGCTCGCTCTTGCCAGTTTGTTTTCATACTTCTAAAGGGTAATATTTACCAAGAGCGGGAAATATTTTGGTTTAAAAGATAATTTGAATCTTCCCTTCGTTGAAATTAGGTTTGATCTTGTATGCTTTTATGCTAAGCAGTGTTTGTTTTTACATGGTTATTATTTTTAATCTTTCGTGCTGAGGGTGTGAAGGGTTTGTGAGGCTGTAATCTGATTTCTTTCACTGCGTGTACCGAGGGATAACATGCTGGGCTGCAGTTATAATCATGTGAGGTATTTGGAGAAGTAGATCGTGAATATTTCCTGCATTGAGCACTTTTTGAGTGCAGGGGAGAGGAAAGAAGCTCCCAGGTGGTCGGGTCAAGTTTCCTAACAGGGGCCTCTGAGTTGTGTAATCCTCCATTTTGTCAGTTCCCAAGTGAAAGCCGTTTAAATTGCTCCAGCTGGGGGGAGTTAAAAATCACCATTGCCCTTTAGGTGGCCGAGAGCTCAGGTGGGCCTTGTTCTGCTCTCTCCTTGAGCTTTTTTCTCATGTTGCTGCTGCATCAGGAGAAGCCCAGGGATGACCTTGGGGTTGTTGGAGCCTGCTGGTCCACAACCACTTCACCTGGTTGAAGTGACCATCAACTCCTCCTCTTCAGTCCCCTAATGGTATTTTACTAGCACGGCATCCACGGCTTAGTATTTTGGGAGAAATTCAGTAGAGAAGTATTTATAGCAAGTTAATACTAAACTTAGATGGCTCTGGTGCTTTGGGTGGTTTTATCAGGTGAGCAGGTGGATCCCAGGATGTTCTCCTCATGGTTATGACTGACAGTTGGGCACGAGGTTGAGCCCTGTGAGTATAAGCAGCCCCAGCCTTTTGTTTGGAGAAGATATTAAAAGTAAAAAATCCTGTTTGGTGGCTGCTGAACTGTTACCAAGGTGGACAGTTGGAGATGAAGTATAGCAAAGTATACCAATATTGAAAAAAAAATCTGACCATTTTTCTGAAGCTTTAAGGTAGTTGAATTTTTCTTTTTGAAACTTTTTGGCCACTGGACACATTTTTTTTATCCCTGAGAGTGAAATAGGGAGAAAATATTAACTATGTGTAACAGTAATCTTGATATCCCTTCCATAAAGAGATAACCAAGCTAGTAGCTACTTAGGTTATTAAATCGTGCTAGGTTTAGCATGACTTGACATATCCAACCCAGCTGCTCATTTTAATTATGGTAGTAATGGAATGAATTACTATAAATTGATTTTTAGGTAGGTATACTGAGTAATAAAAAAAAGCAGGGAGACATTAATCAACAATCATAGAAGATTTTCATCTCGAACAAAGTTTCCAACACTGTAATTCATCACAGCTGATCAGATAGTTTGTGTAAAATAGTGCTTTTGAAAACAATGGCTGTATTTGTGGTCAGAAAAGTCTCTTTTGGGCCACTGAAAGAAGATAAAGTCAAACCAGTAACACTGGTACTGGTGTATTTTTAAGCTGTAAAGTCACGTCTCGGTGTGCGTTGTGCACATTATTGATTAGTCTTTTTTTTTTTACTTCAGCTCCACATTCCATTGATTTTATTGTTTCAAGTTCAATTTGCTCTTCTCATTTTATAGTTCCAGCACAGCTGTCCTGCGAGCAGCAGGAATCTCTGTGGTGAGGGCAAACAAAAGCTTTAAAGGAATACCTGCCTCCTGCAAGAAGCAGAATTAGCGTTTAAATTTTCACTTCTTGCACTGAAAAATGGTCCATACCTGCATAAAAGGGAAGTTGAGCCTTTTACTCTGAAAGATAAGGTGTGATTTACCCAGCCTTCCTCCTTTTTGATGCTGTTTTGCTCATCAAATGGAAGAAGTTATTTCTACATGTATTACCAGAAAACACTGTGTTTGAGTTCTGACTTTTACTTGGGGTGTAGGAATGTAAGAGTAAGAATCGAGGTTAATTTTATTATTTTTTTTTAATTACCACCACTCCTTCCCTCCATGATAGAAGGTATTTCTAAAATGGATGCTGTCATTCTGCCCTCAAATTGGTAGGCTTGGTGCAGTAATGATTTCATAGAACATTGTGACTGGGGTGACATAGGGGGTCAGAAAAATTAGGGTTCTTGTAGCTGTAGATGTTGTTAATTCGTGACAAATTTGAGAGGCTTTTGAACCTTCAGGGACATTTGGCCACATGTGTGATCTTTTACTGTGGGAGTGTGACTAGCAGCATGAAAAATGGAGGAAAATTAAGGAGTCCCTGACAGATCTTGTGGAATTTTATCCTAGTGAACTAGAGGCATGTTGTATTGCGTGTGTGTAAATTAGGTACAGAGGTATTTAAGGTGCTGTGAGAGCTTCTTTACCTGTGGAAGTGAAACAGAAGCTCTCTGGAGTGACACCAATTTCAACAGAAAAGGGTTTGTGGGATTCACATCCCATCAGCAAAAGCTTCTTCAAGAGGCTTAATATGCACCTGCTCTCTTGCCTCTCACAAACATTGTGCCTGAGGGGAGAGAGGACAAATAAGCTTAATTTAAATTAATCACGTCACTAAATGGGTTTCTTACCCACTTGATGGGCATGTGGATGGTAATGTAATAGTTTGGGGTATTAAGTCTTCAAAACAGAATCATCATTTGCCACAAGCAGGCTTTTGCTTATTGGTGTCCAGTGCCATAATGAACAGTTTCATAGTTTTTAGAGCACTGTGTATCCCATGTTTTTGTTCAGAGAATCAGACTGGTTTGGGTTGGAAGGGACCTTAAAAATCATCGAGTTCCAGCCCCCCTGTGTGGGCAGGGACACCTCCCACCAGACCAGGTTGCTCCAAGCCCCATCCAGCCTGGCCTTGTCCTGAGGCAAAAGGCTGGAAGAGGAAGAAGGAATGTCATCTTTATGTCAAGCTTTTTTGGGTCTATTTTGACTTGAGGGAAAGGCAGTTTGAGCAAGGTTGTTTTATTTCCCCATGAGTCAGTGGTTCCAGTTCAGGACAAGGCTGTGAAGGTGATGGTGGTTCATCTGGAATAAGCTATTTTGAGATTAGTAAACAGGCATCTCCTTAGGGATCAAAATGAGTAGATTTTGATCACCACAACAGCAACCTGTTGGTTAGTGATTAGAAGATGTGTGTTCTGTTCCTGAGGTGGCACTGAGAAAATCCATATGCTGCACATCTCACTCTCATTTATAGAAATTAGGTTTTCATTTCTCTCTCACCTCCTTTTCAGAACACTTCACTACAAATCCACCAACTCTGGGCTTACTGGGCAAAGAAAAAGGTGATTTATAGCATCTCCTGCTGAGCAGACCACACTGTCTGGACTCATTCACATCTGATTTCTTCTGCTTGAGATATGCTGCCTTACCAAGAAGGTCTTGACAAATCCCTGCTTCAGCTGGGAGCAGAACAACTGTCCTGTAGGTGGGCTGTGAAGTGAGCAGATTGTGCTCTTCAGAACTAGGCTCTTATTGACAACTGACTCCCCCGTAAAATGCTTGTGGAAAAGGAACTGGAGCAGAAAACCAAATATCACCATTTTTTTTTTTTCAGCTGCTATTTGTCTTCCCTATGAAGAGCTTTCTTTGCCTGCAGTAAATCTATCAAGATGAATCACTTCTGCTCCGTGCAAAGCTCTTCAGGCTTCAGTGGCACCCACCAGGTCCTTATTAATGTCACTGCTGCTCCCTTCAGGCTCTTGCTACAGAACATGAAGGCCCTAGGGCAAGTTACTGGCCAGGAGGACCAAAAGAGATGCTGTGTTTGTTCATCCAGCAGAGAAAACGGTGGACAAGTCAGATAATTTCTGTTGAGAGCCACCTAAAGATGGGTTTTCTTTATTTTTCTTGTTTTGACCACTTCACGTTGGTGTTGCATTTTTTTTTTTTACTGCTGGCCCAAAGTGTTGAGCCAAAAGTATTGAGCTGTGAGGAATTACTCTTAGTACCTGGTGAGTGGTTATTGTGCTGCTGCAAAAATATATTAAAAGATTGTAGATACAGCAGAGGCTGTCATGACCCCAGACAGGAGCCATCAAACTTGGTTGAGTCTGAAAAACAGTGGATGGTGAAGAAACAGAGAACCTGACCAGTATCTGGGCAGCTGTGAAAGATGGTATTTGCCCTCAGGTTGCAAAGATGAACCCCTTGCTGGTCAACAAGGTTCTCTAAAAGAGCTCATTTGTTGTATTTTTCACAGAAGAAGCTTGTCTGTCTCCTACGTTGCACAAAACCTTTTTTAATGTAGTTTGTTGGGGCGTTTTTTGGGGGGTGTTTGTGTGTGTCTGAACATGATCAGTGGGGAGAAGTAAGAGGGATGGGTAAAAACTGGAGAAAGGAGTGGTTGCCAAATATGTAGTAGAAAAAGGGAGGAAAATGATAGAGCAGTACAGTGAAAAATATAATGAGCAGAAGCAATATTTCCTGTGTAATTTATTAACTTCGAACTGGTAGGAAACACTTAATTTGTGGTTGTGAAGGATGAACTTATTCTGTCCTGTAATCTTCCCTGTTGCTTGGTTCTGAGTGACTGGTGTGTAAGAGGAGGTGAATTCCTGGCAGTGGTTGGATTGCATTTGGGGATTGCCAGGCATGAAGTTACAGAATCATGTGGATTGGAAGGGACCTCTGAAGATCATTGAGTCCAACCCCCCTGTTGCAGCAGGAACACCCAGGGCAGGTCACACAGGAACACCTCCAGGCAGGTCTGGAAAGTCTCCAGAGAAGGAGACTCCACAACCTCTCTGGGCAGCCTGTCCCAGGGCTCTGTCACCCTCACAGCAAAGAAGTTTCTCCTCATGTTGAGGTGGCACTTCCTCTGTTCCAGTTTGTGGCTGTTGCCCCTTGTCCTATCCCAGGCACCACTGAACAGAGACTGGCCCATTCTTGACACCCACCCTGCAGATATTTAGAGACATTCATCAGGTCCCCCCTCAGTCTTCTCCTCTCCAGACTACACAGCCCCAGGTCTCTCAGCCTTTCCTCATCAGACAGATGTTCCAGTCCCTTCATCATCCTTGTAGCCTCCACTGGACTCTTTCCAGCAAATCCCTGTCCCTCTGGAACTGGGGAGCCCAGAACTGGACACACTACTCCAGCTGTGGTCTCACCAGGGCAGAGTAGAGGGGGAGGAGAACCTCCCTGGACCTTTTGGCCACACTGTTCTTAGTGCATCCCAGGATACTTTTGGCTTCTTGGCCACAAGGGCACATTGCTGTCCCATGGATAACTTGTTGTCCACCAGGACCCCAAGTCCCTTCTCCATGGGGCTGCTTTCTAGCAGGTCAACCCCTAATCTCTACTGGTGCTTGGTGTTTTTCCTCCCCAGGTGCAGGACTCTACAGTTTTTGTTGAACCTCAAGAGGTTCCTCTTTGCCCAGCTCTCCAGCCTGTCTAGATCTCACTGAATGGCTGCCCAGCCTTCAGGTGGATCAGCCAGTCCTCCCAGCTTTGTATCATCAGCAAACCTGCTGAGGACACACTCTGTCCCCTCATCCAGGTCACTGATGAAGATGTTGAATAAGACTGGGCCCAGTACAGACCCCTGGGGAACAGCACTAGTCACAGGTCTCCAACTGGACTCTGCACTGTTGATCACAACCCTCTGGGCTCTGTTGTTGAGCCAGTTCTCGATCCATCTCACCGTCTGCTCTTCTACCTCACACTTCCTGAGCTTAACCACAAGGATGTTAGGGGAGACAGTGTCAAAAGCCTTGCTGAAGTCAAGGAAGACAACACCCACTGTCCTCCATGCATCTATCCATTCTGAATTATTTTCACTTATTGACGTGCTTTGAAAACACAACTTATTTCACTGCTTCGATTAAAAATGGCAGAAACTCCTAAATTCTGAGGGTTGGAAGGTGTGGTTTTTTCTCCTAAAGATCCCTTTTATGAGCATGAGTTCTCATTGCTGTGTATTTCTGCATCATCAGTTTTGCTCAGCAAAATGGGACCAGTTTAATTGGCAAAACCAAAATTCTTAAGCTCTTGTGCCTCACTTTGGAGTGAAGTGCAACTTGGTCTCAGTGAGGTATTGAACTCCTTTTTTTTTAATCTTTGCAGAAAGGTCAAATCACATCTCTTGCTTGTTTTGTTTTTCAGCCTCACTAACAGGACCAAAACTTCCCCAAAACAATTCTTCTTGAGGGAGCTTTGCCACTTTGCTTTTCAGATCGGTAACTGTGTGCTTTGGGGAGCTAATTTAATTGTGATTGGAATGATTGTGTTGTCTGATTTGTTGGCTTCTCTTCTGGAATCTTGCTGAGGATTACAGCAAGCACTTGCTCAGTTCAGCTGGGACCTGTTTGATCTCCTGGCTTTGGTTTGACTTACCTCCCTGTCGCTGAGCCTCGAGGTGTTTTGGGGTATTTTGTGTGTTGTCTGGAAAGTGGGAACATCTCGTATTTGGGAATAAGGAGAGAGCATTGACAGTCTGAGATGAACAGTGAGTTGCACAAGCTGATTTACTGGGAGCAGGAAGTTAGGGATCTTAATAAAGATGGAAGAAGCAGCAGCAAGATTTCTGGTTGACTGCAGCTTTCCCCTGCTCTGGTCAAGCAGGATGAAACACATGGAACAACTATTTCCCTGCAATAAATTGAGGGCTGTGCAGGTGCTTCAGGCCACCAACTCTGGTGGGCTTGAGACTACTGACTCTTAGCCTGCTCATGAATATACATCTACAAGGGCTTTTTTTAAACTATTGTCCATCTGTGGATGCAATATCTAAGTTCTGTAGGTATGTCTTGTGTGTGAGACTTAGTCCACAGAGCATTTAATCCTTAGGTATAAATATTATTGCAATGTGAAAGAGTAGACAGAATTCAAATCTATTTGTAGACCCTGAAATTCAACTGTTGGAGCTAAACAGTCCCTCCAGTTAATATATCCTGTGTGTCTTCTGTTGTGTGGAGCATTAAATATATATATATTGCAGTAGTCTTAGAACTGTGTGGGAAGCTTTATGTTAGGGTTTTGTGGGATGTTTTAATGTCTCAGGGGTGAAAGAGGGTGTGAAATCCACCGTTCTTCAATGCAAATCAGAATCAACCCAAAACCTCAGTGCAGCAGCTTTGCTGATACTTGAAGAAGCAGCAGCTTTGCAGCTTGTATGTTCTCATCTTTACAGTGGTAGTGGCTGCTTTGCTGGAAAGCAAAACCATCTCAATTTGTTTTAGTTCATAAAGCAGCAAATCATAAAGGGAACAAAGTGCTGCCCTACATGGAAATGAAACGTTAGGTTTTCAGATCTGTAGTAGCATCACTCCATGTATTTTTTTCTTCATGCTTGTATGAAAGACCCAACTTAGAGACCAGATCTCAGGTGGCATGGTAAAATTGTGTGACTGTGGTCCTGCACTTGGAAGTACTAATTAAAGAAAAGGAAAAAGTCTATATGATCAGTATTATTCAGGTTGTCTGCAGACTCAGCTAGCCAGTTGTGGCAAGGATAGTTTTGGAAGGGGGAGCTGGCTATACTGGAGTGATTAGTGACATGGCAGCATTGGCAATAAAGTTGTGAGAGCAGCAGGAGATTTAATACTTAATGGAGCTATAATTACTTGTCTGAAATTATTTAAATAGAAGGCTTGGAGAGCATGACAAGGTTGTTTTTCCAAACACAAACTGTGCCTTGAGTTACCCTTATGAGACACAGCATGGATGTACCACTGAACTGCTTTTAACTTGAAGAGGAGAAATGATCTTCTGGTAAACATTGTTAATAATTAATATTAAAAATCTTTCAGAAGGGGCAATAAACTCAAGATTTATATCTACTCCCAGCTGTTTGAGATGGGAACGTATCCTGATGTGCAAGACAAACTCCCTTGTGTTTGCTCTGAAGCATCTGCTGCTGCATTGGGGAGCCAAGTTCTGGGACTGAGCAGATGTTGGGTTTAATAGAGCATGACACTTGCAGACCAGGCTGTGATTCCTTGGGGGGTGTTCCCAGCTTGGAGTTGTTGTTGGTCGAGGTAATAATCCTGAATCAATTCACTAGCAAGTCAGTTTGTGTCTGTATTTTTTGAGCAAACAAGTAGATTAATTCCTTTTCAAGAGAAGATGTAACTTTGTTTTGTTTTTAATGAACCATGCATTTATTCAGTGTATTTCAAGGGGACAAAATAGATTGAATTGGTAATTTACTGCTGGGGTTAGGAGTGACTTTTCTGGAGAGGAAGGGGATTTCCTCTTCTTTGGTGTTCCTTGTGCCTATGCCACTTCAGCACGTGAGGGAGCAGCATCTGTTGAACCTTGTCTTCAGGAGTGACTTGGAGGTCCACTGAAGCAGCCTTTCTGTGCAGCTGGGGCTGGTGTGGAAGGCAAAGTTTAGGGAAAATCCTGGGTAAGGACTTGAAAATTTTAAAGCCTAAGAATTTAAAAATTGTGTTCTGTTCCAAATATTGGCCCAACCTTTGATGTCACCTACAGATTTGCACCAGTGCTGCTTCAGCCAGCATGCAGTGAGAGAAGCACAGCTGTAATGCTTCTTAATCCAAAGCAGTTTGCAAATTAGTTCCCTGTTTTATTGGAGTGATCCTCTCAGCTGTTTCTAAAAGAAACGTGTCTGCTGTTCAATAGCATGTTTGAAAATGATTTAGGGTGGGGAATGGAGAACAGCATCTGTCTTGGAAATGTGTTGGAGACAATGGATAACGTGTAACCATCTGAGATAAAGCATTGGAGCTGGGAAATTACATCTTGATCTATACTTTTTGAAATTTTCAATTATTTTTAGGCATTTTTCCTTCAGGATATTAATGAACTCCCAAGGAAAAACTTGTTTCCTCCATCACCTGGTGGCTGGAGTTCCTCAGAAATGTTTTATGTTTTTAAAGCTGGGCCTGTGGCTGTTGAGGTTGTAGGAGCTGAAGGTGCTCAGGCTGCACCATCACAAGGCACTTCAGGTTTGGAGGGAACACAATAAATTCTGGATGGATGGAGGTAGCTTTGGTACAGCTGCTGTGTGTTGTTTCTAAGTGTGGTCACCTACAACAAGTATCAGTAGAACTTGCTGAGGTTTTTACTTCAGGGGAGTAGAGTGAATGTAACATGATTGAGGGGGGGGGAAACCTGGAGAAAAATCTGCAAGTTGATTTGATTGTTCTAAGATTTGTTGACTCCCAAATGAGTAGAAGGAAAAGCTCTTCAAGTCCACATATCTACTACCTACTGCTACAAGCACTTAACCAGCAGTTGGATGCTTTGGACAGATCTCAGTGGCTTGCTGTTTTATTTAGTGGAGCAAATATGATCAGCTTGATATTTCTTCTGTTTAGTGGAAAGAAAATATGATCAGTTAGTGAGTTGTTTTTCTGACACTCTTGAGGAAAATAAACCCAGTTTCTGCAGTTTGGAAGGAGCCAGCTGGGCACTAGGTCACAGGGAGACCTCATGAAGGTTTGTAGCCAGCAACCTGCCCTGTTGCTTGTCTTTGGCCAGAGAAGTGGGCATGTTTTTGGGCAATGGGAATTTGACACTGGCTCTGAAAGTAGTAAATATTTCTTAACAGTTGCTTTTAAAGCACTTCTATTTGGAGGGATTTATTGAAATGGAATTTAATCTACTGGGGTGCTGCAGGTCATCTGGAAAGTGTACATGCTCTTCTCAAGAACTAGCTTGCAACCTGTTCCCATCACTCGTGTGTTGCTGGGGAGGTGGCTTCAGTTGGGGAAATGGGATAATTGGGGAGTTTTGGGAGCTGCAAGCTGTGAGAATAGCTTCTGAAACAGTGAGTAGAGCAGAGTTACTTGTCATAGGAGGGCGGGCTAAGAGTTTAGGGTCTAGTCATGAGGAGAGCTCAAGAATTAGAGGTTAAGGTGGAGGAATTTGAAGGCAGGGCTCCAGCTACCTCTTGCTTGTCTTCTCCTTTGGGGGTTCCTTGGAGCAAGCAAGCTGGAAGGCATGAGCAGAAGATGGGAACTTGAGGCAGACATCAACTTGAATTGTCTGTACTCCCAAGAAATGAGATTTTGAAGTCATTCAAAGGTGCAGGGGGAGGGCTTGAGCCCACGTGTGGATCCCACGGCGTTGCTGTTGGGTTCTGTAGTAGTTGGGTGTGTGCAAACTAGGAGCTGTAGAGCTGAGATGTCTCACGTACAAGCTGCACCTTGATTCTCCTACTCCTGTGATCCAGTATTCCTGTATATTATGCAAACTGGTTTCTGTTGCACTTCAGTTTTGGTACTGGTTGTATTTGAAAGTCTTGGGCTTTTTTCTTTGAAGCAGCAGGATTTATATTCAAGTCAGATGCATTCATTCTGTTCTGTGAGTAAACACTGAACCAAAGTTCTGGGAATCCTCTTAAACTCATTACATTTCGTAACCCTTTAAGGCTTCTTCACAGAATTCCCTGCACAAACTTCTGTTTTTTCACTCCTAGGCAGCTTTTACATTTCTCTTCCTCCAGGTAGTCCCAAAACTTACAGGAAGGGCTCTAGAGCTTTTTGGTAAATGGCAGATACAGAGGTGATAAGGTAATTGTATCTCCCTTTGGTCAGAAATAAAAGGAGATGGTAGAAACCAAAATTCCTTTATAAAAATAGAATTTCTGGGGTGCAGGGTGGCAGAGCTACAGCAGCATAGTGTGGAGTGGTGTTTTCCCAGCCTAGAGTGTCCCCTACAAGCAAATGTTGGAAAAGAAGAAACATTTTCCTCCTTTTTTGTAGGATCTCACCTTCTAAAAACTTCTATATTGCTTAATAGTGTCCTATATTCTAATCTCTCTCTGTGCTGGTATTTTGTTGCTTCTGAAATATTTGGGTGCTCTACATCTTCAAGTTCTTCAGATGGCCTCCATGATGGCTGCAAGCACTGCAGCTTGTCTTTGCAACTCTTAATTTTTTTTGTAAGTTTTTGTCATTTTTGTGCTGTTCTTTATTCATATTAATTGCTACTAGAATGGTCTTTTCTGAAGTAATTGCTTCTGCAAAGATGATGTGTCTGAAGAGAATGAGTACTGGAGTGATTCTTGAAACAGGTCCTGTATCTTAGGTGAGACCAAGGGAAGAGTTGCTGCTGGGTAGTAGGTCACATCTAATATAGCTCTCCCTGTTCTTACCTTCAACAAAGATGGTTGGGGGAGTGGAGCATCTCCCTGATGAGGAAAGGCTGAGAGAGCTGGGACTGTTCAGGCTGGAGAGGAGAAGGCTGAGGGGAGACCTTATCAATGCCTACAAGTATCTCAGGGTGGGTGCAGGGAGGATGGAGCCAGACTCTGCTCAGTGGTTCCCAGGGACAGGACGAGGGGCAACGGGCACAAGCTGGAACATGGGAAGTGCCACTGAAATAGGAGGAGGAACTTCTTCATGGTGAGGGTGACAGAGCCCTGGGACAGGCTGCCCTGGGGGCTTGTGGGAGTCTCCTTCTCTGGAGACATTCCTGGACCCAGGAATGCAGACCCTCCTGGATGCAGTTCTGTGGAATGTGCTCCAGGGGATCCTGCTTTAGTGGGAGAGTTGAGATGGTCTCTAGAGGTCCCAACTCTGACAATTCCAATTCCATATGCCTTGTGGCAGCTCAGGGGTGAGTGTTTAGGTTACACAGTAATACATTGCACAGAACTTCCATCTTGATGAGGGTTTTTTTTTTCCATATAAACTTTTAAAGTGATTGGTCACAGTTATTTCTTTTCAAAAGATAGGAGGTTATTGAAGCTGGGAAGGTGTAAGATGCTTAGGAGCATCCCTGGCACCTAGTTCATAGCATCATGGTGGTTTTTTTTTCTTTAATTAAATAGTTTATAAAGGTGAGAAGTGCTGATACCAGCAAGGAGAACTGGAATCTCCTTCTCTGGACAGATCGAGTGGAACACAGGTATTAATGACAAGAGAATTTGGAGTGTGTCTCTGCCAACTGCTGTGGAGTTGCTTCAAAAAGCAGATTATTTCCCAGAGCTCAGGAGGTTCACCAATGGTCAGTAGCACCTTTCCTCCCTCGATGGAGGTTTTCTGTGCAGCAGTGATATTGGCTGTGCCTCCTCTGGGGCTTTCAAGGTGTAGATCATTGATGGCACCCAGGAATTAGCTTCATGGTAGACCCCCTTGCTTGACAATAGGAGATATTTGCCTTGGTATCCATGTGTGTTCAATGGGAAAATGTATTTTTGAGTAGCTTGTCAACCTCACACCCCTGTTGAAATTGTCAGTTCCATGTAGTTTTCCCTACTGGGAGCAGCCTTGATACTGGTACAACTGTAATTTAGGAAAATCCAAGTGAGATAATGACTGAAGTGTTTAGCACTGTAACTTTTAACTCCCGTGGATGAAGATGATGTTGTCCTACATTGGTTGAAAGAAAGTATTTTTCATGCCTTCCTATGTGCCTGTTTTCCACCTTTCAGTAATTGCTCAAACTGGTAGCTAATCTGTGTATTCCTTATTTGTACAAAAGACATAATGTTTCTCTCCTCTTTTTTCTTTTCCCTTCAAGGAATGAACATTTAGAAAGGGATTTGCCAGATAAAGAAGATGGGAGCAAACAGCAGCAGCATCAGTGAGCTTCCAGAAAATGAGTACTTGAAAAAATTATCAGGAGCAGAGCCCATCTCTGAGAATGACCCGTTCTGGAATCAGCTGCTCTCCTTTAGCTTTACCACCCCAACCAACAGGTAAGATGGTGCTGGTTGAAGAGCTAAACCTTGGTTGTGTATTTCTAGAAGTGACAAGTCTGAAAGCAAATGAGTGGTTTTGTTCATTATTCCATATTATGTCCATATTCATTATTCATGTGGTTTAGGCAGCAGAGGAATAAGTGCCTGCTGATTCTGATTTTGGAAGCTGTTTCCACCACCTTTTCCATTCCTGGCTGTTCCTTTCTTCTTCATGATTGCTGTAATTGCTATTCATACCCCTGGAAGCTGGGAAAGATCAGAAGTAGGGGCTGTAATGTTGGGGTGGAGCTTTCTTGATTTTTTTTTTTTTTTTGAGCTAACATCTGGCTTTTCTGGAGTTGCTGAAGACTCCAACACGTCGTGTTGCCACTGAACTTAGTGAATTGTGCAGCTTCTGTAACTTAATTGTAGGTTAGCTGTTGAGTTTCTTCATCTGTATGGCTTATTTCCCCATCTCCTTCATGTTTTAAAAAAGCTTGGCATGCTGTCTCTGCAGAAATGTTTCCTAAATTGCTCAAATTCAGGCATTGCATGTCTTTGCACTCTACCAAGGGGCGTAGCTAGAAAGAGAATGAATATTTTTGAGGGGATCCATAGCAGATCTCCAGAAATACAGGACACAAATCCATGTGGCTTCTGTTAACCCAGCTCCATTGCTAAATGGATTGGCCTGTGTGTTGGTTGTCAGTGTTACAAGAACAATCTGGTATTACTTAACACCTTGAAGTATTATTTAACCTGGTTTTACAGTTTATAATGTGGCCTGGTACATTTCTGTCAGGTGAATGTCTTCTTGACCTCCTTTATTATTCACAATGTCTCCTTGCAAGGGACAAAACTTTTTCATAAAGCTTTTTAAAGGAAAGGCTGAGAGACCTGGGGCTGTTTAGTCTGGAGAAGAGAAGCCTGAGAGGGGACCTGATGAATGTCTGTAAGTATCTGCAGGGTGGGTGTCAAGAATGGGCCAGTCTCTGTTCAGTGGTGCCTGGGATAGGACAAGGGGCAACAGCCACAAACTGGAACAGAGGAAGTGCCACCTCAACATGAGGAGAAACTTCTTTGCTGTGAGGGTGACAGAGCCCTGGGACAAGCTGCCCAGAGAGGTTGTGGAGTCTCCTTCTCTGGAGACTTTCCAGACCTGTCTGGAGGTGTTCCTGTGTGACCTGCCCTGGGTGTTCCTGCTGCAGCAGGGGGGTTGGACTCGATGACCTTCAGAGGTCCCTTCCAACCCCTGTGATTCTGTGATTCTATGATAAAGGGTGAAAACACACTACATCTAAACACTTGTGTAACAGATGTGAATCATAGAATGGTTTGGGTTGGAAGGGACCTAGAAGATCATCTAGTTCCGAGCCCTTGCTATGAGCAGGGACACCTCCCACCAGACCAGGTTGCTCCAAGCCCCATCCAACCTGCCCTTCAACACTGCCAGGGATGGGGCAGCCACAGCTTCTCTGGGCAACCTGACCCAGTGTCCCACCACCCTCACAGCAAAGAATTTCCTCCTAATGTCTAAGCTGAATCTCTCCTCTTCCAGTTTAATAACATAACTCCTTGTCCTATCTCTACACACCCTGGCAAAAAGTCCCTCCCCAGCTTTCCTGTAGGCCCTCTTTAGATACTTGAAGGCTGCTATAAGGTCTCCTTGGAGCCTTCTCTTCTCCAAATAGGCCACAATGAGTTCCTGCCAAAACTGGGAACACTTCTAATCTTTAATCATCTGGAATTGTGTTTGAGAACTGTTCTAGCTGATTTTATTGCCATCTTTCAATATTTTTTTGTTGTTAAAACAGAGCTCCTGTCTAAGTGAATGGTAATCAAAGGTATTTTTCTTTTTCAGAAGATGAAAAACTGGTGCAGATTTATGACTACCCTGAGCTCCTGAGCCTTGAGTGTAAATTACTGATGGAAATGAAGGATGGAATATAATTTCTAGGGAGACAGAGTTCACATGTTACATGACTTAACTCTCTGCTGTGCCCAGTAGCTTCTGAAAGGCAGAGAGACACGTTTATTTTCATAAACACTTTTATTTCCCTAACAGTTAGGAGCAGGCCTGGTAGATCATCTGTCTCTCATACTAGGGTGCCTGTGAGCAAGTGAGAGTTCAGGCAACTGGGAGGGCAAATGGTTAAGGGAAGCAACTGGGAGGTGTTTACTAGGTGTGATTTTTTGGTAATACATGAGAAGGAGGGTTTTGGTTTCTGCATGGAGAGAAGAGCCAGAGGGTAGCAAGAAGATAGTGTTGTACAGGATTGTAAAGCAGTGGGTGAGGGAGCAGTCCCTTTCTCTCTAACAATCCCTGAAGATGTAAGAATTGTTTACCTGTGACTAACCAGGTGGACAATATTCTGAGAAATCACACAATCCCACATCGTTTTGAGGGTTTTTTTGAGTTGGCAATAGTTTTATATATAAACTTCAGCAATTTCTTTCAGTGGTTCTGCTGCTCCTCCTCTCCCCCCCACCCCCCAAGGTAAAGGAGTTTTTCATAGCTTGTTTAGTAGCTTTTTGGTGCCTATTTTGTGCAGTCAGATCCAGTGCAGAGTGAGTTTGCTTCAAAAAGAACAACCCAAAGCACACCAAAAACCTCACCAAACAAATCCCAAACGGGAAACGTAATTAAAACAAACAAAAACCCAGCAAAAAAAGCTGGTCCAAAACCAGGTTGCAAGTTTAATTAGCTGAACACCAGATGGTGCTCTTGCCTGGCAGCTGGAAGAGAGATATTTTTAGAGGCATCTTTTGTGCAGCTTAATAATTGGAAGGGAGCAGAAATTTCCCATTAAGTTCCATCTACCTGAGAGGACCATTTGACAAATGATGTCAGATGATGTTGGCTGCTCAGCACCCTCAGCCATTGTCTAAATCAGACAGCCTTGTCTGCCCTGCAGGGACAGAACACTAGAGGTCAATGTGAATTTCTGAGATGGAAAGCTTGCAAAATATCAAGTAAAGTCCATTTTGGTTTAATGAGGCTTGAGCGTAGGTCATACTTTTGACAGGAGCAGGATGGTAGCTTGTGATTATTGTGGAGAGGAGCCAGTTTTCACCTGTCAAACAGGGCAGAATTTGAAGTTCTTTCTTCACCTTACACTTTTTCCAGTTGTATGTTGTGTTTATAGGAGGGGGACTGTTTGCAAGTGTTGTTGGAAGCCATAGAAATGCTGTGTGGTAATTTCGTGGCTGGTAGTTCTAGAGGGAAAGATCTAACCTGCTTCCTCAAGTTTTTTTGTGAAGATGGGGCTGTTGTGATCCCCAGGGAAGTTCTCTGACACTGCTTTCTGTTCTGTACACAGCAGTGCTATAGGGAAAGAGGAGGAGAAAGCCATGGAGAGAAGGTAGTAGGAAAATGTGTGGTAGGAGGAAAAGCAAGCAAGAAGGAAACAACTCAACCAAAACCCAGCAACGTGTGGGAGGTTGTGGGGCTGGGGGATTGCTGCTTTTCAGTGGCAGGTGCCTGACAAATTCACCTTGTCAGCATCAAACCTTGCCCACAAGAAGGAAGCAGTAGCTGCAAGAAAGGGGAAGGGGACTTGTGATCATTTAAGGGAAATTCAAGTCCATGTGTACAAGTGAAGTTTGGGGGGTTTTTAACCCTTTTCCATGTATCCTTTCCTCTCTATAAGGAATCTGTGAATAGTACTTTGCTTTACAGAAGCTGTTCTGAATTAGTCCAGATGCTGCTGATCACAGCTGCCAAGGGAAGATCTTTCAGGCTGCCAATTGTGTTGTATCTTCCGAGCAACAATAGTCTTGTAATCCCCACAATCAGAAGCCCAGGGCCTTGGGTGGTGGTGAATTACTGGCTTTTTACTCTGAGGAAGATGAAGGTGTGATACCTCATCTTTTAATAGAGCTTTCTCAGCTCTGCTGTCTGACTTCTTTTCCTTACGCTTTGACTTTCTCAGCACTTCATACTCTTCTCTTTCTCTGTCCTCCTTTAGCTTGTCTCTACTGGTTTATATTTTCAGTCCAGTTAAGTTTCTGATCTCTTTTCTGTGAAGAGCACAAGGTGGTTTGCAGGAGGGAATGAAGTTTGCCAAATACCAGTGCTGCTGACTGGGAAGTTGCTGTGGCTCTGTCAGCAGTTCCTGATGCAAGACACTCTTGCCCTTTCACTATCCCTTCCAGTGTTTATTTGGATCTGCTGTGGGTTTAATCAGGAACTAATCTGTCTGAAAAACAACCCAGCAAAGAGAAGTGTTTATTTTTTCAGCCCAGTTAATTCCCTAGTGTGGCACCACAGAACAATTCTGGCACAATGAGGGATTGATTGTTGGGGGCATGGCACCAAAAGGTTGGGATTCCTTAAACCCTGTTGTGCCAGCCAAAAATTAACAGGGAAGCATGTGGTCAAAGCAAGAGCTGGCTGCTGGGAGTGTAATCTTCTGCTTTTCTGGGCTGTTTGTTCTTCCTCTCATAATGTTGAGTTTCTTAAGTGTTAAGAGGGGGAATATTAAGTGGGGATAATGCTGGTCTGTGCACTCACAGAGCCTGATTATGAAGGAGCCTTCAAGAATCAGAAATGAGCTGCTGGTGAATCCCTGCTCACTGCCCATGACCCCCTGGCATGAGGGATAGTAACAGGTTAAGTCTGGAGTGTTTCAGGAGGTAAAGGCACTGGGGCCTTCCACAATTTAAGAGTGGTAGGAGATGAGTCATATATTTATAAATGAGAGTAAAAGGAAAAGCTGCCAGCAATTTAGTTTTAGGTTTCTGGGGGTAACAGACTTCAATATCAGCTCACGACAGTTTCCTTATGCTTGTCACTGGAAAAGGTGTGTTGTGATCACCTCTGCTGTAAAACAGGTCATGGGTGCTAAGCAGGTATAATACCCTTGGGTTGCAGATGTGTCTGCTGAGGAACTTCTGGTTTCAGACATTAATTAGTACTTCACCAATTCACAGGATGTTGAGGGTTGGAAGGAGCCTCTGGAGATCATGGAGTCCAACCCCCCTGCCAAAGCAGGACCAAATCTAGGGCAGATCACTCAGAAAGGCATCCAGATGGGTCTTGAAAGTCTCCAGAGAAGGAGACTCCACAGCCTCCCTGGGCAGCCTGTCCCAGGGCTCTGTCACCCTCACAGTGAAGTTCTTCCTCATGTTGAGGTGGAGCTTCCTGTGCTCTACCTTGAATCCATTGCCCCTCGTCCTGTCACAGGGCACAAGTGAAAAGAGGTTGTCCCTTCCTTCCTGATGCCCAGCCCTCAGATATTTATACACATTAATTAGACCCCCCTCAGTCTTCTCCTCTCCAGACTGAACAGCCCCAGGTCTCTCAGCCTTTCCTCATCAGACAGATGTTCCAATCCCTTCATCATCCTTGTAGCCTCCACTGGACTCTCTCCAGTAAATCCACCATATAATCTAGGCCAGGTCACACAGGAACACCTCCAGGCAGGTCTGGAAAGTCTCCAGAGAAGGAGACTCCACAACCTCTCTGGGCAGCCTGTCCCAGGGCTCTGTCACCCTCACAGCAAAGAAGTTTCTCCTCATGTTGAGCTGGAACTTCCTGTGTTGTCACTTGGTGCCGTTTCCCCTCGTCCTATCCCAGGCACCACTGAACAGAGACTGGCCCATTCTTGACACCCACCCTGCAGATATTTAGAGACATTCATCAGGTCCCCTCTCAGGCTTCTCCTCTCCAGACTAAACAGCCCCAGGTCTCTCAGCCTTTCCTTTAAAAAGCTTTATGAAAAAGTTTTGTCCCTTGCAAGGAGACATTGTGAATAATAAAGGAGGTCAAGAAGACATTCACCTCCTTGGTTGGTGGTAGTAGCTACAGTTCTTTCCTGCTGGAAAACTTAAACCAGAGTTAACTAAGACACAACTTGCTGAAAATCATGTGCTTAATCTTGACTGGTCTGCTTTGTTCCTTCCCTGGAGTTCCTAAGGAGTGGCTGGTTCAAGACGAGTGTGCAACAGCCTTTCATAGAAGACATAAAAACGAGCAGCTTTTTATGTTGCCTTAATATGGTACATTTTAAAATTGGGATAATAAATTATCTGCAGCTTTTTATCCTTTGGCGTCTCTGCTCCAACTAGTCTGTTAAAGTCAGCATTTGAATTTGTGGAATGGGCTGATTCTTCTGGTTTGTGGTTGATGGCAAAGAAAGAAGCTTTACTTAGAGGAAGAAGCTGTCAGGAAAGCTGTTATTTTTTTATTTTATTTTCTCTGCTTGAAGGGGTATTTTTCTGCTGTGGTTTGGGTCATTCTTACAGTGTTGATAATTACAGCTTATGTGCAAATACTTTCTCTTGCTACGTTGGGATATTTTAGCAGTAGTCATTGCCATATTGAAACCTCTTATCATAGAATCATGGAATGGTGAAGGTTGGAAGGGACCTTAAAGCTCATCAGGTTCCAACCTCCCTGCTATGAGCAGGGACACCTCCCACCAGACCAGGCTGCACAAGCCTCATTCAACCTGGCCTTCAACACCTCCAAGGGCAGCCACAACCTCCCTGGGCAACCTGTTCCAGAACCTTGCTATCCTCATGGTGAAGAATTTCTCCCTGATGTCTAACCTAAATCTCTCCTCTTCCAGTTTCAAAACCATTACCTCTCATCCTATCACTGCCTCAAGCTACAGCACAGGAAGTTCCAGCTCAACATGAGGAGAAACTTCTTTGCTGTGAGGGTGACAGAGCCCTGGGACAGGCTGCCCAGAGAGGTTGTGGAGTCTCCTTCTCTGGAGACTTTCCAGACCTGCCTGGACGTGTTCCTGTGTGACCTGGCCTGGGTGTTCCTGCTGCAGCAGGGGGGTTGGACTTGATGATCTTCAGAGGTCCCTTCCAACTCCTGTGATTTTATGTTTCTATAAATGGAGATTCAGACTGGATATAAGGAATAACTTTTTATGATGAGGGTGGAGAAACAGTGGAACAGGCTGCCCTTTAGGTGTGAATATTGGGACACCTTCATATTGCTTAATGTGGCACTGGACACTATATCTGATTCTTCTTGGTCTTTTTTTCCCCATCTTTTGAGGAAAACTATACTTCCCATGTGTTCTCATTTTGGGGAATCAGTTAATCTGCACCTGGTAGGTTTGTGGTAAGAGAAGTATATAAATACCTTTTCATCTGTTTGATGCAGCTGGTGTTTGCTTTCAGGGGTTGTTGACAGGTTGTGCTTTATGGTCCTTCTGAGCTGATGGTTTTCCCTGGGGCACCAAGAGACAGTTAATGAAGTTAGGAGAAATTTGGTGTATCTCTTGCAATTGTTGCATTACAATAATAGCATTAGTTAAAGGATAGTGATGCTTAGCTGAAGGTTCAATGTCAGGTTAAGGCCTCTTAAATTTATGCTTACATGTTCTTCAAAATACTAAGTTCTCTCTGTAGGCTGCTGTTCTAGGTGTATTTTCAGTAGCATCAAGCAACATGGCAGGATTGAAGCCACAAAGGCAGTAGTCACACAAATGATGTGGTGACAACACTTTGACAACCAATGTTGACCATTAGTTTGCTGTTTTATTGTCACCATGCTTCAAATGCACCTTGTCCTGCCTGGTACTAGAGTGAGCAAGCCCTGGACAGGGTTGCCCAGAGAGGTGGTGAAGTCTTTGTCCTTGGAGACATGCAAAAACCACCTGGATGTGGTCCCAGGCAGCTGGCTTGAGGTGGCCCTGCTCGAGCAAGGAGGTTGGACAAGGTGACCTCCAAACGTTGCTTCTGTGAATACCTGTAGAAACCAGCTAATGGCTTGGGAAAATTAAGTGCTGTGTAGAAATATTTCACTCCTGTTTTGTTATGATCTTTAACTTCAAGTACAGGCACCCAATGTCTTGTGTAACCATTTTGATTTTCTTTTCCTCCTCTCCTAGTGCTGACTTAAAGCTCCTGGAGGAAGCCACAGTCTCAGTCTGCAAGTCTTTAGGTGAGAAATGGGGACACCTTCACTTTTTTTTTTCCCTGTGCTTGAGCAAAAAAATTAAGAACCACCATGTGCACATCCCTGTGTTCAGTTCACTTATCCACTGGTAAGATTAAAGTAGTGTAAAGAGTGTATTTTTATTTATTTATCTCTCAAAATTTTCCATCATTAACTGTTTTGTAGAACTTGAGATGACTGAAAGGTTTAAAACAACTCCATCCCATTTCTTTTTTCCCCTCTGCCCTCCAAGCTGATCAATAAGGGGAAAGAATTCCTCAGAGGATGAAGGGATAATAGGAATTTGATGAATGGTGGTGCAAAAAAAGTAAAAGCAAGTTGGGAAAATCAGCCCAGTTTTTTGCTAGAAGACTGCTGGGCTGCAGACAAGTCTTGGGAAGGAGGCACTAGGAGCTCTACATTTGGGATATTTGAAATCTAGGATGAAAAGTATGTTTAGAGAACAGTTAGGGAGCAGTAAAGAATGTAGTGGAGAATCTTAAAAGAGCAACAAGAGTTGTCCAGAAAAAACAGACATGCTGTGTTGGTGTAGAAATATTTGATGTTGAAATTTGGTTTAGTTCTGTATGTTGTTTGAACTAAATAGTGTCAATCATACCTTGTTTCTGCTCCTCTAGTGGAGAAGAATCCTCGGACAGGAAACCTCGGGTCCTTGATTAAAGTCTTTCTTTCTAGAACCAAAGAGTTAAAAATCTCAGCAGAATGTCAGAAGTAAGTACCCAGGAAAAAGCTGCCTGTGCCATTTCATTTTTGAAACGTTCCTTTTGCTGCTAGATCTTCAGTTTTTTACTTTGCTACTTAATACAATCACAGACCAAAGCTTAGAATCCTCTTGTTTGAAACAGAACAAATATATACATACTTTTCCAAACACTGAACAAATATATACATGCTTTTTCCAAACACAGAAGGTTAAGTGGAGTAAGTAAATAGATTGCTGGGGGAAAAGTCCTGGTTTTGTTCATCCTGTGTGTTACATACACCATTTGTACACAGATGTGTTCTGGTTCCTACTGCTTTAGAGCTGTTTAAAAATCACTTGACCTTTTTAGCTCAGCCTTAAATGTATGAACCAGTATTTTATCTGGGGAATATTTTGGATTGGATCAGATTTGAACACACACCTCTATAGAAAGACATTGCTTTCAAATCATATGTAACTGCCACTGGTTTTGCACATCCCTTTTCTGCAGTAGGAAAGAACTCCAAGAGGTTCAGGGCTGGACAGTTTTTCCAGGAAGTTTTCTGTTAATTCTTCCCCCACACTCATAGACAAATGTCCAACTCTCAGCAGATCTGGGGCTTCAAAAAGAGAAGACTTTCTTTTTAGTGCCCACTTGTTCCCAGAGCTGCCCTCGACCTTTTTCCTTGTATCTGGAGAAAGAAGTTACTCCTGCCTGGATAGCTCCTGCTGTTTTAATCCCAAAATACCTTGAAAATACAGCTTGACTGGATGCTGTTGTATGGGCTTCCCAGCAGTTTTGGTTATTTGGACTCCAAAAAAATGTAATGAAGCTAGATTCCACTGGAGTTCAGAAAGCTTGGACAGTATTTGTATCACATGGAACAATCTGCTCATCTTGTGCTCCTGAACTCCATAAATGCCTACAGGGATCTGAAGGCTCTCTGAGTGGAAAAGTGCAAAGGTTCAGGCACCCAGAGTAGCTTTTGTATCTGAAGGTGTTGGAAATGTTCAGATGTCTGCGTGGCTTGAGGCCACAGTATGTAGAAACCTTCAGAAGTATGCTGAGCCATCTGGTGAGCTGCTTGAGCAGTGGTACTTCTGGCAACTGTGGTGTTTTTAACAGTATGTTCTTCTGGAGAAGGCTCCAGGGAGACCTTAGAGCCTGAAGGGGCTCCAGGAAAGCTGAGGAGGGACTTTTCACCAGAGAGGGCAGTGATAGGACAAGGGGTCATGGTTTTAAACTGGAAGAGGGGAGATTTAGGTTAGACATCAGGAGGAAATTCTTCCCCATGAGGCTAGGAAGGTGCTGGAACAGGTTGCCCAGGGAGGTTGTGGCAGCCCCCTCCTTGGAAGGGTTGAAGGCCAGGTTGGATGAGGCTTGTGCAGCCTGGTCTAGTGGGAGGTGTCCCTGCTCATAGCAGGGAGGTTGGAACCTGATGCAGCCTTTGCAACCCAAACCATTCTATGATTCTCTGAATACAAACATAGGAATAAGGTTCTGTTCTCTTGGGGGAAGAAAAAAATTACTGCTTTTAAATACATTCCCAGTTTGTTTGCTGTAGCATCAACCAAAGACTCTCTTCTTGAACCCTTTGGCTTTTCCTTGCTTCTGCTGCAGGAACCCCTTTGTCTTCTCTGGCATCTGTTTTCTTTTGGGTTTGGCTGCATGGTCACAGGTTCAGTGTTACTGATTGTGGTTTGTTTCTGCTGCTTTCCTAGTCACCTCTTCATCTGGCAGGCTCACAACGCCCTGTTCATCATTTGCTGTTTGCTGAAGGTCTTCATCAGTCGAATGTCAGAAGAGGAGCTGCAGCTTCACTTCACTTATGAAGAGAGAGGACCAGGCTCATATGGTAGGTGTGCACCAGTGCCACTGAACCAAATGTCCCCCAAGGAGCTGAAAAGTTCTGGTGTTGGTAGACGTGGTGCTGAGGGACATGGTTTAGTGGTGGACTCGGCAGAGTTAGGTTGGACTTGATGATCTCTAGGCGTCTTTCCAACCTAAATATTTCTGTGATTCTGTGTTTTGTTTAGACCAAGAATGCCAGATTTTGCTGGGAAACTAGAAATGAAGTACAGGTGAGGTTACATACAACATGTTTACTGTTTGGGAGAGCCTTTGAGATGGAAGGTACATAGTCAGTAGTAAAACTGGCTTCCTTTAGGGTCTGAAGTGATTTGGTGTAAACCATGTTCCTTTGTTTCGTACACATGAAAGAGAAGACCTTCAAAGGGTGGTGAGACCTTTTAATAATGTCTCGACCCTTGTCTTCTGCTAGAATGAAACACTTTGTTACAAAGTTGCTTTCTTCTTTCTTTTTCTCCTTCCATGTCCTTTCTTCACCATGAGGGTGGTGAGACACTGGCCCAGGTTGCCCAGAGAAGCTGTGGCTGCCCCATCCCTGGAAGTGTTGAAGGGCAGGTTGGATGGGGCTTGGAGCAACCTGGTCTAGTGGGAGGTGCCAATGCAGGGGAGTTGGAACTAGATGATCTTTAAGATCCCTTCCAACCCAAACCAGTCTGGGATTCCATGATTCTATGAAACTGTTGGCATTTTACAGGTTCTTACAGCAGAACTGACCTCTTTTAGAGCAGGCTTTAAGTTGTTTGGTTTGTTTTTTCTTTAAAGTTAGGTATTAAACTGACAGTGGTTGTTTCTTTACAAACTTAGATTGGCATTTTTTAATAGAGTTGTTCAGAAGTGGTGCTGTAGACCTACCTTATCTTCAGTCATTTTCATACAGTTTGAAAGGTGATCATGGTCCTCTTGAGGAGAAGAGGGATAGGATTGGGGTCAAGCTGACCACAAACCACTATTGCAGTTATTTAGTGTTTCTTTCACAGATGTTTCATAAACCAGCAGCAGCCAGGGAGTGGAATGAATGCCATTTGTAGGGATCCAGTGAAGGAAGATAACAGCACTGTGGTTAGGATTGATCCATTGCAGAGGCAACTCCTAAGATGTAATTAGTGGGCAGTAGCTGATAGAAGAGTAGAGGAAAAATCCAAGAATTTAGGCAGAATACTAAAAAAATAAGTGCAAATCAGGAGGTGGAGCATGTATTACACAAGAAAAAAATATGGCAGGGAAGATGTTCCATTAATCTAGCTGTTCTTCTTGCTATCCAGCCCTTCTTTTTGAGTGTGAATACTGTGAATGCATTCAAAAGCAGTTTGATTACAGCAAAAAGTCCTGACACTGCCACAGATCTTTGTGTAGCACCAAATCAGGAGGCTCTTGCAGAGCACATGGTGGGTGGTGCTGGCACAGGAGACTTGACTTTGCTGGGTTGTGATGGTACCAGTGAGGTTGTAGTTGCATTTTTATTGCATCGAGGCAAAAATGGTCTGGCAGAAAGGACTGGTGTCAGAATCACAGAATGGTGGGGGTTGGAAGGGACCTCTGGAGATCATCTAGTCCAACCCCTCTGCTAGAGCAGGATCCCCTAGAGCAGATCCCACAGGAACACATCCAGGTGGGTCTGGAATGTCTCCAGGGATGGAAGCTCCACAGCCTCCCTGGGCAGCCTGTCCCAGTGTTCTGTCACCCTCACAGGGAAGAAGTATTTTCTCATGTTCAGGTTAAACCTATGTACCAATTTGTGCCCACTGCCCCTTGTCCTGTCACTGGTCACCACTGAGAAGAGTCTGGCCCCATCCTCTTGACACCCCCTTTAAATATTTATAAGCATTGATGAGATCCCCCCTCAGCCTCCTTTTCTCTCAGCTAAACAGCCCCAGCTCTCCCAGCCTTTCCTCAGATGGTAGAAGAATAATAGAGTGAGTGGATTGTGGAAGAACAAGGAAGATGACCCGAGTGTGGCTTCCCCTCAACAGTCAGTCCAGCAGGGCCATGTGTGGAGATGGCCTCATAGCTGCTCGCTCAGGGAATAGTGAATACTGCTCATTGAGATCTGTTTAAGTCCTGGCTCCAGGGAAGTCAGACTTGTGGTGCCAAAAGATGAAGTGCTGGAGCCCTCAGCACGGGAGAGACATGGGACTTTTGGAGAGGGCCCAGAGAAGGGCCACAAAGATGACCTGAGGGCTGGAGCAGCTCTGCTCTGCAGACAGGCTGAGAGAGTTGGGGGTGTTCAGCCTGGAGAAGAGAAGGCTCCAGGGAGACCTTAGAGCACCTTCCAGTGCCTGAAGGGGCTCCAGGAAAGCTAGGGAGAGACTTTTCACCAGAGAGGGCAGTGAGAGGACAAGGGGTCATGGTTTTGAAACTGAAAGAGGGGAGATTTAGGTGAGATATCAGGAAGAAATTTTTCACCATGAGGGCAGTGAGGCACTGGCACAGGTTGCCCAGGGAGGTTGTGGCTGCCCCCCTCCCTGGAGGTGTTCCAGGCCAGGTTGGATGAGGCTTGTGCAGCCTGGTCTGGTGGGAGGTGTCCCTGCTCATAGCAGGGAGGTTGGAACCTGCTGAGCTTTCAGGTCCCTTCCAACCTTCACCATCCTATGATTCTGGTTGAAGTGGTTTAATGTATTTAACCTGGGAGCAGTGATCCACCAGAATGCTGCTGTAGAAGGTTAACACCCCCTTGTAACAAGCAACCATTGCAGGCTGCCTGGGGCTTTATATTTGGTTTAAACACCTTGCCCACCTCGTGTTTCAGCAGGGCAGTGTAGCACAGAGGAGGGAGGGGAAAAGCTGGGACATTTTGTTAGCTTGAACCCCCATGAACTTGATTCCTGAGGCTGGGAGCTCCTCACAGCATGGTTGGAGAAGTCATTCTTGTCACCGGGGTCGCTCCATGTTTATACCTTGCCTAGTAGCACTTGACTGTAATTCACAGTGACATTTATTAGTGATAATTTTCTGCATATTGATGGCAAATGTACTTAGCAGTTATCTTGGAGCAGATTGATTGCTGGATGTTCTTGATTAGGAAGGTAATTGTGTGTGGTCTGGTGAGAGCTGGGGATGGAGGCAGGAATCGAGCTGCTCCTCAGCTCTCCCCTCTGCTTTCAGCTCAGGTTCCCAGTTGGAGATGGTCCTTGTGACCTTCTTTAAGGTGCTGAGTTTCATAACGTGCTGTGCTCACCTCTTGCTCCCAACAAATCTTCATAGTGGATTTTTTAATGTATATATAGGGTATGTTAATAAAGTCAATGCCTTCCTAAAGCTTTTATACTTAGCTATAGGGAAAGTGAAGGATCCTTAAGGGAGTGTAATAAAATGCTCTTGTGTTGGGGCCTATTAAGGTGAGCAGAAAAAAAGATGGAGTTGTTTTTTGTTAGTATTTTCATCATTAAGTGTAGCTTTCTTGATTTTTTTTTTTTATTCTTTAAAAACCAGAGCATGCCTTGTTATAATGAGGTTTACACAGATTCATTACTAGTTTGCTAAAGTTTTACATACTTAACACTAGCTTTGAACATGCTTTTTAAAAATCTAAGTTGTTTTGAGTCATCCTTGCTGTCTCTTCATTTCCCAGAGCTTCGTATTATTTTACTGTAAACCTTCTATAATTATTATAATGAAGTCTTTTATAATGGAAATACAATCTGCATCTAGGTAAAGGTCTTAATATGGTGTGTGAATTTTGAAGTATTGTTTGCATATTTTCCTAAAGAGTAACCTCTCTCTCCTGTGATCCATTTTTGTATGTCTTGTTCCACCTAAAGGGTGGATCATCTTGGTGGATGATCATCCAGGATCATCCTGAAACTCCTTTGGAGATGACTGTGTGGTGGTGTTTGTTGGCTTATTGGAGTTATGGACATCACTTTTTCTTTCATTTTCATCAGGGGATGTGTCTTAGTGCTGTGTTCTTCAAGCTTAAATAGAGCACCTGGGACTCAGGGTGGGTAACTGCAGTGTCTGCTGGTGCTGCAGTTGGTCAGGGCACCAGCACCCCCTGTGCAGTGTTCAGTATGGGGGGCAGAAATGTTATGGTAGTAAGGATGTATGGCAATGTCCTTGTCACTGACTGCTCAGCAGTAGGTCTTGTATTTTGACAGGTTGTAGAATTGTAGAATCACAGGATGTTAGGGGTTGGAAGGGACCTCTGAAGATCATTGAGTCCAACCCCTCTGCCAGAGCAGGGGCACCACACAATCTAGGCCAGGTCACACAGGAACACCTCCAGGCAGGTCTGGAAAGTCTCCAGAGAAGGAGACTCCACAGCCTCTCCGGGCAGCCTGTCCCAGGGCTCTGTCACCCTCACAGCAAAGAAGTTTCTCCTCATGTTGAGCTGGAACTTCCTGTGTTGTCACTTGGTGCCGTTTCCCCTCGTCCTATCCCAGGCACCACTGAACAGAGACTGGCCCATTCTTGACACCCACCCTGCAGATATTTAGAGACATTCATCAGGTCCCCTCTCAGTCTCCTCCTCTCCAGACTAAACAGCCCCAGGTCTCTCAGCCTTTCCTCATCAGACAGATGTTCCAGTCCCTTCATCATCCTCGTAGCCTCTGTTGGACTCTTTCCACCAATCCCTGTCCCTCTGGAACTGGGGAGCCCAGAACTGGACACATAGAGACTTAAACTATTTGCTTGAAGATTCAGCAGAAGAAATCCTGGTATTAATAAATCCCAAACTGGATTCAGCATATGCTGATCTGAAGCTGGAGAATCTTGCTGACACAAATCATTAATCTGTTGTGAGGCTTCTGCTGCCTTTATCCCATAATTTCTGCGTGGTCTTTAAGTGTGTTGGGATTCAGAGGTGCAAGAGAGCTGGGCACGTGCTGTGTATTGTATTCTAAATCAAACTGTCCACTCATTTAACCTCTTCCCTGACCTGTAGGAGGAAACTTTATTCAATTCTCCATAGAGAAGTTTTTATTGCAAGGCTGCCAAGGACTTAATTTGGTGTATGATAAGCAAAGAGGAGGGCATAGAAGAGGGAGTAAATCACAAAATGTTTACTGCAGCCCTTAACTGATTTCCTGAGCATTCAGCTATCACAGAAAGGACACGAGGGAGAGCAATTAGGTTGTGTACTCATTGCTGACACTCTTGAGGGAAAGTTGGGAGCTTTTGAGAGTCCTCAGAGCTGAAGATCAAACCACAAACCCCAAAGAAGCTTGAAGTCTGCTGGTGGTGTAGTTAATTGAATGGGGGAGGTGTTAGGTACTGTTTTACAAGGAATTAATTTCATTCCTGGTGTCCAGGTTCTGCCCAATCTGTAGAAAAACAACTAATATCTAAGATGAGGCTCTATCTTGCTTTGCCTGAGTATCTTAGTAATATTAGGTGCATCTAGCTGCTACCAGCAGGTCATGGCAACACAGCAGTTAGGTTCTTGAGAAGAAAGACACTCTCACTGACTGTGTTTGACCCCTTTTTTGTGGTCAAGGATGGAGCTGGGCTGGTTTTACCTCAAGTGGAGTATCCTGGCATGTCTGCTTTCCTATGAAGAAGTCGTTTTGCTGGTGTTGTCTCTGCTAATTCAGTGTCTGTAATGGACCTAGCTTTGAAAAAGTTGAATAGTAAATATTTACATGTTTATTAAAAAAACCCCACCCAAACCCAAACACCCCAAGAAGCCAAAAACCCCACAATGCAAGCAATCCACATCTTTGAGGATTTAAAGATGGCTGATAAAAAAAAATGCACTTGCAGCATAACTGGACTTTTGTTTGTTTTAAACAGGGCATGTTTGCAGTTACTTCTGCCCTGTGACAGAGCTTAGAAGATGCACCTGTGATTCCTCTCCCTGCAAGTCTGCCCTTATCTGCACACATTCACCCTTTGCTTATTTTCCCAAAGTCTTCCCATGTGTCTTTTTGGCCAAGTGTGGGATCTATTAGTGTGGATGTGTGTTGTCTTTGTCCTGCTTTTGAGAAACGACCTTGTTGATGAATACACATAGTGCTCCATGTTTCTAGCTGGCTCTCACGTTATAGATTTGGCATGCATCTGCCTCATTGTCTTGGCAAGACAAGAATTCCACAAGAATGCACGTGGCCCAATGGGGGAAAAGGATACATTAATTATTGTAGCTGAATGACATTGATTACAGCAGTGAAGCTTTTTTTTTTCTTTGAAAGAAAAAGAGTTTGAGAACAGAGCAGGAAAGACTGACATCTTCCATTCAATGTGATTGTGCTGAACACGGTGCTTTCTTGCTTTATTGTGAATATAGTGTGGGGGGAAAAGCCCTCTTTTGTATCCAAATAACATTGTTCTCTCTTCACACTGTTCCTGTTTTAAGATCACTGCTGAAATGCAGACAAAGAGACTGTGTTTAGGAGGGAGATGTTGTTATTTATCACAGGTTTGCACAAAGCTGGGTGCTTGGTGCCTTCCCACAAATCAAGCACACCCAAGGAGATTTTTCATGAGATACTTATACACAAAATGATGAATTTAGGAAGCTTGCAAGTGCATCCTCCTTACAGTGATTGGTTAGTGATTTACATAGAGTTATAACGTGGTTCCATCACTATTTCTACTACCACGCATGCTCAGAGGAAGGGTCTTCACCTGGGCAGGGGTCTTTTTGACCTGGGCGTGTGATTTTTAGTATTATAATGACATGATAATCAGCCAAGTTCACCTAAAGGACACACAGTGTCTCAAGTTCTACAGCTCCAACTGCCCAAGACTGGTTTAGCTGCCAATCTTCTTGATTCTGGTTCTTCTTGATCACCTCCTTAGGTCCAATTATCCGTGTGGCCCTCAAGTCTTCTCTGCCAAGTTGGTGATTTCCGTGAGACACCCTTAAAACCTCTTGATGAACTGACTTCTTCAAGGCCTATCGTTATTGCAGGATGTCCTTGCTGAGTGCTGGCTGTGGCACTGATTGTGTGCCTCTCTGACTCCAGTTTGAACTTCAGATACTGTACACAGAGCACACCTGACACAATAACCACAGCATTCTACATTCCTGTGTCGTTTCCAACAAGATGAGTTGTGCATATAGCCCAGTGGAAGAAATCACATTCTTAAAATGCTCTCTCTTTATTTTTTTCATCTCTTTTCCTTTCTCCTCCTCCCTTTCCTCTGTTGTCAAGAGGAAAAAATAAACACCTTTTGGGACCTAATAGGAGCCTTGCTCTAGAAGCATCTTCTAGATTCATGAAACCTTAGGCAAGGGGCATGTTCAGGCTACTTTAAAATAGATCGTCGGGGCTTCTTTATGGGCTGTGGTTTCTGTCTGAGCTGAAATCCTCCAAGCAGTTCTCAGTTTTGACTACCAGGAGCCACTTTTGTGTCCCTCCTGGGGGGTTTTGTATAAAGGAAACCACGTTTCCGTGATAAAAAACTCATTTCCTTTAGAGCGTGCAGTTCACTAGGTGACAATTCTTAATGTGTTTTTAATAAACCCGATGGTGGGAAGGAATAATTTGGCTTTCTTGTGGCTATTCCCTCTGGTGTGCTGCTTAAAATTGTGTCCTGGGTTTAGGAACAAAGGTGGGTTAAGCAGAATAACCAGGCTGGAATGTGTTTATGGCAGGACCTGTTGATTTGGAAATGCAAAACAAACAAGCATTTAGGTCATCGTGGTGCCTGTTGGGTGATGCAGAGGGGAAACTATGCCCACTCTTAGGCTGTGCACCCCTATAAAACCCTGCATTTCTTGGTGTTGTAGGTTTCTCTTGACAATTTTATGTTGAAAACAGAAAAAAAAAAAGCCCCTAATGAGCCAAGAGATTTGTCTTCTGGTTTATTTTTTTTCTTAGTATTACGCGACAACTTCAGGTAGTTTGATTCCTCAGTCAACCTTGCAAGCCTTTTGTGGCAGTTGCTTTTAAAAATTGCAGTCCTGTTGTAAAATACCACCAGTTTTATTGCTTGGAGTAGCTGCATTTGAAGAATAATTCTCATCATCCCATGCATTTGGTCACTTGGTGTCTGAGGAGAGTTACTTCTGCTCCCTTAAAATGACCTTGGGCAGCTCGTGAAGCTCGTGTCGTTGCAAGGTGTAAAACCTCTTCATAAATAAATGTGCATCCATGCAAAAATATCATCTTGGTGTAATTGTTGAGGAGCAGCAGTGGTGTGTACTGCAGGTTGCACTCATGTGACAGACCACAATTTAGAATGTTGTTTAGTATGTGTTAGAGAAATGAAATGGTTTTCTAGCTGTCTCTTCAATTCTTCACTTGGGATTAAAAAAAAAAAGGGTGGGGAACTGTGTGGAGTACAGGGAGGTTTGAGGGGAGACTTGAACTGTGGATCAGGGAGAAGACACTAATGATCAGTTCAAGTGTTAGTAATGACACCATTTAATTGGACTTTAAGTAGTAAAGTAAGGCTTGATGTGATTCATATTGGCATATTCTTACCCTACCAACATCTCATTTAATTTATCCAATTGTTCTTAGCTACTCCTTGTCTATATCAAAGGTTTAGCATCACCATTTTCCCTGGTCATAATTCTGAGTGCCTTCTATTTCAGAATGCCATCTCCTTGAAGAATTTATCTTCTAGTGTTTGTTCCTGAAGTAAAATGCTGATGGTCTGGATCCATATGTTTAAATCTGTGTTTGTTTTTGCCTTTGGGAAATAACAGAAACCCTTTGGTATGTTTCTTTTCAGGAGCAGAGTGTGAAGACCTCATAGAAGAGTTGCTGTGTTGCCTCATCCAGCTCATTGTTGAAATTCCCCTCCTGTAAGTTTGCTTTTTCCTTGTTTTTTTGGTTGGTTTGTTGTTGGTTTTTTTTTTATCCCAACCCCCTGGCTTCTTCCCATGAATGGAGCATTTGAGAGAAGATCAAATTTAGAGTGACTGTGTTATTAAATATTATATGTTATATGTTTATAAACTTGTACTTGAAAGCTGCATGTGATGGGGCAGTACTGATAGCAAGAACCTGCTGCCAGCACCAGCACTGGATGTTCTGCTGGAAGAAATACAGGATCAGCATCTCACACCCAGTTGAAACCATCAGCAGAAGTTATCCTGGTTTATGTAGTAGGAGCTCTGATGTTTGTTTCAGGTCCCTCTGCCAACACTGGGACATTTACTGCTAACTTTTGGCTAGAAATGGTTGTGGGGAAGTGGGAATCTCGGGGGGGATGCAGCAAAAGTTCCTCTTCTGCAGTTGTGTGGGTTTTGGAGCTGTGTGTAGGTTATATAAGTCAATATTTACCACTGATTTCTGAAATACCAGGAAATGGATGTTGAAAAGAGAAATGACTAAGAGGAATATTTATGTGGGTCTTCTAGTGGATCTGCTGTGTTTGAGCTATGTTGATTCCACATCCCACTGGGAGACATGGAGCTGTCGGAGAGGGTCCAGAGGAGGCCATGGAGATGATGAGAGGGCTGGAGCAGCTCTGCTCTGGAGACAGGCTGAGAGAGTTGGGGGTGTTCAGCCTGGAGAAGAGAAGGCTCCAGGGAGACCTTAGAGCACCTTCCAGTGCCTGAAGGGGCTCCAGGAAAGCTGGGGAGGGGCTTTGGACACGGGCAGGGAGTGAGAGGACAAGGGGGAATGGATCAAAACTGGAAGAGGGGAGATGTAGGTTAGACATTAGGAGGAAATTCTTCACTGTGAGGGTGTTGAGACAGTGGAACAGGTTGCCCCATCATGCCTGGAAGTGTTGAAGGGCAGGTTGGCTGGGGCTTGGAGCAACCTGGTCTAGTGGGAGGTGTCCCTGCCCATGCAGGGGGTTGGAACTGGATGGTCTTTAAGATCCCTCCAGCCTTAACCTTTCCATGTGTCATGAAACATACTTGAGCATTATATGTAGGAGAACTTTGAAAGGAAAATGTTTTTCCACATCTATCTTGAGAAGTTTGGACTTCTTTTTTCCCCAAGATAAACCTGAGCAAAGGTAGTGTTAGGAATATCTTTTGTGTTAAATTGCATTAAAATCTGTGCCTAAAATATTGTGCTTAAATTATTGTGCCCCAATGAAAGCAGCACAGCTTGGAAAGAGTTTTAGATTCTCTAGTATGATGATTCTCTGCTGATGATTTGGTTTGTAGACTTAGGAATTGCTCTTTTTGTTGGAAAGCTGACAGAGATCCAGGAGTTTTTGAAACATGGCTGTCATGAAGTACAACTCTGTCAACATCACACGGGGGTTTAGTGTAGGTAGTGGGTAAGAAATTAATGATGTGAGTCGGGTGTCATTCTGCAAAGCTTGTCAGGACTTCCTGGAACAGCCACACTTTTTGTTTGGAGCAGATTAGAGGAAGTACAAAGGGGTGAAAGGAAGACGATACATGGGCGAGTTCATAAATCCTGCAGGGTTTTATTTTTCTTTCTTGGAAGTCCCAGTGTGTGTGTCTGTGGAGCCCAGTATCATTTATTCTGCCCTTCTGGCAGCAAAAGTCTTTTACAGATGTGATTGGTCTTAACCCTTGTCAACAACTGAGCCTGGCAGCATCTCTGTTTCTTGGTGAACGGGGTTGCTGGGAATGGAAGTAGCTTTAGTTGAGTATAGAATGTAATAGCTCATTAAAAAATGAGAAGGTACAAATCCTGTCTGTAATCTTTAATGTTCAGCCGTGTTGAAAACACACTCAGTTTTCATGAGAGAGTTGTGAAAGGCTTTTGGGCTTTTTATATCATAGAATCATAGGATGGTGAAGGTTGGAACCTGAAAGCTCATCAGCTTCTAACTCCCCTGCTATGAGCAGGGACACCTCCCACCAGACCAGGCTGCACAAGCCTCATCCAACCTGGCCTTCAACACCTCCAGGGAGGGGGCATCAACAACCTCCCTGGGCAACCTGTTCCATCACCTTCCTAACCTCATGGTGAAGAATTTCTTCCTAAGATCTAACCTAAATCTCCCTTCTTTCAGTTCAAACCCATTCCCCCTTTTCCCATCACTCCCTACCCTTGTCCAAAGTCCATCCCCAGCTTTCCTGGAGCCCCTTCAGGCACTGGAAGGTGCTCTAAGGTCTCCCTGGAGCCTTCCCTTCTCCAGGCTGAACACCCCCAACTCCCTCAGCCTGTCTCCAGAGCAGAGCTGCTCCAGCCCTTGGATCATTTTCATGGCCCCTCTCCAACAGCTCCATGTCTCTCCTGTGCTGAGGGCTCCAGATCTGGATGCAGTTCTCTGGGATGTCCTCACCAGAGCAGAGTAGAGGGACAGAATCACCTCCCTGGCCCTGCTGGCCACACTTGTTTGGATGCATCTATCAAAACTATCAAATAAATTTTCTTAGTGAGTTTTTTCCTGAAGTAGGATGCTACTGAATTGTTAGTAAGATACTAACACTTCAAAAAGTGTATATTATTGCCTGGTTCACCAGTAGAGGATGGTTAACAGTTTCCTAATTCCTTAACTAGTCATTTTATTCCCATATGGTCAAAAGGGGTAGTAGGGGAGAGGAAAGAAGATGTGGAAAAATTGTCTTCTCTATTACACAGGCCAACTTTTTTCTTCACAAAAATGTTATAAGACTGAGACATTTTTGCTGAATCTAATGATCGTTTTTTGTTTTCAGGAGAATGTTCAGGATTATTTTAGTTACTGAGTTTCCTTTTTACTTCCCTCCCTCTCCCTGATCAAATTTACCCACAAAATTCTTTGCTTACTTTGTGATTCATTGAGTTCTGCCTTTAGCTGGACGAAATGAAGCCAATTCCAAGCCTTTTATGTGAATTTTGGGAAGAAGCAGATTGTCAGAGTGGAATCTATGAAATCCTCAAGCTTGTAGGAATTTCTGGAGCAGGATTTAGGAGGACTTACTAGAGGATGGGCAGCTCTGGCAGCTCACAGTGGCACTGCCCCAGAGTGGCTCTCTGTAAAGCTGCTATTAAAGATGACTTTGTTGTGACAGACCATTAAAATCTCCATGCTGAGCCTGTCTTTGAAGTGTCATTCAGAACAGCAGAGGTGTTGTTAGGAGCATTCAGTACTCTTAACAGAGGGTTGTCCCAATTAGTGTGTCCCTTGGGTTCTGGAGATGCAGTTTGATGAAGGAGTGGACACAGCTGGCAGCTGCTGTCTGATGAAATTGCTTCTCTACACCTCAGTTGAGGCTTCGTTTTGTTCTCTCTCACTGCAATGCTCAGGTTCTTTTTTAAAGCACAGAAGTCCATCTCCTTGTCCAAAGAGCAGGAGCAGAGGTACCTGTGCATATGTCCTGAACTCCTTGCTTTTGGGATTGTTCTAAATGTCACATCAGATGCTTTTTGGTGACAGCAGCATGCCTCAGAGGTACTATCAGTTTTTCCCCCTCTACATATACTGAGGTGGCCAAGAAGGCCACCAGCATCCTGGCTTGTGTCAGCACTAGTGTGGCCAGCAGGAGCAGGGCAGGGATTGTCCCCCTGTGCTGGGCACTGGTGAGGGGGCACCTGGAATCCTGGGGTCAGTTCTGGGCCCCTCAGGACAAGAAGGACATGGAGGGGCTGGAGTGTGTCCAGAGAAGGGCAAGGGAGCTGGGGAAGGGTCTGGAGCACAAGTCTGAGGAGGAGCAGCTGAGGGAGCTGGGGGTGTTGAGCCTGGAGCAAAGGAGGCTGAGGGGAGACCTTCTGGCTCTGCAACTGCCTGAGAGGAGGTTGGAGCCAGGGGGGTCGGTCTCTTCTCCCAAGGAACAAGTGATGGGACCAGAGGAAATGGGCTCAAGTTGTGTCAGGGGAGGTTGAGATTGGATCTTGGGAACCATTTCTTGGTGGCAAGGGTTGTGAGGCCCTGGCCCAGGCTGCCCAGGGCAGTGGTGGAGTCCCCATCCCTGGAGGGCTTTCCAAGCCGTGTAGATGTGGTGCTGAGGGCCATGGGTTAGTGGTGGCCTTGGCAGTGCTGGGGTAACGGTTAGACTGGGTGATCTTAAAGGTCTTTTCCAACCAAAAGGATTTTATGATTCTCTTATTTTAGATTTGCTTCCTTAATTATTTGTTTGCAACTGTGCTGCTGAGCAGTGGGCAGCGCTGCTGGTGGATGCTGTGGGGATGCTGTTATGGAGTAGTGAGAAGTTTGTGTTTTAACATAGACCCTATTCTTCACTGTTGAGTATCAAGTTTGTGAAGACAGATGTGTAAGATGACAGGTACTGCTGGGAGGAGAGCTTTGGGATACCTGTGTGTGGGATTTTGCAGGTGGGTACATCATTTTAAGCCATGTTCCAGACTGACCAGAAACAAGTGTATGAGTTTGGGCTTGGCAGGAAGATGAAGGTGTGAAGGCTCGAGTCTTCAGAGCTTGCTGTAGTAAAAACCTTGGCAGAATGAGCTCATGTCTACCTACAAACTAACCTGCAGATGTGTTTGGAAAAGGGAGGTGGGCAGTCTAGCTCAAAATTAACAAGGGAGGTGTGGGATGGGGGAAATGAGTCTGATTTACCCCACCTCTTCAAATTCCTTACTTTGAAATAGAAGCCAAGAACCCAAATGTGATGGTGTGGTGGTTTTTTTTTTTGGGAAAGGCTGCAGAGCATCTCGAGGAGTGTCTCAGAGTTGCCTATGATGAATTTTAAGATGTCTCAAAATGGGTTCCTCTTGGGAAGGGCAAATGGGCTTTCAGGCAGTGACACTGAGCACAGCAACAACAGGACCACGGGACCCTGCAGCCTTGGGGCTCTGCGAGTCATTCAAAAGAGCTTGAATTACCCTGTTGTAAAACAGGCTCTGCTGCTCTCTTGAAAATGCCAAGGAAAAGGGTTTCATGTTTAATTTTGAAGCATTTTATAGGAACTACAGCATGATTGCTTTTCAGGAATTGGACTTGTGCAGCCCCCTGTAGCACTTGAGTTACAGTGTGTTGATGTTTGATTCATGGCTCCCTGGGGCGTGTCATGGATACTCTGCTTTTTCTTTGCTTTTGTGAACACTCTGGAGTGTGCAGTGATGATTAGAACTGCAGAGTCAGCAAAAAAAGATGCAACTTCAGTGTTTAATTGGATGGCTTTTAGGTAGAAACTCTTGTGAACATTTTGGTGCAAGTTTGAGCTCCCAGGGCTTTACGTTATAAAGGTTTCTTTCAGCTTCTGGTGAAGAGCTGAGGTACCTAACTGAACATCTGGTTGTTATCAGGACGTTTTCACTTAATTAAAAACTATAAAAGCATTAAGGAGGAAAAATGAAATACTGTGATCCAATGACATCACTGAGTAGCACCCTGTGGTGCCAGGAGAAGTTGGTTGATATGGCTATTATATTGCTACTACAATCTGTTATGGTTTTAAAACTGAAAGAGGGGAGATTTAGGTGAGACCTCAGGAAGAAATTCTTCACCATGAGGGCAGTGAGGCACTGGAACAGGTTGTCCAGGGAGGTTGTGGAACCCCCATCCCTGGAGGTGTTCCAGGCCAGGTTGGATGAGGCTTGTGCAGCCTGGTCTGGTGGGAGGTGTCCCTGCTCTCAGCAGGGGGTTTGGAACCTGATGAGCTTTAAGGTCCCTTCCAACCTTCACCATCCTGTGATTCTGTGGTTTTGTTTATCACTCATAATTTGTGGCCTCTGAAGTTTCTGAAGGTCCTAAGAAGAAGAATCGTCATCTGTGTCACATATTCTTCTTTTTGTTCTAGTTCTAAGTTAGTTTGTATGTTAAACTTAGATCAGTGTTTCTGTATGATTGGCTTTGATTTACTGTCAACTTGTAACAAACTTCCTAATCCCAGAGCATGGCATCAGAGGTCTCTATTCTTCATCCTACATCATGCTGTATACTCAAGCTCCTCCTTCTTTCCTGTGAGGGTGGTGAGATGCTGGAACAGGTTGCCCAGGCTGCCCCTATGTGGCTGCCCCATCCCTGGAGGTGTTGAAGGCCAGGTTGGATGAGGCCTGAAGCAACCTGGTCTAGTGGGAGGTGTCCCTGCCCATGCAGGGGGGTTGGAACTAGATGATCTTGAAGGTCCCTTCCAACCCAAACCATTCTATGATTTTCAGCCCTGTCTTCACAAAAGAAATGGGATATATCTTAAAAAACACCCACTCGTTAGTAGGTCTCTGGTCTGGGCAGTGGAGTCAGTGAGGCACTGAAGTCAAGAATGTCTCTTTTTGGTACCTTAAGAGTTTGCAGACTGGTTCAAATCAGTGACCAGGTTGGCAGGTATAAACCTTTTTCTCCGTTGCCTCACAAGGGTGAGACCCAAAGAGGTTATTTGTGTCCCTGCACCAGGATGGCTCTGCCTTCAAACCAGCACGTGTGAGCAGTGGTGTGACAGGCTGTGGAGCAGGGCTGATGGTCATGTCCTACCTGGCTGGAACACGGGATGTGATTCCTGTCCAGATCTTTGCAGTGCTCTAAGGTGGCTTTTTGAGCACGTGGGTTGTCTTCTCTGTGGCTGCCTTTCCCAAAAGCTACACAAGCCCAGTCACAGAATCACACAATGGTGGGGGTTGGAAGGGACCTCTGGAGATCATCTAGTCCAACCCCACTGCTAGAGCAGGATCCCCTAGAGCAGATCACACAGGAACATGTCCAGTTGGGTCTGGAATGTCTCCAGGGATGGAGACTCCACAACCTCCCTGGGCAGCCTGTCCCAGGGCTCTGTCACCCTCACAGGAAAGAAGTAGTTTCTCATATTCAGGTTAAACCTCCAGTGTACCAGTTTGTGCCCATTGCCCCTTGTCCTGTCACTGGTCACCACTGAGAAGAGTCTGGCCACATCCTCTTGACACCCTCAGTAGTTATTTATAAGCATTGATGAGATCCCCCCTCAGCCTCCTTTTCTCTAAACCATTTGTTCAAGCTGTCCATTTTTATCTGTATTTGGACTGTTCTGTTGTTTGTGGGAGAGATTTTTCACTCAGGTTTAGTGGGTATTGCTAACAAGACTTGTTGATAGGAAAGGGAAGACTGTGGATTCTCTGTGCAATATGTAAATATCCTTCTTTTATTTTTTTTCTAGCACTTTTAATTTGTAGAGGGAAGAACTGAGTCCCTGGGGACATGAGGCTGTACACAGCCATGTAGTCTCAGATGGTTCAAGACAGATCTGGGAATAAAGGCTCTTGAATCCAACTGTCATTTTAATCCTTCAGATACTCCCTTTAGTGTATTTCCATCTTTGGTTGTTCTCTCACTCTTGATTCTCTCTATCCCAGTCCAGAATCCCCCGTGTGGGGGAGATGCAGTAGGAAATGTCAGAGATGCTCCTTGCTTCCAGTTGGGGTTTCTTGAGTGCCCCTTTGTGACACGTCCCAGATGTTTGGAGCCAGCTGGTATGAGGATGGTGCATTTTCAGCTGCCACGGTGCCTCTTTGCCATCAGGGGGTGTAAAATTCGGAGTGATTCCAGGAGGAAAGATCATGTTCACTTGGACTTGTTGTATCCTGAGACTGAGAACTGAAAACCAAGTAGAATATCTGGTTCTCAAAACCAATCCTACTCTCTGTGGTGACTCCTCTTTCACCTTTCTGCTGGGCCCTCAGGAAGCAGGGAAATGAAACCTGGTTCCTGGATGATTTGAGGGGGTTTGTGTGAATCAGCCCTTTTGGCAACTCTTCCTAAGTTAGAAAATCAGTTCCCTTTTAACCTTTTAATACTCGGAGCAGGCAGCTCTGCCTGGGTGAAAGTTCAGGAAAATATTTAGACTGGGGGGGGGCAGGGTTTGGTCTGGTGGTGTGAGTTGAAATGCAGAGGTTGGTTTCTGACTGTTCAGCCTGTTGGCTCTGGAGGTGTGAAATCATTTATGAGTGCTCAGCCTCTGCGTGCTGAGGTGTAGAAATAGCTGCATTTCATTGAGTAATTAAAGTGTTTACTACAGAGTGGGAATTGGAGTTCCTGGCTGAGATTTCCCTGTGTGTTACCTCCACACTTCATCTTGGTTCCTCTTTCACAGACCTCTCTCACTTGTGGACAGGGAACAAAGCTCTGGAGCATGGAGGGAGCACAGAAAGCAGTTGTGAACAGTGCTTGGCCTTGGAGGGAAGCCAGCAGCAGCAGGATTGGTGACACATGGGTAGATGGTTGAAGTTCTTGGTAGATGAAGGTCATCCGTGTGGTTTTGAATGGCAAAAGCAGGTGCCAGGACACTGGGGAGCTGAGGTGGTAACAGGTCCATAGTTCTTGTTCTGTGAGGGGTCGTTGTATTGTTTGGAAACAGCAGTTCCACTAATAACCTCTACCCTTACCAACTTGGATACCTGAGCTGCTGGTACCACCAGCCTCCTGCAAATGGTTCTTCTTGCTGTTACTTGAATCTGCAGGAGCAGACAAGTGTGTTTGGGGTTTTTGTTTTATTATCCCACAAGCCACAGATGACGTTGCTGGTAGGTAGGATCTTCATGGTTTGGCCTGCTTCAGACTCCAGTATTTTCTTTGTAGCTCAGGAGAAGTTCTTGTGGTGCATCATGGTGTGTTGTAACAGGTTGCCCAGAGAAGCTGTGGCTGCCCCATCCCTGGAAGTGTTGAAGGGCAGGTTGGATGGGGCTTGGAGCAACCTGGTCTAGTGGGAGGTGTCCCTGCCCATGCAGGGGGGTTGGGACTAGATGATCTTTAAGGTCCCTTCCAACCCATTCTGTGATTGTATGATTTTCACTTAATTTTTAAATTCTCCAAAAGAGAAAATCCAGAAGGAGAAAAAAAAAACCCAACAAACCCCAAAACCTTCTATGCTTTGGTACAATCCTTTATGAAGGCCATTTCCCTGGGACATGAGCTTTATCTGAGTTCTTTAGGTTTCTTTGTTTCATAAGACACTTAAGAAGGACAAAACAAAACCAAAACAACCCCACAGAAACTGAAAACATCAAGTGGTTGCTCTGTTTTTTTTTTTTTTTAAATAGCTAAATAATTCTGACATGAAATTGATACATGAGTTCATTATTTCTAGTTTCCTCCTTATCTGCAAGCAAACAGTTTTCAGAGGAAGCTGGAGATCAGCATTAAATTCCATGTAAATTCATTCTGTGTGACCTTTTGAATTAAAAAAACCCCAAAACCTCACATCAAAAAACAACCCCCCCTATTCTGTAGTGTCTCAATGTAAATAAACAGTAGTTTCTTTGAAGTTAAAAGAGGTTCCTGGTAGTTCTTGTGACCCTTTAGAAATGCTGGTGTTTCAGACAACTCAACATTTGACCCTTAGTGGAGAAAATAATTTTGCTCTCAAGCTTTATCATAGAATCACAGGATGGTTTGGGTTGGAAAGGACCTTGAAGATCATCAGGTTCCAACCCCCATGCTATAAGCAAGGACACCTTCCAACAGACCAGGCTGTGCACAAGCCTCATCCAGCCTGGCCTTCAACACCTTCAGGGATGGGGCAGCCACAACCTCCCTGGGCAACCTGTTCCAGTGCCTCACTGCCTTCATGGTGAAGAATTTCTTCTTGATGTCTCACCTAAATCTCCCCTCCTCCAGTTTTGATCCGTTCCCCCTTGTCCTCTCACTCCCTGCCCTTGTCCAAAGTCCCTCCCCAGCTTTCCTGGAGCCCCTTCAGGCACTGGAAGGTGCTCTAAGGTCTCCCTTGAGCCTTCTCTTCTCCAGGCTGAACACCCCCAACTCTCTCAGCCTGTCTCCAGAGCAGAGCTGCTCCAGCCCTCTGATCATCTTCATGACCCTTCTCTGGCCCCTCTCCAACAGCTCCATGTCCCTCCTGTGCTGAGGGCTCCAGAGCTGGACACAGCACTCCAGATGGGGTCTCACCAGAGCAGAGCAGAGGGACAGAATCCCCTCCCCTGGCCTTTGTGCCTGGGGTTGCCCTGACCCAGGTGCAGGACTTTGTACTTGTTGAACTTCATGAGGTTGGCATTGTCCCACCTCTCCAGCTTGTCAAGGTCCCTCTGGATGGCCTCCCTTCCCTCTAGGGTGTCAACTACTCCACACAGCTTGGTACCATCAGCAACCTTCCTGAGGATACACTCAGTCCCCCTGTCCATGTCTCCAACAAAGATGGTGACCAGCACTGGTCCAAATACTGACCCCTGAGGAACACCACTCATCACTTCCCTCCACTGGCACACTGAGCCATTGACCACAACTCTCTGAGTGGGGCCATCCAGCCAATTACTGATCCATCAAGTGGTCCATCTGTCAAATCCATGAAGACCAGGATGTTGTGTGGGACAGCATCAGATGCCTTGGACTATCCTTCTGCTGCTAAATGAAGGGTGACTGCAGCTGAGGGGTCACCCTTGTTGTCAGGACTCTGGTTGTGTTGATGTCAGAGCAGATTGGATTGGAACAGGTTCCACAGGTTGAGTGGAATCTTTCTGCAGTGAAATGTGCCCTAACTGGGTTCTGAGTAGCAAGAAAATTGGGATCACTCACTACCTGGAGCTGAGTCAATTTGAGCCTTCTTTGGGTTTTTTTTTTCTTTTCAGAGTGATATAAAGGTATTGAAAGCTTTTTTTTCGCCATAAAAATTGACTTTATACGTTACAGTAACCTGTTTTGTTATTGATGTTTTGATTTTGATAGAAAAACACTTATGTGTTTCTTTTTTTTTTTTAACCTTTAATGATTGAGAAATTCAGTTCTTCCTGGTTTTGCTTGGGACAGATGTGGGTAGTGGATGGAAAAGGATGATGGTTTTAGAGAGGACTGAGAGCTGTTGAAGTTCAGTGAGGTGCTGCTGAAGTTATCCATGGGACAATGTGGCTGAGGTGGCCAGTGCCATCCTTGGATGCATTAAGAACAGTGTGGCCAGCAGGTCAAGGGAGGTTCTCCTCCCCCTCTACTCTGCCCTGGTGAGACCACACCTGGAGTAGTGTGTCCAGTTCTGGGCTCCCCAGTTCCAGAGGGACAGGGATTTGCTGGAAAGAGTCCAACGGAGGCTACAAGGATGATGAAGGGACTGGAACATCTGTCTGATGAGGAAAGGCTGAGAGACCTGGGGCTGTTTAGTCTGGAGAAGAGAAGCCTGAGAGGGGACCTGATGAATGTCTCTAAATATCTACAGGGTGGGTGTCAAGAATGGGCCAGTCTCTGTTCAGTGGTGCCTGGGACAGGACGAGGGGAAACGGCACCAAGTGACAACACAGGAAGTTCCAGCTCAACATGAGGAGAAACTTCTTTGCTGTGAGGGTGACAGAGCCCTGGGACAGGCTGCCCAGAGAGGTTGTGGAGTCTCCTTCTCTGGAGACTTTCCAGACCCGTCTGGATGTGTTCCTGTGTGACCTGCCCTGGGTGTTCCTGCTGCAACAGGGGGGTTGGTCTCGATGACCTTCAGAGGTCCCTTCCAACCCCTGTGATTCTGTGTTTCTATGATAAGTTCTCCTCTAGCAGAGCATGTTCTTGCAGTGAGGTTCATATGTGTAATCCCATTCGTTACACAGCTGCTTCAGCAGGGGGTTGGATGACCTCCAGAGGTCCCTTCCAACTCCAACCATTCTGTGATTCTGTTCCTAGCTCAGCCCTGCTTCTGCCTGAGATGAGTTTGCAGTGGAACCAGATCACAATGTGACCTCTGGCCTGATCTAGTGATCAGCAATGACACTCCCTCACTTCTTTTGGAGTGGGCAAAAAGTCAGGTAGCCCCCAACACCTAAAAATAATTGGAATGTCCTTCATGATTTAAGGGAAGAATGTTGTTGGAGCAGAACTCTCCTTCTGACCTAGAACTTGAAATGGGATGTGTTCAAACTCAGTGAGTTTGAACAACCTTCACTTTCCAGACCGTGGTTGTGGTGGAGGTGGTGCAGTTTTGTGGCCCGTGATCCAGGAAGTGGTGATTCCAGTTTGCTCTTGACTTGGAGCAAATAACTAACATGCTCTTTGCTCTGAAATTCTGCCCAGAGCTACTGCAGAAGAGCTTGACTTTTACACGGGGATACATGAAACTCTTCCTCCTTACCCTTGGCAGTAGTGCCTGTTGTTTGCAGCATTTCTAATATGAAACATGGCAATATTCACATTTTTGAGGGGGCTAAAAATCAAACTGACTTCTTTGAACTTTGGTAAGGACCCGGCCACTTCTGGTGTATTCCAGTCAAGGTTTTCTGTGGTTAATTTCTTTGTATTTATTTTGTTTCAAGAGAGGTTGCACCGTAGTTTTTGAGTCCCCATTATTTGAAGGAGCATTACATTTTAGGCTTGTGGTCGTCTTAACCGTCAACATTTTTTTCAGGTGACCTTGTAACAAGGAACTGAAACACACACTGCTTAATCACACAGTGATGCTGGTAATTTAAAACCAAAAAATTAAATACAGGTGTTAGAAATTCGTTGAAGGAGAAGGGCTTGGGGGTGTTGGGTGATGAGAAGCTCACCACGAGCCAGCTCCATGTGCTGGAGCCCAGAAACCACCCGTGTCCTGGGCTGCATCCCCAGCAGCGTGGCCAGCAGGGCCAGGGAGGGGATTGTCCCCCTCTGCTCTGCTCTGGTGAGACCCCCCTGCAGGGCTGGGGCCAGTGCTGGGGTCCCCAACACAAGAAGGATATGGAGCTCCTGGAGAGAGTCTAGAGGAGGCCATGGAGATGATCTGAGGGCTGGAGCAGCTCTGCTCTGGAGACAGGCTGAGAGAGCTGGGGGTGTTCAGCCTGGAGAAGAGAAGGCTCCAGGGAGACCTTAGAGCACCTTCCAGTGCCTGAAGGGGCTCCAGGGAGACCTTAGAGCACCTTCCAGTGCCTGAAGGGGCTCCAGGAAAGCTGGGGAGGGACTTTGGACAAGGGCAGGGAGTGAGAGGACAAGGGGGAATGGATGAAAACTGGAAGAGGGGAGATTTAGGTTAGAGATTAGGAGGAAATTCTTTCCTATGAGGGTGGTGAGACCCTGGCCCAGGTTGCCCAGAGAAGCTGTGGCTGCCCCATCCCTGGCAGTGTTGAAGGGCAGGTTGGATGGGGCTTGGAGCAACCTGGTCTGGTGGGAGGTGTCCCTGCCCATGCAGGGGGGTTGGAACTAGATGATCTTTCAGGTCCCTTCCAACCCAAACCAGTCTGGGATTTTAAATCAGTACCAGTAGGACCAATAGGTCCCAGGTACACCTGGGACACCTGCTGCAACTCGATGATTATCAGGTTGTGAATCATACTGTGGAAACGAAGTAGTAACTGTGGGGGAAACATTAAAAGTACTTAAAATTATCTTTCTGAGGGATTACAGGATGGTGGGGTGGCACCAAATGAAGTGTGCCTTCTTACTTTTGGAGGTAGTAAAAATGGTATTTGATTGACAGGAAGGATGATACTGGTTCATGGCCAAGTTATTTCATTGTCTTTTCAAAGTTTTCATGTCACCTGCAGTTTGTTACTGATTAAGGAGGCAAATGCCATTTTTTTCCCCCCTTTTAAAAAGAGAATATGTACCAAGGTCATTACAGGCAGAGGTGGGAACAGACAGATAATGGATGCATCTCTCATCCATTTTTCTGCACTGCCTGTCCCAATTAACATTAACTTAATGAGCTTTGCTAAGCTGTCTGGTGTCAGTATTTAATCACTCCAACACCTTCCTTGGGCCTGGCTCACGGTTACCTCAAAAACACTCTCTAAAACTACACCACTCTGTCTTCTGTCTGATATCCTGAGCTTTTCTTCCACTTCAACCAGCATTGGTGTGTTATTCCTGTCTTAGGGATCCACTTTTACTGGTAAATGGAGCTGTGTTTGGCTTGCTGGACACCTCCCTAGCTTAGCATGATGGCAGCTGTGACAATGTGATAGAACAGGACAAAGGAGATGCTTTTGAGATACATTTATGATACAGAGTCAAGTGTAGCCTGAAAACTGCAGTTCTGGGCAGCACCTCGAAGTTTTTAGATGGTCTTGTCTTTTGGCAGATCAAAATAAAAAGCTTCTGTCGAAGATGAAAAGAATCCATTGTTGGTAGGAAGTGATTTTGGGGTGGTTTTTTTCATGTGTTGCTCAAGTGCTCCTGACTGAAGCAGTCTAGAACCTCAGGTGAAGCTACCACGTTTTCCTGGAAGTTATTTTATCATGCAATCTAGTAGATGGAGAGTTGGGTGGGGAGAAACCTGATGAGTTCAACAAGGGGAAGTGTAGAGTTTTGCATTTGGGGAAGAGAAACACCATGTACCAGTACAGGTTGGGGGCTGACCTGCTGGAGAGCAGTGTAGGTGAAAGGGACCTGGGGGTCCTGGTAGACAGGAGGATGACCATGAGCCAGCAATGTGCCCTTGTGGCCAAGAAGGCCAATGGCATCCTGGGGTGTATTAGAAAGGGTGTGGTTAGTAGGTCAAGAGAGGTTCTCCTCCCCTCTATTCTGCATTGGTGAGGCCGCATCTGGAGTATTGTGTCCAGTTCTGGGCCCCTCAGTTCAAGAAGGACAGGGAACTGCTTGAAAGAGTCCAGCACAGAGCTACAAAGATGATGAAGGGAGTGGAACATCTCCCTTATGAGGAAAGGCTGAGGGAGCTGGGTCTCTTTAGCTTGGAGAAGAGGAGGCTGAGGGGTGACCTCATCAATGTTTACAAATATGTAAGGGGTGAGTGTCAGGGAGATGGAGTTAGGCTCTTCTCAGTGATGACCAGTGATAGGACAAGGGGTAATGGGTGTAAATTGGAGCATAGGAGGTTCAAGGTGAATATCTGAAAAAATTTTTTTACTGTGAGAGTGACAGAGCACTGGAACAGGCTGCCCAGGGAGGTTGTGGAGTCTCCTTCACTGGAGACATTCAAAACCCACCTGGACAAGTTCCTGTGTGATGTGCTCTAGGTGACCCTGCTCTGGCAGGGGGGGTTGGACGAGATGATCTTTCAAGGTCCCTTCCAACCCCTAGGATTCCATGATTCTATGATTCTAGACACATCTTTGTTGTTTCCCTTTTTTCCCCCCCCAGAGATATTACATACAGCATTTCCTTGGAAGCTGTGACAACCCTCATCGTCTTCCTCTCCTGCCAGTTATTCCACAAAGAAATCCTACGGGAGAGCATCATCCACAAGTACCTGATGCACGGGCGATGGTGAGTGCTGGGGGGTGGTACCTCCTGGCAAAGCAAAGGCTTCTGGTGGCTTCTTGAGACTGTTTGCAGTTGGAAACAAAAGACAGTGCAAGAGGCGTTGCCAGGAGGTGGATAATTCACTGCCTTGTTACCAAAGCCATTAGTGCAGGTAGGAAGCTGGTGTTCTGGCTGTTGAATATACGTGGTGCAAAGGAATCGTGTCATAGAGTCACAGAACAGTTTGGGTTGGAAGGGACCTCCAAGATCATCTAGATCCAACCCCCCTGCAGGGGCAGGGACACCTCCCACTAGACCAGGTTGCTCCAAGCCCCATCCAACCTGCCCTTGGACACTTCCAGGGATGGGGCAGCCACAGCTTCTCTGGGCAACCTGGGCCAGGGTCTCCGCACCCTCACAGTGAATAATTTCTTCCTCATATCTCACCTAAATCTCCCCTCTTCCAGTTTTAATCTATTAACTCCTTGTCCCATCACTCCCTGCCCTTGTCCCAAGTCCCTCCCCACCTTTCCTGGAGCCCCTTCAGGCACTGGAAGGTGCTCTAAGGTCTCCCTGGAGCCTTCTCTTCTCCAGGCTGAACACCCCCAACTCTCTCAGCCTGTCTCCAGAGCAGAGCTGCTCCAGCCCTCGGATCATCTTTGTGGCCTTTTCTGGAATCTCTCCATGAGCTCCATTTCTTTCTTGTGTTGGGGGATAGAAGACTTCCTCTGCTCAACAGAAAGCAGAAAACAAAAGCAAATGCTTGTAAAGGCTGTTGGAAGGTTTCAGGTTTAAATCTCACAGCCCAGATGTCAGTAAAATTGTTTTGGATGCCATTTTCATTGTTTGAGGGTAATTTCATTAACTTAAACCAGCTTTTATTTTTCAAGGTGTTTTTTTTTTAGATTCAGCTGTGGGTCTTCCCTTGTAACACTGCAGTTAAACACCTCCCTGGAGGTGTCCAAGGCCAGGTTGGATGAGGCTTTGAAGCCTGGTCTGGTGGGAGGTGTCCCTGCTCATAGCAGGGAGGTTGGAACCTGCTGAGCTTTAAGGTCCCTTCCAACCTTCACCATTCTCTGGTTCTAAGAGGCAGTACATGGTCTAGGAGGTCTGAGTTGGGAGTAGCAAGTATCTGGCCTCTGGAGAGAGGGCTGGGAATTTGGTGGCTGGGAATTTAGGGCAATGAGAAGAGTTGACAGGATACTGGTTTGAGGGGATTGGAGTCCATCCTAGCACAGCCCCCCTCTGGTCACCTCTCAGTCATGGGAATGGGAACCAACTGTTGGCTTCTGTGGAAACCCTTCTCTGTTTGAGGAGGATTGGAACCTTTTCTTTAAATCCAACGAATTTTATGGGCATTTGTCAGGGTCACTGATGTGAGGTCAGATGTTTCATTGGTCTTTGCAAATTGGCCCCAGCCACACACAGAGACAAGAATATTGAGGAGGAGGATGGTTACTCTTCTTACCTGTTCTATGGAACCAAAGCATGGAGTAAAACTAAACCAATATAATGTTTCTTTCCCTTTGGAGAAATATTTTTCCAGTTGTGTCTTGAGGAATACAGTGATGAAGGGATTGATTTAAAAGCAGTCTTGAAAAAAGAAAAGAAAAAGTAGTTTCCTTGATGCTGCTGTTGGAGGTGCCCCTGCAGAGCCCTGCTGAAGTCAGAGCAGCTTTGCATGGGCCAGACCTTGGTCTTCTTTCCCTTTCCACTCTGCTCCCAGTAACTCAGGGAGAGTGACTGTGTGTTAAGTGCCAAACACCAGCCTTTGCACCCTGCCCGGGCTTTGTTGTGCCATTTTGTTGCAAGTTGTGAGTCAACTAAAGCTGTTTCCATGTTCTTTTCAGTCTCCCATACACCAGCAGACTCGTGAAGACTTTACTGTACAATTTCATTAGACAAGAAAGAAGCCCTCCCCCTGGGACCCATGTCTTTCAGCAGCAAACAGATGGAGGAGGACTGCTTTATGGAATTGCATCTGGGGTGGCAAGTGAGTCTTATTTTCTCTACACTATATTTAAGCCTTATCAATTCTTGACCTGTCTTAGACCTGTACACACGTTGTAGCCCAGTTAGTTTTCACCCAGTGATCCCAGTGGGGGTGCTTAGGATAGAAAAGCTGTCCACAGGCCTGCTTGGGTTGTAATCATAGGTGATCTGTCATGAGATGTGGTGGAATCTGAAGCAATTATATCCAGAAGCACTGCAGGGACATGGGAGAAGTAGCACTTAGCTCCTGTTTTTCTTTTATGGAGATATTAAAAAAACCAAACAACCCACCCAAACAATTAGTGCCCTTTTTGATAAAGCTTCAAGTTACTTAAAATGTAAGAGAGACTTTTATGTGCATATTTTGGTCTTTTATAATTAATCAGTGGGTGTGGTGACTTGGTCTGTGGCTTGAGGTGAAGGTTGGACTTGGTGGTCTCAGTGCCTTCCAGTCTCAAGGATTGTGTGATGTAAGGGAGTGACTGGATGGGAATTTTAGGGCCATGTTGCAGTGTGTGCCTTTCCCAGTAGGTTGACTAATATTTTTTCCTGAATAGCATGACTGTAGAGTCTGACCTTTCCTGGGAGGACTGTTTGCTACAGAGAGAGCTTGCCTTGAAGACTCTTAAAAGTCTCCAGGCCATTTTTGGTTCAGAAAAAAGGGTTCTGGGGTTTGTTGTACTCTAGACTGTGTTTTGCTTGGTGGTTGCTCTCTTTCCCCACACCAGTTGTGTTGTTCTTCTCATGCCAAACCCTGTGCTGAATCCAAGTCACAGCACTATTCCAGGTACTAGAAGAAAAATCATCTTAATCCCAGCCCAAACCAGGGGAGTATTACACAAAAACTCTTCTTGAAGGGTTTTCTCTTCCCTCTAATAAGGAGCAACCACAGTACTTATCTAACAATGAAGGTATATGTTGTTTTCTTTTCCCCTGATCAACTAAATAACACTTTGCAAGTCAGTTGCTGTTCCAACTGGTGCTATTTATTTTGCTCTTTTGTGAAATCCATTCACTGGCAGCATCCCCAGGGGATATTAAAGTTCAGGCTCCAAGTGCCCTGCCAGAAAATGTGTCACAGTCGGTGACAATGTACATGGATCTCCTCATGGAGGCAGTAGAAGAGCAGGTCTTTGCAGCACATCACTGCTTCTGCCTGAGGTGAGGCTACACAACAGCTGCTGGAACAGCTCCTTTCTGGTTTCCAGTTGACACACTGGCTTGTGCCCAGAACATGCATGTGACACAAAACAGTTGCTTGGTTTGCAGTTTCTTTAAACAGAGAAATTAATTCAATTGTTCCCTACCATTTTATTTTTTTTTTATTCGAGTCCCAGCAGGTACCTTCTCTTCCATCATTCCAGTTGCTTAAAAAATGGCTGTTAAAATGTTTCTCTGGAGCAGTTTTTGGCAGGTGGTTGTGCTTTTGCTTGTGCCTGGAGAGCAGTTCTCATTGCCTGCTTTGGTACCTCTGACCTGATGGTTCTGACCTCTTTAGTTGTGCTCAAGTGTCTTGCTGCCCTTGTGCTGCCACAGGCCACATGGATTTTCCCTCTTCTGATTGATATGTAAAGTCCATCCAAATTGTCACCCCTCCTGTAGCTCCTCTGATACCAGAGTCCCCCCAGGACTTTTTACTCCTTGTATATCTAGTTTGCATTTCTTTGTGCAAACTCCTCAGGTTTCAGCCTAGGTCTGTTCCTGTCTCTTCCCCCACTTCCACCCCTTCCCTCCTCTTGAACCATTCTCCTGGCATAGTCCTACACTTGTTTCCTTGCTTCTTCCATGAAGTGCCAGCTCTTCTCCCAGTGAATGAAGTATCTTCACTTCAAGCTTTAAGTGAAAGGGCTTTTTGTGAAAGGAGGGGAAAAATAAGCACCACATCCTGTTAGAAAATAGAAGTATTTTTTTCTATTTGTGCCCAAACAGCTGCTTGATGTTTCCTGTGTCTGATTATCTGCCTGTATATGATGTTGGACTGTAGATGAAACTTGGACACAGGGAGATTGGGAGAGTAAATGGCATGTTTGGCCATCTGTGATCTCTCAGAATTAACCCTTTGCAGTCCTTGGGTTTCTGTAGCATCAGGTGCACGAGCAGAGAGCAATACAAGTTGGAAGACAGTGACACAAACTGATAGTCTGTTCTGGAACAGAAGCAAGCCTTGAACAATAAAAAGATGTGGAAAGCTTAGGCATGATTTTCTATTGTGTTGTTTTTGTGAATTTTGTCATCTTTACCAGATAAGAACTGAAAGAAGAAGGGAAGATTGGAAAATTAACTGTTGTGTTGTTTAGGGTCTCTTAAATACCACAAAATGCTTACAATAAGTTGACTGAAATAGTCTAAATAGAATCTATTTAGGATGAAAGGGGAGAGGATCCTGGCTTTAAAAATAATTTTGTTTTCATACAAAATTTCAAGGCCTGAAATAACCATAGAATCATAGACTAGTGAAGGCTGGAAGGCACCTTAAAGCTCATCAGGTTCCAACCTCCCTGCTATGAGCAGGGACACCTCCCGCTAATTAATAATCATCGTATTGGTTAATTGGAAATGATTTAACTTGATACCACAGTCATCTGCTTGACCACGTGTTAAGTTACGAGTATTTTGCAGTCACTTGCCCAGCAGGAGGAGATCAACAAACTCTTATAAACTCTGTTTTCAATCCACCCCCCCTTTCCTTCCTTGTGATTCAGCAGGAGTGATCATTAGACACGTTATGAGCAGTTTACCCTTTCCCACAGTCAACCTTCTCCTGCTTCCCATTCTTTGTAGCCTGCTTTTTTTTTTTTACCCTCTCATGAGCCTCCTTCACCCTGAAACCTGGTACCAGTCTCCTACTTGGTTTGGCCTTTGTCTCCATGCAAGTACCTTTCTCCACCTTTTCTCCACCTTTGATATAAAATACCTTGACCTTAAAGATCATCTAGTTCCAACTCGCCTGCATGGGCAGGGACACCTCCCACTAGATCAGGTTCTCCAAGCCCCATCCAACCTGCCCTTCAACACTGCCAGGGATGGGGCAGACCCAGCTTCTCTGGGCAACCTGGGCCAGTGTCAACCTGGGCCAGAACAACCCCATGAAGTTGGGGTTGTTCTGCCTAGAGAAGAGGAGGCTCCGTGGTGACCTTATAGCAGCTTTCCAATATCTGAAGGGGGCCTACAAGAAAGGTGGGATAGGGCTTTTTACACGGGTGTGTAGTGAGAGGACAAGGGGCAATGGTTTGAAGCTTAAAGAGGGGAGATTTAGGTTGGACATGAGGAAAAAGTTCTTTGCTGTGAGGGTGGTGAGACACTGGCCCAGGTTGCCCAGAGAAGCTGTGGCTGCCCCATCCCTGGAAGTGTTGAAGGGCAGGCTGGATGGGGCTTGGAGCAACCTGGTCTAGTGGGAGGTGTCCCTGCCCATGCAGGGGGTTGGATCTAGATGATCTTCAAGGTCCCTTCCAACCCCAACCATTCTATGGTGCAAAGGAATCATACTGTAGAATCACAGAATGATTTTGATTTTAAGGGCAGATTTCACAAATAAATTCAACACCTCTTTTTTTGCCTTAACAAATCTTGTTTGAGACGGAAAACATTTCTTTTTCCTTTCAAGCATAAAAAAAGCTTGCAAGTCTTTCTATCCTTTTGAGTTGTTGTTTTTTTTAATTTATATGGATTGTAGCTGTGCTTCCTTGTTTTGGTAGAGCCATGGAGAAGCTAAGCTCTGCAAGGAGTGCTCTAAGCTCCAATGAGGCCCGTGACTAAAATCTGGTGCCTTAAAGCAGCAAAGAGCGAACCCTTCGCGCGATTAGAACGTCGTTTTTTTTCCACTTTGCCTTCAAGGTGGTTAACCCCGTTCTGCCAAACTGCACTTGCCGACCCAAGGGTGAGGTTTTTGCAGAACCTGATCAATGGCTCTTTTTCCTTTTGAACGAGCTGTCCCCAAACACCTCCCTTCTTTCTGCCAAAGGCTCCCCCGCCAAAGCAGAGTGAAGCCAAAGAGATCAGGTGCTTAGCAGGGGATGAGTAGGAGCTATTTGAACAGTTGCAGATCTAAATCCTAGTTCCTTGTCCTGAAGCCAGTTACTATTGTTGACTAATTTGAAGCTTTACTGGTGGAAGGTGAAGTTATCACCCATGTGGTCCTTGTAGTTTAAAGCAGTGAACGTGTCTTTTTCGGACAGTTTGGGCTTGTTTGTCAGGTTTGTTTTTTTTTTTTTTCCTTTTTCAAGCCAGTGGCATTTTCCAGAGTGACTCACTTTGGGGAAAGAAAAACACTATTAACAAGTCAAGAATGTGGCACCTAGGAATAGACATCCTGGTGAAAAGAATGGATTTCCATGGTTGAAACAGAAATGTCTCTCTTATGTGGAAATTCAATGATAATCCTTGTAGGAAAGTGTGGATTTTTTTGCTTGCTTCTCAGGAATTGCATTTTGATCTTGGATTTTGAATTTGGACTCAGTCTGGAGCTGTGCTGCTGCCAAGCTGTGGCAGTCTGGTTGATGGCTCCAACTGCCCCAGGTGTGGGGACATGGTCAGACCCTGGGAGGGCACAGCCACGTTAGGACAGGCTTAATGACAAAGTTTCACCCTGATCATTCTGCCCCTGCCTGGCTGTGGGTGAAGGGCTGGAGCAAGTGGGAAGACATGGCATGTGGCTGGTGTCTGCTGTCCTGTAGATAGTTTGCTTATGGCAGTGTAAAACGGTGGCATTCCCAAAGGCATCCACAAGAGAAGGTCTTTAAGTCTTGGAAGAATAACTTGAATGTTGTCCTGGTGCTTTGGTTGTGGGCATAAAATCCCAGACTGGTTTGGGTTGGAAGGACCTTGGTTGAAGATCATCTAGATCCAACCCCCCTGCATGGGCAGGGACACCTCCCACTAGACCAGGTTGGTCCAAGCCCCATCCAACCTGCCCTTCAACACTGCCAGGGATGGGGCAGCCACAGCTTCTCTCTGGGCAACCTGGGCCAGTGTCTCACCACCCTCACAGCAAAGAATTTCCTCCTAATCTCTAACCTAAATCTCCCCTCTTCCAGTTTTAATCTATTAACTCCTTGTCCCATCACTCCCTGCCCTTGTCCCAAGTCCCTCCCCAGCTTTCCTGGAGCCCCTTGAGGCACTGGAAGGTGCTCTAAGGTCTCCCTGGAGCCTTCTCTTCTCCAGGCTGAACACCCCCAACTCCCTCAGCCTGTCTTCAGAGCAGAGCTGCTCCAGCCCTCTCATCAGCTTCGTGGCCTCCTCTGATGGTCTAGGAAGGTGAGGTTTGTAGAGAGATGTAGTATTTTTCATTAGACCAGTTCCTGCATTTGCAATAGCACAGGGATGTGTGTGAAGTGTAATACCATAGGTGTGCTACCCAAGCCATCTTCAGCTGGCAGAACTTGCAAGAATTTTACCTTTGGAGAGAGCTTAGAGTCTTGAATGTTGACACCCAAAGGAAGATTCTCTAACCTTTTTACTGGGAACTGTATTTGGATCTTGAAATATAAATTCCTTTACCAGCACCAGAGCTGGAAAGCAGCCTTATTAATTTAATCTTTCATCAACAAATATTTGTGTTTAATAGAACTAAGTGTTTTAAACTTACAGCTGAGTCTCTTTCACTGTGGACCATAAGGGAAGGATTATGTAGAAGAGAACAAGTCTGAGGAGGAGCAGCTGAGGGAGCTGGGGGGTGTTGAGCCTGGAGCAAAGGAGGCTGAGGGGAGACCTTCTGGCTCTGCAACTGCCTGAGAGGAGGTTGGAGCCAGGGGGGGTCGGTCTCTTCTCCCAAGGAACAAGTGATGGGACAAGAGGAAATGGGCTCAAGTTGTGTCAGGGGAGGTTGAGATTGGATCTTGGGACCCATTTCTTGGTGGCAAGGGTTGTGAGGCCCTGGCCCAGGCTGCCCAGGGCAGTGGTGGAGTCCTCATCCCTGGAGATGTTAAAAAACATATGTGGATGTGGCACTTCAGGACTTGGTTTAGTGGGCATGGTGGTGTTGGGTTGACGGTTGCACTTGATGGTCTTAGAGGTCTTTTCCAACCTTAATGATTCTGGGATGAGAGGCTGGAGAGGAAGGCGTGGAAGCAAATCTCTTATTCCACAACTTTCCCTTATTATCTTCTGATCCTTTCCATCTTCTGTTTCTGTCCCGTAAGACAGAAAGAAGGGGGATGACATGGAGCTGGGGAGGCAGGACAGATGGAGGGTCAGGATGACTCTGGTATCTCCAACTCAGGTATGATTTGGCTGGCTGCCATGAAGCCTCTTGCCTGTATGTAAATGACTGCTGTGGACACGAACCCATTCCTGATGGGAATGTTTATACAAAGTGAAAGGAAAACAACCTTCTGTTGTCGGGGCATCATTAGGGATTTGCTCCTGCAAAATGGAGAGTGTGTTGGTCTGACAAGCACTTGCATGTTGTTTTTTATAAGCTTTCGTGTTTGACCTTTCCAGGTAGGTTTCTGGAGAGCATTTCATCCTTCGTGCCAAGCACTGCCCTCTTTCCCACTCTTTTTGGGGCATTTTGGGAGGTTGGAAACAGGGCTGTTATCAGGGGAATGGTTCCAATTCAGTGGCCAGATTTTCCTTGGCCGAGATCCAGACCTTGTCTTCCTGTTGTGGATATTAAGAATGACAGAGTTGAGACCTTGTCACTCTGCTGCTGGGTAGGGTAGGTAATAAATTTGGAAACTGGGTTTCATAAGAGAGTTGTGGTCAGGAACAGGACAAGGTTTTCTGTCAAAATGAAAAGTTTCAGATGACTCTAACTCTGGAATAATTCCTAATAATTGTTAGAAGACTACGTTTCTTAGCATTCCTGCTAATATTTTGGATTTTTGCTCAGCATGATTAGTATGGTGGGTGTCAAGAATGGGCCAGTCTCTGTTCAGTGGTGCCTGGGATAGGACGAGGGGAAACGGCACCAAGTGACAACACAGGAAGTTCCAGCTCAACATGAGGAGAAACTTCTTTGCTGTGAGGGTGACAGAGCCCTGGGACAGGCTGCCCAGAGAGGTTGTGGAGTCTCCTTCTCTGGAGACTTTCCAGACCTGCCTGGAGGTGTTCCTGTGTGACCTGGCCTGGGTGTTCCTGCTGCAGCAGGGGGGTTGGACTCGATCTCCAGAGGTCCCTTTCCAACCCCCATGATTCTATGAATAGCTGGGAAATACACAGACCTGTAGCCTCAGTCTGACTGAACTGAAAATGTTTACTTTCCCATTAGTTCACACAAAGCCCTGACAAGAAGTGAGATGGCTTGGTGATGCAGCTCACATTCAACATTGGTTCATGTCCATTTCTTTCTGCCATGCTCATACACGAGTCTTACTTTGCTGTTAAATGGTTGTTGTAGATTCATAGAATCATCAAGGTTGGAAAAGACCTTCAAGAACTTTCAACTCTGTAGCTTTAGCAAAGGTCCTGAATGCCTCTAGGGAAGAAGGGACACTTCTTGATGATCCTCTGTAATTCAGAGTGATGGAAGAACTCTAGGAGCTTTTTATTTTTCCTACTGCACCAGGTGGACTATGATTTTTTTAAAACTATTCTGTTGAAAATGATCAGAAAGACCACAATTAGGACAAAGGTTAAATCACAACACTTAAGCATTTCAAGAAGGAAGATGGTTCAGCCTTCCACTTACAGACCAGGTGGTACAAGGGATGTGGGGCACCTTGATCTATGGTGGGAACACAGTGATGAAGTCTCTCCAGCCACGTTGGACCTGAGGCAGTACATGATGTGGGGCACCTTGACCTATGGTGTGTCTCCATAGAGTAAAATAAGTGGTCTGTAAGTTTCCTCAGTGATCCAGTTGTTTAGTCTCAAGGAAACAAATGAACAGCAAAAAATCTGGAGTAGTGTTTTTTTTTTTTTAATTAAACCCCAATGAAACAGATTCATTATTAGAATAATGGCAAGTCAGGGCACTACTCCAAGGAGACATGTTCCCATCCTTGACTCCATTGCTACCAAGCCTGACCTTCCTTGAGGTTATCCATGGGTTTTCCTCTTGCCAAAGACTTCATAGAATTAATTTGGTGACTGTAATCAGAAAAGGCTCAAGATGACATTAAACTTCTTTAAATTATTGCGATGGAGCAGGGAGAGGAGGCCAAGTGTTCTTCCTTGGCATTTTCAGAAGAAGCACTGATCTTCCATGGTCTTTCTCAAGCATCATCTGGAGCATCTGCTCCCCAAGTCAAATCTAGGACCCGCACACTGAAACTTCTAGAGGTAGGCCTGCTGTTTCAGCTAATCTGGATGATAGTTTTTTTGTTCATTAAATGGAATTTGCCAACATGCTGAAACAGAAGGATGAGGAGCCAACCAAGAGCTTATGGGTCAGGGTTAAAGGGAGGGTGGGGACAGGGGATGTTATGGTGGGAGTCTGCCCCAGGCCACTCCACCAGGAAGACCAAGTGAATGAGGCCCTTTATAGACAGATAAAGTTCATGTTCACAAGTCCCAGCCCTCATGGGGGGCTTCAACCACCCTGATACCAGTTGGAGGGACAACACAGCAGGACATATAAGCAATTCAGGAGGTTTCTGGAATGTGTTGATGATAACTTCCTTCTCTAAGTGGTAGAGGAGCCAACGAGGGGAGGTGCTGTGCTGGACCTTGTTCTTACCAATAAGGAGGGGCTAGTGGGAATTTGAAGCTCAAGGGCAGCCTTGGCTGCAGTGAGCATGAGGTGGTGGAGTTGAAAGTCCTGAGGGCAACAAGTAGGGTGCACAGGAAGCTAAATACCCTGGACTTCAGGAGAGCAGACTTTGGCCTCTTCAGGGATAAAGCCCTGGAGGGTAGAAGAGGCCAAGAAAGTTGGTTTATATTCAAAGATCACCCCTTCCAAGCTCAGGACCAACGCATCCCAACAAAGAGGAACTTGAGAAAGACCAGGAGGCCTGCATGGATTAACAAGGAGCTCCTGGACAAACTCAAACATAAAAAGGAAGCCTGCAGAGGTTGGAAGCAAGGACAGGTAGTCTGGGAGGAATACAGAGAAACTGTCCAACCAGCCAGGGATCAGGATAGGAAGGCTAAAGCCCTGATAGAATTCGCTCTGGCCTGGGACATCAAGGGCAACAAGAAATGCTTCCATAATCTCACTTCGTTACAGAGAAACTTTTACTGTTGTCAGGTTTTTTTTTCCTCCTTGACTTCCTCTGCTGTTTGTCAGTTTGGGGCCTGTTTGTCAGTTTGGGGCCTGTTTGTCAGTTTGGGGCCTGTTTGTCAGTTTGGGGCCTGTTTGTCAGTTTGGGGCCTGTTTGTCAGTTTGGGGCCTGTTTGTCAGTTTGGGGCCTGTTTGTCAGTTTGGGGCCTGTTTGTGCTGTCACTTCTATTAAAGGTTAAAGGAGGGATTTGCTGCACACCGTGGTCTGCAAGGTCTTATTTGTTGCTTTGAATTTCATAACAGTTGTTCTTGGGCAGGAATGACATGTAATCCAGGTTGGAGAACTGCTGATTATGTAAAGGCTTTGTGCAATTGAGAGTGCAGTTTGTACTTCTGCAATTAAGTTGTCCTGTCTTAGCATAGATGGAAAATGTGCTCATTAACCACGTTCCTATTCTTGCCCAGTGTTCTCTTTAATTCTTCCGTAAGCTTCTAACTTGCAGTGGCTGCTGTCATGACATGTTTTGGGTTGTAATGGCTGTAGTGGTTGGAATTGCTAATTGGAGAAGATTTAGATAAGTTTTCCTGTTTTTGAGATCCCTTAACTTTCCATAGCACGAGTTCTAAAACACTCCAAAGCTTTGCAAAAGTTGTAGTTTCCCAATGGAACAATTTGTAGCAGCTGCAGCGGTCACGGAACCGAGTCCTGGTGTGACAGCACTTGGTGCAACTGAGTGGTGCAATTGCAGCATGAAGAGGAACAAATGCAGGGAAAAGTAGAATCATAGAATCATGGAATGGTGAAGGTTGGAAGGGACCTTAAAGATCATAAAGTTCCGACCTCCCTGCTATGAACAGGGGTACCTCCCACTAGACCAGGTTGCTCCAAGCCCCATCCAACCTGCCCTTCAACACTGCCAGGGATGGGGCAGCCACAGCTTCTCTGGGCAACCTGGGCCAGTGTCTCACCACCCTCACAGCAAAGAGTTTCTTTCTCATGTTCAACCTAAATCTCCCCTCTTCCAGTTTTGATCCATTCCCCCTTGTCCTCTCACTCCTTGTCCTTGTCCAAAGTCCCTCCCCAGCTTTCCTGGAGCCCCTTCAGGCACTGGAAGGTGCTCTAAGGTCTCCCTGGAGCCTTCTCTTCTCCAGGCTGAACACCCCCAACTCTCAGCCTGTCTCCAGAGCAGAGCTGCTCCAGCCCTCTGATCATCTTCGTGGCCTCCTCTGGACCCTCTCCAACAGCTCCATGTCCTTCCTGTGCTGAGGGCTCCAGAGCTGGACACAATACTCTAGTGCACTGAGCGTTGCTGCTCTGAGTGCATCTTCCATCTCTGCTGGTGCTACTTCATGAATTGAAAATATGTTCTACTTACTATGGGCTTCCTGGGACTGTCAACATTTACTAAATAAAGTGCATTAAGTGCTATGAAGAAAACAAATAGAGACTGGAAGAGTCTTGTCTCTTCCTCTGCTGTTTTGCTGTTCCCTTGGTGCACTTGTAAAAGTCAGAAATGAATCACAGAACTACCAAGGCTGGAAAAGACCTTTAAGATCATCAAGTCCAGCCTATGACCAACACCACCACACCATCTAGACCATGGCACTAAGTGCCACATCCAACCTTGCCTTGAACACCTCCAGGGATGGTGCCTCCACCACTTCCCTGGGAAGTCTTGGAGTAAACTTAGTTTAGGTCAACTTACTCTGAACAATATCTAGGGAATTGGGTCTAATAATTAATTCCTAGATCAATCAATCAAGTCCCACGAAGCTTGTCTAGTCAGGTTAATGGTTTGTCACACAACTTGTAGCTCCTTGAGGAATGTTTGTTGTTGCTAAATAGAAACCATTTATCTTTGCCATTTGGCTTCTTAGTGTTTTCACTGGAAGAAGCACCAAAAACCAACAACCCTGTGAGCTTTTGCAGTTTGTGTCTTGGAAAATAATGTGTTCTCAATTGCTGTTACAGTGTTTCTCTTCCTGTCTTTTTTTTTTAATAGCATCTTTCCTCCCCCACCTCTCTGTGTTTTGCTTTCCCTCTCCCCACCACAACCACCACCAGTCTCTTAACGCTCACGGCGTCCCCTGATATTTTAAGTAGTTTTTTTAAGTCATTTCAGCATCTTCTCATTAGGTCCAGAACTGCCATACTTGCAAATTGCAGGAATCAATTCATAAAGCACAGGAAGAGTGGTCAAAGTTTGCTTGGGCATCTCTTTAGAGCTCTCCAGTTAATTAGTTGTCAGTGAAGTTTTCCCCGAGGTTTGGCACGTCCTTGAAACCAGCACAAGGCAACTGCTCAAGGTGGAAACCTGGAACACTTGGATTCATTGCACCTTATGTAGAGATTCATCCCTTGCTTGGGCAGAACTGACATTTTCCCCTGGCACTTCATCCTCCTGAGGGGGCAGATTTTGAGAAGAAATAATGACTGTATAAATTAAAGTGGATACTTCTGTCTGGTTAGCGTGGGTGTCACGCCAGATAGAATTCCTTAGGAAGCGTGGTGGCCATCATGGAAATTGTCACTGGCTCCATTCTCCAGCGTAGGAAGGGATTTTGATCATCTGCTCAAATGCTTTTAACTCAAATTGAATGTGGTCCATTATCCATAAATTATAATCATCCCTGTCTGTGGGTGTCTTATCATTAAACCCTCACGTCTGCGTGAGATGCGTGGGAGGTAATAAAAGCTCAGGATAGAAGAGCTGCTCCATTGTACATTTTCCTGGTCCAATTTGTTCTGAACGGATTTTGAAGTCCTTTAATTTGCATCATGCTCAAAGAAATTAATGCTGTGTTTGCTCAAAGGGATATTAATTAAGCAGCACCCTGTGTTGTTTTGGTTTTCTCTTTTGGGCTTGTCCCAAATGGTGATTAAAAGCTAGTGAATGAGGTCCCTGGGCTCTGCTTGAATATATAAGGTATGTTTGTAACTTCAGTGCTGATTTTAGATACCTGAGGTAGGACTTTTACAGCAAGAACTACACGGGGGCAGTCCTTGTTGTGGAGGCAGGTGTTTCTGTAGCTGCTTGTCCTGTTCTTAAATGCATGAACTCAGGCAAGAGAAGCTGGGTCGTAATTTTCTCTATTGGAAGGATTCCTGGATGTGCCTTGAGTGTAAACATTAAAAGTCAATAGGTGGATCACTTGAAGAGGTGGATCAGCTGAAGCTCTGTAGCCCAGAGACAGATAAAGACAGGGAATGAACACTCAATGTGGAAAGCAGGAAAGCTGGGGAGGGGCTTTTCACCAGAGAGGGCAGTGAGAGGACAAGGGGTCATGGTTTTGAAACTGAAAGAGGGGAGATTTAGGTTGGACATCAGGAAGAAATTCTTCACCATGAGGGTAGGAAGGCACTGGCACAGGTTGCCCAGGGAGGCTGTGGCTGCCCCCTCCCTGGAGGTGTTCCAGACAAGGTTGGATGAGGCTTGTGCAGCCTGGTCTGGTGGGAGGTGTCCCTGTTCATAGCAGGGAGGTTGGAACCTGATGATTTTTAAGGTCCCTTCCAACCTTCACCGTTCAATGATTGTATGATACTGAGTCTTGTGGGGCAACCTAAAACCAAAACATCTTAAAAATGGAATTCTATCATTCTGAATCTTTGTCTATGAATGGGCTGTTATCCTCTGGGTGGATGGATAACTGTGTGGGTGAGACACTGGCTTAAAGAGTGTGGTGGTTTGTCCTCCCTCCACCACTCTGTTATGTTTTTGTCTCAAATCCTCAGAGCATCTAAACCTCTTTCAGTGTTTTCACTTTGAGCAACCACAAACTAAAGGCATGGGGGAAAGGATGGTTGTACTCAAGAGATCTGAACATCCATCTTTGTGCCTTCTGGATGACTGTAAGGTTTGAGCTGACCCTTTGAGGGAACTGTCTGTGATGGTTCTGGGATTTCTCTCTTGAATGGGAACAGTAATTTAGAATTTGCTACATGTACCTTTGATTTCTTATCCCACCATGTGTATCTAAGTCCTACCTTGCATTTATCACCTGTGTAGTTAGCTGACATTCCAGCAGATTATTCTCTGACTTTTTGTCACTGTAGATTTGATGATCTGCATTAGATTTTTGTATTCTCCAGTATCTGAAGGGCCTACAGGAAAGCTGGGGAGGGACTTTTCACAAGGGCTTGTAACGAGAGGACAAGGGGGAATGGATTAAAACTGGAAGAGGGGAGATTTAGGTTGGATATTAGGAGGAAATTCTTTGCTGTGAGGGTGGTGAGACCCTGGCCCAGGTTGCCCAGAGAAGCTGTGGCTGCCCCATCCCTGGCAGTGTTGAAGGGCAGGTTGGATGGGGCTTGGAGCAACCTGGTCTAGTGGGAGGTGTCCCTGCCCATGGCAGGGGGGTTGGATCTAGATGATCTTTAAGGTCCCTTCCAACCCAAACCATTCCATGATCTTCAGTTTATAACCCAGGTGCCTTCTTGGCTTCCAAGATGCGCATGGAAAATCAGAGGTGTTGATACTCCATTAGCCACATGGTGATCTACAGATCATCTCCCTTCATCATGCAAACTGACCGTTTATTCCTCTAATTAGTCCCTGTTAAATCTTCCAAATGCTTTTCTTCTTCTCTCAGAAGTTTGATTTTTATTTAAAAAAAAAAAGCAAAGGCTCTTAGAAATCCAGCTGTCGTGGGTGCAGTCCTGCATTCAATCCAACACAAGTATGAGCTGCTGTTGAAAGCAGCTCAAACCACAGGCTGCCACTTTTCCCTGCCTTTTTTTCTGCCCCTCCATTTTTTTTTTTTTTGCTTCTATTTGCATTTGTGTGGCCACACAGTGAGTTGTTGCAGAGAACGGAGCTCACTGAAAATCGTTCTTCCCTTCAACTTGGCAAAAGAAATGGATTTTCCTCTGTGGCTACACTAAGAGTGGTTGGTTGGGTTTTGTTTTTTTTTTTGAAGAAGGGAACAGAAAGTGGGAAGAAAGATGCAAAGAGAAGGGGCTGCTGGTTTGGTGACAGCTGTGTTGAGAAAACACCGTTGAAATGTTCTCTCCATCAACTGGTTTGCTCTTACTCCTGTTTGTTGACTCCCTCAAAAAGTTTTGCAAGGTCTTGGAGGTAAACGTGTGGGTAAAGGTGAAGCAAAGGGGAAGGGTGAGTGCAGCTTTTGTACCAGTTCCAACCCCCCTTTACTTACCCATATCAAAGTTACTTTTACTAAAACAAAACCAGCCAGTCACACACTTGTCAGCTGGGCTTGCCTGTTGTTATTTCTTGGTCAGTGAAGTCGCCAGGTAGAATCATCATAGAATCCCAGACTGGTTTGGGTTGGAAGGGACCTTAAAGATGATCCAGTTCCAACCCCCTGCATGGGCAGGGACACCTCCCACCAGACCAGGTTGCTCCAAGCCCCATCCAACCTGCCCTTCAACACCTCCAGGGATGGGGCAGCCACAGCTTCTCTGGGCAACCCGTTCCAGTGTCTCACCACCCTCACAGCAAAGAATTTCTTCCTAATATCTAATCTAATATCCTATCACTACACACCCTTGTAAAAATTACTTCATTTTAATTGATTAATGTCTTACATTTTAATTCATGTGCTAAAGCCTGGCCCTCTCAGGGTGCTCCCTTAACGCCTCCATCGCTTTTTGGCCTCTCTGAAGATTTGTCTGTTTCAGATTGTTGAAAAAAAATCTTTGTTGATTTTTATACCTTTAAACAAGCTGTTCCCAAGTTATTTTTGGCTCGACTCGATATGGTTTAGCATTGAACCTGCCAAAGCTTCTGTACCTTTTTCTTTCCTGATTTGGAAAATACAATCTTTATCCATTTAATAGTCTCCTTCCTCTGCAGTTGAGTCATGGTGCTTTTTTGTTCTGTTTGGGGCCTCTAATACCTGGTATACATCCTCTCTGAGCCCTTCATGTGGTGACTTGAAGTTGTCTTCCTGCCATCTACAAACATTTCAGAAGCTGAGCCTGTTTTCTTACCTGTTTCTTACTGCTGTGTCAACACTGAACTTGCTAACTAGCAAAATTAATTCCATTTTGATAAGATACTTGGAAACAGGAAGAATCCTCCAAACATTTTATAGGTAATGGACTTGATTTAACAGTTCTTCTGGAAATACCTTGGTGGTAGGAAATACCTAGGTTGGTGGAGGTTTGGGCTTTTTGGAAGAAAAGCAGATCATGACCTTTGAGCAAAAATTTTCCTTGTCTGCAAGCAAAGGGAAACTAGAATTGTGGGAGGTTTCAGCAGAGTTGACTCTGGAAGGAAAATCTGGGACAAATTGATTCTGCCCAGAATGGGAGATGGTTTGAGGCACCACAGCAGTTGATGGTTGGTTGATACCCACTCGTTCTGTGTGTGTCATGGAAAAACTATATGATGGAAATGTAATATGGTGATTAATGTACAATATACAAACAGAAATATGCAAACTTACATATATTTTCATCATATAAATATGTATGACCGAGTAGACTGTATAAATATATATATTTAATATGTATATACAAATATATGCCTTGTAGCTATCAAAATACCTAAAGAGATCAATATTAAAATATGCATAGGTTTTCATGGAATCATGGAGTGGTTTGGGTTGGAAGGGACCTTCAAGATCATCTAGATCCAACCCCCCTGCATGGGCAAGGACACCTCCCACTAGACCAGGTTGCTCCAAGCCCCATCCAACCTGCCCTTCAACACTTCCAGGGATGGGGCAGCCACAGCTTCTCTGGACAACCTGGGCCAGGGTCTCACCACCCTCACAGCAAAGAATTTCTTCCTGATGTCTCACCTCAGTCTCCTCTTTTCCAGTTTTAATCCATTCCCCCTTGTCCACTCACTACATCATCCAGGGGAGCTCCAAAGGGCCTCTGCCTTCAGACAGATTGATAAGGTCCAGGATGATTTTCTGTAAGAATAACTTGTTACAGAAATATAAGCAAAGAGAATGTTACATAAATAAAAATATCTATAAATCTATGTATTAAAATCAGTACAGGTATGACATCTAGATACCGTAGGCAATTTTTATCCTTGTCCTTTCAAACCAGGGCAAGATAATACAAGATAGTGCTAGGAAAAAAGATTTTGGCTTCCATGATTTCAAGTTTGGCTTCAGGTTTATCCATGTAACTCACTTCTGTCTTCTGAAGGAAGCCTCAATAGTTCATTTTTATGGAACTGCTTCTCTCAGCGACTGGAATTCCCAGAATTTCTGTCAATAGAAGATCTGTCTTTATATATATTTGTACACAATTCCTATATATTTATAGAATTGTATGTATTTATACGTGTGCATGGACACAAAAAATGTGTATAGAACCTATTCCAATGTCTCTCAGGAAGCTGAGTAGTTTACTACTTGTTGGTAATTGTTCTCTGGTCCCGATTCAGGAATGACTTAGAAAGCTGAGGATTGTTTCCAGAAATATTATTTCACTCCCTACCTCTGTGGAAACTGGAATTAGGAGAGCAGTTTTGGTAAAGCCAGTGAAAGCTTGTGCTTAGGTACCTTGCTGAGCTGGGATCTGAGGAGAGCTGATAAATGGATATTGTCCAGAGCCTTCACCAGACCAAACAGCACGTTCAGGCCAAGGGCATTGAGAGGTAAAGGCCCTTATTAAGCAGAAAATGCTCATTTTTACAGATAGGGGAAATAGAGGAAATAACATGTGTGCAGCTTGGCTGAAATGATAGAGTGAGTTGATGTGACACCTCGAATAAAATGCCAGTGTCCTGATCTTTATCCTCATGATTTCACTGCTAGGCCTCGCTTCAAGGTTAATAAAACATGCGGTTTGCGTGTGATAACTAGTGTGAGGTTCCCACTTAACTGGCAATTTTGGGTCACTTTGAGATTCATGTGCAGCATCCAAGTGTCTCTTTTTGTCTGCTCTTGTTGTAGTTCTTTGTTTTGCTCATTAATATTTAGGATGGAGGCAGTCAATATCCATTCCTTCCTTTCTGCCCAAGCTGTTTTGTCAGTGTTCCTGAAGAACCCCTGAAAGAAGGGCATGAATTTGGAATGCTGTCAGGTCAGCTGTGGTTTTGATGGGTGCAGACACCACTGAATGTTTTAGTTCCTGAGCAGTTTAAGTCTGTGCAGCCAGAAATGGTGTGTGAAAAGTGATGGTATCATAACAAACCTCAAGAAGGGGTTTTGTGGGAAGTGAGAGAGCAGCCAAGAAGGAAGATGATCTCAGCTGGGTGTTGAAGGCCATCGTGGCTTGAGCCATGGGCCTCACTGGTGGCAGGCCTTGGTGACAAGGTCCTGCTGTCACCTCTCTGCACTGTGACTGGTGAGACAGCTGAGGTACCAAACAGCCTGGCAGCATTTGTGGTTTTGCATAAAGTCAGCTGAGGAATGGTTGTGGGAGTGTTGAGGGAATGTTGGGGACAGGGGAAATGTTCTGTAGTGATAGGGTGAGGGGGAACAGTTTTAAGCTGAAAGAGGGGAGATTTAGATGAGTTATGAGGAGGAAATTCTTTGCTGTGAGGGTGGTGAGACACTGGCCCAGGTTGCCCAGAGAAGCTGTGGCTGCCCCATCCCTGGAAGTGTTCAAGGCCAGGTTGGATGGGACTTGGAGCAACCTGGTCTGGTGGGAGGTGTCCCTGCCCATGCAGGGGGGTTGGAACTAGATGAACTTTAAGGTCTTTTCAACCCAAACCAGTCTGGGATTCTACAATTTTCACCAAAAATATTAGGAGATTCCAGTTAACTCCTGAAAATCAGGTAGCCTGAAAATTAGTTCTTTGTTCAAACAGCAGCTGCTGGTGCTGGAGGCCTACAAAGCTTGTATACAACTTAGGGCTTGCTTGGTTGGGTAAGGGCTTGCCAAATAATTTTGTCAGAAGAGAGAGCTCCATGAAAACCTGAGGGACTTTTCAGAAGTGAAGGTAGTAACCCTGGAGGCCCTGGCCTGGCCCTCACCCTCGAGGTCTGTCTTGCTGCTCAAATCAGCGTTTTTAACACTTGGATTAGTCTTGTGCAGACTGAGAATTATCTTCTAGGTTATATTCAACAGTTCTGTTTCTCTTTCTAGACCTCTTGTAGATGACAGCAGAGAAGGGAGTCCTGGGTAGGTCTCAGTATTTCCTAATTGCACTCCCAGAGAGCAACACTTGACTCTTTATGGCTTGGCACTCTTGCAGAATCCTTAAGAACAGGAAGAGCCCAAAGGAATCCCTTGGCCTGTGGTAGAACATTTTTGGGTAGCGAAGATGGAAGATTTTGGAGCTGAATGTGCACGCTAGAAACAAAATTAAGCACTTCTAAGTGCAGCTCACTTCTCCTGTTGGGGTAAATTTGTAAATCGTGCCACTGTTTCTGTATAATTTTAATGTTAACTATCAATTTTTGTTGGAAAAAACTCTGTCTCTCTGAAGAAGTGTGTATATCCAGGCCGAGTCAGTAATACTTAGTCAGCCTTTTTTCTCCCTCCATAGTCTTGTATTTTTGTAGTCAGCAAATTTGATAGACCAGAATGTTTCCCAGCACTGTTCCCTCCACGCTGGCCATCTAACCAAAAGACAAGCAGCTTCATAGGTAGTAGATGCATAAGAGGACTTCAAATATCATGTATTGCAGTTCCGTTTTGTTGGTTTGAGTCCAACCTTGGCGTCTGGTGACAAAAACTTGCTACTGTCTGATGCCTCTGGAGTTGATTTCAGTTCAGAGAAGCCAAAGGGCAGGTGTGAACATAAAACATCTCATCAACCTTGGCAGCCATTTATGGCCTGCTCTGAAGAGTGAGCAGAGAGTATCATAGTATCATCATTCTGGTTGGAAAAGACCTTCCAGATCATCAAGTCCAACCAGTACCCTAGCTCTGCCATGTCCACCACCAAACCCTGTCCCCTGGCACCACGTCTGTCTTTTTAGATGTCTCCAGGGATGGTGGCTCAAACACCTCTTCGGACAGCCTGGATCCCCAAGTCCAACTCCTGCTGCAGAACAGGACAACCACAAGGTTCACACCACATTCCTGAGGGCATTGTCCAAATGTTTCTTGAATATTGTCAGGCTCGGTGCCATTACTGCTTCCCTGGGGAGCCTGTTCCAGTGCTCCACCACCCTCTGGGTGAAGAATCCCTTCCTAAAGTCCAACCTAAACCTCCCCCTGCACATCTTCCTACCGTTCCCTCAGGTCCTATCTGTGGTCACCAGAGAGAAGAGGTCAGCACCTGCTCCTCCACCTTCCCTCGTGAGGAAGCAGGAAGCTGCAATGAGGTCTCCCCTCAGTCTCCTCTTCTCCAGGCTGAACAGACCAAGTGCCTTCAGCTGCTCCTCATACAGCATCCCCTCCAAACCCATCACCAACCTTGTGGCCCTCATCTGGACAGAGAGACTGGCTTCTCTCAGCTGAGGAGGCATTTTCTGCTGGTCAAGGTAATGAAGAATGTTGCCCTGGTCTGCCGGTGGCACAGTTCTTCTAGGGGTAGGACATCATTCTCCAGGGCTGCTTTCTTTCTGAATATTTCTCTTTAAAAGTACCATTTTAATAACCTTCATACGGCTGGAGCTGGTAGTGATGCCTGTTGATAAGCTTACAGAGCACGTGAGATAGTGAAATCCAATTTTCAGTGGCTCCTTTTCAACCTTCAGTTGTTCATGAGGAAACTTTTCGTGCCGAGGATCTTCCTCGGGCCGCGTCTCTTTTATTTTTAATTGGGCTTTTTGGCGCTGCGTTAATTGAGAACAGTCGTTCCGTTGCTGAGAATGAGGTTAGGGAAAAATGTTACTTAACCGGTGGTGAATTCTTACATCTGTTTTCTTGAGGAGTTGTAGAGCCTTCATGCCTTGGAGCAGACTCTTGAGATTTGGGAAGTGGGGGGGGGGGTATAGGGGGCTGAACCCATGGAGAAGGATGTGCCATTTGCAGTCCCGCTTCGAGTTTACTTCGTCTGGCCAAGTTGCAAGGTCCTGAAAGTTGGTGTTTGCATACGTGGAGCAGAAGCTTGTTGAAAAAGTGGCAAGAAAATTGTCTGAAGGTTGAGTTTTCATGAAGTGTGTTCCGCAGAGGGTCATGCCTGGCATGTGGCACCTCTGGTGAAGTCTGTGAGCTTGTTCCACAGTAGAATCATAGAATGGTTTGGGTTGGAAAAGACCTTCAAGATCATCTAGTTCCAACCCCCTGCATGGGCAGGGACACCTCCCAGTGGACCAGGTTGCTCCAAGCCCTATCCAACCTGGCCTTCAGCATTTCCAGGGCAGCCACAACTTCTTTGGGCAACCTGTTCCAGTGTCTCACCACCCTGACAGTGAAGGATTCTGTCCTAATGTCTAGCCTAAATCTCCCCTCTTTCAGCTTAAAGCCATTCACCCTCATCCTTGGGGTGATCCTACGTGATCTCCAAGCCCTTGTCCAAAGTCCCTCCCCAGCTTTTCTGCAGCCCCTTCAGGCCCTGGAAGGTGCTCTAAGGTCTCCCTGGAGCCTTCTCTTCTCCAGGCTGAACACCCCCAACTCTCTCAGCCTGTCTCCAGAGCAGAGCTGCTCCAGCTCTTTTATCGTCTTCATGGCCCTTTTCTGGATCTTCTCCAGGAGCTCCATGTCTTTCCTGTGCTTGAGGGCTCCAGAGCTGGACAACAGTACTCCAGGTGGGAAATGTCCAGGAAGGACGTGAAGAGGCTGGGGAAGGTGCTGACATGTAGCCATCGAGAAGTAATTCAGTGATGGGATGGAGGGAATAATGAAAACTGGGACCAGGAGGAGAAGGAAGGACCTTGAGAGGTCACCTGGTAGTAAAGGTCACCTCATGCAATGAGCAAAACTCTCACCTGTGGTAGTGGATGATCTGAGACCTGGGGAAAATGGATGGCCATGAGTAAGTGTTGGTATCATCTGCATGAACAAGAGAAGGGAACTGAGGCACAGGGTGGACAACCATGATTTCTGCGGTGTCCTGAAATTGGGAACATCTGTGTTGCTTGTGTATCATAGAATCATAGGGGTTGGAAGGGACCTCTGGAGATCGAGTTCAACCCCCCTGCTGCAGCAGGAACACCCAGGGCAGGTCACACAGGAACACCTCCAGGCGGGTCTGGAAAGTCTCCAGAGAAGGAGACTCCACAACCTCTCTGGGCAGCCTGTCCCAGGGCTCTGTCACCCTCACAGCAAAGAAGTTTCTCCTCATGTTGAGCTGGAACTTCCTGTGTTGTCACTTGGTGCCGTTTCCCCTTGTCAGAAAGGTTGCAAACTTCTATTACTGCTTGTCTCAGTCACTGATCACCACAGGTTTTCAAGTCTTAGTGTTGTCCTGGGAGGGCAGCAGAGCCCATTTGTGTGGAACACCACCAGGTTTCCTCTAGGAGAAGCCCTTGTACTTGGAGACACTTTGCAATTAAATGTATTTTTACATGATGGGTCCTGCATGATTCTCCCTTATTTGTATGTCCATAGTTGGTAGATATTTGGCAATTTATGGAAATAGATTCCATGTTATCATTGATGTAAATCAGTTTTATGGTTCTAGAAAGTCTCCTTTCTGTATACACCCCAAAATATATCTACATTTTTGAAAAAAGAAAGTCACATGTGGCCTTTTTGCCAAGGAGGGGCCTTCCCATCAGCAGCCCTGTTCAGTGGGCTTTAAAAGGTTGCTCTTCCCTCTCCCTGCAAAGGGAGGTTGATCAAGGTGTGCATACATTTCTGAGAGCAAATCCTTGCAACTCTCTTGAGTGCACAGTAAACCACCAATAATTTGAGGACAAGGTTATCTGGTTAAATCCCAAGAGGATTCAGGAGCTATTTCAAAACTTTGGGCTCCAGCTCTCCAGTAAATGGCAGTCAGAGATGTCTGGCAGTCAGGAGCTCCAGTTGTTCTTTGTGCTTTATACTTGCTGTTCTACCAAGTGCACTACCTGAAGATCTGAAACCTCTTCTGGAAATGTCTGTATGTGGTGGAGGAAGCACTTCTGGCCACCCAGCCCTTGAAAGACTTTTCATCTTCTGGGGTTCTGCTAAATTGAGAATATTGGCCTCCCTTTATTTCATCTCCAAACTTATAACATGGATCATCAGTTGTCCTCACACACCGTTGCTGGGCCCACCACTGTCCTGGCTGCAAAGGCATTATTGTCCAGAGTGGTGTGATTGTGATCATGGTGGATTTTTTTCCCAAGAAAATGTCCCCTGGTCCTCTGTGGTCTTTGTTAAGATATTCAAGGTGTTTATAGCAAGACCAGTATCATAAATTCACCTTGATGGATTCCACTGCAATTCCTTAATCATTTACAGAAGCACAGAATGTTAGGGGTTGGAAGGGACCTCTGAAGATTGAGTCCAACCCCCTGCCAGAGCAGGACCAAAAACTAGGGCAGATCACTCAGAAAAGCATCCAGACAGTTCTTGAAAGTTTCCAGAGAAGGAGACACTCCACAGCCTCCCTGGGCAGCCTGTCCCAGGGCTCTGTCACCCTCACAGTAAATAAGTTCTTCCTCATGTTGAGGTGGAACTTCCTGTGCTCGAGTTTGAAGCTGGGGGGAGGGACTTCAGACCAGGGCAGGGAGTGATGGGATGATGGGGAATGGATTAAAACTGAAAGAGGGGAGATTTAGGTGAGCCATTAGGAAGAAATTCTTCACCAGGAGGGTAGGAAGGCACTGGAACAGGTTGCCCAGGGAGGTTGTGGAAGCCCCATCCCTGGAGGTGTTCAAGACCAGGTTGGATGAGGCTTTTGGAGCCTGGTCTGGTGGGAGGTGTCCCTGCTCATAGCAGGGAGGTTGGGACCTGATGAGCTTTAAGGTCCCTTCCAACCTTCACCCTTCTGTGAGTCTCTGAATGCGTAGGTGAGGTTGCAGCAAGTAATGCTTAGGCTGAATTTTAGGGAATAAAATCTTAATATTGAGGTTGATTAGATTATGGAACACTCTTCCCAAAGGATGTGGTTCCAGCTCTCTTACTAGTCCCTTAAAAACAGACTGGATAGACTAACAAAGTGCACAGGAGGAGACACAGTTGCGTGGGCAGGGGTTGAACAGAGTAAAAATCAGGTGCCTGGGGGTGCATTTTGAAACTAAACCCCCCCCCCAAACGGGGCAGTTCCTGGAAAGCCTCTGATCCAGAGTGGGCCAGGCAGCAGAATCGGTGTTGCAGAGCTTCTCAGAAATGACTGCCTTCTGCTGCTCTTGGCAAGGAGGCTGAAATTCTGGTCTCCTTTAGAAGAGGATTATTAGGTGTGAAAAACCTCCAACAAACAAGCCCTTCTCAGGCGTTTATTTTAAGGAGCCGGTCTCAGTGGTTCTGTTACACTGATGTGATCAGGAGGAACAAGCTGGCTTTTGAACCCGTGCTTTGAAAATACCATTGAAATAGCAATTAAACATGCTTTTAATCTTTCCATAGCAGTGCAGTCGTTTTTCTATCCTAGGTAGGAATGAAATCTTGCAAAGGAAGTATGATAATAAAGCACCAGAAAGAAAGTCCACGTACGTTGTCGAGACGCGTGTGTCTTTGGCCTTGCACAGCACGTTGGCTCTAGGACTGAGTGGCAGCTTGGTAGGATTTAGCGTGGAGAAGAGGAGACTCAGGGGGGACCTCATCACTCTCTTGAACTACCTGAAGAGAGGTTGGAGTCAGGTGGGGGCTGGGCTCTTTTTCCAGGCAACTAGCAACAAGACAAGAGGGCACGGCCTCAAGCTGCTCCAGGGGAGGTTTAGGTTGGATATCAGGAAGCACTTCCTCACGGAGAGGGTGATCAGACATTGGAATGGACTGCCCAGGGAAGTGGTGGAGTCACCATCCTTGGATGTGTTCAAGGAAAAGCTAGATGTGGCACTTAGTGCCATGGTCTAGCTGATGTGGTGGTGTTGGTCATAGGCTGGACTTGATGATCTTGAAGGTCTTTCCCAGCCTTGGTAATCATGTGATTCTGTGATTTGGAGCCTCAATGTGGTGTTTCAACTGATCATGCATTTACTCTGATAGAAATTGTTTTACCATTCTTGTATTCCAAACATGACATGGATTCAGGCTGGACTGGTACCTAGCTGTTGTCTCAACATGTTGAGACATGTCCTTCTTATGTCTGGGGTTCCAGAATTGGACACAAGACCCCACCTGGAGTATTGTGTCCAATTCTGGAGGCCCCAACAAAAGAAGGACATGGAGCTCCTGGAGAGAGTCCAGAGGAGGCTGCAGAGATGATGGGAGGGCTGGAGCAGCTCTGCTCTGGAGACAGGCTGAGAGAGTTGGGGGTGTTCAGCCTGGAGAAGAGAAGGCTCCAGGGAGACCTTAGAGCACCTTCCAGTGCCTGAAGGTGCTCCAGGAAAGCTGGGGAGGGACTTTGGACAAGGGCAGGAAGTGAGAGGACAAGGGGGAATGGATTAAAACTGGAAGAGGGGAGATTTAGGTTGGATATTAGGAGGAAATTCTTTGCTGTGAGGGTGGTGAGACCCTGGCCCAGGTTGCCCAGAGAAGCTGTGGCTGCCCCATCCCTGGCAGTGTTGAAGGGCAGGTTGGATGGGGCTTGGAGCAACCTGGTCTGGTGGGAGGTGTCCCTGCCCATGCAGGGGGGTTGGAACTAGGTGATCTTTCAGGTCCCTTCCAACCCTTTGTATCGTTCTTTTTCTTGCCTGTGTGTCACCCAGGGACCTTCCATCTCTCGTTTTTTTTAAAATCTCTTTGTCACAAACTGGCCTGGGTTAATTCTGTGAGTCTATTGCCAGACAGTGGAGAGCAGGAACAATATTGCTGAAATTAAAAATAGTTAATTTTGTCCTTGGTGTTACCGCGTCAGATAAAATGTCGCATAAAAGAACTTGTTTCAGCTGCAAAAGTTGCTGTAATACTTAGGACAGTGCAATCAGATCCAGTTTTTCACTCTGAGGTGGTTTTTGGTTAATCACATCAGTGTGTTTATGCCCCCTGTGACTTTAGCATTGCTTGAGGATGGAACATGCAAGTCTGTCAACCACGTAACTTGTGGAGAAGTTATCCAGGGGACAGCAATGTGCCCTTGTGGCCAAGAGAGCCGGTAGTATTCTGGGGTGCATTAAGAACAGTGTCCAGCAGGTCAAGGGAGGTTCTTCTCCCCCTCTACTCTGCCCTGGTGAGACCACATTTAGAGTGTTGTGTCCAGTTCTGGGCTCCCCAGTTCCAGAGGGACAGGGATTTGCTGGAAAGAGTCCAGCAGAGGCTACAAGGATGATGAAGGGGCTGGAACATCTGTTTGGTGAGGAAAGGCTGAGAGATCTGGGGCTGTTTAGTCTGGAGAAGAGAAGGCTGAGAGGGGACCTGATGAATGTCTCTAAATATCTGCAGGGTGGGTGTCAAGAATGGGCCAGTCTCTGTTCAGTGGTGCCTGGGATAGGACGAGGGGAAACGGCACCAAGTGACAACACAGGAAGTTCCAGCTCAACATGAGGAGAAACTTCTTTGCTGTGAGGGTGACAGAGCCCTGGGACAGGCTGCCCAGAGAGGTTGTGGAGTCTCCTTCTCTGGAGACTTTCAAGATCTGTCTGGAGGTTTTGCTGTGTGACCTGCCCTGGGTGTTCCTGCTGCAGCAGGGGGGCGTTGGACTCGATGACCTTCAGAGGACCCTTCCAACCCCTGTGACACTGTGATTCTATGCTAAGTTCTCCTCTAGCAGAGCATCTTCTTGCAGTGAGGTTCATACGTGTAATCCCATTCATTACACAACAGCTTTTGAACTTTTCAGTTGCCTCTGTGGATTTTTGGTTGCCTTTCAGGCTATTCCTGTTGATGATCTCTGCTGTCCATTCCGACCAGTTGTCCTTGTTTACTCAAACTCCTTGACTGACTTGCTTTCAATTTACCCACCATCACTTTGTCTTAAAATAGTATTCACTTCTTTGCTGTGAGGGTGACAGAGCCCTGGGACAGGCTGCCCAGAGAGGTTGTGGAGTCTCCTTCTCTGGAGACTTTCCAGATCTGTCTGGAGGTGTTGCTGTGTGACCTGCCCTGGGTGTTCCTGCTGCAGCAGGGAGGTTGGACTCGATGATCTTCAGAGCTATCTCCCAGCCCCTATGATTCTATAAAGATCAGTCCATATTTCCTGTGTTTCAGCTTTGCTAGTGTCTTACTGCAACGAATCTTCCAAAAACATCCAATGAGATTTGCCTAAATGAACTGTAGCTGCTGTTTTTACCCTCCTTTAAGCTATTATACCCAGTGCTCCTCTCAATGAGTTGCTAAAATAATGACCTGAGATGTTAAGGACGTGCTTATAAAGTATAACAAGTCTGACTGGAGACATTATGTGAACTGCACCTTGACAGAGCAGTTGTCTGGCTGATGCAGCCTCTCCCATTTCTGATTCCATGGACAGCTTTTCCCTCTCCCAGTTATTATCACACAGCATCCCCCTGGCAACTCGAGAAGTTGCTTACATGGAAAAGTGTCGGTAGGAAAGTATTTCTGTATTTTTAGCTTTCTTCTAACACAATGTAGCAGCTGGAAACAGGGACAAGAGCCAGCACAACATGAACTGCCAGCTCTCCATGGGCCACCAGAAAGTGTTCAGCAGACCACAGCGTCAGAACCAGTGAATCAAAAATGTGACACATAATAAGCAGATGAAATAAAAAAAAAAAAAAAAAAAAACACAAAAAACAACCCCAAACAAAACCAACCCTCAAGTTCCCAAAGCTGCTGCTTGAATGTCCTAAGAATGAAATAGGAATTGGGATGGTTTTTTGAATAATATGCTGGTGGGCTTGGTGGAGGAAGTAGATGATGGTAGCAATTAGATGCAATGAAAATCACTTTGGCTTTAATTCTTCCTCAATCAGTCTTGACTGTTGTTGCAGCATTGAACAATTCTGGATGCTGGAAGTTTCCTGAATAGGGAAGCAGGGTGTGGAGCTAGGACTGGATTTGAACAGAGTGCTGAAAGATAGGTTAGATATCTTCTGTTTGGTGGGGTTTTTGTGGTTGGGTTGTCTTGTCTGATATGGATTGATTTTTCCCAACTTCTGTAGCCTCATTTCCAGGTGTTCTTTCCCCTTTTCTCAACGAAGGAGCAGGATGGTTATTCTGGAAATGTTGAAATGAGAGGAAGGGATCAAGATGATCTTTTGAGGATCTTCATGTCTACCAAAACTCTTAGTACTTCTTTGCAGTCTTGAAAGCAGCACCTCAGCCCCGTGCACTCTGCAAAATAGTTTCCAAAGCAATTAAACTCCTTGAAAAGATGCTAATGATGAGTGATAGAACTTGAGTTTGGGTGTGGGGGGGGGGAAATGAGGAAAGGATTTGCTCTGTCACCAAGCTCCTGTGAGGACAGAAATGGCCATATCCAAAAAGGCTGTGCCAGCAGGAATTAAAATGTAATGCTTGTGCTTAAACTTTATAAAGGAAAACTTGAAGTTCTATTATGAATATGATTGTCTTGCAACTGCTTTAACTAATAAATAAAAAAAAAATGTCTCCTTTTCCCAGAAAGAGACTTTGAAATTAGTAACACCAGTTTCTTCTTGTTTATTTAATGCTCTTTCTGGGGAGAGGGCTCAGAGTTTAGCTTCCAAGCTCAGAGGGTTTATCTTCCAAACCTTTACACTCAAGGTTGGAAAGTAAGACATGTTTTGTGAAATAATTACATTTCATTAAAACCTAGAATGATTTGGATTGGAAAAGACCTTCAAGATCATCTCGTTCCAACCCCCTGCATGGGCAGGGACACCTCCCACTAGACCAGGTTGCTCCAAGCCCCATCCAACCTGCCCTTCAACACTTCCAGGGATGGGGCAGCCACAGCTTCTCTGGGCAACCTGGGCCAGGGTCTCACCACCCTCATAGTGAAGAATTTCCTCCTAATGTCTCACCTCAATCTCCCCTCTTCCAGTTTTAATCCATTCCCCCTTGTCCTCTCCCTCCCTGCCCTTGTCCAAAGTCCCTCCCCAGCTTTCCTGGAGCCCCTTCAGGCACTGGAAGGTGCTCTAAGGTCTCCCTGGAGCCTTCTCTTCTCCAGGCTGAACACCCCAACTCTCTCAACCTATCTCCAGAGCAGAGCTGCTCCAGCCCTCCTCAGCATCTCTGTGGCCTCCTCTGGACTCTCTCCAACAGCTCCATGTCCTTCTTATATTGAGAGCTCCAGAACTGGACACAGTTCTCCAACTTAATTACTTTGATAACCATCCCAACAGTTTGTAGATAGCCTCCCTTGCCATAAGGATACGCAATGCTGGCAGGTCAGCTGGCCACAAATTTCAGTGCTTGATAATGAATCAGGTTTTCAAGTACCCTCCTCTGCTCTCCTACCTGTCTTTTGGTTTTAAAATGTCTTTCAAGGTTTGGTTTGTCACGTGATCCTATAAAGAAGTGCATTTAGATGTTCTCCAAGGAAGGACAAACACCAGCCTTGTTTGTAACTTGTTTTCTAACAAATGCCCGAGCGTCAGGCTGAGACTTCTGCAGGATTGTGTTGTGGGATCTCCCTCCCTGGAGGTCTTCACGGCCAGGTTAGATGAGGCTGGTCTAGTGGGAGGTATCCCTGCCCATGTCAGATTTTTATTTATTTTTTTTTAGGCTAAGAAGGCTTCAATTGTGGTGCTTTTTATTAGAAATAAAGCTCCTTCAAGCTGCCTCACACCCAATGGCTTTAGTTCCTCGCCCTTGACGTGGCAGTAATTGCCTTGCAGTCGTGTCGGTGAAGAGGATGTTGGTTTATTACAAGATCTGATTGTGTAACTGGATTTGAAGAGAAATACTCTGCCTGCCTTGAGATTTTGTAGGGCTGAGAGCACTTTTTATTCTTTTAATTGGTTTTACAAGACTTGAGGGTTTTGCTGCCAAGTGGCTTTTAGGGTTTTAGCCTCGAATCTCACCGGCTGGAAGATTGGAAATGAAACTTTCTGAGTGTTTCTGTCATCTTTAAGGAAGTGTGTTATAATTATTTTTTTTAATATAGGCTTTAATAAAAAAAAAAAAAAATTTCAAGAGGTCTCTGAAGCAAAAAAGTTCTCTCGATTGAAAGAGGTGATGAGATCCTCAGTCTCTGCCACGGAATTTCAAGGAACACTCAAAAAAATGAAGTGCTCAGGAAGCATTTGGGGACAAATCTCATCCAACGGGACTGGGAGGGGCTGCTTCTCACCTGGAATGTGTCAGGGACCCAGATGTGATAAAGGTAGAGGCCCAGTGACACTCAAGTTGTCATTTGTCACCGTAGCCTTGGGGGAGGGGAGCATGTTTTATGTCTTCCCCTGACTTCTCCCCCAAGTTTTATCCTTTCCCCTGACTTTTTCCTCAGAAATGCTGAGTCTGCAGCAACTCTGCTTCAGCGTTGGTGCTTTTCTTCTTGTTTGTTTTTTCCCCAGTGAAACACAATCTCATGAGTGGTGACAAAGACCAAGGCCTTATGGATCTGCATGAGGTGGCTGAGGGGAGTTCTCTAATCCTCTCCTGCTGTTCCTTCTCCCTTCCAGTCTCCTTTATTCAGAATTTGGGCATGAAGCTGGTCAACTTGCTTCGCCAACATCCCTGTAATGAGGAACAGGAATTGCAAATCAGTATTTTAGTATGGGAGTTAATGGTTTTTAATGCTGTAATGATTAAGAATGAAAATGACTCTTATGTTTCAGGCTCAAACATCAAAGTTTCAACAGGATGATAACGAGGGTGAAAGTCTCCAGAGAAGGAGACTCCACAGCCTCTCTGGGCAGCCTGTCCCAGGGCTCTGTCACCCTCACAGCAAAGAAGTTTCTCCTCATGTTGAGCTGGAACTTCCTGTGTTGTCACTTGGTGCCGTTTCCCCTCGTCCTATCCCAGGCACCACTGAACAGAGACTGGCCCATTCTTGACACCCACCCTGCAGATATTTAGAGACATTCATCAGGTCCCCTCTCAGCCTTCTCTTCTCCAGACTAAACAGCCCCAGGTCTCTCAGCCTTTACAGTTGGTGTGGAACGATGACTTAAATAAATTTTTGTACCTATCTGAAGTGAATGAAGTTTTGGTGCTTTTGTTCCATGTGTATTTTCCTGGCAGTTGAGACAACAAAGGAATCAATATGCCTGTTTCTTTGACAGCACAAATAGGGATTTGTCACTTCAGACTTGTATTTCTTTGTAACTAGATTTTTGAACTTCAAATGTTTGGAAACAGTTTGTCCTTTCCCTACCTGTGCATCTTAACATCCCACCTCTTCAAAAGGCATTTCAGAGCAGTGCAAGGGCTTCCAACTGGAGTGCTCTTGCAAGTTGTTTCATCTTCTGTAGGAATCCAAAAATAGGAGCCTGAGTTGAACAGTTCTGTAACATGAAATCTAAATTGCTCTTAATCCTGCAGAGATTGTTTTGCTAAGAAGTTTATTATTTGCTATGACGTTGTCTGCCCACAATGGTGAGCAGGGATGATGGGCTCTACAGGAGTCTCAATCTGGAGGTTCTGGTTTAAGCAGTGTTAGTTTTTCTTACCGTGTTTTGCCTAAAATAGGCTGAGTTGATTAAAAATCGAATACAGGAGAAAGATGCTGCATGATGGACCAAGTTGGTTTTATTAAAAGAGGCAACATAGAAGCTTCTTTTCTTCTTGTTCCGTGATATTATCAGAATTGTTACCCAGATCCTTCAGCTGGCATCTGCTCTGTGTTGCTTCTCCCCTTCACATGGTGGGACTGGATGATCTTAAAGGTCTCTTCCAACCAAAATGATTCTAACAGTTTCACCTCTCCTAATTTCCTTGCCATCTATTCCTGTGATGTAATTTCCTTGAATTTCCAGTCATCTTTCCATTCCCACCTCTCCGTGCCCACTGCTGCATGACTCCTGGAATTCTGATTGTGCAAAATCAAGTAACCATGTTGAGGAAACTGTGATGTTGAGAAATCTCATTGTACAAGGGGGGGGGTTTCCTTCTTCTCTCTCCCTCTCAGATGCTACCTCTTCCTCTAAAGGAGCTTTGCTCACTAAAATGTGAACACAATATTTGTTTGCCTTTTGTAGAATCATAGAACCATGGAGTGGTGAAGGTTGGAAGGGACCTTGAAGCTCATCAGGTTCCAACCTCCCTGCTATGAGCAGGGACACCTCCCACCAGACCAGGCTGCACAAGCCTCATCCAACCTGGCCTGGAACACCTCCAGGGAGGGGGCAGCCACAGCCTCCCTGGGCAACCTGTTCCAGTGCCTTCCTACCCTCATGGTGAAGAATTTCTTCTTGATGTCTCACCTAAATCTCCCCTCTTTCTCTCTAGCTGGCCTGTGGACAGTCTTCACGCTCGGTGGGGTGGGCAGCAAACCAACACGTCAGCTGGAGCAGTGCTCCCCTCTTGCCAACCAGAGTCTCCTGCTCCTGCTGGTCTTGGCTAATCTGACTGATGCTCCTGATACACCAAATCCCTACAGACAAGCTATTATGTCCTTCAAGAACACACAAGGTTTGTACCTCTTTTTACTTCTAAGCATGAGCTGATGAAAATGAAGTGTTAAGTTGCCTACTTAGAGGTTCTCCTTCCAAAATTTATTTTCCTTCTAGCCAGCCCATTGAAGAGCAATAATCATCATGGAATGGTGAAGGTTGGAAGGGACCTTAAAGCTCATCAGGTTCCAACCTCCCTGCTATGAGCAGGGACACCTCCCACCAGACCAGGCTGCACAAAGCCTCATCCAACCTGGCCTGGAACACCTCCAGGGAGAGGCTTCCATAACCTCCCTAATAGTATATTTTCTTCTGGGAATTTTGAGATGGAGTTCCTCAGTTGCTGGAGCTTAGTGGAAGGGGCAGGGCAAGTCCTTCAGCCTTCAGAAATTTTAGAAGGCTTCATAATTTCATAAAATCCAAATCTGACCTATAAGGAGGTTGGTTATCCAAGAGTCCCCTAGAACTTTATAGCACTTTGGGGAAATTCTCTTTAGCTGGAGTCACGTTCCTCAGAGCCAAGTAATTGAATTGGGAACTGGATTAATTTGCTAACTCTGTCCTTGTATGGCAAATATGAGGAGGGATTGGTTAATGGAAACACTTCCATATATACAAAATTTTCAGAATTGTTTCAGTGCTGGCCTGGGTTTTGGGTAGGTTGCTTCCAGTTTGGTATCAGGCAGCTGCACGTGTGCTGCTGACTCAGTGCCCTGCTGGAGAGGGGCTTGCTTGGGACTCAGCAATACCCTCACACAGTTTTAAAACTGTTACAGCATTAAAAAATTCTAAAAGACCCTCTTCTGTGGCAAAAGCAGCATATTTTCTCTAGATGGGAACATTCGTAGCATGATTTATTGCTTCCTGTTAACTTGCTTCCACTGGCAACGTTCATGAAACTGAGCTTAAACTGGATTCCTGTGACCATTCTGATGGGCTGGCAAAAGGAAAATGATATGAAAAAGGAAGGTTATGGTCAGAATGATCTCTAGTATGTGACTATAATATGAAAACTGGCTTTTTTAATGTAGAATGATGGAATGGTTTGGGGTGGAAGGGATCTTTAATGAGGCATCTTCAATCAGATCAGCTTGCTCAGATGCAACCTGACCCAGAATATTTCCAGGGATGGGGCATCTCCCACCTCTCTGGGCAACCTGGGCCAGGGTCTCACCACCCTCAGCATAAACAGCTCCTTCCTTTTGTTGAAGTAATTTAATTTAATTGGGACAGAACGGATCAGATTCAGGATGGTTTTCTTTATTCTACCTGGTCTAGAATAGCTTCATTTTAATGTTGGACAGTGTAACGTTCTGTAGGGCAGGCTGCTATGGCTGATAAATTTTTTAATACTGTTTAGTTTGGGGTTTTTTAATACCTTTTAATAAAACAGGCAGTGAAGTGCCATGCATAGACGTGCCATGGTTTAAACATGCTCAGAAGTGAAGCTTAAAAGTCAGTGGGCAGTCCTCAACTAATGGACCCTGGCATCAAGTTTCTTCTTGATACAACATGTTGAATTGACCTTGATCTTGACTGAATTGATCTGATCTGGCTTTATACATCCAGGTGTTCCCTAGTAGAGAGAAATATGTGCCTGATGCAGGATGGTTTTAAACCACTGTGTCCATAGTTGTACTCTACAGCTGCCTGAGAGGAGGTTGGAGCCAGGGGGGGTCGGTCTCTGCTCCCCAGGAACAAGTGATGGGACAAGAGGAAATAGGCTCAAGTTGTGCCAGGGGAGGTTGAGATTGGATCTTGGGACCCATTTCTTGGTGGCAAGGGTTGTGAGGCCCTGGCCCAGGCTGCCCAGGGCAGTGGTGGAGTCCCCATCCCTGGAGGGCTTTCCAAGCTGTGTAGATGTGGTGCTGAGGGCCATGGGTTAGTGGTGGCCTTGGCAGTGCTGGGTTAATGGTTGGACTGGATGATCTTGGAGGCCTTTTCCAGCCAAAAGGTTCCTTGATTCCTATAACCATGTAGGGTAGTTGCCTCCCCAGTCCTGCTGGCAGGGAAGTGTTTGCTCCAGTCCCTCCTGCTGAGCTCAGCTCAATGCCTGGAGCTGTTGCCCCTGGCCCAGGCCAAGAGAAGCAGCAGCTCCCCAGCACGCCGGCTCCTCCAGGCCCCCAGAAGCCCAGTGGGAGCCAAGGCTCCTGTGGGGCTCCTGCAGGTCTTCCAAGCACTTTTTCTTCCCTGAGAGGGTGTAGATGTTGTTCAGGAATAAGTGACAACTATCACATTCTTCCACACTGAAAGGAGTTTAGAAACTGTGCTAAAGAACAGAGACTAAAAAGAAAAGGGAACACAAGATACCCCCACGGAATCCCAGACTGGTTTGGGTTGGAAGGGACCTTAAAGATCATCTAGTTCCAACCCCCCTGCATGGACAGGGACACCTCCCACTAGACCAGGTTGTCCCAAGCTCCATCCAACCTGCCCTTCAACACTTCCAGGGATGGGGCAGCCACAACCTCCCTGTGTTAACCCACTCAACTCCCTCCCACACCTTTGTTTCATGAAAGATATGTTAGTCTTGACCTATGCACATCTGCTCTTAGTGGAGCTCACATGGGAGGACAACCTCAGCTTTTAGCCACAGCTGAAGCTTCATGAGACCCTCTTAAGGTTTATGACCATTAGTGAGAAGAGTTAAGGATGAGTTTTGTTTCCTTCTCACTGTGGTGTCTGTATAAAATATTCCACCCTGAGATTGGTAGAAAATTCACCAATAGCTGGACATTAAATGCATTCGTTAAAGGTTGTTTTGTTTCTTTTTCTTTCAGATAGCTCTGCTTTCTCCTCATCAAATCCCCACGCTTTCCAGATTAATTTTAACAGTTTATATACAGCTCTGTGTGAGCAGCAGAAATCTGATCAGGCAACTCTCCTGTTGTACATGCTCCTGCACCAAAATGGCAACGTCCGGACCTACGTGTTGGCACGAACCGACATAGAAAACCTTGTAAGTATTGCTCTGCTTGCTCTACTCATCCCCAGGGGTTGGTCCTGGAAGCTTGGAGGTCACTAACTGCCACGGTCCCCTCTTCTTTGGTGGGGGCAGTAGGTTCTGGCTCACTTATTTGCCAGGTCTAGCTCACTCACTCCTTTTTTATTCCATCATCTCAGGAGTATGGTGTTAAACGTGTCACTGCAGTAAAAGATGGTACAGATTGAGCTACCAGGTTGTCCTTGGTTCCCTCTTTCTCAGTGCCACTGTCAGATCCAGGTCACACCTGCTGATCTCTGGGCATGGTGAAAAGGGACTGATAGCAGGTATCATACTACTCATTATATTATATGTAGTTTTTTTAATATTCAGGCCAAAAACTTAAATTACTGCATGCATAAGCTGCATGTTTGCTGCTTTTGAGGCAGTCTGGCCAGCAGGGCCAGGGAGAGGATTGTCCCCCTCTGCTCTGCTCTGCTGTGCTCTGGTGAGACCCCCCTGCAGGGCTGGGGCCAGATCTGGGGTCCCCAACACAAGGACATGGAGCTGTTGGAGTGAGTCCAGAGGAGTCCACGGAGATGCTGAGAGGGCTGGAGCAGCTCTGCTCTGGAGACAGGCTGAGAGAGTTGGGGGTGTTCAGCCTGGAGAAGAGAAGGCTCCAGGGAGACCTTAGAGCACCTTCCAGTGCCTGAAGGGGCTCCAGGAAAGCTGGGGAGGGACTTTGGGCAAGGGGGAATGGATTAAAAGTGGACAAGGGGAGACTTAGGTGAGACATGAGGAGGAAATTCTTTGCTGTGAGGGTGGTGAGACACTGGCCCAGGTTGCCCAGAGAAGCTGTGGCTGCCTCATCCCTGGCAGTGTTGAAGGGCAGGTTGGATGGGGCTTGGAGCAACCTGGTCTGGTGGGAGGTGTCCCTGCCCATGCAGGGGGGTTGGAACTAGATGATCTTTCAGGTCCCTTCCAACCCAAACCAATCTGGGATTCTATGCATTGAGGGCTGCTAGTTAACAAAATGAGCTGTTACTTGACTAATAGGCCAAATGTCTTACAGGGTTGAGCTGAGGCTGAAACTCCTCAGGGGAGCAGCTGAGAGATTTTATAGAAATGCATCTGTAGTGACTTCTTAGCTGCTTGAAATAGGATTGTGGTCAGTGGCCAGGAGAACAGACACCTGGTACAGTTTTTGTAGGTTAGAAATCAGCTTCCTCTCCCCACTACATTGAGTCATGTCACAAACCACTAACAAATCCCACTTATTAAAAAAGCATCTCCTTTAATAAGATAATGGCTGTCTAGGGGAATTGGTAACAAATAGAGAACCCTTTCCATTTTAATATTTGAAATCTTGCCAGGTCATTAGATCCCTTGCCTGTTTGCTAGCAGATATGGAACGAGTTTGGTCTCAGTCCAAGTTCTAGCAGATGTCTTGCTAAAATCAGTGTTGATAGACCTTGTTGGCAAACTCGGGTGAGATGTTTGATATTGAATTGATATTGAGTGGCCATAAGCTCTTCAGGAGGGACAGGCAGGGAAGGAGGGGTGGTGGAGTGGCCCTGGATGTTAGGGAGTGTTTTGATTGTGTAGAACTTGACAAATGTGATGGTGAAGTCGAGTGCTTATGGGTAAGGATTAGGGGAAGGCCAACAAGGCAGACATCCTGTTGGGAGTGTGTTACAGGCCACCCAACCAGGATCACACACACAGAATCCCAGAATCACCAAGGCTGGAAAAGACCTTTAAGATCATCAAGTCCAGCCTATGACCAACACCACCACATCAGCTAGACCATGGCACTAAGTGCCACATCCAGCCTTGCCTTGAACACCTCCAGGGATGGTACCTCCACCATGAGGAGGCTGATGAGGCATTCTTCAGGCAGTTGGCAGAAGTCTCCAAGTTGCCAGCCCTTGTTCTCATGGGGCCTTCAATTTACCAGACATCTGCTGGAAATACAGCACAGCAGAGAAGAAACAATCTAAGAGCTTCCTAGAGTGAGTGGAAGATAACTTCCTGACACAGCTGGTAAATGAGCCTACCAGGGGTGGTGCCTCTCTAGACCTGCTGGTTGCAAACAGGGAAGGATGTGGTGGTCGGAGGCTGTTTTGGGCTTAGTGACCATGAAATGATAGAATTCTCAATTCATAGAATCATAGAATGGTGAAGGTTGGAAGGGACCTTAGACATCATGAGGTTCCAACCTCCCTTCTACGAGCAGGGACACCTCCTACCAGACCAGGTTGCTCCAAGCCCCATCCAACCTGCCCTTCAACACTTCCAGGGATGGGGCAGCCACAGCTTCTCTGGGCAACCTGGGCCAGTGTCTCACCACCCTCACAGCAAAGAATTTCTTCCTAATGTCCAACCTAAATCTCCCCTCCTCCAGTTTTAATCCATTCCCCCTTGTCATCTCACTCCCTGCCCTTGTGAAAAGTCCCTCCCCAGCTTTCCTGGAGCCCCTTCAGGCACTGGAAGGCCACTGTGAGGTCCTCCTGTAGCCTTCTCTTCTTCAGGCTGAACAGCCCCAACTCTCTTAGACTGTCTTCACAAGAGAGCTGCTCCAGTGTTTGGATCATTTTCATAGCCCTGCTCTGGGCATGTTCCAACAGGTCCATGTCCTTCTTGTGTTGGAGGCTCCAGAGCTGGACACAGAATTCCAGATGAGGTCTCACCAGGGCAGAGTAGAGGAGCAGAATCACCTCTCGATCTGCTGGCCACACTTCTCTTGATACAGCCCAGGATGCAGTTGGCCCTCTGGGCTTCTGTTGCACATTGGTGGCTCATGTCCAGCTTTTGGTCCACTCATACCCTCAGGTCTGTTTCCACAGGGCTGCTCTCAAGTGTGTCCTCTCCCAGCCTGTATTCATATCTCTGGTTGCCCCAGCCCAGATGCAGGACCCTGCACTTGGCCTTGTTGAACCTCATGAGGTTCACCTGGGCCCACTTCCTCCAGCTTGTCCAGGTCCCTCTGGATGGCATCTTGTCCCTCTGGCATGTCAACTGCACCACCCTGCTTGGTGTCATCAGCAAACTTGGTGGTGAAATGAATTCTTTGAAATCAAGTGGAGGTGTGTGCAGCGTTTGAGAATGACAATGTCTGTCACATCATAAAACTTCCAAAAGAAGCAGGAGGTGCCTGTGTCCAAACAACTCCAGGTGCAGGTACCCAGGTGCTCTTGGAGGATATTTTCATGTGTTATCACCAATCTTTCCTCCCCCTCAAAACAAGACAAATCAGAAAACTCCAGAATCCCAGAAAGAATCAGTGACATGAACCACTTTGTGGGGAAAAAGCTGAAGAGAATTGAGAAAAGCACTGCTGGGAAGTCAGCAGCATGTTTGGAGTATTTGGTATTTAATACTACATTTGGAAACTCCTTGTGCTCTTCATGCTTTTTGTGATCACTCCTGACACGTTCCTGACACCTTGGTCCAATCCTCTTGGTTGATGCTGGCTGGTAAGGATGAGTGGCAACCAACTGAGAGGAGCAGCTTGAGTTGCTTCATAACACAAACACAGAAAGGATTTGGGGGGTGGGAGGGTTCCTGGGTGAAGCAACCATGATCTCCTCATTGCAACCCTGTGGTGCAAAAAGGCTAATTTAGTAAATGAGACAAAGGGGCAGGAGGAATGAAGCTGGTTTTTTTCCTTCCCTATATGGCAACTGCAAGAGTGGTGCCTGCTCTTCTGGTGCTGTGCTACCAGGCTTTGTAAAATAGTTACAGGCTCTTGAGAAATGAAGAGAATGTAGAGGAACGTGAGGGGTTTTTTTTTTGGCTTTCAAATGAATAACAAAACTGGGAGAGGCTTAAAAAGTTAATGTAGTTGAGTTGGTCAGAAAAGAGCTTGAGAACCATCTGGATGTGTCTGTGCCTTCACAAGGAGAAAGCCTGGAAGGGAAAGGACTCACTGCTGGTTGAGGGAGGTGTGCTGAGAGCTAAAGCCTGGAGGTTGAATCCCACAACAGAGGAAACCAGTGAAGGTAATGAATTCAGAGGCAAGACACTGCTCTCTCTGGGTGTCTTTGAGTGAGGGTGGGTGGCTTTTTGGAGGCTTCTTCATACAGAGGCAGTTGGGTGAAGCATAAGAACCTGTGCTACGTGAGAAATGAGGTCAACTGAGTACTCATCTTAGACCTGGAGGGGGTTTGCAGGTTGTCTCTGTTACTCTGCACTCTGCCTCACCTCTGCTGTCTTTGCCCCTGTTTAATTCTTGCTGGGTTTGGTGCCCAGGAAGCATCACTAGCAGACGTTTGGGGACATTTCCTAGGGGGGGTTTAAAATGTGTCTTTGCTCTTTTGTAACTTGAGTTGCATTTGTAAATGGATTCAGGGTGGTTTTATTAGCTGATGGAATAGGTGGTGTCTCAGCTTGCTCCTCATTTGCATATGAATCTGCCTCTGCCGGTTAGATATAAAGACCTTCATCTTCTGTTGTGCTTTAGAATGCTTCATTAGTGAGGGAATGCATCATTTTTGCTCTTATAAGTAGTGTCTTGTTGGAATCATAGAATCATAGGGGTTGGAAGGGACCTCTGAAGGTCATCAAGTCCAACCCCCCTGCTGCAGCAGGAACACCCAGGCCAGGTCACACAGGAACACGTCCAGACGGGTCTGGAAAGTCTCCAGAGAAGGAGACTCCACAGCCTCTCTGGGCAGCCTGTCCCAGGGCTCTGTCACCCTCACAGCAAAGAAGTTTCTCCTCATGTTGAGCTGGAACTTCCTGTGTTGTCACTTGGTGCCGTTTCCCCTCGTCCTATCCCAGGCACCACTGAACAGAGACTGGCCCATTCTTGACACCCACCCTGCAGATATTTAGAGACATTCATCAGGTCCCCTCTCAGCCTTCTCTTCTCCAGACTAAACAGCCCCAGGTCTCTCAGCCTTTATGAACGAAGAGGATGTTTGTGTGTCTTCCATAACTTGCTGCATGTCACTTGGGGTCATTTTCTAAAAGAACTGGGTTAAGTACCTGATGCCTTTTGGGATCTTCACGTCTGGAATTTGGCAAATGGAAATTTGGGATTTCAAACTTATTGAAAGTACCTGCAAGGATCCTCATGCCTGGAAACATTCCAGCTCAGGTTGGACGGGGCTCTGAGCAACCTGATCTAGTTGGAGATGTCCCTGTTCACCAAGGGGTTGGACTGGATGGCCTTGAAAGGCCCTTTCCCACCCAAACCATTTGATGATTCTCCAGGAGGTGGTGGGAGTGGTGAAATAGGGGTCAATTAGCCAAGTTTTTCAGAAGCTGGGTGTTGTGGTCTGCGGGTGGGAGAACGTTGAGCTGCTTTCTGTTTGGAAGAGCAGTTAACACCCAGATGGCAGGTGAAGATGCCAGTGAGATGCCTGCTTGTAAGAAATGAGCTGTTGCTGTTGAAGTGTTTGCTGTGGCTGCTGAGCTCTGCTGCACATTTTGTTGCTGCACAACGAGTCTGGACTGAAATCATGTCTGTGCTGATGGATTTATATTCACCTATGCTGAAGCAACATGTGTTAGTAGTCATCTGGTAATGATGGGTCCCCTCTGCTCCCAAGGAACAAGTGGTGGGACAAGAGGAAATGGGCTCAAGTTGTGTCAGGGGAGGTTGAGATTGGATCTTGGGACCCATTTCTTGCTGGCAAGGGTTGTGAGACCCTGACCCAGGCTGCCCAGGGCAGTGGTGGAGTCCCCATCCCTGGAGGGCTTTCCAAGGTGTGTAGATGTGGTGCTGAGGGCCATGGGTCAGTGGTGGCCTTGGCAGTGCTGGGGGAATGGTTGAACTAGATGATCTGGGAGATCTTCTCCAGCCAAAATGATTCTGTGATTCCAAGTGGCTGTCATCAGTGCATAGATGGACAGTGCCAGTGTGTAAGAAGATAGAAGTTTTAATATATACAAAGAATATAAAAGGGTAAAGATGCTTTTTTGTTCCAAGATTTGGTTCCAATTCTTGATAGTTTTTATTATAGTCCAAATCCTAATCTTCCAACTCTTTGTTTTGTTGAAGTGGTGGCTTCCCAGATAGTTTTCTGTTCTGAGAACAGTGATACTTGTCCTACAGGCATGTTCCTGAGCAGTCAGAACCCAAAAGAAAAATGTGTTCAGAGGAGGGAAGGGGTCTAGGAACTGTGTGAATTGGTGCAGTTTTCATATGGAAATGGCAGGTAGAGAGAGTTGCTTTTTGTGTCCTTGAGTTGATGGAGAGGAGTCTGAAAAAGAGGTGGAAAGGAAAATGTGGCCACGGAAGTGGAGCTAGGAAGAGACTTGAGAATTCCTTTAAGCTCCTGCCATGCAAAGCTCCATGAAATATAAATATTGGAAATGGAAATCATTTAAGCAATGGACAGTGATGTCTTTTTCCCTTTTCCCACATCCAAAGGAAATGACTGATGATTTTTCATCTATGCTAAGTAGATATTTTAGGAGAAGATGGTCTTGGATCTCAAGATCTGTATTATCCAAACACAAAGAGATCAGCTCTAGTTTGAAATGAGGAGAAATGCTTGTGAAGGACCCTTTGAAATGGTCAAGGGAGGATGGTTGAAAGAGGGGAGATTTCGATGGGATATTAGGAAGAAATTCTTTGCTGTGAGGGAGTGAGACACTGGCACAAGTTGCCCACAGAAGCTGTGGCTGCTCCATCCCTGGAGATGTTGAAGTTTAGGTTGGATGGGGCTTGGAATAACCTGGCTGAGAGAGCTGGGGTTGTTCAGCCTGGAGAAGAGAAGGCTCCAGGGAGACCTTAGAGCACCTTCCAGTGCCTGAAGGGGCTCCAGGAAAGCTGGGGAGGGACTTTGGACAAGGGCAGGGAGTGATGGAATGGGGGATCATAGATTAAAACTGGAAGAGGGGAAATCTAGGTGAGACATTAGGAAGAAGTTCTTTAGTGTGAGGGTGGCAAGATACTGGCCCAGGTTGCCCAGAGAAGCTGTGGCTGCCCCATCCCTGGAAGTGCTGAAGGGCAGGTTGGATGGGGCTTGGAGCAACCTGGTTTAGTGGGAGGTGTCCCTGCCCATGCAGGGGGGTTGGATCTAGGTGATCCTTAAGGTCCCTCCCAACCCAAACCAGTCTGGGATTCTATGGAGGAATTTTGTCATGAGGAAATATTTTTGCTCTCTCCTTTTGTTACGGTGTCGCCTTGACCCTGCCCAAAGAGTCTATCAGAAGGTTTTGTGGCCTACAGCATTTACATCAATCTCATAGGTCCTGATAGAAACTAGTGTGTGTTTTAATATGTTCCAACTGTTTTGGGACTGGTTGGTGGTAAGAGAACATTCTGGTAACTTCAGAGGCTTGTGAGGCACTTGGTGTCCTGGCCCCTCACCAGAATAGGTTTCACATGAGTCACCCTGCTGCAGTCGGCTTGTTTTGAAAAACAGTGAGCCTTGAGGTGTCTAGAAGCTTCTTGGAACAACTTCTACATCTCATCCACTATGGATGGAACTGAGAGTTTTCCTCCAGTTCCTTTTTTTTCCGGGGTATTTTGTGCTTTAGGCCTATTTTCTGTGGCCTGTGGAAGCCACGTTGTCCTGAGCCAGTGGAAAGCTGATTTTCAGTTGGTAGAGGGACAACGTTTGCATCTGGATTAGCTTTAGACTAGCATTCAGGTATGTTTGCTATTGCAATGAAATCTCTTTTTCATTATTATTGCAAGACTTTGGCTTAAGCTGTTCATCCTGGTGGAAATGTTGCAAGACCTTGGGCTGAACCCGCATTGTAATGTCAGTTCTCTTTGGCTGCCCGTTATCTAGAATTGGAAAAACAGGCCTTTTCTGGTCTTCACCCACCCCAAACTGGTTCTTTTCTGGGATTATATTTCCACACAGCAAAATGGGATTCGGGTTGCAGGTCTCCAAATGCCTTTGTGCACCTCAGCTCTAAAATGGCTGGTTATAGTTGATGAGAAAAGTCATAGAATCATAGACTGGTTTGGGTTGGAAGGGACCTTAAAGATCATCTAGATCCAACCCCCCTGCATGGGCAGGGACACCTCCCACTAGACCAGGTTGCTCCAAGCCCCATCCAACCTGCCCTTCAACACTGCCAGGGATGGGGCAGCCACAGCTTCTCTGGGCAACCTGTTCCAATGTCTCACCACCCTCACAGTGAAGAATTTCCTCCTCATGTCCCACCTAAATCTCCCCTCTTCCAGTTTTAATCCATTCCCCCTTGTCCTCTCCCTCCCTGCCCTTGTCCAAAGTCCCTCCCCAGCTTTCCTGGAGCCCCTTCAGGCCCTGGAAGGTGCTCTAAGGTCTCCCTGGAGCCTCCTCTTCTCCAGGCTGAACACTCCATACTCTCTCAGCCTGTCTTCATAGGACAGGTGCTCCAGCCCTCAGATCATCTTCGCAGCCCCCCTCCTTTCAGAGCAGGCTTGTGCTCACACAAATGGTTAAAACCAATTATTTTCCTGCTTGAATGTTTGAAACTCTCATTTAACACTTTTATTTTTCCATAGTCTAGAGGGGAACTGAAGCTCTCAGGGCCTATGGTAAACTGGTATGGCTGGAAATCTCATTTATTAGGAATTGAAATTCCATGCCTGACCACAGGAAAGAATTTCTTTTGATGCTTGTGCAGTCAGAATAAAACAGATGGAAGGTGTTTGAACGATGCACGTCACTATTTAGGGGTGGTTATTTCAAGAGGGAGAAAGTGCTGTGATATTCTTCAGGGCAGGGTGATGCACAGGAGGTTTAGAGTCTCCTCTGTTTGTCCGAGGTATTTGAAAGACTAAACTCACCCACAGGTTGTTTTTTTTGCCTTCCCTAAAGGTTCTGCCAATTCTTGAAATTCTGTATCACGTTGAAGAAAGGAATTCCCACCATGTTTACATGGCTCTGATCATTCTGCTGATCCTGACTGAGGATGATGGCTTCAACCGATCCATTCATGAAGTGGTGAGTTGTTGTGTTGCTAAATAATTCTTCACCTCTGAACATCCTTTCACTATTGATTTCTGTCCAGATGCATCAGTCTGTTTCCTCAGCAAGAGGCTGTGATGGTCCAGAGTTGTTGGGATATACCTATTTATTTCTTAGGGACTAACCCAAAGGTCTCCTCTGGTAGAGGAGATGCTTCATGCATCTCTTTTTCTGGTTTTTTTTGGTGGTTTCTCTTGCAAATGAACACAGTAATAGCCAGGCAGGCTGCCTCAAAGGTGCTGAGTGTTTGCCATGGAAGTGGTGGGGCTAGAAAAACACACAAACCAGGAACCAGTTGTTATTTCTCTGGAAAACACTTTGCCTAACCAGTTTGATGCAGCTGAGAGGAGCTTTGAGTGGGAGTTTGATTTTCCAGACTGAATGTTGCTTCCTTCCTTGGCATTTCCTTTTCTGCCTTTCTCCTTGATTAATACCTATTTTATGCTGTCTGTATAAACATGATCCAAAAGTTCACTAGCTTTGATGGGCCTTCACTATCTGTGCTGGAGAACACCTGAGATAATTCTGTCCTACTGTCCTGGCTTCTAAAGCTATGATAGTGCAGAAGAAATCTGCACTGGTTTTATTTAATTTTTTGACTGGGACATGGAAACTCTCTTGGTTGTTTGAATTCATGACATGCAAAAAGCTGGAAGCAAGTTTTGAGGTATCAAAACAGAACTCTGCTCCCAGGTAAATTTCCAGCCTGTTTTGGGAGGGAACTGGCTTGCTTTTTTTTTTGTGTGTGTGTGTGTGCCAAGTGGCAGAGACTTGGAGTGTTTAGTCTCTGCAATTTCAGATGATTTCCTATAGCTCTGTCTGTAGAAAGCAAGATGAGATGATGTTTAGATGTAGTTTCCTTGGAAGAACTTGTAGGAAGCAGCTTTTAGGAGGAGCACTTGGAGTAACCATGTAAATAACTGAAACAACGTGTTCCTGCAGCTTCTCCTGCCTCACCTTTGTGTCCTTGGACCTGCACAGAAGGATCCACACCTGATGTGTGGGTTTGGGTTCTGTATCTCACCAAGTGAGCTTGTTGAGGCTTAGGGTACAGCAGACAAGCTGCTTCTCCTGCCTCAGTCTCTTCCCTCATTCATTCTTCGGTCATTTTCAAGGCTTTCCACGTGATCTTCCAATAAATTCCTCACTGGATAAGTCAATAGTGGGAGATTTCCCTACAATTATTAACGAGGCTCCAGCTGTGGAATGAAAACATAAATCAGGTTTTCCTCTCCAGTTTCTTCTTGCCTTTGCAGCTAACCCTGCCAGTGGAGTTGTAGTGTTTTCTGTGCAACGTGGATATTAGTTTACTGCTCCCAAAACCAACCCCCACCTTGTTCCTTTTCCCCTGCACTGGTTATTTTTCTTTCAGTCCTTTGCTTCTTCCATCATCTTCTCAGTTTCATTTTTGATTTTAATCCAGGTTTTCATGAACTGCTCCTTCCTTTTACTCTGTGGTTGTGTTTTCCCATTCCAGAGTGTCTGGTGGGAAGCATCCATTTATTAATAGTGTTATGTGGCCAGAGTTTTGCTTCTTAGTTGGATCATGAGAGGAGGCTGTGAAGTGCCTGCAGACCTGTCCCTGGGAGCTTCTACTCTCAGGCCTGCTGCAGAAAACCTTGGGAAAATGGAAATTTGACCATCAAAAGCCAATGGAGTGCTATGGCACTGCAGAGGATAGGTGTGGAATCACCTCAATTCTTCCTCCTGTGCTCCTTTTGTCCTCCCTGTTCTTTCATAGAGTCATGGGGGTTGGAAGGGACCTCTGAAGATCATCAAGTCCAACCCTCTCGCTGCAGCAGGAAGACCTAGGGCAGGTCACACAGGAACACATCCAGGCGGGTCTGGAAAGTCTTTCTTCTACTCTTTTCTCTATGTTTTGATGGATGGGGTCATGTTTCTGCTGGAGGAAAGCAAAGCAGAACTCCTTTCCACCCTTGCAGTGCTTTTCTTACTGAGTTGGAAAACATTTTCTTGCCCCTTGATGTCACATGGATGGGTTGGATGCAGTGAAGGAGAAAGAGGTCTTCCCTTGCTCCAAACTTCCACTGTGCACTCCAAAATCACCCGAATAAACTATGATACAGACAAGAGAGTTGATGACTGTGGTACCAACTCTTCCATATTCCTTATAAAAAGGGTTTATTATCTATAGAATCATAGAATCATAGAATCCTAGGGGTTGGAAGGGACCTCGAAAGATCATCTAGTCCAACCCCCCCTGCCAGAGCAGGGTCACCTAGAGCACATCACACAGGAACTTGGCCAGGTGGGTTTTGAATGTCTCCAGTGAAGGAGACTCCACAACCTCCCTGGGCAGCCTGTTCCAGTGCTCTGTCACTCTCACAGTAAAGAAGTTTTTTCTGATATTTACCTTGAACCTCCTATGCTCCAATTTGCACCCATTACCCCTTGTCCTATCACTGGTCATCACTGAGAAGAGCCTAACTCCATCTCCCTGACACTCACCCCTTACATATTTGTAAACATTGATGAGGTCACCCCTCAGCCTCCTCTTCTCCAAGCTAAAGAGACCCAGCTCCCTCAGCCTTTCCTCATAAGGGAGATGTTCCACTCCCTTAATCATCTTTGTGGCTCTGTGCTGGACTCTTTCAAGCAGTTCCCTGTCCTTCTTGAACTGAGGGGTCCAGAACTGGACACAATACTCCAGATGCAGCCTCACCAATGCAGAATAGAGGGGGAGGAGAACCTCTCTTGACCTACTAACCACACCCTTTCTAATGCACCCCAGGATGCCATTGGCCTTCTTGGCCACAAGGGCACATTGCTGGCTCATGGTCATCCTCCTGTCCACAGGACCCCCAGGTCTCTTTCACCTACACTACTCTCCAGCACGTCAGCCCCCAGCCTGTACTGGTACCTGGTGTTTCTCTTCCCCAAATGCAAAACTCTACACTTGCCCTTGATGAACTTCATCATGTTTCTCTCTGCCCAACTCTCCAGCCTGTCTAAGTCTCTCAGATTTATCTTCTTGATCGATCGCATTCCTGAACTTTCCAGAGGGATGTGGACCTCAAAATACAAATGTGAGCAACCTGGTCGAGTGGGAGGTGTCCCTACCCATGCAGGGGGGATGCTTGATGATCTTGAAGGTCCCTTCCAACCCAAACCAGCCTGGGATTCTATGATTCTAGGACTGTCCAGTCCATTTATGGGCTATTTTCCTGTGTGGGATTTAACCCGCATTTATTTCTTGTTTTTTTTAATTATTCTTCTTTTTAAGCTTAATTTTAGTCAGCACGGGTTTATAAATCTTGTGATGACACAGGCTGGGGAAGAGCTCAGGAAACCACAGAAACTCTTTTAGGCTGCTGCATGTTTTTTTGTGTGTGTGTGTGTTTAAACTGAATGTGGGCTTCAGTGCCTGGAAAATCTGATCAAAACCAGAGGTCCTGGTCCTACTGTTGGCTTCGTGCAGTGAGGTCCTTGGGAGCACCTAGAGCTCAATTTCTCTCAGCAATAATAGTAGCAACAACAGAGTAAAATGTGAGAATTCCCTGAAGGCAACAAATATTGGGGGTTTGTCTTCTCTCCTTTCTGAAACTGTAAATAAAAGGGCAGCAGATGTGCCAGTAACATCTCGCAGTGCTTTATGTAGCAGTAACCTGTGGCACTTTGTGCTGGAACAAATGGACCATAAATCACAATTTAACTGTGTTTCTTTTTGTTGTGTCAAGAAATGTCCCACAAGCAAAGTCAGAGGAAACCAAGACTGAGAATCTCAGGGCTCAATATATATATATAGAACTTGAGTTCCTGAACTTTGCATCTGCAGTTCTTGCACCCTGGGCTGTAGGTTTCCTGGTGTTAAAAAAGAGTAATTCATCAACACATCTTAAGTTGTATTCATTTTTAAAACTTATTCTTAAAAGACCACCACAGGTCTGAGCTTTTTGGTTTTCTTTTTCCTTCCCTCTTTGATTTTTATCTCTTCACGAGATGGTTCCAATTGTGGTGCTAATTTTATGTCGATGCTTTTGAAATGGAAAATACTTTCATGTCTCTTGCTTCTGAAACCCAAAAGCAGGTGAAGGGATGGTGGTGGGTGGAGTTGTTTGTTTTTCAATAGGTGGTTGCCTTCTTCATTATGGGGGAGGAAGAGGTGACAGGGGCTGGTGTGTAACTTTCAAACTGAATTGGTGGATTTCTTTTTAAGAGTAGTGGAGTGGAGCAGCTCTGCTCTGGAGACAGGCTGAGAGAGGTGGAGCTGTTCAGCCTGGAGAAGAAAAAGCTCTAGGGAGACCTTAGAGCACCTTCCAGTGCCTGAAGGGGCTCCAGGAAAGCTGGGGAGGGACTTTGGACAAGAAATTGTAGTGAGAGGACAAGGGGGAATGGATTAAGATGGGAAGAGGGGAGAGTTAGGTTGGACATGAGGAGGAAATTCTTTCCTGTGAGGTTGGTCAGACACTGTCCCAGGTTGCCCAGAGAAGCTGTGGCTGCCCCATCCCTGGAAGTGTTGAAGGGCAGGTTGGATGGGGCTTGGAGCAACCTGGTCTGGTGGGAGGTGTCCCTGCCCATGCAGGGGGGTTGGAACTAGATCATCTTATAGGTCCCTTCCAACCCAACCTATTCTAGGATTCTGTGATTCCAAGGCATAGTTGTCTCAGTGGGTGTCATTTTCCAAGGCTGATGGTTTTAAAGTTTCAGTGAGAACCTTTGATCCTTTCTGGAGTGAGATTAGGACATGAATGTGTTCTGTCTGTGGTTGCAACTGTCAACATGTTCTTTAGCAAGCTCTGGTAACTTCATGTTTTGCATTAGGAACTTGAAATTTGGCAGGTGGTCTTTGGTCTAGGCCTCTGCTCCTGATAATCTGTCTCAATTTGACCAAACTCTTAATCTCCAGGGGAAGGGAGCAGTCTGTTTCCATCTGCACAGCAGGTCTGTAGCTGGAGGTGGCCTCATGTCTGCAGGGATTGAATATTCTCATGTTGCTGCTCCCAGAGCCAGCTGGCCTGTTGGCATTGTCCCCTCCCCAGGGAGCATGTGTCACTTCAGATCTGTAGGGACAGGCTGGAGCTTGTGTAAGTGCTGCTTCCAGCTCCTGTGGGATGGGAGTGTGTTCCCTGTGATGCTTCTGTTGCTGCTTGGAGATGGTTGAAGCCACATAGAATCATTTAGGTTGGAAAAGACCTCTAAAAGTATCAAGTCCAGCCATAAACCTAACACTGGTGTGGAATCCCAGATGGGTTTGGGTTGGAAGGGACCTTAAAGATGATCCAGTTCCAACCCCCCTGCATGGGCAGGGACACCTCCCACTAGACCAGGTTGCTCCAAGCCCCATCCAACCTGGCCTTCAACACTTCCAGGGATGGGGCAGCCACAGCTTCTCTGGGCAACCTGGGCCAGTGTCTCACCACCCTCACAGCAAAGAATTTACTCCTAATAACTAACTTAAATCTTCCCTTTTCCAGTTTAAAACCATTCCCCCTTGTCCTCTCACTTCCTGTCCTTGTCAAAAGTCCCTCCCCAGCTTTCTTGTAGGCTCTTCAGGTACTGGAAGGTGCTCTAAGGTCTCCCCACAGCCTTCTCTCTTCCAGGCACAGGGACATCTTGGGCAGGCTGCAATAAGCAGGGACATCTTCAACTAGATCAAGTTTCTCAGAGACTTGTCCAACCTGACCTGGAATGTTTCTAGGGATGGGGCATCTCCCACCTCTCTGGGCAACCTGGGCCAGTGTCTCACCACACTTCCCATAAAGTCCACCATTAAACTATGTCCCTAAGTGCCACATCTACATGTCTTAAGAAGGTGTAGAGGAACAGGAGCATGATGTGGTTAGGAGAAATTGGAGAGGGGCTTTGGCTGGTTGCACAAGGACTGTGGGACAGGTGCAATGGGGGAGAGACAGGAATTAAAAAAAAAACAGTAAGATTTGGGATTGCTGAGCAAAGGAAGGAGAAGAAAGGCAGGATAGGAGCAGAGTGAGAAGATACTGAAGGAGGTGAAGTCAGACTTCTGGACTGAGAGACTGGGATGGATGAGGTGTGGGTAGGGGAAGCTGGGAAGAGAAAGATCTGAGGAGGAATGGGGTCTGGAAGGGCAAGGAGCTGGAAGGGAAGATGGGAAGGGTGAAGGCTTGTGCTTAGCACAGGGAGCCACAGGTGGGTAAGAAAGACGTGAGTGGAGATGCTGGAGGGCTCAGGCTCCTACTTGAGTTTATCTAATTTCTTCCCTTCCCCTTGTCCTGTGGGGACAACCTCTGTGAGACAGCACATGATGGGACCTGAGACTCCTGAGCTCCATCATGGTGGGAATCAAGGAGCTACCACTTGGCTTGGCAAAGGACAGGGAAGTGCCCTGTCCACCCAAGGGGGGGGTGGGAAGAAACATGGGCCTCATTTGATTGGCGGGAGGAGGTGGCTTTGCTATTTCACTCATAAATGAAAGGTGAAAGAAATCGTTTCTTATTAATAGTTTTGTCAGGGTCAGTGTGTTTTATCTTAGATAAAAACCCAACCCTTGGGGATCACTTGAGAGCAGCTTGAGTAGAAGTCTTCCATTTCAGTCAGGAACTGGGCATATGTTCCTTTATCTGCTGTTCCTTTGGGTTTCTCTTGTGTGTTATGTCCAAACGTGGTGTTTCATACCCATTTTTGCAGATGTATGTGGGTTTTTTTTAAAATTATGTTGAATTTTCAGTACTCTGAGCGTGCAGGAGACAGGAAATGTGCAACCACAACTTATCCCTGTTGCATTTATATATTATAGAATGTGAACATTCCTTAATGATCAAAGATCATTCCTCAAAGAACACTGTGTTTTTCTTCTGGAAGGTGCAAGTGCTCTACAAAGATGAACTTTGTGAGGTTCAACAAGAATAAGTGTAGAGTCCTGCTCCTGGGGAGGAAAAACACCAAGCACCAGTAGAGATTAGGGGTTGGCCTGCTATGAAGCAGCCCCGTGGAGAAGGACCTTGGGGTCCTGGTGGACAACAAGTTATCCATGGGACAGCAATGTGCCCTTGTGGCCAAGAGAGCCAATAGTATCCTGGGATGCACTAAGAACAGTGTGTCCAGCAGGTCAAGGCAGGTTCTCCTCCCCCTCTACTCTGCCCTGGTGAGACCACATCTGGAGTAGTGTGTCCAGTTCTGGGCTCCCCAGTTCCAGGGAGATGGTGGAAAGAGTCCAACGGAGGCTACAAGGATGATGAAGGGACTGGAACATCTGTCTGATGAGGAAAGGCTGAGAGACCTGGGGCTGTTTAGTCTGAAGAAGAGAAGCCTGAGAGGGGACCTGATGAATGTCTCTAAATATCTGCAGGGTGGGTGTCAAGAATGGGCCAGTCTCTGTTCAGTGGTGCCTGGGATAGGACGAGGGGAAACGGCACCAAGTGACAACACAGGAAGTTCCAGCTCAACATGAGGAGAAACTTCTTTGCTGTGAGGGTGACAGAGCCCTGGGACAGGCTGCCCAGAGAGGCTGTGGAGTCTCCTTCTCTGGAGACTTTCAAGAGCTGCCTGGAGGTGTTCCTGTGTGACCTGCCCTGGGTGTTCCTGCTGCAGCAGGGGGGTTGGACTCGATGACCTTCAGATGTCCCTTGCAACCCCTGTGACTCTGTGATTCTATGCTAAGTTCTCCTCTAGCAGAGCATCTTCTTGCAGTGAGGTTCATACGTGTAATCCCATTCATCACACAACAGCTTTTGAACTTTTCAGTTGCCTCTGTGGATTTTTGGTTGCCTTTCAGGCTATTCCTGTTGATGATCTCTGCTGTCCATTCCGACCAGTTGTCCTTGTTTACTCAAACTCCTTGACTGACTTGCTTTCAATTTACCCACCATCACTTTGTCTTAAAATAGTATTTAGTGACTTGTCAGAAGCAGCAATTATACCTGTTTCTGCCTCCACTTGTAGCCTTCTACATCTGGAAACCTTGTAGGGATTTCATGGTTCCTGTTTGTTCCTCAGCCTTGACCAACCTTCCCTTGGATACATCTCAAGTCTCCTCCCATTTTCTGATTTTTCTGTCCTTCACCAGAAATGGTCACACTTGAGCCTCTTGCTGGGGATGTTTGTCACCTTAGCACTACTGTCCAATAGTGGTTTTCCTCCCTACGTGTTATAATTTAAATTTCATTTGATTTTCATGATCTGAACTTTTATTTTGTCTCTTCGCGTACGGCACAGAAGTGACCGAACTGCATCTCAAAGTGCATCAGGTTGCCCACTCACATGGGTTTCCCACCAAATATGTCTCCAGTGGCTGCATCTTTTATTTTTCATCTTAGAATATTTAGTTTGGAATGATACTTGGGATGTACCTCTTGGTGTGTAGGCCTTTGAATGCATGATTTCCAAAGCAGGAATGGGCAAGAATCCTTTGAGGAGGTTCCTCCTTTTAGGAAGTTCCTCCTTTTGAGGAGGGTCCTCCTTTTGAGGAGGTTGAGCAGAAAGCCACACAGATCTTTCAGTACAGGCAAGAAGATCAGGAAGGTAGGTAGAATAACAACTTCCTAGTTCATTGTTCCTTTTTTAATACAACTGTTAATTTTCTCTCCAAAAGATTACGTTCTATTTAAAACAAGTTGTCTTCTGCAATGACAACCATGCTTCAGGTTCCTGTAGGACTCCAGTGGAGCCTCCACATATTCCACTGTATGAAAACTCTGATGTATTAAAGATTTCACAACTTAACAACTTGGACTATACATAAATCCTATCAATGCCAACTGTGGGGGTTTGATTTCTCAGGGATTGAAGATGATTAGCAACCAACCATGTTCATGAGCGTTAGGGTTGGATTTCGTTACCTTTTGAAATGTAGAAGCTGGTGATAATCATCACGTGGATCTTCAGTAGACTTTTGGACACAGATATGTTAACTAAACTACTATTGGCTTCTGACAAAGACGTGGCTTATTCATGTGGCTGCTTGAGAGAGAAGAAGCTTTTAATGAAGGGAAGATCCCTCTTAAATTAGGTCTTCTGGCAATCCTCAGTTTTTCATGCAATGGAATAAATAATAAATAATATTCATAGAATCAGGGAATCATGGAATGCCAGGTTGGAAGGGACCTCAAGGATCATCTGGTCCCACCTTTCTAGGTACTACTCTAGTTGCTATGAGGTGGCTTAGCACCCTGTCAAGCTGAGACTTGAAACTGTCCAATGTGGGGGAATCCACCACTTCCCTTGGGAGACTATTCCAATGTTTGACTGTCCTCATGGGGAAAAATTTACCTCTTGTGTCCCATTGGAACCTCCCCAGGAGCAACTTGTGCCCATGACCCTTTGTCTTTTCCATGTGACTCCTTGTAAACAGGGAGTCTCCATCTTCTTGGCAGCCACCCTTTAAGTCCTGGAACATGGTGATAAGGTCTCCCTGAAGCCTTCTCTTCCCAACGCTGAACAAACCCAGTTTTCTCAGCCTGTCCTCATATGACAGGACCTCCAGTCCTCTGATCATCCTTTTGACCCTTCTCTGGACCCTCTCCAGCCAGTCCCATCCTTTTTGTAGAGCAGGGACCAAAACTGAACCCAATACTCCAGGTGTGGTCTGACCAGCACTGAGTAGACCAGGATGATGACTTCTTGATCTCTGCTGGTGATGCCCTTGGTGATGCAGCCCAGCCTCCTGTTGGTTTCTTTGCCCTGCAGCTCACTGTGCACTCATGGTGAGCCTGTTATCCACCAAGACCCCCAGGTCCCTTTCCACAGGGCTGCTCTCCAGCCAGGTGGATCCCAGTCTGAACTGCACTCCTGGGTTACGTGTTCCCAGGTGCAAGAGCTTTACACTTCTTCCCATGGAACTCCATAAGGTTCCTGGTAGCCCACTCCTCCAGCCTATCCAGGTCATCCTGGAAGGTGGCTCTCCCTTCTGGAGTGCCAGCCTCTCCACTCATCTTGGTGTCATCAACAAACTTCATCAGGGTGCTCTTGATCCCAACATCCAGGTCACTTACGAAGATGTTCAACCTCTTGCATGTATTCATGTCTTCATAAGGGTTGTTCAGTGAAGAACATGAAGCTTCAGAAGTGGTTTTGTAGCTTATTAAAGAGGTTGCTCATTGATACACAGAGAGGTGCTTGTAGCTTGAGAGTCTCTTGAGCAATTTTTGGTGGTGATTCAGGAGTCAGAACAATTTCCATCTCTAGATAAATTGAGACAATAGGATATTTATGGCAGGTTCTTTATTTTGACTGCATTTGTATTATAAAGCCTTTGATTTGCCACCTGCAAAATTTAAAAGAAAGAGCAATGTAAGTTTTTGTTCCACGGTGACCCCAAGTGACAGTAAATGGAAGATGGTGCAGCTAATGAATGTGAATCTGAAGGGAGTGGATAGTCAAGTGGAGCATCACAAGGAGTAGTGGATTGAAACTGGTAAATATAGAATCCTAGGATGGTGAAGGTTGGAAGGGACCTTAAAGCTCATCAGGTTCCAACCCCCCTGCTATGAGCAGGGACACCTCCCACCAGACCAGGCTGCACAAGCCTCATCCAACCTGGGCATCACCTCCAGGGATGGGGCAGCCACAACCTCCCTGGGCAACCTGTTCCAGCGCCTTCCTACCCTCATGGTGAAGAATTTCTTCTTGATATCTAACCTGAATCTCCCCTCTTTCAGTTTCAAAACCATGACCCCTTGTCCTCTCACTTCTCTCTCTGGTGAAAAGTCCCTCCCCAGCTTTCCTGGAGCCCCTTCAGGCCCTGCAAGGTGCTCTAAGGTCTCCCTGGAGCCTTCTCTTCTCCAGGCTGAACACCCCCAACTCTCTCAGCCTGTCTCCAGAGCAGAGCTGCTCCAGCCCTCGGATCATCTTCGTGGCCTCCTCTGGCCCCTCTCCAACAGCTCCATGTCTCTCCTGTGCTGAGGCCTCCAGAGCTGGATACAATACTCTAGATGGGGTCTCACCAGAGCAGATATGGTAAACAAAAGCCAGTATTGAGATGTGTGGGCTCTGGAATAACCTCCCTAGTGGAAGGCTGATTGCTGGAATCATGTAAAACAGAACTAAAAATAAGTGTTCATTTTTTAAAATGATTGTTTCAGTGCAGGCTCTAAAGACCAATGGTGTTTTGGCAGCAGGATGGGATAACTCACTTCTTTCCAGTTCCAATACTATGCTGTGGTTCATCATTTCCATCCTAGTTATAAAACCAACCAAATTGTTATGTCAGGGTGTCCAGTGTGTGTAATGTTGTGGGGAAAGAAACCCCAGGTTTAATGACTGACCATAGGGGTTGCAAAGTTAATACCATATTTTCTGTTTGCAACCTCAAGTATGTTCTCTCTTCACCTCAGCTTTAAAACTCTTTGGCCTTTGTTTCTGTTCCTTGTCCCAGTGAAGTAACCTGCCAATCTGCAAATTGAATATCCAGGTAATTCCAAAAAGTCTTGCCACGGATCCAGGCTTTGGGCTGAATGGAAGAAGCTGTGTTAGGAAAATAGCTCGTGGTCTCCTGTCTCCTTCTGAAATCCACACGCTCTGAGCTGAGCTTTGAGTGTGACCAGAACTCCTAATCCCCTTCAAAATGTACCATAAAACATAAAATAACATACAGTTTCAAACAGTTACATCTGTGGAAGTGAAGAATTTGGGGTGACCTTTTGGGATTCCAGTTCTGTGCTCTGTTTGGGAGTAGCAACCCAGTTGACTGCACCATCTGTTGGATGAGGCTTTAGACTCATCTCCAAGTGCTATTTTTTTCAATATTCCCAAGTTTCATTATGTTAACATCTAAATATGATTTTAGTTCTGCTTTGCAGATGCCCCTTCTTCTTCCAAACTAGAATTATGGTTCTTTCCAGCAGAGTTTCTCTGAATGTCTCAGACAGGAGGAGTAAATGGGATCAAACCAATCATCTCCAGCGTTGCCTTTCCCTTTGTCTTTGGCAAGTCAAGTGGTGGCCAACTCTCTCAATCTCCTTCGAGGAAACTGGTTGCTACTTCTCCATCCTCTCTTCCAGAAAGATGAGGTTTTTGCTGATGGAGCTTGTTAGTGGGAGGAAGAGGGAATTGGAAGAGCAGAAATGATGTAAAATAAAGGGTGACAGTTCTTTTTACTCGTCCAAAGGAGAGGTGGGAAAAAATAGATGGTCAGAAGTGGGTTTATGTAACTTGCTGAGAGAAGAGGTTAATAAAGCTGATTAGTGAGGTTGATTATGAGTCTGTGATTATGAGGTTTGGATTTAAGGTGTCTGGTATTTTCATTGAGCATCAAAGTTTCAATGGACCATACTTAATACATCAAAGATGAAGTTATGCAGAGCTTTGTGTGCGATAGTCCTCATAAAACACATTTTTATTTTGACCCAGAATAACCCTGAATTGATAGAGGACCTGCTCCATGGTTTTAGGGCAGTTTTTGTTGACTCTGTTTTACCAGTCCTTTAAAGCAGGAGGTTTTTGTGCTTATGTTTGTCTCACCACCCTCACAGTGAAGAATTTCTTCCTAACCTCTAACCTAAATTTCCCCTCTTTCAATTTAAGGTCATTCCCCCTCATCCCACCACTCCCTGCCCTTGTCCAAAGTCCCTCCCAGCTTTCCTGGAGCCCCTTCAGGCACTGGAAGGTGCTCTAAGGTCTCCCTGGAGCCTTCTCTTCTCCAGGTTGAACTCCCCCAACTCTCTCAGCCTGTCTCCAGAGCAGAGCTGCTCTGGGCCTCTGAGCACCTTGGTAGCCCTCCTCTGGACTTGCTTCAGGAGCTCCATGTCCTTCTTACATCCTTATTTGCTCCATGTTGGTCAGCTGAATATTCTAAGAGGAAAGAGTGGATTGATTCTCCTTCTGCATTAAACTCAGTCATATTATAGAATGGTTTGGGTTGGAAGGGACCATAAAGACCATCTAGTTCCAACCCCCGTGCATGGGCAGGGACACCTCCCACTAGACCAGGTTGCTCCAAGCTCCATCCAGCCTGGCCTTGAACACATCCAGGGTGGGAAATGGTAGTAGACTTGATCCACCCTGGTAGTGGAGAGCACTGGAAGATATGAAGCTCTTAACCTCGAGTTTTTCTAGCCTATTATGGGAAGAGACCTCACATCTGGCAAGAGAAAGGTTAACTGTTGACTTCATGCCAAAGCCTGTCGATCTGCCCAGTGACCTTCAGCGTGTGTGCTCTTGCCCATCAGTCAGAGCTTGTGCGTGCTGCCTCTTGCCCAACTTGTCATGAGGGAAAATGGGAGGGAATTGGCAGCATTATTTGGGTTTCTCGGGTGGAACTGGAGACTCTGGAAAGGGTGTGATCAAAAAAGAATAAAGGAGTGTGATGGCACAGGGCATAGAAATTAAGGAATTGCCAAATTTCATCGTCTTTCTACCCTTAGGTTGTTTCCACGTGGCTTTTGATAAAGTTGATGAGATCTGCTAGGTGATAATACTGCAGAGATCTGTCTTTTTTATTCTTTTTTTTTAATATTCTTATTATTTTTGCTGTAGAATAGAATAACTTTGGTCACATTGAAGGCTGGAAGCTAATTTACATCACTTAAGGAATGCAAGAGTCAACACAACTTTCGATGTTGTTCTTCCAACCTCCATGCTGAAGAAGCTTGTCCTTTTTTTTTGTTTTTTTCTTCCAGATATTGAAAAATATCACTTGGTATGCTGAACGTGTCTTAACAGAGATCTCACTTGGGAGTCTGCTGATACTAGTCGTGATAAGAACCATCCAGTACAACATGACACGGACCAGGGTAAGTTCTGTGCAGGGCTTATCCACCTCGCGCGGCTTTCCACCTCCAGCGGCGGCACTTCCGCTTCAGACAGGGTGTGGGATCTTCTTCATTCTGTCACAGCCAGTTGGCATCTGAGTTTGCAGGAGGGAATCTCAGAATGGTGGGGGTTGGAAGAGACCTCTGGAAATCATCTAGTCCAACCTTCTGTTACAGCAGGATCCCCTAGAGCAGGTCACACAGGAACACGTCCAGGTGGGTTTAGGAATGTCTCCAGGGATGGAGGCTCCACAACTTCCTTGGGCAGCCTGTCCCAGGGCTCTGTTACCCTCACAGGAAAGAAGTAGTTTCTCATATTCAGGTTAAACCTCCAGTGTACCAGTTTGTGCCCATTGCCCCTTGTCGTGTCACAGGACACCAAGAAGAGTCTAGCCCCATCCTCCTGACACCCCCTGTAGATACTTATAAACATGATGAGATCCCCCCTCAGCCTCCTCCTCTCCAGGCTGAACAGCCCCAGCTCTCCCAGCCTTTCCTCACAGGGCAGATGCTCCAGTCCCCTCAACACCTTAGTGGCCTGTGCTGGACTCTCTCCAGCAGTTCCTTGTCCTTCCTGAACTGGGGAGCCCAGAACTGCACACAGTGCTCCAGGTGAGGTCTCACCAGGGCAGAGTAGAGGGGCGGGAGAACCTCCTTTGACCTGCTGGCCACACTCTTCTTAATGCCCCCCAGGATGGCACTGGCCTTCTTGGCCACAAGGGCACATTGCTGGCTCATGCTCAGCCTGTTGTCCACCAGGTCTTTTTCCCCAGAGCTGCTTTCCAGCAGGTCACCCCCTAACCTGAACTGGTATATGGGGTACCAGGAAGGAATGGGAAGATCAGCTGTTATAGCTACACACTATGAAGTGGTTCTGAAGTTCTGACACCATCTCAGTTTTATCATTCAATTCGTTGAATAGATTTCCCTGAACTCCATGATTCAGGCACCCAGCTGCTCATCTTCAGGTGAGAAGGCCAAGTTCCTCGGCTTGATGAGAAGAAATGGTTCCTCCTAGATTGTTTGTGTCCATTCAGTGACTCCAGTTGGGCATTCCAGCACTATTTATTGCTAGTGGTTTTATGAAGCAGGGCTGGGATTGGGCCATAAAACCTTTTTGAGCTTTAGCAAAGCAAAATTGCTTCACCTTCAGAGCCTTATATCAGGTTTTGTGCCATTTTCAAGCATTTGATTCTATGTTTTATCTCAAATCTCTAAGCGTGGGGTCATCGACTTTTTGAAATATTCTCAGCAATGAAAGGCACAAAAGTTTTTAGGTGAAAAAGTAGGAAAAAAAAAAAACCAACAACCCAACCAACAGATTTTAAATTGCAAAACTTGAGAATTTCACTTTTACGATTAAAAGAATCGGAAGGAACGAGGACATTCTTGGCTTGGATTTGTGGGATTTTGAATGGGTTATGTTGGGTATTTTAGACTTGAACAGGGAAAATCAATCCCTAATGGGTTGGCTAAATGGAGAAGTTTGGTTCTGTAAAAACCCTGGACTTTGCTAGGGCCGTTGGTCAAATGCTCCTCTGGTTTCACAGAATCACACAGAACTACCATGGCTGGAAAAGACCTTTAAGATCATCAAGTCCAGCCTATGACCAACACCACCACACCATCTAGACCATGGCACTAAGTGCCACATCCAGCCTTTCCTTGAACACCTCCAGGGATGGTGCCTCCACCACTTCCCTGGGCAGTCCATTCCAATGTCTAATCACCCTCTCCATGAGGAAGTGCTTCCTAATATCCAACCTAAACCTCCCTTGGAGCAGCTTCAGGCTGTGCCCTCTTGTCCTGTCACTGGTTGCCTGGGAGAAGAGCCCAGCCCCCACCTGACTCCAACCTCCCTTCAGGGAGTTGAAGAGAGTGATGAGGTCCCCCCTGAGTCTCCTCTTCTCCAGGCTAAACAACCCCAGCTCCCTCAACCTCTCCCTCTAGTCCTTTCACCAGCCTTGTTTCAGGGATGGTGACAAGGGGACCAGATCTCTGAAGTATTTCATGGTTATTGGTGTGGGATGTCTAGAATTCCTTGAAAAAGTGAATAGGGAGATAAATTATGAAGCAGAAAATGTTAGGATAAGGTCACAAAAAGGAGAGAGAGGACGGGAGAAGAGGAGAATGTCTTTCAGTGTGTTGCACCTGTGATCTCACTGTAAGTCAACTTTGTTAAAGATACAAAGACATACACATATGCATTTATACATAGATTTCTTTTTATATCTATTATACATTTATAAAAATGTGCATTCCCACAGCATCCTCCTAGAGAAGCTGGGGGCTCATGGGTTAGACAGGTAAACTCTTTACTGGATTAAAAATTGGCTGGGAGAGTTGTAGTCAACAGAGTCAAATCCAGTTGGTGGCCAGTCACCCGTGGTGTCCCCCAGGGCTCCGTTTTGGGGCAGGTCTAGTTCAATACCTTCCTCAATGATCTAGATAAGGGGATTGAGGGCTTCATCAGGAAGTTTGCAGATGACACCAAGTTGGGTGGGAGTGTTGATCTGTAGGAAGGATCTGCAGAGGGACCTGGACAGGCTGGATCCTTGGGCCAAGCCAATTGTATGAGGTTCAACAAGGCCAAGTGCTGGGTCCTGCACTTGGTTCACAACAACCCCAGGCAAAGCTCCAGGCTTGGGGAAGAGTGGCTGGAAAGTGCCCAGAGGAAAAGGACCTGGGGGTGTTGGTTGAGAGTAGCTGAATATGAGCCAGTGTGTGCCCAGGTGGCCAAGAAGGCCACCAGCATCCTGGCTTGTGTCAGCACTAGTGTGGCCAGCAGGAGCAGGGCAGGGATTGTCCCCCTGTGCTGGGCACTGGTAAGGGGGCACCTGGAATCCTGGGGTCAGTTCTGGGCCCCTCAGGACAAGAAGGACATGGAGGGGCTGGAGCGTGTCCAGAGAAGGGCAAGGGAGCTGGGGAAGGGGCTGGAGCACAGGTCTGAGGAGGAGCAGCTGAGGGAGCTGGGGGTGTTGAGCCTGGAGCAAAGGAGGCTGAGGGGAGACCTTCTGGCTCTGCAACTGCCTGAGAGGAGGTTGGAGCCAGGGGGGTCGGTCTCTGCTCCCAAGGAACAAGTGATGGGACAAGAGGAAATGGGCTCAAGTTGTGTCAGGGGAGGTTGAGATTGGATCTTGGGACCCATTTCTTGCTGGCAAGGGTTGTGAGGCCCTGGCCCAGGCTGCCCAGGGCAGTGGTGGAGTCCCCATCCCTGGAGGGGTTTAATAACCCTGTAGACGAGGCACTTCAGGACATCATCTAGCAGGCAATTGTTTTGAATAATTTTTGTGGGGTGGGCTTGACGGTTGGACACGATGATCTTGGAGGTCTTTTCCAACCATGACACTTGTGTGATTTATGTGTATCCATCCACACTCTGTATCCAGCAGTCACTCTGTTACAAGCCTGATGTTTTAAGAAGCACATTGAAGACACCCCCAAGTGCACACGCTTTCAATTTGTGCTCTCTGCTTTTGACCGTGTCCTTTACAACCACACGGATTCCTCAGGCTTTTAAATGATTCCTGCAAGAAGCGTCAACCTGTATCAAAGCAACAATTTGATGTGTTGGTTTTTTCCTTCCCTTTTTTTCTTTCTTTTTCCTGACAGGACAAATACCTTCACACAAATTGTCTGGCAGCCTTAGCCAATATGTCGGCACAGTTCCGCTCGCTCCATCAGTACGCTGCTCAGAGGATCATCAGGTAAATATAAACCCTCAGAAATCAACTCCCCTTGAAAGCCACTTTTGCTGAAACTCGAGGCTAGAGGAGCTTGAGTTTGAAAGGCCTGAATAGGTACTAATGAACTAAAGAGCTGAAATGAGTAATGAAATAGCCCCAGAACCAATCCTGTTTGCTTTAAACTTGAAGCTGCTCTGAACGGACGAAAAAATATTACTTCCTGTGTCTGAGAAACTTCTGACTTTGAGTCTCTTAACAGCTCAGTAGCTGCTTTCAGACTGGAGGGTTTTCAGGGGTTGGTGTGAAAGCTGCTTTTTTTAGTCATGTGTCACCTTCTTATAGAAAGGCACGGCGTGGTGGTTCTCAAATACTATGCAACTGGCTTTGCCACTCGCTTCCCTTCTCCCTGCAGGGCTGGCAAAGCATTTATTAGTTACATCAGCCCCAACCCAACGAGCATCTCATGATGAGGCCCTGCAAGTGTGAGCAAGAAAACCTGCCCCCCTGGACTGATCAGGTTCATTAGCTCGTGGAAAGAGTCAGTATCTGCTCTGGTTGTGAAACAGGGACCTCCCTTGAAAGAAGCAGATCTTGAAGTTAGTCCTTCCTGTTTTGTATCTGCCACTTGGTAAGGCAGGGAGCCCTGTGGCAGACATCCTTTTGGTCTTGGCAGCCAGCCCTGCTCCAAGGGAAACCAAGGAGGTCCTTCTTCAAGTGCTCTGGAATAAAATGTGCTGGTCAAGTACAGACGGTTCTCCAAAAAGAAGGAAACTCTAGTTTTGTGCCTGTACACTTTGTGAAGGACTGGGTTAACAAGAGATGCATCTTGTTCTTGAACCACTGCTCTTGAGGATTTAATTGTCTCTGAGCCCTTCTCTTTTGGAAGTGGTTGGTTCTCAATATCTGGACAAGCAACCAGGATTACTGCATCCTGCTCTTACCTTTGCCCCTCTTGAGACTCACCCTCTGTTCATCCCCTTGGCAGTGAGGACCAGTGTTCAGAGTGGGAATTGAAGCTCTGTTCCCACTGCCAAGCACAGACATTCTCTGAAATAACTCCTCCCTTCTCAGGTCATAGGCACAGTCTGAGTTTTCCAAGCGTTTGCAAACGTTGGCCTCTGAAATCGTAGCTCCTGGCGTGGTGTGAGATGTGCTACCTTGATGCTCCAAAACTTGGTCTGGTTTTCAGTGGGATGCTTTGTTGGCCACTTAAGAGCTACTTCCTATGATCCCTGATTTTATTCCTTTTTTCTTCTACTGCTGTTCCCACAGACCAAAGTGAGATGTGTTCCTCTGGTTCTCTTTGGGCCAGGAAGGGCTTATTTTACTAGTCCCAGTTGTTATCACCACTCAGTGATCCTCCGGTCACCTAGTGTAACTAGGTGTCTGGCTTGGCTTTTGGTGGACATGCTCTGAGTTGATGGACATCTGCTGTTCAAAATGTAAACTCCTGGTTCAAAGTAAGACCAGCTGGATGATTTTGATTTAATTGGGTTATGAAATGGCTAAGCATGTGCTCTGCTGGCTTATCACAAGAGGTGGCAGCCATCAGTAGAGGAGCCTCAGCACCTTTGCACACACGTCTCACCTCAACCTTTCAAGGTGGAAACATGCAAGTGAGGCTCTTCCCTACACCAGCCTCTTCCAGCCTTCTCACATGAGCTTTTCACCATCTGTAACTGCATCTTTGAGGCAAATTGACTTCCTTGTGTGTTACATCCATCTCAAAACCCACAGAAGGATGTGCAGCCCCCAGAAATTGTCTTGCACTCTGTGTCTGTGGCGTTCCAGCAGTCTGTGTGATGTTTGGGTGCCTCATTTGTCATCTCTCTAGACAAGTGTAGCTACAATGTGACTTCACCATTGTTGCTTAAATTTAGTTGTGAAATAATTGGGCCAACAGTCTTACTGGCTGAGGGGAGACCTTCTGGCTCTGCAACTGCCTGAGAGGAGGTTGGAGCCAGGGGGGGTCGGTCTCTGCTCCCAAGGAACAAGTGATGGGACAAGAGGAAATGGGCTCAAGTTGTGTCAGGGGAGGTTGAGATTGGATCTTGGGAACTATTTCTTGCTGGCAAGGGTTGTGAGGCCCTGGCCCAGGCTGCCCAGGGCAGTGGTGGAGTCCCCATCCCTGGAGGGCTTTCCAAGCCGTGTAGATGTGGTGCTGAGGGCCATGGGTTAGTGGTGGCCTTGGCAGTGCTGGGTTAATGGTTGGGCTGGGTGATCTCAAAGGTCTTTTCCAACCAGAAGGTTGTATTCTGTGATTTCATAATTTAGTCTGAGACGTCAGTGCCTTTGGAGAATTGCAGAGGTGGTAGGTGGGTAGGATAGCAATCTGAGAGGGATCCAGGGAACCCAGCCATTGGGTGCTGGCAGGGTTGGAGCTGTATTTTGATAGTTGGGTGTAATGTAAGGGTAGGTACAAAAAACTAACATAGTCATCAACTGAAAAAGCACAACAAAAAGGTGTTATGGACCCCTCTCTCTCCGATAGGTGTCCAACACAGTGCCGGGGTCTCCCAAACCATAACAAAAGGCATGATTGAATCAGAGAATCATCAAATCGTTTGGGTTGGAAGGGGCCTTTAAAGGTCATCTGGTCCAAACCACCTGCTGTGAGCAGGGACATCTTAGGGCAAGGTGATACACACTGTATCATATATAATGTGATATTCTTATGTAGACCAAAGATACTCCACTCTAAAATGTTTTGCGGAGCTTGGACATGGGCAGGCTGGAAGGAAGAGTCACTTAGAGGGACAACCAGTCTCCTGGAAGACTTCACTGCTGGTATGATAGCACTTTCTTCTCAGGAGCTTCACAACCTTGGCTTTGCTGCCAGGCTTGAAAGAAATTTTTTTGTGCTGAGGGTGGTGAGACCCTGGCCCAGGTTTCCCAGAGAGGTGGGAGATGTCCCATCCCTGGAGACACTCCAGATTGCACAGGGCTGAGAGCAACCTGATCTAGTTGCAGATGTCCCTGCTCACTGCAGGGGGGTTGGACTGGATGGCCTTGAAAGGTCCCTTCCCACCCAAACCATTTGATGATTCAGAGTATTTTAATCTACTTTCCTCTCAAAATACACAGTTTTGTTATAAAGTTCCAGTTATCCGGACAAGCAATAGGAATAAGCACTCATGAACACATGGATTTTGTAGGAAATTGATGTTTTGAGGCATATCTTGTCCTTTTTTCCCCTTCCTTAAAAAAATCTCTTAGCCCCTATTTTTAAATTTAGCCAACACTGATGCACCCACCTTGCTCCATGATGCCAAAGCAGGATGTTTCACTTTCTGTTCTGACTCTGCCATCACATTGCGAGCACCTCGAAGAGATTAAAGCCACACTAACCAGAATGAAGAAGTGGTTTTTTGTGAAGGAAAAGCCTAGAAAGAAGATACTTTATATCACATGAAGAATTGGAGGGTGTAGGTCTTTACATTAAGTAGCTGTGAAGCACTTAACTGGAAATCTGCTTAGCAAAACAACAGTCATAATTTAAGCCTCACCAGATGCTCTAATGGTTCCTTTCTTCACGTGAGAAGTAATTCCATTTCCATGCAGGCTTTTTCCTAATCCTATTCCGAGCAGAGACTGCCAGTTGTTTTCAGTTCTGAAGACTCTTTGCTGTGAAAGAATCAGCTGTGAATATTCTGTGTAGTTTAGTGAAGAGCTCAGTGCAACTTGGTCACGTCGAAAACTGACACATTTGTCTAAATCTGTTCGAAGCAGCTGCTGAAAGTAAAGAAACAAACAAACAAAAAGAGGTAATAGATGTTTTATAATAAGATGCAGGTCAGGAGTCATTTAATGTTGGATGTCCTTTCGTGTAGACTGCCCTGACTTAGAGATCCTTGCCTTCTCTACCCACTGTTGCAACTGGCTGCATTTGGAATATTCAGAGGTGTTTTGTCAGCGTGGGGCCATGGGTGATACTGCCCTGGGCTGAGGCTCTCTCCTGTTTGTGGAGTATCTTCAGAGTAGGTTGGACACTGTCATAAAAATGAGGTACAATGTGTGTTGATGTCATTATGTCACAAATGGCTGCCAGAGGTAGCTGTTTAGTGTCTAAGCAGGAAAGCAAAGCCAAGTGGAGTGTTACATAGTAGGTCATCTAGTCCCAACCCCCCTGCATGGGCAGGGACACCTCCCACTAGACCAGGTTGCTCCAAGCCCCATCCAACCTGCCCTTCAACACTTCCAGGGATGGGGCAGCCACAGCTTCTCTGGGCAACCTGGGCCAGTGTCTCACCACCCTCACAGCAAAGATTTTCCTCCTTGTGTCCAACCTAAATCTCCCCTCTTCCAGTTTTGATCCATTCCCCCTTGTCCTCTCCTTCCCTGCCCTTGTCCAAAGTCCCTCCCCAGCTTTCCTGGAGCCCCTTCAGGCACTGGAAGGTGGTCTAAGGTCTCCCTGGAGCCTTCTCTTCTCCAGGCTGAACACCCCCAACTCTCTCAGCCTGTCTCCAGAGCAGAGCTGCTCCAGCCCTCTCAGCATTTTCATGGCCTCCTCTGGACTCGCTCCAACAGCTCCATGTCCCTCTTGTGTTGGGGACCCCAGCACTGGCCCCAGCCCTGCAGGGGGGTCTCACCAGAGCAGAGCAGAGGGGGACAATCCCCTCCCTGGCCTTGCTGGCCACGCTGCTGGGGATGCAGCCCAGGACACGGGTGGTTTCTGGGCTCCAGCGCACGGTGCCGGCTCATGGTGAGCTTCTCATCACCCAACACCCCCAAGGCCTTCTCCTCAGGGCTGCTCTCCATCCATTCTCCACCCAGCCTGTATTTGTCCTTGGGATTGTCCTGACCCAAGTTCAGGACTGTGCAGGACACTTTAATATCCTTGAACTATTTGGACACAGATTTAATGATACCCAGTTGTTCTACAGCTTTCCTGCGGGCTGCGTGGACATGGAGAGGAGAGTCTTTCCCTGAACAGCTCTTTCCTGACATCTCATCTCCATGTCCTTCTCATAAAATCAGTGACAAGTAGACAACTGATTCCTTAAGGCAAATGCTTTTCCTACACCTTCATCTATTGGAATGTTTGCTGGCCTCTAACCACTAGAGGTTGCCATAGACCTCCCTAATTAGACATACACATTGAACATTAAATGACTTTATGGGGCTAGAAACACTCTCCAGTTCTCCTTTTTTTTTTCTGCGCTATCAACACGAGCATTCCCATGTAGGGCCATGTAAGCTGCTAAGAAGTTGGCTGCTCTTCTTCCCATTAGATGTCTTCAGGAAATTAAGGATGGCACCTGATTGCATCACTGTCCTATTTTGCTCGTTTCTTTGGCTGTCGTGGAAAATTCAGTGGGATTCAGGGAACAATATGAAGAAAGGGGGTTTTTGGTCATCCTCCTGATGCTCATGGGAGTCAGGTGGAGTTAGGAGAAATGGTGTGCTTGAAAAGGATATGGAGTGGAGACTTGGACTTGTGCATGGTGTAGGAAGCAGTATGTTGGACTTGAGTGTCATCCTAACCCTGCTGTGAGAGCAAAGCCCGAGACCTGCAGCCAGCCCCTCTGATTGTGGTGCTGTCTGGAAGAAGCAGAGCTAGAGCTGTGGCATCATTTTGGGTGGAAAAGGCCTTTAAGATCATCAAGTCCAACTTGATAGTAACCCTGCTTCTGACTGGAAGCTCGAAGCTGATGGTGACAAGTGTGGTGGAACATGGTGCTGGCCACTGGAGGAGCTCAATGTTTGGTTTTTCTTTCTTATATTTCTTTGGTTTGTTTTTTTTTTTTGTAGAGTTGTGAGTAGCATTAAATATCCATTCTGCATTGCTGCTGTTGTCCCAGTCTCTCATCTGAGAGGAGGCTGAAGGCCTTCTTTCCCTTTGCACTCTTCACCAAAGTCTTCACCATTTTGTAGAGTCAATGATGGAACTAAGCTGGAAGAGGGGAGCATTAGATGAGATATTAGGAGCAAATCCTTCACCGTGAGGGTGGTGAGACACTGGAAGAGGTTTCCCAGAGAAGCTGAGGCTGCCCCATCCCTGGAAGTGTTGAAGGGCAGGTTGGATGGGGCTTGGAGCAACCTGGTCTAGTGGGAGGTGTCCCTGCCCATGCAGGGGGGTTGGAACTAGATGATCTTTAAAATCCCTTCCAATCCAAACCAGTCTGGGATTTGATTTTTCATAAGCTACCAAGACAAATTCCCATCCCTTCTGATCTGTGCTGCAGTATTGGAGAAGTTTCATCTCCCCAGTGAAACAATTCTTTTTACCATTTCCTATTTTAGGAATTCAGTTTTTCTGCTACAGTTTCCTCTTGCAGGAATCTGACTGGATTTTCTAGAGTGAAAATATCGATCATATATCTTTAAGAAATAAGGGTCCACGACGTTACTTTCATCTGCACTTTTAAAACTCAGTTTAAGATTATGCTGGATTAAAAATTGTCTTTCAATTGTAACGTGTTTGTGTAGAAACTGCAATGGATTTATAAATAATTAAGTGCTTACCAGCTGGAACTGCCTTTGATCAGCAAATTTTATGCTGAAGGAGGAGAAATCTCACTGTAGTTAGTGCTGCAGAGGGTCAAAACTAGGTGTGGCATGAGGAGAAAATGTATAACCTGTCTTTGAACTTGACTTTTTCCTGAGGAAGTATCTGAATTTTGGTAATAGATGCATGTAGCTGTCGTAGAATCATGGAATGCCAGGTTGGAAGGGACCTCAAGGATCATCTGGTCCCACCTTTCTAGGTACTACTCTAGTTGCTATGAGGTGGCTCAGCACCCTGTCAAGCTGAGACTTGAAACTGTCCAATGTGGGGGAATCCACCACTTCCCTTGGGAGACTATTCCAATGTTTGACTGTCCTCATGGGGAAAAATTTACCTCTTGTGTCCCATTGGAATCTCCCCAGGAGCATCTTGTGCCCATGACCCCTTGTCTTTTCCATGTGACTCCTTGTAAACAGGGAGTCTCCATCTTCTTGGCAGCCACCCTTTAAGTCCTGGAACATGGTGATAAGGTCTATGTATTTTATATTCCTGCATAGGAAACTGGGTTCCTGCTTCCTGCTTGGTGATCAGGTAGTGAGGTGGATCAGGAACTGGTTGATGGGAAGGAGTCAGAGAGTTGTAGTCAATGGGGCAGAATCTGGTTGGAAGTGTGTGACTAGTGGAGTCCCTCAGGGGTCGGTACTGGGACCGATGTTGTTCAACATCTTCATCAACGACCTGGATGAGGGTACAGAATGTACCCTCAGCAAGTTTGCTGATGACACTAAGCTGGGAGGAGTGGCTGACACACCAGAAGGCTGTGCTGCCATTCAGAGAGACTTAGACAGGCTGGAGAGTTGGGCGGGGAGAAACATGATGAAGTTCAACAAGGGGAAGTGTAGAGTTTTGCATTTGGGGAAGAACAACACGATGTCCCAGTATAGGTTGGGGGCTGACCTGCTGGAGAGTAGTGTAGGTGAAAGGGACCTGGGGGTCCTGGTAGACAGGAGGATGACCATGAGCCAGCAATGTGCCCTTGTGGCCAAGAAGGCCAATGGCATCCTGGGGTGCATTAGAAAGGGTGTGGTTAGTAGGTCAAGAGAGGTTCTCCTCCCCCTCTATTCTGCATTGGTGAGGCTGCATCTGGAGTATTGTGTCCAGTTCTGGGCCTCTCAGTTCAAGAAGGACAGGGAACTGCTTGAAAGAGTCCAGCACAGAGCCACAAAGATGATGAAGGGAGTGGAACATCTCCCTTATGAGGAAAGGCTGAGGGAGCTGGGTCTCTTTAGCTTGGAAAAAAGGAGACTGAGGGGTGACCTCATCAATGTTTACAAATATGTAAGGGGTGAGTGTCAGGGAGATGGAGTTAGGCTCTTCTCAGTGGTGACCAGTGATAGGACAAGGGGTAATGGGTGTAAATTGGAGCATAGGAGGTTCAAGGTGAATATCTGAAAAAATTTTTACTGTGAGAGTGACAGAGCACTGGAACAGGCTGCCCAGGGAGGTTGTGGAGTCTCCTTCACTGGAGACATTCAAAACCCACCTGGATGTGTTCCTGTGTGATGTGCTCTAGGTGACCCTGCTCTGGCAGGGGGGGTTGGACTAGATGATCTTTCGAGGTCCCTTCCAACCCCTAGGATTCTATGATTCTATGATTCTGTTGCCTGGAGCTGCTCTGAGGATGCTTTGAAACACACGGGTTTGCATCATGGCATGTGCCCTAGGAGCCTGGCCTTGGGGTGGGCTTTAGTGCCACCCTAAGAACCATCAATAAAAAGCCTTTTCTGGTCTGGGCTCAAATCTCAATTGGACCATTAAATTAAACCTCAGTTGACTGATCTCTTAATCATGGTAGAGGAGTTTTCATAATAGCAAACCCTGGAGAGGAGAGGCTGCTCCTGCTCTTGAACTAGTGTGTATCAAGAGACTTCACAAGTCAAATTACACAAGAATAAAAGATCAAGCTCTGCAGGGGGTTCTTGGAATTCATGTCCTGTGGCCAAAGCTGTTAAATACTAAAGCCTCTGCCTATCAGCTTGCCTCTTCCTTTTTTATAAACCACAGTAGAAGGGTTTGATGGTAGTGAACAGTTTCACAAAAAAAATATATATACAGTGATACAGAATTTTTGGGAGAGGCATGTTCACCAGTCCCTGGTTTCTGAGAGTAAAGTGGAAACATCTCAGAGCTGCTCAAGAATAATGTGAAATTTCCCTTCCCCCGTTGCCTCCCAGGTGGATTATAGTTGTGCTAGAAGGAGATGACCCTGGTGAAAGCTATTGCAACAGTGTGACTTGTAAGTTGTCTAAACAGGAGAGTTTTTTAAAACCAGGATGGTGTTGGATGTCACTGGTGGGACTCAGGGTGAGGGCCACACGGGGGTGGAGGATGCCCTGCAGCCCTGGGTGGTGGCTTGGTGCTTTGTTGGTGGTTTTTTGGTAATTTCTGAATATTTTCACGCAGGCATCGTATCACTGAAATAAAAAGGAAAAAAAATGTCTCTTTCCCTGGGTACAACTTCAGGTGATTTCTCTGCAACTCAACCAGCTTGTTTAATGTTCTGTCTTTGCTTTAAAGCAAATGACCTGCTCATCCCAGCAAGCCTTAATTACCCTTAATTACAGCCTGATGAATTACTTACTTGGAGGTATCTGTGTTGGTGGCATTTACCATGTGCTGTAAGACTGATTTTTAGCTGTGAGTCCTCTTCAGCATGGAAGGCCACAGAACTGACTGGTTGATGTTGCCTCAAAAGTAAGACTTAAAAACCTCAAAGACACTTCAGGGCTTCTTAGCTCTGAAATAGTTTAGTAGCATTTTAGTTTAGAGAGGAAAACATTTATTCACAGAATCATAGAATCCTAGAATGGTGAGGGTTGGAAGGGACCTTAAAGCTCAGCAGGTTCCAACCTCCCTGCTATGAGCAGGGACACCTCCCACCAGACCAGGCTGCACAAGCCTCATCCAACCTGGCCTGGAACACCTCCAGGGAGGGGGCAGCCACAACCTCCCTGGGCAACCTGTTCCAGTGCCTTCCTACCCTCATGGTGAAGAATTTCTTCTTGATGTCCAACCTAAATCTCCCCTCTTCCAGTTTAATTCCATGACCCCTTGTCCTCTCACTGCCCTCTCTGGTGAAAAGTCCCTCCCCAGCTTTCCTGGAGCCCCTTCAGGCACTGGAAGGTGCTCTAAGGTCTCCCTGGAGCCTTCTCTTCTCCAGGCTGAACACCCCCAACTCTCTCAGCCTGTCTCCAGAGCAGAGCTGCTCCAGCCCTCTCAGCATCTTCATGGCCCTTCTCTGGCCCCTCTCCAACAGCTCCATGTCCCTCCTGTGCTGAGGGCTCCAGAGCTGCACACAGCACTCCAGGTGGGGTCTCACCAGAGCAGAGTAGAGGGACAGAATTCCCCCCCTGGCCCTGTTGGCCACACTTGTTTTGATTTTATTTATTACCTAACCTGGCTATAAAATTATATTCTGTTTATGAGAAATTGCTTTGGAATGAGGTTTTTCAACCCCCCATGCAGTACAGTTTGTTACATGAATGATAATCCCATTTTGATTAGATGTTCCTAGCAGGGTGAACACTAATGGCTTCTCAAAAAAAAGGGCCTTGATGGTGGTCTTCATTCAGGCTCTGTTTGAAGGAGGATGCTGGGGGAATGGAAGATCAAACAGATTCAAGCCACTGAGTCTGTACTTTGCTTTTAATCTGTGGAGAGTCAGGTTAGAAGTTGTGTGCACACCAGGAGACCCGGAGAGGTTCTGGTGTCAACTGGTCAACCTTGGGTAGCTTCAGCTTGCTCTTTCATGAGCTGTTCACAGGCACAGACACACTGGTATGTTTGCAGATGTTTTTTCTGCTCTTCATCCTCCACTCTCTCATTGTTACACCTTCTGCAGAGGTTCCTGAATCTGTGGAGTGCCTTTTGTTGGGAGACAGAAGCGATTTAGAAAGATCTCAAGAGCGTTCAATAAAAGAGACAGATGCTGGCCTTATTAGGAGCTTGTTGACCTAGATTAGCTGTGGGGAAGCTTATAAGATGATCAGCCATTCCAAAATTGGGAGGTGTCATTGCAATTAGTAGGAAAGGCTGTGACAAAAGGGGAGACAACAACATATGGAGGTGAGGTTTTAGGCTGGTATCAGCTGTTTCCAAGATGGAAATGTCATTGAACTTGATTTAAGCCTGGTTGAACCTGCTGGGGATTCGGAGTGGGCACCTGATGGGACAGTAATACCCTTGTGCCCCATCTGGCCTGAGCAGTTGAGTGGCCCGCGTGCCATTAGAAGTGTTTGGAGCTCAGGACACTGAAGGTTGTGGAGATTTCCCAGATGGACAGATTCCCAGCTTTATTTTGAGATAGATTGGGTCAGTGTGAGCCACAGAGAGGTTGTGGACAAACTGTTGCTTCCTTCTGTCTCAGGGTCTTCTCACATAAAGCAGAGTAGTTGCACTGTGATCTTCTGCTCTGCATGTCACGGGGCAGGACTCCATAAAAAATACATTTGTTGATTGCTGACCTGGCTCTTCATGAGAGAGTTGGGGGTGTTGAGCCTGGAGAAGAGAAGGCTCCAAGGAGACCTTAGAGCACCTTCCAGTGCCTGAAGGGGCTTCAGGAAAGCTGGGGAGGGACTTTTTGCAGAGGTATGGAGTGATAGGACAAGGGGGAATGGATTAAAACTGGAAGAGGGGAGTTTTGAGGCATTAAGAAGAAATTCTTTGCTGTGAGGGTGGTGAGACACTGGCCCAGGTTGCCCCAGAGAAGCTGTGGCTGCCCCATCCCTGGCAGTGTTGAAGGCCAGGTTGGATGAGGCTTGGAGCAACCTGGTCTTAGAGGAAGGTGTTCCTGCTTGTGAAAGGTGTCCCTGCCCATGGCAGGGGGTTGGAACTAGACGATCTTGGAGGTCCTTGCCAACCCAACCCATTCTATGATTTAAAAGGTTCTTAATATCTAAATATATCCCACTCTAAAAGCTCATCAGTAGTCTTCTCCCATCAAGGAAATTGTGTGGTGCTCCAGTGTCTTACAAGCTACAAGTCATCGCTTGTAATTAAATGAACGTGATGCAAATTAGCACAGAATCTTGGCCATAGAAATGAAGTTTCTCCAAGGCTTGTTGCCTCCTTCAGGGAATCTAGAGCTAAATTGATCTAAATCAACAGTGTTGCAGTTTGGAGGTAGATGGTCCCATTGTCCCATTCACAGTTATCGATCCACAGAAGCTCTTTGGAAACAGTGTGGGTTTTTTTTTTTTAATCACCTTCGATTTGAGAAGTTGAAACTTGTCTTTTTTGGTGGAACCTTCCAGCTTTTAAAACATCCTGGGTCGTGTCTCACTGTATTATTTGGGTGTCTACTGAACAGGACAGTGAAGGTTGGAATCTTACAGGTTTTGCATTTTTAAAGGTCTATTTTATAGCAATAAATTGTCCTGCTGAAGCTTTTTCTGAGGTTTTAACAAGCAAGGGAATCCTCGTTGTGTCCTAGAAACTACTCTTTGCTCTTCTAGTGTAATCTTGGAAACTCCAGTCTTGTCTTCTCAATGTGTTTGGAATGGAACATCTGTACGGGACAGTTCCTCAACAGAAGTAGAGGTGACTCAAGCTCATGACTTGCTTGAACCTGTCTTTGATCTTCAGTTGCAGGATGTTTGGCTCATGCACCACCTCATTCAGGTCCAACACGTTCTCTTCCCTTTCTTTGGAAATAAAGCAGCAGACTAGGACCAAAAGAAATGAGAAGTGAACTCAGAAGGGTCGATCTGAGAACCCAAAGTAGCGTTACGGCTGTGACCGTTCGTATGAAACAAAAATACAGCTTTGATTATAAATCTCTCTTTCTATTTCTTGTCAGAATGCTGCTTATTTCACATTTTAACTGATGTTGTTACCAATGTCTAAAGTCTTGCCAGCTTTGCAGGCCACTGAACTGAGTTCTCTCGAGGTGTGTGAAGCTGGGATAGATCCGAGTGGCTGTAAGGAAGGAAGTAGAGCAGTTACTGGTAGCACCCAACTCAACTGTGTTGGTGCCCTCCAAATTGCTCCTGAAAACCTTCCTTTCCTCCAAACATGGACATTTTGAGTTCCTTCAGACCCCCACGCTTGAGTGAGGATTTTCAAACAAGCTTTCTAACATTTTAGGAATGTGAGATCATAAAATCCCAGACTGGTTTGGGTTGGAAGGGACCTTAAAGACCATCTAGTCCCAATGCCCGTGCATGGGCAGGGACACCTCCCACTAGACCAGGTTGCTCCAAGCCCCATCCAGCCTGCCCTTCAACACTTCCAGGGATGGGGCAGCCACAGCTTCTCTGGGCAACCTGTTCCTTTGATAACACTTGGTGAAATTCCTGAGTCTCTTTAAGTACTTGAGCCAAGGTATTTCCCACCCCACAGACCATAGTTGGCATGGCTTTCAGGAAGAGGGCTGGGCATCAAGAAGGAAAGACCAACCTCTTTTCACTTGTGCCTAGTGACAGGACGAGGGGCAATGGATCCAAACTCATCCTATCACTGCCCCAAGCTACAACACATGAAGTTCCACCTCAACATGAGGAAGAACTTCTTTACTGTGAGGGTGACAGAGCACTGGGACAGAGAGGTTGTGGAGTCTCCTTCTCTGGAGACTTTGAAGACCTGTCTGGATGCCTTTCTGAGTGACCTGCCCTAGTTTTTGGTCCTGCTCTGGCAGGGGGCTGGACTCATTGATCTTCAGAGGTCCCTTCCAACCCCTAACATCCTGTGATTCTGTGAAAATAACGCACTTGGAAACATCTGACACTTAAATGGAGGGTGAATCTATAAGGACAGAAGGAAGAATCAGGATTTAAGAACCTTAATGTGCATCAGGTTCTTAGAACTGCTGAATGACTCAACCTTTTTAATGGAAATGGCCTTCAGCAAGTGTAGGAAGGAACAGGCTTTTAGGTGAAGTAAACACACGTCATTCTGCAATGCATAAATACATTTGCTGTGAAGTTGGGTAGAGACATGTTCCTGGAACTCATCAGTTGTGCTCTTGGGTCCCCAAGTAAGTCTTGCTCCAAGTCCCACAATGTACGTGGGCTCAGAGGGGATGAATCCTGCAGGAACCAGGGCCAGGGCTCGGAGCAGCACTGCCACCTCCTCGCGGTGCCCTCCTTCGCCCGTGTCTCCTGATGGAGGATTTTCAGGTTCATGCAACCTGAGATGCAAATGTCTGCATTAATGTGGGTGTTGTGGGCATCTCCTGTTATCCCATGCAGAGCTGTGGATGATCACAAGCTTCTCTGCAAAGGTTAAAAGCTCAGGAGGTTTCAAAAAGCAACATTCCCATGGTAGCAACTCTTAAGCTCCCGGGGATATGTAAGGTCCAAGGAATGTGGGACCCCACCTGAAGTGCTGTGTCCAGTTCTGGAGCACCCAGCATGAGAGGGACGTGGAGCTCCTGGGGGAAGTCTGGAGGAGGGCCACGGAGTTGATCCAAGGGCTGGAGCAGCTCTGCTCTGGAGACAGGCTGAGAGAGTTGGGGGTGTTCAGCCTGGAGAAGAGAAGGCTCCAGGGAGACCTTAGAGCACCTTCCAGTGCCTGAAGGGGCTCCAGGAAAGCTGGGGAAGGACTTTGGACAAGGACAGGGAGTGAGAGGACAAGGGGGAATGGATCAAAACTGGAAGAGGGGAGATTTAGGTTGGACATTAGGAGGAAATTCTTTGCTGTGAGGGTGGTGAGACCCTGGCCCAGGTTGCCCAGAGAAGCTGTGGCTGCTCCATCCCTGGAAGTGTTGAAGGGCAGGTTGGATGGGGCTTGGAGCAAGCTGGTCTAGTGGGAGGTGTCCCTGCCCATGGCAGGGGGGTTGGATCTAGATGATCTTTAAGGTCCCTTCCAACCCAAACCAGGTGTCTAGGATTCAGTGTATTAAGAACTGACACATACGTGTCCATGGGACCTGGTGAGATGTGTTTGAGAGTTGATCCATGCTGTTGTAAGCTCACTGTCTGTTGGATCACATCTGGAGACCTGCATCCAGGTTTTAGGTCTCTGAACATAGGCAAGATGTTGCTGAACTGGAGCAGGTTCAATTGAGGACTGCCACGATATTTGGGGGATGGAGAACTTGGTGTAGGTGGATGTGCTGAAGGAACTGGGCTTGTTTACGCTGGTGTCCTGGGTTGAGCCAGGATGAAACTAATTTTTCTTTTACTGATTTTTTTTCCTTCAGTAAGTTCTTAACTAGCAGCAAGTGTTCCAGCCAGTGGGCTGATAACTCTGGAATGTTTATGTTTCTGCTGAGACTCCAAGGTCTCTTCTTACCTCTGCTGCTACAGAGGCTACTGGGGCAGGAGAATTGTATCTGTGACCCCCCCGTGGGGAGCTGGACTAGACAGACAGCAGAACTGACCAAAGGGATTCCATTCCATAGATCTGTGTAAGCTCTGAGGAAGGTCAGAGATCACAGAAGACAACTTCCTTCCTGCTGCTTCTTCCCTTCTCTTCTGTCCATGGCCAGTATCTGGGGAGGACTCCATCCATCCATCCATCCATCACTGTTGACCTCCAGGCTCAGGCATCTCTGACCTCATCACCCTCATACCCCAGCCCCTGTCTGCTCTCCTTATCTCCTGCCTGTGGGCTGGGACATTTCAGGACTGCTCACAACTCAGGAGATGCCAGGGGAGCTACTGGGGGTGGGGGGAGGCAAGAGGCTTTTGCACATTCCTGAACATACTTGTACATCTAATTAAAGCTGTCTAATTTAGTTTTCAATCCAGCAAAGTCTCTCTCCTAATTCTCTCTCTCCTTCCCTACCTGGGTGGGAGGGGGAGGGGATTGAGAACATTGTTGTCTCTGGTTTAATTGGCCTGAGTCAAACGGTGGCAGCTGGAGAAGAGAAGGCTTCAGGGCAAGGCTCTGGCAGTTCTGAAGGAATGGTTAGCAACATTCCCACACGTAGGAGGAAGTTACTGAGGAGGTGGAGCCAGGCTCTTTATAGAAGTGTGTGGCAGGAACTGAGGTCAGGAGGTTCCAGTCTGATGGAAGGTGACAATTTGTCATGGTCAGGAAAGCATTGGCACAGCAGCCCGGAGGAGCTGTAGAGTCTGTGTTCCTGGAAGCTTTCAGGACCCAACTGGACAAACCCCTGGTCTGGTCTGGATTCAGTGTTAACCTTGCTTTGAGCAGGAGGTTGGACTAGAGACTTCCTGAGGTCAGTTTCAACCTTAATTATGACTCTAAGATAAGAATAATAATTAAAAAAATATTGAAAGTGGCTGAAAAAGGAGGAATTGTTTTAGGTGATTCAGGCCGGTGTGATCTCCTACATCCCCAGTACCAACTTCTGTTGTACCTGAAGCAGCTTAACTGTGCAAACCCCCCCAAACTCACCCCAAAGAACCTCAAACCACCTTTCTTTGGATGGATGCATGTCAATCCCATCATAATCTTGGTACTAGAAACCAAATACATGGTATCCTTTCTGCTGCAGTTCACCAGTTCCACACTTCATGTCATCCATGGTTGAGCATGAAACTGAAAGAAAAATTTGTGTCCAAAATTCTAATTTTGGATGATGGATATGATGTTATTTTACTGCTGGCCAGAAGGCAGATGGACTTTGGACCTTTGGTTTGTCCTTATGTTGTTTATACTGTGTGAGAGAACATTAATAGGTGACCTTTTATCATAGAATCATGGAATGGTTTGGTTTGGAAGGGACCTTAAAGATCATCTAGATCCAACCTCCCTGCTATGAGCAGGGACACCTCGTACTAGACCAGGTTTCTCCAAACCTGCCCTTCAACACTTCCAGGGATGGGGCAGCCACAGCTTCTCTGGGCAACCATTCTCATGGAATGGATGAGCTAGTAAGTAGTTGTCATCATTGATGGAGTATTTGAGTGTTGAATGTATTTTAGTTGGGTTTGAATTTGGGAACACGGGAGTAATGACTAACAGGACTTTGTAGAACATAAAAGATCTCTAACAAAAACAGGAGTAAAATCCTCATAGGACATCACGACATAGTCCCATGCAGATAGTTTGGGGATGCTGACTAATGGGTGCTGGTTTAATTAGCTTATCCTTCCATTATTTTGGGTTTGGGAAGACTTTTGTGTTGGCTTTCCCATCGAGTCACGGTGTAGCCTGACTCCCTTTTGAAAGCACAGTGTTCAAGTCTCCAAACCCAGCAAAAGATGGGTTTCAAATTCTGCCACAGAAACAATATGACCTAAATATTTAATCAGGCTTAGCAGAACTGGCTTTTTGATGATGATGATGATTATTATTATTATTATTGCTACAGATTAATCTGGTTTCTCTGAGCAAATACACGGGGCATCTATGTCTTCAAGACTTCCCTTTTTCTCAATAGTCTTAAAGCTTTTTAGCCTTGATCAGATGTGGCAGGTGCTGAGAGGAAGATGATGAGTTACAGTGACTTCACCATTAGCCCTGGGAGTTCTTCTTTTCATTCTGTTTCAGACAAGGTTGGATTTGATGGAGGGGTTAGTGAATACTGGGTTTATACCACTTTTGTAGACCCTGCCCGATTTGCTTCATTTCTGGGGGCGTTAAAAAGATGTTGGCCTGGTGCTGGTTGTGGTTTTGGGTGGGATTTAATTTTTTTTCGACTCCAAGAGAGAAAATACCAACCTTCTGCTTTAAAGAAATGAGGACCTAAGTGGCTTTGCATGTTGTTGTCCCGTTCAGATCTGTCCTTAACATTTTGGATGAGAAAATGAACGTGAACTTCAGCACTTCTTCTTTTTTAACACGTTTTTGCTAAGTGTGGAGCCTTGTGAACTTCAGCACTTCTTTTTTAACACATTTTTGCTAAGTGTTGAGCCTTATGTACACCTCTGGAAGGATGTGGAGTTAAAAAGTAGAAGTGATGTGATCCCTTTAACCAAAATGACCGCTGGGGACGTTGACTCTTCTTTAGACAAAGACAAGAAGCAACAGGTTGGGAAGAATCTTTAAGCAAAGTCTCATGCGTGTGTTGGTTTTTGTCATCTGTGTGTTTCACACAAGGTCCTCAGAGGGCTTCCAGACAATCAGGGAGACCAGTAAAGCTGCAGGAGGCCACAACATCCATTCCTGTGGGAAGCAGCTCTGTCTTCACACGAGCAAACCTCCAGCTCCCCAGTGGCTCTAGACATCAAAGCCTGTTGATTTTCAAGTGTCTTCTTTGATGCTCTTCTTTAACTGCTGTTATCAGAATACCTTGACTGATTGGGATTGCCCAGACTCTATGGAAAGGAAACCTTCCATGGAGTTATTGAATGGGTTGGGTTGGAAGGGACCCTTAGAGGCCATCTAGTCCAACCCCCCTGCAGTGAGCAGGGATGTCTGCAGCTAGGTCAGGTTTTCCTTGCCTTCATCAAATCTGCAGTAAATTACAATTAAACACAGATATATTGGGTTCATTTTTATATGTATATAAAAGTTGTCAGTTTCCCCTACGTGTACCTGTGTGGCAGGTAGTGAAGAGTGTGTCCAGGAAGGGTCTCTGCCTTCTCTGAGGTCAGAGTGATGATGAAAATGTTCCTTTCAACTACTCGCTGGTTCAGCCAACTCTAAAAAGCTCTTGAGAAGACCACATCTCCAGGGTTACAGGAGTTTGGTATAAGCAGATGAGAGTGTCCTCATGGCAGTCAAGTGTAGAAGTTCACCTCTGAAGGTGTGTGAGGACAGCCTGGCCTTGCTGGGAGGCAGCTGGAAGGACAACTCCAGAAGTTGGAGAGCGTTACAGGGAAGAGCAAATTCTCTCTCGAGCAAATTGATTCTTTTCGTTGTCGTAAAAAAGTTTGTCGCATTTTTTTCCTTTTCCCTTTTTTTTCGGCTCATTTGCCAATGGTGAAGTTTCCTCCCTGCATTCGTATTTTATACCAGTTGCTGGGCATGGTTAGACAGTGCCAGGATCAGGGAAGGAAATATTTTAATGGATACCAGACAGTGAAGTTGGAGGTACTCTCAAGTAGTAGTCGTTTACGAGTCTCTTTACAGGTGTCTCTGTGGTGGCTTTTGTAGCATCCAATTATTTTAGGTGTGTTTTTGTTCAAAAATACCCATTATTGGTGGTGAGCAGGTGAGCCTTTCCTGTGTTGGTTTTGGTGGTTTGTTGCATTTTGGTCTCTCTTTCGATTCCCCACCTGCTGTGGGAAGTAGAGTGAAAGCCAAGCAAGAAATCTCCTGCATCCCACCCTTGGAGACTTGCAAATGCCACTTTCTGACTTCAGAAGGATTGAGTTTGGTGCTTTGACTTGATGCCCGTCAGTTTTGAGCATTGTCACTTATCATTATGTAAGTTTGTTGTTACATAAAAATATGTTTTGTCCTTTTGTTGTTGTTGGGATAAGTCAAGTCCACCCTGATTTCCCAGACTTACATAACCACAGACTCCAATTTGAGCTGCTGGAAGTTGGCACTAATGTTTCCTTCTCAAAATTGGAGCTGTTGATCAGATGGCTTTTACTTCTTCTAAGAGAGAATTCTGATTGTCTTCTTGAGTGGGATTTTAGGACCATGTGAACTAAAGCTTGGTCCTCAGGGTAAACAGAGGAGGTGCACACACACCATCAATCAGATATAATGTCAAATTTTTCAGTCCTGCACTGCAGTTGAAGGTTGTGGACAAGAAGTTACCCATGGGACAACCATGTGCCCTTGTGGCCAAGAGGGCCAAAAGTATCCTGGGGTGCACTAAGAACAGTGTGTCCAGCAGGTCAAGGGAGGTTCTTCTCCCCCTCTACTCTGCCCTGGTGAGACCACATTTAGAGTGTTGTGTCCAGTTCTGGGCTCCCCAGTTCCAGAGGGACAGGAATATGGTACAAAGAGTCCAATGGAGGCTACAAGGATGATGAAGGGACTGGAACATCTGTCTGATGAGGAAAGGCTGAGAGACCTGGGGCTGTTTAGTCTGGAGAAGAGAAGGCTGAAAGGGGACCTGATGAATGTCTCTAAATATCTGCAGGGTGGGTGTCAAGAATGGGCCAGTCTCTGTTCAGTGGTGCCTGGGATAGGACGAGGGGAAACGGCACCAAGTGACAACACAGGAAGTTCCAGCTCAACATGAGGAGAAACTTCTTTGCTGTGAGGGTGACAGAGCCCTGGGACAGGCTGCCCAGAGAGGTTGTGGAGTCTCCTTCTCTGGAGACTTTCCAGACCTGCCTGGACGTGTTCTTGTGTGACCTGCCCTGGGTGTTCCTGCTGCAGCAGGGGGGTTGGACTCGATGGTCTTCAGAGGTCCCTTCCAACCCCTATGGGTCAATGATTGTGAGATTTCTTTTTCCTCTGAAATAAAAGCACAATGCCCCATAAAACATACAGGAAACAAAAATTTCAGGAACATGTAGATGTAGCAGCTGCTGGAAAACTGATTTCCAGTGGATCATAGAATCATAGAACGGTTTGGGTTGGAAGGGGCCTTAAAGATCATCTAGTTCCAACCCCCCTGCATGGGCAGGGACACCTCCCAGTAGACCAGGTTGCTCCAAGCCCCAGCCAACCTGGTTTTGAACACTTCTAGGGATGGGTCTTCCACAGCTTCTCTGGGCAACCTGGGCCAGTGTCTCACCACCCTCACACTAAGTGTGACACTTGAGACAGCAGCTCCACCAACTCCTGGAGCTCAGTCCCGTTGGTGTCATGACAAGGCGATGGCACTAGGGCTTGAAGTTTTGGGAGGACAGTGCTGCTGGCATTGTCTCACCCTGTGTCTGCCTCAACAGGGTGCAGAACCCCTGGGTGAAGTTTTTGGGCACTTTCTCCTCCTCCCGTTGCTTTCTGCAGTCTCACTGTCTTTATCATTTGAGCCTGAATGTGGTCATCAATAGGAAGAAATTCTTCACTGTGAGGGTGGTGAGACACTGGCCCAGGTTGCCCAGAGAAGCTGTGGCTGCCCCATCCCTGGAAGTGTTGAAGGCCAGGTTGGATGGGGTTTAGAGCAACCTGGTCTAGTGGGAGGTGTCCCTGCCCATGCAGGGGGGTTGGAACTGGATGATCTTTAAGGTCCCTTCCAACCCAAACCAGTCTGGGATTATATGATCATGCTTTGAGGATGTTCTTCCTATCTATGGAGAACATTGACAGGGTCAAAGATAAGTGGTAACAGAAGCCCCTGTCAATTTCTTGACAAGATTGAATGGCTGCAGGAGACCTAAAAAGGCTTGAACTAGGGTGTAATTTTCTAGTAACAAATCTGGTAAAAGGCACTATATCAGAATAGTGGACTCATAGTGGACCATCTAAATCTTCTAGCAGCAAGATTCTTAAAGATGCTCTTTAGTCTGGGTTTGGAAAATGTTCTGTGGCTTCTGTGGGTAGCTGGAAGGGCAGGCTCGTGTGTTGAGGGTTCCCCTCGGCATGGGATCCTGGAAATACCATTGTGTATCTTCTCCATCCCCTGCCTGTGGAGTGAGAAGAATAGCCAGTGTTGCTCCAAAGATCCTGTGGTCAAAAATAAGGCTTGAGGGCTCAAGAAGTTGCCTCCTTGCAGCTGCTTCCTCCCCTGAAAACTAATATATCTGCAAATGAAGTGCCGAAAGGGACTGTGTGTTCCTCACCTTGCAGAGCAAAGGCAGGTGGCTGAGGTGAAACCAGCAGTGAGAGCTGGTTAAACTAAAGCAATGGGAGACGTTGGTTTTGCTCACGTCTTGGGCTTGAAGCCCCACTGATGGCACCAAGGATGACCTGTTGGTGGCGCTCTTGTGTCTTGTTCTTTGCCCAAGGCAGATGAATAATTTGATCTCCTAAAAGACTGTTGTAGCCACACGTGTCCAATGTAGGGATTACAGAGGGATACTGGCCTCTACAGGTAGGCCATCTTTAGTAACCAGTGGATGATCTACCTCAGCTACTGGAGTAGATACCCCATGGGCCCAGTTTCAGCTTACGAAGCTATGAAATGATGTTTCTTTTTATGAATAAGGAGGTGTCAGCCTGGAGTTGAGGTGTTTGTTGATCCAGGTTGTGGTTGGGCTAACAAACAGTCTGCTAGAGGTATCTTGATGCTTATGAAGAGCTGTCCTATTTATCTTCCAGACCATTAGGCTGTTTCAGGTACTTTCTGGAGGACCCTCCACGTGCCCTGTGAGCTGGGCTGTCGCGTGTGGATTTTACACCGTAATGCAGTGAAGTGTTTTGTATGCAAAACCTACAGTAAGAAAGATTGGAGGTTACATGATGGATGTCCTTCAAAGTTGACCAGGAATGCAGTTTGTTGCAGGTGAACTACTCTCTATATGCTCTAATAATTTATTTTCCTGTACTTTAAGAGGGGGAGGATGTCCTGTGAGTAGGCACAGGCAGTATCTCTTACTCCAGAGCATTCAGAGCTGGTTAGCATGACCACTAAATATTTTATGGATGGCTCTAGAGTTATTTCATGGACGTGATTGTTGTTCTCCATGGAAAAGCTCTTAAGGTCTGAAGTGTTTAAGTCAGTGCTGATAAAGCACCATGTTTGAGGAACTAGAATTCACGACAGGGATACTCTACCACTGGCATCCCAGGCTGTGAGAGCAGCTCACACTGGTCAGGGGTTCTCTGTGAATTTTTTTCTTCTTAAAACGAGGTGTCAGTTTCTATGAAAATCGGTTAAATTTTGTGAACACCTTTTTTTTACGGAGAAACTTTGTGAACCAGGTTCAGACTCGGGCGTTTGTGTCTTTTATGGGGCCTACAGGAAAGCTGGGGAGGGACTTTGGACACGGGCAGGGAGTGATGTGTTGAGGGGGGATGGATTAAAACTGGAAGAGGGGAGATTTAGGTTGGACATTAGGAGGAAAGTCTGTAGTGGGAGGGTGGTGAGACACTGCCCAGAGAAGCTGTGGCTGCTCCATCCCTGGAAGTGTTGAAGGGCGGGTTGGATGGGGCTTGGAGCAACCTGGTCTGGTGGGAGGTGTCCCTGCCCATGTAGGGGGGTTGGAAGGAGATGATCTTTCAGGTCCCTTCCAACCCAAGCCAGTCTACGATGATGATTTTTCAGGGCAAATTAAGAGAGGCAGGAAGCTTTTCTGAACATGGTACCAGCAAAAAAACCCACCACCCAAACCAGCAAGAAAAAAGCCGAGATTCTTGCATCTCTAACACCTGAGACTCGACGAGTCCCCGTTGTGGTGGGGACAGACCCAGCGCGTGGCAGAGCTGTAACAGCTCCATCTGTCTCTAGAAACTGTTGGTTGGTGTCAAACTGCTCCATTGCTTACTAGGCATCTTCCATTGACTCTTGGCAAAAAAAAGAAACGAGGAGATGAAACCGTGACTTAGCGTTCTTAAAGGAAAACACCTCTTTTTTCTGTTTTTTCTCCCTTTTTACCCTTGTCTTTCAGTTATACCTGCCGCCACTTGCGGAGATATGTCTATGTCTTGGACAAACTGTATTTCCCCCACTCTCACTGCTCCAGGCTGCAGCATTGCTTCTCGACCCTCAGTGACAATGGAGAGGAACTCTTGTCTTTAACTTGTTCTCACATTCTCAGATCCTATGCTGCCAGGTTATTAACCTCTGCTCTCCCTTTTCTGCATGCTGCATGCTCCGGGACTGATCCCTGCATGTTTTCAGTCCACTGATGAAGAACATTCAATGGCAAAGGGGATGGTTTGTGTCTTGGTGGCATCCTTGAGGTGTGCCCTAAAAAGTGAGGTAGAAATGGGATAACTTCATAATGATAATAATTTAGTTTTATGGGGTTTTTTTTGTTTTGTTTTAATTTAGGACACAACTTCTGAAATGAATGTGTGGCCTTTTGAAAGTTTTAAGTGCTTTCAATGTTCAGGTATTTTAATCCTTTACCAAAGCTACCAGAACATAAGCTTGGGCTGGCAGAACTTCCATACAGTCATGTAGGTTGGAATGACTGCAGAGATAGAAATTGGGTTACAAACACACTAGCCCAGGTTGCCCAGAGAAGCTGTGGCTGCCCCATCCCTGGAAGTGTTGAAGGGCAGGTTGGCTGGGGCTTGGAGCAACCTGGTCTGGTGGGAGGTGTCCCTGCCCATGCAGGGGGGTGGAACAAGATGATCTTTAAGGTCCCTTCCAAGCTGTCAAAGGTTGACTCAGGATTGGCAGTTAAACCAGAGACAACAAGCTCTTGATCCCCTTAAGGTCCCTTCCAACCCAAACCAGTCTGGAATTCTGTGACATTTAAGGGTCTAATAATTGCTTGACACCCATTTTTTTAAGTAACATTGTCTACATAAACTGCTTTTCAGAAATGAAAATGATCCATTTTTTCTCTCAAGGTCAGTAAGTTGTAGAGGGTAGAGGATTAGAGGGACAGGGTCGCCAGCAGGTTGAGGGAAGTGATCCTGCCCCTCTACTCCACACTTAAGGCACCCAACCTGGAGAACTGTGTCCAGTTCTGGAGCCCTCAACACAGGAAGGACACAGAGCTGTTGGAGTGAGTCCAGAGGAGGCCACAAAGATGACCCAAGGGCTGGAACATGTGTCCTACAAAGACAGGTTGAGAGAGTTGGGGCTGTTCAGCCTGGAGAAGAGAAGGCTCCAGGGAGACCTTAGAGCACCTTCCAGCGCCTGAAGGGGCTCCAGGAAAGCTGGGGAGGGACTTTGGACAAGGGCAGGGAGGGAGAGGACAAGGGGGAATGGATCAAAACTGGAAGAGGGGAGATTGAGGTTGGACAGTAGGAGAAAATTCTTTGCTGTGAGGGTGGTGAGACACTGGCCCAGGTTGCCCAGAGAAGCTGTGGCTGCCCCATCCCTGGCAGTGTTGAAGGGCAGGTTGGATGGGGCTTGGAGCAACCTGGTCTGGTGGGAGGTGTCCCTGCCCATGCAGGGGGGTTGGAAGGAGATGATCTTGAAGGTCCCTTCCAACTCAAAGCAGTCTGTGAAATTGCCATGGCAGTTGGTGACAAATGAAGTAGGATCTGCCTTTTTTTATGCGCCTCAGCAGTTTTGATTATACGGAATAAGAATGGTGAGAACCCATCAGCCCCAAAATGACAACATAAAAATCCACATTCATGCTGCAGAATTAGAAATGCTCTGCAATATCTATCAAGTAGCCAGGAATTCACAAATAAATTCGAAGTGCAACACCCAAATGTTTTGTCTAAGCTGTTTCACCCCGAGTTAAAAAAATGTAAATTTTACTATTTCGCTGTTGGCGCTGCGGATAATTCAATGTATTTCACTGAAGCTTTAGGAAAACAAGGGGAAAAAATGGCATGACAAAATGGATCAGAACATGGAAAGCTTCCAGGGTGGAAATGCAGCTTCCCAGCTAAGCCAGGATACAATAGCAATAAGACCACACAGTAAACATAAGTAAAACCAGCTTGATTGTCAAGGGGAAGAAAATCTGACACGCAAACTGAAATAGCTCTTTTTGTAGCAAAGGAATTTTTCTAGTAGTACAGAATGATGGAGAGTTGCACTGAAGGATCTCCACAGGAGATGAAAATCCAGCTGTCCCAGGGGCGTTCTCCAGCTTAATTTGGACCAGGGCTACGGGATTAAAGTAGGCAAAAAGTCAGATTTCAAAGGCATGATTTAAAAATGATTAATAAATGATGAGGGCAGCCCGCACCAAAAATCTTGGTTGAGCTGGAGAGTTTTACGTGGAGGAATGATAGCCTGAAAACATGCTGACATGATTCCAGCTTCTTTCACTGACATCCTGCTAATTCCCTTCAACGTTAAGTTGGGAAAAGCACCCTTAGGTGACCACTACCCCATGGATGTTGCATCTCTCAGGTGGGTTTATGGATGAAAATAAGCCCTGGTAACACTGCCCCACCTTTTCGTATCACAAACTGGTGATGTGTTTGGAGCAAAAAGTTGATCTGGTTGGTCCCTGTGCTGAAGCTGGGGGAGAAATAGTTTCCAAGCATTACTTTCTGAAATGGGAGGTAGGCATCTAGATAAATTAGAATACATCAGCCTGGGAGGTTGTAACAGCTCAGGTTTTCACTCCAGGCTATTCTTTTCATGAGCTAGAAAGAGGCCAGAGGAGTTGAAATAGAAATTGCTGCTTGAAAGATACAGAAGGAGCAGTTTTTGGTGGTTTATTCTCTGTTGTTCTGGCAAGATGTGATGAGAAAAGTGTGCGCTCCGGAAAGTCGCCTGCCTAAATCTGTAAAAAGTGTCCAAAAAAATGGGGTTTGGTGTGAATCCAGGCATCCCTCCTGTATCAAGTCCTGCAGTATTTTAGCCTGTGAACAGCCTGCCTAGAAATGAGGTGGAATGTGGAAATTATTAAAAGCAGAGGGTAATGAATCATGACAATTTATAAATCACAACTGTCCTATCCAGGCCTCTTTGCAGGACTTCTGGTAAGAAGATAGAACATGGCCCTGAGTAATGATTGGGCCCAAAGTTGTCCTGATACCTCCAGATGATGGTGCCTTTCTTTTGATGTCCCAGAGAAGTGAAGTTTATTACTATTTTGGTACATTTTGTGTGCAAATGGGCATGTGGACACGAGCAGTTACATCTTTAATTTGGAGGTAGGGAGGGGCAATTATTACAAGGAAAACAAAGGAGAAAAGATGAAAGCAGCTTTGGAATGATGGGAGTGAGCAATTAGTAGACTTAATAACCTCTGTTTTCCATTAAAGCACATACAGAACTGTCAACATGCTGGTGGAGGATCAAAATGTTCACATTTTCAAGCCACTGTGGATTGGTGTAAGATACTGGTGGTGACCTGTCAACTCTGTAGCCACATGCATCCCTCACTTAGGAAATCATCATAGGATCTCAGACTGGTTTGGGTTGGAAGGGACCTTAAAGATCCTCTAGTTCTAACCCCCCTGCATGGGCAGGGACACCTCCCACTAGACCAGGTTGCTCCAAGGCCCATCCAACCTGCCCTTCAACACCTCCAGGGATGGGGCAGCCACAGCTTCTCTGGGCAACCTGGGCCAGTGTCTCAGCATCGTCATAGTGAAGAATTTCTTTCTAATGTCTAATCTAAACCTCCCCTCTTGCAGTTTTAATCCATTCCCCCTTGTCCTTTTGTTAACACTGGTTAAAGGGGGGGAAAGGGGAGGGAAAATAGTAAATATTCCCATGTCACCAGGTCTCCCAGCATCTTTAATTGGGATTTAGTGCCAGTGTTGCTTTCAGTGGCTTTTCTAAATTATAAAAACAGGGGAGAGACAGTATCTATTTTATAAAGCAACGCATGATCATAAATATTGAGCCTGGGATTGTAATCTGTCATTGCTCCTGTCTAATAATTCTGTTGTGGCTGTGCTATTTATTGATCATTGCAGTAACTGTGCTTCACGATGTGAAATATGTTCTCCCCCTCTCACCCTCCTGCTTTCCTTTCCAACTGCATGTTCCTCGTGTTGATGTGCTAGTGCCCGTGTCTCTTCCCCTCTTTGTTTTAAACCTCTTTGGGTTGCAGTCAATCTCAGGAGGATGGGTTTTGAAAAATGCAGCTGGCTCAGTGGATGTACCAGCCCAAGGCAGCTAACAAGCAGCAAATTGTTTTGGGATGCTGAACAAAGGAAGGACAGTTGTGTTTTCCTAGCTAGCTTGACGTGGTGTGTGTGTGTGAAAGCAGGCAACGTGGTTTTGCTGAGCCTTGTGCATGGAGTAAACATGGTCACGAAGCAGTTAGAGCAAAAGGACAAATTATATGGATTCCTTGGAATTAAGCTTTCTGCCCAGAGGAGGAAGAAAAAAAAAAACCACAAGACAAATCACGGTCAAATTCACAGTTGCTCCATTTTGCGTATCTCCTAGTACTTGCTGCTAGGCTTGTTTAAACAGCAAAATGTACCTAATAAGATTTTCATACTCCCTTTTGGTGTCTTCTGGCACGTTGTCTGGAGTCTGTAGAGGAGAAGCTTTGCAACCACGCTCCTCCCGTGCCGTTGGAGTCAATGGAATGACACAATTCCATTCATTGCAGAATGTGCAGTTTTTCTGGGATCAGGGCCTTGGAGGTTTGCTTTGAGGAACGCTGCTGATTGCCAGAAGGGGTTCTGTTGCTGTAGTGTGATTCTACATTCAGTTTTTAAGTTGATAGAAACATCTCCCCCTCAATCCATCCATGTAAAATTGTCAGTACCTGTAGCCCTGCATGAGGACCACCTGGGTAACAGAAGACCTGAATGTCCTCTCCAAGAGGCTCTTCAGTCTCCTTAAAGCAGATCTTTTAATATTTTCCTGCTGTTGCCAGCTGAAGCAGTCCAAGTTATAACTTCTGAAAAACAGTGGCTGTGGATGTTGTCTACCTAGACTTTAGTAAAGCTTTTGATGCTGCCTGAGGGTAGGAAGGCTCTGCAGAGGGACCTGGACAGGCTGGATCCATGGGCTAAGGCCAATTATGTGAGGTTCACCAAGGCCAAGTGCTGGGTCCTGCACTTGGGTCACAACAACCCCAGGCAACGCTCCAGGCTTGGGGAAGAGTGGCTGGAAAGTGCCCAGAGGAAAAGGACCTGGGGATGTTGGTTGAGAGTAGCTGAATGTGAGCCAGTGTGTGCCCAGGTGGCCAAGAAGGCCACCAGCATCCTGGCTTGTGTCAGCACTAATGTGGCCAGCAGGACCAGGGCAGGGATTGTCCCCCTGTGCTGGGCACTGGTGAGGGGGCACCTGGAATCCTGGGGTCAGTTCTGGGCCCCTCAGGACAAGAAGGACATGGAGGGGCTGGAGTGTGTCCAGAGAAGGGCAAGGGAGCTGGGGAAGGGTCTGGAGCACAAGTCTGAGGAGGAGCAGCTGAGGGAGCTGGGGGTGTTGAGCCTGGAGCAAAGGAGGCTGAGGGGAGACCTTCTGGCTCTGCAACTGCCTGAGAGGAGGTTGGAGCCAGGGGGGTCGGTCTCTGCTCCCAAGGAACAAGTGATGGGACAAGAGGAAATGGGCTCAAGTTGTGTCAGGGGAGGTTGAGATTGGATCTTGGGACCCATTTCTTGCTGGCAAGGGTTGTGAGGCCCTGGCCCAGGCTGCCCAGGCCAGTGGTGGAGTCCCCATCCCTGAAGGGCTTTCCAAGCCATGTAGATGTGGTGCTGAGGGCCATGGGTTAATGGTGGCCTTGGCAGTGTTGGAGCTGGATCTGATGATCCTGAAGGTCTTTTCCAACCAAAACAATTCTGTGATTCCATGAAAATAATGGATATAATTTCTGATACTTGCTGTTGGTGATATTTTACATATGAAGAACCAAAAGTTGATCCTCCCATCACCAGGCACTTAACCTATGAGAGCTGATCCTGAAAATTTTCACTGTGTAAAGACAATCAAAGCATTCTTGAGAAATAATAACAACTATACTATAAACATCAAGGAGGTGGGACAACATATAAATGCAGCAACCAACAAGAGGAGCACTATTATTTTTTTAATTTAATGATGATTTAAATGGGAAGGTCTCTGTTTGGTGTCACACCTTGGGCAAAGACACGGGGCTGTCTCTGCAAACAAGTCTCCCAAGTGCAGAGAAGTGTGTGTGTAAACAAAAATGTTGTTGTAAATTGGTGTAGGCAGATGAAATTGCTTAGGAATGAGAGAATTTCCAAAGGTGACAAAGATCTGACTTCTGCTGGACTTGATGATCTTAAAGGTCTTTTCCAGCCTTGGTGATTCTGTGATTCTGTGAAAATGATACATGGATCTTACCTCCTAAGGAGCCCCAGTCATAGGACCTTTTGCAAACCTTTGGTAAATAACTTGAGAAGACTCTCTGAAAGAGGAAAATAAGTTGTGATGTAGTGGTTGGCACTTAGGAAAAAGTCTTTTAAGTCTTTGTAGGTTTTGAATGTTTTATGAATAAACCCCCCTTAGGTCATAGGATGAGAAGAAGAATAAAGGATATGACAGAGTCTGGACCTATCACAGGAAAAAACATTTATCACTAGAGGAAACTATGTTTGGAATGCTAGATAACTTTATTTATTAAATAGCTGGACAAAGTCTAAAAATCTTGGTAGATTTCAGTGCTTTATAAGAATAAATTAACTTGATTAGCTTTTGACAAAAGTGATGAGAATCTTTTTTTCGGTGGGGCATTTTAAGAAGACTCTGCCCCTCGCCTCCCAGACTGATGTCCCACCACCCAGTCTGCTGGTCCTTTTCTTTTCCTTTCTGCTCCCACAAGGGCTGTTCCTTTCACTCCGCTCAGCATCTTGTCCAGTAGGAAGGCTGAGGAGAACAGACTTGGTTGCCCCTTCAGGGATTTCAGGATCATTGTGTTATCACTGTATGAACTGTGTCCAGTTCTGGAGGCCTCAACATGGGAAGGACGTGGAGCTCTTGGAAGGAGTCCGGAGAAGGCCACAAAGATCCAAAGGAGACAGGCTGATGGTCATTGGAGACAGGCTGAAGGAGTTGGGGGTGTTCAGCCTGGAGAAGAGAAGGCTCCAGGGAGACCTTAGAGCACCTTCCAGTGCCTGAAGGGGCTCCAGGAAAACTGGGGAAGGACTTTGGACAAGGGCAGGGAGTGAGAGGAGAAGGGGGAATGGATTAAAACTGGAGGAGGGGAAATTTAGGTTGGACATTAGGAGGAAATTCTTTGCTGTGAGGGTGGTGAGACACTGGCCCAGGTTGCCCAGAGAAGCTGTGGCTGCCCCATCCCTGGAAGTGTTGAAGGGCAGGTTGGCTGGGGCTTGGAGCAACCTGGTCTAGTGGGAGGTGTCCCTGCCCATGCAGGGGGCTTGGACCTAGATGATCTTCAAGGTCCCTTCCAACCCAAACCAGTCTGTGATGATCACTGTGTGTTGGTTAGGAAAATGTTCTTGTTATGGAGACATAGAGCATTATTCATCCAACTTCTGATGTAGGAGTTGGAGATTCATGGGATTTTTTTGACAATTAACACAATATTTCTCTTAACATGATGCCCTGTACACTGACAAGTTCCAACTGCTGCAATTACCAGTGTTGAACCTGAAGACTCCAAGATGTTTTTGTTTTCCTAACGGGTTTGATATTAATTGTTTTACTTTTTCTTTTCAATGCAAAGCCAGTGCCGTGGGTTGCTGTAATGATCGTGGCTTTCAGTGATTATGGGATGTGCATTTTTAATTTCAGTCCTAGATCGACCGTGGAACAGCTGAGAGAATTTAATTAACTCACTGAAAAGTAAAAATCATAGTATCATAGAATCACAAAAATGGTTTGGGTTGGAAGGAACCGTAAAGATCATCGAGTTCCCACCCCCCTGCATGGGCAGGGACACCTCCCACCAGACCAGGTTGCTCCAAGCCCCATCCAACCTGCCCTTCAACACTTCCAGGGATGGGGCAGCCACAGCTTCTCTGGGCAACCTGGGCCAGTGTAAAGGAAAGAAGAAGCAATCAAGCCACATTAATATCTCTTGGAGGACTGATAATACCAGTGGGCTGGGATGTTTATAGAGGAGCCACTAAGTTTTTATGGAAACTGTTGTCTGAGCTTCCACTCAAGATGTTGTATGGACCTAGTTCCCAATTTGGGATCACAGGTCAGGAGAATGAGGCTTTTCCTTTGGTTGTGCTGATGGTTCTGGAACAACATTTCCTGCACTCGAGCTCATTTAACGACTTTCAGAGGCCCACTGAATGAACAGGATTGAATGTTTTATTGCTTTTTGCTTGTGATTTTGAGTCAGCTGCTGATAATTTTATTGAACAGTTGGGGTTTTTTATTATGGCAGGATCACGTTACACACAACATCGAGTGACTTGGCAGAGGGGGATTGTTTATAAATAATTCTGTGGCAAAGGACTTGGCTTCGTAGCGCGCGGCGGATCGATCAAGAAACCAGGGAGATAGAAAATCAGTCTTGAGGGTGAAGGATTGCCTTGTAGGTCTCAAAGTGCAGTTTAACTGGATGCTCAACTGTGCATTTAGTGGAAACCCCGATGCGTTGGTTTGTAAACTCCTGCCCTGTTTAACATAGTGGATCAAGGAGAGTTTGTAGGGGAAGAGTGATCAGTGAAGGGGAAAGATTGGGCTAGCAAAAATAACCATGGAGTCTTAGCATGGTTTGAGTTGGAAGGGAGCTTAAAGATCATCTAGATCTAACCCCCCCTGCATGGGCAGAGACACCTCCCACTAGACCAGGTTGCTTCAAGCCCCATCCAAGCTGCCCTTCAACACTTCCAGGGATGGGGCAGCCACAGCTTCTCTGGGCAACCTGGGCCAGGGTCTCACCACCCTCACAGCAAACAATTTCTTCCTAATGTTCAACCTACATCTCCCCTCTTCCAGTTTTGATCCATTCCCCCTTCTCCTCTCCCTCCCTGCCCTTGTCCAAAGTCCCTCCCCAGCTTTCCTGGAGCCCCTTCAGGCACTGGAAGGTGCTCTAAGGTCTCCCTGGAGCCTTCTCTTCTCCAGGCTGAACACCCCCAACTCTCTCAGCCTGTCTCCAGAGCAGAGCTGCTCCAGCCCTCTCATCATCTTTGTGGCCTCCTCTGGACTTCCTCCAGGAGCTCCATATCTCCATGTCCTTCTAAGGTTGGGGGCTCTAGAAGTGGACACAGAGCTCCAGGTGAGGTTTCAGAAGAGCTGAGTAAAGGGGGAGAATCACCTCTCTTGTCCTACTGGCCACGCTTCTTTTGATGCAGCCCAGGAGATCTTGGTTTCTGGGCTGCAAGTGCACATTGCTGGCTTATGTTGAGCTTCTCATCCACCATCTGAGCTTGGTTTATTTTCATAATGTGATAGAAATTCATGCACGTAGGTCCCACTCTTGGGATAAGAGATCCAGGCAGCATTGACTTGGAGGTACTCTAGGCAGTTTTATGAGTTACTTGGAAATTGTTAGGGAGATGGAGGGTAAATAAATTATTTTAAAGGGGGATTTTTAGTATCCAAAAGTAGAATGTGCTCCAGTATCATAGAATCATAGAACAGTTTGGGTTGGAAGGGCCCTTAAAGATCATACAATTCCAACCCCCTTGCATGGACAAGGCCACCTCCCACTGGATCATCTTTCTCAGTAGCTGGAAATTGAAGCAAAACCAGTTGAGGCTGGTTCCTATTTTGTTTTTCTTTTTAACACGTTGGATGATCCACTGGAATGGTTGGACGAGAACTCTGGGTTTCCCAAGATGGGGCTTTTAAAATGAGATGGGATGTTTTCTGAAAAGATGTGGCCAAGTCCAGCCACAGCTATTGGATTTGAAGGAGGAAGTAGCTGAGGGAATTCCTATGGCTTGTGTCACGCACGCTGCTTTTGGCTTGAAAAAATCCAAGTGACAGGCAGGTTGCCATGCAGGAGTTTGGCTTTTTGTTTGTCTTCCAGCTTTCTTTAAAAGGCTGCATTTCCATTTTTCCCCTTCCAAATGTCATCTTCCCAGGTAGAATCCCCCAGGTGACCTGACCCAAATAGGGCAAAGCAGCACAGGTTGCCAAAACCCAACAGCCTCACTCACAAAACAAAGAAGTTAAATGGAAAGGGACCAATTGCAAGAGCTGTTTTATTCCTATGAAATAATCTTTCTTCCTCCCACCCTGGTAAAAATGTATCAGGCATGAGGTAGACACATTCTGCCACATTAGCATATGAAAACCAAAACCCATCTCCCATCAGATGGAATTCTTCTTAATTGAAGGCTTATGAGCCCAGGTTCCCAGGAGATGGGATTGGAACAAAATGACTTTCACACATTTCCATTGTTGCAGGATGTTCAGAGTCCGGGGGTTTTGGGTTCCTACGTAATGTCTGGCAATTAATCAGGATTGGGGAGGGTGTCTTGTTCTTTTAGAAGTATGTAAATAAGCTATTGTTTGGAGCCTAAAAAGAGAGAGATCCTATAGCTTGCCTAAAGAGTTCAGGAGAATGCTCATTAAATGCATGTCAAACTGAATCTAATTTAGTAGCTGATGGCTGAAAGCAGAAAGGATTTATGCTCATTTAAACCCTTCTTCTGCTTAGACCAAAATGCTTCTCCGAGGTTCAGCTCCTCTGTAGGATCTCCTGCTGTTCCTAGGGTGCAGAACATCACCTCTCCAGCAGCTTCCATAAGTCATTCTCCCTGGCAGAACAGAGTGCAACGTGGATGCTCTTTGCTTTGTCCATCCAGGTGATGCTCTGTTGCCTCTTTTGGTTTCCCAAACAGCATTCCATGAACTCTGGCTAGTGAAGGCAACTTCGTGCAACGTGTAATTGTTGCCTAAATATAGACAATGATCCACTTAGCAAATAAGAAACATATGTGACTGATTCAAAATATCTTCCAGTTTGTCAAATTTAAGCAGAGATTCTCACCAAAGCTCCATTTTGGCTTATGCAGAAGTCCTCTTCATCAGGAGCTCTCGTTGCAAAATGAACCATGTGTGATTCCAGCACTCATTATTTTGGGATGAAACTAGTGGAAACTACTGGCTGCAGCTGGAATTATCACAATTAATTGTGATTAGGATGTTCCAAGCAGAATACCTCAAGTGAAGCACAGAAATGTGTATTTTGGGGTTCTTTCTCCTTTTGGATGGTGAGGAGCAGCTGCATCTTGCAATGAAAGAGACCTAAATATTTAATCTGTACACATGGATGTCTAGAGAGAAATCTGAGGGCCTACCTGGAGCTGGGAAGTGCCTTAAGTACTAGATTATTTCAAAGACCTTTGCAAACCCATGTAACAAATGATCTGGAAGGGTGATAGAGCCAATAGCTTTGCAGGTATCTCTTGGAAACAGAGAGAGTTGATTGAGGGATTCAAATCATGCACAGGAACAGTGGTGATGGCTGAAGTTTTGGGAGAGGACTCTGAAGAACAGAAGCAACAAGAGATGTATGTTCATAAAATCATAGAATGCCAGGTTGGAAGGGACCTCAAGGACCATCTGGTCCAACCTTTGTAGGTACTACTCTAGATTAGATGAGATGTTCTTAACATAGGAGACAAGATGTTGGCTTTTAAGGTCGGATGCGAAGCATCCCACTCCATAAAACGTAGAACATTTTAGTTCAGCAGTCATTTTTAGTCAAGAAACTCAACAATCATTATTGCAGTTGGGAAAAAAAACAACCAACACAGCCAAAAAACAAAACAAAAGCTGACAGCTCTTAACATTGTAGGTGACTTTCACTTGAAATGTCATGTGGTTATTGAGATGTTGTGCGGCTGAGTAGTGTGATTTGGGGCTGATGGTGCAGGGTTGTTCTACACACAGGCACTGGCTGACTTCAGGACACTTAATGGTGTGGTAGTTGAAAAGTGATGAGTTTCAGAGGTCAAATATGGAGTAAAATCCAGATTTTTATTTTTTTTTTGCTTAGCCCAGACTGTCCCATAGCAGATGTCGTGATACCTGCTGCTGAGATGTTCTGCACTGGAGCCACGGGGTGGAACTGCTTAGTGAAAATACCTGGGAGTTTTCATTTTCCTCATTAATTGCAGCACACAGTAGCATGAATGTGGAAAAGTCCTTCAAAAATAATTAGAAAGCTTATTTATTTAATATTTTCTTAAAAAAAAAAAAGTTATTAGAAGCATCATCCTGATGGTTCTTCTGGAGTAGGTCTGGGTGGTCTCTCTAGTGTCCAGCCATTCAGTTTAAATGAGTGATTCTAATTGCAACACCTGTGAGGTGTCATAAGCACATGGCAGTGAAGACAAAGCCCCCAAGCTGCTGAGTCCCACCGACCTGGCCAGGCTCCCCTGGGTAGGATGGGGAGGAAAGGATCTGGATGGAGGGAACAGGGAACGTGGTGGACTTGCTTAATGAAGGTGTAGCTGCTAAAGCCTTGGAAACTGACATCCAGATCCATCCATACTGATCTGAATGACCCAAAATACTCCAGTTTTGCAGCATTAGTAACACTGTAAGAACTATTTCTTCTGTTCTTCCCTTTTCCAGCTTCTAATGAGAACATCCAACTACAAGACCTGTCATTTCTTCTCACATTTTGGTATCCCCATTCCTCACCACAGCCTATTATACCAAGAAATGCAGAGGTGGGGAAAGAAAGTGGGGGGAGAATGAGTCAGCTTTTTTCTTCTCATCCTCCAAAGGGTTGATTTGAGTTGTGTAAGGAGGTTTTGGATCTCCACTCTACAGCAGGATGTAGGGGTTGGGAGCTGGGAGCTATTCTGAAGTGTTTTTCTTCTTTCGTGTTTGTGAGCTGAATTTGTGAGAACACATTGATGAGAATGGTCCCACTGCCCCAGCCACAGATCAGAAAAAAGCAGTGGGAGAGGAAAATAAGAACAACCAGAAGTGGTTTCCAAAGATGACTAATCCTGCAGCCCCAGTGTAACCTCCAGGATGGTGATTAGTGTTTGGCTTTTCTTCTAAATGCTGGAAAAGTTTTCGGGGGCGTCAGCCTAGCTGGAAACTAATTCAAGACATGGGCAATAATGAAAGAAGATTTTCAAGTTTCCATTTTAATGGTCCTGTCTCACATACGTGGTTATTTTAAATACTTCTGAGAGCACAACGTGTGGTATCACAGCTCGTCTCTGTTCCTCACTAGTTATCAGAACGTTTTATGAAAGAGGAGAATCCAATTTTGTAGCTAAGTTAAAATGAGGTAGCTCCAAGAGATGTGACCCATCAGGCCAGTTGAAGAGTCAGGAAGAGTTCCAGGGTTTTTTTTGGCTTCCAGTTGGTGGAAAATTCAACTCTGACATTCATCCTTGGCATGGATTGAAGTGCAGTCCAGCTTAGTGGTCTTCCTCTGAGGAGTGAGCCTCAGAGGAGCCTCTATCCTGCTGAAGGTGAACCTCTACCCTACTGACCGTTAGACACCACTGAAGCTCTTGGGATGTGTTTGGTAGTGCACAGTCCTACAAATCATAGACTCAAAGAATGGTTTGGGTTGGAAGGGACCTTGAAGACCACCCAGTTTCAACTCCCTGCCATGGGAAGGGACACCTCCCACTAGGCCAGGTTGCTCCAAGCCCCATCCAACCTGGCCTTCTGAGAGCCTTTATACTCTTTGTTTAGTTGATCATATTTACAAATTGCTTTAGCACCCAGCATGGTTTTGGCTTCAGGTTAATCCAGGTGACACCAGCAGGGTTGAGAAGACTGATCTTTGCATTGACAACCCTTTGGTTGTCACCGGGGTAAATTTAAATTCAGAAAGATATTTGTATGTGCCTAGAAAGCCATGTCGTGTCTCTCCTGAATATCCCACTGAAATGCAGCTCTTGTTTGGTCCCATGCTCCAGCTTTCTCATTCCTTTTCCAAGGTGGAGTGGAATTAAGATCCCAACCACTGAGGGTTGTATTTGTTCTTTGTTCAGTGTAGAACAGAAAACTGTTGGTGTTTGAATCGCAGAATCACAGAGTTAGTGAGGCTGGAAAAGGCCTCTGAGATCATCAAGTCCAGCCTATGACCAACACCACCACACCATCTAGACCATGGCACTAAGTGCCACATCCAGCCTTGCCTTGAACACCTCCAGGGATGGTGCCTCCACCACTTCCCTGGGCAGTCCATTCCAATGTCTGATCACCCTTTCCATGGGAAGTGCTTCCTGATATCCAACCTAAACCTCCCCTGGTGCAGCTTCAGGCCAGGCCCTCTTGTCCTGCCACTGGTTGCCTGGGAGAAGAGCCCAACCCCAACCTGACTCCAACCTCCCTTCAGGGAGTTGAAGAGAGTGATGAGGTCCCCCCTGAGTCTCCTCTTCTCCAGGCTAAACAACCCCAGCTCCCTCAGCCTCTCCTCTCCTCCTTTGCTTTATCATCAGACTAATTCAGTTCTTGGAACTATTTTCTTTGCTCTGGGAAAAACAGAATGACCTGGAACATCACAGAAATGTCTCTTTTAGAAAAGTACATTCTGGCTAGGACTTTTTTTTGGGTTTTCTTAGGAATTTGGGAAGATTTTTTGACTCGATAGAGGCAGGAAAGGGTTACCCAGGGGAATAAAATGCAAAAAAACATGAGTGGGAAATAAAGAGCACAAAAGCACAACCTCTTTTCTCTGTGGGAATGAGGTTAATTTCCAACTAAATTGAAGACAATGTAAATTTAATTACTGTGCAACTTGGGACTGGGGCTTAAAACAAATTAAAAATATATATATATAGCATGTTGGTTTTCAGGATGGAAAAATATTACACAACTGCAAGTATGCTGAAATGAATCATTAAATCAAATCTCTATCAGTTTTCCCACCAATCTTGAGACTTGGGCGTGTTGGCTTGATGGTAATAAAAGAAAATCTTTTCAGAAAGAGAAGTTCAGGGGTAAACAAGGTCGTTCAGGATGGAAAACAATGCCCTTTTTTCCTACTGAAAAAGTAATGAACAATCACTTTGAAGTGTTACCTAAAATAAAATCTGCTTCCTCTTGCATAAGGGCTCTTCGTGCCCATGTAGTGTTTCTAAACCCAATTAGGTCTGAAACACCTTTTGTCACTGGAGATCAAAATTTAAACCCCCTGACAGGCCAAGTGCAGTGAAAAACCCTCGTTTCACTTTAGCTCTGTCAAGGTTGGCTTATAAAACACAGGTAACACAGGGTTTTTTTGCTAAATGTGGGAAGTATTTTTCTATAAGATGAAGGGATGGTCAAAGATGGAGCTCCTTCAGCTTCCTCTTCCTCCCGTGAGCTGCCAGGATTTTGATGGGACATGTTTGTCCTTCCTGAGAGCAGCGCTGGGGATGGAGACAAAAGCTGGGTGATTTCAATGCTCCCGTTTTCCTTCCTTGAAGGCTTCCAGATGATCTGTTCTGAAGCTGCCATCTTCCTGCAATGATGAGTAGTTTAAACGTTCTGTAGTATCACAGACTGGTTTGGGTTGGAAGGGACTTTCAAGATCATCTAGTTCCAACCCCCTCTGCATGGGCAGGGACACCTCCCACTAGACCAGGTTGTTCCAAGCCCCATCCAAGCTGGCCTTCAACACCTCCAGGGATGGGGCAGCCACAGCTTCTCTGGGCAACCTGGGCCAGTGTCTCACCACCTCAGACAAAGAATTTCTTTCTCATGTCTAACCTGAACCTCCCCTCTTCCAGTTTTAATCCATTCCCCCTTGTCCTCTCACTCCCTGCCCTTGTCCAAAGTCCCTCCCCAGCTTTCCTGGAGCCCCTTCAGGCACTGGAAGGTGCTCTAAGGTCTCCCTGGAGCCTTCTCTTCTCCAGGCTGAACACCCCCAACTCTATCTGTCTCTGTAGGAGTGGTGCTCTGATCGTTTTCCTTCCTTTAAAGACTTCCAGCTGATCTGTTCTGAAGCTGCCATCTTCCTGCAAGGATGAGTAGTTTAAAGTATCCATAATATATTTCTAAAAATGTCCTGTAGATGCTGAAGACCACAGTACACTCTTGATCCTAACGTGCCGTACTTGCGACTTGCGTTTGGAACTGTCACAGGTCCTTGTAACCATCACAGGTCCTTGTAACCATCACAGATCCTTGTAACCATCACAGATCCTTGTAACCATCACAGGTCCTTGTGACCATCACAGGTCCTTGCTCTCTATTAGCACAGGTTGTTTTGCCCTTTTATGTGGGTTTTTTTTAGGGCCGTGGAAAAGAGGAAAGAGGACTTGTTATGACTTGTTATGACTGTCTACACTTTGCAGGTTTCTGAGTAGGTATATAAATTGACAGAACTTCAACCAAGGGGATTGATGTTGACCTTACAATGAAGGTTGTAGACAATTTTTACTTGTGATTTTTATTTTGGAGGGACAGCATTGTTATGGTTCGAGAGGAAGTGTTTAGTGATAGAGATTAAGCTTAATTTTGGCCTTGGTATTGAAAAGTATTGGATATGTTAATTAGATTAGATTAGACATTAGGAGGAAATTCTTTGCTGTAAGGGTGGTGAGACACTGGAACAGGTTGCCCAGAGAAGCTGTGGCTGCCCCATCCCTGGAAGTGTTGAAGGGCAGGTTGGATGGGGCTTGGAGCAACCTGGTCTGGTGGGAGGTGTCCCTGCCCATGCAGGGGGGTAGGATCTAGATGATCTTCAAGGTCTTTCCAACCCAAACCATTTTATAATAAGACAAAACTAGTATTACCTGTTCCCAGGATGATAATGTCCTCCTAGCAACTTGTTTCTTGTTGTTCTGCTTCAATATTGGAACTCAAGTCTTATGAAGTCAGGATAAAGCCATGATATTCTTTCCAAGGTTCAGGGGAGACTCCAGTGAAGGATTCATTTTAACTGTGTTGGGGCAGTGGAAAGCTGAACCCTCACTGAGCAGAGCTGCTTTAAGGACAGGGTGTGGGTGACGTGTGGTGAGGACTCTGGGTGACAGAAGCATGGTTGGAGGATCATTTTTTTGTTTAAGTCTTAGCCTGAAGAGAGCTGTTAGCAATGAACATACCCTGTGATCTTCTACATATGGAATGAGTGTGTTAACTCTCTGGGGTTAAATGCTGGAGCGTGTCCAGAGAAGGGCAAGGGAGCTGGGGAAGGGGCTGGAGCACAAGTCTGAGGAGGAGCAGCTGAGGGAGCTGGGGGTGTTGAGCCTGGAGCAAAGGAGGCTGAGGGGAGACCTTCTGGCTCTGCAACTGCCTGAGAGGAGGTTGGAGCCAGGGGGGTTGGTCTCTGCTCCCAAGAACAAGTGATGGGACAAGAGGAAATGGGCTCAAGTTGTGTCAGGGGAGGTTGAGATTGGATCTTGGGACCCATTTCTTGGTGGCAAGGGTTGTGAGGCCCTGGCCCAGGCTGCCCAGGGCAGTGGTGGAGTCCCCATCCCTGGAGGGCTTTCCAAGCCGTGTAGATGTGGTGCTGAGGGCCACGGGTTAGTGGTGGCCTTGGCAGTGCTGGGTTAATGGTTGGACTTGATGATCTGAAAGGTCTTTCCCCACCCAAACAATTCAATAGCTCCTAACATGGCTCCAGATTCTTTCCTGTCATTGTGAGCACAGAGAGGCACAGCAGTTTTCTTTTGAAGTGCAGCAGTGACCCAAAGATGTAGACATCCACAATTACAGGCACACCCGATGGTTTCGAGCCAAGCCCTGCCAAATAGAAGCTGCTCAAAGGATAGGGATGTGGACCCTAGGTTGCACAGCAGTGATGTCTTTCTAATTTTCTTGTTGTTGTTTCTTTGTTCAGTGTCTGTCTTTGGGTTTTGGGGTGGGAGTTTTGCTCAGGCTGCTTTCTCCAGCAATTTCCTCTCATTCTCACCCACAGAGTTGTGTCCTAATTCAAGGCAGCTGTTTTCTCTCAGCAGCTCTGAAACTCTTCTCCTGTTGAATGAAAAGCAAGTGGATGAAATGGAACTATTGCAGATGCCATTGCCCCCTCAATATTCTTATCAACTATGAACAGGACAAACCCAGGCAGCACTGGAAGGATTTACACTCGTGCCTTGAGACACCTAAAGCAATTTCAGGGATATTTACTTCAGAAGAAGGCTTGAATTACTCTGAGCTTTACAAACATGTATTCTGGTTATCCTGGACTGCATGTCTTTTTTTTTCCCCATAGCTTTAACCTTTCCTGAATTTCATTTACCACTTTCTTTTCTCTCATTTAGAGACAAATACAGAGGATTTCCCTGGGGGGGGTTATGTCTGTGGTAGATCAGAGTTTGGTTATTGAGTTCATACTTCAATACGGTGTTGAGTTAGGAAGATGTTGCTCCCAGGTGGTGCTCCTCATCCTTGCCTGACTCTATCCTGGAATGAATAGGATGCTTTTTGGCATGCCAGACAAAAGGGGAATGAAATTATCTGTACCAAGATACAATCAAAGCATTTTACTGCTTTCTGGGCCTTTTAGTTCTTCAGTGATAGGAGCATGAGGTTCCCAACATTTGTTGGAAGGTGGCCATGAGCTGCCTCACCATTTGTGCCTTCAGTTGAAAAACACATTTCCCACTCTCTGCACATGAAGCTCCTGGGTTACTTTTGTAAATATTTACTTCCATCTCACCACATCAGATTCCTTGCTTCCATGTTTTTGCTACTGTCTTTGTCTTTCCCATTCCATTTTAACAGGAAATCCTGTTTGTTAATGCAAAGTCTCCATTAATTGTTCTAAGGGTCTGGAGCACAAGTCTGAGGAGGAGCAGCTGAGGGAGCTGGGGGTGTTGAGCCTGGAGCAAAGGAGGCTGAGGGGAGACCTTCTGGCTCTGCAACTGCCTGAGAGGAGGTTGGAGCCAGGGGGGTCGGTCTCTGCTCCCAAGGATCAAGTGATGGGACAAGAGGAAATGGGCTCAAGTTGTGTCAGGGGAGGTTGAGATTGGATCTTGGGACCCATTTCTTGGTGGCAAGGGTTGTGAGGCCCTGGCCCAGGCTGCCCAGGGCAGTGGTGGAGTCCCCATCCCTGGAGGGCTTTCCAAGCCATGTAGATGTGGTGCTGAGGGCCATGGGTTAGTGGTGGCCTTGGCAGTGATGGGTGAACAGTTGGACTGGATGATCTTAAAAGGTATTTTCAAATCAAAATATTTCTATGTTCTGTTTTGCTCCTTAAATTTTCTTACATACGTTTACCACAAGTGTGTGGTAACTGTATTTTCTACTTTCATTAATAAGAAATGGTCTTTAGGAGACAGAAAGTGGAATGTGTTTATGGCACAGGAACTGTAGATCTCTGTTCATAGGTAAGCACTGGCAGATAAAAGACCACTCTTTAAAATGAATGAGAAGCTTTTGTCTTGGAGCTAAAGATCTCTTGAAGTACTTCATGTATTCTGATCATGTTTTAGAACTGCAGAATTAAAGCATCAGTCTTTAGATGAAAGATGGGATAGATGTCATTTCTTTACCCAGGTTGCCTTAAAATTCTTTGTGATGCTTTGGGATTGGCCCTGAAACAGCAGGTGGCTGAGGCACACAGCCTGTTTCCAAGGGGATGCACACTTCCTTTTTTGAGAAGGCACTAGAGAAGAAAAGATAAAGTTCTCATCACCCAACACCCCCAAGTCCTTCTCCTCGGGGCTGCTCTCAATCCACTTCCCACCCAGCCTGTATTTGTGCTTGGCATTGCCCAGACCCGTGTGCAGGACCTTGTACTTGGCCTTGTTGAACTTCATGTGGTCTGCGTGGGTCTACCTCTCCAGCCTGTCAAGATCCCTCTGGATTTCACATGAAACAGCCCGGTGTGTTTGTTCTGATGTGACCTCTTATGTGACCATATGGGAACCATTCTTGAAGCAGATGAGCAATTCGTGTCCTCTGCTTTGAAATGGCTGTGTAGGCATCTTACCCAGTACATGGGTAGAGTTCTCATGCCAGCACACTCTCTGTTTTGCTGTAATCCATTAAAAATTAGATCAAATGCACAAAGTGGAACTCTACGCCTCTACTCCACTCTCCTGAGACCTCACCTGCAATACTGTCTGCAGTTCTGGAGCCCTCAGCACAGGAAGAACATGGAGCTCTTGGAGCAAGTCCAGAGGAGGCCACAAAGGTGATGAGAGGGCTGGAGCAGCTCTGCTCTGGAGACAGGCTTGAGAGAGTTGGGGGTGTTCAGCCTGGAGAAGAGAAGGCTCCAGGGAGACCTTAGAGCACCTTCCAGTGCCTGAAGGGGCTCCAGGAAAGCTGGGGAGGGGCTTTGGAGAAGGGCAGGGAGTGAGAAGACAAGGGGGAATAGATTAAAACTGGAAGAGAGGAGATTCAGATTAGACATTAGGAGGAATTTCTTTGCTGTGAGGGTGGTGAGACCCTGGCCCAGGTTGCCCAGAGAAGCTGTGGCTGCCCCATCCCTGGAAGTGTTGAAGGGCAGGTTGGCTGGGGCTTGGAGCAACCTGGTGTAGTGAGAGGTGTTCCTGCCCATGCAGGGGGGTTGGAACTGGATGATCTGGAAGGTCCCTTCCAACCCAAACCATTCTATGATCCTGAAGTTCTAAGTGTTCCTTAAACGTGCAGGAATGAAGACACAGTTCTAATCTTTCAACGTCAGGTTTCAGCATGCAGATATTTTTGAAGCTTGCTATAGGAAGGCTCTTTTCTCCTGATACATTTGTGGTGCTCACACAGGCATGGTCAAATCCTATTGTTTACGGAGCATTTGCAGAACATGCTTTTGGTGTTCAGGGCTTCCATTTAATTCCTGAACATTGAGAACAATGGTACTTTTGGCCTGGATATGAGAGCAGGGAGAACGAACAGCACGGAGTGTTGCTGAATTGTTTGCAAACATTCATCATCCAAATTTGTGATCCATGGAGCTCTCATTTTCCATCACCAGATAGAGTTTTGCGTTTCTTTGGTGCTCCGTTTATTTGCAGGAAACTTCAGAACTAGGAGAATGAGGAGAAAAGATTCCAAACATCTACATTTCCAAGCTTCCAATGAATTACATTGAGCAGCGGTTTAGTCCTCAAGTAATTAAGTGCTCAGCACTCATTGAATATCTTTAAATATTCAGGTACTTTGACATTTTTGTCCTTGAGAGGCTCGTTAGTGATTTGGGTTGGGGGGAGTCCCATCCTTATTCCCTTTTTTTGTCAAAAAACTCAGTCCTGACCTTTCTCTGCCCATCTGCTCATTTGGTTTCCCACTCTCTAACTCTTGGTTTTTCATAGAATCCCAGACTGGTTTGGGTTGAAAGGGACCGTCAAGATCATCTAGTTCCAACCCCCCTGCCATGGGCAGGGACACCTCCCACTAGACCAGGTTGCTCTGAGCCCCATCCAACCTGCCCTTCAACACAGCCAGAGATGGGGCAGCCACAGCTTCTCTGGGTAACCTGGGCCAGTGTCTCACCACCCTCACAGCAAAGAATTTCTTCCTGTTTGGCTCTGTGAAGAAAACTTGTTTCAGGATTCAAGGTCTTCTTTTCTTTGGTGGTGAGATCTTCCTTTGAAAGAGCCTCACAGTAGCTAGACTATTATTATGCTCTGGCTTAACTGGCATGTCCTTATCTTGGGGTTTCCTGTTTATTTTCTTAAAATAAGATACATCAGTACCCTTCATCTTCCTTCTCCAAAGCTTTCAGAAGGCTCCAGTTCTTGGCAAATTCTAATTTTGGTTTTACTTTCAACTTATAATTTTAATTCCCTTCTTTTTTTCCTTGTTTTAAAATTTTTTTTTAGTTTTAAAAGGTGCATTTTATATATTTCTTTTTTGTATGTGAGAAATACACCTGGAGGTGTGTGGAGATTTCCCTGGAGGTGTTGAAGGCCAGGCTGGATGAGGCTTGTGCAGCCTGGTCTGGTGGGAGGTGTCCCTGCTCATAGCAGGGAGGTTGGAACCTGGTGATCATTAAGATCCTTCCAACCTTCACCCTTCTATGGTTCTACACTTTAGAAGCTGTTTCATTTTGCTCTAAATCAGACTTTCTGTAGAACTTGCAGCTGCTTCTTTTTTCTCATGATTGGTGGTTTGTGATTTTTGGTGGACCAAGAAGAAAGTTCTCGCATGATTTTTTAACAGGATTGACCGTTGGGTTGGTGTTTTTTTTTTGATCTCCTGGCTTTGTGGAATTGGCTTTTTGAAAGCCTTTAAGTTTATATATTACTGGTTTGAATTTTATGGTGTGTGCAGACAAGACATAATCACATCACTTGTGTTCAAGCAACCGTTAGTGTTTAGTCTGGAATCGTTTCTTTATTGATTGAGGTTCAGCCTCGTGTTAAGTGAAACAGAAATGCTTCATGGTTGTTAGGAGTTAAGAAACCAGTGCTTTCATAATTCATAGAAAATCAGATATACAAGGCCTTGAGGCTTGATTCTTCCTCCTTGGTTGAGCTCATCCATGGTTTGATGATCTGTCCTAGACACCAGCTATTATTTCATCTTGCTGGGATTTCAACCTATTGGTTTGCGAAACATTGGTCTGTGAATACTCCTGGAATGAGAGATGGGTGAGGGTTCAAACACATATTCCTTGTTCTGGACATGATTTATAACTTTTATAAAGCATCCTTCTAAGTGGGTGATGCCCCATGAAAGTCAATGGAGAAGAAGGGAAGAAAAAGTATTCTGGTAGAAAACTCTGAATTCTAGGAGACTGGCCAACAGGTCAAGAGAGGTGATTCCCCAACTTTACTAAGCTCTCGTGAGACCCCACCTGGAGTACTGTGTCCAGTTGTGGAGCCCCCAACATACGAAGGACATGGAGCTCTTGGAGCAAGTCCAGAGGAGGCCATGAAGATGCTGAGAGGGCTGGAGCAGTTCTGCTCTGGAGACAGGCTGAGAGAGTTTGGAGTGTTCAGCCTGGAGAAGAGAAGGCTCCAGGGAGACCTTAGAGCACCTTCCAGTGCCTGAAGGGGCTCCAGGAAAGCTGGGGAGGGGCTTTGGACAAGGGCAGGGAGTGAGAGGATGAGGGGCAATGGATTAAAACTGGAAGAGGGGAGATTTAGGTTGGACATTAGGAGGAAATTCTTTCCTGTGAGGGTGGTGAGACCCTGGCCCAGGTTGCCCAGAGAAGCTGTGGCTGCCCCATCCCTGGAAGTGTCCAAGGGCAGGTTGGCTGGGGCTTGGAGCAACCTGGTCTAGTGGGAGGTGTCCCTGCCCATGCAGGGGGGTTGGATCTAGATGATCTTTAAGGTCCCTTCCAGCCCAATCTAGTCTATGACTTTAAGATTCCTGTCAACCTGTGCAGGCTGCCCTCTGTCACCATACAATAGACAAATTTTTCAGCTTGATTTTTTGTCAGGCAAAAATAGACGTGTGACTAAGACACGTGAGGGAAATGGAGGACGACAATCTCTCACTTCCCCACCTTTGTATGGATTGGCCCTTGTTTCTTGTGCCTTGCTCTGGGGAGGGGAACAACCTTACTGGAAAACACTGTTGCCTTCTAAAAACCCCATTATTTATGCCTTAAAAATCCAAAGGAAACCCAAACTGAAGATGTGACAGCTGGAGAATCCAGCAGCTCCTTTAGGAGGCGGCGATTGTTGCGGATAAAAGATTTTTAGGAGCCAAATTTCAGGCAAAGAGCTTTTGAGGATTGTAACTGAATCTGTTCTGGTACTCGAAAAATGAAGATTACCTTTTTAAGCTGGTTTTCAGAGGTAGAGGCAGAGAAAGTTCATGACTTGGTGGTGAAGTTTTATACCATTTCGGGGGGCAACGTTAATTCCTTCAGAGTTCCAAATTTAGGAGCTGATCCCAGTGACTGAGCTTCATTTTTTCCGATTAACTGTAGGTTTTCTGTGGAGCTCTGAGGTAGCTTTGGGTGCAATTTGATGATACGTTTTTTCTCTCAGCATGAAAAATTCCTGCCGACGTATCCCTGCCCTTGTGCTCCTCTAAGGGATGATTCTTTGGGAAGAATAACCAATTTATGAAGAAGAGAATGATAGAATCACAGGGGTTGGAAGGGACCTCTGAAGATCATCAAGTCCAACCCCCCTGCTGCAGCAGGAACACCCAGGGCAGGTCACACAGGAACACCTCCAGGCAGATCTTGAAAGTCTCCAGAGAAGGAGACTCCACAACCTCTCTGGGCAGCCTGTCCCAGGGCTCTGTCACCCTCACAGCAAAGAAGTTTCTCCTCATGTTGAGCTGGAACTTCCTGTGTTGTCACTTGGTGCCGTTTCCCCTCGTCCTATCCCAGGCACCACTGAACAGAGACTGGCCCATTCTTGACACCCACCCTGCAGATATTTAGAGACATTCATCAGGTCCCCTTTCAGCCTTCTCTTCTCCAGACTAAACAGCCCCAGGTCTCTCAGCCTTTCCTCATCAGACAGATGTTCCAGTCCCTTCATCATCCTTGTAGCCTCCGTTGGACTCTTTCCAGCAAATCCCTGTCCCTCTGGAACCGGGGAGCCCAGAACTAGACAAAATACTCCAGATGTGGTCCTACTGGGGTAGAATAGAGGGGGAGAAGAACCTCATGTTGGCTTTTTTTACCTGGAATATTGGTATTCTGGGCAGTGGTCTCACCGAGAAATGTCTCAGACCAGTTACAAAGGTCTGTGGCAGGAAAGGAAACTTGGCAAGAGGAAGCCAAAGACAACAACCCCCAGCAGTGCTCCATGCTTTGGGAGGAGTGGCTGGAGAGTTGCCCAGCAGAGAGGGACCTGGGGGTGCTGATTGTCAGCAGCTGAACATGAGCCAGCAGTGTGCCCAGGTGGCCAAGAAGGCCAACAGCATCCTGGCTTGTGTCAGGAATAGTGTGACCAGCAGGACCAGGGAGGTGATCCTGGCCCTCTACTGAGCCTTGGTGAGGCTGCACCTTAAGCACTGGGTGCAGTTTTGGGCACCACAGGATAGGAAAGACATGGGGGGGCTGGAGAGGGCACAGAGAAGGGCAACTAGGCTGATGAGGGGTCTGGTCTTATGAGGAGAGGCTGAGGGAGCTGGGGCTGTTCAACCTGGAGAAGAGGAGACTGAGAGGAAACCTCATTGCCCTCTACCACTACCTGAGAGGAGGTTGTAGTGAGGTGGGTGTTGGCCTCTTCTCCCTAGTGACCAGTGATAGGACAAGAGGAAATGGGGTCAAGTTGCACCAGGGGAGGTTCAGGCTGGATATTAGGAAAAATTTCTTCACAGGAAGAGTGGTGAGGCCTTGGAACAGGCTGCCCAGGGAGGTGGTGGAGGCACCATCCCTGGAGGTCTTCAAAAAACAGGTGGACGTGGTGTTTCAGGAGATGGTTTAGTGGCTAGGGGTTGGTTGTAGGGCAGATGGTTGGACTTGATGATCTTGAAGGTCTGGATCATTCTAGGATTCTAAAACAGAGTGTACCCCCTTGCTGCTGCTTTGGAAGTAGAAATCAGCCACCAAGGGCTTCCTTGTGCCACAAACACGTGCTCTAGTTTAGTTACACTCCACTTAATTATTAAAAAAAGAACAGGAAAATATTTAAGGAAGCAAAAATAGGATATAAAGAAAGAATCTTCCATCCTTTTTCATTTCTCCTTCTTTTTCCCAGTTCTCCCAATTTCTGTCAGAGAAAATGAATTGGTTCTTTGCTGTTCCAATTCCACATGGGATACCAAAGGATGTGCATCTTCCTCTTCACATGGAGTAAATAGATGCACTTTTCACAATCCTGATCCCACTTCTTTGCTCCTATTGACATTTCTGTGATGCATCCAGCATTTTGGAGAGGAATCTATCAGTTGGAAATCCTTTTTCCCCCCCCCCAGTTCTTCCTCTCTGTGAAATGACCTCTATCTTCTGAAGGAGACAGGCACCAGCACCGTTCTTGCTGCACCCCCACCACAAGCATCACCAGGTTGCTTCGAACTGATTGTTCTGTCTCGGCAGCACTAGGTGGTGCTGATGACAATGCCTCTGGAATCTGAGCCTTCAAAACCACCAGTGAGACAAAAAGTAGCCCTGCTCTTTGACACCACGGGCCAGTTGCTAAATCTGGGTTGTGCCTGGAACGAAAATTTCAAGTCTGTGGATTCACCAGCAGGTGGTGGGAGGGGGAAAAAGGTGGCGAGCCTACTAGTAGGTCTTCTTGCTGTGTAGCTTCTTCCCTTTTTAATGGGAAATGTTGGAAATGTTCTGGTGGTTTTGACTAATAGCTGAATTAGTGGGAGGTTGGCATCTGGTCCCAGGAATGACACGTCTCGTCGAGGCTGTGTTGGAGGGCGCGAAGGCGAAAATGAGGTGCCAGTTTTCATGACGTCAAAGGCATTGTGTTATCCTCCAAACACCAAATGTTCTCATCCCTCATAACCACCATGGAGGCCTTGTAATGTCACCCGATGTTCTTGCTGTATCGGTCCTGTTGTGTATGTCACAGCACCAGCCATAGTGTCCTGGTGGGACTGGGAGTGGAGCAGCCAAGGTACCGGCCCTGGTGTTGGCCGTGCCATCTTGAACCTGTTCCTCGTGCTGGCTGAACCTTGAGGATGGTAGGACCTACCCAGGAGCTCTCACACAGGTTGATTAGATGCCTCAAGTGTGGTGAAGGTTGTCCTTAAAAGGCTGTTAATTAGTTCTAAGAAATATCTGACTGAATAGGTGTTGGGGAATGGTGGAGTTTATTGAGTTGGCTCTTAAGGGGTGAGATTTGGGCTTGAGAAGAGAAACTTAATTCTTTCTGGTGGTGAGAAGTGGTAGAGAAGCCTTTTCCTGAGGCTCTTGACTCACAACAAGGGGATAAGCAGTGATACTCTGAGGAATTTACACCTACCAGCTGTGAAGAATCCAACATCAACTATCTATTTCAAGTAAAAAAAATTAAGTGGACTTTTTCACAGGCTGAGCATCATTTCTTGAGGCAGAAAAGCTTTCCAAGGACATGTCTCCGAGCCCTGAAGTTGTCCTTCAGTTCCAAGAAATTGACACTGTGCAGGGTGTAACACTGACAAAACTATTTTACCACTTGTCTTTTTCATTAATTAACTGATTTTAGGTTTTTGGAACTGAATCTGCTGACCCAGAGATCTGCCACTGCTCCTTGTCCCAAGTCTCACCAGCTCCAAGAGCAGCATTTGTGAATTTTGTTGGTGCTTAGTTGTCAAGGACCAACACAGTCATCCTAAGGAAGCCTGATAGGAGTCCTGTAGTGCTCCAAAAAGAGCCAGAAGAAGGTTTTTAAATAGAGAAATCTTTCTAACTTAGGAGCTGTACCAATCTGGGGAGGAGGAAAGTGGGTTATCTGGGAATCCAGAAGTATCTGGCTCCTCCAAGTCACTGAGTGCTGGCTGGTGGCCTTAGTCCTCTGCTTCTGCTCCTCATCTCTCCTTCCTCACGGAGAGGGTGATCAGACATTGGAATAGACTTCCCAGGGAAGTGGTGGAGGCACCATCCCTGGATGTGTTCAAGGCAAGGCTGGATGTGGCACTTAGTGCCATGGTCTAGATGGTGTGGTGGTGTTGGTCATAGGCTGGACTTGATGATCTTAAAGGTCTTTTCCAGCCTTGGTGATTCTGTGATTCTGTGATTCCACCATCGCAGTCAAGTTACATTCTCCTGATGTGTCAGATCACACCATCCTCTGGCTGTCATTGCTCTGGGTCTTTTTTCAAACTGCATGAAAAAAAAAGAATGTTCATTCGTTTGTACTTGGCCCTCTGATGTCAGAGATAGTTTATCATTTGAATTTGAAATAAATTTGAAAAGAATATGTACCAGTCAGGTGCAAAAACTCAGCCTCCAAATGCCCAGAGCTTCTGGCATGCACTTGGATTCTTCCCACTAAGCAATGAAGTCGTTGAAATGGAAGAGACACAAGATGCTGGAGGATGCTTTGCAATATATTGCAGGACGTGCTGGACTGAAAAGTTGCATTTCAGCAAACACATCCTGGTTGTCAACGAAAATGGCATGTTTTCCATCCCTTCTTGTTGTGGTTTCTCCTGGTAAGGAGGGACCCATGAGCATCTGATGCTCTTCACGTGCTTGATGGTAGAGAATGTCTCTCCTTCAGGTTCTGCTGTTGCTCATTCCAGGTGTTAAGTAAAGAAATAAATTCTATAACCACTGTGCGTTGCTTTCTAAAAATCTCTTTATTCAAGTTTATGTTGATACACTTGATAGTGTAACCGTTTCAGGGTGTTATTTTGAAGTTGTTCTCATTTTTATTTTTTTTTTCCCCCTTCCAGTTTATTTTCTTTGCTGTCTAAAAAACACAACAAAGTGCTGGAGCAGGCCACGCAGTCCTTGAGAGGTTCCCTGGGGGCAAATGACTCTCCGCTTCCTGATTATGTGAGTATCGACCTTGGTGTTTCAGTAGGTGCTTCAAAATGGAAGTGGCACATCCCGAAATCTGCAAAGGTTTAGCAAAGGATGTGACAGCTCAGCAGCCACTGCCACCAAAATGCAGGAACCTGCAGGAATGAGGACATGTCTGAAATGTCTTCATAAAAAAAATAGACAAAAAACATCATAGAATCATGGAATGGTGAGGGTTGGAAGGGACCTTAAAGCTCATCAGGTTCCAACCTCCCTGCTATGAGCAGGGACACCTCCCACCAGACCAGGCTGCACAAGCCTCATCCAACCTGGCCTGGAACACCTCCAGGGATGGGGCAGCCACAACCTCCCTGGGCAACCTGTGCCAGTGCCTCACTGCCCTCGTGGTGAAGAATTTCTTCCTGATGTTCAACCAAAATCTCCCCTCTTTCAGTTTAAAGCCATCACGCCTTGTCCTCTCACTGCCCTCTCTGGTAAAAAGTCCCTCCCCATCTTTCCTGGAGCCCCTTCAGGCACTGGAAGGTGCTCTAAGGTCTCCCTGGAGCCTTCTCTTCTCCAGGCTGAACACCCCCAACCCTCTCAGCCTGTCTCCAGAGCAGAGCTGCTCCAGCCCTTGGATCATCTTCATGACCCTTCTCTGGCCCCTCTCCAACAGCTCCATGTCCCTCCTGTGCTGAGGGCTCCAGAGCTGGACACAGCACTCCAGGTGGGGTCTCACCAGAGCAGAGTAGAGGGACAGAATCCCCTCCCTGGCCCTGCTGGCCACACTTCTTTTGATGGCAAGAATAACCACAACTATTCATAGCTGAGAGACTTCCTGTACCCTCTCAACTTGCACTTCTCAAGCCATTTGTATTTCAGGAGATTTAAATCCTCCAGTTGCAACAATTAATTTTAAGAACGGGGCTTTGGCATCCACGGGAGGTTAAAATTGCCTAAAAGTGATTGAAAACAACTTGGTCATTTAATTGCTTGGCTTGCTGGAAAAACCTCACGTTTCAGTACAAGCAGGAGACATCTTCCCAGGACTTGAATAATATCTTTGTGCTCGTGAAGTATCTTTGGTTTGGGGCTCATCTGGGCTCTCACTGCAACGCCGTGTAAGAAAAGAAGTTGATTTATCGGTTCCTGTGGATTTTTGAGGATGAAACTATCAACTGGTTTGTTTGCAGTGTTAATACATGTCCCTGGACGTGCCTGCCTGAGATTTTATGCATCATGTTACTCTAGCATGAAGTATAAAAATGCCTGAAAATATCATTTGATACAATAACGACTGGAACTAACCAGGTTTCTTCACCTGCATCTTTTAGTTTTGATTGCCAACTTGTACCATACAAACCAGAGGCCCATTTTATTGAGAGAAACGTGGGTTTAGAAAGCAAATCCATCACTTGCAGGTTTTCCTTGTGGATTTCCACTGTCCTACCATGTCCTGATGGATGCAAAGCTCCTCACAACCCCTGTGGTTTTAGGGCTTGTGGTTTCTCTCCTAGAAGTTGCTGTCTGATCTTTAATTTTTGGAACTTGAAACATTTCAGCAAGAACCCTCTCAAGTTAGTTTGTGGTCAAAGAGCTGGAGATCTAGTGGGAGGTGTCTGGTCTAGTGGGAGGTGTCTCTGCTCATTCAGAGGAGTTGGAACTCGATCTTTAAGGTCCCTTCCAACTCTAATCATTCTATGATTCTATGATCCCACTTCTGAGAGCAGGAGATCCCATTTGCCTGGTAGAGTGATAACACGAGCTGGATAAAGCTCTTCTGTCTGCATGGGCGTGAACAACTGAAAGCCTTTGAGACTTCAGAGACCTTGGAGAGGTTTTGGTGGCCCTTTCCCATGGGTTGGCTTCTCAAGGAATGGGAGCTTATGGTTTTAGGGCTTCCGCTGTTGTGTTTTGGATGCATTGAGCATTTGAGTGTTGTGATTGATAAGGCTCTTGGGGGCCTGTTTATCAGAGGTGATTAACCCCAGTGTTGTGCCAGGTCCAGCTAAAGCAGGAAGAAATTGGGCTCTGAGCAACCTGATCTAGTTGCAGATGTCCCTTCTCACTGCAGGTGGGAGGACTAGATGACCGTGAAAGTTCCGTTCCGACTCAAACCATTTGATGACCTGTGTGTTCAAATTCTGCCTATATCCTCATGGCTGAGTTGTCCTGGAGACCTGAGGGGCTTCAGTTGACTTCTAGGGCAAAGGAAGGCTGGAGCTGATGGCTTATCATCTCTGAGATATACCATCTCATGAGATAGTTCACTATAACATGCAGTATTACAGCCCAGAGGGTTGGAGCAAGTGCTTGGGACAGGGTTTATGGGCACAGGGACTCCATAAGCTTTGAACTGGAAGAGGGGAGATTTAGGTTGGACATCAGGAAGAAATTCTTTGCTGTGAGGGTGGTGAGACACTGGCCCAGGTTGCCCAGAGAAGCTGTGGCTGCCCCATCCCTGGCAGTGTTGAAGGGCAGGTTGGATGGGGCTTGGAGCAACCTGGTCTGGTGGGAGGTGTCCCTGCCCATGCAGAGGGTTGGAACTAGATGATCATTGAGGTTCCTTCCAACATAAACCATTCTGTGATAACCTGGAGTTGCTCCTAAAGGCTATGTGTTTTGAAACTACCCTCTGGGACATTGTGGGTTGTTGGTTAAATAACTGCCAAGCATCTTCAGAAGCCTAGAGAATAGGGCTGAAATTTTTAATACTAACTTAGGTCCCTAATGCAGCAACTCCAGTTGCATGTGGCCTGATGTCAGAAAGAGGACATGGATACTTAGTTGAAGATGTCCCTGCTCACTGCTGGGGGGGGAGTTGGAGATAGATGGTTTTTAAGGTCTCTTGTGACCCAAACCATTCTGTGATTCCATGATCCTCACTGCTCAGAGGAAAGAAAACTGTGATGACACAAGAGTTTGTAAAAGAGCACATATAAATATATATTTACATTATAGATACCTAGATATATAGGTATATGTGCACATACACGTGGCAGCCTTCCAGTGCCTGAAGGGGCTCCAGGAAAGCTGGGGAGGGACTTGGACAAGGGCAGGGAGTGAGAGGACAAGGGGGAATGGATTAAAACTGGAAGAGGGGAGATTGAGGTGAGACATGAGGAAGAAATTCTTTGCTGTGAGGGTGGTGAGACCCTGGCCCAGGTTGCCCAGGGAAGCTGTGGCTGCCCCATCCCTGGCAGTGTTGAAGGGCAGGTTGGATGGGGCTTGGAGCAACCTGGTCTAGTGGGAGGTGTCCCTGCCCATGCAGGGGGGTTGAAACTAGATGATCTTGAAGGTCCCTTCCAACCCAAACCAGTCTGTGATATTGCTGTATCTGTGGGTGTATATATATGTGTATATATTTCAGTGTGTGTATGAATTTGGTCCTTGAAAACGATTGTACGGATTTTGGTCTTCTTTTTAACTAAGCTAAGAAGGACCCAAGTTGCTCACAGGACGTGGTTATCCCCTTGGAGCTGGAGACAGCTGAGAAATGTAATTCCTGGAGCAGTGCTGGGGAAACACTCTGGAATGCAGCCCGAGGGCTCAGATACTTCCTGATTTTTTTTTTTCCCTTTTATTGTTGCTGTGACGTAGGGAGGGAGGGGAGAGGGACAGCAGTTGAAAAAGTTGCTGCAGGGTAAAATCACTTACTTCAGCCTCTTCTGCTTCTGAAAGCCCATGTTTGTGTTCTGTGGAAGAAGATTTAGGAATCTGGGAACTGTATCCCAGCGTGGAGCTAAAGAAAGGGACAGCACTGAGGTGGCCTGCTCTGCCCAGGTTGATGTCTAGAGAGGAGGAGGGTTGCTCAGTGAGCTCTTCTCTTCAAAGGGTTCATTCAGATCAGTCAAACGTGTATTTAAAAAAAATGTATTTCTCATTATTTCCTATTTTTTACAATTTATTTAATTTACAGTATTTTTTTTCTTCCAGTTTTGTCTAATCCAAAGGGAATGTTCACGGTACGTGGGTCACAAATCACACATAAAATTATTCTAGGTGTTGCTGAGGATCTTTTCTGGAGCTTTTCTACCCATCTGGGGGTCCTAGACTTTTGAAAACCAAATTGTGGTCAACACTGTGTGTTCCTTCTTAAAGCCAGGAAGGATTTGGAAGGCAAGTGGGAGCATCAGTGTTGTTGAATTGAGGCCTCTCCATTGTGACCATGGTTTGATGCCCATGCTGGGAACTAGAATGAGGAACTGACCCAGTTGGCTTTTATATTGTTGTTCTTGTTGAGGTTTGCTGGGCTATAAAAAAGAAAAAGCAAGTTGTTTATTAAGGTTGAACCAATTTCCTGGTCCTTTCCTGCTGAACTGTGTCAGTGTGGTGGGATTCAGGAGCAGGATGGAGATGCCAGCAGGTAGGGGAGAAGAGCCCACTGTCATCAAACCATTGCTTCAGGGACAGGATCCTTGGTTAGACCAATTCTTAAGCTACTTTCCTTACTAATTGGATGAGAGGGAATGGCTTCAAACTGGAAGAGGGGAGATTTAGGTTGGACATGAGGAGGAAATTCTTTGCTGTGAGGGTGGTGAGACACTGGCCCAGGTTGCCCAGAGAAGCTGTGGCTGCCCCATCCCTGGAAGTGTTGAAGGGCAGGTTGGATGGGGCTTGGAGCAACCTGGTCTAGTGGGAGGTGTCCCTGCCCATGGCAGGGGGGTTGGAACTAGATGATCTTGAAGGTCCCCTCCAACCCAAACCAGTCTGGGATTCTTAAGGGTTTTTTTTCATAAGTAGCAATGATCTGGTTTGGAATATCACACTTGGATCAAGTTGTCCTTGTCCAGGAGTATCTCCAGTCTTTCTGAAGAAATGGGAAAAATCCAGTTAGTTTTTTTTAATCGCTTAATTATGTTAAATACAAGCCCGTTTTCCATAAATGTTGACAAACAAGAAAACTGGGAGTAAAGGAGTTGAGAATTTTGCTTCTTCCAGTTCCAATCAAGACAAATTCCTTAAGGAAACAAATGGATGGTTTTCTTGGTAATTTAATTACAGCCCAACGTGATTTGTTAACTCACAGATGATTAGCAGCATCACTGGAGGCATGCTGACTGTTCTTGGGAAGCAACACATCAGACCTGTTGTTGGACCCCCCATCTCCCCAAAATAGCTGATTTTTTCCAGGATTTCATAGTACTCTGTTTGGTTTTCCAGCACTTCGAGGCTTGTTATAGTCCAGCTGGTGAGGAGTGATTCTCCTGAACTATTTCTTGGGGTGGAGGGGGTGGAAAAGAAGAGAGGACATTTTGAATTTTGGCAGGTTTCTGTCAGGGGTTCAGAGTTACCTCACTGAGGGAATTAAAAAAAATGCCAATTCCTCCATGCAAAAAAATGGAGGAGAATAAAAATCCAAGGTAGGAGTAGTTTGAGGTTCAAATACTTTGGTGTGCAGTGTGACTTGAGTCCCCTTTGGCATCCACAGGCTTTGATTTGATTTCTGAATTTCTTTCACCATCATCTAGTGCACCAGAGGGACAAGGGATTTGATGTGGGAGCCCAAGCTCTTTACTGGTGGAAGGTGTGAAGGCTCAGGAGTTGAACTCCATGGAGAGTCACTCCACACCCAGGGTAGGGATCAGGGTTGTGACCACCCCATGGTGGAGAAGTTCTCTTTGCCACCCATGAGGGTGGAAACCCTTCAGTTGCTTTAATGGAATAATACTCACAGAAGACAGTGGAGGTTTTCTAGCAACATAGGAAACATTCTATAATTCACTTCAGTTTAACTGGTTTTTTTTAACCTTCTGCATTTTGGTGATAAAAAAAAAAGGCATTGTTCTATCCAGATGAAGCTTAAACCTGTTAGGAGAAATTCTAAAAATAATCCCACTTAGTGCTGATCTCTTCATTTATTTCATATATATGGGATGTCACTTAACCAGCTCTTTGATGGTGAAGGAGTTTTGTCAGTGATAAAACCAGGGTAGTGTCATGTTAGACTTTTCCTATTTACAAATGTCATAGAATCATAGAATTGTTCAGGTTGGAAAAGACCTTTAAGATCATGGAGTCCAACATTATCCTAATGCTATTGCCCCATTTCTGATGACCCACCACTAACCCATGTCCCCAGGCACCACATCCAGATGACTTTTAAACACCCTCAGGGATGGTGACTCAACCACCTCCCTGGGGAGCCTGTTCCAGTGCCCAACAACCCTTTCTGTAAAGAAGTTTGTTCTGATCTCCAACCTCAATCTCCCCTGATGCAACTTGAGCCCATTTCCTCCTGTCCTGGCATCAGTCACCAGTGAGAAGAGCCCAACCCCACTCTCACTACAACCTCCTTTCAGGTATTTGTGAAGAGTGAGAAGGTCTCCCCTCAGCCTCCTCTTCTCCAGACTAACCAGCCCCAGCTCCCTCAGTCGTTCCTCACAGGGGATGTTTTCCAAACCCCTCACTGGCTTTGTTGTCCTCCTGTGAAGAGCCAAACGTTAACCCCCTGGTCCAAAATGTGCTGTTTCTCTGGCAGTTAAGGGAAAGAAAGAAATGCATGTTGGCAATCCAAAGGGAAAAATAGACAGGATAGGAATGCAGTGACCTCTGGATCTACATAGCATCCCTGGAGGGCTTTCCAAGCCGTGTAGATGTGGTGCTGAGGGCCATGGGTTAGTGGTGGCCTTGGCAGGGCTGGGTTAATGGTTAGACTGGATGATCTTAAAGGTCTTTTCCAACCAAAATTATTCTATGGTTTATATATTTCTACATATGTATGTATTTCTATTTTTTCAGCACAGAGGGAAGTGAGAGGACAAGGGGTGATGGCTTTAAACTGAAAGAGGGGAGATTTAGGTGAGACATCAGGAAGAAATGTTTCACCATGAAGGTAGGAAGGTGCTGGAACAGGTGGACCAGGGAGGTTGTGGCTGCCCCCTCCCTGGAGGTGTTCCAGGCCAGGTTGGATGAAGCTTGGAGCAACCTGGTCTGGTGGGAGGTGTCCCTGCTCATAGCAGGGAGGTTGGAACCCGATGATCTTTAAGGTCCCTTCCAACCTTCACCATTCCATGATTGTAATGTCTGCAGTAGCAGAGCCTCATGGTCCTGGTACAGTTCCCAGTCCAACCTGACTCTTTTCCTGGCTCCTTCCCAATCCTGTTAAATCCTACCTGCTGTGTGGAGCTGCTGTTACATGAAGCCTTGGAGCTCCACGCATGTCAGTGAGTTTTTCTCTCACCTAAATAACGACAATTAAACTTTGCATTTGGATGAGGAGATTTCTAGGTACCTTTTTTCTTTGCCTTCTCAGTTTGTGCTCCTTAATGGGCGAAACGAAGTCCAGTGTTTTGATTCTTCTTTGATTTATCCTTGATTTCTATGCTAAATAGAAAGCAGCTGTCTATTTAAGCATCTAATTCTTGAAACTCCTTGGCCCCTCAAGCATCATCTGGAAATAATGTAGCTTCTAAAACAAAGCTAAGAAGAAAAAGCAATGTTTGTTTTATGTGGGATGAATGACTTCAGTTGGGGTCCTTCTAATTCGGCCATTATGAGGGTTATTAAAAACCAGTATTGCAAAAAAAAGTATTTTGGGGGGGGGGTCACTTGTATCTGGTTATTCCAGTTGATTATATTCAAAGCTGCAAGGACTTCATAAATAGTTCTTTTTTAGTGTAGCAGAGAGCCAACCTAATCTCCCTCCTGTCCATGGGCAGATGTTAAAAGGTTCCCCTGTTTCATTCACTCTCTAGGAAGAAATGGTCTTTCACAAGCAAGGGCTTCCAGATTTATCTGACAAAATTGGGCTTGCTAAAGAGCAGGTGAAATAAGGTCTCTGAACTGCAGAATGAGCTGGCTTTTAAACATAAACAAATCTCAAAGCAATACAGTTTCTGGATTCAGTTCCATGGCAGGGTGAAAGATGAGAGGACCACAGACCCCAAAGACTGAACTCGGCCTTATTTTCAGTATGTGCACTTTAGTTTTGCTCAACAACTGCAGCAAAATGAATGCCCCAGAGATGTGTCCCACTGACAGCTGTAGATGACAATATTGTCTCCGTGGCGTTTGTCTACCATTACAATGACATTTTCTGTCCCTTGGCTGGCACGAGACAGTTTTTTTCATGTATTAGTTTGGCATTTTCACTTGAGGTTATGGGGTCTGGGGAGGGACTTTGGACAAGGGTGTGTAGTGAGAGGACAAGGGGTGATGGTTTAAAGCTGGAAGAGGGGAGATTCAGGTTAAGAGATCAGGAGGAAATTCTTTAATGTGTCTATCATCAAACCATTGCTTTCAGGGACAGGATCCTTGGTTAGACCAATCCTTAGGCTACTTTCCTTACTAATTGGAGGAGAGGGAATGGTTCAAAACTGGAAGAGGGGAGATTCAGATGGGACATGAGGAAGAAATTCTTTGCTGTGAGGGTGGTGAGACACTGGCCCAGGTTGCCCAGAGAAGCTGTGGCTGCCCCATCCCTGGAAGTGTTGAAGGGCAGGTTGGCTGGGGCTTGGAGCAACCTGGTCTAGTGGGAGGTGTCCCTGCTCATGCAGGAGGGTTGGAACTAGAGGATCTTGAAGGTCCCTTCCAACCCAAACCAGTCTAGGATTCTATTATCTTGTGCTGAAAATACATTTTTACACAGGTTGCTGTGCAAATAAGTTGGGTTTTTTTAGCCTATCCAGCATGGAGAAAACAAATACTTGATTCACTATCAGAGTGAATGATATTTTAACAGCAAATAACTGTGGTGTTTTGGTGTCCTACATGATTTTCTCTGCTTATACACCTAACATTACAGGAGATACACTGCAGCTCTGATTTTTTAATTCTCTAAAGAACTGGTTTCATGCAGAGCTCTTGCCAGCAGACAGAAGTGTTTTCCTCTCAAGACGTGTTCTCCTGAAGAACTGGGAAGTCTTCCCTGCACTCATCTGATCACTTTAGTAATGATGCAGAAATGAAATTAACCCCTGAAGAAACCAGTCAGCCATAATAGAGTTAGTGTGATACAATCAACTTGATGAAGCTGGTAGTCTGTTAAAATACTACTTAGTAGTAACTGCTGTGACCATTCAAAATGGGTCAGAATTGTTCAGCTGTAGCACACAACACCCCACTGGCAGGATGGGACATTTGTAGCCAATTAAATCAAGATTCCTAATTGAGATTATGTCCCTAATTGGCAAACACTGGGGGGGAAAAAAGCACACTGAGGTAGTTTCTTTTATCATCATGTTGCTTCCCCTATATTTTCTTCCATTTTATTTTTGTCACTAAGTATCTTGATCAGATTTTTTGGTTGCACCAGCTCTGCATTGTTAGTAGGCTAAAAAAACTGGATTTGGGTGGATTTTTAGATCCTTGGGTTGTCTACTGTAATAAAATGGTATGATACCATGTTGTTTACTGAAGGTAAGAGATGGTAAAGCAATATAATATTGTCATGGGTTTTGGTTGGTATGTGGATTTTAGCAATTGAAGTTGCACAGGGTCACAGAATGGTGGGGGTTGGAAGGGACCTCTGGAGATCATCTAGTCCAACCCCCCTGCTAGAGCAGGATCCCCTAGAGCAGATGACACAGGAACACATCCAATTGGGTCTGGAATGTCTCCAGGGATGGAGGCTCCACAGCCTCCCTGGGCAGCCTGTCCCAGGGCTCTGTCACCCTCACAGGAAAGAAGTAGTTTCTCATATTCAAATTAAACCTCCTGTGTACCAGTTTGTGCCCATTGCCCCTTGTTCTGGATGAGTCTGGCCCCATCCTCCTGACACCACCAGTAGATACTTATAAACATGATGAGATCCCCCCTCAGCCTCCTCCTCTCCAGGCTGAACAGCCCCAGCTCTCTCAGCCTTTCCTCACGGGGCAGATGCTCCAGTCCCCTCATCACCTTAGTGGCCTGTGCTGGACTCTCTCCAGCAGTTCCTTGTCCTTCCTGACCTGGGGAGGCCAGAACTGCACACAGTGCTCCAGGTGAGGTCTCACCAGGGCAGAGCAGAGGGGCAGGAGAACCTCCCTTGACCTGCTGGCCACACTCTTCTTAATGCCCCCCAGGATGGCACTGGCCTTCTTGGCCACAAGGGCACATTGCTGGCTCATGCTCACCCTGTTGTCCACCAGGTCTTTTTCCCCAGAGCTGCTTTCCAGCAGGTCAACCCCTAACCTGAACTGGTATGTGGGGTTGTTCCTCCCCAGATGCAGGACCCTACACTTGCCCTTGTTGAACTTGATGAGGTTTCTCCCTGCCCAGCTCTCCAGCCTGCCCATATCACCCTGGATGGCAGCACAGCCCTCTGGCATGTCGGCCAACCCACCCAGTTTTGTATCATCAGCAAATCAGCTGAAGGTACATTCTGTCCCCTCATCCAGGTTGTAAAGATCATCAAGGGGGGGGTTGGATCTAGATGATCTTCAAGGTCTCTTCCAACCCAAACCATTCTGTGATTCTAACAGGAGAATTGCCTGGTTTGGCACTAAATTACCTTTTTTTTTGATGACTCTGAATTGGTGGCTCATGAGCAGAAGTGACATTTGCAATATCAGGTTATTCTTGGGCATGCCTGGCTCCACTCCACTATTGAGCCAGAGGCCTATAAATACATTTTCTACCTATTACTCATACCCTCCTTCAGAGGAATTATATTTTAGTTTACAGAATATATTACTCCTACCTAATCCCCCTATTTTTGGAGCATTAAAAAAATAGCCATTTCAGAACAGACTGAAATAACCAACCCTAACCCAAATCTAAAGTGAGCTTTTGTGTTGAGTGGTAGCCAGATCTTGCAGTTCTGTCTGAGTTCTTCATCAGTTCTTCCCTTGAAATGAATTGGACACTTTTCCTGAGAAAAATGCTGCATAAATTACCCTTAAAGAGAAAGAACAAACCATCCTAACATTCTGTGATGGAGACGTTGGTGAAGATCAGTCTATTTTAACTTCTTTTTTTATTACTATGAAGGACTAGCAGTTATTTGCAGTTGGTCTTGGCATTATTGTGTCTCCAATAATATGCTTGTGGTTGAAGGAGAAGGTCTGTTTTGGACAAATAATCTTCAAAAACCATCAAGATGATGTTCCTCAAAAAGAGATTCTTCTTTCATCAGGGAAGAGTTCCACACAAGTCTCATTTCTGTCTTGTGTTTGTGTTACACAGATGGCATTCAGCCTTATTTCACTAAGAAATTCTCAATTTTTGGTAAAATACCTAAGAGAATTGCTCTTTTTAAAAAAAAAAAAACCACAATATTTAATGTTGCAGCAGCATCTTTTGATAATTGAGGTATGTCCATGTCCTATTTTCATCTCATTGAAAACCTTTTCTCCTTCAGATTTATGAGACTTGAGGACCAATTTCAACAATTTCTGGCATGAGCAACACAAACACCTACTCAAGTCTTTTGAAAAGGCATTTCTCTTGGTCATTGCACACCTTTGAAGAAAGCCAAACGTGAACATCATCATATTGTTGTGGTTTCCCTCCTTTAACTGCTACATAGTTTTAGGGAGTTGTCATTATTTTGCAGTAAAGGGTGTAAATTATGACATTGGTTTGTAGTTTTGTACTCAGAATACTTTTTTTTTTCTTAGACTGCTTAAATGAGTGTCCTTAGAAGATGATTAAGCTAAAGGTAGAATCATAGAATTGGTTGGTTGGAAAAGACCTTTAAGATCATCAAGTCCAAATGTTAAGCCAGCACTGCCCAGTCTCACCACTAAAGGTCATAGGATCCCAGACTGGTTTGGGTTGGAAGGGACCTTAAAGACCATTCAGTTCCAACCCCTTGCCATGGGCACTTCCCACTAGACCAGGTTGCTCCAAGCCCCAGCCAACCTGCCCTTCAACACTTCCAGGGATGGGGCAGCCACAGCTTCTCTGGGCAACCTGGGCCAGTGTCTCACCACCCTCATGGTGAAGAATTTCTTCCTAATATCTAATCTAAATCTCCCCTCTTCCATTTTTAATCTATTAACTCCTTGTCCCATCACTCCCTGCCCTTGTCCCAAGTCCCTCCCCAGCTTTCCTGGAGCCCCTTCAGGCACTGGAAGGTGCTCTAAGGTCTCCCTGGAGCCTTCTCTTCTCCAGGATGAACACCCCCAACTCTCTCAGCCTGTCTCAGAGCAGAGCTGCTCCAGCCCTCTCAGCATCTCCACGTATTGGTGCTGATCTCCTGAAGCATCTTGCTCTGCTGATTTGGTCTTTAGATGCTTTTCCTGCTGGCTCCTTCACACAAGTAGGTTCTTCAGAGCTTTTCAGGAGACCTTGATTGCTCTGGATGGGTCATCTTTATCCAGCCTTCATAGACAAACAGAAAACCAAGTGCAGTGGCTCTCCAAAGAGCAGGAGTAATTTTTGTAAGTGTTATGTATTTCAGCAATTTCCAACAAACTTTTAGGGTTCCTGAAGTGAGGTTTTGATTGGAAAACCTAGTGCTCCAGAACCAAGAGGATGTTACCACGTGTTCGAAACATCTCTGCTTCTTTTTTGTTAAACCTGCAGCCACATAAAGCCAAGGAAATGGAGGCAGGAGGAATTCTGTGCAGACCCTTTAATGTGGTTTGGTGCTCATTCTTTAATTGGAATTGGAATCTTTTTTTGCACTACGTTTTCTAGATGAGACAACAGGGAAAAGTGAGAACTTTTTGGTGTCTCACCTTCTCCACCTTCTCTTCATATCCTACTGGGACACTTATGGGCTAACAAGTGAGGTTTTGGAACTCTTTTGGTCATGTTTTAAAAAAAAAAAATCAATTTCTATTGATAGTAAATGGTTATATTTAAAAAAAAACAAAACAGCAGTGTGGGTGGCCAAGGAGCTGAATGATGGGATGGAGGAAAGGAGAATATTTTAGAAGGAGTGAGACAAATAAGCTCACAACACAGTCTTGGTGTGAAGTGGAAAAGAAAAAGGTTTGGAGAAGGAAAAGAATTGATAGAGGCAGAAATTCAAACCCAAAAGCTCCCTGCCAGGGCTGGGTCCTCTCTTGCTGTGCATAAGAAACATCCCAGGGAGGAAAATAAGCCACTTAGTGACAACCGATCTCCTCCTCACCTGGCCTGAAAAGCAGGTAGAATATTTTCATGTTGTTTGTCCCTCCTGGCAGTGGTGGGTCCTTCTTGTCTGGGAAATAACTTCATAGGAAACCTGTCAGAGCAGGTGAAGAGTGTATTAGAAGAAAGAGGAACGTAGAAGAATCTCTGTTTTTTATGTTTATTGAATTCTCTAACTCATCCTCATGGCTTTCACAGGCATCATGGGCAAGGTGAACTTTTATTTCTCTTTGGTGTAACCAGCAATTTCTCTTCATTTTCACATTTCTTTGTAGTTGAGGAGCTAAGCAAGGTGGAGGAATACATTGCAGGTGTCACGCTCGACGTCGGGTTTTGTTGGTAGCAATTCTTCCACAGGGTTGGTTAATGACAGGAATAATAACCCAGAAATGGGACAAAAAGCATCAGTTTGTTAACGTGCTGTGAGTTAGATACCAACGTGATGGTTAGAAGACTCTGTAATGAGAGTTTCAGCAACTCAGCATGAAATTCATAGAATCATAGTGAAGGTTGGAAGAGACCTTAAAGCTCATCAGGTTCCAACCCCCCTGCTCTGAGCAGGGACACTTCCCACCAGACCAGGCTGCACAAGCCTCATCCAACCTGCCCTGGAACACCTCCAGGGAGGGGGCTTCCACAACCTCCCTGGGCAACCTGTTCCAGCACCTTCCTACCCTCATGGTGAAGAATCTCTTCCTAATGTCTAAATTGTATCTCAGCACATGCCTGTTCTTTCAGTCTGGCTTTTGAAGGAGAGATTTTGGATTAATACATAAATACTCGATTGTTTTATTTCTTTACACCAATTTTCTAATGTTTTTCAAGGGGGATATTTAAAAAAACAAGAAGCTGGGAGTCATATTCTCAGTCTGGTTCATACCAAACGTGAAGCCATTCACTTAAACATGAAGTATCTTTTAAAACATTCAGAAGAAAAGACTCTAATGAACGACTGTTATTTAATCCTCCTTTATCCTTTCCCTGATGCTGTTGGGAGATGTCTGGGATTGCCTGCACTGCTCTGGAACAGAGTTGAGACAAGGAAGAGATTTAATTGAACTGGTTTTTATTCCCCTTCAGATACGTTCCTGGAATGTGGTGGAGTTTTTCCACAACTGCTCTTGGACATATTTAGGCTGGAGCCCAAGCTGAGTGAGCTGTGGCCTGGTGCTGTACTAGGTGACATCTTTTTCAAAGACACTCTGTTCTGCTGCATTTTTCTTGATATCAAGCTGGTACAAAGCTCTTCCACTCCAACCTTTGTGTGTAGGTTAACCCAAACACTTGACCTGAAAGAAACTCTTTACTAATAACAAAAAGCAGCCATCCTATTTGAGAGGAAAAAAGGATGGATTGTAATATTGCAGGTTACATTGGATTTTTTTTCATTGCAATAGGATTTCCAAATCTTTAGTTTTTTTCTTTCCTCCGGGTGAACTACCCCCTCCCTGGCAGTGTGGAAGGGCAGGTTGGATGGGGCTTGGAGCAACCTGGTCTAGTGGGAGGTGTCCCTGCCCATGCAGGGGGGTTGGAACTGGATGATCTTGAAGGTCCCTTCCAACCCAAACCAGTCTGGGATTCTCTGATTCTGTGAAACTTGAAAACAAAATGGATGTTGCAGCTTCTAAAGGCAGGTTTTTAAGCTACTCACTGTGGCACTTGCAAAGAAATCAGATGCTTATTAATGTAGAGAAAAAACAAACACATCATCTGAACAAATAATGACAAGGTTTCCCATTCCCACACTAACCTTTCAGATTTTGATAAACGGAGGTGACGGGACGAGTCACATCACATTCCCCTGGGGGAAAGCTTGCATTTTTCTGAAACACAAAATCAATTTTCTGCAAGAAATTCCCCATCTTACCTTGTGGTGGCCTCTCTGAGTCCGAATTCGTGAGGAAACTTGGCTTAATTTATAGGTGAACCATCAGAATTGCTTACAGGATTTAGGTGAGGAACAGTTGACTGACTCCAGAATGGGTGTGCAAGGTACCCAAGTGCTTCTCTGTCTCCTCTCTCACGTTATCCCTGCTTGTCACTTTAGGAACCAGGCTCCACACAATGAAGTTTTGTACCAAAAAGAGATGAGACTCCATAAATATTTCAGGAAGTGGTCATGTAGTTGGAGAATGTCGTTTTTACAGGTTTCTATTAAGAGATTCTATTAAGAATTCTTTTCTGTGAGTTTTGGGGTTCCCAAGTCTCAGTTAAAGGTTCATTTTTTTGGCTTTCAGGCTATGGCTGCTCTGTGCTTCCAGACCATTTGGCAGGCAGCTGAGCCCTGGTCATCAGCTTCTGCCTTTATCAGGAGTGGTGCAGTGTCCAGGGGAATGCACTTGAAAAAAATGAGATGGAATGTAGTTGAAAACAACATTTAATCTAAAAGTGACTCCGTTTATTTGGGTTGCCTGCTCTCAACTCTCAAAAGGCTGGTTCTCATCTCCTTCCTATTTGCATTTTATTCAACCAGAGAGGTCTGGAAATTTGGTTAGGGAGGTTTTTCAGGCCCATCTCAGTAGAACAAATTACGCTTCTACCAGGAGTGACTAGTTCTGAAGGGATGATAAGAGGAAAACAATAAAACCACTCTTTTGTACTTTATTATATTTTAAAAGGCATTCTCTATTCTAGGAAGAAACTTCTTTAGCAGGGCAGTAGGACAAGGGGTGATGGGTTTAAGTTAAAAGAGGGGAGATTCAGACTAGAATCTGAAAGAAGAAGTAGAAAGAAGAAATGTTTTACACTGAGGGTGGTGAGACCTTGGCCCAGGTTGCCCAGAGAGGTGGGAGATGCCCCATCCCTGGAAACATTCCAGCTCAGGTTGGATGGGGCCCTGAGGAACCTGGTTTAGTTGCAGTTGTCATGTTAACTGCAGGGGGGTTGGACTGGATGGCCTTGAAAGGTCCCTTCCACCCAAACCATTGGATGATTCTGTGATACATCCTTTAGACTGCAAACCACTTTGAAGATCAATAATGCAGTTTTTCCTTTGATACATCTCTCAGATCTTTGTTTACCTGTCCCCTTTAATTTTCAAAATATGAAAGCATTTGTACAGTATTAATGGCCTGAGGCTGCACCAGGGGAGGTGTAGGTTGGATATCAGGAAGCACTTCCCATGGAAAGGGTGATCAGACATGGGAATGGACTGCCCAGGGAAGTGGTGGAGGCACCATCCCTGGAGGTGTTCAAGGCAATGCTGGATGTGGCACTTAGTGCCATGGTCTAGCTGATGTGGTGGTGTTGGTCATAGGCTGGACTTGATGATCTCAGAGGCCTTTTCCAGCCTCAATAACTCTGTGATTCTGTGCTAAGTCACCTTACAGAGTTGTCTTTCTGAATTGCTTGTCTAACCATGCTCCTATATATTAACACATCAGAAGAAATAGAAGCGCTCTCCAGGATTTATCTTCAGCTCTGGGCTAAAATGATGGCTACAAAGCAGCATATTCCAGCTCACAACACTTTGGAATCTTAAATCAAGCTTTTAAAACTATTTTGAAACACAGCTACTGCTGACAGGAGACAGTCTCCAGGGTTGGTTTTGTTCGATTTTGGGGTGGTTGTATATTAATGTCTTCCTTCAGTTTGTGGTGATTGTTGTTGTTGTCACAAAGCAGGAGGCTTGCACTGCTGAGGCACGGGAGGAGTGCTGGGTGGCCTCAGCAGCACCAGGCCTTTCACTTGCCTCCTTGACATGCCCCAAATTGTCGTGTTGGAAATCTGAAAAGTCCTTCTGACTTTGCTTCTGCCTCCCACAGAAATTTGAATAGCAATTTTCACCCTCAGGGAAAGAAGGTGGAGTTTTTTGGCTGTTGAGTGTGAGGACAGTAGCACTGACTGTTCCCAGTGATGATCTGGGGAGTGTTGATCTGCCCAAGGGTAGGAAGGCTCTGCAGAGGGACCTGGACAGGCTGGATCCATTGGCCAAGGCCAATTGTGTGAGGGTCAACAAGGCCAAGTGCTGGGTCCTGCACTTGGGTCACAACAACCCCAGGCAATGCTCCAGGCTTGGGGAAGAGTGGCTGGAAAGTGCCCAGAGGAAAAGGACCTGGGGGTGTTGGTCAACAGCAGCTGAATATGAGCCAGTGTGTGCCCAGGTGGCCCAGAAGGCCACCAGCATCCTGGCTTGTGTCAGCACTAGTGTGGCCAGCAGGAGCAGGGCAGGGATTGTCCCCCTGTGCTGGGCACTGGTGAGGGGGCACCTGGAATCCTGGGGTCAGTTCTGGGCCCCTCAGGACAAGAAGGACATGGAGGGGCTGGAGCGTGTCCAGAGAAGGGCAAGGGAGCTGGGGAAGGGGCTGGAGCACAAGTCTGAGGAGGAGCAGCTGAGGGAGCTGGGGGTGTTGAGCCTGGACCCCGTGGGGAAGCAGGGGAAGAGTGTGAGGAATCCTCCTTCCTCCTCAGGGAGGGAATTTGGGCCTGGGAAGAAGGGAGGGGTGGGGTGAGGTATTTAAGCTCTGGTTTTTGTTTTCACTTTGGCCTGTTTGCATCTGATTAGTGATAAATTAAATTGATTTTTCCCCAAGTTGAGTCTGTTCTGCCTGGGACTGTAATTGATGAGGGAACCCTCCCTGTCCTTGTCTTGGCTCGAGAGCTTTTAGTTGGACTTTCTCCTCCCCATCCCACAGCGTGTGTGGGGGGGTGAGTGATCAGGCATGGAGCTGTTGGAGAGGAGCCAGAGAAGGGTCATGAAGATGATCAAAGAGCTGGAGCAGCTCTGCTCTGGAGACAGGCTGAGAGAGTTGGGGGTGTTCAGCCTGGAGAAGAGAAGGCTCCAGGGAGACCTTAGAGCACCTTCCAGTGCCTGAAGGGACTCCAGGAAAGCTGGGAAGGGACGGTGGACAAGGGGAGGAAGTGATGAGATGAGGGGGAATGGATCAAAACCAGAAGAGGGGAGATTTAGGTGAGACATCAGGAAGAAATTCTTCACCATGAGGGTAGGAAGGTGCTGGAATAGGTTGCCCAGAGAGGTTGTAGCTGCCCCCTCCCTGGAGGTGTTGAAGGCCAGGTTGGATGAGGCTTGTGCAGCCTGGTCTGGTGGGAGGTGTCCCTGCTCATAGCAGGGAGATTGCAACCTGATGAGCTTCAAGGTCCCTTCCAACCTTCACCATTCCCTGATTCTATGATTTCTATCAGCCACCTGGTGCTTTGTTGCCATCTGGGCCTAAACCCCAAGAGTGGCTGTGGCAGTGCTGGCTTAACAGTTGGACTTGATGGGCTTGGAGGTCTTTTCTAGCCAAAACCTGACAAAATGGTGAGACATGGCTGAAGAAGCTGCTCTTCCAGCTTACATGGTTTTTGGGGGAGGCAACAACAGCGAGGGGTCAGGATGGCAGGTTTATTCAGCAAAGCATCTGGCCACAAACTTTGCTCTGGTGTGACAGCTTTGCTTTCATTTCTGAGCAGAGATGAGAGATGTTAGTTTTGGAGGTTATATCCAGCATCAGCCTTGTCACTTTTCACTTAATACCCACTTTCCCACAATTCAACGTTCCAGCCAAAAGTTATCTGGGTTTGACACAAACCAGCCCGAGAGTAGATGCCAGTAAAATAGATGAAGATAAGATTTCTCTCACCAAAGGCTTGGCTTTGAAGTTCATTTCTGCATTGAATGCAAGAGCAGCTTTCTTGGGCGCTTCCTTCTTTCCCCTCCTCTCTTCCACTCCTTTGGCAGAGCCAGCTTATTTGGTTGGGAGGTTTTTATTTTCTGCTGAAAATGCAGGAAATTCAGACAGCTCTCTTGGACGCTCCCCAAAGCTAATACAAACAAGATACATATGCTTCTCTTAAAGGAACTAAAAATAAAGGAAATGATTTGAAAGTGTTTAACTGTCGAAATGCCCCTGGAAAGAGGAAAGGGAAGTTTACATCGTTATCATTGTGGATGCTGTGAAATAATCTTCTCAAGGTGGAATTCCCTGGAGTGCAGACTCATCTATTGCACACACCAGAGTCCCATCACCTTGGAGTTGCTAATAGCTGAGTCACAGGTGTGGAAGGGGTGACTATTCAGTGTTCAAAGACATAATTATTTGAAATACTCCTCAACCTGGATCAATTAGCTGAAAAAAGATACGATGGAAGGTTCCATTCATCTCTGGTTTTTGTGGACGCAGAGGATCTGGAGCAGTTTACCCCATTTTTCCTCCTCCTTTCTCCTTGGTAAAAAGAAGAACGTCAGGAGCTGTCTGTTTTGGGGTTAATTCGGCGTCTTTTGACTTTGTGATAAGTGTTAAGTGTGTCCTTTCGTTTCCCATTGTTGACAGAATTGCCTTTAAAGTCAGATCTGCCTCAGGAAGGAAGGAGTTGTTTACAACTCCAAGTTGTTATGTTTGCAGATTAAATTGGGGGGTGGGGGGAGTCTCACTGGAAATGTCGTGAAGAATTGCAGCGAGGCATCATGGGTAAGGGCTCAGAATGAAGAGGAGCAACCTCCACCCTCACTGTTCCTCTGTCTGTTCCCTCATCCATATGGTTGCCTCCAGCCTCAGGTCTGAGGATGGGTGGTCCCCACTGCAGGGATGCAGGAACACAAACATGATGCCAAGTGCCACACCCGCTGCTTGGTGCACCTTCCTCTGACTCTTCCTCCAGCCTCCTTGGCTGGGAAAGGAGACCTGGACTGGCAAAGGGAGCAGATGGCCTTGTAGGGACAGTCAGAGCCAACTGGGGAAGTCGAAAGTCAGAGATGGTTATGCTGCTTTGAACTGAGGGTGAGGTGAGGGTGGTGAGACACTGGCCCAGGTTGCCCAGAGAAGCTGTGGCTGCCCCATCCCTGGAAGTGTTGAAGGGCAGGTTGGATGGGGCTTGGAGCAACCTGGTCTAGTGGGAGGTGTCCCTGCCCATGGCAAGGAGGTTGGAACCAGATGATCTTTAAGATCCCTTCCAACCCAAACCAGTCTGGGATTCTATGAATTGTGGAGTTTTTAGGAAGGAAACTTAAAGCATTTTGACCTGACTCTTCTTTAAGTAGCTTCCCTCCAGCTTGTGCATACTGTGTGCCCTCCTCACTCCACCAGAGAGGGCTCTGCAGTGTCAGCAGTTGTGAGCTAAAGCCACTGAGCTTCAACATGAAGAAATCTCCACTCCTGGAAATGCAAAATGTCAAGGCATCCTATAGCAAGGTAGCAAGATGCCACTTGCTAAAAGCTGTTCCTTGTCATAAGCACTAAGTTCAGAATTGTGTGTCCTGAGGAGAAGGACTTGGGGGTGGGAGGGGATGAGAAGCTGGACTTGAGCCACCAGTGAGCGCTGGAGCACAGAGGGCAATTGTGTCCTGGGCTGCAGCAAAAGAAGTGTGGCCAGCAGGGCCAGGGAGGGGATTCTGTCCCTCTACTCTGCTCAGGTGAGACCCCACCTGGAGTGCTGTGTGCAGCTCTGGAGCCCTCAGCACAGGAGGGACATGGAGCTGTTGGAGAGGGGCCAGAGAAGGGTCATGAAGATGATGAGAGGGCTGGAGCAGCTCTGCTCTGGAGACAGGCTGAGAGAGTTGGGGGTGTTCAGCCTGGAGAAGAGAAGGCTCCAGGGAGACCTTAGAGCACCTTCCAGTGCCTGAAGGGGCTCCAGGAAAGCTGGGGAGGGGCTTTGGACAAGGGCAGGGAGGGATGGGATGAGGGGGAATGACCTTAAACTGGAGGAGGGGAGATTTAGGTTAGACATCAGGAAGAAGTTCTTCACCATGAGGGTAAGAAGGTGCTGGAACAGGTTGCCCAGGGAGGTTGTGGCTGCCCCATCCACTGGAAGTGTTGAAGGCCAGGCTGGATGAGGCTTGTGCAGCCTGGTCTGGTGGGAGGTGTCCCTGCTCATAGCAGGGAGATTGGAACCTGATGAGCTTCAAGGTCCCTTCCAACCTTCACCATTCTGTGGTTCTAGGATCCTATTATTTTTATCAGCCTGCATTTCCATCCTGTATTTCTTTTGCGATTATAGCTGATATGTTCACTTTATTTCATCAGGACTTTTTGCATTAAGACTTGACTACGCTGGGCCTTACCTGGTTGTTGGTTGGTTGTTTTTTTTTACCCTATTTACCCCGTGTGGTTGTAGCCTATTTCATCACCCATCCCTGCCTGGGTTTGGGTTTTTTTAGGCAGATAAGCTTCTTCCTGCCTTTTCGATAGCATTTGTCCTTGTGCCATTTCAACAGGCAGAAACCCCTTTGCAGTTCTTTGGCTGAAAGTATCTGTTGGCTGGAAAACTGCTGTGCTGGGAAAGCAGGGTGAGAAAGAAGTGGAGCTTGTTTCGAAGGCAGAAGTGTCCTTGGTGTCTACACTTATGGTCACACACTGCTTAGTATCATTTGTATGGATCCCACCAAGAAGGAATAGGTGCGCTGTTGGATCTCTGATTTTTAAACAAGTTACAAAGTGAACATGGTTAGATGTACAGATATGTGTTGCTTTGGACTGTGGATGACTCTAAATTGAGGTACAGGTCTGGGCCCCTCAGGACAAGAAGGACATGGAGGGGCTGGAGCGTGTCCAGAGAAGGGCAACGGAGCTGGGGAAGGGGCTGGAGCACAAGTCTGAGGAGGAGCAGCTGAGGGAGCTGGAGGTGTTGACCCTGGAGCAGAGGAGGCTGAGGGGAGACCTTCTGGCTCTGCAACTGCCTGAGAGGAGGTTGGAGCCAGGGGGGGGTTGGTCTCTTCTCCCAAGGAACAAGTGATTGGACAAGAGGAAATGGGCTCAAGTTGTGTCAGGGGAGGTTGAGATGGATCTTGGGACCCATTTCTTGCTGGCAAGGGTTGTGAGGCCCTGGCCCAGGCTGCCCAGGGCAGTGGTGGAGTCCCCATCCCTGGGGGGCTTTCCAAGCCGTGTAGATGTGGTGCTGAGGGCCATGGGTCAGTGGTGGCCTTGGCAGTGCTGGGATAACAGTTGGACTTGATGATCTTAAAGGTCTTTACCAAGCAAAATGATTCTGCGATTGTATGAAAACATTTTTTTAAAGTGTTGTATTGAAATGAATTCTGGCCTGCAAGAAGTATGTTATAATCCTTCTCAGGATTAAATGGGGTAGTTTTTTGCAAATATTTCTTTTTTAAGATAAAAAGCCAGATGCTTGGTCTTCTAACTGCACAAGGACCAACCAGACAGTGGGAGCTACAAGAGGTCCAGGTACAGTTCTGGGTAGCCTGGGATCCCTTGTATTAAAAATAAAAAGGAGCAAATAAGTCATAATGCCAGAGAAAAGGGAATGGGAGCAAGCTGACAGGATGCAGAGGAAAACAGGATGAGCAGAAGAATGAGAACATTATCTGGAGAAAAAATAATTGGAGTTGTTTAAGGATAAACACAAAGCCAAGGCAAACTATGGGCAGAGCTGGATGTTCCCATCTCTTGGCTATCCTGGAATACTGTTGCTCTCCTTACTGTGCTATAATTAATAACCAGCATGACATCCTGCTGGGCAAAGACTCCCAGAGAACTCAATACCTACTGCTGGAAAGACACTGTGTAAAAAGAGTTGAAAAATAACTGCCTTAGAAACATTAGAGAAGTCAAGCAGCCCAAACACCAAACCACAGGCGTGCGCTCCCAGTTTGGTTCCTTACAGACATATTTACTCATCAAAAGATAAAGCAGTTGAATCACTGTCAGTGGAGGATGCAAGATCTCAGTGTCACCCAAAAACCTGCTTAATTATTGGTGCCCATCCTCTGTTTTGTTACTGGAACGTTCTGAGGGCTCATCCTTTTCATTTAATTGGAAATAAAATTAAAGTTAATGCTTATAATAATAAAGAACTGGTTAAATGAGTTCTATTATGAAGGGAAACAAATCTCCAGCTTGTAATTTTTAGGAGAAAAAGGGAGGCATGTCCGTGTGTCCTTCAGGTTAACTTTGACTGACCAGCCTTCTGGGCTTGTACTGCCTGGTAAAAACTGTTCTGTCCAGTGTCTCACCACCCTCACAGCAAAGAATTTCCTCCTAGTGTCTAATCTCAGTCTCCCCTCTTCCAGTTTTGATCCATTCCCCCTTGTCCTCTCACTCCCTGCCCTTGTCCAAAGTCCCTCCCCAGCTTTCCTGGAGCCCCTTCAGCCACTGGAAGGTGCTCTAAGGTCTCCCTGGAGCCTTCTCTTCTCCAGGCTGAACACCCCCAACTCTCAGCCTGTCTCCAGAACAGAGCTGCTCCAGGTCTTGAATCATCTTCATGGCCTCCTCTGGACTCTCTCCAGGAGCTCCATGTCCTTCTTATGCTGGGGGCTCCAGAACTGGACACAGCACTCCAGCTGGGGTCTCAAAAGAGCCAAGCAAAGAGGCAGAATCACCTCTCTTGACCTGCTGGCCATGCCAGCAGTCTCAAAAAGTTTGTACCAAGCTTTAGCTTCTATCTTTCTTTTAATGTTGGGCAGAATTATTTCTGTGGGCATAAACAAAAAACCAGAATTGAGAGGGAGAACTGATAACTTTTCAACGTTGAGAATATCTGAGCCCTTTTTTTTTTGAGGAAATATACTGTAAGGATTTTAAATTGCTGAAACTGTCAACTACAGGCAAGAGGAGAACCCCATTAATTTTAACCACTTCTTTAAATGTACCTGTTCCCCCCTCCAAGATCAACATCTGGCTTTTCATATAACCGCCAATTCAGTCCAAAAAAAAAAATGATCTTACAAGGTTGCTGCGGGGGATGTGGTCCTCCTTTGTCTGGGCCACGTGTGTTCAGCTGGTCTGAGTGTGAATACACCGAGTGAGGAGCTTCTTCAACTGCAAAATGTTTCTGGGACCTTCTTGCTCTCTGTCGTGACGCCGCGTCTGGATGCAGAGGGGCCGGAGCTTGGTCCCGGTGACAGGGCAACAAAAACACGCGGCGTTTTATCAGCTCGTGCAGCATGGCTCCATTGTCTCCTCCAAACTCTGTCCTTGGCTTTCTGCTTGTTTTTTCCTGTTTTGAAAACTTGTAAGCCTTTACAAATGCTTTAATTGCTAATTATAGGAGCGTTCAGCTCTCCTGATAACATATATGCAATACTGGGATTCAGTCCCACTTCTCTGACTTTTGTGGAGCTCATGCTTTTATGGAGCAGCTCTGCTCTGGAGACAGGCTGAGAGAGTTGGGGGTGTTCAGCCTGGAGAAGAGAAGGCTCCAGGGAGACCTTAGAGCACCTTCCAGTGCCTGAAGGGGCTCCAGGAAAGCTGGGGAGGGACTTTGGACAAGGACAGAGAGTGATAAGACAAGGGGGAATGGATTAAAACTGGAAGAGGAGACATTTAGTTTGGATATTAGGAGGAAATTCTTTGCTGTGAGGGTGGTGAGACACTGGCCCAGGTTGCCCAGAGAAGCTGTGGCTGCCCTATCCTTGGAAGTGTTGAGGGCAGGAAAATCTTCCTCCTGGACCTTCTGGATGCTGCTGCAGCATTATCAGGTTGGGAAGTTCTTGCCCCACTGCTATAGTGTCTGTCCTCAAGGCAAACCCAGCTCACGAGCGACAGCTGGATTGGTCTCCCCATAGTTTAAACATCTGTTCTGATAAATGAACTAGTATAAATTACCCAGCTGGCATGCAAGGAGTGTGGAAGCCTCATCCCTGGAAGTGTTGAAGGGCAGGTTGGATGGGGCTCTGAGCAACCTGGTCTACAGGGAGGTGTCCCTGCCCATGGCAGCGAGTTGGAACGAGATGATATTTAAGTTCCCTTCCAACCCAAACCATTCTATGATTCTATGATTTGCCTTTTTTTCCCCTCTCTCAAGGGAGGACAGGCAGCTCTCCAGGCTGAACAACCCTGTTGGGCATATCCTGATGTGCAGCCCAAGGTGAGAAATCCAGAAAGCTGGCAGGGATTCCCATCCCGGGTTGTCCAACTTAGAAAGCTGGAGTTTCCGAATCATCAGGAGTGGTTTGTCAAAGGCACTGACAAGGTGGAAAGCTCTACAAGTTTATCTTGAGCATTAAGGCTTAGCACACTACAAGGGGAGGTTTTTTTTCATTTATTAGAAGTCTTTTTCAATGCCAAAAAAATACACACACAGACACAAAAAGCCAAGGACAAAGTCTGGAGAACGGTGGCAGATGTTGAAGCTGCGATGGGTTTTGATCCCAGTCATTTTTTTTCTTCTCCTGTCTTTCCTCTTCTCTTTCACCAGCAGCTTTTATTTTGCCTGATATTTTTTTCCTCTCTCCATCCCTTCTCCCCAAGCAGGGACTGAACAGACAAGATATTAAACTGAATCTGTCCTGAAATGCTTTTACTTGGTGTAAGAAGGGTTGAAAAGACAAAGTTGACTTTAACCCTTAGTGAATGTGGCTGATTACAATACCTCCATGCTTTTTGGCTTGAGAAGATGGTTCCTGTTGAGAGCATCAAGCTACAAGGCTGATGGCATGGAATTCTGGTGAAAATGTTGCTTCCTACAGGAGAAAACAGATCTCTTCCCAGATCCAGGCACGCCAGATTGAGACGTCAAGCAGCTAATGGCTCCATTAGTAATAATTACCTGTGTGCTGTCGTTATTACCTCATGTATTTTAGAACACAAAAGGGCACATTAATGTTCAATTCCTCTCTTAAAGGCACAAGACCTGAATGTGATCGAGGAAGTGATCCGAATGATGTTGGAGATCATCAACTCCTGCCTGACCAACTCTCTTCACCACAACCCCAACCTGGTGTACGCGCTGCTTTACAAGCGGGATCTGTTTGAGCAGTTTCGGACTCACCCTTCCTTCCAGGACATCATGCAAAATATAGATCTGGTGAGTGACACATTCTTTCAAGGACGCTTTGGAGTTGTGATTGGATCACTTTATCCTTTGGAGAGGTGGAAAATATTCAACGTCTCTATCAGCTTCATTTATAAAGTCTTAACATTCTGAGTTTCGGTGTTAAAGTGGAATTTTCTGGGCCTCTGCTGTGACCTCGGGGCAACATGTGTAGCTTGGCAGAGCCAGGGGGGATTTGGGATGCACCTGGTGAGGGATTCCCACCCTTGTTACCCAGTTTTCACTGCCCTAAGGAAGGACTGTGTCGGTTTCTCTGAACTGCCCCATGTTAGAAACCTGTTCTTTGGGGGACAAAAAGCACGTTTTCATCATCAACCGATCTTTTTATCCAAGCACAAATACAGCCTGGGTGGAGAAAAGGGTCTGGAGGAGAAGGACTTGGGGGTGGTGGCAGACAAGAAGCTCACCATGAGCTGACAACATGTGCTGGAGCCTAGAAACCAACTGTGTCCTGGGCTGCATCCCCAGCAGCGTGGCCAGCAGGGCCAGGGAGGGGATTGTCCCCCTCTGCTCTGCTCTGGTGAGACCCCCTGCAGGGCTGGGGCCAGTTCTGGGGCCCCCAACACAAAGAGGACATGGAGCTGTTGGAGAGGGGCCAGAGGAGGCCATGGAGATGCTGAGAGGGCTGGAGCAGCTCTGCTCTGGAGACAGGCTGAGAGAGTTGGGGGTGTTCAGCCTGGAGAAGAGAAGGCTCCAGGGAGACCTTAGAGCACCTTCCAGTGCCTGAAGGGGCTCCAGGAAAGCTGGGGAGGGACTTTGGACACGGGCTTGTAGTGAGAAGACAAGGGGGAATGGATTAAAACTGGAAGAGAGGAGATTCAGATTAAACATTAGGAGGAAATTCTTTGCTGTGAGGGTGGTGAGACACTGGCCCAGGTTGCCCAGAGAAGCTGTGGCTGCCCCATCCCTGGCAGTGTTGAAGGGCAGGTTGGATGGGGCTTGGAGCAACCTGGTCTAGTGGGAGGTGTCCCTGCCCATGCAGGGGGGTTGGATCTAGATGGTCTTCAAGGTCCCTTCCAACCCAAGCCATTCTAGGATTCAGTGTTGTACTCTTGCTCCCTTCACCAGCCCAATCATGAATATGGGGGATTTTAAAGAAAAAAAAACGAAGAGCAAACGTTCAGCTGCCTTGTTCCCTGGGTTGTATCTAAATGTGTGTTGGTTTCACCTGCAAAATCTCTCTCCACAACAACCCCTGTGGGTACGTAGACATTTTACAAGAAAACAGAAGGAAATAGAGGTGGATCAGACACTGTTATGGGTAGTGCTCTCCATGGAGTATGACTTTGGGAAACAGTGGTTAATTAATTACTGTTGCATTTGATAGAGGCTTTAATGTTCATACTGAGAACCAGAGTAATGATTCCTGCTAGAAAATAACAGATGTTAAGACCAAGAAGTATTTCTCGGTCCTTTAGTTGGTGTTTGCAGAGCTGAGCCATGGTTGAAGTCACGGTGTGACCACTGGATGTGGAAGGGGAGGCTGGGCAGGGTGCTCAATTTCTTGCTGCAGTGAATAGCACATTTCTTCAATGTGACTAAAAATCTCCTGAGGTTCTGCTTTCAATCTGCTTTTATTTAAAAATCCTACAGAAGATTGACAGATTTCTGGTGATCCAGAAGGGAAAGTCCGTTTCAATGTGGGACTGAAACCCTGCTCTGTGCCTATCCCTTCTTCTTCTGGTCTCACTCTGTTTTCTGGCCATGCAAGAGCTTAGAGAGCAGAGGGTTCAGAGCTCCAAACTTGCCCAGCTTTTGGCAGATTACAGCCAGCATGATCCTGCCTGCATGATTGGGATCAGTTTTCTTCAGGTTGTGTCAAGAGAGGACCTGGTGCAGTGAAGAGAAGTCATCTTCACTCCTGACTGAGATAGGGACCTTCTCTGGTCGCTTGTCCAGGTCCAGGAAAACCAGTGGTGGCCACATCCTTCTGCGTGACAGCCCCGTGCCTCCCACAGAGAGCAGCATGTCCTTTCCTTTGGAACCCTTCAACGTAGGTTTTCCTCAACAATTCAAACAATTCCTCCCCAAAAGTGTTTAATATTAGGTTGCAGCATAATGCCAGTGACATTCAGAAACTATTTCAAGCTTTCCACGTGGCATTTTTAAATAGCTCCTTTGTTGGAGAAGCGAGGATGTCAAAAAAAAGGTTTATTTCTTTCTGTTGTTTTTTTTTTTGATGTACCTGTCACCAGCTGGCAAGTGGTGAGAGCTGTCAGATCTGAATGAAAGGTGAGATTCTGCTGATTCCTCAGTCACATCCTCCAGTTCATACACAGTATCAGCAGCTCTACCATCCCATACAGAACCTTTGTCCTCTGGGCTACAGCCAAAATGTTCCAACTTCTCTTCCTGTCCCTTGAAAAAGGGGCAGATTGTAGTAGTTTGATGCACACGTGGTGGGAGAACGTCTGGGACCATGTGGGCAATATCTGAGAAGAAACAAAATGAGTTTCTGGCTCCCAACCTTTGCTCAGGCTTTTTTCTCTCCTGTGATGGAGGTGGGAGCTCCATCCGCACGGCCACAGGATGCTGTGAATGTCTGAAATGTAGGTGTGCTCCAACAGGAGTCAGAAAATGGTGGGGAAAGAAATCTTTAATGATTTCACTCAAAAAATTCCTAAACTGGATGTTGCTTAAAGCTGGGAGGAAAAATTCACAGGGAAGACCTCTTGGCCTGCTCTTAAATTCTTATTTTGTAGAATCGTAGAACGGTTTGGGTTGGAAGGGACCTTCAAGATCATCTAGTTCCAACCCCTCTGCATGGGCAGGGACACCTCCCACTAGACCAGTTTGCTCCAAGCCCCATCCAACCTGCCCTTCAACACTTCCAGGGATGGGGCAGCCACAGCTTCTCAGGGAAACCTGTTCCAGTGTCTCATGACCCTCACAGTGAAGAATTTCTTCCTAATGTCTAATCTAAATCTCCCCTCTTCCCATTTGAAAATGTTTCCCTGTGTCCCATCACTACATGCTCTTATAAAAAGCTCCTCCACAGCTTTCCTGTAGGCCTCTTCAGGTACTGGAAGGCCACTGATGCAGCTTTTCATACTGGAAGAGTGGGGAGGAGAAGTTTCCTTTCTGAAGCCCCCAAAGAACATTTGCAGGGATTGTGCTACATCCTGGCTCCCTCCATTGGTAATTTTTCTGGTCATTACACAGCCTGGAGAAGAGAAGGCCCTGGGGAGACAGCCTTCTGGTACCTGAGAGGGACCTACAAGAAAGCTGGGAATGGACTTTTTATAAGGGCATGGAGTGATAGGATGGGGGGAGGAATGGCTTTAAACTGGAGGAGGGGAGTTTCAGGTTGGACATTAGGAAGAAACTCTTCACTGTGAGGGTGGTGAGACACTGGCCCAGGTTGCCCAGAGAAGCTGTGGCTGCCCCATCTCTGGCAGTGTTGAAGGCCAGGTTGAATGGGGCTTGGAGCAACCTGGTCTGGTGGGAGGTGTCCCTGCCCATGGCAAGGGGTTGGAACTTGATGATCTTTAGGGTCCCTTCCAACTCAAACCATTCTATGATTCTATGACTGTTCTGATAAACCAAATAGGAAGCACAGAAAAGATGAAAATGCTGAAAAGTGGATGCAAAATCAATTGAAAAATGTTCTGAGAAGTTAATAATGAGTAGTTGGTGGTATTGATTGACAGAGGCATCTGCTGCAGTCCTGCCTGCATGTGCAGAGGGAGAATAGCCCAGAGGTATCCTCAAAGCCTACTCATTTTAGTGACTTCTTAGCTGGATTCCTCTGGGTTTAGAATCATAGATTCATTTTGCTTGGTAAAGACCTTTAAGATCATCAAGTCCAACTATTACCCCAGCACTGCCAAGGCCACCACTGACCCATGGCCCTCAGCACCACATCTACACGGCTTGGAAAGCCCTCCAGGGATGGGGACTCCACCACTGCCCTGGGCAGCCTGGGCCAGGGCCTCACAACCCTTGCCACCAAAAAATGGGTCCCAAGATCCAATCTCAACCTCCCCTGACACAACTTGAGCCCATTTCCTCTTGTCCCATCACTTGGTCCTTGGGAGCAGAGACCGACCCCCCCTGGCTCCAACCTCCTCTCAGGCAGTTGCAGAGCCAGAAGGTCTCCCCTCAGCCTCCTCTGCTCCAGGCTCAACACCCCCAGCTCCCTCAGCTGCTCCTCCTCAGACTTGTGCTCCAGCCCCTTCCCCAGCTCCCTTGCCCTTCTCTGGACACACTCCAGCCCCTCCATGTCCTTCTTGTCCTGAGGGGCCCAGAACTGACCCCAGGATTCCAGGTGCCCCCTCACCAGTGCCCAGCACAGAGGGACAATCCCTGCCCTGGTCCTGCTGGCCACACTAGTGCTGACACAAGCCAGGATGCTGGTGGCCTTGGTGGCCACCTGGGCACACACTGGCTCATATTCAGCCCGCGCCGTGGAGGAGATTCTAGGGCAAACAAGAGCAGTTAGGAAACAGGACCTCTAAGGAGAGGTGGAACAGGTGATGATTAACCCAAGGAAGGCTAAAGGTGATGTGATATTTTTCAAATAATACCCTTGCTGTGAAGGGAAAAGGAATAAGCTTTTTCACATACTTGTGGATTCACAGGTCATAAGGAAAGACTTTCTAACGTTTAATAATAACAAAGCACTGTGGTAGGTTTCCAGGGATTGAGCATTGGAGACCTCTGGATAGCAGACATTTGGCAGGATGACATGGAGGAGGACAGAGCAGATGATGTCTGTAGGCACACCTGAATATGGGGGTGGCTCTGCAGCTCCACCAGAGTGGGAATTGCCCAGGATATCTGTGGTGTGGACTTAGTCACAGCACCTCTCTAGACTTTGCCTCAGGATTTGGACCATTCCCTTTCCTCTGGAGATAACATGTAATATCTGTGTAATTCATCAGTGAGGCAAAAAATGGGTGAATATTAAAGGGATATCAGTTTATAGACCTGGTTTTCTTGATAACTCCTTATCTGCCTCTGGGTTTTTAGGGAAGAAGCTAAAAATCACCATTACCAGCTGATTGGGAACATATGGGAGCAGTTAATGCTGTACCAAAGGAACTGAAATCAAAATACCTTCTGTTTCCCATTAATTTACTTTTCATTTTAGAAAGTCATCTTAAGAGGATCTCGTGCATCTTGTTTAGCTAAATGGGAGAGTCTTCCTCTGGATGGTGAACAAAGAGGAATGCTATGGTTCCTGTTCTGGCCTCCTACAGAAATGGTTCATCTGGGAACTATCTACATGCCTCTGTTTCAGAGGTGGTCTCTCATTTGGTCAGCAACCTCAGACGTGTCAGGAATGTGGTGGAGACTCTTTATTAGCAGCTCCTCACGATGAGTTTGGTTCATGGCTGTTGTGAGGGCTCCTGGGCTTTCATTACTTCTGTATTTCCTGTGACCTAGTGATAGATATCTTGTGGTTGAACAATTTTTGTTTCCAAAACGATCTGATAGACATCAGGAGGTCGGCAGCAAAGGTTTAGTGATGCAAAGGATCCTATTGATGTGATTTCCTGCTAGGAATTCAATTCTCCAAAGACATTTCCCTGCTAGGTTTTAAAACCCGTTGAGTTGGCTTGGCTCTGGCACAGCAACTCCTCCTGCAAGAGCTGCAGGACTTCCAGAGGACAGAAGAATTAGTCTTTCCTGGTTTTCCTTCAAATACTCAAAGAAAAACCTTGATCCTGCTGATTACTAGAGCCTGGCTAAATACTGTGATTTATTTTCTTTTGTCTTCTGGTTTTTTTTCTCCCACCTCCTGCCCACTTTCTTTGCTGGGAGTGGGGAGGTGTGAAGAGCAGAGTACCATCAGAAGGTCATGCGTCTTTGAACATGCTCCTGGTTTCAAGGTGAATCTGAAAAACTTCAATGCTTCAAGTTTCATAGAATCCCAGACTGGTTTGGGTTGGAAGGGACCTTCAAGATCATCTAGTTCCACCCCCCTGCATGGGCAGGGACACCTCCCACTAGACCAGGTTGCTCCAAGCCCCAGACAACGTGGCCTTCAACACTTCTGGGGATGGGGCAGCCACAGCTTCTCTGGGCAACCTGGGCCAGTGTCTCACCACCCTCACAGTGAAGAATTTCTTCTTGATGTCTGACCTAAATCTCCCCTCTTTCAATTTAAGGTCATTCCCCCTCATCCCATCACTCCCTGCCCTTGTCCAAAGTCCCTCCCCAGCTTTCCTGGAGCCCCTTCAGGCACTGGAAGGTGCTCTAAGGTCTCCCTGGAGCCTTCTCTTCTTCAGGCTGAACACCCCCAACTCTCTCAGCCTGTCTCCAGAGCAGAGCTGCTCCAGCCCTTGAATCATCTTCATGGCCTCCTCTGGACTCTCTCCAGTAGCTCCATGTCCTTCTTATGTTGGGGACTCCAAAACTGTACACAGTACTCCAGGTAGGGTCTCACCAGAGCAGAGTAGAGGGAGAAGTTCACTGCAAAAGCCTCTTTGTTTCTCCTCTTGAGTCACCTGAAGATGTTTTGTCCCTTCTTAAGCCAGCAAGGGTTGGCTTTGCCTCACTTTTGCTCCAGGAGAAAAGGTATTGGCTTCTGAACCTCTCTGTAGCTTCCTAAGGAAGCTACTTAGCTGAAGTGCTCATCATCCTGCAGTACTTTGCAACAAGAGGTTTGGTTTCTCCTCTTCTTCTCCTTCCAGCGCGCCATCAATCCAGGACCTTACTCTACCACTGGTGAACACAGCTGGAAATGTAAAATAGCCAGTATCAAAATGTGCATCTTTCTTTTTTCATCGCTTTCTGATGGGAAAAGAAATGATGAAAAAGGAATCAGAACTTTTTCATTTGATGCCACAAACTTTTTCATTGGGATGGAAACATCTCGTCCTTGAGAACTCTGCTGCTTGGTGCAGGCTCGAGGAAATCAGCATTATTTATTTACTTGAGCCCTATTGAAAAGAAGAGATGGGTGAAATGATGGACATTGTGGTTATTCCCTCAGCATCTTAAAAAAAATAGTAATAAATACCTCTCCAAAAATTAGAATGTTGCTTTTAAGTCTTTCCACGTAGCACTTTTCATCCCTGGAAATGCGCTGTAAGTTTGTTGTTTAGACAAGAAAAGGACTCAAGATGAGTCTTGCAGACAAAATTGACATCCTAAATAGAGAAGTTTTCTGAAATCACTCCAAGGCCAGATTTGTGTTTGGAGATCTTGACTATATTAATGATCTAATAATACAAAGCCTGGAAAGCCCTGAACTGATGGTGACCAAGCCACGTCCTTGTGTTGCACCACACGGTTGGGTACCTTGTGCAACCAGGCTTAGGCCTGGACTGTGGATCCACCATTTTCTCTGGATGCTGATAAGATGTGGGGTCGTGTAAACCAAGATTAGATGTGCCTTTTAATCTCTGTTAATCTGGGAGCCAGATTGGAGAGAGAGCTTTTCAAAACGGGTTCTGCTCCACACATGGAGAGGACCTTAGGGTATGACTTGGACACGAGTCATTCACGGCGACCCGTTAAATTCCTTGTTACTCTTATTCTTGTACAGTCCTTGCAGTTATTTTCTGTTTTCTCTGGCCAGTTGCCCTAATAATTTATGAGAAAAATAATCTTCAGACCATTAAAAAATGGACATCATCAGAAAATACAGAAAAAATCAAAGGCCACCTCTCAGTCTAGTTCCTTTGGAGACTTTTTTCTATGCATGACAGTTCTATGATCAGTGTTGGATCTTCCACTTGAAACTCATTTTGTACCATCGAGACCATTGGGTTTTTTCTGGTTCATTTTCTTTTTAAGTGGACAAGGAGTTGAAATCTGTTCATTCTCGTGATGATTTTAAAAGTAGCTCTGTTACTTAGGTGTGGACGATAATTAAAGCTCTTTCAAAAGGAAAAGTTTACTCTTCCTTAATATTATATTAAGCTTTTATATTTTTATAATTGGGTAGATGACTAGGTAAAGTGTTAGACCTGCTACAGGAGATATGGGAGCTTGAGCAGTAGAGAAGTGTTTGTCCCCCCGTGCTGGGCACTGGTGAGGGGGCACCTGGAATCCTGGGGTCAGTTCTGGGCCCCTCAGCACAAGAAGGACATGGAGGGGCTGGAGTGTGTCCAGAGAAGGGCAAGGGAGCTGGGGAAGGGGCTGGAGCACAAGTCTGAGGAGGAGCAGCTGAGGGAGCTGGGGGTGTTGAGCCTGGAGCAAAGGAGGCTGAGGGGAGACCTTCTGGCTCTGCAACTGCCTGAGAGGAGGTTGGAGCCAGGGGGTGTTGGTCTCTTCTCCCAGGGAACAAGTGATGGGACAAGAGGAAATGGGCTCAAGTTGTGTCAGGGGAGGTTGAGATTGGATCTTGGGAACCATTTCTTGGTGGCAAGGGTTGTGAGGCCCTGGCCCAGGCTGCCCAGGGCAGTGGTGGAGTCCCCATCCCTGGAGGGCTTTCCAAGCCATGTAGATGTGGTGCTGAGGGCCATGGGTTAATGGTGGCCTTGGCAGTGCTGGGCTAACAGTTGGACTGGATGATCTTACAGGTCTTTTCCAACCAAAACTATTTTGGATGCTTTTTGGTTTTATTACTGACCTAACAGTAATAAGCAAAAATCTCTTTTCATTTCTCCTCTGTGTAACCCATATCTTTTTTTTTTTTTTTTTCCACACCCCACCCCTCCTTTTCCCCTCTTCCACTGGGGTACTCATTGGGTACCTGAGTATCTCATTGGGGTACTGTTCTTTCAGGGTTTCCATCAAGAATTACTCCAATTCTGAAGTAGGAAGGCAGATCATGCTTAGAGATAAGTAGTATTATTCCAGTAGATACTTTTCATTTCAGTCCTCAAGAGCGTACCAAAAATAGCCATTCCAAGCTCTGTGAAATGCTGACAGAGCCTGGAAATATTGGAAGCCTCTCACACTTTTGTTCTTGCTGAAATAACAGCTCAACCAAGATTAGAACCTTCACCACAGACACATAAAAGTATTTTTAAAACATGTTAAGGTCGGAGGCTTCGACTTTCCAAAATTGGAAAAGCCAGAATTCAGGTAGGATCTTTGAGCCTCATTCAGGGTTTTTTTGATGCGTGGTGATAGTGTTTTATCCTTTTGATTAAAAGCTGAGCATGACACTTTGGTTTTGTTATGGTTGAGTAGAACTTGAGCTACCAAGGCCAAGCACTGGTGGGATGGATTCTGTGTGGGAGCCTGCCCTGGGTGGGGATGGGTTTCACCAGCCGTTCCTGACAACAGAGGAGTGTTGAAATCCAGGAAGATGTTTCGTTGTGTTTGGTGGTTTTGCGTTTTTTTTCTTTCAAAGTCTGTGGGCAACCTTCTCGTTCCTGTCTGAGCTGTGGATCCTCCACCAGCAATTTGTCCCAGACTCTGTGCCAGAACCATGGCAGCCTCACGCTGAGCTCCTCACGCTCTTTGCACTGGCAGTTTCTTGCCAGTTTCTTCTGTAATTTCTCCTTCCTCCCTCCAGCTCCTGTGCTTACGAACTCATCACATCTTCCTGCTCCTGTTGGTCTTTTTCAGGGATCAGAGATCACAGCTCTACAGCAGGTCCTTGTCTGTAAGAATGTAAAACCTACCTGCGACATGGGCCAGGGGCAGTGAAGTTCTCCCCTGTGTTCAAGTACAAAGATAATCAGAAGGACAGGACAGAAGGTTAAAGCCAATTTTTATTCTCTGGCCTGATTTCCACACTTCTGTTGTTTCATAGTATCACAGTATGATCATTCTGGTTGGAAAAGACCTTCAAGATCATCAAGTCCAACCACTACCCTAGCTTTGCCACGTCCACCACCAAACCCTGTCCCCTGGCACCATGTCTGTCCTTTTCAATGTCTCCAGGGATGGTGGCTCAAACACCTCCTCAGACAGCCTGGATCCCCAAGTCCAACTCCTGCTGCAGAACGGGACAACCCCAAGGTTCACACCACGTCCCTGAGGGCATTGTCCAAATGTTTCTTGAATATTGTCAGGCTTGGTGCCATTACTGCTTCCCTGGGGAGCCTGTTCCAGTGCTCCACCACCCTCTGGCTGAAGAATCCCTTCCAAGCTAAACCTCCCCCTGCACGTCTTCCTACCGTTCCCTCAGGTCCTATCTGTGGTCACCAGAGAGAAGAGGTCAGCACCTGCTCCTCCACCTTCCCTAGTGAAGAAGCAGGAAGCTGCAATGAGGTCTCCCTTCAGTCTCCTCTTCTCCAGGCTGAACAGACCAAGTGCCTTCAGCTGCTCCTCATACAGCATCCCCTCCAAACCCTTCACCCACCTTGTGGCCCTCCTCCGTTTTGTGTTTCCCACAAAACAGAACCAAACGAAAAAAAAAAACCAAACCCCAGCAACCCCAACAAGCAGCTGCCAGCAAGTGTCATCTGGCTCAGTTTCTGGAGAAAATGGCTCTGCCATCCAGCCAATCAACCTGCTCAAAACAAGGGCTGGGGTTTCGGGGAGGGGGGGGAGTCGCAAGAGAGGAACAACAGATTTGAATCTCAAAGCACTCGAGCCATCAGCTGTCTTTGTTTTCTGCACAGCGGCTGAGCTGGGAGGCATAATTAGGGTAATGGGTTCTGGCTCCTGCTTGTGTTTCTCTGCAGAACAAAGAGAGCTCAGCAGAGATTTTGTAGTTTGAAACATTCCCCCCCCCCCCCCCCCCCCCCCCGCCCCGCATTCTACTTGGAAGAATTAACACAGATTACTCGATGTGTTGGAGGTTGTGATTCAGATACAAGTGGACGTTAGAACTTTGCAGAGGAGAGTTTGTGTGTGTGTGTGTGTGTCCTGGGCTGCATCAGAAGAAGCGTGGCCAGCAGGGCCAGGGAGGTGATTCTCCCCCTTCTGAAGTTGGCTCTTGTGAGACCCCCCTGCAGGGCTGGGGGCAGTTTAGGAGCCCCCAACACAAGAAGGACATGGAGCTCCTGGAGAGAGTCCAGAGGAGGCCACAATGATGTTGAGAGGTCTGGAGCAGCTCTGCTCTGGAGACAGGCTGAGAGAGTTGGGGGTGTTCAGCCTGGAGAAGAGAAGGCTCCAGGGAGACCTTAGAGCACCTTCCAGTGCCTGAAGGGGCTCCAGGAAAGCTGGGGAGGGACTTTTCACATGGACATGGAATGAGAGGACAAGGGGGAACAGTTTCAAGCTGAAAGAGGGGAGATTTAGGTTAGATATTAGAAAGGAATTCTGTGCTGTGAGGGTGGTGAGACACTGGCCCAGGTTGCCCAGGGAAGCTGTGGTTGCCTCATCCCTGAAAGTGTTGAAGGCCAGGTTGTATGGGGCTTGGAGCAACCTCGTCTAGGAGTTGGACCTAGATATCTTTAAGGTCCCTTCCAACCCAAAGCATTCTGTGATTGTATGAGAGCCTGCCTGAAGCCTATGAGGTGTAGGAGAACTTGTGTGTGGCTTCAGCCAAGGGATTGCCAAGTGCTTACGTGTGCATGGGCTCTACCAAGTGGCTCTGATCATCTTGTGACCACAGACTCAGACAAAAGACACTGAAGTTGGTGTGGAAACTTTGCCCATACCCTTCTGGAGTTGTTTGGAGTTTCAGATCCCCTGCGTGACTGATGAGTTCCTCTGGGATGAGGGATGGGGTTTGCAAAGTGTGCTTTTTTGGGATGAAAGGAGCTAGAGAAGTGGAGGTTTTCTGATGTCCCACATGGAAAACTGCCGGTGGGATGTCTGCTGCTGGTGTGACCTACTGAGCTTGGAGAGGGATGAAAGTTAAAGGCTGACCTAAGTGTGTTCTAGCTAACAAGGACCATCTGGGGAGAGAAATATGGGAGATGCATGGAGGATGAGAGCAGTGAGAGGGAGCATACAGGTCCTTGGCTTGGAATCTGTGGTGGGGGGAAGGTACATGGGGCATTTTGGGTTCTTAATTTGGGGAGAAGAGGAGCTTTGTGGGCTTTTTTCCCCCCATCCCGATTGCTGTGGCTTTGAGTGCTCCAAACCCCACCCAGGAAGTCATGTAGACCCTTGTAAATCCATGGAGCTATTTAATAGTTGTCTTAAAGCCTTTCTGTCCAGGAGGCATCGAAACTGTCAGGAATTTGCTGTAATGCTTGGCAATAAAAAGCAAATTTCGAGCCCCAAAAGTAGACTGGAAGGCCTCGAAAATTGAAAAGATCAGCAAATTGTAGAATCATAGAATCATAGAATCCTAGGGGTTGGAAGGGACCTCGAAAGATCATCTAGTCCAACCCCCCCTGCCAGAGCAGGGTCACCTAGAGCACATCACATAGGAACGCATCCAGGTGGGTTTTGAATGTCTCCAGTGAAGGAGACTCCACAACCTCTCTGGGCAGCCTGTTCCAGTGCTCTGTCACTCTCACAGTAAAGAAGTTCTTCCTGATATTCACCTTGAACCTCCTATGCTCCAATTTACACCCATTACCCCTTGTCCTATCACTGGTCATCACTGAGAAGAGCCTAACTCCATCTCCCTGACACTCACCCCTTACATATTTGTAAACATTGATGAGGTCACCCCTCAGCCTCCTTTTTTCCAAGCTAAAGAGACCCAGCTCCCTCAGCCTTTCCTCATAAGGGAGATGTTCCACTCCCTTAATCATCTTTGTGGCTCTGTGCTGGACTCTTTCAAGCAGTTCCCTGTCCTTCTTGAACTGAGGGGCCCAGAACTGGACACAATACTCCAGATGCAGCCTCACCAATGCAGAATAGAGGGGGAGGAGAACCTCTCTTGACCTACTAACCACACCCTTTCTAATGCACCCCAGGATGCCATTGGCCTTCTTGGCCACAAGGGCACATTGCTGGCTCATGGTCATCCTAAAGTAGAAGTAGAAGCAAACGTCAGTGCTTGAAAATGTAAATGTGTTCGTTCAACTGTGTGTGTTAAATTGTAAAATCACCTCTCTGCTAAAAATGACTGCAGGAGGATACTGGTAATTGAGCTCATTAGACATCAACGAAGTCTCCGCGGCTGCGACACAAGCGGTGACACGTTTCTTCTCGAAGAGGTAGAGAGATGTTGATCCAGGGAAGGAAGACGACAGCTTGGTGTGTCACTTGGGGCAAAGATCTCACTTCTCTTTCTTTCTGTGCTCTGATCTCTCCTTCCAGGTGATCAGCTTTTTCAGCTCCCGCTTGGAGCAAGCTGGAGCTGAGCTGTCAGTGGAGCGAGTTCTGGAAATCATCAAGCAAGGAGCTGTTGCTTTGCCCAAAGACAGACTAAGAGTAAGTCCTCAAGACCTCGTGGATGAACGTGTCCTGTTCCAATCAATTCCATAAACACCCTTTAGATCCAGAAGATCCCAACCTCATTTTTCCTATCAACGGCAGCAGATAAGGGATTACCATAGGTGTGTGTTTTAATTTCAATTCCCAATTTGTGTGGAACGTTTGGGTGAGTTCCCTTGATTAGTTTTTCAGCTGAAGTGTGTGGAGGAACTCAAATTTGCTGAGGAGGTGGTTTTCTTCATCCTGTCTCAAAGATGCAGTCTCACCTCTCACTTCTCCATCCATTGTTTATTTCAGCTGTAACCAAACTTTGATCATTCTGTTCTGGTTTTTTTTTTTTTGTTAACTCCTTTTTCTAGTTGTCCCTCCATCTGTAGAAAATGCCACAAAGATAAACTTCTGGGGCTTTAGTTTAGAATTCACCAACTTGCTGACAATCAGTTCAAACCGTGTAGGTCTGGTCAAAACATCTGTATGATCCGGAGCAAACCCCTCCGTTCTCTCTTGAGGAGCTCCCCAATCTTGGGAGGGATTTTCCTGCTTGACAGGTTTGGTGAGGCTAAAATGCATGAATGGCTGTGGGGTGTTCAAATACTGCAGGGATGAAATCTGTGCAAGTAGGTAAGTAAATAACTGTGCTTGGTGAACACATGATAAGTTTTCCTTCTCCATGTGAGGAGTGGTGTTCCCCATGGGTTGGTACTGGGACTGGTGCTGTTTGACATCTTTGCCAGCGACATGGATGGTGGGATCGAGTGCAACCTCAGCAGGTTTGCTGATGACATCAAGCTGTGTGGTGTGGTCAACGCGCTGGAGGGATGGGAGGCCATCCAGAGGGATTTTGAGAGGATGGAGAGGTGGGCCTGGGCAAACCCCATGAAGTTCAACAAGGCCAAGTGCAAGGTCCTGCACATGGGTGGAGGCAATCCCAAGCACAAGTGGAGTGTGGGTGGAGAATGGATCAAAAACAGTCCTGAGGAGAAGGACTTGGGGGTGTTGGGTGATGAGAAGCTCACCATGAGCCGGCACCGTGCGCTGGAGCCCAGAAACCACCCGTGTCCTGGGCTGCATCCCCAGCAGTGTGGCCAGCAGGGCCAGGGAGGGGATTGTCCCCCTCTACTCAGCTCTCATGAGGCCCCACCTGGAGTACTATTCTGGAGTCCCCAACATAAAGAGAACATGGAGCTCCTGGAGAAAGTCCAGAGAAGGGCCACAAAGAGGATGAGAGGGCTGGAGCAGCTCTGCTCTGGAGACAGGCTGAGAGAGTTGGGGGTGTTCAGCCTGGAGAAGAGAAGGCTCCAGGGAGACCTTAGAGCACCTTCCAGTGCCTGAAGGGGCTCCAGGAAAGCTGGGAAGGGGCTTTGGACAAGGTGAGAGGACAAGGGTTAATGGCTGTAAACTGGGAGAGGGGAGATTGAGATGAGACCTTAGGAAGAAATTCTGTGCTGTGAGGTTGGTGAGACAATGGCCCAGGTTGCCCAGAGAAGCTGTGGCTGCCCCATCCCTGGAAGTGTTGAAGGGCAGGTTGGCTGGGGCTTGGAGCAACCTGGTCTAGTGGGAGGTGTCCCTGCCCAAGCAGGGAGGGTGGGACTAGATGATCTTGAAGGTCCCTTCCAACCCAAACCGTTCTCTGATTCTGTGATGATGCCAAGTGCATTTTAAACACTGTCTGCTTACCACAGAGCCATTTTTGTGCCTACTCTACGATAAGAGAGCAGTGGCAGCATCTCAAGACCCATTTCATTTGTGGTGACTGCAGGAAAATACCATCTGAGAAGGCTCACTGAGCACACACGGCCACTGGCGACGGCTGGTCATTTCTTTATAGCCTGGTCATTTTAAAACACCCAGTGGGAATTTTCTAGCTGTCTTTCCTACAGTTTCCTGAGCTGGGCTACAGGAATAGCCTAAATAACTCCAGAAGAGTTGATGGATCCCAATCCAGCCCTTCAGGTTGTGTCCTTGCTCTGCTGTGATGCTGTGAAGGCAGGGAAGCTCAGCGTGAACACGGACAGTCTGGCACAGGATTCTTCTACACTGTCCACTTAGACCTGCTGGGCTTTGTCAAAATCCTCTTGCTGAGTAGCAGTTTGATCAGACTAGGTTACTCCTGCATGGAGGGAAGTTGTTGACACTGACCTTGGTATCTGTGATGTCCTGCATTAATTGGTAAATGCAGGTAACATCCTTTCTTTGCACAGACGGTCATCACACAATCACAGAATGGTTTGGGTGGGAAGGGACCTTTCAAGGCCATCTAGTCCAACCTCCCCTGCAGTGAGCAGAGACATCTGCAACTAGATCAGGTTGCTCACAGCCCTGTGCAATCTGGAATGTCTCCAGGGATGGGGCATCTCCCACCTCTCTAGGCAACCTGGGCCAGGGTCTCACCACCCTCAGTGTGAAGCTTTTCTTCCTTATATCTAGTCTGGATCTCTCCTCTTCCAGTTTAAACCCATCACCCCTTGTCCTCTCACTCCCTGCCCTTGTCCAAAGTCCCTCCCCAGCTTTCCTGGAGCCCCTTCAGGCACTGGAAGGTGCTCTAAGGTCTCCCTGGAGCCTTCTCCAGGCTGAACACCCCCAACCCTCTCAGCCTGTCTCCAGAGCAGAGCTGCTCCAGCCTTCTCATCATCTTCATGGCCTCCTCTGCACTCTCTCCAGCAGCTCCATGTCCCTCTTGTGTTGGGGACCCCAGAACTGGCCCCAGCCCTGCAGGGGGGTCTCACCAGAGCAGAGCAGAGGGGGACAATCCCCTCCCTGGCCCTGCTGGCCACGCTGCTGGGGATGCAGCCCAGGACACGGGTGGTTTCTGGGCTCCAGCGCACGGTGCCGGCTCATGGTGACCTTCTTGTCCACCAGTACCCCAAAGTCCTTCACAGGTTTGCTCTCCATCCCTTCATCCTCCAGCCCGTATTGATAGTGGGCATTGCCCCAAGCACTTGGCCTTGTTCAGCCTCACAGGGTTCACCCAGGCTCACTTCTCGAGCTTCTCCAGGTCCCTCAGGATGACATGGTGTCCCTCATGCATGGCAGCTGCACCCCTCAGCTTGGTGTCATAGCAATGGTGTGCACACGATTCCCTCTTCTAGAAGCGACCTTGTGAGTCTTCTTGCCCTCTTTCCTTGGAGTCTCACAGTTCCTCAGGTCTCACTTCACTCTCTGACCTTTTCAGGGCAAGCTCTTCTAAAGCTCAACAAAATCAAAGACTAAAGATACAGTTACACAACAACTCTGGCAACTCTGAGGAATTTCAGCAGCTAAATAAGGGAGAAAGCTTTAATCCAGATGTCTTAATGACACTCTCTGGGCATGTCTGGATGGGTGGGAGCAGCACTACCCACAGTTGCTTTGTCTGCACAATAGGTTCTGTGGCTGTTGGCATCACTAAGCTCACATCCATGAGCTGGAAGCTCTCTAGCTGTGTAGACCAACTAATGTTGCCTGCTGAAAGGACAGTTTTCCAACACGGGCTGGGCCTGGGGACAGCCAGTTCAGAGAAGTGGCTTCTAGGGAGGAGTTGGCTTGTGCCTGGCCAGCTTAGACAATGTGTGGAGGAGCTAGATGATCTTTAAGGTCCCTTCCAACCCAAACCATTTTATGATTCCATGAAATACAGATCTGCTGCATCTGGGTTTGCATGATCTGCACATCGTTGAAGTGTGCCAAGCTGTGGAGTTTAATCCTGAGAATGTATAGATTGGCTTTGCACTTAATTGTTAATTAATTTTCAAGCCATCCATGCCTTTGGCCCTGACATCCTGAAGTGCTCTAGAGTAGAAGAGGCCTTGCAGAGACATGACTCCAACCTCCTAGAAATTGCCATCTTCAGCTGGAGCACCCTGAGGCAACACAAAAAGGTTCTGATGTGGAAAAAGGAAGGTTGCAGCAGCCCTTTTCCTCACTTGCTTCCCTGCAGCCCAGACAATGGTTGGGTTGTTTTTTTTTCCCTATGGATAAGTACCTCATGCATGCAGAGGTAAAGACAGGGACTGTTTCTGAGTTGCTTATCTCAGCCTCTGTCAAGGAAGGGAGTATTCAAGAGGTGTTGCACCTACTCAGATCTGGAGCCTTGTGGCTCAGCCTGTAGTTCAACCATGAATATCATCAACTAAAAATGAGAGCACTTAGAGCCACGATCCTGATCTGCATGATGGGGCTTATCAGGTTTGTAGCACACCCTGGTTCTCCTGTTCCCTTTCCCTGGGGGAAGCAATGTGGGATGCAGAATGAGCATGTGCTTTAGCAGTAGGTCTTCTGGATATGTGTGAGGAAAGAGATCCTGCCTTTTCTTAACAAATAATGGTTGGGAAATGGGAGATCTAACTCATATTTCCCTTCCAGTCCTGGAGACAAAACAATATAATTAACATTATTTGAAGGCTCTGCTTTTCGCCGTGGACTGTGCCAGGCAGGGAAGGTCCAAGCTGGGTAATTAGCCTTTTTAGAAGACTTCTGCATAAACAGAAAGATAAAGGGGCAGGTGCTGAAATGAAGAGCTGGTTGTTTCTCCTGCAGTCCGTGGGAGGAGATAAATGAAGTCAGTATTCCAGGGATGGAGGTAGAAGCCACGGCGTGGAGATAGAGCTGTCTCCTTTGCAGACCAGCAGCCACAATCCAGGCTCCCTCTTTTATTGCAGAAGCTTATTAAAGGCAATTTAGAGATCAGAGTGATAGGTGAAAATTGGCCTCATTCTTTCTTAATTTGTTTTTTTTAATGTTCTTTTTTTTTTTTTTTCCCCAAGTTCTCAGGCTGCCTTTCCACCCCTTGGTGAACGAGCTGTACTTTCAGGATGAGGAGCGTGAGAGAAGTGGGATTGTGTCTGGAGTCTGGGAGTTATCTCAGGACTTCAAGGGGAGTTAGCCAGCAGATAACTGCTCCTTTCCAAGGAGTGGGAAAACTTGTCTCAAATGCCAGCTACTGGCTGGAAGCTGACATTTGGGTTCATGGAATGATCACGCTTGGGAGGCCATATTTAATTCTTTAGAAGAGTTCCCATCAGCTGAGCCACTCGAGGCAGAGATTTCATTTTCAGGAACATATTCTGAGCTGCTTTTGTTCTTCTCCTTTTCTCAACGTGTCAATGAGGGTTTAGTCATCAGCGTGCGTTCTGTCGTGTGTTCTCCATGTGTTGCGCAGCCATCTCATGCTGCCATCAACTCCCACCTTTTTAATATGGTTCAAAATTTAATATTTATTAATATTAATGCCTAGTTCAGGCATTAAAATGTCATGGAATAGGTCAAAGGAGCTGAGGTAGAAGCCTTTGGTCTCTTGACAGAACAAGCTTTGCTTTAGGTGTTAAAAGCATGGCTCATGGGTTTCCCCTTCTATTAATGATGTGATTCCAGCTTCTTCAATTTCCATTTGTTACATTGGAAAAAGCTGCAGAGCCTCAAGGCACCAGACCAAGGTGGCACTGAATTGGATGGGGGACATCAAGCCTAGGTGCTTTCAACTCTGGGAGGAAGATATAGCCAGAAAGGAAAGTACATGTGAAGACTCCAGGACTTGAGGGAATCCAAACAGTCATTTGGTTTAGCTACTGAGCTCTCTCTGGGTCGGTTGCCATGCTTCTGCAGTTGCTTCTCCTAAGGAGGAGACATCATCTGTTTGATGGTCAGTTGTACCATCACACCATGCAGAGGGGCAGGACATGGGCATCATGAACACAGCACCCCAGACTGTGAAGGAAATTGGCAGTATTTTCTATGTATGTATCCTACCTATCATGATGTTGATCTGAAGACACCATCCGTTGCCCTGTCTTCCCCTACAATTGCTCCTGATGATGGGGTTTTATTCCAGAGCCTTGATGTCCTTAGTCTTCAGTGGTTGTTGGCCACAGCAAGATCACAGAATCACCGAACAGCAGGTTGGAAGGGACTTCAAGGATCATCAGGTCCAACCTCTCTTGGCAAGAACATGGTCTAGACAAGATAGCCCAGCACCCCCTCCAGCTGAGTCCTATGCTGGCTTCAGAATCCAGAGCAGAGGTCTTTAATTTCCAAGCTGCCCAAGGCAGTGGTGGAGTCCTCATCCCTGGAGGGATTTCAAAGCCATGTAGATGTGGTGCTGAGGGCCATGGGTTAGTGGTGGCCTTGGCAGTGCTGGCGTAACGGTTGGGCTTGATGATCTTAAAGGTCTCTTCCAACCAAAATGTTTCTATTATCTAAATGAAACTTTGGGGCATATCTGGAATTCTTTATAGTGTTCTTGGATCTGTTTTCCTGCTGTACCTCCTTGCCATGGGTTTCAGGTAGAAGACTGTCCAAAATACCTCTGTGTGACACCATAAAAAGGTAGGGGCAGAGGAGTTACAGAGATCAGCAACTCCTTCACAGAGCTCTGAGCCGTAGCACCAAGCAAGAGAGACAGAAAACTTCCTTAAGGAATAAATTCATCTAGTTCTTCCTGATATTTATGTTTTTCTGGCTGAAGGGTCAAAGATCTTCTCATAGTGGAAGCCAAATGTGTCTGAGACATCCTCAGGTCTGAGGCTTGGCAGGCACCTGTGGGGCCAACTTCCCTTTGCTGCTCCTCAACTGCTGTTAACCCTTAACCTGAAGAAGATCAGACTAGTAAGTGAAGTGTAAGAAACTTCTAAACAAAGGGCTTTGCACCTTCCTGAAACACCAAACAGATGCTGAGGATCCTAATATTTATGGGTTGTGTGTTTCCTTCTGACAATTTATACCCTCAATTAAGATGTCAAACTTCCCTGCTGCCGTGAGCTGACCTCTAAGTGATGAGCAATAATTCACATTTCTTTTGGAGGCATTCATTTCAGAGGTCAGCTTCTCAGAGACCTTGGGTAGAGAGGAATATACTCCCCATCCCTGGAGAAATAGGATTTTGAGTAATCAAAAATTGGCAGGAAAAAAAAATGATCTCGACATCTTGATGGGCTTTTTGGTCAGAGAAGAACTTATCACCATGAAGCTGTGAGCAGGCAGGCAAAGACGTGTTGTCCACCCTCAGCTGACTGTGGCTCATCTTAAAGTTGGATTAAGTACTTGTCTGTCTGAACCACCTTCTGCAGGTGCTCTTCTGGCCAAATAAACCCAACTACGAGTTAAATTGTGGAGAATGAGTTGAAACTAAACTGAACGACACCACTTCATAATAAGTCTGTCCACGCAGGAGTTTGTATCATTGAAATCTGTTTAATTAAATGGTGCAAACTTCCGTGTAGGCGAGCTCTAAAGGATGTGAAAAACATTCATGGAAAAATTGGGATTATTACAGGGTTTCAGGAGACTTGCTGACATACTGCAGCGTGTGGGAATTCTGGCCTGTGCATTTCAAAACTGGACAGAAAGAAAACTCAGGCTCTGAGCTCCATCGTATCCCAGGAGGGAAGCAAAATTTTGGGGCTGTGATTCAGGGATAATTGTCACTGTCCCTTTTAACCATTAAACAGGATAATCCACAGAAATGCATCTGGGGGGGGGGGGGGGCGTAAACTTCAGTAGCTGGTTAGAATAGTCTGGGGAAGAGGAGGCTGAGGGGAGACCTTCTCACTCTTCACAAATACCTGAAAGGAGGTTGCAATGAGAGTGGGGTTGGGCTCTTCTCACTGGTGACTGATGCCAGGACAAGAGGAAATGGGCTCAAGTTGCATCAGGGGAGATTGAGGTTGGAGATCAGAACAAACTTCTTTACAGAAAGGGTTGTTGGGCACTGGAACAGGCTCCCCAGGGAGGTGGTTGAGTCACCATCCCTGAGGGTGTTTAAAAGTCATCTGGATGTGGTGCTTGGGGACGTGGGTTAGCAGTGGGTCATCAGAAATGGGGTGATAGGGTTAGGATAAGGTTGGACTCCATGATCTTAAAGGTCTTTTCCAACCTGAACAATTCTATGATTCTATGGTTCTAATAGATGGCGTAGTAGCCAAAACCTTCTGCTTATGTGCCTGGTTCCTTTCTTTTTCAACACTGAAGAAGCCAAGGGCCAAAGAAAATTAGCTTTTAGCTTCCAAGTCTTTGAAATGTGGTGGCTCCTTTTGTTCCCTGGTTAAAATGACAGGATGAGAGGGAATGGCCTGAAGTTGCACCAGGGGAGGTTAAGACTGGATGTTAGAAAGAATTGCTTTACCAAAAGAGTGGTTGGACAGTGGAACAGGCTGCCCAGGGAGGTGGTGGAGTCACCATCCCTGGAAGTATTCAAAAGAGATATAGATATAGTGCTTAGGGACATGATTTAAGCACTGACTGGGGAGATAAAGGTTATGGTAGGTTGATGTAGGTTACGGTTGGACTTGATCTTGAAGGTCCTTTCCAACCAGGATGATTCTGTGATTCTATGAAAAGTGGATTTCAGCAGCCTTTGGAGAGACTCGTTTGTAACTATGTACGATGCAAATTGAGTTGATGAATTGAATACTTAACAACACTTCATTTTCAGAAGTATCCTCCAGGTAAGATGGAAGGACTTGGTTAACTTGGAAGCTTTAGGGATGGTGAAATGAATTAAACTGCAGTTCTTCGAGGTGTAGTTTGACTTGAAACTTGTGATCCATGGAAAACCATGGAGCTTTGTGTTGCTGGACTCCAGACTTTTGAAATATTGGTGTATTTTGGTAGTGTTGGTGAGTCACTTATAAAGCAGATTTATTTGCTTTTTTAAGGTTTGCTTGAATATTTTTTTTAAGGAACAAAAAAAAAACCCCAACCAGAACTCTTCATCCAAGTAAATGTTTGCATGGATTTTGAATGTCATACGTGTCAAGATTTGGGTTGCTTTGGTGTGGTGTAAGATGAGTCCTTTTGCACATCAGGTCTTAGTTCCAGCTGAGTATAGTCTCTGTCTGAATATTGCCAGGTCTGAGAGGGCTGGTGTGTCCCGTGGCATTCACAACCTCTCCTTGGAGCTCCCAAAGAGAGTTAACCAACGCTGTAACCGATCCCATATTTATATGTTCCTCTCAAGGCTGTGTGAAAAGGGGATGTGCTCTCCACCTCTCCCCAGGTGTCTTCTGAAGGTGACGTTTCTACAGTATCACATATTTGCAAATGATTTGTGTAGCCTGATGGGGAAGGGAGCAAAAAAAAAACCCAAACAAGTTCAGGTTGCTCTCCCATAGCAGCTGTCACTCAGGTTGGGAATTAAAAACAGCTTTTTAACTTCAGTTGACTTCAGTGGTTATGAATCCTTCTGGGGGGGGGGTGGAGAAAAATAAACAGTAACTTTTGGCATTGTTGACTAGAACAGAGGGGGGGGGAAACCCCAAACCAGCTATTTTCTTTTGCTTGGCTGCCTGGCACACAGTTAAAAACATATGAATGTGTTTCTGACACCTCCCCGTTGAAGAATAATGTAGACATCATTGCAGTGTCAGCAAACGTGCGTGAGCAAACTCTTGAATCTCTGATCTTTAAACTATTTCTTGTGTAACAGCAGTTTTCTGGCTGTGCAGGAGCCAAAATCTCTGGGAGCAGAAAATAACATTCGTGCTTTCAGCTTGGAGAAAGCTTTTTCTTCACAGATGAAGAATAAATGAAGAATTTCAACTTCGTTTTCTTCCTGCTCACTGAAACATTTGTTGTTATAGCCTAACGCTCCAGAGATCCCTGGGAAAAATCCTGCTCTCCCTGGAGAGCTTTGCTTTTGGCTTTTTTAAGGTTGTCAGGCTTCATGATTATGGGATGTTACTGGGAATGATGTGAGGAGGACTCTGGGCATGTGCAGAGGATTTTGCATGTTCCATGGTGTGGAGTATGAAGCTCATACTGGTTGGTGTTAATTAGGAGGGAAGAGGGACTATGCTTCTCTTTTCCCTGTGTCCTTCCTCTTTCATTTCATAGAATCATAGAACGGTTTGGGTTGGAAGGGATCTTGAAGACCATGTAGTTCCAACCCTCTTCCATGGGCAGGGACACCTCCCACTAGACCAGGTTGCTCCAAGCCCCAGACAACGTGGCCTTCAACACTTCTGGGGATGGGGCAGCCACAGCTTCTTTGGGCAACCTGTTTCAATGTCTCACCACCCTCACGGGAAATAATTTCTTCCTAATGTCTAACCTAAATCTCCCCTCTTCCAGTTTTAAACCAGTACCCCTCATCCACTCCATGCCCAACATCCCCAACTCTCCCAGCCTGTCTCCAGAGCAGAGCTGCTCCAGCCCTCTCATCATCTTCATGGCCTCCTCTGGACTTGCTCCAACAGCTCCATGTCCCTCTTGTGTTGGGGACCCCAGAACTGGCCCCAGCCCTGCAGGGGGGGTCTCACCAGAGCAGAGTAGAGGGGGACAATCCCCTCCCTGGCCCTGCTGGCCACGCTGCTGGGAATCCTGCTGGGCAGGATTGCCCAGAGCCACGTGCAGGATCTTGCACTTGGCCTTGTTGAACTTCATGGGTTTTGCCCAGGCCCACCTCGCCAGCCTGTCAAACTATTCTTGTTGCTTCTCTCATTTTGCACTCTAAAGCGGGCATGAAATGACATGAGTAAAATCATGGAAGGAGCAGTGGGAATGGGGCTCTTGGAGTTTGTTTGCTCTAAGCATAGACCTTGGTGTGTCTGGAGTTTTGCTCTGGTGTTCCTCCAAGGCCATCTGCCTTGTTTGCAAAGATGAATATATAGTTCACAGAAAGAGAAATGTCTTTTTTAAGCTTATCAGCTTGTGTCTGTCACAGTCTTGAGCAGAGTGCATCCAAGATCCCAGCAAAGCAACGAGTAGCAGTGGTGTGATAATGGGCAGACTGAGTCATGTCAGCAGCATTTTCCTTGGGAACAAGAAAGAATTGATCCCAGGCTTTCCAGACAACTGGAGGATGCAATAAAACTGAATTCCGACACTTCGGTCGAGTACAAGCATAATATTTCTTTTGCTTCCCCAACTTCCTTTTCAGATATTTTGGGTTTCAGGGCAATCATGTTCTGCTTCCCAGCAAACTCTAGAACCACCAGGACTTTCTCCCTGTCACTGGGACATCTGGTTGCACTGGGCTAGCTAATCAACTGCAGGCAGTGTTGCTATTATAAGCCTGCAAGCCACTTGAAAAGTTACCCAGGATTTTGGTAATGAGGGGCCTGAAGTCATTATTTGAGGGGGGGGGGTTTCTCCCCCTTTTATCTTCCCTTCAGGGGTCATCAGACTGGCAATATTTTATTCTTTCTTTTTTTTACAAGCTTAAACTTGAGACTTTTAAAAGTTCAGATCTCGGTGTGTCGAGCTACTTGAATTTCCTGTAAAAAAGGTTGGAGCTGTGAATCGATTTGTAAGAACATCAAAGCGAGGCAACAATCCAGGTTCACTCCGTGGGGAAAGATGGCATTTAAATAGATCAGAAACTCACAGCTGAGCTTGTGTTGAGGCACAGTTGTCATTTGGCCCTCAGATCTGGTATTTGCTGTTCACGTTCAGTGAGGTGGTCAGTCGCGTTTATGAGGACAAATTTAAAAGAAAAACAACCCACTTCTCGTTTAAAAATGAGAACAGTTTAAAACTAAGAGTGACGTTGAGCTTTCCACGCAAGGCAGCCCGTGGCTCCTTTTGAAAATGCATCCTTCCCAGCCTCACGAATGCCAAAATCTATCCAATAATGAATGATTTATCCTTCTGCATTTGGCTTTTTCCTGTTGGAAGGGCGGGAGGGAAATTCTAAACTCCAGAATACCAGGTCACTCCTAGCACTTGGCTTTCAAACCCATCAACAACGCAGACAGTGACAAGTTAACGTCCCCAACGCCTGGTTTGTACAGCCACGTGTTCTCAGGCTGGTTGCTTAAAATCTAATATAAAATGTGGTGTTGGAGCTGGTGTATCTGGGGGGGGGTGGGGGAGGAATCCTCCTTGTCGATGAAGCGCAATCACGTTGCGCCGCAGCTCCGGCTCGAAACGGGGGATCTGGCAGCGCCGGCGTTCGGATGGTGCCTTTTGGCTGGGAGGTGATAAGCAAAGAGACAGTCTGGCTCCTTCCAGGAGCCTCTCAGTCATGTCTGAGCTCTCGACAGTTCCCAAAGCCTCTGGCTGACTTTCCCCTGTGGACCGTTCATTTATCAGGAAATGAGATTGGTTACGTTGCCAAACCTCACTGACGAAATCGGGTTCGTTCCGACTTTGAGAAGAAGGAATTAACTCCTTGTGCCTGGGACTTCAGCTTTTAGGGCTTTGGCTGAAAAATCAAGGAAAAAAAAGCCAGATTCCTTCTGATTTTTAAAGTTTTCTGGAAGTTGCTGACATAGATCATGCACAACCAATGCAGCCAACTTGATAATTTTGTTTATTTGCCCGTTACGTTTGTTCCTTTTTATCACAGTTACCAATGTCTTTATAAATATTATTTTAGGACAGTTGGAGTAATTTTCATGGGGGTTTTACCTGCTGAATTCAGGGCATTCTTCCTTAAAGTAAAAGAGGGAAAACTGAGATTTATTAAAACGCAGGGAGGGTGGAACTGGATGATCTTTAAGGTCCTTTCCAACCCAAACCATTCTGTGATTCTCTGATTCTAAAATACAAAAATTCCTTTGTTTACAGGGGGGTTTAAAGCAGGTTCTACAACGTATGGAACCTTAAGCATAATTCCATAGGAAGAGGTCCTTAATTATGCAGATGGGGTGACAGCAAAAAACCCCAAATAGCAAACAGGGAGCAGTTGTTTCAGAGCATGTTGCTGGATTTGCAGGGAGTTAGAACCCCCAGTTGCTTTTTCTGGATGTTATTTGGATGTCATTCTTGCTCGTTATGGATCAGAAATCAAATGCACTTTTAAAAATCCCAAAAAACAGCAAAAATGCACTGTGACTCACCAGACTTCAGGCTGCTCCATATTTCCCAGGGGAGTGCTGATTGGCACCTCTGAGGGAGGAGATTCTCAGCGGGGCAGATTGTAGGGAGAAAAAAGGGGCCATTTTATTAGTATTAATATATTTCTCTTGATAGATCGTAGAATCCCAGACTGGTTTGGGCTGGAAGGGATCTTAAAGATCATCTAGTTCCAACCCCCCTGCATGGGCAGGGACACCTCCCACCAGACCAGGTTGCTCCAAGCCCCATCCAACCTGCCCTTCAACACTGCCAGGGATGGGGCAGCCACAGCTTCCCTGGGCAACCTGTTCCAGTGTCTCACCACCCTCACAAGAAATTTCTTCCTAAGGTCTCATCTCAATCTCCCCTCTTTCAGCTTGAAACTGTTCCCCCTCATCCTGTCACTCCACACCCTTGTCCAAAGTCCCTCCCCAGCTTTCCTGGAGCCCCTTCAGGCACTGGAAGGTGCTCTAAGGTCTCTCTGGAGCCTTCTCTTCTCCAGGCTGAACACCCCCAACTCTCTCAGCCTGTCTCCAGAGCAGAGCTGCTCCAGCCCTCTCATCATCTCCATGGTCTCCTCTGGACTCACTCCAACAGCTCCATGTCCTTCTTGTGTTGGGGACCCCAGCACTGGCCCCAGCCCTGCAGGGGGGTCTCACCAGAGCAGAGCAGAGGGGGACAATCCCCTCCCTGGCCCTGCTGGCCACGCTGCTGGGGATGCAGCCCAGGACACGGTGCCAGCTCATGGTGAGCTTCTCATCACCCAACACCCCCAAGGCCTTCTCCTCAGGGCTGCTCTCCATCCATTCTCTGTCTAGCCTATATTGATTGAAACTGGGGATTGCCCAGAGCCATGTGCAGGATCTTGCACTTGGCCTTGTTGAACTTCATGGGGTTTGCACAGGCCCACCTCTCCAGCCTCTCAAGGTCCCTCTGGATGGCCTTCCATCCCTCCGGTGTGTTGACCACACCACAGCTTGGTGTCATCAGCAGACTTGCTGAGGATGCACTGAGATACTCCTAGTGATGGTACATTTATCCAGTGGTCAACATCTGGCTCTTAAGACCCTAGAGGTTTAGTTTCTGTGCAGCTGAGCTGTGTTGGTGTGTTTAAGAGGGGATGGAGAAATGACCACGACCAAGTTGCCCTCTGATGGGTGTTCCATCACACCCATCAGGATCAAAGAAGGAACACTTGGGTGTTCCTGTGTCACTTGAATCATTCCAGTTTGTGCAACGACGCGGCGCGATGGGAGCGTTTCTGCTGGAACACGTCGCTGAGTTTTAATGCAATCAATAGTTGTAACCTCCTGTGTGTGAAATGAGTAAGCCTGGAGTTAAAGCCCCGTGCACATGTGGTAATTGTTAGGTCTGGAAGTGGTTGCTGCATTAATTGAGAGCAGTAGCAAGTAATTCAGCCTCACTTAATTCCGTCGCTGCTTATTCAAAGATCCTGTAAACAGAATTTTTGCACTCTGTCATATCAGAGCTCTTCCTCCCTTTTATTAAGAATGGATCACTGTGAAAATATGTAGAGCTCCCTTAGCTCATTGAACTTTGGATCCTTGGTTTGTAAACAAGAGGTTGCTGGAAACAGCTTATCTGAAAGTGCCATGTGGGTCTTATCATAGAATAATTTCAGGACAAGAGGAAACGGTCTCAGGTTGCATCAGGGGAGGTTGAGATTAGCTATTAGAAGAAACCTCTTCAATGAAAGGGTAATTAAGCACTGGAACAGGCTGATCAGGAAGGTTGTTGAATCACCATCCTTGGAGGTGTTTGAAAGGTGTGTAAATGTGGTGCTGAGGGACATGGTTTAAGCACTGGACTTGGTAGAGTTGGGTTATGGTTGGACTCCATGATCTTAAAGGTCTATTCCAACCAGAATTATTCTGTGATTCTGTGAATCATCAAATGGTTTGGGTTGGAAGGGACCTTAAAGATGATCTCCTTCCAACCCCCCTTCATGGGCAGGGACACCTCCCACTAGACCAGGTTGCTCCAATCCCCATCCAACCTGGTCTTCAACACTTCCATGGATAGGGCAGCCACAGCTTCTCTGGGCAACTGAGACTGAGTTAGTGTCACAGGATCAGCGTGTGGCTGATGCCAGTGAGGGTCCCTGTTGGCAGCCTGAGTCCTGCAAGGGTAAGATGTTGCAGAAGATAATTAGGTGATTTGGCCTCATTGCTGACACAACAGACTCATTAAAATCAGATGCTTTCAGAGCTGTGTCTTCAGCTGCAGATAACTTCAAAATACTACAAATGGAACATTCCTTCCCCTTAAAAAATGGTGGTTTTGTACTATAACTATGATTTTCCTTTAAAAACCCAGATGTTTTAAAATGGCCTACCATGTATGAGAATCTCAGAACATTGGTCCTTTCCATTCTGAACCAGGGAAGCCCAAAGGTTGCCAAGGTCTCTGCACACTTGAGATCCCTCATGTCCATCAATGAGAGCCTGTGGATGGTCAAGGCCAAAGTGGCACTGACACTCAAATCCACACTTGTGTATAGGTTGAATAAGCAGTGAACCTGTTATGGTCCCAAGAAGACCATGACTCTCATCAGGGGAAGCTCCAACCAGTTGAATCCAATTTCTTTCTTCAAAACCTTGTTAAGATCTTAATTTTCTTTACTACACAGAAGAGAAATGACTGGCAGAAAATAGACTTAATTTGGAGTAATAGTAATAAGAACAATTGAACTGTATAAATGCAAATATAACATCAGAAGACCTTACATGTAGGGTTTAGAGAAGCACTGGTGAGGCTTTGGTTGGCTTCGGGATTACGGTGGCAGTTGTGGTTTTTAAATCCAATCCTTGATACCTTTTTGTCATCTCCTTTACATCCCACTCGTGGTCTGATCACGCTTCTCCAGGAAGGTTGCATCCTGCTTGTACACAGGGCTTTGTTGGTCTTCTTGGAGTCCAGAGAAGCCAATTTGATCCCAAGATGCAGGAATGCAGCAGGAGCTGGGGATTGCACAACAAGACAAGGTAGTTGGGGAGGGTGGTGCTGAGGGTGAGGGACTTGAGTAACAGTGATCCTGTGGTTCAGGAATGAGGCACATTGGCCAAGATGAAGACGAGGGGTGGGCTAGCACAGGACACTCCTATTCCCTAGCTGTTGTCTACATGGAGACTAATATTTACCATGGAGGCTTAAAGTCTGTCCTCTCCACCCCTGAAAACTCTTCCAGTTACCTTCTGGAAGCTGCACTCTGGATTTAGTCACTTCATTCCAGAGTAATTGCTTTTCTTCAAAAAGCTGAACAATTATACTGGAATGAAATCACCTTATTCTGGAGTTACCCTGGCTGCTCCACAACAGCGACTCACAAATATTTTAGGCAGCTTTTGGTCATGCAAAAGCAGCTTTGAGAACGAACTGAAATGTTCAGTCCTCTCTACCCAGCCAGGAGAAATGTGCTAGGTAATAACAGCACTTTACTTGTAGAAATGCAAATATAATCATATTATAGAATCCTAGCATGGTTTGGGTTGGAAGGGATCTTGAAGATCATCTAGTTCCAACCCCCCTGCATGGGCAGGGACACCTCCCACCAGACCAGGTTGCTCCAAGCCCCATCCAACCTGCCCTTCAACACTTCCAGGGATGGGGCAGCCACAGCTTCTCTGGGCAACCTGTTCCAGTGTCTCACAGGAAAGAATTTCATCCCAAGGTCTCATCTAAATCTCCCCTCTTCCAGTTTTAATCCATTCCTCCTCATCCCATCCCTCCCTGCCCTTGTCCAAAGCCCTTCCCCAGCTTTCCTGGAGCCCCTTCAGGCACTGGAAGGTGCTCTAAGGTCTCCCCGGAGTCTTCTCTTCTCCAGGCTGAACACCCCAACTCTCTCAGGTGTCTCCAGAGCAGAGGAACATTATTAATACAATAATACATATTAGTAGTGATTCTGAGACTAATTCTTCAAGAAAAATGTAAAAGAGAAACTAAACCCTTCCAGGAGCAGGGTGATCAGCAGTGCAGGAGTTTTGCTGTTCCCCGGTGGGTTTCTCCTGCAGTTGTCTTCACTCTGCTGTCACCTGGCCTTGGTCCCATCACTGCTCCACACAACCATCAGTTGCAGAGGCTTTAGAAGATGGAACAGTGTCCTGTAACAACAGTTATTGCAGGTGGTTGGTGGGGTTTTTTTTTTCCCCTTTCTGACCCAGGGTTAGGCCATCAGGAAACTATCCATGTTGTAAAGTCCAGAATTCCTTTGAACCTGAGCAGGAGCAGAGCTGGGCTCTGGGCAGAACAGGGGAGGGCAGAGGGTGGGTTCTCAGGGTCTTCAAATGCAACACGTGGCCAGATAATAATAAAGTTGTTTAGTCAAGTCTGTGATTAAGAGAAAGGAAATTAAAACACGGGGCGAAAGAAGTGTTTGAGAAGCAGCCTGGGGAAGAGCAGCACCATTAGCTTGTGCCTTGGGCATGTAGTGAGAGGACAAGGGGCAATGGTTGAAAACTTGAAGAGGAGAGATTTAGATTAGATTTTGAGAGGAAATTCTTTACTATGAGGGGGATGAGACACTGTGACAGGTTGGCCAGGGAGGTTGTGGAAGCATCAGCCCAGGCAGTATTCGAGGCCAGGTTGGAAGGGGCCTGCAGGAACCTGATCTAGAGGGAGGTGTCCCTGCCCATGCAGGGGGGTTGGATCTAGATGATCTTTAAGGTCCCTTCCAACCCAAACCATTCTATGATTCTTTCCTCCTGAAACAGAGCAACAAATACAAAGTGGGTGTTGTATGAAGATACTGAAATATGAACCTTAAGGAAGAAATGTGTAATTCTTGATGTGTCCTCTAGGGAGCAGAAAAATATTTCTCTAATGGAGACGAGGGATGTGCACTGCAACAGTCTTTTCCTGGAACCAGAAGAGTCTGGTTGTGCTCTACCAGTGGCAGTCAGTGTGAGAGGGGCCCTTCAGCATCTGCGTTTCATGTCCAGTGAAAGATGGCAGCATTACAGACTGGTTTGGGTTGGAAGGGACCTTCAAGATCATCTAGTTCTTAACCCCCCCCGCATGGGCAGGGACACCTCCCACTAGACCAGGTTGCTCCAAGGCCCAGCCAACCTGCCCTTCAACACTTCCAGGGATGGGGCAACCACAGCTGCTCTGGCCAACCTGGGCCAGTGTCTCACCACCCTCATCACCCACAGTTATAGACTTTTTCTAACCCTTTGAGCTCTGCTTCTTTCTTGCCACCAAATTACTTTGCTTGGATTTATTTTTTTTTTCAGCCTGATTGGCCTGGCTAGCTCGATGCCCTCAACCAGCTCTTTACCCAGAAGGAGTCTGGTTTGCAGTGCTGAGCAGGAACCAACACGGTTAGGAATACTTTTTTGGAAGAGAAAGAAGTGGTAAGTGGTGGCATTTTCCTGCTGTCACCCAGAATGAGGGATGTTTCCCTTCCTGCTGCCCTCCAGATGGCAGAGCATCCTTGCAGAAGGCATTGGCCAGTGGTGATACGTGCAGGGCCTGTTGTTAGCTGCTCTGCAACCTTTGTGGAGGGGAAGGGTCAGGAGATGACAGGCCAACTCCAGTTGCTAAAAGGAGTGTGGATTGCAAAAAACAAAATCAATCATGTAATTCTTTACGCACAACTGAAGGTCGATCTTGGCCTTTGTTGCACTGTGAAGTATCCAACGAGACTGGAAGTGAGTTTAGCAACAGAATCTGCTTTTTTGGTGCCAGCTCTGGAAATCGGAATCACAGAATGGCCAGGGTTGGAAGGGACCTCTGGAGATCATTGAGTCAGGGGACAGGTGCTTCTCAGTAGTTCCCAGTGACAGAACGAGGGGCAACGGGTACAAGCTGGAACATGGGGAGTTCCATTTAAACATAAGAAAAAACTTCTTTACCATGAGAGTGACAAGGCACTGGAAGAGGCTGCCCAGAGAGGTTGTGGGGTCTCCATCTCTGGAGATACTCAGAACCCACCTGGATGCAGTCCTGAGTAATGTGCTCTAGGTTATCCTACTTCAGTGGGAGAGTTGGACTAGATGATCTCTAGAGGTCCCTTCCAACTCTTAACAATTCTGTGAGTCCAACCCTCCTGCCAGAGCAGGATCAAATCTAGGGCAGGTCACTCAGAAATGCATCCAGAGGGGTCTTCAAAGTCTCCAGAGAAGGAGACTCCACAACTTCTCTGGGCAGCCTGTCCCAGTGCTCTGTCACCCTCACAGTGAACAAGTTCTTCCTCATGTTGAGGTGGACCTTCCTGTGCTCTAGCCTGAATCCATTGCCCCTCGTCCTGTCACAGGGCACAAGTGAAAAGAGGTTGTCCCTTTCTTCTTGACACCCACCCCTCAGATATTTGTAAACATTGGTAAGATCCCCTCTCAGTCTGCTCTTCTCCAGACTAAACAGCCCTGGATCTCTCAGCCTTTCCTCATAAGGCAGGTGTTCAGTCCCTTCATCATCCCTGTAGCCCTTCGTTGGACTCTCTCCAGTAAATCCCTGTCCCTCTTGAACTGGGGAGCCCAGAACTGGATGCCTGTCAGTGCATCTGCTTTGATGCAAGTTACAAATGAAGAAATATTCCCTAAATTTCATTTTTCAGTGGCACATCTAGAGATAGGGTCCTTCACTTCATAAGAAAGAAGGCCACACGTGGTTTGCGTAGAAGAATTTAAACTTTATATAGATTGTCATGTGAAACAGTCTTTGTGTATCTGGTTGGTTGGTTGTCTCCAGCTACTTTAAATTGGGTAATTTCATTGGTTTAAGGAAGCTACTACAAGGACAAAATAGAACATATCAAGGCAGGAGGAAAATGCTGAAGAAAACGGGAGGATGAGAAAGCACGGGGAGATTTTCCAAGTCGCTCCCCATAGTAACAGCTCCCTGACACTGGTAAACAACGTTCCTCAAAGCTACTTCCATTCTCCTCGCCTGCCACATAACTTGAACTCTCTTAACCTTCCAGGATGATCCCAGTTTTTGAAAGAGAGCGGAGAGGAGCTTCCCTGCCCAGAGCTGCAGAGCTTTGCAGCAGCTTGGCCGCAGCCCAACGCTCATGAGCAGCCCATAACTCCCCATCCAGTAAATCTTAGGGGAGGGCTCCAAGCCAGAGCCCATCCCCTATTAACTTCAGTTTTCCCCCTCTCCCCCCCCTCCTCAATTGAGAGTTATTTACAACCCATGTGTTCTTTTTCTGCCATGAACCTTCAGTATAGGCAGGGTAGTTGAAAAGAGTTGCATTTAAAATTAATATATTGCTTTATTTGATTTTAAAAAGCCCACTTTTTATCTCATTTCATTTCATAGATCCCAGACTGGTTTGGGTTGGAAGGGGCCTTAAAGATCATCTAGTCCCAACCGCCTGTATGGGCAGGGACACCTCCCACAAGACCAGGTTGCTCCAAGCCCCATCCAACCTGGCCTTGGGCAGCCACAGCTTCCCTGGGCAACCTGGGCCAGTCTCTCTCCACCCTCATAGTGAAGAATTTCTTCCTAATGTCCAACCTAAATCTTAAGATATATATATAAAATATATATATATGTATATAAAGTCATGCGGAAGAGGCAAACAGTTTTCTCCGAGCAGGTTCAAGATTTGGTGAGTGATGAGCAACTGAATATAAGGTAGAAGGAGAAAAAAAAATCACATAACCAACTTGAAATTATACCACTTCAATTGCTCTTCCACTTTTAAGTTTTACCTGTCTGTCATAGAATCATGGAAGGGACCTCTGAAGGTCATCGAGCCCAACCCCCCTGCTGCAGCAGGAACACCCAGGGCAGGTCACACAGGAACATGTCCAGATGGGTCTGGAAAGTCTCCAGAGAAGGAGACTCCACAACCTCTCTGGGCAGCCTGTCCCAGGGCTCTGTCACCCTCACAGCAAAGAAGTTTCTCCTCATGTTGAGCTGGAACTTCCTGTGTTGTCACTTGGTGCCGTTTCCCCTCGTCCTATCCCAGGCACCACTGAACAGAGACTGGCCCATTCTTGACACCCACCCTGCAGATATTTAGAGACATTCATCAGGTCCCCTCTCAGGCTTCTCTTCTCCAGACTAAACAGCCCCTTTTCTGAATTAGTCTTTTACATTAAGTTTCCATAACATGTGGCAGATTGAGAAAAAGAGTCCTCAGAAGATTTCTGCCCTGGTTGACAGATGAACTAGATAAAGGAATTTAATCTTTTCCATTTTCATGATTTGACACATTTGCACTTCTGTGTGTATGTTTCACTCGAGGAATCAAAACAAAATTTGAGTATGGAATATAAATCCCAGACAAAATTACAGCTTGCGTTGCGGTGTTGGGTTAAGTGTAAACAGCCTGAATGTTCTAGATATCTTTTAATTAAAGGCATAAATTAGAAGAATGTCTTGAATGTTTACAGCAACTACACCAAGAAGTGAGAATGGGGAAGAAATGTACTTTGTCAGCTGATGGCTGCCTCAACTGCATTCCCACACGGGGCTAAATTTTGTCACAACCTTTGGTAGGAGTTGCAAGGCTTCTCTCCGGTTGATTTACGGGCTGTTTGTTGCTGCTTGAGATGATTGAGACACTGGAGACACTGGAAGAGGTTGCCAAGGGCACTTGTTGCTGCCCCCTGGAAGTGTTGGAGGCCAGGTTGGATGTGGCTTGGAGCAACTTGGTCTTGTGGGAGTTGTCCCTGCCCAGAGAGATTGTGGAGTCTCTGTCCCTGGAGACATTCCAAACCCACCTGGATGTTGTTCCTGTGTGATCTGCTGTAGGTGATCCTGCTCTGGCAGGGGGGTTGGACTAGATGATCTCCAGAGGTCCCTTCCAACCCTGACCACTCTGTGACTCTGTGACTGCCCATGGCAGGGGGGTTGGAACTAGATGATCTTTAAGGTCCCTTCCAACCCAAACCAGTCTGGAATTCTATGATTAGTGACATTGATGTTTTTTTTTCCTGGCCAAGCAGGGGATCTCTCACATACATCAGCCTTTATTGCTGCAGAGGACTCTGCTCTTAGGATTTAAGGGGCAGCTGGTTTTGGTCACCATGCCTTTCCTGTCACTGAATTTTTTATGTAATATCAGATGATTGCATGGAATCTTGAATCCATGTGCATTTAGGCTGGGTTTATGGTTCCTAAGCTCAACCATCTGTTGAGCTTGCAAAAAAGGGGTGATTTTTCTTGACCGTGTTCTCATGTTGACCCCTTACCCTAACATATATACCCTGGACTCTTTTACCCCAGAGCCACCTTTTCTCCTTGCACTTAATGACCATACTGGCACTCCAGGTAGGTGCGAAGTGCTTCCAGCCACCATGGGCTCTTGGGTGACTGGAAGCACCATCCTGCTCTCCAGCACAGTACATCATAGAATCATAGAGTGGTTTGGGTTGGAAGGGACCTTAAAACCATCTAGTTCCAACCTCCCTGCCATGGGCAGGGACACCTCTCACTAGATCTGGTTGCTCAGAGCCCCATCCAACCTGCCCTTCAACACTTCCAGGGATGGAGCAGCCACAGCTTCTCTGGGCAACCTGTTGCAGATGGGGAACAATGGGAGTCCTGCAAGACATAGATTGCTTTTACTCCTTGCATGCCAGCTGGGTAATTTATACTAGTTCATTGATCAGAACAGATGTTTAAACTATGGGGAGACCAATCCAGCTGTGGCTCATGAGCTGGGTTTGGCTTGAGGACAGACACTATAGCAATGGGGCAAGAACTTCCCAACTTGCTAATGCTGCAGCAGCATCCAGAAGGTCCAGGAGGAAGATTTCCCTTCCTTTGTCACAGTGTGTTAGGTATCAAAAACCCCAGCAAGGATTGTTTTTTACATAGAGGAGACCAGAGGATTTCATCAGGTAGATCTCACTGGAGGAAGGTCTGCTATGAGCAACTGGCAGCTCCAAAACAGAGCAGTCAATTTGGTATCTATGGAATAGACTGGAAGAAGAGCACAGCCCTTGAACTTACGTGTTGTCCTTAACAAGACACCCAGTGAGATTCAGGTGATGCCTGGAGCTCTTGAGCTCTGGAGTCAGGCAGCAAAACTTTATTTGAATGCCTCGTGCTTATCTGTCCCATCAGGTGTTGCCGAGTTCCGTCCTCCTGGGCAAAGACCAGCAAAGACTGATTGTTGTCACCAGGGTAAAGAATTTTGACCTGAATGCACAGGGAGGAAGGTGGCAGATACACTGGATAACAAAATTGGATATGAATAACTGACCTCTCAAATTCTCCAGCCTGAGGTGGGAAGTTCTCTAGAACTGTTTGATTCCTGTCTGAAAGGGAGTCTTTAGTAGAAGAGGAGATCTTAATGTAGTTAAGGTCAGTGAAGATCTGGAAATACTGCATCTAAAGGACAGTGAAACAGAAAACAGAAGTAATTTTCCTGCTCTGTAGACAGCCTGAGAGAGTTGGGGCTGTTCAGCCTGGAGAAGAGGAGGCTCCAGGGGGACCTTAGAGCACCTTCCAGTGCCTGAAGGGGCTACAAGAAAGCTGGGGAGGGACTTTGGACAAGGGCAGGGAGTGAGAGGACAAGGGGGAATGGATTAAAACTGGAAGAGGGGAGATTTAGGTTAGACATTAGGAGGAATTTCTTTGCTGTGAGGGTGGTGAGACACTGTCCCAGGTTGCCCAGAGAAGCTGTGGCTGCCCCATCCCTGGCAGTGTTGAAGGGCAGGTTGGATGGGGCTTGGAGCAACCTGGTCTAGTGGGAGGTGTCCCTGCCCATGGCAGGGGGGTTAGGAACTCGATGATCTTTAAGGTCCCTTCCAACCCAAACCAGTCTAGGATTCCATTATTCTAAGTTTATTGAAGGAACTGTTCTCTTGAGGCCCTTTTTTAGACTGAGGTGATTGGTTTAGAGAAAGACAGGTTCACTTTTGGAGGGTACTGCTGTCTTCAGGAAGATACCAAGCATACAGATGACTTCTTGGATGCAGTCAGCTCCTGACCTCCCCATACTTAGTCAAGGGAGATGCCATTGCCCAGCTTCAAAACCCATAAAGATGTCCTCCACCTTGAAGGAATCCTTGTCCTCCTTATTATTAGCCATTCCTTTCTCTCTCCTACACCTTGCCTCTATCATTAATGAAGGTTTGTCTCCAGTAGCTAATTTGAACCTGCTGTCACGACCTTCATGAATAGAATGTAGAATAAAATATAAAATTAGAATGAACAGCCTAAAAATCCATTTAAGAAAAATGATTATATGTTGAGGTCAGCTTAAAACCCCCCTGGCTCGGGTCCATCTTCACAGGGCTCTCCGCAGTAAAGAAACAAAAATTAAACAAACAAATAATAAAAATGAAATAAGCAAATAAATAAATAGAGCTGTGAAGTAAACAGCCACGAAATAAAGGGCATAAATGTGCACGTTTGGCACCCATCCCTCAGCCCGTGGTCCTAGCAGAGATAAGGCTGCAGTCTGGCTCCGCGTGCTCCGGCTGGAGAGGTTTGAACTCTCATTTCACATTTGGCTCCTTCAAGACCAAAAAAAGCCAAGTGAGATTTCCTGCACGTAACGGGGCAGAGCTGCTCATCTCCCAGCCCCGTTTCTCTTTCTGCTGAGGCTTGAAATACTTCAGAAGGGAGTATGTCCACCGGGGTGTACATTTTTCCAGCTGGGGGGAGATTAGGGAGCCAAAGGTCCGCAGACTCAATAGGGGTGTTAGTCGGCACGTCCTGAACCTCGGGCAGATAAGGGTCCACTTCCGAGGCTGCCCTGATCTGAGAGTTAACAGTTGGTGACAGCGAGTCTGTCTCAGTTCTTAAGTCATTGTTATCATATTTTTATTCTTTTTTTTTCTTTTTTTTTTTTCAATATTTACACGCCTGGCTCTCTCTGATTAAAAAAGGACAAACTCAAAAGGAGGTCTTCCTCCACGGGTGCTCGGGGAGGGGAAGGATGTTTGGGCTTGGCATGCAGCCCCGCCGGGTTGGGTGGGAGGGCCCAAAGGAGGGTGGGAGGGCCCAAAGGAGGATGTCAGGGCCGGGGCTTGGTCTTTGTGGCTGTTGTTATGTAAAAGTCAAACCTGGGAAAACCAGCCCTGAGGAGACGTGTCGTAAATATCAACCTCTGCCAGGCAAAGCCAAGGGGTTCAGCTCAGCTTGAGGAGGCTGGTTTCCCTGGTTGATGTGCAAAGTCTACGTGGTGCTTTGGAGCCTTGAACAGTGATAACAGAGAGGAGCTTGGTCCCAGTTGTCCAAAGTAATGTTCTTCTTGGCTTGATGGGATGTTTTGGATGCTGCTGCAGCGTTGCACCAGCTTCCGGTGAAAGCACGTCTGGGAGCTCGTCACTGGGAAAATATGCAAACTGAATCACTCTGCTCTTCTCCTGCCACCTTTTGTGTTGGGGGAATATGTTCTACACAACTCCATCAGAAAACAAACAACTGCAACATTGTAGTAACTTGGACTTCTGGTTCAAAGAAGCAGGCTGGTGAAAACAGTTTTAACCTCTTGATCCTCTGTGCTTCAGCTGGATCATCCCAGGGCAGCAAAGAGGGCTCATGTAGGTGATTTCCAAAAGGAAAAATCCTTTAACTATGAAATTAGTGTGGTTTCTGCTGTCAGCAGACTTCAGTCCCTTCCTGGCCATCTTGGAGCCTGAAGACCAAGAAAGTGAAAATCAAAACTAGAAATGTCATTGCTGGTTGCCAACACTCCACCAGCAGGTGCAAGGTAGGACTGAGTCTGTAAAGATGGACAGTGAAATCATAGGATGGTTTGGGTTGGAAAGATCATCTAGATCCAACCCCCCCTGAATGGGCAGGGACACCTCCCACTAGACCAGGCTGCTCCAAGCCCCATCCAACCTGCCCTTCAACACTGCCAGGGATGGGGCAGCCACAGCTGCTCTGGGCAACCTGGGCCAGGGTCTCACCACCCTCACAGCAAAGAATTTCCTCCTAATGTCTCACCTAAATCTCCCCTCTTCCAGTTTTAATCCATTCCCCCTTGTCCTCTCACTCCCTGCCCTTGTCCAAAGTCCCTCCCCAGCTTTCCTGGAGCCCCTTCAGGCACTGGAAGGTGCTCTAAGGTCTCCCTGGAGCCTTCTCTTCTCCAGGCTGAACACCCCCAACTCTCTCAGCCTGTCTCCAGAGCAGAGCTGCTCCAGCCCTCTGAGCATCTCCGTGGCCTCCTCTGGACTTCCTCCAGGAGCTCCATATCCTTCTTGTGCTGGGGCCTCCAGAACTGGCCCCAGCCCTGCAGGGGGGTCTCACCGGAGTGGAGCAGAGGCAAGAATTCCTATGAAAAAGTGAGAAAATGGTAACTTTTATATATATGGGAAGCTGGGTCAGAGTTTGTACATCACCCAGCCAACACTCCTGATGTGAGTCCCTCTTGCAGAAAGACACAGTGATGGCTCCAGTGCCTCACTGACACACAAAAATGTGGGTCATCTTCTTGAAGCATAAGGGTTTCCCTCATTGCCACACTTGCAGCAAACAGCCCGGGCCCATTTTGTGTTGCTGATCCCACAGGAAGCACCATGGCAAGAGATGTATTTCCACAGTTGGGTGGGTTTTGGTGGGAGTAGAAGAGGTTGAGCAGCAGCAAGAGGTTTATCTGGTTTAGGATGAATGGGATGGTGCTTCAGCAGAGCAATCCTTGGTGATGTTAGCTGGAGGACAATGCATTGCCGTGGTAAAGAACATGCCTCGTGTTTTACACTGCTCTGCTCTCAAAATCAAAACAGCTGCTGTGACTTAACCAGTGGCACTGGGTAAATTTAGAAGTGTAGGAATTGAAAATACGTGGTTGGCTCTCAAGTTTCTGTAGAGTAGATTCACCACGTCTTGGGGTACGGAGCGACACGTATCAGTAAATGTTCCTAATTCAGCAGGATTCTTTTCTCCCAACCTTCCATTGTTCTTCTGTCTCACAGGCCCTTTTAGAACGTTTCAGGTGAGTTTTTCTTTCTTGCTCAATTTAATGAATTCTATCAATTGGGCTAAAAGGGTGCAACTCACTTTTCAGAAAATAATTAGCAGGTGGGATCTTGGTGGGTATTTATAGTGTTGGTTTTTTTTTTAAAAGTGGTTTATGAAGGGAACACAGATCTGTAATTTTTATCCAAGAGTTGGAGCAGACTTTCTAGTCCAGATACACATGTTCATTCTTCTTTGCTGCCCTCACCTACCAGGCTTCTCCTGTACAGTATCTCCAAGAAGAGAATTTGCCTTTTTCACCCCTACTTCACCCTCCTTGGAGTTCCTCCATGTTGTTGCAAATAATCAAATTGTATGGAAGGAATTATTGTGACCTTTGGTACGTCCTGAACCATGAAAAGCCCTTTTTGTTCTACGTAAGGCCCTTGCATTGGGTTTCCCTGCTGACCAGGTGATGCTGGGCCTCTGAAGCCACCATGAGCTTTCTCTGGAGGCATCAAGCATCTCAGCTTCTCCCAGATCTGCTGGTTGACTGTGCATAACCTATCTTCCCCTGCCTTCACTTGCCTGCTAAACTCAATATGTATTTTCTCTGTCTTTGATCCAAACAGGGCATGTATGGATTTAGGACAGCTTAAATTTTGGCCCAATTGGAGACCTTCACACAATATGCAGAAGTGAGGAGGGGCTGCCAACTGAGTTATTAAAGGCAATTTCTTTCCTTAAAATTTGAATTTTGCCTACGTGGACAGTGGCCAGTTTTCAACTGTTTCGTTCTTAACCTTCTGGAAAGAATAAAAGCCAAACAACCTCGAATCTGCTTTGTCTGGGGGGGGGGGAAATGAGTTGGGGGGGGGATAGGGAGATCTTTAAAAGGTTGCAGGTTGGGATTCTGAGAATTCTGAAAGTCACTTCTGATGCTTCTGAAATTCCTAGGTGTCCAAGCCCTTCTTTGAGGCTACTACTGAAGCATCATGGACTTAATTTGGAGTTGTAGGAAAGTGTCCAAAATCTACTCTTAATCTTGTAACCTTTCCTATCTAAATCTTCAACAAAAAGTTGGCAGCAAATGAGTGGTTTCAAAATGCATTCCAGTTTTCACAGCTATAGGGTGCTGAGGGACATGGTTTAGCAGTGGGCTTGGTAGTTAGGTTAATGGTTGGACTTAATGATCTTAAAGGTCTTGATAGAACAAGAGGAAATGGGCTCAAGTTGTGTCAGGGGAGGTTGAGATGGGATCTTGGGACCCATTTCTTGGTGGCAAGGGTTGTGAGGCCCTGTCCCAGGCTGCCCAGGGCAGTGGTGGAGTCCCCATCCCTGGAGGGCTTTCCAAGCCGTGTAGATGTGGTGCTGAGGGCCATGGGTCAGTGGTGGCCTTGGCAGGGCTGGGGGAATGGTTGGACTGGATGATCTTAAAGGTCTTTTCCAACCAGAAGGATTCTGTGCTTCATGCTGATAAATGTTTTCTGAGCTGATCCTTTATTCCACACGTTTAAATCTTTTGCTGGCTATTTTTCATTTCAATTTAGAGAACATTCCTCATTTTAACCTGTCATCCTTTTGAGGCTGTTTGGGTTTTTTGCTCAGATCCCACAGCCGTGTTCTTTCTTCTAAAAGCTCTCTGTGTTTTCAAACAGTAATTGAAGCCCTGAAGTGGATGAAAGTTGTATCTTCTATCAATAGTACCTCATCTCCACATCATGCCTTCATACTCAAGCTTAAAATATAATTACCCATCTCAACCTTCTTGTTTTTCTTAGAATTTGGCAAAACCACCATATATTGTATTTTCTGCAGTGTTGCTAAGAGCTCTGTCATGTTCCTGTCATGGTTGCTTGTCTCTCTCTGGTCTGGCACCAAGTCACAGCTCTGGCTGGCTCTGAGACATCTTGGAGATGTTCTGAAAAGATGTTGGATCTGTCTAGACACTGTGGTTTTACAGAACAATATTGACAGGGCAAGCAAATTGTAATTATCACTGGAAATCCATTAATTGGGGCTATATATGTGGAGGTTAATGATGCTTAACAGTGCATGATATGAGTCCTGCTCAAATCTTTCTTCTCCATCCTTTCTTCCTATTCCAGAATTTCTCCAGGTAGACACAGTATCCCCCAAAGCTGAGCAGGGATCCCCTGGTTTTCTCAAACTACCCACTTCTGGGATTTTCCCTGGAGCAGCTCTTCTGGTGGCACGTTTTCAGCTGGGTTTGCTGAAGAAGCTGCTGACCAGTGGTCCAGTTGCTTTACTGTCCTGTCTAGAAGTGGCCCAGAGTGAGATGTTTTGGAGGTGGACCCAGGGCAGCCTGAAGTGGGTATTTGGCCTCATCCAAAGCTCAGAGTGACACTTTTGTAAAGAATTGTACAGATTAAAGACTCACTATGAAAATTAGAATTTCTATGGCACCATTTGGACCTCTTAATATTTATCAGCAGTATTTCCTAGCTGCAAGGAAAAGAAAGAAACGTGGATGAAAGTGCATCCCTGGCTCCAGGAGGACTTTGAAGCTCTCAGTGGTTGCCAACCTATCCTAGAAACAAATGTAATCATCTTCTTTTCAGCAAACGTAGAATCCCAGACTGGTTTGGGTGGGATGGGACCTTCAAGATCATCTAGTTCCACCCCTTCTGCCATGGGCAGGGACACCTCCCACTAGACCAGGTTGCTCCAAGTCCCATCCAACCTGCCCTTCAACACTTCCAGGGATGGGGCAGCCACAGCTTCTCTGGGCAACCTGGGCCAGTGTCTCACCACCCTCACAGCAAAGAATTTCCTCCTAATGTCTCACCTAAATCTCCCCTCTTCCAGTTTTAATCCATTCCCCCTTGTCCTCTCACTACAAGCCCTTGTCCAAAGTCCCTCCCCAGCTTTCCTGTGGCTCCTTCAGGCACTGGAAGGCTAGGAGGTCTCCAGAATGTGCAGCTCCACAGAGCTTTGCGCCCCGGCAAGGTTACTGCAAATATTTATCTTCTTTAAACCATCTTGTCTTGACCAGTAAACATCAAGGAGCAGCTCCTGGGTTGGTTTTCCCAAAACTGACCTGGCTTCTCAGTACCCTCTAAACCAAATTGGCAGTTGCTGAACTCTTCCCCAGAGGCACATCTGCTTCTCTGGTGGTGGTTCACATCTTGATGTGTGAAGTTACTGTTTGGATGTTGTTTTTTTTTTTTACAAACCTGCACTGTGAGCAATCTGAGAAAGGAAACCACCTATCAAAGATCCTAAACTTGCTTTAAGAGTCATCTCCCTATAGATAAACTTCCCTGCCCTTCTGGACCCAGAGGATTTTATCTCATTAGATGAGCTTGGGTCACAGTGAATTTGAAAGTCTGGGAAAAAGGTTGGGTTTTACTACAGATTAAACTGGGGATATTTAGATTGTTTTGAACCTCTTCTTAGAATCATAGAATTATTTTGGTTGGAAACAACCTTTAAGACCATCAAGTGCAACCATTAACCCAGCCCTGCCAAGGCCACCACTGACCCATGGCCCTCAGCACCACATCTACACACCTTGGAAAGCCCTCCAGGGATGGGGACTCCACCACTGCCCTGGGCAGCCTGGGCCAGGGCCTCACAACCCTTGCCAGCAAGAAATGGGTCCCAAGATCCAATCTCAACCTCCCCTGACACAACTTGAGCCCATTTCCTCTTGTCCAATCACTTGTTCCTTGGGAGCAGAGACCGACCCCCCTGGCTCCAACCTCCTCTCAGGCAGTTGCAGAGCCAGAAGGTCTCCCCTCAGCCTCCTTTGCTCCAGGCTCAACACCCCCAGCTCCCTCAGCTGCTCCTCCTCAGACTTGTGCTCCAGCCCCTTCCCCAGCTCCCTTGCCCTTCTCTGGACACGCTCCAGCCCCTCCATGTCCTTCTTGTCCTGAGGGGCCCAGAACTGACCCCAGGATCTGACGTGGCCCCTCACCAGGGCCGACTACTTTTCATACTGAGTTTTCTTTTTCAAAACCTCTTGACACGTCACTGTTCTCTTCTCTGTCTTTATATTTACACCTATTCCTTACACAGATCTTTGAACAAGATGTGCAGCCTGTTCTTAGTCTAGCAGGTTTCCTGTTTCCTTCCTTCATCTCCTCACCATCATCATCTGCTGGGCTGTCTGTGCTTCAAGCCTGAGGAGGAGACAAAGACAATACCGGGCAGATTTGGTGTAACCCATGCAGATACTTCACAAAAGACACATAGACTTTCTCTCTGAAGTCAAATGAAGCACTGTAGATGCAAAGAGGACCAGAGGTAGATGAAATGGCATTATCTCCCCGAAAGAATGAAACAATTGCAAAAATTCAAACTATCAGTATTTTAGAAAAAGTACCGAACAATTTTCATCCATACTTTGTGCTCTATCAAAGCACCTAAGGGTTTCTATTTATATAAAAATTAAATCTAAGAGTATTTACCTGTGCACCTGTAAATCTGTGCCATGCACAGTGTGTTCCTGGCATGACTATTGAGTTGCTGTCAAGAACAGGCTGCCCAGGGAGGTGGTGGAGCCACCATCCCTGGAAGATGTGGTGCTTAGGGACATGATTTAAGCATTGAACAGGTAGATGAAGGTTGTGGTGGGTGGATTTAGGTCATGGTTGGACTTGATGATCTCCACGGTCTTTTCCCACCAGGATGATTCTGTGATCATTAATGACATTCACTTTGGGATTTTGGGGACCAGATGTCAGAGTGGTGCTTTGGATTTTCCAGACCAATATCAGTGTTCTTCCCTAGCCCAAACTCCCTGCAGGTTGGTACTTCTTGGTGCAAGGCAGGTTGTAGGACTAAACCTTGCAGGGGTAAATATTATGGCCAAGACTTGGTAGGATGCTGAATTTGAGCCCTTTGTTGGTTTCCTTTCTTCTTTGCCAGTTGGTGTCCTTTGCTAGTAAGGTCCAATCCTGCAGATGCTCCCCAGGCCATACTCCTACATTTAGCTGAAACAATAAATATGAAAGACAAAATTTGCCAGCATGTCATTAAGTTACCAAACAAGACCCACAGTAAGCTTTTAAAACACATAAGGACTTTGAAGCTTTGGATTGATGGAAAGTGAATGTGAATTTGCCTCTCACATGTGTTCAGACTCCTTTGGAAGTGTTCCTTTTCTCCTCAACCAGCCACATGCTTTTTGAAAAGACTGACTCACCTTGGGTTGCTCTTTCAGAAACCAGTGTTTCTAACCAAGGACTTGAGGATTTTCGAGTCTTCTATTAATCCAGTTCTTTGATTTCCTTCTTTCCCTCATTTCTTACATGAGGGCTGCTTTTCATCCAGCCAAACATCTAGATCACCAAAGAAGCAAAGACATAGCTTGGCTCCATCCCTCCCAAAGCAGCTCCTGCTGACCTCACTTCTTTTCTCATAGAATCATACAGTCATAGATTGGTTTGAGTTGTAAGGGACCCTAACGATCATCTAGATCCAACCCCCTGCCATGGGCAGGGACACCTCCCACTAGACCAGGTTGCTCCAAGCCACATCCAACCTGCCCTTCAACACTGCCAGGGATGGGGCAGCCACAGCTTCTCTGGGAAACCTCTTCCAGTGTCTCACCACCCTCACAGCAAAGAATTTCCTCCTACTGTGTAACCTAAATCTCCCCTCTTCCAGTTTTAATCCGTTCCCCCCTTGTCCTCTCACTCCCTGCCCTTGTCCAAAGTCCCTCCCCAGCTTTCCTGGAGCCCCTTCAGGCACTGGAAGGTGCTCTAAGGTCTCCCTGGAGCCTTCTCTTCTCCAGGCTGAATAACCCAAACTTCCTCAGCCTGTCTCCAGACCAAAGTTGCTCCAACCCCCTCATCATCTTTGTGGCCCTACTCTGGACTCTCTCTGAGTGAAGATCATCCACTGACTTGACCCTGCAGCCTACCAGCACCTCTGACTCTTCATTTCTGACGGGAAAGGGGATTTTTTCATTTCATCTATGGCTCAAACCTTGCAGCTCAGATGCCAGTGAGTTGCCTGGAGCCCTGCCAGGTGCTGTTGGCTGGCTGTGATGCTATCTTCCTTATCGTTAACGGCAAAAAAAGGCAAAACAAGCCCAATGTTGTTGAACTTTTGTGGTGGGGGAGTTCTTTCTTGCAGTTCGGTCCTACATCTGTTCATCGGACTTCCTGTGGTTTTTCGTCGAATCGTCTGAGTGACGGCGCAGACAGTCTGCAAAGTTCTTGGTCTGTCTCGTTCATACCACTAAATCTGACTTCTGCTTTGCCTGGCAGAAGAAAATAAGATAGGGTGCTGTGGTGGGTTGATTCCCCAGAGCTGATAAGCAGTGTCTGTGTTGGAACTGGGCAGGTCAGATCCTTGGGTTCCCTCCGGCTCGCAAGTTTTCAAGTACTGACTCAGGTTGGTTCGTTTGAAATTGCCTGGGGTTGTCTCTGCTCTGGTAGTGACTGGAGGAAACTGCAAATATTGGCTCTGCTGGAGCTGTTTATGTCAGGGCAGTGAGTTGAAAACCTGAAATAGCAAAGAGAGGGGGTAATGAAGAACTTGTACATCGTTCAACACCATCCAGGTGAATGAATGGGGCTGTGAAGGAAAAAAGGGTATCATAGAATCCCAGAATGATTTGGGTTGGAAGGGACCTTAAAGACCATGTATTTCCAATCCCCCCTGCCATGGGCAGGGACACCTCCCACCAGACCAGGTTGCTCCAGGCCCCATCCAACCTGCCCTTCAACACTTCCAGGGATGGGGCAGCCACAGCTTCTCTGGGCAACCTGGGCCGTTGTCTCACCACCCTCACAGCAAAGAATTTCTTCCTAAAATCTCATCTCAATCTCCTCTCTTCCAGTTTGAAACCATTCCCTGCATGCCCTTGTCCAAAGTCCCTCCCCAGCTTTCCTGGAGCCCCTTCAGGCACTGGAAGGTGCTCTAAGGTCTCCCTGGAGCCTTCTCTTCTCCAGGCTGAACACCCCCAACTCTCCCAGCCTGTCTCCAGAGCAGAGCTGCTCCAGCCCTCTCATCATCTTCTTGGCCTCCCCTGGACTCGCTCCAACAAGTACTTTTGCACTGTGCTCTTCAATAATTTTATCTTCTCGATGCTGCTGGTGTCAAGAGCTTGGCAGAGTCTCAGGTAGAAGCTGCATTACAACCATCACTGGGGTAAAGTAACACATCCCTGTCTAGCTTCCCTGTAGGCCCTCTTCATGATTTATCCCATGCCAAGACCTTTCCTCTATTATTAGGACCATTTAAGGTGCCTCAGAGTGGTCCCTATTTTCAGAAAGTGCTAAAAATCTGTCTCATCTGGGTGTCCCCAGCTGGGGAGCAGATACTTCTGCAGGATTAATTTGGACCTAACAGCAGCAGAGCAAAAGAAAATGGATTTCTAGATTGCTGCTTTGATGTGCCACTTTGGGCATTTTGTTAACCATGATAAAACCCTCACCAGTGCTGGCTGGGGGGTTTCTGGGAGTTTTTGGAACTCCTCTGAGCTGGTTGTTTTGCAGCTCTCCTGAAATATTCATTTTATGTCATCTCGTGTCTGTCCACGGCACGTGGTGAAGGCTCCTGATCACTCATATGGAAGCTGAGCGGGCAGGAGATAAATGGCACAGAGCTGAATTAAACATTCCTTCAACCTGTCAGAAATCTTCGTGGCATTGGTCAAGCTTTTTGTGTGGGGTTTCTAACCCTTGCTGTTATAAATTGTTTTCAAGTCCCGAGCCCTCTGTTCAGAGGCACCATCAGGAAAAGATAATTTCTGCCATTACCGGCCTTCTTTTGATAAAGATACGTTTGAAATCGTGAATTTAATGGCAACGTGGATTATATCTCTCCTTAAAAATCTCATTATCCTTCTCTACGTGCCCAAGAGAAACCTGCAGAGGGTTCAAAGCATGTGTTGAGTGTGGAAGAGACCTGATTGCTGGGAATCTCAAATTGGTTCTTACATTGCCATGGTCCAATTGCAGTAGATGGCAACATTGATCATAGAATCATAGAATGGTTAGAGTTAGAAGGGACCTTAAAGATCATCAAGTTCCAACTCCCCTGCATGAGCAAGGACACCTCCCACTAGACCAGGTTGCTGTCTGAAGAAAGGCTTACTAATAAAATCCATGCACGACTCTTACTGCCTGAAAATACGAATTCAGTATGATTTATTTTATGCTGAGAGATGATGGGGTAGTAGGAGCCGAGCATCTCAGATGTAGCTGGAATTTCTACTACAGTTTTACCTCCTGTTTTCAAGCTCAAGAGGTTTGTTAAGCTGCATGAAGAGTCCAAAAAGTCCCAGACCAGTAGGACCATTCTGGACTCCTGCAGCGTCTGCAAATCCAGTCACTGTAACCTTGGACCCTGAAGGTGAAAAAAGTTCTCTGTGTTTCATTCAACTCAAATTAGGATCTTTAGTCTTTTTTTTTTTCCCCTCTCCTTCCCTCCCAGAAGGACTCCTAAGGACGTGCAGCCACCTTTGGGGGGAGGAATGACAGCTGTGGAAGGGCTTTTCTCTGCTAGGAAATGGTGCAGTGGTTTCATCATGAGCTTTAACCATTCCTTCTGCTGATGCAAAGCTGAATTGGGCCTGTTCGTGTCTACGCTGACCACAAGTCAGGAAACATTGAGGAGGGAAGTGGGGAAGATGACACTGAGGATAAGCAGAGTAGAATATCAGTTAAAAAAAAAAAAAAAGCAACTAGAAGATTCAAATTGACTTGATTGGAGGGAGGTTTAACCCACCGAAAGAATTGTGGTGTCCTGAGAGGAGGGATGGGGTGGCAGAAGGGGAAGGCAGGCATGGCTTGAGGACTCCGAGCTGAGATGGGAAGGACAGAGGATGTTCCTGAAAAGGGGGATCTCACAAGGCCAGTGAGAAAAAAGAAAACTTGGGCAAGAACAAAATAGAAAGTTACACTAAAGAGAGACTGTGAAGGTGCAGTGGAAGGGAGCTGGAGATGGGAGTAGACCAAGAGGCAGGAAATTAAAAATGAGGGTGAGTATGGGTGCAAAACACCTAAGAGTGAGGAAACAAACTGATGTGGAAGATAAAACAGGCTGGTCAAAACAGAGTTGGGGAGAGAGGTTGTAGAGAGGTGGTAGAAAATGGTTTATGGGCACAAAAGGGCTGTGGGAGAGCTTCTCCACCACAAGCTGCATGTCTGACACAGGAAATGAAACTTGCTGATGTACCTTTGAGGTTCTGGGCTTTGAAGTCAACAGGAGTTGGATGCAGAAGTGCCTTTAACAACCTTCTCTTTTAGCTGCCTTAGTTCCTTAGAGAGAACAGTGCTGGAAACTTTCCTCCTTCCCTTCCTGTTTGCTGTAAGGATGAGCTCCCCATGTGATCCAAAGTCATCAAGTAATGATGACAGCCACACCAATGGCCAAAATGGTTCCACCCAGGCTCTATATTGGCGTCCAGCTCAGAAGAGCTGGGGTGAAGGATCTGACCCCAACATAAGCCAAACCGTGGCAGCTCCAGAACGTTGGAGCATACTGGAAGGTGACACTGACATCTTCCTCAATCATAGACTGGTTTGGGTTGGAAGGGACCTTTAAAGGTCATCGAGTCCAACTGCCTTGCAGGGAACAGGGACATTTTCAACTAGATCAGGTTGCTGAGAGCCCACCAGAGGAGACAGCAGGAGGTTGAATGAAACTGCCCATGGAGACACGTTCCTCATGAAGGTACAGCTTTGTGGCTTGGAGTAATTGTGTGCTCCATGTTTGCACCAAGCTGCTCTGGTAACATCAGCAACACAAGGAAGGAGTAGAATAGTTTCCATGTCTTCTGCCTCCAAGAATACAAAGAACCTGGGTGTGTAGAAGTTAAATAAATAACCCTAAAAGCCAAGAAGTGCCTCTACAAAGGTGACTCTTCCACCCAGAAGGGTCATGTGCCCTAACACAAGGAAACAGGACACTGTGAGCTGAAGGAAGATGATAGGGGATCCCTTCATAATTAATGGACAAAGAAGCTTCTTGGCCCTGGCTTGTGCTTGTTCTCAGCGTGTCACACCATCAAGTTTATTCTTAGCTTTAGCCACAGCCTTATAAATAATAAAATGGGTCGTGTTTTAACTTACCCCAGTGATGGTTGTAATGCGGCTTCTACCTGAGACTCTGCCAAGCTCTTGACACCAGCAGCATCGAGAAGATAAAATTATTGAAGAGCACAGTGCAAAAGTACTTGTTGGAGCGAGTCCAGGGGAGGCCAAGAAGATGATGAGAGGGCTGGAGCAGCTCTGCTCTGGAGACAGGCTGAGAGAGTTGGGGGTGTTCAGCCTGGAGAAGAGAAGGCTCCAGGGAGACCTTAGAGCACCTTCCAGTGCCTGAAGGGGCTCCAGGAAAGCTGGGGAGGGACTTTGGACAAAGACATGGAGGGAATGGCTTCAAATTGGAAGAAGGGAGATTGAGATGAGATTTTAGGAATAAATTCTTTGCTGTGAGGGTGGTGAGACACTGGAACAGGTTGCCCAGGGAAGCTGTGGCTGCCTCATCCCTGGAAGTGTTGAAGGGCAGGTTGGCTGGGGCTTGGAGCAACCTGGTCTAGTGGGAGGTGTCCCTGCCCATGCAGGGGGGTTGGAACTAGATGATCTTGAAGGTCCCTTCCAACCCAGATGATTCCATGATTCTATAATGACCTGCCTGGAAGTACAGAAGAACCTGTAGCAGAACTGGAAGTGGCCTCCTGGATCCCAGGAGCCCACCTAGGGAGCCTAGTTGTGCTTCCTACCATTCTTCGTGGAGGAAGAGCATTCCTCTCCTGGAAGCTTCTACGTACAAAAAGTCTTTGAGAATTAGAGGGGGAAAAAGTCAGTTTGCCATAACACTGCATTTCTGAAAACATGTCACAGTCTGGGCTCATTCTTACAGCCTTTCCACTGGATTCTCCTGCTCAGGAGCTGAGAGCAATTAATAGGAAAATGCTTTTTAGGGAAAACTGGAATAGATTTGTCTGCACATGTACAAGCAAGAAGGCTTTTGTGGGGCTGCTAAAAATGGCACTTTTGTGAAGGGGTCACATGTTTAGTCGTCGTTAAGAGGCAAATTGAGTGTGACCAATGGTAAGAGGGCTGGATCCACTATGCCAAGGTAGCATTCAGTTCACAGGAGAAATTATAAATTGTCTCTTTATCCCATTAAATATTTTCCCTTCGGGTCTAATGGTCCAGTGCCTTCCATTCTTTTTTTTCACCAAACCTCTTTTTCCAGTGTTTACGTGGGCTACGTGTTTGCAAACAGACATGCAAACCTCCCCTCAGCTGACTTTGGTTTCTTCTTGCAGAAGTTCCCTGAGCTGAAGTTCAAGTATGTGGAGGAGGAGCAGCCTGAGGAGTTCTTCATCCCCTACGTTTGGTCCCTGGTCTACAACTCCGCTGTGGCCCTGTACTGGAACCCGCATGACATCCAGCTCTTCACCATGGACTCTGGTTGAAGGAGATGCTCCAACCAAGCCAACCCAACTCTGTCTTCTTACAGAAAATGAAACTCTGCACTGCGTGTTGATACGTGACCCCTTCCAGCGTGCACCCTCTGATCCCAAAGCTTACAGAGAATGAAGTTTGCCACTAGTTTACAGCCCAACGTCCATATTTTGGAAGCAGGTTGCCACCAACACGCTGGCAACAGACCGTGGTGGGAGGAGGAACTGATGACTTGTAGGCAACCTTGTATTTATAGTCCTATAACCTAGAGCTTGTTTGATGCAAATGAGGCCTTACACATGGGGTATGATGTTACTACCAACCACAAACCTGATTGTTCTTTTTCACTTAATGGGGTAAACGAGGAAAGAGCTTGTGGACTTGGGGGTTGGAAGCAGGATTTGTGGTTTTGTTTCTTTCAAGCCAGGCAGCTCCATTGGGTCAAGCTTCTCTATGGGCTGTTGGATTCTGCCATGGGTTGCTGGTTGCCCAATCCCCTGCTTTCCCTCACTTCCTTCCACTTTGGTGGCACTGCTGAGGCCACAATCGTTCCATTGGTGTCTCTGCACTATCACCTGAGTGAAGCAAAGCAGCTTATGAATGGGATTATTTCCCAGGCAGATTCAAACCCCTTGATTTAGATGTCAACATGTTTGTGGGAGGATTTTCCAATTTCATTTTTTGTTGCTCTTGTTGCTGTTTGACTGGCAAATACTCAACGGAGGCCTCAACACCAGCTTCAGAGTCAGCTCCCTTACAGACTTCTGGGCAAAAGTTGTTTTGGGAAATTGGACGTGTTGGGGGGAGGAGAAAAAGTCTCCAAAGAAAATAGTTATCAGATTGTAAAGCAGCCCCATGTCCTGTAAAACCATGAGTGATGGTGACAGTGCATCGTGGGGATCCTTGGCAAAGTTCTGTGTTGAAAATCCTCTGTTTGCTATTAAAGGTTTTATGGCAGAAGTAGAAATTTATCCAAACGTAGAATTACTTCTCTGGGTTGTTGTTGTTTTGGGGTTTTTTTTGTTGCTGTTGTTAGTTTGAAAGTGTCCTTTCCTGCTATACCTGTTTCTGCAATTGGAAGAACAAAAGAAATGGCTCGACCTGCTTTTGAGGGAACAGCTCCGTTTTCAAAACAAGGATCATTCCTTCTCTGGGGAGGCTTCTGGTGGTGCCCGTGGCACACGCAGCTGAACGCCCTCCTAATCCCACGTGCTGCTGTGTGGAGGACTGTCACCAGTGTGTTGCATGCCCAAAGAGAAATATCAAGGAATTCATTCCTCAAAATACATCACAACGTGCTCCAGCATGTTCTGGTTCTTGGCCTGAAGAACTGGGTGCGTTCGCTTTCAGACAGTCCCTCGAGTGGCTTTAAAGAGAATTTATTGCACCCTTTTTTCCTCCCCCCCCCCCCCGAAGGATACACTAGGATTGTCCTTCCCTTTGATCTGCTGATTTAGAGGTGGATGTTCAGTTGAGTCCTTCACCAATGGAAACGCTGGCTTAAAAAAAACCAACAAACAACACCACAAAACTTTCCAAATTGATTTAAATATGGCTACAAAGCAACATATCCATCCCAGGAGCTCTGAGGACTTGAAAATGGCAGAAGCTTTTGAGACAAGGTGATAGTAAGACTGGAGATACAGTTTTTTCCTAGGAAGAGATGAGAAATGATTGAGCTGCACAGAAGCTTATGCTGTGTTTTGGATTTTTTGGGGGTTTTTTTGGTCTTTGAGCAAAGGTCAAAGGGGAATGACTCCTCTTGGTTATTGAGTGATTTGTAATTTGGTCTTTATTAAAAGGCCAAGAGTGTTGGTGAGTCAGCAGGGCTGCCCCCAAGCCTTTGGAAAGGCCAGTCTGAAGATGCACTTTGTGAATTCTGAAGCTGCTGGGATGGCTCAGTTTTCATCTCACTTCAACCACCCTTGAGCACTTGGTCCTGCCCTGAGGTGAGCACCTGTACCAGAAGTGGAGACTCCACCACGAAAGGCTCAGCTGGAGCAGATGTTTTAGTGACCGGGTATCAAACTGGAGAGAACTTGATTTTTTTTTTTTTTCCTTGAAAAAGCTTTTTATAAAGGGACCAGGAAGCAGCAAGCTGATAGAAGAGGTCAAACCAGCTGCTGAATCAACGCAGGAGTCGTGTGGTGAATTCTTGCTCGCTGTCAGGATGACATGGAATGGAAGTTCTGAAGGAAAAGGGTTGTTCTGGTGGCATAATTTCCTCAGGTGGTGAATTAATATGCAATGCTGCCAGGGTTTGGAACAGCTGGAGTTCAATCCAAAGCCAAAACAGCAGAGCCAGACCAAGATTTATGCTAAAATTCATGCTAGCCCCATTGGTTCTCCCAAGACTTGGAGCGTGAGGTTTGGTGGTGTCCTGAAGTCTGCAGGTTGGCACGGTCGTAAATACTCTGGTGTCCTTCAGATCTGCAAAGTATCACCCTAGGGACCCTTTTCATGACTTTGTGTGACAGGTTTATTATGCATAATAAAAAAAAAAAGAACAACAGACATTTGAAACAGTAACTATGGGCTGTAGTTGTGTGTGTTTGATGGCAGAGCTGCTGCGTGGTGACGTTTGGCCAGCGGGTCTTGGTGTGGTCATCAGAGCTACTGTGCATGAGGTTTTGGAACGTTCTCAGTGAGGTGTGATAAAAATAACATCGTTTTATTTGTTGTGTTTAGTAGATTATTGTTTAAATTTGCACTTGGTGGGAGAAGGGATATGTGTGCTGTGATGTTGTGCTGAATCCCACCCAATGAAGGGCTCCTGCCAACTCAACCTCTATGGTGGCAATAGCCAGGAGGAGGCACTGGGAACATGGAGTCATGGGTGGGAGCAGAGGAGGGGCAGGATTGTCCTCTTCAGCCCAAGGCAGATGTGATGTTTAGCAGCCACCGCGTAGGCAGATGGTAGCTCCATGGGTTTGGGGGGTTGGGTGTGGTAACAGGATCTTGGCCTTGAGTACTGTGTCCAATTCTGGGGTCTCCAAAATAAGAAGGACATGGAGTTCCTGGAGGAAGTCCAGAGGAGGCCAGAGAGATGCTCAGAGGGCTGGAGCAGCTCTGCTCTGGAGACAGGCTGAGAGAATTGGGGGTGTTCAGCCTGGAGAAGAGAAGGCTCCAGGGAGACCTTAGAGCACCTTCCAGTGCCTGAAGGGGCTCCAGGAAAGCTGGGGAGGGTCTTTGGACAAGAGTATGGAGTGATGGGATGAGGGGGAATGGATTAAAACTGGAAGAGGGGAGATTTAGTTTGGATATTTGGAACAAATTCTTTGCTGTGAGGGCAGTGAGACACTGGCCCAGGTTGCCCAGAGAAGCTGTGGCTGCCCCATCCCTGGAAGTGTTGAAGGGCAGGTTGGATGGGGCTTGGAGCGGCCTGGTCTAGTGGGAGGTGTCCCTGCCCATGCAGGGGGGTTGGAATTAGATGATCTTTAAGTTTCCTTCCAACCCAAACCATTCTAGGATTCTGTGATTCAGCCTAGCCCAGACATGACGTTTAGGAGCCACCATGTAGGCAGATGGTGGCTCCCTGATTTTGGGGGGGTTGGATTGAGTGTGATACCAGGATCTTGGCAAGTATTGTTGCTCTGAGTGCTGATCAGTGGTGACACCATCTGTGTAGGCCACTTGAGTAGTGCTAGAGAGGGAAACCCATTGCATCAGGGTTGGGGAGAAGAAGGGAGGTCTGCTCTGTCCTCACTCAGAGGACCATCCCTTCCGTGAGTCTCCTCTGGGTTTGAAGCTTTCAGGAGAACAGGCAGGAAACCAAGTTGCTGTGGAAGTTGTTAGTGAAGCGGTGGTTGTGCACGTGAAGCCTGATGCACATGTCCCTGATGAGGGAGAAATTGTCCTTCCTCTCTTAATTAAGAGAAACTCTGATCTCACTATGAAAACGAGGTGGTGGGTTGGAAGCCACAGATGAGTCAGGCAGCATTCACTTTGGCAAAAGCAGTTGAAAAACCCTTCCAGATGGCACTTCTTGACCCTACTAACCTAAAACCAAAGAGTATTGGGCAAGCTGGGGGGGGGGGAGATGTTTGTGTCTGCTGGATTGTTGATCTACCAGTTAAACAGGAAAGGAAGAAGCAAACAACCCCCCTCGCTGCTTTGGAAACTCTCAAGCTTTTTGTCCAACCTTTTCTACTTGGTAGCTTGGTTTTATGCTTGCGTACATTGTCTAATGCCCCCAGCTGAAGGTCAAATGGCATCTTCTAGTTAGTCAACTCCAGGCTCTCTCCTGATTGATTGGGTTCAGTCAGCAAAAACTCTGGCTCCTGTGTTTGAAGAGCAGGAGTTTTCTCTGCAATTGCACTTCTATAATTGTGGAATCATTGAATCCCAGACTGGTTTGGGTTGGAAGGGACCTTAAAGATCATCTAGTTGCAACCACGCTCCCATGGGCAGGGACACCTCCCACTAGACCAGGTTGCTCCAAGCATCCAACCTGCCCTTCAACACTTCCAGGGGTGGGGCAGCCACAACTTCCCTGGGCAACCTGGGCCAGTGTCTCACCACCCTCATAGTGAAGAATTCCTTCCTAATGTCCATCCTAAATCTCCCCTCCCAGCTTCACTCATTGGCAGGGCTTTGGCCACCTTACCTATTGAGCTTTAAAAGTTTGTACCATGGGTACCCATAATGCTTCCAAATTCAGGGTCCCAGCTGCTTCTGGTTTTGGGTTGTTGTTAATTTGGTGTGTGTGGGGGGGTGGATATTATAATAATTCTATATTGTTTTAACAGACTCTACTAACTCACAACTAGGAGTGGTTAAGGTAACAGCCACCGCGGAGTGATCAGTCTGAGAGGAAGGAAATGTTTACTCATTACATGCCTGTTCATAGTTGTGGTCTCCACCCCCTCCTCCCCAAGCCCAGATGGAGATGCAAAGGTCCAGATCAGGGCAGCTACAACCGTTTGGGGAGGCCTTGCTTGTACTAAAAGTTGCAGGAAGGTTTGTATCTTGGAGGTTTCTCCAGCCAGTATTATTGGGGTAAATTCTTTATCGAGCACGTACTCGCACCCAAAAGGCCTCTAGAGGGTTCTTAGTTCTTTAATTACACAACAGGTCATCCATAAAATTGTGAGGAAAAAGATTATCTAGCTGCTTCCTTGATAAGCTGCAGTCAGCTGGTTAGGCAGGAGTGATGTTCTCTTCAGCTCCATCTGAGCTGGCCAGCAGATCCATCTGCTGGATCCATCCACACTGCTCCATCTTGACCATTACAAACTGGCTGGGGGCAGCCAGTGGGGTTTCCTGCCAAAGAGCTCTTTGCAGCAAATGGAGCATCTGGACAAGGAAGCATCAGCTCCTGAACATCTTCTAGCAGAAGCCATGGGGGCCATGAGAATCATAGAATGGTTAGAGTTGGAAGGGACCTTAAAGATCATTGAGTTCCAACTCCCCTGCATGAGCAGGGACACCTCCCACTAGACCAGGTTGCTCAGACCCCCATCCAACCTGGGCTTGAACATCCCCAGGGATGGAGCCTCCACAACTTCTGTGGGCAACCTGTTCCAGTGTCTCACCACCCTCACAGCAAAGAATTTCCTGCTGATCTCTAACCTAAATCTCTCCTCCTGCAGTTTCAAACCATCACCCCTTGTCCTGTCACTAGGTGCTCTTGTAAAAAGCCCCTCCCCAGATTTTCTGTAGGCCCCCTTCAGGTACTGGAAGGCTGCTGTGAGGTCCCCCTGGAGCCTTCTCTTCTTCAGGCTGAACAACCCCAACTCCCTCAGCCTTTTTTTCATGAGAGCTGCTCCAGCCCTTGGATCATTTTCGTGGCCCTCCTCTGGACATGCTCCAGCAGGTCCACGTCTTTCTTGTGATGGGGGCTCCAGAGCTGGACACAGTATCCCAGGTGAGGTCTCACCAGGGCAGAGTAGAGGGGCAGAATCACCTCTCTTGATCTGCTGGCCACACTTCTTTTGATACAGCCCAGGATGTGGTTGGCCCTCTGGGCTGCAGTTGCACATTGAGCTCTTGGTAAGGTGCAGATGTCTCTTGAGACTAAATTCTGCAGTGAAAGATGTCCCAGATGTCACAAGGTTGGTTGACTGGGTTGTTTTGGCTGGGGTGGGCAATTATTTTGGGCTTGGCTGACCTGTAACTCTAGGAATTACTGGTTCATGGTGCCTTTGCACAGCTCATTCATGACATTCAGATTCCAGAGAATTGCCCTGGGGGCATCATGGCGATGGTACTGGGCTTCAGGGAAAGGATCATGGAAGCAGGACCTGTGGGTGGTAGGACAAGGGGTGATGGGTTTAATCTGAAAGAGGGGAGATTCAGACCAGAGAGAAGGAAGAAATGTTTTACACTGAGTGTGGTGAGACCCTGGCCCAGGTTGCCCAGAGAGGTGGGAGATGCCCCATCCCTGGAAACATTCCAGCTCAGGTTGGACGGGGCTCTGAGCAGGACGGGTTGGACGGGTCTAGTTGCAGATGTCCCTGCTCACTGCAGGGGGGTTGGACTGGATGGCCTTGAAAGATCTCATCACACCAAAGCAGTTGATGATTCTATCAAGCACGGAGTTTGCCTTTTTAGCCCTTCCAGGAAAGGAACCTCTGGGGAGGAGGTCCACAGGCTGCTGCGGCATCAGGAGTGGTCCTTCTGGTGAGACACCAACCCACCAATCATTCATTCTGCTGATACCACTTCTGTTATCAGAAGACAATGATATTTCCAAGACAAAAGGGCAACTCAGTTGACCTGCCAGCAGAGCTGTGCTTCCTGCAATGACTCCTTAGGAGCAGGGCAGGGAGGTGCTGTGGTCATTGATTTAAGGTCGTGATGGGAATCGCTGCACAGTTGCGTGAGCTGGGATCTCTAAAGCAGCAGCACATGAGCTCCTTCATGTGTCCCTGACTACAAATGTTGACATCCCTTCACTGGGAAGACCCTGCACGACTCTGGAGTAACAGCATTGGAAGCACTTTGCTCTTGGAGAGTTGTTAACCCTGAGCTGGAAAACTCCAGCCGAGATTACGGCACAAAAAGCTGGTGGGAATTTAATCACAGGGGCCAGGTCAGTGCTGGATGGATGGATGCTTTTCATATCATAGAGCCATAGAATCCCAGACTGCTTTGGGTTGGAGTGGACCTTACAGACCATCTAATTCCTAACCCCTGCCATGGGCAGGGACACGTCCCACTAGACCAGGCTGCTCCAAGCCCCATCCAACCTGCCCTTCAACACTTCCAGGGATGGGGCAGCCACAGCTTCTCTGGGCAACCTGGGCCAGTGTCTCACCACCCTCACAGCAAAGAATTTCCTCCTAATGTCTAACCTAAATCTCCCCTCTTCCAGTTTTAATCCATTCCCCCTTGTCCTCTCACTCCCTGCCCTTGTCCAAAGTCCCTCCCCAGCTTTCCTGGAGTCCCTTCAGGCACTGGAAGGTGCTCTAAGGTCTCCCTGGAGCCTTCTCTTCTCCAGGCTGAACACTCCAAACTCTCTCAGCCTGTCTCCAGAGCAGAACTGCTCCAGCTCTTTCATCATCTTCGTGGCCTCCTCTGGACTCACTCCAGGACCTCCCTGTCCTTCTTATGTTTGGGCCTCCAGAATTGGACACAAAGTGGACACATATCTTGGGGCTGTGCTGCCTCCTTATAAAGTAATTACTTCCAGGTTGAAGGTGCTGCTACCACCCACGGCCTGTGCCAGCACGTGCCATGTCCTCAGATAAATGAGGATGTCACGATCAGCAAATCCCTTCAAATCACAAATCAGATACACCACCGAGCTGCCAAACAGGGACAATTTGAGTGAGAGATTTCAAGAAGAGAGAGATTTTATTATTTTTTTTTCCATGCTGCAGAAGCACACGGCGTGATCCTTCATCCTCACTTGAGAAACTGTCTTAAAGTCAATCCAAACTGAATCTGTCTTGGCAGACGGGATGAAATGTTCAGCTGCACGTAAAGGTTTTGCCAGCTGTCTTGGCAAACTAAGTGGCAGGCTTCACTCTTCCTTACAGGCACTTTGTGCTGCTGAAACCCCCAAATCCGATGGCACTGGGAGAAAACTGGAGGTCTTGGAGTGTCTGGAGAGGAGTGACAGAGTGGTGACAAGCTCAGTGACGTCGTCGGTGATGCTATCGTGGCCTCGCCTCCTGTTTATGAAACACCACACAAATGCTTTGCAAAGAGCAAAAGAGCTTATTAAAAACTGGCAATTTAAACTAGGAACAGCTGTCCTCATCCTGCTGCTCCTATTTTTGTCCCTGAAGCCATTGTCAGGGTCTGTCCCCTCTCCTGGCACCATTCCTGCATGGCTGTTTGTGGTGCTCCCCTCCCCGTCAATCCTGCCCAGCAAGGATGCTCTGGGTGCAGTTGACCTAGGGGTGCTCAGCCCCCTCAGAGCTGTTTCAACCAGGGAATAATGGGAATAAACCATCCAGGGATAAAACCAGATCAGGAAAGTCAAACCCTCTTCCAAACCGCCTGCTTGGGGACCACTGGTGGCCTCTTCAGGTGGAACCTGAACCAGCAAAACCCGTGGGGGAGAGGGACTGCACCTGGGATGGTGGCCCTGGGTGTCAGCGAGGTGAAGACACCTCACTGGTGAAATGGGGAACAAATGGTGGTCACTGGGCCTGAAAAAGTGGGGTTTTTTTTGCCTAACACAGACCCACGTGTTTGTTTTTATCATATTTTTTGGGAATTCTGCCTTCATTCCTTGATAGGGGATATTCCCTTCCCACTATATTTACTTGGCTGAGCTTCAGGTTAAATATTCTGCTGGGAGCCTTGTGTCTTGGATATGTCTCTGCAGTGCTGAGTGGAGAGGAGCAGAAGAACCATTTTCACCCTGGAACGAAGCTCTTTGTGATGGCTCCAGGAAAATAAAAACAACAAAAAAACCCACCTCAATTCCCTCCCCTCCAAGAAGAAGCAGCTTTTTCGTCTGCAACCTGGCAAGTTTCTCCCAACTGAAATTTAAAGTGAAAATTCAATTTCAGTTATTTTCTTTCTCCTCAATCAAATCTGGCAGGCGCCAATTGGCCTTTAAAAGGTCATCCTCGTAGCCCACAAAATATGTCATCAATATGTTGTTGACCTCAACAACAGCCATAAACTTTGGACTGCCTTTATCTCCTTGCTGGGCTTCTCCTCCTTCCTGACAGAGCACGTTTGGGCTGAAAAAGTGGCAGCTCCTGGTGAAGGTAGCATGGAGAGAGCTTCTAAAAACCCACCAAACCCTGTGTCCACAGTGATCCCAGAGGAACATGAACATCGCCAGCACCATACAAGGCAAGTTTGACCCTTGTCCTTCTTTCCTTGTCTTCCTCTCCTGCTTTGGTTTCCTGGAGGACATGTTAGCAGTTTCAGAGGCCACTTGCACATCTCACAGAAGCATTAGTGTAGGACGAAAGAAATTGAGTTTAACAAATATTGTCCCAGCTGTTTGGCCAGTTTTGGACTGGAAATCGTTTCTGGTGGAGCAGCTAGTCTGGATGGGAGGTGGATTTGCAGCATCTCCAACCCTGACATAGACCCAGAAGGTGTTTTCCAGTAGCACTTCCTTCACTCATCTCAGACTCATGTTTCTCTGCTGAATTAGGTGTGCTAGATGGGACGTACAACTGTACCAGAGTTACATCAGCACTCAGCAACAGCAAGACCAAGGGCCCCATGTCCAGGTCACTGTGGCCACCAGGAGCCCAGGGTGGCCTTGAGAGAATGAAGGTGACATTGAAAAGTGACCCTTCACTAAGGAAGAGAGGCACAGAGTTTGGCCCGTGGCTCCTCACAGCAGGGAAGAAGGTAGGAGGCTGGGGCATGGTGATGGGTGGGTTGATGCCACATTTGGAGGTACCACATTATCCCCTGGTGTGTGCTAGAGAGGGATGGCAAAGGTTCTTCTTGTCTTTGGGGAAGAAACAACCATTTTCAAGCAATACCTTCCTGCTTGTCATTGCTGCCTCTCTGCAGGCAAATGATAGTCCAGTGAGTAGGTGGTGGGGCAGTGCTGGAGAAGAAACCAGAAGCTGTGGTCTTGACCCAAAGAGCTAATAGTCACTGATCAGGAAAGGACTGAGAGTAGACAGACACCTTGGATGTATATGAGTGTATATATATATATATATAGTATGTCAAAATGGTGCATTGTTATTGGAGTTGGGGTTGTTCAGCATGGAGAAGAGAAGGCTCCAGGGAGACCTTAGAGCACCTTCCAGTGCCTGAAGGGGCTCCAGGAAAGCTGGGGAGGGACTTTGGACAAGGGCAGGGAGTGAGAGGATGAGGGGCAATGGATTAAAACTGGAAGAGGAGAGATTTAGGTGAGACATTAGGAGGAAATTCTTTGCTGCGAGGGTGGTGAGACACTGGCCCAGGTTGCCCAGAGAAACTGTGGCTGCCCCATCCCTGGAAGTGTTGAAGGGCAGGTTGGATGTGGCTTGGAGCAACCTGGTCTAGTGGGAGGTGTCCCTGCCCATGCAGGGGGGTTGGGACTAGATGATCTTTAAGATCCAACCGTTATCCATGATTCCATTATATATTACTCTATTATAATCCAGAAGATGACTCCCTTTCATGGCACCACCCTGCCTGTGGAAGGTCCATCAGTGGTGGCACACCACTGGTTGGATTTGGGTGGCTGCCCTATAGTACCCAACATCTACAAAGTGGCAATGTGTGAGCACTGACTGCACGTAGCATCTCGGCCAGGTTTGGGACAGGACATCTGGGGGATGCCATGCTGTTCCCGGGCTGGTTTCAGCCGTCCCCGAGGAGCTGGCCAGCAGGCCGGGGCTTCAGGAGGGCAGCAGGAGGGTGGCGGGGAGCGGTGGGCGGGGAGGCAGCGTGCCCTGGGGAATGAGGCTGCCGATGAGGGATTTACCTCAGCTCTTACCTTGTGCGGCGCATATGTTTATGTTGTGGCTACAAGCATGAAACGAGGGCAGATTAGTTGTGTTTGTGCAGCTGCCAAGCTCGTTGTTGTGACATTTCCATCTGCCTCCCCGTTGTATAACGCTCTGCTCCCGCTGAAATCCAAGAGCACGGAAGAAATCCCTTCCTTCCCCCCCCCCACGGTGTGAGAGAGAGCAGCCCAGCAAAAAGGGACTTGGGGGGGGGGGGGGGGGGGTACTGGTGGGTGAAAAGCTGGACATGAGCCAACAATGTGCACTGGCAGCCCAGAAACCACCCGTGTCCTGGGCTGCATCCCCAGCAGCGTGGCCAGCAGGGCCAGGGAGGGGATTGTCCCCCTCTGCTCTGCTCTGGTGAGACCCCCCTGCAGGGCTGGGGCCAGTTCTGGGGGCCCCAACACAAGAAGGACATGGAGCTGTTGGAGTGAGTCCAGAGGAGGCCACAGAGATGATGTGAGGGCTGGAGCAGCTCTGCTCTGGAGACAGGCTGAGAGAGTTGGGGGTGTTCAGCCTGGAGAAGAGAAGGCTCCAGGGAGACCTTAGAGCACCTTCCAGTGCCTGAAGGGGCTCCAGGAAAGCTGGGGAGGGACTTCGGACAAGGGCAGGGAGTGAGAGGACAAGGAGGAGTGGTCTTAAACTAGAGCAGAGTAGATCTAGGGTCAACATTAGGAATAAAGTTATTTACTGTGAGGGTGGTGAGACCCTGGCCCAGGTTGCCCAGAGAGGTGGGAGATGCCCCATCCCTGGAATCATTCCAGGTCAGGTTGGGCGGGGCTCTGAGCAACCTGATCTAGTTGCAGATGTCCCTGCTCACTGCAGGAGGGTTGGACTGGATGGCCTTGAAAGGTCCCTTCCAACCCAAACCAGTCTGTGATTTGATGATCTATAAGTTCTCATGCCGGGGCTGGCAGGGCCCTCGTCATCCAGCCCCGAAACCTTCCCTCCATCTTAGACCTGAAATCCCTTGTCTTGCCCTGTGCCCTTGGGGCTGCTCTGCCACCAATGGAGACCAAAAAACCCTGTTTGCATCGATGTATTTCAGCATCATGAATGGCTCTGAGACGCTTTGAGGGCTGACAGTCATCTTCAGGTCAAAACAATTTGGGCCCTGGTTCTAGGAAGTCCTTATTTTCACCTCGCTGGTGTGCACCAGAAGCAGCTTTCAGCAAAGGCAGCAGTTGTTTGTGCCATGGTAGACCCTCACCCTACCTCATCCCCCAAAAAAGTTAGAGCAGGATGGAGAGCATCTCTGAAGCGTCCCACATCATGGCCTGCAGAGACCTCCTGGCAGTGGTTGGTAGACGCAGGGCTTTTTCTTCAGCTCTCCACAGTTGGGTCTGGGGTTCATGGAGTTGGTAATAGTGGCCTCCTACACCTTCTTCCCATCTTCTTGCCCCCAAGCCCATCGTGGACCATAAGGACCAGTAGTTGCTGAATGAATCCTCTTGACTTAAGGGATCTGGAAGAGCGTTTGTCACGCAGCACTCCCAGGAGAAGGCCAGATGGAGAGGAGTCAGGCTTGGGACAGGTGCACAGGGGTCAGGATTTTCTTGATGCCTTTCAAGTGTCCCGAGTGTCTTCCCTCACTTGCTTTCTCCTAACTTGACAGCCACCTTTGGGATGGCAAGTTGGTGGGGTGAGGCGTGGGAGATGATGAAAGACGGAGAGGTGAAGAAACTTGTACTGAACATATTGTTGGCTCTGGGCCTGCGGCGCTGGGCCCGCTCGAGGCCTTGCCAGGATGGTTTGTGCTGGGAGGATACGTGGATGATGACAGCCAGGTATTTCTTTGATGTCATTCTGTGTGTGAATCAGGAAGGTACGTGAAGTCCCGTTTCCCTGAACACCGTAGGACCAAGTAGGCTGCAAGAGCCTTGAGCCCAAGCCCGAGCCTGCCTGGAGCTGCTCCTGCACACCCCGTGGGCCTCCCCGCTCCCTCGCTTTCCCTCACGTTTCCCCAGCTCCCTTTTTTGGTCCCTCCCTGGCACTTCGCTGCCTTTCTCTTTCCTTTCTCATCCCTCCACACACCCCTTTGTGCAAGCAGCTGGGAGAAAGAGCCGTCTCTCCTCTGTCCTTTGCAGAGATTCCTAAGGAAATCGCTCATTTTCCAACCTAAATTTCCTGCGGGGGTTTGTGGCCTGCATGAGAGTTTTTGCTGGTTTGGCTTTCACCAAACAAGGGTGAGAAACTCTTCTTTCCTTCAGCCCCAAGGCAACGTAGCAAGTGGCCAGTGTGATGCTCCGCTTCAGTGAAACGTGTCCTCAGATCAAGGTGAGGACCCATGGCTGCACAACTCCAGCCTAGGATGCCATTTTAAAAGGGCGTGGAGCAATAGGACATGGGGAGATGGATTAAAACTGGAAGAGGGCAGATTTAGATGAGATCTTAGGAAGAAATTCTTTGCTGTGAGGGTGGTGAGACACTGTCCCAGGTTGCCCAGAGAAGCTGTGGCTGCCCCATCCCTGGCAGTGTTGAAGGGCAGGTTGGATGGGGCTTGGAGCAACCTGGTCTAGTGGGAGGTGTCCCTGCCCATGGCAGGGGGCTTGAACAAGATGATCTTTAAGGACCCTTCCAACCCAAACCCTTCCATTATTCTAAGGGGAGATGCTCTACAAGGTGCCTGTGTCTGTCATGCCCAGTGGAAAAGGTCACAGGCTCCTTACCACCACCACTGTCCCTTGGAGCTCTGCCCCATGGGATGTCCAGCCCACACTGCGTGAGTACCACAGCCCAAAGCATGGAGCAGAAGTCGTCAAAGAGAGTTTACCTCTGGAGTCATCCAGCACTTGTGATTAAAAAAAACCCATCTTGGGGTGGAGAGGAGGACTCAAGGAGATGTTTGCAAAGACCAATCTGTCCAGAGGCTGCCAGGACTGGAAGGAACATTCTGTTAAAGCCATGCTTGGACATCTCTCTGGATGGATGCTCAGAGGGCTACAGGGACCAACAACTGCAGCAAAGCAGCGTGGGAGAAGAGGGAATTTATTTTGGGGAGAAACAGGTACCAAACCTGAGGGTCTGCACCCACCAAGAGAAACTGATGCAGGGGACATCCCACACGATGTCCCAGTATAGGTTGGGGGCTGACCTGCTGGAGAGCAGTGTAGGTGAAAGAGACCTGGGGGTCCTGGTAGACAGGAGGATGACCATGAGCCAGCAATGTGCCCTTGTGGCCAAGAAGGCCAATGGCATCCTGGGGTGCATTAGAAAGGGTGTGGTTAGTAGGTCAAGAGAGGTTCTCCTCCCCTCTATTCTGCCCTGGTGAGGCTGCATCTGGAGTATTGTGTCCAGTTCTGGGCCCCTCAGTTCAAGAAGGACAGGGAACTGCTTGAAAGAGTTCAGCGCAGAGCCACAAAGATGATGAAGGGAGTGGAACATCTCCCTTATGAGGAAAGGCTGAGGGAGCTGGGTCTCTTTAGCTTGGAAAAAAGGAGACTGAGGGGTGACCTCATCAATGTTTACAAATATGTAAGGGGTGAGTGTCAGGGAGATGGAGTTAGGCTCTTCTCAGTGATGACCAGTGACAGGACAAGGAGTAATGGGTGCAAATTGGAGCATAGGAGGTTCAAGGTGAATATCAGAAAAAACTTTTTTACTGTGAGAGTGACAGAGCACTGGAACAGGCTGCCCAGGGAGGTTGTGGAGTCTCCTTCACTGGAGACATTCAAAACCCGCCTGGATGTGTTCCTGTGTGATGTGCTCTAGGTGACCCTGCTCTGGCAGGGGGGTTGGACTAGATGATCTTTCGAGGTCCCTTCCAACCCCTAGGATTCTATGATTCTATGATTCTATGAAACCTAGGGGGGGTAGACTCTCAGGAGATTAAGTAACCCAGATTTCTACCATGTGTTTAGCATGAGATTGTTCTTTTTCTGGGAAAAAGAAAAACAACAACAACAAACAACCCCAAAAAAACCTCCTTTTGCAGCATCCATGTGAGCACAAGAGGAACATAAAAAGGGACGGGTCTTTTTTTGGCCGCCGCAGCGTCTCAGGACTTCTGACACATACCCAACGAGAGACAAATGTGGTGGGGCTGATGCTGACGCCACTGTTGGTTACCCCACCGGGATGAAGGCGGGAGCTGGGGGTGGTGACCAGCAGACTCCCACAGCAAGCAGCCCAGTGGAGATGGCTGGTGTCCATTTCTCTGCGCAACGGGCGCCTGCAGCTCCGTCCTGGAGCAGCGGATCATCACCCGACACTCGGCACGTCTCGACGCACCCGCGCACAAGGGCGAGACATCTGGACGTGCTGTACCAGAAACAAGACGCGGGCAAGTCACGCCCCTCCAGATAATCCGTTGTTCAAAGTGAAAGCTGGCCACAGAAATTCGGAAGAGGGGGTGGAGGACTCGTTATGCTTGGAAACTATTTAAATATGTCAATACTAAGGGAGCATAATTACCACTCAAGCAATTCCAGCAAACAAGCCAGTAACAGCGCCTGCTTTACGGGAAGTGCATTTCCTCTTGGCAATCTTCTGGCTGAGAGTTAGTGAGCACACAGCTCTCCTGCTTCCCTCCATCCACTTCATCACCAGCACCATCAGGACCAGCATCTTCCAGTGGGACGGAACTGCACATGGGAGACCGTGCTGGTCAGTGCAGCCCACTTGGAAGTGATGCCCTAAACCCTTAGCAAGGTTTGCTGTGGGTCCGAGGACACTGGGCAGCTCTGTGGTGCTGAAGGGTCCCATTCCATACTCTTCTTGGGGTCAATGCTGACCATCATTTCTGTGATCAAGGTCGCCAGGAGCAGCTCAGTGCTGCTCTGCTTCCCCAGAGCATCTCCCAGAGCAGCCCTTGCAGCCACAGAGGGAAGAGTCAGAGGAAGGAGAGAACGGTGTTCAGTTCTAGCCTTATCATGGCAAGGAGGACATGGAGGGGCTGGAGCGTGTCCAGAGAAGGGCAAGGGAGCTGGGGAAGGGGCTGGAGCACAAGTCTGAGGAGGAGCAGCTGAGGGAGCTGGGGGTGTTGAGCCTGGAGCAAAGGAGGCTGAGGGGAGACCTTCTGGCTCTGCAACTGCCTGAGAGGAGGTTGGAGCCAGGGGGGGTCAGTCTCTTCTCCCAAGGAACAAGTGATGGGACAAGATGAAATGGGCTCTAGTTGTGTCAGGGGAGGTTGAGATTGGATCTTGGGACCCATTTCTTGCTGGCAAGGGTTGTGAGGCCCTAGCCCAGGCTGCCCAGGGCAGTGGTGGAGTCCCCATCCCTGGAGGGCTTTCCAAGCCATGTAGATGTGTTGCTGAGGGCCATGGGTTAGTGGTGGCCTTGGCAGTGCTAGGTGAATGGTTGGACTTGATGATCTTAAAGGTCTTCTCCATACCAGAATGATTCTGTGATTCTACAGTTCTGCTGTGGGTAAGGAACAGGACTCCCTACCCAGATCTCCTGACTCAGCTCCCAGCATCACCACTAACGTCCTGTGTTGTGCCGGGTGAGTTGCTTCACCCTTGGTGACGTTGGCTCCTGCCTTATAAAGCCCTTCTGTGGTCAGTGATGTGGCAACGCAGGGTCACGTTCTGGCTTGGGGAAGTTACTAATGGTCTTTGACTTCTTCTGTTTTGAAAACACTGAACCCAAAAGCGAGGTTCCTTAAGCCATTAGTCATCTAAGGAAACAGCTTTGGCAGCTTCCGAAAGCTGTTGAGAACCTTCCTGGGGCTTCTGGGAGGGAACAACCTCCCCCTTCCTACTGGGGGTACCTGGGGCTGGTACATGATGCAGGGAGATGCTGAAACTGGCCAATTCCCACCAACAAAACCTATCTCATGGCAAAGCTACCCTGAAGAGTGGCCGCCCTCACACCAAAAAACAATCTTCAGCCAAAGCGGTGGCAATTAACTCATTGCTCATTAGCTCAGGTCTGTATAGAATCCTTATTATTGAGTACAGCATTTCCCAGCATCCCTGTGTGTTGTGGAAGTGCTTTCATCCACGCTTTGCAGGCAACCAACCAAGGTTTTCAGGATTTATCCCAGACCACCCAGAAGACTCATCCATCTCCACCAAGATGTTGGACCACTCTCCCTTCTGCTGGGACCCAATGCTGGGTGACAACCAGTGGTTGCGATCCATCCTTCATCAAAGGCAGGTCCCAAAGTCCACGCGGGGAGACAAGATGCTCAGGTGAAGTGCTGGCATTTGGGTTTGGTCACGGGGCTCTTCACATTCCTCATTTTGCCACCACTTGGACTAGTTTGGAATTGGCTTGACTCAGCGTTGCCTGGGATATTTTTGCAAGCCCCATGTGAAGTGTGTGAGTGCTCGTTATTGTTCCCAACACATGGACCATGGAGCCTGACAAATGCTCCCCACAAGTGACGGGCACGTCCTCATGCAAATCAGATCTCAGGCTCTGGCCTACAGAAAGCCCTCTGTGATGGTGCTGGGCTCATGGGGGACATGATTTTTGCTGGGCAACCCTATTTTTGACTCACCCCAGAATTTCTCTCTGTGAAGCTCATGGTCCTGCCTGGTGCCCAATGGCTGCTGTGCCAGGTCCAGCCTCCCGTGCCCCAGCAAAGAGGTAACAGAGGGGCATCACCATCCTGGGACAGGGGCACCTGAGCTGAGCTGCTTCATTTTTCTCTGTTTCACCTTAAATTAAAAGTGTTGGCAAATGTTGTGCTAAATCCTTGCTGAAAACCCACCACTGGAACAGCAAATATTTTTAAAGCTTATTTATTTCCATTATATTTGCCCCACGTAGGGGGGTTGGCTCCATTCCCTGCATCCAGAAGATCTCCCCCCACTTCACAATCATGATTTTTCTGTCACATCCTTCATATAATCATAGAACCATGGAATGGTTTGGGTTGGAAGGGACTTTAAAGATCTAGTCCCAACCCCCCCCTGCATGGGCAGGGACACCTCCCACTAGACCACGTTGCTCCAAGCCCCATCCAACCTGCCCTTCAACACTGCCAGGTATGATGGGGCAGCCACAGCTTCTCTGGGCAACCTGGGCCAGGGTCTCACCACCCTCACAGTGAAGAATTTCCTCTTCATATCTCATCTAAATCTCCCCTCTTCCAGTTTTGATCCATTCCCCCTTGTCCTCTCACTCCCTGCCCTTGTCCAAAGTCCCTCCCCAGCTTTCCTGGAGCCTCTTCAAGCACTGGAAGGTGCTCTAAGGTCTCCCTGAAGCCTTCTCTTCTCCAGGCTGAACACCCCCAACTCTCTCAGCCTGTCTCCAGAGCAGAGCTGCTCCAGCCCCCTGATCATCCCTGTGGCCTCCTCTGGACTCTCTCCAGGAGCTCCATGTCCTTGTTGTGTTGAGGGCTCCAGAACTGGACACAATACTCCAGGTGGAGTCTCACTTGAGCCAAGTAGAGGGGGAGAGTCACCTCCCTTGACCTGCTGGCTACGCTTCTTTTGATGCAGCCCAGGACCTGGTTGGCTTTCTTCCCATCCTACCAGCCAATCCCAGAGCTGTAGCCATGTTTTCCTCTCAAAACAGTCCCAGCTCATGGCATCTGGTGGAGCCGTGGCTGCCTGTGGCCACACGCATTGATGGTGGTGGTTCCTCCAGCGGCGCGGAGCACCTCGTGCATTCATCTCCTCCCGTTTGCTGTAATTTGATAACATTAATGCTTGGAGCCCAGCCCACCAGAGCATATGGATGGCTTCCCACTTGCTCGAGGCTCCTGCTCTTTCTCCTGGCATGCTGTGACGTGGGGCTGGGCGCCCTAATGCGTGTGGGTTTGTTTCTTTTTGGGGGGGGGGAAGTCTCTTAATGTGGGTCATGAGCTCGGGAAGTCGGTTGTGGGAAAAAAAAATAATCTGCAAAACCTTGGAGGAGGCAACAGGGGAAGGTCCTTTCCATCAGGCTGTTGTGTTGCTCCAGGGTTAGAGTGATGATGGACCCTCACGGCCATCACAGCGACGGGTCCCAGTGAATTACAGTGAGTGATGGAGTTGACGTGAGCATTAACTTGGCACAGGAAGGACATGGAGCTGTTGGAGAGGGTCCAGAGGAGGCCACAAAAATTATCAGAAGGCTGGAGCAGCTCTGCTGTGAGGACAGGCTGAGAGTTGGGTGTGTTCAGCCTGCAGAAGAGAAGGATCTAGGGAGACCTTATTGTGGCCTTTCAATACTTCAAGGGGGCTTAGAAGAAAGATGGGGACAGACTTTTTAGCAGGGCCTGTTGTGATAGGACAAGGGGTGGTGGTTTTAAACTGAAGGAGGAGAGATTGAGACTCAATATATGGAAGAAATAATCTCCCCTGAGGATTGTGAAAGATTGACTCAGGTTGCCCAGAGAGGTGGTAGATGCCCCATCCCTGGAGACATTCCAGGTCAGGTTGGATGGGGCTCTGAGCATTCTGATCTAGGTGAAGATGTCCCTGCTCACTGCAGGGGTTGGACTGGATGGCCTTGAAAGGTCCCCTGCCACCCAAATCATTCTCTGATTCTGTTATTAAGGTCTGGAGAAGGCCAGTGCACCCTTAGACACCTGGATCCAGGACCACGACCTCCAACAGAGAGGGAAGAGCCAGAAAACATGACACTAACCCACAGCTTCTTTTGTCCGAGTTTCTGAATAACCTGGGGGGCAGAAAAGTGGGGGAAGATGGCTGTCGTATGGGGGCCTCTTCTCCTCTCTTCATTAAGGTGAGGGCAATCACTCGAGTCTGAGGGTTTAATTTTTAGCCAGCTAAAATTAGGAGAGATGAATCCCAGCCAAAATGTGCAACTTTTGTCCCTATGGGATTATATGATATTGCATCCCACCATATTGTCCTGAGAAAAGAGGTTTGTCTATGATGGGTGCTCCACCTTCATCACTCCTGGTGGCCACAGGGGATATGGACATGGGAAATTTGGGTTACTCCCTGCTTTGGCTGGACAACAGCGTCCTGCAACCATGAGCTCCTTTCTTGCCCTTTCCTGGTGGGACACGTGGCTCGGTCAGGATGGATCTTCTCAAGGTGGGACAAAAGTAGATGGTGGCTGAAATCAAGTAAGTTCCTTTAAATTCAAGCTCTGTTTGGAACAGCACAGCCAAACCTGAATGGAAATACCGGAGCTGGAAGCTTGAATCCTTCAAGATCAATGATAAAACTGCAGTTGTCTCTGGTAGGGCCAGAGCAGAAGGGAAAACCCAGCTGTGTTACAGGGAGTAATGTTCTCCTGAAGCAGTGGGGTCATTCAAAGGAGTGATTCCTGGCTGGAATCCCAACAGTGTTACACCTGGAGAGAGGACTGAGAGAGCAATACTGAGGAAGCTTGATGCTTCATGTCTGTTTTATGTGTTTGATGAAAAATTATCAAGGAACGAATGGGGAAAGCAGTTCTTCTTTTCTCTAACGTGTAAATGTTATCCCAGAAAATCATTTCTCTTCCCTGTAATAAATCTCGGGGAGGAACTTCTCTGACAGGCGTTTCGCCCCAGCTGTCAGCTGAGATAGATGTTTGGGAAAGATGTGGAAACAAAATAAGGAGATTTAAAAATAATCTAGATTCCGTTTCACTATCAGGCAGAATTTCAAGTGAGCCAAACCGTCCACATTTCATTGCCTGCAGACAAAACAAGGTGTAACCTCTATCCTTTCAGAAGCACTTGAGATGATTAAGAGAAAGGCTTTTGTAGGGCCTATTTCCCGGAATAAACACGAGCTTCAGCACCACCACGGTGAGCTCCACACCTCAGGACGTGAATGTCAGATGGACAAAAATAAACAGGGGCTGCAAAAAACCAAAAAGGCACCAAGGAAAGAGGATCTCCTCCTTTGGCAACGCAAGGTCTCCAGGGAGACCCACGGGTTTTTGAAGCAAATATTAACTATCCAGCTCTGCTTGGCCTCGGACACCCTTGGCCTGCAAAGCCCTGCTGAGGCAGAGCATCTTGCTTCTGTCATAATTTCATATGGATGCAGGCTTGGATTGGAACCAAAGAGCTCTAATGGAGATTAAACAACTCCACAAGCAGCTGCTCGACAGCGATATTAAGTGGAGACTGGATAAAGTTCTCAATGTAGATTGAACCGGGGAAGTTCTGCTAATGCACTTGAGCAGCAAAGGTGCACAGATGGCAACTGAAATGCTTAGGGAACTTCTTAAGTAAAATCCAGCTGAGCCTTATAAACAAATGTCCTTTGTGAAACTGGCATCTGAGGAGCGAGGGAGGGCGATTCTGTCTGAACTACTTTAATTAAAAGGGTATCTTTGCCATCAGGGACCTGCCTGAAGTGCGAGACGTTTCAATTATCAGTACCAGAGCAACAGCCACGTGGCTGCAGGGAGTGAAAAGGGAAGGTGGGATTTGCACGTGGCCCATCAGGGCTTGTTAAGGAAATGGCAATTCTGGTTGTTTTTTTGTTTTTTTGTTTTTTTTTTTTTTTTAAATAGAGAGAAGAAACCAGCTTTGTACAGTTCTATGGGGCAGGGGTGTTTTCTGAGAGCAGCGCCTTGCATCCATTCACAGAGGTCTTTGAAGCTTTTCAGACCCAACTGGTGAGGCTGAAGACCTGGTGGAGGTTGCCTCGCTTGACACGCGCACAACTAATGACAGAAGAAGGCAAGGGCAGCTTAGCTGGTGGCTTTGAACTCATGCAGATGCCTTCCAATTATTTAAATGGCCTGCTTAGATAAACATCAGCACCTGGGGATTGCCATTAATATGCACAAGAACAAATGTTCCACAATTTTGCCCCATAATTTATTCCAACCAGTTGGTCGGGGAACGCGGGGCTGTTGCCCTTGTGTCACCTTCAAGCCCAAAGCTTCGTGGGGAAGGGAGTTTCCTGGCCTGGTTCACCTGTCCATGAGCTCCTAGATATAAAGAAGGATAATTGCAGAGGTCAAGTGATCCTGTGTTTGAGGGGTCTGCAAGTGTGCTTCAATGCTGTTCCTCTGCAAGAGGTCATTAGCAGGTGACCTCTTATATTAATATTTCATTAGCATCCTTCCATGGCTGGTCTTTTCATAGGTTGGATCTCCTCATAGCAGAGAGGTTGGAACTAGATGATCTTTAAGGTCTCTTCCAACCTCAACCATTCTATTATTCTATGATTCTATGATCTGCTCTTCTCCAGTCAGAGCATGCATTTCACTGCCAGGTCTCCAGAAGTACCAGGAGGATGCTGCCTCCTGCAGCTCATGTCAACTTGACCAAGTCCCTCCTATGTCAGCACAAAGATTGGACTTGATGATCTTAAAGGTCTTTTCCAACCAAAATGGCTCTATAAGATCTAACCAGGTTCTTCATGAGGTTCTGCAGGTCTCGCTGCCCACGGCAGAGTTTGAGACCAAAGGGGTACCTAAGATGCGGAGGAGTAAGTGCTAATTAAATATAACTCAGCTTTTGGTCTGTGGCTCACCAGGACATCCAGACGTGGTCTACAACATGATCGCCACTCCCAACATGTATTATCAGGCAGAATTAGCAATTTGTCTCATTCAAAGTTCATGCCAGGAGACAAGGGCTTCCAGAAACAGGGTGGAGGCACGGCGGGCTGTTGCTGCCCAGCAATGAGCCAGCACTGCAGTCAAAGGCCAACGAGATGTTTCCAATATCCTTCAACTGGTGCTAGAAGGAAAAAAAAAAATAAATCTGAAAAGTCTTTGGGGTGCAATGTGAGCTGATTAAAAGAAAAATAAAACAAGGCACTAATTAACTGTGCTATTAAAGGTCCATCCACTTTGCTGGAGGAAAGAGCAACATCTTCGAGGATGGATGCTTGCTCATAAATCAGGAGGGCTTTGTTCAGCTGCCAGCTCCCCCACAGGCTGGCTGGGTGGTCTTCTGCGAGTCAAATCTCTTTAACCTTTGCTTCTCTAGCTGCAAGATGGGGAGGAAAACTATGTCTTCCTCTCTCCCCTTTCATGAATGATGAACTGCCCCCCCAAAAAACTGGAAAAAAGTAAAAAGTGCTGTAGAACTTGGGAGTGTTGCTGCTTTTTCTTACACTGCAAAAGCCAAAGTTCCTGGGCGAGGAGCCTTTTTCTGCTTTCTTATCACAGAGGTTTTTAAGACAGAGGGGATCCAAGAGAGGAGATGTGTCAGCTGTCCCCAAATCCTAACTGAGACCCCTTCCAAACTGGAGAAATTGGGAAGTCTTCCATCAGCAAGACGGTTGGCAGGAACTACGTGAAAACATCTGGGATCTGGTGGGGTTGCCTACAGGAGTGCCATGACCTGCTGCCTATGACAAAGAGGTTGAGGTTTGGAAGTCAAAAGGCCGTTGTGACTCCAGCTTGGCCTCCAAGGTGTCCTATTAGACATGGAGGCTGGGGAAATGGATGGAGGAGGAAGGAGAGATGTGAGCTAGAGCAAGTCCATGCTGGTGAAAGAGCAGAGAGAGGAAGAGCTGGTGGAAGCAGCATAGGAAGAGTAATAAGAAGGTACAGAAGACATGTGGGGCTAAACCCGAACCCAGTGGGTCATTGGTTGGACTTGATGATCTTAAAGGTCTTTTCCAACCAGAACAATTCTGTGATTCTGTACCCAGCTCCTTGCAGAAACAATGGATGGTCAGACATCAGGATGCTCATTAAACCAGATCAGGTTTCTCTGTGCCCACCAAGCCAGGGCTCACTCAGACTCTTTATTAGTTTACAGGTTTTCCTGGTCCAGTCTGGTTTTTAGTTCATTCCTTTTTACCTTGGATTATCTAGAAGAAGCTTTTCATGGAACAGCTTCGCTGAGATAGAGAGCGTGATAGATGGAGCCTGGGTCCTGCAGTTTGGTTTTTAGGGGGTTCCATCAAGAGTGTGGTCAAGAACATTGTAAAAAATAGTAAATCTGAACATCCATGGTGTCTGCCAAGTCAAGGAGCTGCAACTCAGAGAATCATTGAATGGTTTGGGTTGGAAGGGACCTTTAAAAGTCACCTAGTCCAACCCCCCTGCAGTGAGCAGGGACATCTGCAACTAGATCAGGTTGCTCAGAGGCCCGTCCAACCTGAGCTGGAAGGTTTCCAGGGATGGGGCATCTCCCACCTCTCTGGACAACCTGGGCCAGTGTCTTACCACCTTCAGTGTAAAACTTTTCCTCCTTACACCTAGTCTGAATCTTCCCTCTTTCAGTTTAAACCCATCACCCCTTGTCTGATCGCTACAGGCCCTACTAAAAAGTCTGTCCTCATCTTTCTTAGAAGACCCCTTGAAGTGCTGACCATGGAGGCTGCCATCCAGAGGGAACGGGCTTTGTTTTTCAAGGTAACCAGTCTAGATGTCATTTTACCACTTTTTCACCTTCATATTCTCATGCTCTCTTCTTAGAGTCCTCTGGGGGGAAATTCTGAGAATGCAATTTGGTATCTTTCCACCATCAGTCCCACGATGTGCTAACTCAAACTGCAAGGTGTCAGCCAACAGTAGGAGCACAACAAATACTCACTTCACTGCTGTCGTGGAAGAGTAGGTGTAATCTATCTGTTTCCTGAATTCCAGAAAATTGCTTTCCTCCTGCAGATGAGCCTTGGCAAAATGGGTCACTTCATTCCAAAAAGCCTGGCAGAAAGGTAATGGCAATTACTCCAGTGTCATGGCAACACATGCCAGCAGTGTGAGGATCTCAACATCTCCTCCCCGTGGTCCTCCCTTGGAAAATAAATTGTATTTTGAGCAGCACTTTAGCATGGAGGTTTCCTGGGAGCAGCCCTCCTGGGGAGGCATAACCCCCACTAACAGGTCTGCTGGATCTGGGGGGGGGCATCTCCAGCCATCCCCATTTGAAGCATCCTTCAGGCAGCTCTGCTCTGCCCACACCAGAATTACTGTCAGCAGGAGTTGGACAGCATCTCCCTGCCTGCTCTCCTGAACTTGCACAGAGCTTTTCAATCAAGCAGCCTCTGCAAGAGCACAGGCCCAACGTAGGATACAATCCTAGAATGTCTTGGGTTGGAAGGGACCTCTAAAGGTCATCTAGTCCAACCCCCCCTACAATAAGCAGGGACATCTCCAACTAGACCAGATTGCTCAGAGCCCCATCAAGCTTGAATGTCTCCAGGGATGAGGCAACCTTTGCAAGCCATCTCACACGATCAAGGGCTTGTTGATGGCCAGTGTGGGTGTGGGGGCTCAGGCTTTTGGCTTCTTCACGAGAGTAAATGTAAATTATCTTGCTAGCCAAGCTAATCCTATGGGAATACAATTCCTACAGGCTGTAAATTACACTGAGTCTCCAGGATCTCCAACTCACCCTCCCAAAAATCAGCTCTCTTGCCTTTAGCCGGGGCCCATCTGGGTGGAGTATGGGCGGATTCCCAGTGATATCATGGAAGGATGTGGGTTTGCCTGTGAATTCCTGTGTCTTCTCCTGAGCTAATTTCACTCTTTGTTTACTCTTATCAGGACCTCTGCAGCCAAGAATTAATTAGCAGCACTGCAGCGGGGTCCTACCAGTTCAAGGCACTGTACACACACAAAGCCAAGAAGATCTGCCCAGCTTAAAAGAATTTTTTTTAAAGGAAGCCATTACTAAGCACTATTACTAGTAAAAAAAATCAGCTCGTTATACCAGCAAAAATAAACACTTTGGTGGGGAATGTCTCTCCAGCTTCCCTGTGTAAAAGCAAGCTCTGGTAGTGGTTTGGAAGAAGATGCTTTCAGGCTGGAGAGATGGGCCCATGCCAACCTCGTGAAGTTCAACAGGGCTAAGTGCAAGGTCCTACACATGGGTCGGGGCGATCCCAGGCACAAACACAGGTTGGGCAGAGGATGGATTGGGAGCAGCCCTGAGGAGAAGGCCTTGGGGGTGTTGGGTGATGAGAAGCTCACCATGAGCCGGCACCGTGCTCTGGAGCCCAGAAACCACCCGTGTCCTGGGCTGCATCCCCAGCAGCGTGGCCAGCAGGGCCAGGGAGGGGTTTCTTCTCTGGTGAGAATCTCCTGCAGGGCTGGGTCCAGTTCTGGGGGCTCCAACACAATAGAGCTATTGGAGCGAGTCCAGGGGAGGCCACAGAGATGATGAGAGGGCTGGAGCAGCTCTGCTCTGGAGACAGGCTAAGAGAGTTGGGGGTGTTCAGCCTGGAGAAGAGAAGGCTCCAGGGAGACCTTAGAGCACCTTCCAATGCCTGAAGGGGCTCCAGGAAAGCTGGGGAGGGACTTTTGACAAGGGCAGGGAGTGAGAGGACAAGGGGTGATGGATTAAAACTGGAAGAGGGAAGATTTAGGTGAAATACGAGGAAGAAATTCTTCACTGTGATGGTGGTGAGACACTGGCCCAGGTTGCCCAGAGAAGCTGTGGCTGCCCCATCCCTGGAAGTGTTGAAGGGCAGGTTGGCTGGGGCTTGGAGCAACCTGGTCTAGTGGGAGGTGTCCCTGCCCATGGCAGGGGGTTGGATCTAGATGATCGTTAGGGTCCCTTCCAACTCAAACCATTCTATGACTGTATGATTCTATGATAAAAGAAGCGAGGGCAGCAGGAGGTGGGAACCTGATGATCTCCAAGGTCCCTTCCAATCCAAACCAGTCTGTGATTCTCTTAGTCTGATTCTATGACTTTGCCTTTTATTTTTGTTTGTTTGCTGAAGAGCTTTTCTACCCCCCTCCACCATGCCCAGTTCCGTAAGCCAGACCAGACATCCTCATTGCTCCCATTGCCTGGGGCGGCGGATTTTTTTCCTTTCGTGTTTTGGTTTTGTTTTTTTTTTTTCCTTTTCAGAAGGATAACAAGCATCCTAAACAGGGTGATACTGTATCACCCAGCGTTAATGCAGTTACTCGAAGGGAGGTTATTTGCTTCCTCTGTTTGCTCAAATAAAGAAATGCTCTGGAGATTAAGTGCTGTGCCACGGAGGCATCACTGTGGACACCATCCCCCGGCAGACACGTTCCCTAGATAAGATACATGGCAGCCAAGGCTGATGAACTACAGACTTCCACATGAAACTTCTACTAACTGCTGTTGCTACTAAAAATATCACCTAGCTATCCTTGCTAACATAAACGTTTCCATGCACAGATAACCCCCAAGCTTGGATGGATAACCCAACGGGTGGTGGGTAACTCTTGGAAGACGCCGGCCCGCTACGTACGTTGCTGTGATTTGCCTCCTATAGGCTCTTTTCTGGCATCCAACCATCAACGGGAGCTGGGACGCAACTGGGAGTAAATCCAAAATGTGTCCCCCAACCAAAAAATAAAAACCAAGTAATTTCTTTTTGGAATTTGTTTTAATGAGAAGAAAATCATCCGCAAATATTTTCACATCGTAATTTTCATGCCGACGAGAGCATTGGACCAAAATAATAGGAGACTCGTTTCCTTTTAGGAAACTAAATGAAAAATGAGGCTTGGAGAGAAGCTCACGAAGTCACCTTAGCTATCACACAGCTCTAGAAGAGGATTACCCACAGCAAACGGGGCTTCAGGAGCCCTTTTTCGTCATGGAAAGTGTGCTGGGAAGCTCTACATGAGCCAACCCTGGGATCAAAGCCCCCATCCCAGTGTGCTCCCACCTCAATGTATCTCCTCTAGAGAGAAGCTCCATATTCCATGTCTGGCAAGGAGAAAACCTTGGCCATAAAAAGGCTTCTGACCTACAGGAGGCGTTTATTTGGGTGAGAAGAAAGGACATTAAGTCATCATTTGCCAGACAAAATCAACATGGGAATCCAAAACCTTCTACAAAAGCCAGATGAGAAACTTCTTATAGAATCACAGAATGGTTAAGGTTGGAAGGAACCTTAAAGATCATCTAGTTCCAACCTCCCTGCATGGGCAGGGACACCTCCCACTAGACCATGTTGCTCCAAGCCCCATCCAAGCCCTTGAACACTTCCAGGGATGGGGCAGCTACAGCTTCTCTGGGCAACCTGGGCCAGTGTCTCACCACCCTCATAGTGAATAATTTCCTCCTAATGTCTCACCTAAATCTCCCCTCTTCCAGTTTGAAGCCATCCCCCCCCCTTGTCCCATCACTCCCTGCCCTTGTCCAAAGTCCCTCCCCAGCTTTCCTGGAGCCCCTTCAGGCACTGGAAGGTGCTCTAAGGTCTCCCTGGAGCCTTCTCTTCTCCAGGTTGAACACCCCCAACTCTCTCAGCCTGTCTCCAGAGCAGAGCTGCTCCAGCCCTTGGTTCATCTTCATGGCTTCCTCTGGATTCACTCCAACAGCTCCACGTCCTTCTTATGTTGGGGGCTCCAGAACTGTCTTCAATGACTTTTGATGACCCCGTGCTTCGGCCTGGTTTTGCATGGGATGGGAAGACCCCTTATGAGGCAGCACCACGACCGTAAAAACTGGGAAAACTGGGAAAACCAGCTCCTGAAGCATGAGGGAAAGAGGTGCCAGTGCTTAGGCACGCAGGAGTTCATCAGGTACATCTGCATGAAGATCAAATCGCAAGGTACATGCCAAAATCATGTACTGGGGCTCAGCACACACAAATCCTGGAATAAAGATAAGCCAGCCCAACCATCTGGATACATATGTCATACAACAATCTCTGCAATTTGCTCTTTGCTCTTAAATCCTCCTGTCCTGAAAAATACAATAAATATCAACTCCACTTTAAACAATTGTGGGTTTTTTCTACCACAAACATCTACACTGGAAAATCCTCGAGCGAGCTGTTGCTTTTCTATTCTAAATTTTAAAACAAAGCAGCAAGCAAAGAACAAACCAGACAACCTGGACAATTCAATTCCATAGAAATCAGTGCAGGTGTTTCTTGTTGTGTATTAAGTGTTCCTAGTAGACAGGTGAAAGAAAACATCTCCGTGTTTTGCCTTTGACAATGGGACTTGGAAGAAGCATTTTGCCAAGAAAGATCAGTCACATTATTGCTGGCAGTGAGGAGCACTCCCACGAGCTGGTAAATTCTTTACCTGCAGACAAGTGGCTCTTGAATAGGTTAAAAAAAACCAACCAACACAAAAACCCTATTTCCTGCCTTTTGAAGACCTGAAAGGGACCCAAAAGGATTGTGAAATGGCTGTGACTGAGGAAAATCACAGAATCACAGATTCACAGAACTACCAAGGCTGGAAAAGACCTTTAAGATCATCAAGTCCAGCCTATGACCAACACCACCACAGCAGCTAGACCATGGCACTAAGTGCCACATCCAGCCTTGCCTTGAACACCTCCAGTGATGGTGACTCCACCCTGGGAAGTCTATTCCAATGTCTGATCACCCTTCCATGAGGAAGTGCTTCCTAATATCCAACCTAAAACTCCCTTGGAGCAACTTCAGGCTGTGCCCTCTTGTCCTGTCACTGGTTGCCTGGGAGAAGATCCCGACCCCCACCTGACTCCAACCTCCCTTCAGGGAGTTGAAGAGAGTGATGAGGTCCCCCCTGAGTCTCCTCTTCTCCAGGCTAAACAACCCCAGCTCCCTCAGCCTCTCCCTATAAGACTTTCCCTCCAGTCCCTTCCCCAGCCTCGTTCTCTCCTCTGGACCTGCTCCAGCACCTCAACGTCCTTCTTGCAGTGAGGGGCCCAGAGCTGCACACAGGACTCGAGGTGAGGCCTCACCAGTGCTGAGCACAGGGGGAGAATCACATCCCTGCTCCTGCTGGCCACACTATTCCTGACACAAGCCAGGATGCCATTGGCCTTCCGGGCCACCTGGGCACACTGCTGGCTCATGTTCAACCAGCTGTCCACCAGCACTCCCAGGTCCCTCTCTGCCAGGCTGCTCTCCAGCCACTCTTCCCCCAGCCTGTAGCTCTGCCTGGGGTTATTGTGGCCAAAGTGCAGGGTCCTGCACTTGGTCTTGTTGAATTTCATGCCGTCGGCCTCGGCCCATCGATCCAGCCTGTCCAGGTCCTCCTGCAGCTTCTTCCTACCCTCTGGCAGATCAACACTCCCCCCCAGCTTGGTGTCATCTGCCAATTTACTGAGGGTGGACTCAATCCCCACATCCAGGTTGTCAATAAAGATATTGAACAGGACTGGGCCCAGTACTGATCCCTGGGGGACACAGCTGGTCACCGGACGCCAGCTGGATGCAGCTCCATTCACCATCACTCTCTGGGCCTGGTCATCCAACCTTCATCCAAACCTTCAGACAGCAGCAGCAGCAGCAAAAAGAGAGGATGAATGACCAAATTCATCCCACAGCCAACTGTTTCAAGTCACTAAGTTCAAACTGGAGATGAATTGCCCTCAGCAAAGCCAGGGCCTACAAGGTGTTGTGTTAATGAGTGCAGTGAAGGAAAAGCAGATATTAGGGTTGACACTGGTGGTGTGTATATATATATTTATATATATTTATATATAAAAAAATATGTGTGTATCTGTATATATATCTATATATAAATCTGGAAATAGCCACAACATTTCAGAGGACTGAAACCACAGATCTGGGGTAAAATTAACAAAGGTGCCAGCACGATACAGAAGCCTATTTCCCAACTTAAAACTAGTAATAATGATAATAAGAAAGTCTTCCAGTCTAGACTGGGAGTCTGGAGCCAAGAAACTCCTGTGGTCACTTTGTCCAGAAGAGGAGACAAGCTCCCCCAGAGCGTGGTGGTGTAAGAGACCTCAGAAAGGGTCTGTCTGTTGTGCATATCCTACAGTCACATACAACCAGGTGGTTACTTGAAAAGTTGTTTGATGTGTTGCTGCTCATTGAAGCCTCAAAGTCCAAGTCCTGTGCTTGTGGTGAGTACCAAGACTGGAATTCAGCTGTAGACGTGTCTCTGCCCTTCCTCCTAAGATCTACCACCTTCATTGCTCCCCCTGTCCTGGGCACTAGTGAAGCCCCACCTCAAATCCTGGGGTCATTTCTGGGCCCCTCAGGACAAGAAGGACATGGAGGGGCTGGAGCGTGTCCAGAGAAGGGCAAGGGAGCTGGGGAAGGGGCTGGAGCACAAGTCTGAGGAGGAGCAGCTGAGGGAGCTGGGGGTGTTGAGCCTGGAGCAAAGGAGGCTGAGGGGAGACCTTCTGGCTCTGCAACTGCCTGAGAGGAGGTTGGAGCCAGGGAGGGTCGGTCTCTTCTCCCAAGGAACAAGTGATGGGACAAGAGGAAATGGGCTCAAGTTGTGTCAGGGGAGGTTTAGGTTGGATCTTGGGAACCATTTCTTGCTGGCAAGGGTTGTGAGGCCCTGGCCCAGGCTGCCCAGGGCAGTGGTGGAGTCCCCATCCCTGGAGGGCTTTCCAAGCCATGTAGATGTGGTGCTGAGGGCCATGGGTTAGTGGTGGCCTTGGCAGGGCTGGGTGAATGGTTGGACTTGATGATCTTAAAGGTCTTTCCTAACCAAAACAATTCATTCATGGCTGACCTATCTGCCAGTAAAGTCAACATCAGGAAAATGAGGTCCATGCCACCATGGTCCTCATGGTGTAACACAGATCAAACCCAACTTTACAGGCAGGGACAGCTCAATCTTTAAAGCCGTTGTCCACCCAGCAAAAGTTGTAAATACTTTCAAGCTCTTCCTGGGATCAGTAGCACTTGAGGATGCTCAACCTCCAATGGGAACAAGCTTTTTTTCCAGGCATATTAAAAGTCATTTAGGTGATTTTTGGCATCTCATTTGAAACAATCCATTGGGTTCTTGCTTTGGCCATGTGTACTAGGTTTGTCTGGTGTTCCACAGAACACGAGGCTACAGCTGGAGAACTTACTCAATCCTTTGCTTCCCTGTTACCTCCCTCTCACCCATGATATTATGGAAATTCACAAGAAAGCCATGATTGGAGTTATTTATTATCTGTCAGTGTTAGCATCCTCAAAATCCTGGAGGATTTTACCCCAAGAGGTAGTGGTTCCTGCTCCATAAATGGCTTAACATCCAAGAGAAGGCCATGGACCAACATCATGGAAATGAAAAGAAAGCAAGTGGCCTGTTGAAAAGACTCCAGGTTTTATTGGCAGAGCTCACGTGTGTCAGCAAAAATATCCTTGCAGCAGTGTGAACTTTGACTATCGACCCAGGCAGGTAGGTCCTTCTGCTCTTCCAGCTCGTGCCATTTGGGAGACGAGCTTAAGTGACACAAGAGGAAGAGTTTTGAAGTCCCTAGCAGATATGTTCCCTAGCAAGGGGTATCTGGTTGCAATGGTGTAATTTTGATGGTAACACCTCTGAGCACAGACAAGAGCAGTTCCTACCCTACCTAGTGGAAGGTCTAGTGGGAGGTGTCCCTACTCATGACAGCAAGGTTGGAACAAGATGATCTTTATGGTCTTTTCCAACCCAAATAATTCTCTGGTTCTACCTATCCTCACCTGGAGAGCTAAACCTGCTGACAAGGCAGGAACTCAGAACTATTCACCTGGACCCACACCTGACTGGTGTTTGCACCAACGACCAAGTCAGTAAAAGGGCAGACCAGAGAAGCCAGAGGAGGAGGTGTTCTGTGGGTTCTCCATGAGCAGAGCTGCTGAGGGTAGGGAAAGACCTGATAACAACCAGAATGTTTTCTTGTGTCCTTTGGTTCCAGTGCAGCTACTCTTCTCTCTCTGCCATCCACATTACTCCATGAAGAAGTTCTGGATGAGCAAAGGGTAACTCACTCTTGGGTTCACAGGGGATGAACCATGTACCAGCAGGTAAGAGCAAGGCAGCAATTAGAGGTTAATATTCTGGCACCTATTATTATTATATTAATATTTTGTCCATGATGGCTGATAGGGGACCCAGAGATGGGTGTCACCTGCAGCGACATGTGAACTTATACTGAGGCAATCCCCACCACAAATACAGGTTGGGTGGAGAATGGATGGAGAGCAGCCCTGAGGAGAAGGCCTTGGGGGTGTTGGGTGATGAGAAGCTCACCATGAGCCGGCACCGTGCGCTGGAGCCCAGAAACCACCCGTGTCCTGGGCTGCATCCCCAGCAGCGTGGCCAGCAGGGCCAGGGAGGGGATTGTCCCCCTCTGCTCTGCTCTGGTGAGACCCCCTGCAGGGCTGGGTCCAGTTCTGGGGTCCCCAACACAAGAAGGACATGGAGCTGTTGGAGTGAGTCCATAGGAAGCCACAGAGATGCTGAGAGGGCTGGAGCAGCTCTGCTCTGGAGACAGGCTGGGAGAGTTGGGGGTGTTCAGCCTGGAGAAGAGAAGGCTCCAGGGAGACCTTAGAGCACCTTCCAGTGCCTGAAGGGGCTCCAGGAAAGCTGGGGAGGGGCTTTGGACAAGGGCAGGGAGTGATGGGACAAGGGAGAGTGGTTTCAAACTGGAAGAGGGGAGATTTAGGTTGGACATCAGGAAGAAATTCTTTTCTGTGAGGGTGGTGAGACACTGGCCCAGGTTGCCCAGAGAAGCTGTGGCTGCCCCATCCCTGGAAGTGTTGAAGGGCAGGTTGGATGGGGCTTGGAGCAACCTGGTCTAGTGGGAGGTGTCCCTGCCCATGGCAGGGGGGTTGGATCTAGATGATCTCTAAGGTCCTTCCTAAGCCAAACCAGTCTGTGTTTGAATCCAAACTCCCCTTGCACTCTTCTCATTCCTCTCTGCCACAGGCTGCCATGGCTTTATAGACATCCTCTCTTGATCCAACCCTCCCAGAATGACTGGATTTCATATTATATCACAAAAGAGGCAGGAGCAGATAGTGATGTGTGTTCCCCTCTACATGCCATTTCCCACGAGGCCTAGCAAAGTCCATCATACTTTATTTTATGATCAGCAGGTCATTCATCTAGATCTGCTTTGAAGCCCCAGCAGACGTTTTGCCAATCACTAGTAGGAACTAAACAAACACAGCCAAACAGTGTCATCTATCTGTGTGGTGAGTAATTATGAGGGATTCCTCTTTAAATAGATGCTTCAGTAAATCTAGAAATATCACTTTACAAGCTCTGGCTCAAGAGGAGATGTTGGAGAATTAGAAACCAGGGACACTTTGCTTATATTTAGACATATAGAAGTGCAAAAGTGAGCCTAAGCTGTCAGGGAGTACATGGCAAAGGGATTTCTTTTGGCTTTTATGGCCACGTTTGTGCTTTCTGCCAAGCACCATCCTCAAGATGGGAAAGCACCTTTGTGTTTCCAAAGCTTCATTCATAAAAATGACCTTTTCAATGAATGATTTTGTTCCCATAGGCAACACTATTTATTTCTTTCCCAAGGAGGCTATCAGGGGACTTCTTCAGAGAATCCATGATGAGTTTGTGCAATATGATGGAGGATCATAATGGAGCTGGAAGACCCTTCTATACCCTAAATATATATTTTATATATATATATGTGTGTGTGTGTTTATTAATGACCCTGCAGCACCAAGCCCAAAGCTCTGGGTGTTCTGGCTGTGAGTTATTTGGCTCTCTCCACCTTCAATCCTCCCTCTGTGTCACCAGGATGCAGGATCCAGCCTCATCCCTGCTCCTGCAACGTCCTGCAGGGCCATGGACTTTTCTCCATGCCACCATTTGTCACCTGCAAGGCAGTCATTTAAACATTAAGGCCGGGTTGGCTTGGGAAGTTCAGCTCTCGGTGAGGAAAACCATGGGAAGAGGGAAGAAGAAATGAGAAAGGAGAAGCAAAAAGGGTTTCAAAATGTCTCTGTAATTGTCTGGGGATGTGACAAGTGGCTGGTGACTCCCCCTGATGCTGCCAGTGTAACACCACGACGGGTCACCTGCCCAGCTGAGTTGGACTGAAAGATTTATCTTCCCAGACAAATAATGGAGATGGGGATACAGCAGGAGAGAGTGGGGCACAGAAGAACTGCTGCTGGGCAGAAAATTAGGGCATCAAAAGCCACAGAAAGAAGGGAACAGCTTCCTGGATGGGCAAGTGAATGGATGGACTTAGAGCAGCTGGGTTTGTGCATTGTCTGTCATCATATTTCTACCATTTGTTGTTCTTCCCCTCTGCAGCTCGATCCCTTCAACCTCCACGTGCTCATGCCCCCCTCCCTGTTCCTACCAAGAAAACTTGTGAAGCACTAAAGGAAGGAAAACTTGGGACTTCTGGCACTATCGCTGCCATTGCAGGAAAATAAGTTGGCAGGGAGGCCAGGAGTCAGGATCGCTGGGACTCGAAGCCATGCAGAAGGAGACAGCAATAGGACATGGGGTTTTGCAAGAGGCCATCCCTCCCTCTCCAGCACTCTGAGCTCAGCAGGGTTCCATGGCACAAAGCCCTGCCATTGTTTGCTTTCTATCAAACGGGGCTGTGCCACCACTTTTTTTAGGGAAACGGCTTCTTTCTGACTGCAGCTGCTCAGCAGGAGTTGTGGCCTGGCACACAGGTTAGCTACAGCCCAAACTGTGGCCAGTGGGGCCAGGGAGGAGGTTCTGCCCCTCTGCTCTGCTCTGGTGAGACCCCCTTGCAGGGCTGGGTCCAGCTCTGGGGGTCCCCAGCACAAGAAGGACATGGAGCTGTTGGAGAGAGTCTAGAGGAGGCCACGGAGATGCTGAGAGGGCTGGAGCAGCTCTGCTCTGGAGACAGGCTGAGAGAGTTTGGGGTGTTCAGCCTGGAGAAGAGGAAGCTCCAGAGAGACCTGATTGTGGCCTTTCAATAATTAAATGGGGCCTGAAACAAAAGATGGGGACAGACTTTTTAGCAGGGCCAGTAGCGACAGGACAAGGGGTGATGGGTTTAAACTGGAAGAGGGGAGATCCAGACTAGATATAAGGAAGAAAAGCTTTACACTGAGGGTGGTGAGACCCTGGCCCAGGTTCCCAGAGAGGTGGGAGATGCCCCATCCCTGAAAACATTCCAGGTCAGGTTGCACAGGGCTGTGAGGAACCTGATCTAGTTGCAGATGTCCCTGCTCATTGCAGGGGGTTGGACTGGATGGCCTTGAAAGGTCCCTTCCCACCCAAACCACTCCATGATGCTATGAAACAGCTTCTCCCAGGTGGGCAGTGGCACCATCTCCCCCCACGCTGCTGCAGCAGCCCTACTGGGATGTTTGTTGGGGTGCAAAGTGATTGTCCCCAAATCAAACCTTGCTGAGCTGCAGCACATCACTCCCCTGTGCCTTATGCTCATGTGTCCCCTGGACCATGCAGCTCCCTCAGCATCTTCTGGCAGCGTGCAGGGTCCCACCAAGGCTGCCTTACCTTGGTGGGATCCCTCACATGTGATGGGCTTCAAGGAGACAGGAGAGGAATCACCCTCTGGAGGGACTTGTCTCCCTGAAAAATAACCTAGACTGCTTTAGACCAGAAATCTAACTTCCTTCTGGCCAAAAATAGCTGAGGTGAACACCATCGTATAAATGGCCTGGCCAGGTAAGTACCAATAGTGACATCAATTATTTCAATCAATGTCAAATGGGTCCATAATTGAGTTTTTCAGTCTAGAGAATAGAGATGAAGTGCCTTGGAAGATGCTGGAACAGAAATATACACTGCACCCTCAGGGGTGCAGATAATGGCATGGGATTTCTGTACGTTACAACATTCCTTTAAAACCATGTCATCTAATGACAGACTTTCTTCTCTTTGTTTGGGAGGAGGGAGAGAGGAATTATCTTTGTTATACGATTTCCTCCCTTTTAGCTAATTCCTCTTTTTAATTTTCAGATAGATGCACATTGTCTAGGTCTTAACTGTGAATAAACATATCTTCTGCTTTGTAATCACTGCTTTTTTAGAGTCTTGGAGGAGTAACCGTGCATCCCTAGATGACATCCTTGGAGGAAGAACTCTGCAAGGGATCTGGTAGGAAGCAAGGTGAGAGCTTGGTAAACTGAGGCAGGGGCCCTGTTAAAGGGTCTCTTGGAACAGAGATATAATAATGAATATATTAAAATCCTAGAATGGTTTGGGTTGGAAGGGACCTTAAAGATCATCTAGTTCCAACTCCCCTGCATGGGCAGGGACACCTCCCACCAGACCAGGTTGCTCCAAGCCCTATCCAACCTGCCCTTCAACACTTACAAGGATGGGGCAGCCACAGCTTCTCTGGGCAACCTGGGCCAGTGTCTCGCCACCCTCATAGTGAAGAATTTTCCTCCTACTGTCTAATCTAAATCTCCCCTCTTCCAGTTTAAGGCCATTCCCCCCCTTGTCCTATCATTACATGCCCTTGTAAAAAAAAACAACTTCTGTTATTTCACACAGAACGACATCCTTTCCAACCGAAATTATTTCCCCCTCCCATTACCTCCTCCCCGAGGCCAGAGATTCGCACCATTCCCTCCAAAACGCTGTGAAAAGCCCGGCCCAGCAGCGCTGCGGTGCCTCCCAGTCCCCCCCCAGTGTCCCCAGTCGTTGCCCCCCTACCCCTCCAGTGTCCCCAGTCGTTGCCTCCCCACCCCCTCCAGTGTCCCCAGTCGTTGCCCCCCCTGCCGCCCCCTACCCCCCCAGTGTCCCCAGTCGTTGCTCCCCCCCACCCCCCCCAGTGTCCCCAGTCGTTGCCCCCCCTACCCCCCCCAGTGTCCCCAGTCGTTGCCCCCCCTACCCCCCCCAGTGTCCCCAGTCGTTACCCCCCCTACCCCCCCCAGTGTCCCCAGTCGTTGCCCCCCCCTGCCCCCCCCAGTGTCCCCAGTCGTTGCCCCCCCTACCCCCCCCAGTGTCCCCAGTCGTTGCCCCCCTACCCCTCCAGTGTCCCCAGTCGTTGCCTCCCCACCCCCTCCAGTGTCCCCAGTCGTTGCCCCCCCTGCCGCCCCCTACCCCCCCAGTGTCCCCAGTCGTTGCTCCCCCCCACCCCCCCCAGTGTCCCCAGTCGTTGCCCCCCCTACCCCCCCCAGTGTCCCCAGTCGTTGCCCCCCCCTACCCCCCCCCAGTGTCCCCAGTCGTTACCCCCCCTACCCCCCCCAGTGTCCCCAGTCGTTGCCCCCCCTGCCCCCCCCAGTGTCCCCAGTCGTTGCCCCCCCCTACCCCCCCCAGTGTCCCCAGTCGTTGCCCCCCCTGCCCCCCCCAGTGTCCCCAGTCGTTGCCCCCCCTACCCCCCCCAGTGTCCCCAGTCGTTGCCCCCCCTACCCCCCCCCAGTGTCCCCAGTTGTTGCCCCCCCTACCCCCTCCAGTGTCACCAGTTGTTACCCCCCCTACCCACTCCAGTGTCCCCAGTCGTTGCCCCCCCTACCCCCTCCAGTGTCACCAGTCGTTACCCCCCCTGCCCCCTCCAAGTGTCCCCAGTTGTTGCCCCCCCTACCCCCTCCAGTGTCCCCAGTCGTTGCCCACCCCCCCAGTGTCCCCAGTCCCCCCCGATTCACACACGGAGGCCCCGCGGCCCCAGCCTGGCGCCTCGCAGGCCTCACCCCCCCGCAGCGGGGCCGGGCCGGGCCTGGAGCCGCCGCCGCCGCCTGAGTCAGGGCAGCCGCGGGATGTGGCAACGGGGCGGCGGCGGGAAGTCGGGAAGCTCCCCCCGGGGCGGGGGGGGGGGTTCGTCCTGGAGGCTTTTCCCGGAGAGGTTTGGGCAGGGAGGGAGAGGGCGGCTCTCCCCGCACAGCCCCGGGTGGGTGTGGGGGTTAAGGGGGCGACTCGTCCCCCTGGCCCAGGAGGGACCCCAAGGGCAGGCAGCAGGTTCCAGCAGGGGTCTGGCTACGGGGCTGAGCAGGGCAAGCACGACGAGTGGGAAAAAAAAAAAGGCAATTTATTATCGTATAACTTATTAATATATTGCCAAATATTTCATGGTTTGTAGAATCATCCAATGGTTTGGGTGGGAAGGGACCTTTCAGGGCCATCTAGTCCAACCCCCTGCAGGGAGCAGGGACATCTGCAACTAGACCAGGTTGCTCAGAGCCCCGTCCAACCTGACCTGGAATGTCTCCAGGGATGGGGCATCTCCCACCTCTCTGGGCAACCTGGGCCAGGGTCTCACCACCCTCAGCAAAACCAGTTTCTTCCTTATATACAGTCTAAATCTTTTAGTCTAGAACCATCATCTCTTGTCCTATCACAACAGGCCCTGCTAAAAGGTCTGTCCCCATCTTCCTTTTAGGCCCCATTGAATTATTGAAAGGCCATAACAAGGTCTCCCTGAAGCCCTCTCTTCTGCAGGCTGAACGACCCCAACTCTCTCAGCCTGTCTCCAGAGCAGAGCTGCTCTAGCCTCGAGAGGAACAGAAAAAGATGTAACCAAAAGATGCCCTGAAGTCATGGTGCATTTTCCATCTTTGCTCCCAGGGCTGTGTCCCAACTGGAGCTGTGCCAGGGTGAAGGTAACTGACTTGGGGGGGGGGTCACTGTGACTTGGGGGGTGTTGTCAGCAAAATGTTGTATGCAGGGAGGTTGGTTGCACTTAAAAAAAGTTCAGCTGTACAGAAAACACAGCCTTGCTTCGGAGACTCTGAGTAGTCTTGTGTTCACAGTAAGTCAAAGCAATTAAGAGGGCTTTCTGGCTGTACTTAATCTAATTTACCACATTTTTCTGTAATGAATATGTTGCAAAATAGTTTTAACTCGTCCAAACTAAACGAACTTTCCAATTGATGCCAATTTAGCTTACCTGTTGGCCTGCAAGCTGACAATGCTTGCCAGCATGAGGCAGAGGGAGATGATGCTCATAGACTCACCTTAAGACTCACCAGAGGTATGAGGACAACATGTCATGGTGTTTCTAGCTTGAACTGAGAAGGTGAGATCTTGTTGTCCCTTCTTTATCTCTCCAGTCAGGTTTTGCACCGAATTTATGGATTCGGTTATTGCAGCAGAACATGAAAAGCTGAAGTTTTCAAGCTTACATGGCCAGATGTGTATCTGCCTGCCACATACATGGGTTAAATTTGTCATCAGGTTGATGTAACTGGTCCATATTATAGAATCAGAGCATGGTTTGGATGGAAGGCACCTTAAAGATCATCTAGTTCCAATTCCCCTGCCATAGGCAGGGACACCTCCCACTAGACCAGGTTGCCCCAAGCCCCATCCAACCTGCCCTTCAACACTTCCAGGGATGGGGCAGCCACAGCTTCTCTGGGCAACCTGGGCCAGCATCCCTCCCAGCAAAGAATTTCTTTAAGCATATCTTGGAATTAATGCTGCAACCTAATAAAACTACCTCTCTACCTCTCAAGGACTTTGCAAGGAGCTGGTGAGGAAGCCCTGGAGAGGTCTGGAGAAACCTGAGCTGCAGACTTCCTAGCACATCCCCATCAACAAAGGGAGTAATAGCAATAATAATACTACTACTTAACAGGTGAGGACAATAGCTGGTGGGGCTGGGAATGGGAGGGTTCTTGCAAACATCTGGGTCTGGTGCCGGTGATATCAGGCAGTCTGGCAGGAGGTCTGCAGCTCGAGTTTCTTAAGGCCTTTTAGGAGGTGGTAATTGTCTCACTTTTGCTTTAAACACCGTGTTAATTATGGTTTTAAACAATGGCTATAAACTTGGCCTTTAATTCTTTGTAAAGTGCTTTGCTGTGTCTCTGTGATGAGGGGGGGGGGGCAGTGTTGGAAGGCGCTGGGTGGGGGTCAGAGTTAAATACCATCACTGGGGCTAGCGGATGAAAAAAAAAAGATCACTTTACTTTTTGTAGTTGATACATTTTAACCTCAAAGTTGTGTCTCTCTTTTGACCTTGGAGGCAAGCTGACCATAGCAGCCACTGCAGTGCACTTAAATCGACTTTCTTCTCTATTCCATTGGTGGTGTTGGGTGGTTCGACTTCGTGTCATTCAAATTATGCCAGCAAACCCCGCCCCCCCCCCAAATCATAAAAGGGAAAAAAGGGGAAAAAAAAAAAAAAGGTGCCTGTAATATCCTTTGGATGTTTCAGATCCAAAGTGACTTTTATGTCTTTGGAAAAGAAAAACCAGATTAATAAATGATTAAAATATATTTGGGAAACGGCGGGCCATGTTGTGCAGTGCCCAGAAGACCCATCCAACAGCCCACAGGGTATCTGAGCCAGTATAGCTGCTTTTACCTTCTCACACAATGTGTAATTTTTCCTCTTCAATGAGGAGAACAAGTCTGGGCCTCCTTTGGATTAATCATTGCTATCAGATAGCGTGCCCTCTTCCCTCCAGATGAAATGAATGTGCAGGTTTGGGGAAACGTGCTCTTGAAAATCCAATCTTTAAATTACCCTTTAATGCTATATTTTTTTTTTCTCCCCTTGAGTTTATGCAATTTGGATTGTGAAATCAGGGTTGTCAGTTCCTGCTCCATCCTATATTTCTTCTTGACCTGCAACTCCCTTATTTCAGGTTCAAAGGAGGTTTCTCATCCTGGAGGGTGGTGATAATCAGACAGGGTCCCATCTGCATTTTGGTGCCACTCTCCTGTTTTCAATAATTGCCATCACTTGCATAATTTAGAGGGGGGAAAAAAAAAATAATCCAGTTCTGAGCAGGTTGTTTTCCCTGGAACTGAGCCATGTGGAAGTCTGTCATGAAAGCATTTCTGTTGGGTTTAATATTTGTAAAAAGGTATTAAAAATATATCTATAAAATCCCAACCCTACATTTAGACAAATGAGGAGTTTTCAATTATCTGTTTTAATGCAGTGACTCCGCTAATTCAGAAATGATCAGGTATGAAGGGCTATTCTTACTGTCTAGACTACCCACCTGAGTAACTCAGACCAGAAAGACTCCCAGCATCCATACAGGTTTAAACCAGCTGGAGCTCATCTTCTGAATACCACCAAAACCTCATTTCACAAGTATTATTGACAGAGCATCCACCACAACCAGTGCTTAATTACTCTACTTGGATTGTTACTGGTGAAAAATGATGCTTTGGTTCTCACTTGTGTTCTCCTAGTAGAACATCCAGCTTTTGGCTCACCCTGTATCTTTGAGAGACTCAAAAAAAAACATTATCAAACCTCTTTTTTTCTCCCCTCATGTGGGTATGTTGTGACTAAGTCACTGAAGACTTTTAGATTAAAAAAAACCAAAACATTACTTGTCTGCAATTGTCCTGATTTTGGAGCATCTTCTCCATTCCCTCTTCAGCACCTCATATACAGAGCCCAAAAACTTTGCCATCTAGAGATCTAGTGCTCCCATAGAAATGGAATATGAGGAAGCATCTGGGAATTTCTTATTTAAAATAAGAATTTGCACTGGATGTGGGGACAAGAAATCTAAAAGCTGCTCTTTAAAGCAGCCTGTTGCCCGATGTTCTACACTTAAAATGTCCATCTTGCATTGCAGAGGTCTGGTCATTGAATGATTTTCTTAATGTCAAGCTGTAGGTCAGCGTGAGGAACACTGATCCTGAACAACCCATAAACATGGGAATTTTCATTTTACAAGAGGCTGATCCCAGTCTCTGACTGGACAAAAATCCCCAGTAGCATCAGTGGGAATTGGCCCTGGAAAAGACCGTGGGAAGCATAGGTTGTTATCTCACTACCCGTGAGGACATGGGTCATGTCTGAGGGAGAGGAACCAGCTCCACAGTGCATCTGGCCAGGCCACTGCAATAAATACAGAAAGACACACAAATTGAGGGCAAGGTTCCAATGTAGCCCATTAAAAAGGAAGGAACTCCAAAAGGACACCCCTACCTGCTAGCAGTAGGAAATCCAGGAGCTGGTGATTGTCCTCTTGCTTTGCCTGCTGCTTTCCCATCCCCTTTGTAACTCTTTCCTTCTGCCAAAAAAAAAAAACCACAAAGGGGTTGGGTAGTTCTGCTTGATTTTTCATGGGGGAATTTTGGGTTCTTCCCACTGCTTAACAGCTGATGCTGAAGAAGGGCACATCCCTCCATCTCAGAGGCCAGCTGAGCAGCCCAGCTTTCAGGAGCTGCTAAATCCCCCTAAAGCTCCAGACCTTTCACTCAAAGTCAGGGATGAGCTTGATCATGTTTAGAGCTGCTTTGGAAGTGATGGACACCCCACCCTTCCCCAGCCCCCTGGGCATGGGTGTTTCAACGTCCTGTGTGTCACATTCAGCATCCAGGAGGCAGCAGATCCACACATCAGATGGACCCAAGGGTCTACAAGCAAATCAGGACCAGAAAGCAGCTGTTTCCATCTCTACTTCAGAGGTTTCAGGAGGAGGAATTGTGGGGTAACAGACACGATTTCCCATGTCAGCCCCAGCTTTTTACATCTGTCTCATTATCTGGGCCAGAGTTTGCTATAGGTAAGTACAAATAAAATACTGCACTTCATGCATTTGTCAAATGGCCTTCCTTGAAATCAAGAGGATTTGGATTTACACCCCTGAACTAAAATGAGGAAAGGGGGATATCAGATATATTGTCCACATGTGCTTACCTTTAAGATGTTCCAGCAAAGCTGCTATGCTTTCTGTTTCCATATGGAAAAAAAACAAACCCATCCCTTCTTGAGAGCTGACACACCAAAAACGAGCCTGAAAACATGTAGGTATTATTTCAGTTAGCTGAAACACAGGAGTACAGATACAATGCAAATCAAGGAAGATTTAGGCATGAGGTGGTGCATTAAGGTTGTAGATTTTAATATCAATATTGAGCCTCCCATTCAGCAGGATCCTGAGGAGCACAGACAGATCCCAAAGGCATCAGGATCTCTGGGTTGGATTGGTGGAGGAAGAAGCTGATGTCTTCTTCAGCATAATACGTAGCAAAAGGGATTTACAGGTTTGTCTTTATCTGTAAAGTCAGATATTCCACCTGCCTCCCATCCTCTTGGCATCTCCCCTCCACCAGCCCCATGGTTTCTCTGCCTGGCCGGTGGCTCCCGAGGGTTGTCACGTTCTCCTGCACCGCAATCCCCAGCTCCAGCATCACCTCCTTGCAGACTGCCTGACCTAAATCCCTTTCCACCTCATCTCCAGGTCATAAATCCCACGGCAGGAGCCGGGCTGAACCTTGGCCCCGTTGGTGAGTCACGGGTTATCTGGGGAGGGGGGGGGGGACAACGGCGTGACCTGGGCCGAGGTGGAGGTGTGACAGGGATTAACAGCCATGGCACAGCAGTGAGGGGACCACTGGAGAGGCTGTGAAGAGCAGGCACTGCTCCTCCTACCCACCTTGGCATGCACCATGGCTGTGGGACACCAGATCCTCTTTGGCAGTGGTGCTTGCCCTCTGGCACAGGCCCCACGGTCCCTCTTCCTTTCCCCACAGCACACTGGGCCTCATCCCTGCACTGTGTATATTCCCCTTCCATGGAGATTGTTACACCCACATCTTCTGTTCAAAGCAGCAAATTAGGGAGAGATGTTACCAATTTAATATATATTTATATTTCTTTATAATTTCATTTTAAAGGCTGAGAGGGTTGGGGTTGTTCAGCCTGGAGAAGAGAAGGCTCCAGGGAGATCTTAGAGCACCTTCCAGTGCCTGAAGGGGCTCCAGGAAAGCTGGGGAGGGACTTTGGACAAGGGCAGGGAGTGAGAGAACAAGGGGGAACGGATTAAAACTGGAAGAGTGGAGATGTAGGTTAGACATCAGGAGGAAATTCTTCACTATGAGGGTGGTGAGGCACTGGAATAGGTTGCCCAGGGAGGTTGTGGCTGCCCCATCCACTGGAAGTGTTGAAGGCCAGGTTGGATGGGCTTGGAGCAACCTGGTCTAGCAGGAGGTGTTCCTGCCAAAGCAGTGGGGTCAGATCTAGATGATCTTTAAGGTCCCTTCCAACCCAAACCATTCTATGATTTATGTTGGCATAAGGGAGCCCGGGTAAGGAAACTGCCTTGTGTTTGACCCCCTCTCCAGACAGAAAACCTGAGCAATCTGATATTTGTGTGGTCGAACCATAAAAACTAACAAAATTCCAACTAGCAAAGCACGTGTGTGAAGTCAGGCATGTGTCAGAGTGCTCTGAGGAATTTTCTTTCCCACAACAGAATGAGTCCCCCGAGCTGGTGCCTGCCAGGGCTACTGCTGGACCACTTGATTTGGATGGACCAGTTCCCAGGCTTTAAGAAGTGTTTTTCCTTGTTCCTGATGAGCACAGGTGAGGGTCCATCTCACCAGGCTTTTCCTTCCCCCCCCTCATTTATTCTACCCCCTTTGCTGTGAATCTCTGACAGATACAACCTTGGAGTGGCTGGTAGCACCCAAGAGCACCAGCACCAAAATGATGATTTTAGCTGCGTGAGAAGAGCAAGAACACGTGAGATCCATGGCTCCCTGTGACCTGCTGCTCAGCATATAGCAAGGTTGCTGGGAGAAGAGGTTCCTTTGCAGACCTGAGGTCTTGTAGATTGCATTTGCTGTGTCGATGTGAGCTGCTGGAGAGGAAAGAGACCTCGGATCCAGCCAAAATGGCATCGTAACCCAGACTTGGAGCGTTGCTTGAGAGCTCTGCTCTGAAAATAATGCTTAAAAATAGAAGCAGAGCCACAGGAGAAGCTATTCCTAATGTGCACAAAAGGATGGGAGAGTGCCAGGAGCCTGCCTGTGCCCTGCCTTCAGCCTGGCTCCTTCTCTCCCACCTCCCCTGAACGGCGTTTCGCTGCTGGTCAAAAAAAGAGACACATACCCCCAAAAGAGCAAAGCGTGCTTGTTATTGACCCTCGCCTCCAAAGTGTCTGAAGAGGGATCAGCTCTGTTTGTTTGCACCCGGTAATGATGTCAGGAAAAGGGGTTTGTTTTATTTTGTTTTGTTTTCCCCCCCCCCAGTCTGGTTTTTATCCCCTTTGTTGGAAGCGCCTTTGGTGAGTCTCACACTCTGGTGCTGTTAGCAAAACAATTAGGTTAACAGTGCCCTGGCTCCAACTGTCTGTCAAAGGCTGAATTGCAATGCAAATGAACTCGGCTTGGGCTCTTCAAAGACAGCTGAGTTCAGGAAAGGTCTCCAGAAACCTCCAGCAGAATTGAAGGTCGAGGGATGGGGGAACGTGGGCCGGGTGGGATTTGACAGACTGGACTTAATGTGTTATGAACGAGGGATGCGTGACGTTTTACAAATATATTCTACAAATCCTTTTAATACTTCAGAATGGCTTAGAAGAAAGATGGGACAAGAGGTTTTAGCAGGGCCTGTGGTGATAGGACAAGGGGTGATGGGTTTAAACTAAAAGAGGGGAGATTCAGACTAGATATTAGGGAGAAATTGTTTATGGTGATACCTGGCTCAGGTTGCCCAGAGAGGTGGGAGATGCCCCATCCCTGGAAACATTCCAGCTCAGGTTGGACGGAGCAACCTGATCCAGTTGCAGATGTCCCTGCTCACTGCAGGGGGGTTGGACTAGATGGCCTTGAAAGGTCCCTTCCCCACCCAAACCATTCAGTGATTTTTTGATTCAAACAGATTTTATTCCTTCTCATGGATTAGCAGCACCCTGGTACATTTTGGTACAGGTTTCTGCTCCAGGCTGACATTGAGCAATGTCACCCCACAGCAGCACAGCCTGTAGGTATCACCCCCCCCTTTCAAAGCATCTCCTCAACCCAGGTACCATCCACATTTTTATCAGCTTATTTCTGTATTTTCCATATGGGCAGATACATATGGTCTGTTGAAACGAGTTAATTAGAAAGCAGTTCTTTATCCATGATTTAATATTTAGCATTTCTGGAGGGTTATTTTCAGCTGCAGAGATCCCAAAGACAGGCAAGCACTGGTGACCCAGTTGTCCCAAGGGGCAACCAGAGATCCTGCCTCACAGGGATGTCCCCAAGGTCAACCTAGAAAACCTATGGCAGGGCCAAAAAAAAGAACATTATTACCTCCTGGACCCCATTCCTATTCTCCACCCCTTCACAACATACACTTTTTTGTCATTCTGTTGCTGGCAATAATCGTGGTCGTAACTGAGGGGGGAAAAGAACCCAACCCTGAAGACATCAATCTCATTTATAACAGCCTGGAAAGTTTTAAAAATTTAAAAAGTAGAATGCATGTATTAATGGGCACGTCCAGTGTGTCTTTCAGCAGCAGATACTGGAAGGAGAAGGAACTCTTTATTTTTAATTTCCCCTATCAATTTACCATGCACATCAGAGTGGAAACGGGCTTGAGGTTCTCTCAGGCAACGAGGAACTGGGCCTCAGTGTATGCGAGGTCACCCCAGAGGCTGGTGAACAAGATGTTAAACTAAAAAAAAATGGCCTCAAATGTCCATATATATATATATTTTTTTTTTCAGGAGGGAGAAGTGACCATTTTAACAGCCATGGGATTTACTTGCCAGTGCAGCAGCTTCAGCCGTGGAGTTTAACAGGCCATTTAATGGGCAGCTTCTAGTCGTGCCCATTAATTATTTGGAGGTGAAGTGAGGAGTTCCATCCCCTTCCAGCTTCATAAAAAACCCCTCCTTTCTTTTCCATGCCAGCAAAGAATGTTCTTCCCCTCCTGGATTTTTTCATGTTTTTTGTCACACAGCAGATTTTGTGCAGATTTGGGGCCTGGGCGACTATAGTCTCATGGGTATTTAACAAGGCTACCCCAAAATCTCCCCCCTCATGAATTTAGATCCAAATCCCATGAGTGATTCCAGGCCTGTTAGGAGTCTCCCTGGCTCATGGGAATATTTGCCAGACTGGGTTGTAAAATCCAAAGGCACCAAAGGCAGGCATCCAGGAGAGACAACCCTGGGAATATTTTGTGTCCCCTCCACCCTGTGTTTTCCAGCTGGGGCCGTTTTTTAGTTGGGTGCAATTGTTTTAGAATTAGATTTGCTGTAATTTAAGAGTCTGGGCTTCAGTGATGACTGACTTCCCAAGTGACCTTAAGCAATTACTATATGGAAAAGGAGCTACAGGTCCATGGGAGTTGCAACATGCAAGGTGGGGACCTTCAGGGACTTCTCCAGCCCAACAAAACCAGGCGCTGGGAAGTCTAGTGGGAATTCCCAGCCTGCAGCAGGGCTGGCCAAGTCATGCAGCCTCTTGGTGGCTCAGTTTCCCCATCCTCGGCAGGTTCTGGCGGGGACAACTCGGAATAGGGGATCTGTGGAGTACCCCGGGTGCCAGGAATTATTCCCGCCAGTAGGACCCATAACAAGAATAGTCAGAGGGCTACGTGCTCATCATTCCTGCTTCTCCTTTTTGGGAGAATTGGAGTATACTTACCCACTCTTAAATACTTTCCCTTCCTTTGGCGACAGGTGCTGTAAAAGTGCTCAGTATTATTAGCGTTATTTTTGTGCCCAGAATGGTCTATAGGTATTTTTTTTTAAAAATTATTTTCTTATTCGTAGCATGGAATGGGTTGGGTTGGAAGGGACCTTAAAAGGTCCCCTAGTTCCACCCCTCCCCCCGCCCCGGGAGGGTTTATGGCTGGATGGCGTTTAACACTTCAATATTTACACCCAGGTTTTTTGGGGGGTTGCTGGTGGGTCGGGGGCACCCCCGGCAAGACCCCCACCCCTCCCTTCATGGATGAGGGGGAAGGATGGGCAGGAGGGAGAGTGGAAAAGACCCACAACCTTCCAGCAACCTGAGCCGCCGCTTGCGCAAGGCCGTTCGAGATAAATATAATATTTATATTTAATTTTTTATTTTTTTTTTTCCCCCGGAGCGACACGGTGTCTAGACGCCCACGTGACGGGGCCGGGGCCGGGCCGGGCCGGGGCCGCGCCGCTGCGCACTGAGAACCGGGGGGGACGGGGCGGGGGACGAACCGGGGAGGAGGAGAGAGGACTTGGGGAGGAAGGGGGGGGCGGGCGCGGCCGAGCGCGCAGGAACCGCGCAGCTCCCGCCGGGCTCCGCGCCCAGCTCCCCCGCAGGAGGGGGAAAAAAAAAAAAAAAGACGGAGGCGCTGGTGCGGGAAGGAGGGAGCGGCGAGTTGCACCGAGCGGAGGGAAGGGAGGGGAAAAAAAAAAAAAAGGGAAAAAAAATCAAACCCAACCCAAGAAAGGAGGAGGAGGGGAAGGAAGGCAGGAAGGAGGAGAGAGGAGGAGGAAAAAAAAAAAAAAAACCCTGAAAAAAAAAAAAACAGCAAGGCAGACGCAGGCAGCAAGGAGAGGGTCGCCGGCGGGCTGCCCCCGCACCCATGTAAGCGCGGAGGGGCGCGGAGCGGGGGGCGGGCAGCGCGGAGCTCTGCCGCCGGCAGCGCGCTCCGGGGGAAGGAGGGGACCAGCCCCACTGGCTTGATTTTATTCTAATTTGTGTGTCTGCGTGTGTGTTGTTTTTTTTTTTTTTTCTTTCTCGTTTTCCATAGCAGCCGGATCAAGACTCCGCGTGTGTGTGTGTGGATTAAAAGCCTTTGGAAGAAGGAGGAAAAAAACAAAACCTAAAACCAACCAAAACCGCCCCGAACCCCGCATCAGGACGACCTGGGCTTCTGAAAAGGGATACAACACTCTGGATGCGCTTGTTCTTCTCTTTTGTGACAGATGCTTAAAGCGATTTCGACGTCTGAACCTTAGGGTTGGTGTTTCGGCTTTTTTACATTTTTGAATTTTTTCGAACAGGCATCGGTGGGCTTCGCCTTTTTTATTTTTCCCCCCTCTTTTGATTCTGCCCTGCATCGCATCAATCCCGGCTCTTCCCCCCCCCCCCCCCGACACCCCCCCCTCTCCGCCCCCCCCTACCCCTCCCCACCACCCCCCCCACGCCCCCCTCCTTCCCCGGCACCGGCGGGTTGATGGGAGCTGCGGCCCCCGGGAGGCCGAGGATCCCCCGCGGCTCCAGCCGCGCTCCGCAGCCGCGCAGGGCGGCGCGGCGCCGGCCCGCTCAGCCCGCCTCCCCCAGCGCGATGCGCCGCCGACTCTAGACGGGCTTTTTTATTTTTCTTTTCTTTTTTGGGCAAACCCACAGCGAGCAGCGTCCCGTCTCCCACCCCCCGCCCTCCTCCCCCTCTTTATATATATATATTTTTGAAATTTAATTTTTTAATTTTATTTTTTTTTTTTTTTTTTTTTTTTTTTCGCTTTTCGCAGCGGGCAGAGGCGCGGGCCGGCGCAGCCCCCCGCGGGAGGCGGCGGGACCCGCGGCCCCCAGCGCGGAGACTGGCGCATGCCACAGCCCGCCTCGGCCCCGCCGCCGCCTTCCCCCCGCCGCCCGCCGCCCGCCGCTGCCCCCCGCCGCCGCCGCGTCTCGGCTCCCGGCCCCTTCATGCGCGGCGGACGACATCATGCCCGTTTTGTAGCCGGGGGCCCCTCCTCTCGTCCCGCATGTTCAGGACCAAACGCTCGGTGCTCGTTCGGCGGCTCTGGCGGAGCCGTGCGCCCGGCGGCGAGCAGCAGGAGGAGGAGGAGGCGGCGGCGGCCGAGCCCGGCCAAGCGGCGGCGGCGGCCGAGGCCCGGGCTCATGTCTGCGGCGGCGGGGGGAGCGGGTGCTGCCCGGGCAAAGCGGGCCGCGGCGGCCGGGCTTCCGCGGGCGCGGAGGCGGAACTGAAGGCGCTGACCCACGCCGTGCTGAAGCGGCTGAAGGAGCGGCAGCTGGAGGGGTTGCTGCACGCCGTGGAGTCCCGCGGCGGGGCGCGGACCCCTTGCCTGCTGCTGCCCGCCAAGGCCGACTCCCGGCTGGGTCAGCACTGGTACCCGCTGCCGGTGCTGCTCTGCAAGGTGTTCCGCTGGCCCGACCTCCGGCACTGCTCCGAAGTCAAGCGGTTATGTTGCTGTGAATCCTACGGCAAGGCTCACCCCGAGCTCGTCTGCTGCAACCCGCACCACCTCAGCCGGCTCTGCGAGCTAGGTAAGGCGGCGGGGGGCGAGCAGGGGGCGGCGAGGATGGGGATGCAGGGATGGGGCATGCGGGGGACGGAGCCCCCTCGGCTTCTTACCCACTCAGCTTTATTTTTTTCCCCCCAAAAACAAAAAAAAAAAACCACCAAAACCCACAATAACCCCCCCCTAACTTTCCATTGCTCTGTTATGTATTTAATTTATTTTTTTAGGGGAGGGGGTCACCGCCCCCCCCACTCTCCCACTCTACCCCCCACCCCCACCACGGCGCTGCCTCCCCGCCGTCCCCGCGCGGTGCCGGGGGATTAGGGGCCGGCCGGCCCCGGCGCTGCCGCGGCTCCGGCGAGCCAAGGAGGCCCCGATCAGACAGCCCGAGCGGCAGATAGCAGGGAGACTGGCGCCAGACGGCCCCTTTTGTTTATCTGACAGCTAAATATCAAGGCAATCACCGCCTCGCTGCCCTGCCTCCAACCCCCAGAGCTAAGACAAACAGTTTTGCTAAAAGAATGCCACTGTTATCATAAGTTCCTATCTTTTTTCTTCTTTTTTTTTTTTTTCTTTCTCATGGCTCTGCCTTTATTTTCTCTGTACTTCTCTAATTCCAGAGTCTCCCCCTCCACCCTACTCCAGATATCCAATGGATTTTCTCAAACCAACTGGTAAGTGGACTTTTTTTTTTTTTTCTTCTTTTCAATGCAGATTTAAAAAAAAAAAAAAAAAAGGGAAAACTGCCCCTTTCTCAGGGGAAACTTCTGGCTTTTGGGCTGCTTGCGTGGTTCTGTGCTTTCTGGAAGAATGAACGTGTAATTGATCAAAGACACGAAGTAGGATTTTTAGAACTCTGGCAGGGAGATTGAGGAGGGTTTGCAATGCAGTGCAGGCCTTCCCTGCTCGAGTCACTTGGAAAGCCAGGAAAACCATGGCAAATGACAGTGCTCCTGCACCCCTGGGTGAATTTATAGGGTTATAGGGATGGGATCCAACACAGCTCAGGCTGGCATCTCCCTGTTGACTGGCAATCCCAATGAGCCTTGAGAAATGGAGTCGGTAGAAATATTATAATATAAAGGAACCTAATCCTGCTGTGTCAAGTTGAAAAATACAGGAAAGGGAGTTGAAAAGTTGGGGGTTTTTTCCCCCTTTTTTTTTTTTTTTTTTAGCGTCAGTCTGCATGCCTGTTGCTTGTAATTGAATGTGAGGGTGCCAGGGGAGAAGCCCATTTGAGGCTGGCACCAGCTCTTTTGCGGTTGTCTGCATGAACTCTTGGTTGGCAGCGAGCTCGCCGGGTGTGAGATAAATCGGGCTGGAAGGAGGAGGAGGAGAGGTGGGGAGAGTCGGAAACGGGGGGAGCTCAGGGAGCAGCAGCTCCTGGCCCCCCGAGGATTAGGGGATCTGGAGGGTTGGCTGGAGCACGGTGGTCTCTGTGGTCGTGTCCCTTGGTCCCAGCAGGCAGGAAGGGGACAGCGGTGCAGGGAGGGAGAAGGGAGATGTATTTCTGAAGACCAAATATCAGGGCGTCATTTTTTGGGGGCAAAAAGAGCAGTTTCTGTAAAATTGCAGCTCTTTAGTTTCTCGGGACGAAAGGAAGCCCCAAACTTGAGGTTGTTGTGTTGGATGCATAGGGTTCCATCGTGGGGTCCCATCCTGCCCACTACTCCCTTTGCAGGCTGGACTGTTGTTTTTCTTCGCAAAGAAACACTAAGAAGTCTTTTTTTATGTCTTGTGGAAATAAGCAAAGCTGTTTACCAAACAATTGGGTTGCAAAGCATGAAATGTTTTGCCTCGGCGTGAAAAAACAGGAGATAAAGGCTCATGAATGAAAAAGGGATATCGGGAGGAGGCTCAGCATCCCGAGCACGTGCTGGGATGCAGAAGGGTCGTTCCATGATTTGCTCTGAGGGTCTGCTGGCTCACAAGGTTTTGTGGCTTTGGGTGAGATGGGCATCATTTGACTGTGCGTGGGGGAAATTCTCCCCAAAAGTTGGTATTTTGGCCTTCGTGGCCTGCCTTTCTGCCCACCATTGCTCCTGGCATGGGACGGAAGGAGGTTTGGAGTGGCGGGAGAGAAGGGTTAAAGCTTGCCTTGGGTTTCCTGTAAAGATGTTAGGATAAATCTATTAGCAGGGTTTAAACGTCCAATCTGCCTCTGCCAGGACCTCAGTTTCAGTTAGCCGAGTGATACATTTATTCATTAGCAAGTGTTGACATAAGGTAGCAAAATGTGTGTAAACAGAAAAGCCGCAGAACATGAATGTGCCATTTCGAAAGGAAAAGTTATTCCTATCGGCCAATAGGAAGTGATTAACGCTGCCCATCGGAAACGCAGAAACAACTGGGTTACTCACCCAAAAGTCCTCCTTTTTTTTCCTTTTTGAAAGAAAAATCCTATTTGGCAGCTGAACTCTTTGACTAACAGGGCTGGGACAGGCACAAGTGGAGCCTGGAAGTCTGTTGTTGCAGGTGGGTTTTGCAAGCTCAGGGTTTCTCTGCGTTTCCTCTGCGGAGGGACCGAGGGCTTCCCGGCCTGACATTGGTGCCATCTCCTGGGGTGTTTTCCCAGCTGGATGTTGAGGATTGCTAGGATCCATGGGATGGCTAGGTGGGAGAGGGACAGTAGATGATGGGAGGGTGTGGAGCCTTTTGCCTGCCTGATGCATGGAAGCCATCTTCTCCCCATGGATGTTGAGTGGGAGCAGTCCCTCCTTTTGGACTTGGGCAACTGCATCTGCCAGTGGAGCTGGGAACGTGCAGCCAGCAGGGAACTTAAGCTTTTCCATCAAGACTGATAGTGGTCATAAAAATACTGAAGTATTTTAGTGCTACGTTTTCTAAGTGCTTTGTATTGATGGACTAGCATGGGATCTGGCAGTGGTCACCAGTGCCCATGATCATAGAATCATGGAATGGTTTGGGTGGGAAGGGGCCTTTCAAGGCCATCTAGTCCAACCCCCCCTGCAGTGAGCAGGGACATCTGTGACTAGATCAGGTTGCTCAGAGCCCCGTCCAACCTGAGCTGGAATGTTTCCAGGGATGGGGCATCTCCCACCTCTCTGGGCAACCTGGGCCAGGGTCTCACCACCCTCAGCATAATGAATTTCTTCTTTAGTCTGGATCTTCTCTCTTTTAGTCTAAAACCATTATGGTGGGGATTACATTTTTTTGGGGGAGTTGATGGAGGCTGAGATGGGCTGTGTCACTGGCTGGAGGACAGCAGGGATGGACAGGGGAGTTGGAGGTCTGCTGCAGGCAGTTAAATGCCATGTTGGCAGGACAGATCTGGTATTTGTGCACTCGCTGTAGAGGAGAAACATCTGCCCTTGACAGCCAGATTGCCCACAGGGACACTGTAGGTCCAGGTTGGCTTGCTCATTCATCTGTTAGATGGGATGGTTGCAGGGATGGCTGATGGTGGCTTGCACAGAGCTGGGCATTCCCAGTATCCCTGCAGGAGCTGCCATGTGTGGCTGCGTTGGAAGTGAGATGGATAGTATAGTGTCTCCAGATAATTCAAACAGATATTTTGACCTGTCATTAAATGGGACAGGGAGCTTCAAGTGGCTGTGTTGGTTGTGCTCTTGGGTGGTTGGTCATGATGGCGCTGGAGTATGAGAGTGCCGGAAACCCACTGAGATGTTGCTGCAGAGCAGAATGCCCTCCTGCAGCATTGATTTGCAGGAGAGTTGGAGGTTTGACAGCTTCCAGGAGCTATTCAGCACCTTGCAAGCTTGGGCTGGTGGCCACCAGGAAGAATTGTATCTCCATGATGGTTTTACATTGCGGGAGGGCAGTTTTGGGAGGAGATTCACATGTAGTTGGCAGCCTCTGATACCGTGACCTCTCAGTGCTCAAAATAAAATGAGCCCAGATACCCACTGCTTGCAAGAGCCCTTGGCAGATCTGTGGGTGGTGGGAAGAGTGCAAGGATGAAACCAGCCGTGTGTAGGGCAGAGAGCCCAGGAGGGTCCCACTTTGGAGGTTATCCCACACCTGACTATCACTCTTGGTCTAGAGTTGAGGTGCGTCAGCTCTGTGTCCTCTAAAAGGACTTCAGAGAGTAATTGATGAAGGGAGATGGGCAGGGTGCTGACAGCTGTACAGAAGTCATGAAAAGCCCACTTGGGCTTTCCTGTGATGGATAGTGTGGTCCAGGTGTTCAGGAGACTCAAAAGCTGGCCTTGTTTTCAGCTTCAGCGCAGCAATGGCAAAAGGATTCAGAGTCAAACCGGAGCAGCGTTGCTGTACAACCACCCTCACTCCGTTTTTAGGGTTATGTGTTTGAAGTCGGGACAGGATTCTCTCCCACCAGCCTGTCCAGTGTCCTGACAGAGAACCTGGTCACATATGATTCCTAGACAACACAGAAAGGACAAAAGATGTCCTTGAGCCCACAGGGACTCATCAAGGAGCTGTAACTGGGGGTGGATGGAGCCCAGTGTGGGGCAGAGTGGTTCACCCTGTCTTCAGAAGCCATCTCTAGATGGTTGGAGCCATCTCAGGGAAAGGGGAATCTTCTTTGGGGACTAGAAAGGGTTAAAAAGGAAAAAAAGGCAAAAGCAAATTTCTTTAAAGCCTAGAGAGCAGGACAAGGCATTTAGAAAGTGTATCGCATACAGTGTTTCACAAGTAAGTCCATTTCCTGTCTCCCCCATTGTTTTTGGTTTGATTAAGTGTATCCTGTTAAACTATATATTCCTGTTAGGGCTTCGACTTTGATAAAATGAGGTTACGCAGGCAGGAATTTCTTCTGCACTGGGATCTCAGGGATGAAATCTGGAAAAAGGACTTTGTCAGTAGGGAGAAAATTATCTCGGCTCTCCTGGTGGTGGCCCTTGCTTTGAGATACAGCTGTGAGTGAAATGATGTCATTAGGGAGCCCAAATTTGATGAAACTCAAGGTCTCTGTCAGCCTGCTGAGGACCAGAAGGTTGTGCAAACTTCATGGAACTTCTCAGGCGTGGAGTGTCTTTGAGCTTGACTCCCCCGTGGTAGTGACTGTAAAGCTGGAGTTTGCCTGTAGGACCAGGGGATAGATGGTGGCTCCTGGCTGTTGTCACCTGGAGGAGCAGGCTTGGGGTGGGAAGGTCCAAACCCTGAGCTCGGATGCCTCTGTACATCAGGAAAAACCTCTAGTGGGGTGGCCCATCTTACCTTGCCCTTTGGTGGTGCACGGAAGAGTGCACCCAGTTACCCACCTGTTCCAGGAGGTGACAGCAGGCTGCGAGATATACCAGCAGGTGGGGGGGTGACAAAACTTGGGTGGGGGAACACAAACGGAGACCGTTGGCCGCAGAAGGGCGGCGACGAGACGTTTCCCTCTCAGTTCCCATTTCGGCGAGTTACAGGTGCTGCCTAAATTGGGTAAAGCACAAAGCCACGGTTGGAACGTTTTTGGGAGCTCGCTTCCATCCCGACGGCGACGACCTTGATCTCATTACCCCGGTGACTGGGCCAGAGAGGGTGGCAGCCAGTCTGTAATTTTGGCCAGTCTATAATCAGCCTTGGCTGGTGATGAAGCGCAGCGCGCTGCCTTGATGGAGGCGACGAGTTGGGGTGGGTGCTTCTTGATGAACTACCGTCTCCTGCGCGGACAATTAGTAATCACTTCCTGCTAAACCCTTTGGAATGTGTGTTCTGCCCACGGCGACGCTGGGAGCCTACGAAGAACCGCCTAGATACTGATTTATTTTCTTTTTTTTTCTTTTCTTCTTTTTTTCTCTGCTCCAGCAGATTGTCCAGACTCTGTGCCTTCCTCCACTGAAACAGGGGGAACTAATTGTCTAGCCCCTGGGGGGCTTTCAGGTAAGACAACTCTTCTTGCCCTTGATTTTGGCCGCGGGTTGCGTTGACCGAGGATCCTGACGGAAGGTGGAGTGATGCCGGGGAGTTTTGGGGATGTGGGTCATGGAGAAAGGTGTGCTCAAAGGGGGAATTAGGTTTCGTGTCAGTAGTGGTCACTTATCTCTCCTGCAGAGGATGTGTTGAAATCCCAGGCAAGGTTCTCCATCCCTGAAAGCCCATATTTCCTTTGAATTGCAACTTTATGCTCCATTAATTTTTGGAGTGAGGCAGGAAGAGGTGTGGAGGGGGAGGCAAGGTGATGCTGGCCACCCATTTGTTCAGATGTGTGGATTATTGGAGCAGGTGTGGTCGTGCCTTGCAGAAGGATTTGGTGTCAAGCTCTCCTTGACCTGGTGGTGGTGGTGGCACCTACTGTCTCTGGGATGAGAGCTGTGCTTGTGCTTTGTTCCTGGTAGGGTGACCAGCATCCCACATGTCATGCATGAGGTTTATGGTGTCCTGAGGAGGAAAGGTGACTCCATGTTTTCAGGAGGTGTTGCAGAGGGAGTTGAGCTCGATTCTTATGGATTTCTTCCAACTTGTGATACTCTGTGTTTTCCCTCTTTTTCCTGTTCACCATCTCCTTCAACCCCAGGATGGGGGTTTGAAGGATGGTTTCCCCACCCCTCTTGGCCTTATCATTAAATCATGGCTTGGTTTGGGTTGGAAGAGACCTTTAACGGTCATCTAGTCCAACTCCCACCACTTTTTCCAAGGTGTCTCCAGCACCTCATCTCCTACCCTGGACCAGCCAACTCTGTGGCTTGGCCTCTGTCTACCAGGATGAGGGTGTCTGAAACCCATGTGTGGCCACTCTGCTGTTTGAAGGTGCTTCCCTTTGTGGGGACATCTCCCTGATTTACGATTTATTCATCGCCCAGAAACTGGAATTTCAGAACTAGGTCGGCGACGGCCGCGCGTGCATCTGCCCCTGCCTCTCTCCAGGAATTGTGTTGGGTTTGGATGTCTTTAAGTGAGCCTTGTTTGTTTTTCTTTGGGTGTAATATATACCCTGTCTGTTATTTGAGAGGGGAGCATATTGTTTGTTCAAAGGCCCTAATGAGAATTAATCAAACGGAGGGAGAGAGGGAGCAGAGAAACTTGTCGCTGCTTTTTTGGGGGTTTTTTCTTTATCTTTTTTTTTTTTTTTCTATGGGAGCCTGTAGCTTTAGGGAAGGAAAAAAAAAAACAACAACGTGTAAAAAGAAAAAAAAAGAGAAGAAGCAAAACAACACAATAAGGATGTTGTTAGATTTTTCTCTTGGTGTGTTGTTTTTTTTTTTTTCCTTTTTCCTCCTGAAATACACCCTTTGAGGAGGGGAGGAGAGAGTTCAGTTCCACAGGATACCACATGAAATAAGCAGAGGAAGTACTCGCTTTTAAAAGGGGGCTTTCTGTAAAGTTCAGCCGATTGATAACATCTCGTCTGGCTGCTCTGCTCCCGAAGGGAAGGCGGGAGGTGGGGGCTTGGGCTGCAGGAAATAACACGGCTCGTTCCCGGTGCCTCCCGAAGGGCCGCGGGAAGGGGAGCCCCAGCTCCTTAGCAGAGCCTCCTCCCCAACCCATAAACCACCTCCCCCTCTGCAAATGCAGTTTGGAACTTACTATATTTTTATGAGTTCATTGCATTGGATTTTTTTTTTGGGGGGGTCTTCCTTATCAAAGCTTCCCCCCCACACACTTTGCTTTCCAAGCCTGGAAACAGAACCTTTTACGATCATTAACCGCTCTTTTTTTCCTCCCCAAATGTAATTGTAGCCATTTAGTTTAATGAGGAGCTGATAGGAGAGTTGACTCATGAAGGGAAGGGATACGGTTAGCTACCCAAGCCCTGAAACAAAGCCGAATGCCTCCACATGAAAGAGCATTTGTTTTGAATTTGCTCTGATTTACTGGCATCTCCCTTCCGCGCGCCGAAGTGCGGCGCTGAAAATTCCCAACTGGAGAGACCCAGTGGAGAAAGGAAAATAAACGCACTTTGCAGCAATCCTCCAAAGCTCCTTCCTCTTTTTTTTTTTTTTTTTTTTCCTTCCCTCCCCCTCCTGCATATTTTAGTTAGCTGAAGAGTGTATTGGAAGAGGCCTTTAATGAGTTATTGGCACAGGGAGTGCTTTGGGTTGGTCTTACGGAAGTTTGGGCAGATGGGGATCGGTGATCCAGCATCCCTCAGTCCCCTCCAGACCAGGGTTGTCCAGGCTGGATTTGTGGTTTCTTGATGAAAGGGTGGCTTTTAAAAAGGCAAAAAACTCCTGGTTTTGCTGGATTTGGAAACTGTGGCAGGAGGCTGAGGGAGGAGGCATCATGGGTGGGTGGTGGTGGTGTTCTGTAGTGCCATAGGCTTTGGCCACCAGAGGTGGGCAGTGGATGCTGGTGTAGCCACACTATTCAAGTCAGTGGACCTGCCCTAATGTTTGCCCAGAGAAGCTGTGGCTGTCCCATCCCTGGAAATATTCAAGGCCAGGTTGGATGGGGCTTGGATCAACCTGGTCTAGTGGGAGGCATCCCTGTCCATGCAGGGGGGTTGGAACTGAATGATCTTAATGGTCCCTTCCAACTCAAACAAGTCTGGGATTCTGTGAATGTCTGAAGGCTGGAAGGGCAGGATTTAGTGAGGCAGATTGCTCTTGGCACCAAGAATTTGGGAGTGGGGCCAGCCTGGGGTTCACAGCTACTCTGGCAGGTAAACCCATGGGGGTTGGAGAGCATGGTGGCAAGAGGAGCATTAAAAAGGGCTCAGAAGTGAGCGGCCTTGCGACTCTCCATGAGGATCCTTTGATGAGGAGTCTCAGGTTTGGCCACCGCCAGTGTCACAGTCTCCTTCTGGAGGCTGAGGGCAGTTTCATTGATGGATACCAGAGGTGCTGGAGGATGTGGGAGGGGGAGCTGTGTGGCTGGGGGGGATGGACGGGGAGGGTTTCCTCCTTGTGATAACTGATCTAAGCTGCTCTTTCCTTCCCTTTCTGTTCTCCTTCCTGGCCCAGGAATGCAATCTTGGGTAGTCCTTCACACTGTGCTTGTGTCCTCTTCTCATCCCACCGCTGTTGTCACTTCCCCAGATGTCCTGTTCTGATGCACCCCCTCACTCCCCAGAGGTGCTGGCTCTCACTTCCAGATTCTTGGCCTTTATTTATTTTCTTACATGTCTGTTTTTATCAGTGGTCGCTCTGTGGGTAGGTCAGGACCCCTTGCTCACAGTGTCTCCCACCGAGATGGTTGTGCTCAGGTATTACCAGCCCAGATCCCTTGTATAGTGGATGTGATTAGAGAGCAAAAATATCTCATTGGAAATAAAAATAAGTTCGGTAAATAGTGAGACAGAGGGTGGTTTTTCCTGTATTTTGAGCTGGCTTGTTCCCAGGAGATGTGTTTGGTTATGACTCTTCTTTCAAATAAGCAGCCTGGAGGTTGCTGGCATGTGGTCCAGTGGCATCTGATTGGTGGGAGCTTGTATGATCAATCCATGGAGGAACTCTGCTCCGAGGGTAGGAGTGAGGTGATGATGCTTGATGGCGTTGGTGCTGGGTCTCCATGGGATGCTCTCCACCCAACCCTGGACATCTCCCTCTTGACCCACATAAGGGATAGGGCTGATGGCTCTTGGTTGATGGAACGTTGTGGTGCCTGTGGTGGGCAAGAAGGTGGCTCTCCTGCAGGACGGATGAATGGTGCTGGATCTGCAGGCAAAGTGGAGCTCTCCAGGAATCCCAGAGTTGGCTGTGATGGGGAAAGTGAGATGAGCTGGCTTGTGTCCTCGCCACCTCTGCTGCTTTTTTATTTATAGGGATTATTCATAAAATACCAAACCGGAGAGTTTACCCAGATTCCAGCCCAATCTTCTTGACTTGCCATAAGTCCAGGGTCTTCCTGAAGCCAGTGGGTGATGCTTGGTGGGTGCTGGACCAAGGCTCTGCAAGGCTTGAGTCTGGGAGACCCACAAGGTTCTTCTGGAGCAAGCACAGCCTCAGTTTCTCCCTCCCAACTCCTCAGTACCAAAAAGCTGCGAAAAGTCCTCGGGAGGTTGGAGAAGCATCAACATTGCTCCCTGCTTGGCAGTGGGACCTCGTCTGGTTTAAGGGACCTCTTGGCTGAGTGACATTTCATTCCGACATCATGGGCAGGCCGGGAATGTTTCACTATGCCTCTCATCCCTGCTGGTATCTGCTCATCGGGGGAGAAGCACCTTGTCCAAATCTGGAGCTATTGGCCCCCGAAGTGGCTCTTCCCTCCCCAGCCCTCCCCACCCACCATGTAAACAGGGTCCCGCGCGGTTTCTCCACCAGCGTCCTGCCTGTTTTCCCATTCCCCCCTCCCCTTCCCACCTCCCTCTCCTACAGAGTTTATAACCTCCTGTGAAATGCCTTTATTTACAAATTGGCATCCTATTATAATCTGAAATTGAGACATCTTCCTGTGGAACTGGGATTGTATATTTGTCCCAGGGATAAACAATTGGTTGGGAATTTTTTTTTTCTTCAATTTTTTTTTTTTTTTTTTTACTGTTTTAAGTCGTTTATTCTTGGTTTATTTTTGAGCATGCGGCCTTTGAATACTTTTTCAGTTGCTTGGAGGATCACGGGGTGCTGCACCGTTTCCACCCTACCCTCGCTGGAGGCACAGTGCCCCTCCCACCCTGTTCCCCAACGTGCTTACCTAAAAACTACCATCCTGTCCTGGAAAGGACAAGGTTATCAGGGGTTAACGCCGAGATGACAGCACTGGAGCCTCTGGAGCAAAGCAGGCTGCCTGCCAGACTAGGAGCCTCCCGCCTTGCCTTGCCTCGCACATCATCTGACCGTGGCCTCGGCGCTTGGCACCGACCCCGGGGCTCTTGGCTTGGCCACTCACTCCGGCTCCTTCAGCCCCGTGAGGGTTTTTGTTGTGTGTGTTTCTTTTTTTTAAGGGGGACACGGCTGGTATAGCCCCCGTGCTGCCACAGGGATGGTGGGGACTTCCCTCTGCCTCTTAGCTAATTAAAATCCTCCCCCCTCCAAAGCAAATAGGACCCATTGGATGATCGTTTTAAAGTGCTCTAGAGCCTTTAGATCCTTTCCTAGATGTTCTTCCAGGATGGGTTTAAAAAAAAAACAACTAAAGGCAGAGGTGCTCCCCCCATTAAACGTTTCAATCCATCCCTGTACAGCTCCTTTAAATGCATTTTTCTGGGTGCTGCCAGATTTTCATAGAATCACAGACTGGGTTGGAAGGGACCTTAAAGATCATCTAGTTCCAGCCCCCCTGCCATGGGCAGGGACACCTCCAGCTAGACCAGGTCGCACGAAGGATTTTCCCAAGCCAATGAGGCCTTGAGAGCAGTCAACAACAAAATGCAGAAGAAGACCCCCCCACCAGCGAGTCCCTCATGGTGTGGAGCACAATGAGAACCACTCGGGTTTTATTCCTAAGGGGAGGAACAAGGACAAACAGGTGAATTTTGGAAGTTAGGTGTCAATTCAAACCGTGCTCTGCTCCCAAAAACGTCCCGACGAGCGCCGGCAACTTGATCGTTGGGGACATTTAAAACTCGACGGGACAAAAACACTCGTAGAGGAGCATTCCCGGGGCTGGCAGGGATGTGGGCTGCATCGTTTCCATCCTCACTGTCTGCCAGCGGGTATCACTTACACTAGAGGAACCAGGAACATTCACCACACGCGTTTCCCCGCCGCCGGCATGGGGGGGGATGCCTATTCCGACCTGCCACAGCCAAGGCGGTCTCATCTCGATGCTGCCTTCAGACGGGGTCCGCCCCATTTTAGGGTGCACAGGGAAAAAATGGGGTGTATGGAGCCCTTCGGGGTGCCTTGGGAGGGTGGTGGGTGCTGGCCGGGGCCCGGCGCGGGTGGGTGCCAGCCCCACCGCCATCCCGGCCAGCTTGAATGACCCACGCCGCGGCCTGGCCGCCTGCCCACTGTCACAAAGGAGCTTCCTCTCCAGTTTATTTTCAGCGCTGAGATATTATTAACCACTCAGGCACGGTCTCTCTCTTCAAACCACCCTCGCTTTTTGCCTAAATCGCTTTGTTTCCCCCCTCTCCTCCCCCGGCCAGTCTCCGGTGTTGCCGGGGTCCCGGCTGCGTCGTGGCTGCTCTTGAGGAACAGGAGGGCACGGAGGAGGGAGCGGGCCCGATCCTGCGTGGGGCTGAGGGCGTCAAGGGAAGGAGCTTGGCGTCTCGCAGGATTTCCGCCTGCTGACTTTGGATTAGCTCCTTAGTTTGGGTTTCTAAAAAAATTTGTAGCTTCTTCTTTTAAGAAAAGCAACGTCTTGGGTGTTGCTGACTGCCTCTTCCTCTGCAGTTTATTTTATATTTTATTTTTAATCTAATTTTGTTTTTTTCTTTAAATTTTTTTAATCCTCCTCTCTCTCTCCTCCTCTCTCCTCCTCTCTCCTCCTCTCTCCTCCTCTCTCCTCCTCTCTCCTCCTCTCTCCTCCTCTCTCCTCCTCTCTCCTCCTCTCTCCTCCTCTCTCCTCCTCTCTCCTCCTCTCTCCTCCTCTCTCCTCCTCTCTCCTCCCCTCCTCTCTCCTCCTCTCTCCTCCTCTCTCCTCTTTTCTTCTCCTCTCTCCTCCTCTCTCCCTCATTTTACATCTTAGTGCAATAAAAGACTTTTTCTGGGCGGGCACTGCAGGGGTTTTCCATCCCCATCCAGGGAAGGGTGGGGGGGTTTGCATCTCCTGTGCATGGACCTGCTGCAGGAGCCACCCTTGGGGGGGAAGGTCTTTGCTCAAAGCTGTCAGGTCCAACAAGTTTTTTCCAGGGATTTTTGTGCCACTGAGGGTGGGAAACCGCGTTTGCTAGCAGATAGCCCTTCCTTTTTTATTTTCTTCCTTATTTTTCCCCCTTTTCCCCCCTCCCCTCTTTCGGGTAGCCGTTTAAATCCGTGGTGATAACTTTCACCCTGTTAATTAACAGGAAACATTGGGACAAGACAGGAAATTACATCAGTCTTTTATGAGGAAAGAGCCAAGAAAAAAAAAACCAACCCCAGAATACAAGAAAACACAGTTATTAGTGAATGGAAAGAAAGTGCCAGGGGAGGAGGAGAAAGAGAAGGAGGGAAAAACCCATTCCATGGGCCCCGCTTTTCTGAGGGAGGCTGCTCCAGCACTTTTATTTTGATTATGTTGAAAAATATTTGACTAGCAGGGTCACCTTTGCTTGAGCGTGACGCTCGAGCTTCCCAAGGAAATCTGTTTTGTATTTTATTTTTTTATTTTTTTATTTTTGTGTTTCATGCCTTTTCTCATCTTCCTTCCCCAAACTGTGAGGCCTAGGAAGCTCTTGGCCGGGAGACTAATTTTGGTTTGGCTGCTCAGCCCTTCAAATTGGTCCCCACCCAGTGTCATTATCTTGGTTTTAACTTGCAAGGGGAAAAAAAAAAAAAACAAACCCAACACAACCACCCTGGAAGAGCTGGCTCAGCCCTTCTCTACCCTTTTCACCTCGCTGCAGAAAAAAATCTCCTGGCTTCAGCTCCCTGGTTGGCTTGTGCCAGCAACACTGAAGCACCACGGAGTGGTTGCAGGAGAGCCTGGTGATGCTCTTGGTGATGCTTCTCTATGTGCAGTACCCGGCTCTTTGGTCCTTCCTCATCCTTTTTCTGGGATGAAGACACCCGGTGGGTTGGTTGCAGGAGGTCTTGGCAGTGCTTCTCCATGTGCAATGACAAGTACCTGGGTTGGAGTCCTTCCTTGTCCTCCCTTGGTGATGAAGATGGCCAGTGGAGTGGTTGCAGGAGGTCCTGGTGGTGGTTGTCTGTGTGTGATGGCAAGTACCTGGCTCTGTGAATCTTCCTCACCCTCCCTTGGTGATGAAGATGCCTGGTGGGGTGGTTGCAGGAGGTTGTGATGATGCTTCTCCATGTGCGATGGTGGGTACTTGGCTCTGTGAATCTTCCTCACCCTCCCTTGGTGATGAAGATGCCTGGTGGGGTGGTTGCAGGAGGTCCTGGTGGTGGTCGTCTGTGTGTGATGGCAAGTACCTGGCTCTGTGAGTCTTTCTCACCCTCCCTTGGGGATGAAGATGCCTGATGGGGTGGTTGCAGGAGGTTGTGATAATGCTTCTCCATGTGCGATGGTGGGTACCCAGATCTGTGGTTCATCCTCACTTGGAGGTGAAGGTGCTTAGTGAGGTGGTTGCATGAGGTCCTGGTGATGTTCTTGGTGATGCTCCTTCTATGTGTGATGATGAGTACCTGGCTTGTGGTCCTGCCTCATCCTCCCTTGGGGATGAAGATGCCCAGTGGGGTAGCTGCAGGAGGTCTCAGTGATGCTCTCAGAGATGCTCATCCATGTTTGATGGTGGGCATCTGGCTCTGTGGTCCTTCCACATCCTCCCTCAGGGATGAAGTAAGATGCCTGCTGGGGTGCTGGGGTTTGGTGAACCATCTTTAGGCTGAAGTCCTGGCCCCTATGGGCTTTCCCACCTTTTCCCTGATAACCTGAGCAGTGGGGAAGGCAGATTTCTCCATGAAATGGGTAACTCAGAACCACTCAGGCTGTTAAACCTTGTTGCACATAAAAAGCAAAGCTATGGGTGTTTATATATTTTAAAAAAATTGTATTTTAACCTATATTTGTATATATAGAGAGAACATATTTATGTAGAGATTATGTATTTAATTTAGTGGATCAATTCTATATAACTAGATATAGGTTGAATAGATGAAGTATTTTCATTACATGTAGATTGAATATATTATATACATAATTATATATATAGGTTGAATACATGCAGAATATTCAATATATATTCATTCAACATCTATGGAATAATTTAGGTTGGAAACGACCCTTAAGATCTTGGAGTCAGTCTCTATATGTTCAACCTTTGTGTGTATATATATATTTTATTTTATTTTTCAACCTATTTATGTAGGTTGAAAAGTTGTTTTTTTTTTTTTTGTAGAGCTGCTAGTGGTGATTCAGCAAGAGCTGGCTTTGTGTTGGAGGAACCTTGTGTGTTGGGAAGGTGGTGGGAGGTCAAACATGCAGTTCTGCAGCCCCCAACATGAGAAGGAAATGGAGCTGTTGGAGTGAGTCCAGAGGAGGCCATGGAGATGATGAGAGGGCTGGAGCAGCTCTGCTCTGGAGACAGGCTGAGAGAGTTGGGGTTCTTCAGCCTGGAGAAGACTCCAGGGGGACCTTAGAGCACCTTTCTGTGCCTGAAGGGGCTCCAGGAAAGCTGTGGAGGGACTTTGGACAAGGGCAGGTAGTCAGAGGACAAGGTGGGATGGCTTTAAACTGGAAGAGGAGAGATTTAGGTTGGACATCAGAGGGAAATTCTTTGCTGTGAGGGTGGTGAGATGCTGGCCCAGGTTGCCCAGCAAAGCTGTGGCTGCCCCATCCCTGGAAGTGTTGAAGGGCAGGTTGAATGGGGCTTGGAGCAACCTGGTCTAGTGGGAGGTGTCCCCGCCCATGCAGGGGGGTTAGATCTAGATGATCTTTCAGGTCCCTTCCAACCCAAACCGTTCTATGATCCTTCACTTTTACAACTGATGACTTAGGCTGTGGATCCAGTGACTTCTGGTGATGGAAACTGATGGGTTCAGTTTAGAGATGCTAAAAATTGGTGGGCATCGCCACTGTGGGGGTGATGCAAAATACCACTGGAGGGGTGGCGTGGCTGGTTGCACCTTGGTGTGCAAGGTGGGTTTTGAGTGGAAAAGCAGGGAAAAAAAGAAAAGTGGTGGAGAAATTAAAAGGTAAGATGGGGTGCTGCTCACCCATGTGGGGTGGCTGCTGGTGACCCCAGGGCTGGGCTCTGGCGGCACCTTCCTGGGCAGAGTGGATGGAGTAAATAACTCCATAAAATCATCCTTCGAGCAGGAATCAAATAACAGGAGTTTTATTTGGAAAAGGAGTTGGGAGCCTGAAGTTACATCACTGCGTTTGAACTGATGAATTCATTTTCTTTGGAAGGCAGGCTGAGACTTTTTAGCTCATTATAAGGAACAAACCCATAAATCTTCCTACGTGGAGGCCTGTAGTTTTCCTGTTCTTTGTCACAGCTGAGCATGGAAAATGTATCCTGGGTTTGACACCAGCATGAAACCTTGACACACCTGAGATGTTGCACCAAGGTTATTTTCTGGAGCAGCCGGTGTGGTGCTGGGTTTGCTGAGCCCCAAATCCCCTGTGCTTTTCCCCTGTGGGAAGATGCTGTTGGGTCTTGGTGATGCCCAGTCCCCTGAGCTTTGTGTCTGCAGGAGAATGCTATTGGTGATGTCCCAAATCCCCTTAGTTTACCTCCATGGCATGATCCATCAGTGATGCCCCAAGTCTCCTGAGCTTTCGCCCTGTGGGAAGACACTGTTGGGGTTGGTGATGCCCATATACCCTGAATTTGCCCCCATGGGAAAATGCTGTGTGTTCTTGGTGATGCCCCAAATTCCCTGGGTTTGCCTCCACGGGAGGATGATGCTGGAGGTTGGTGGTGCCCAAATTCCCTGGGCTTTGCACCTGTGGGAGGATCCTATTGGGTCTTGGTGATGCCCGGTCCCCTGGACTTTAACCGCCTGGGAAGACACTATTGGTTCTTGGTGATGCCCCAAATCCCCTGGGTTCACCCCCATGGGGAGATGCTGTTGGGTCTTGTGATGCCCCAAATCCCCTGGACTTTGCCCCCATGGGAAGATACTGTTGAGTCCTGGTGGTGCCCCAGATGCCATGGGTTCACCCCCATGGGAAGACGCTATTGGGTCTTGTGATGCCCCAAATCCCCTGGACTTTGCCCCCATGGGAAGATAGTGTTGAGTCCTGGTGGTGCCCCAGATGCCATGGGTTCACCCCCATGGGAAGACGCTGTTGGGTCTTGTGATGCCCCAAATCCCCTGGACTTTGCCCCCATGGGAAGATAGTGTTGAGTCCTGGTGGTGCCCCAGATCCTGTGGGTTCACCTCCATGGGAAGATGCTATTGGGTCTTGTGATGCCCCAAATCCCCTGGACTTTACCCCCATGGGAAGATAGTGTTGAGTCCTGGTGGTGCCCCAAATCCCATGGGTTCACCCCCATGGGAAGATGCTGTTGGGTCTCCGTGATGCCACCCTGGCTGTCGTGTGGTCCCTGCCTGGGACCCGGCTCTGCCGCTGCCACCGAAAGTGGGCTGGGATGAGCACAAGGAGCTCTTTGATTTTATTAGTATTTTTTATATATATATTTTTTAATCTGGGTGCTGCCGACCTGCCCCATTTTATAGCCCGGGGCAAACCTCTGCCAGCCTCCGTCTGCAAAAGGGGGGTGCCAAGTCCTCCGGAGCGCCGGGAGGGTTAATTACTTAATGAACGTAATATTCTCTCTAATTGCTCCGCGTTATTAATCCAGAGCAAAGCAAGGGGAGGGGTGGTGCCTGCATGGCCAGGCTTGTGAACTCCATCCAAACACTGGCCATCCATCCACCCACCCCTCCCTTGCCCCCTACCCAGGTGGTGGTGGTGGGGGAGGTTGGTGCCGTCCGTCCGTCCCTGGGCGGTGACCCGGTTTGGACGCGGGCGCGTTTCACCGCCTGCTCTTAGGAATAGGCCTGATTAGATTATGAAGGCAGACAGAAGTAATGATTAACTTTTTCAGTCTGCTCGATGTCTCCAGTCTGGCGCTGGGTGTTTTTTCCTCCCTCCCTCCCTCCCCCCCCCCACCCCTAAGTAGGGCCCTGGCCCCGCGTCGACAGGGTATTAGGTTGTAAAGAAAGCCAGGAGGAATGAAGGAGGGAGGGGAAAGGAGGAGGGAGGAGGAGGAGGGGGGAGCCTTTTCCATCGGATCCGGGACTGGAATTTATTGGCAGGAATGCAGTAAATGCTCCAAATGCCAGCCCAGCTAAACAGTTTTCATAATTGTTACGGCGCGGGGCACGACGAGTGTGAAAAGGACTTTTGTTCCAACCCTTATTTTTTTTTTTTTTCCATGGGTTTACATCCCGGCAAAGGATGCACCTCTGGGGAAGGTTTTTTGGTTTTTTTTGGTTCTTTTTAATTTTTTTTTTTTTGGGGGGGGGGTGGAACATGTATTGATGTCTGTTTTCAGTCTTCGGGGAGAGTTCTGGGTTGGTGTGCTGCTCTTTTTGGTGTTTTTTTTCTTTTTCTTTCAGTATCGAAACGAGAGCAGCAGCGATGCCGTGTGTGCACGTGGAATGCAGTTGGGGGCTTGGGGGGGGTGGGTGGGGGGGAGAGGAGAGAGAAAAAAAATCCCAACACACATCTGGGTATTAGGTATCCATTTGGAAACCCTAGACTGCTCTGCTTCAGTTTTTAGGAAGGTCTTTACAAGGTTTTTTTAACCCACATAGCTGCATGTTGTCAGTGGGGAGCTGTGGCTTTTCTGGGGGCTGTAGCCCTGTGTTCCCCCCCTGCCCCAGACATCACTGGCTACCAGGCATCCTTCCCCCTTAGCTTTAATTTTCATTCCAAAAGCATTTTTAAGGTCTTTATCCTTTAAAACCAAGCTTTGTGGTTGTGTTGAAGGGGGGGGGGCTGTGACCCCCAGGGCTGGTGTAGCCTCTGGTGGCTTCAGCATCCATGGAAAGGTGATGGTGTCACAGGAGCCTCTGGCACAACTCAAGTCAGGAGAGGGATTTTTGGCAAGCTCATTCTCAGGTGTGATTTGCCTCGTAAGTCAGGAGCCCTTTGTGTGCTGGTTTCTTCTTCTCAGAAGGTTTCTGGTTGAGCTCTGGGTTGGGTATGGGTGGAGAAGAGGTGTGTCCTGGTAGTGTGGAGGTGTTGGCTCATCTCCAGGAGCTGGAGCTGGTACCAACCCTGAATTGCTGGAGGGTCGCATGGCAGCATCTCCTGAGCTCTGGCTTGGGTTTCCTGCTGTTCCCAGAGGAGCCTTTTAGCTTTTTGTCATTAAAATATGATTATTCCAGGTTGCTATCAAGGCAGGAGAGAACGGAGGGTGCTGTGGTGCCTCCTGAGTCAGCAGGTCCTCCCTGGACAACCTCACCCGTGTCAGAGAACAGAAACAGGGACATGTGAAGCAAAGATAGGATTTCTGGGGATTTTCCATGTGGACCCACATGCCCTCACGCCTCTCCGGGTGGCCTGAGGGTCTTCAAAACCCCATAGATGCTGGCAGCACCTCTCAGCAAGGGTGTCCCCTCTTGAGGCATGCCTTTGTCCCACCCAACCACGTTGGGTTGGAGCCTGGGGAAGGGATTCCCGTCCTACTGCTTTTTGGAAACAAGGGAAAAGTTTTCCCACACCTTTTGAGGGGTGCAGAAGGAGAGGCAGATAAAGAAGGCTCTTTTAAATTAAAACTTCAAAAATAATTAGACTGTATACTAAACAACAGCAAAGAGGCCCATTTACTGTAAATATTATGAATGGATTTGGCTGCCTTCTTCATCCCCACCCTTCCTCTAAGGCTTTTCTCTGAGCTGAGTCGAAATTCGGCCTTCAGACAGCACGGTACTCTATAATTTGCATGGCTGATGAGGCCTGAAGCCTGGTACGGAGGAAACTGGAGTCAGCTGGCTCCTCTCTAACCACTGGAGACAGGCAGACAGGCATTTTTGGTGTGTGCCTGGGTGTTATTATTTTATTTTTTATTTATCCCCCCCCCCTTCCTTCATTGCAGCCTTGCTTGGCTTTTAAACAAACTGGGCACGCAAAATGGTTCTTCTCTTCTCGGGTCGTTTTTAGCCATGGTAATTGATTAATCACCGTAATTAGACAGTAGCAGTGACTAATAGGATGTTTATGAATCAAATTTCTGGTTTGGTGGACTCAATGAACTTAGGAGTTGCACTTTGGCTTTTTCTTTGCCATCCCCTCCCCCCCACCCCGGCCCTGCTGCTCCTTCAGTGCAGGGGACACTGGGGACCTGTGCTTCCTGGGGGTGCTGGTGGACAGCTGGTTGAACACGAGCCAGCAGTGTGCCCAGGTGGCCCGGAAGGCCAGTGGCATCCTGGCTTGTGTCAGGAATAGTGTGGCCAGCAGGAGCAGGGATGTGATTCTCCCCCTGTGCTCAGCACTGGTGAGGCCTCACCTCGAGTCCTGTGTGCAGCTCTGGGCCCCTCACTGCAAGAAGGACGTTGAGGTGCTGGAGCAGGTCCAGAGGAGAGAACGAGGCTGGGGAAGGGACTGGAGGGAAAGTCTTATAGGGAGAGGCTGAGGGAGCTGGGGTTGTTTAGCCTGGAGAAGAGGAGACTCAGGGGGGACCTCATCACTCTCTTCAACTCCCTGAAGGGAGGTTGGAGTCAGGTGGGGGCTGGGCTCTTCTCCCAGGCAACCGGTGACAGGACAAGAGGGCACAGCCTGAAGCTGCTCCAAGGGAGGTTTAGGTTGGATATTAGGAAGCACTTCCTCACGGAGAGGGTGATCAGACATTGGAATAGACTTCCCAGGGAAGTGGTGGAGGCACCGTCCCTGGATGTGTTCAAGGAAAGGCTGGATGTGGCACTTAGTGCCATGGTCTAGATGGTGTGGTGGTGTTGGTCATAGGCTGGAGTTGATGATCTCCAAGGTCTTTTCCAGCCTTGGTAGTTCTGCGATTCTGTGTGATTCACATGGATACATTGATCACCCCATATCTTTCCAGCTGGGACATCCCTCCTGGGCCAGCCTTGACATTTGTCATACCCATACCCACTCTTGAGGCTTTGTAGGTCTGCAACAACATGCTCACGGGGACCCTTTCTGGGTTTGTTTTCTTGCTTTTGTGTCCCATCCCTGAATTAACTCTCAAAGATCAGGGCTGGGTTCCAGTATGGGAGACTCAAGGCGCCACCAAGTTGGGGTGGGAATCTTAGGGGACGTCCTCAGGGATCAGTCATTTCTACCCACCATCTAACCTGACCTCCTTTTTGTCCTAATTTCACAAGAGGTTTTCCCAGCCATGGCGAAGGTGATGGAAGTTCTTGGTTGGGTCACCATGGGACTGTGCAGAGCACTCCCAAGCTCATAGGTTGCTGCAAGCATGACACTGAACCAAAGGCCTAGTTACAAATACCAGGATATCTCACTCCTTTCCCTGAAGGCTTCTGCAAAATTTTATCCTCTTTGTCCCCATCAGACTTTAAAGGTTTCAAATCAGTTGGCAACAGCTCAGATTCTGGATACCAGCCCTTAAAAAACTGCAGCAAATGGAACTCTTGGGTGGTGGTGGTGGGGAACATTTATTTTCATACAAGGTTAACTTCTTTTGCTAAGAGCAAAGAGCCATTTAAGTGATTGGGTGGACAACTTGTTAATAAATGAAAAGAAATTATCTTAAGGCTCTTTAGCCTTGCATGACTATGTGTGGAGTAATAAGAGCTGCCTAATCAGACATGGACACAAATTTATGGTCTAGCCTGTCAATCCGCAGATTAAGGACTCCATAAGTACCTACTGACACGATGGGCTGTAATGGCTCCTAAAGAGATGTTATGGTCTATCGTGTCAATAATCCAGAGATTAAGGACTCCCTAAGTATGTGTTGACGTGACCGACTGTCCCGGCTCTTTAGGGGCTCTTGTGTTGGTGTGGTGGAAGGACCCCACGGGCCACCTTGGGCAGTGGCATCCCTGCAGTAGTTAAGAGTTTATTTTCTCTGCAAACAACAGGAGCTTAACACATGACCGTCCTCTAAATTAGCCTTTCAGAAATCATCCCAGCCATCAAAAGCAGGGAGGGGGTGAGGAAGCTGAAGTTGTCTAGCTAGCCCTTGTGTGCAGGGAGATATGAAAGGTTTTGGGGGCAAACATCGCCGTGGGTGGTGTCTCCAGGCTGCCCACAAGCTCCGTTGAAGGCACAAAGACCCTTTTCTGCAGCAGGATCTATCCTTTAATTTGGATTCTTTGCTTTGCTTTTGCAAAGCATACCTGGAAATTTGGCTTTGAAGGATTTTTCTTGGGGATTTTTTTGGTGTGTTCCCCATCCCAAGTAGCCTGTAAATTACTGAGAAGACTAGAAAGGAAGTAAAAATTCCCTTTTTGGTGCCCCTTTTACTTTGATGAACTGTGTGGTTGCACGTCATGCTCAGTCTTCTCACATTGATGTAATAACCCTTCACTTCTGGAGTAAGAGTTCAGGGGTGTATTTTTCCTGAGATCCTGCAAAAAAAATCCCATTTGTCATTAACACAAGGGGCAAAAATGGACCTGGAGTGGCCCGAGCTGCCCTGGGGATCCTCCAGAAGACCATGCAGAAACCCATCAACCGCTCTGGGGTTTGTGTCTCTGTCTCTCTAGGAGAAGATGGGGGGCATGGCTCTGCCCTGGGCTTGCAAATGCCACTTAAGGTCAGCCAAGAGAGATTACTGGGTGCAAGACACACTGAGCTTGGTCTCAGCCTTGGCCCTGGCCAGATGACATGTTGTGCTGACACCAGGCCAGCCAGTTGTGTTTTTTTCTTTAAGCACAGATGTGTGTGTGCTGCTGGATAAAAGATGGACCACGAGTTCATCTACTCATTGGCATTGCCCACATTGCTTGTTTGCCTCCTTGGAAGCCAAGCAGGGATTTTGCCACCCGTCTGGATCTCTTTGCCTTCCCCAGGAGCCCACATCTGAGGCATGGTCCTTTTTAGGAAAGGTCCATAAGACCCATCTTCTGGTGCTGTGATTTCTTGGTGGACATCTACATTAATTTATCCGTTGCCTTAACCCGTTGGTTTAGCGGTCGTGTGTGCAGTGTCACCTCTGGAGGTGGCCCAGGTGAAGGTGCCACAAAACCTGAGCAACCTGCTCTAATTGAAGATAGCCCTGCTCATTATGGAGGGGGGGGGGGTTGGACTAGATGGCCTTCAAAGGCCCCTTCCAACCCAGACCATTCTGTGCAAACGAGGAGGTTTTTGTCAGTGGTTCAGGGTAGATGATGCCATGGTGAGTATTGAGTCAGGGTTGATGTTTGGTGGGAAATCCAGCCTTGGGGATCACAGCAATGAGGGAGCAGGGGGGAGTGTGGTGGTGAGAAGTTTAGGAAGAACACAAGAAGGGGGAACAAAAAGCTTAAAAAGCCCCCCTATACAAGTAATTATATAAAGTACGGATATGTAGTTTGAGACACTTCTACAGTTGGATAATTCAATTGGCTCCTAATCCTGATACTGCTGAGGAAAGATGCAATTCCAGGCATTAAAAAACCTAATCAGGAGCTGCCTCCTAGTCCCATTTTCAGAGAGGAGTTGTTACGATGGCAGCTCCCAGGGACAATCCAGATAGCTCTTGACTTGATCCGATGGGAGTAGTCCCGGCGGGTGGGATCGCTCAGCGTGTGCTAAACTTGCTGTTTTCTTTAGAGGCCAGTTGATTACAGGAAAACCTTTAGCTATGTCAAAACAAAACAAAGCAAAACAAAAGGCCCCCAGCCCACCTCCCCTCTCCGTTCATGAACTTGGCATCAGGACAAGGCCGAGATCTGAAAGCCGGCCAGGAGCTGCGTTGATTTTGGCGGGGTTGGTTTGTTTGTTTTGGGGAGTATTTGTCAGGTTTGTGGGTTGTTTTTTTTTTGTTTTTTTTTTTTTGGGGGGGGTTGTTGTTGGGTTTTTTTTACCAGTTAAATTCAGTTTTTCCAAAATTTAGTTTTACTTCCTGGATGAAAAAAGAACTTTTTCTGCCCAAACTCCTCATAAAACTTCTGGAGCTCAGGAGGAAAAAGTGTAGGCTCACAGACTGGTTGGGGTTGGAAGGGACCTTGAAGATCATCTAGTTGCAACCCCCCTGCCATGGCCAGGGACACTTTCCACTAGACTAGATGGACAGATGATGTGGTTTCATCATCTTAAAAGTGTTCATGTGTTCAGGAGAAAAGCCCCACCAGAGATTTTCTGCCACTTCTGGGCCATGTGAGATGTGAGTCCTGCCACAGCTTGGAAGAACCAAGCTTGGGCCTGTTATGGATAAATCTGTGTTTCCATGGTGTGACTCTCCCATCCACAGCTTCATTTGGGCCTTCCTGGTTTCAGCAGCTTTTCATTTTTTTGGGGTATTGCTCTGGTGTCCCATCCTTCAGTATTTGTGTATGGATGTAGCATTTTCTGTAGAATCCCCAGAGCAGGATAATGCCTGGCCAGCGTGTGCACATCCAAAGCTAGAAGAATCCTGACTGTGGCCTTTTATTGAGGAATTTTGGGCAGCACTTGATGTTTGTGAGAGTCGAGGCAAGTGGTGGGAAACCTCCCAGCCTCTCACGCTGGTTGGCAAGTCACTGGGATGATGCTTTTGGGGAGGACACTCCATTCTCTCCAAGGGATGCACTGGTAAAAGTCAAGGCAGCCATTCCAGGAGGGTGTAAAAATATGGAAAAAACCCCTGTTTTTCAATGGGAGTGTGATGTTGAGTAATATGGTTGTGCTGTGGCGTTGATGTCTTTGCCTTCATATCATCGTCATATCCCCGCTCTGCAAAAAGGTTGGGATGGTCTGGAGAGGGTCCAGAGAAGGGCCACAAGGATGATCAGAGGACTGGAGGTCCTGTCATATGAGGAGAGGCTGAGAAAACTGGGTTTGTTCAGCCTTGGGAAGAGAAGGCTTTGGGGAGACCTTATCACCATGTTCCAGGACTTAAAGGGTGGCTGCCAAGAAGATGGAGACTCCCTGTTTACAAGGAGTCACATGGAAAAGACAAAGGGTCATGGGCACAAGTTGCTCCTGGGGAGATTCTGATTGGAGACAAGAGATAAATTTTTCCCCATGAGGACAGTCAAACATTGGAATAGTCTCCCAAGGGAAGTGGTGGATTCTCTCACATTGGACAGTTTCAAGTCTCAGCCTGACAGGGTGCTGAGCCACCTGATAGCAACTAGAGTAGCACCTAGAAAGGTGGGACCAGATGATCCTTGAGGTCCCTTCCAACCTGGCATTCTAGGATTCTATGATCACCCACCCCAGACTTCCAAAAAATGTGACTCCAAAGACTTTGAGGTATCAAACTGTTGCCTTCATTTCTCCCTTTCATGCAGAAATGGGCTCTGCTTCAGACGGCCGCTCTCCGTACACCCAACTATTAATGATCAATACGACCAATTCTTGGAATTCCTGAGGGTGGCCTCACTTGATTTTCAGTAATTTCTATATATTTTATTATTTTTTTCCACAATAAGCTTGCACAATGTGCTGGGTTGGGGGGGAGCTTGACAGAGCCCCTTAGGCAGGCTCTAATGCAAACCATGGAAATAAAATAATAGCCCAACGATAGCAGCAAATGGATGCTTAATAATGGAATAATAGCATGGATGTTTATGGCATTAAACATTATCATTGTTTGCTGGAATATGGGAACGCTCTCAGTTTGCTGGGAAGTTTCCAGGCATTTAGAAAGGGATGTGTTTGCTCCAAGGAGCTCGTAAAAATGATGCTTTTAACTCCAAAAAAACAGAAATCCCAAAGTGTTTCTTGGGCGTTTTCTGGGCTGTCACACACGAGGATGTGTTGAGGGTTGATGGGGCCACAAATTTCGTAGAATCGTGGAGTGGTGAAGGTTGGAAGGGACCTCAAAGATCATCAGGTTCCAACCTCCCTGCTATGAGCAGGGACACCTCCCACCAGACCAGGCTGCACAAACCTCATCCAACCTGGCCTTGAGCACCTCCAGGGATGGGGCAGCCACAACCTCCCTGGGCAACCTGTTCCAGCACCTTCCTACCCTCATGGTGAAGAATTTCCTCCTGATGTCTCACCTAAATCTCCCCTCTTCCAGTTGAAAACCATCACCCCTTGTCCTCTCACTGCCCTCTCTGGTGAAAAGCCCCTCCCCAGCTTTCCTGTAGCTCCTTCAGGTACTGGAAGGTGCTCTAAGGTCTGTTTCCTGGCATCTGGGGTTTTCTTGTGGTGTCAGTTTGCAGCAGGAAGAGATGAGTGTTGGACTGTGGATCCGGATTAACCCACTGGGATATTTTGAGGCAAAATCAATGTATTTTCTTTGCCCAGACCCGTGGGTCATTACCACCAAAAAAAACCTTTTCGGAGCGGAACTCCCATCACTTTAGGAAACAGCTCTCTGAGCTCTGTCATTTTTTCCTCCTCTCCTGCCCAAGTGATGCCACTTTTCCCCACCCCTTTTCCTGGCAGATGCCAGAGGCAGGGGAGGTGGGTGGGAGCGGGGAGGCTCCTCCAGGGTCCCAACGACCGTGAAAAGCGGCTTTGGCGGCGGCTGCCAGAGAGTTGCCTGATCCTGTTTATCCGAGCTCAGGCCTTATATTCCCATGGCTTTTTGACTAGACAGGCAGTCAACAGCAGAATCCCACAAACGGAAGGGGCTCTGGCATATTTAGACTGTTTGCTGGCGTCGGCTCCTTAAAAAAAAAAAAAAAAAAGGAAAAAAAGATCCCAGATTACCTAAGACTTGTCCTTGAGGTCTGGTCACCCCATGTCATTGACAAACCTAGTGGGATTCATTCATGAACTTCCAGCCCTCCATAAAGGTCTGTTCATTCATAGCCAAGGCAGTTGTTTTGTTTTGTTGTTTGTTTTGTTTTGTTTTTTTCTTATTCCAAGTTGGTTTTTTTTCCTTCAAGTTTTTCTTTTTAAAATGTGCTGCCAATTAAATAACGCTTCGTGAGCACCAGTGAGCTACTTGTTAAGTGGTCTTCCCTAATGCAGGCACAAATACCAGGTGAAAAAAGTCTTCTTGCCTCCTCCCCACCTCCTTCTGAAAGGGATGTTTTTGTGGCCAGCTAAATACAAACCTGCAGGAATTGTGCCAGAGTTCAGTTTTGCCCCAGAATTCCCTCAACTGCTGTAAAACACAAGAGCCAAGAAGCTCTGAGCATTGCTGGCAGGCATTGGTGGGGAGAGGGCAGTGGAGGTGGGGTGGTTGGGTGGTCAGGATGGAGGTGGATCCAGGAGCATCACCCCGCTGGATCCAGGTGCATCCCCACTCCCCAGGAGCTTTTCTTACCCTGGATCCAGGAGCATCCTTCCCCTTGACTGAGGAGTGTTCTCTCCCTGGATCCAGGAACATTATGGCCCCCTGGATCCTGGGGATTCATCCCCTTGGATCCAGGAGCATCATCCCCCTGGACCAAGGAGCATACCCTCCACCCCCAGATGCAGGGCATTTTCCCCCCATGGATCCTGGGGCACCATTCCCTGGGATTCAGGAGCATCTCTGCTCCCTTGGGTCCAGGAGCACTTTCCCTCCATGAATCCTGGGGCATCATCCTCCTGGATCCAGGAGCATCCCCCCCAGATTATTCTATCTCCCAGGCATCCCCCCCAACCCCTGATCCCTCTATCTCCCAGGGAAACACCATCCTGGGGGTGCTTCTTGCCCTGCTGGGTGCACCCTTGGGTGAGGGGCACCCCATTTGGCTTAGGGGGGAGGTAACCCCAGCAACCAACCCCGTCTCCCCTCAGTACCAGCTTTCAGCAGGATATCGAGTTCTCTACCACCAAATCTTGGGAGGCACCAAGAAGGAGGGACAAACCAGGACACACCTCAATGGATGCTGTCCCAGGGGTCACCCGTCCACTGCCAGGACACCATCCCTGGATTCACCCAGGAGCTATTTGTTGTGGACAGCAAGTTATCCATGGGGCAGCAATGTGTGCTCTTGTGGCCAAGAAGGCCAGTGGTATCCTGGGATGCATTAAGTACAGTGTGTCCAGCAGGTCGAGGGAGGTTCTCCTCCCCCTCTACTCTGTCCCAGTGAGACCACATCTGGAGTAGTGTGTCCAGTTCTGGGCTTCCCAGTTCAAGAGGGACAGGGATACGCTGGAGGGAGTCCAACAGGGGCTATGAGGGTGATGGAGGGACTGGAACATCTGTCTGATGAGGAAAGGCTGAGAGACCTGGGGCTGTTTAGTCTAGAGAAGAGAAGACTGAGGGGACCTGATTAATGTCTATAAATACCTGAGGGCTGGGTGACAAGAAGGAAGGGACAATCTCTTTTCACTTGTGCCCTGTGATAGGATGAGGGGCAATGGATTCAAGGTAGAGCACAGGAAGTTCCACCTCAACATGAGGAAGAACTTCTTTACCGTGAGGGTGACAGAGCCCTGGAACAGGCTGCCCAGAGAGGTTGTGGAGTCTCCTCTGGAGACTTTCAAGACTCATCTGGATGCATTTCTGAGTCACCTGCCCTAGATTTGGTCCTGCTCTGGCAGGGGGGTTGGACTCGATGATCTCCAGAGGTCCCTTCCAACCTTGACCATTCTGTGCTCCTGTGATTTTGGGCTGTACACAGGCCCATTTTTAGTAGCTGCCTCCAGCAACTGGAGAAATATTTTCCTCGCTGGCATGGAAATGAGGAAATTCAAAGTGTGTGGCTGGGCTTGCTTTTTTAAATTTTTTTTAAATTTAATTATTTTTATTTTTAAAAGCACAGTGCAGGGCTTGGAGCACAACTTGGAGGGGGGGGGAGGAAAAAAAAAAAAAAGCCTGCACTGGGGAAATGGACTTAGAGAAAACAGGACAGGCAGCATTGGTGGGGTGGGGAGGGGTTGGGGTGGGGGGCTGCTTGGGTGTTGGAGAGATTTGGGGTGCTGGGTCCCCACTCCCGTGTTGCAGGGAGGAATCACTAACTCACGTTCTCAGCTCGATTTTTGTTGTTGTTTTTCTTTTTAAAGATAGTATTCTTTATTTTAATTATAATTTAGTCTTATGAAGGGAGGCTGAGGGAGCTGGGGCTGTTCAGCCTGGAGAAGAGGAGGCTGAGGGGAGACCTCATTGCCCTCTACAACTGCCTGAAAGGAGGTTGTAGTGAGGTGGGTGTTGGCCTCTTCTCCCTAGTGACCGGCGAGAGGACAAGAGGAAATGGGGTCAAGTTGCACCAGGGGAGGTTCAGGCTGGATATTAGGAAAAATTTCTTCACAGGAAGAGTGGTGAGGCCTTGGAACAGGCTGCCCAGGGAGGTGGTGGAGGCACCGTCCATGGAGGTGTTCAAAAAACAGGTGGACGTGGTGTTTCAGGAGATGGTTTAGTGGTTAGGGGTTGTAGGGTGGATGGTTGGCCTTGATGATCTTGAAGGTCTTTTCCAACCTTGATGATTCTATGATCCTAATTATAGAATAGTTCCCAGGTCTTAACATGCCTATCTATGGAGGTTTGAAGGAATTACCTCTGTCAGGAAACGGGTTTTTTTGCCATTCCCCACCCCTTCCCCCACCTTGGTTTTTCCTCCTACATTGTATCCTCATGGCTCACATGGGATAACTACTGGCAAGGAAGTGAGAGGAATACATTTCTGGCTGCTCTGGAGGGGTGTTTTTAGAGTATTTTTTGTTAACTTCTCTGGGAATCACCAGATGGTTTGGGTTGGAATGGACCTTAAAGATCATCTAGTTCCAAGTGTGAGATTTCTGGTTCCCAGCCTGCCACTGTTTGATGGTGCTTCCTGCAGGTCGGGGCTTCATCCAACATCTCCATCCTTTCCATTACCCGGGCTCTGCTTACAAGCAGGGAAAAGCCCCGTGAACTAGAGCAAGCAAGTCCTTGTCACCTCCATGGCGTGACCTTCAACGTGCTTTTCTTAACAGCACCTCATTTTTTTTTTTGGCATCTTCACAGGACTTATTTATGGAAATGGATCCATGATCTGGTGGTTGGAAATAAGGGTTTATAGGGTGTTTGGTCTTGCTGGAATATCTCATCCTCTCCTGTTGGCACTGAGGGGGGTCCTGGTGATGGTTTGGGTGAGGGATGGCTGCGCCGTGGGTGCTGCTGGTGGGTCTCAAGCCACTTCTGAAGGCGGACCTGGTGATTTAGGACCCACAATTCCAACCAGAGCTAGGCACTGAAGGAGCATGGGAGTCCTCCAGACCAGGGTCAACTTAAATGGTGGCCTTACCACATGGCTTTTGGAAATGGTGGGTGTGCTGTGGGCATTGGTGTGTGCATGGAGAGCATCATGAATCACAGAATTACCTTGTTTGGAAAAGACCTTCAAGAGTCCAACTGTTGACCTAACACACTGACAAGTCCTTAACTAAACCATATCTCTCAGTACTATGTCTATAAGACTCTTAAATTACTTAAGTGACTCCACCAGTGCCCTGGGAAGCCTGTTCCAATGCCTGATAACCCTTTTGGGGAAGAAATTCTTTCTAACATCCAACTTGAGGCCATTTCCTCTTGTCCTGTCATATCTAACTTCATTGAACAGACCAATCCTCACCTCTTCACAACCTCCTTTGAGGTAGTGGTAGAGAGCAAGAAGGTCATGGGCAGTCAAGGACCTGCATTGCTTTTGGGTTGTATTCCTGCCCTCAGTGCTCCATTTCACCTTCCCTTTTCTTCTCCTCTAGATTCCCAAGTTCTTCAGGAGCCCGGGGATCGATCACACTGGTGCGTGGTGGCATACTGGGAAGAGAAGACTCGTGTGGGTCGGCTGTACTCTGTCCAAGAGCCCTCCCTGGATATCTTCTATGATCTACCTCAGGGGAATGGTTTCTGCCTCGGCCAGCTCAACTCGGACAACAAAAGCCAACTGGTGCAGAAGGTCCGCAGCAAGATCGGCTACGGCATCCAGCTCACCAAGGAAGTGGACGGCGTGTGGGTGTACAACCGCAGCAGTTACCCCATCTTCATCAAGTCGGCCACACTGGACAACCCCGACTCCAGGACGTTGCTGGTTCACAAAGTGTTCCCAGGTTTTTCCATCAAGGCTTTCGACTACGAGAAGGCCTACAGCTTGCAGAGACCCAACGACCATGAGTTCACGCAGCAACCATGGACCGGATTTACTGTTCAGATCAGCTTTGTGAAAGGCTGGGGCCAGTGCTACACCAGACAGTTCATCAGCAGTTGCCCGTGCTGGTTGGAGGTTATTTTTAATAACCGATGACTCAAGACAGAGTGGACTCATGACATTTATACTACTTTGCTGCTATTATTTCCTTCTGAGTGCTTGCTTTTCATGCAACCTTTTTTGGTTTTTTTGTTTTGTTTTGTTTGTTTGTTTGTTTGTTTTCCCCTCCCCCCCCCGTGGTTTTTGAGAAATAGCTTATGGAAAGATTTGTTTTCTTTTTCGGATTTTATTTTATTTTTTATTTGTTTTGCCTTGGGTATTTTGATAACTATCTCTTTTACTTTTTTCAAAGTGTGAATGACCAATTACTCAGAAGGGCAAGAGAAGGGTGCAAGGGGGGGGATGGATGGACGGACGGAGGGATGGATTGCACACGATAATTATTTCACGCCCCTGAAACGATTATCCGATGCGATCCATGGGTTTGGAAGCCACGTGCTACATGCTACAGCTCCTTCTCTTGGATTAAACAACAAGATACCTGTTATTTTTTTTTTTAATTCCCCATTTTTATCCCCTTTTGCTGCCACCCCCCAGTGACGGCGACACCGAGAGCCCTTCCCCAGCGGTGCTAAACCCCACGTTGCCGCCGAAGGACGGTGCGAGACCTCCCCACCCGGGTCTTTAACCCACCCTTTTGATTTGTATTTATTTGTTGTTTTGGTTTTTTGTTTTTTTTTTGGTCTTGTTGCTGGGTTCACGTCTCATCCCTGTGTTCACCCTTCCACCGCTTCCTTGGGTTTTTGTGTTCCTTTATTTCTTTTTGTGTTTTGATCATGGATCGAGGAGACAGCAACCTCGTGCTTCATCACTCGAGCCGAGATGCCAAGCGACGGAAGCTGAAGCCTGAAGAGAAAAATGAAAAAAAGAAAACAACAACAAACCCATAAAACCAACCAACCAACCGAATGAAAAACAAAGGGGAAAAACAAAGTGTTCACAATAGCTGGGCTGTTGTAACCTGCTTCCATCAGGTTATCCCGGTACCACCTTGTCTGGAGATGCAGTCGTGCTTTCATTTCTTCTTGAATTCATACACGAGTATGATACTTTTACACTGTTCTTAGCTCAATGAGCATGTTTAGACCTTAACATAAGCTATTTTTCTAAATATAAAGGTTTAAATGAACAAGAGAGCATTCTCATTGGAACTTTTAGCATTGCAGTGCTTTGGAAAAAAAGAAAACAAACAGCAAACCACACACACACACACACACAAAAAGGACTCCTTGAACCCCCCCCCCCCGAGATTTATTAAAGAAAAAAAATGTATTTTATGTTATATATAAATATATTATTACTTGTAAATACAAAGACGTTTTATAAGCATCATTATTTATGTATTGTGCAATGTGTATAAACGAGAGGAAAAAAAAAATAAGAAAGATGCACTTTGCTTTAATATAAATGCAAATAACAAATGCCAAATTAAAAAAGAAAAAAAAAAGATGAAAAAAAAAAAAAGAACACGAGATTGGTGTTTTTTTTTTTTTCCCCCTATGGGTGTTTTCATCCAGATGAATGTTTTTTTTTCTAAAGGAGTTTTATGTTCCATTAAAAAATAAAAACCTACACTTGATCCCAGGCTGTGGCGAGTGGCTTTTTCGGTGGCAGGAGAGATGCTGCTCTAGGTGGTGGGGTCGATGGTGGGGACACTCAACCCAGCCCTGTGTGGCACTTCTCCAGTGTGAGTAGCACCCAGATTGGGTCACTGCTGAGCTTTGAGCTCCTTTGGGCTGGTTTGGTGCACGTGGCTCTGAGCTTCTCACCTTGGATGCACCCAAAGAGTCCCAAGTCTGGAGGGGTTGGCTGGATCTGGGCAGGTTGCACAGGGATGCTCGAAATCTGCTGGGGTAATTTTTTCTTACTATTCCTGTTTCTCATAATTTCAACTTCAAAGAACCACCCTGCTCCCATTTGACACTGTTCCAGCCCCTGAGATACCAGGGGAGGCCAAGCTTCTGCTCTGTGCTGGGACACAGGTGGCCCATGCCACTGAGGGAGGAGGAAAAGGTGGGGAGAAGGGGGGAAAACCAGTCCTTGGTGGGTTTTCCTCAGCTATTACCTGCCTTCTTCATCTCCCATGCCTCTGGAATTAATTAAAGGTTATTTTTCCTTTTGCCCCTCTGACCCTGCTTTCAGGCCTTCACTGCTCCACTGCGTCCCATCATGGAGAAGGACCCGGCAGCCTTTTGTGGATAGGGACCTTTTGTGGATTGGAACCACCAGACTCCTGGAGATGGAAGGATTTGAAGAAGTAGAAGGTCCAGATGGGCTTGTAAGGTCCCTCCCTGCCAAAGCATCTCAACACCAGGAATGTGACTTCCAGCCTCTGCTGTCCTTCATGTGGTTGATGGCCATAGCAGTAGATCAGGCTTTGTGGACATCTGGACCAGGTTGATTCAAGGCTATGCCTTTCTGTTCAATGGAGATTGGCCCAACCCAGAGGGATTTATAGAGAAATACTGTATTTGATTTGCTCTGAATGGACTGTGCCTTCAGTTGGATTCATATCAAGGAGCCCATGAACCAGCTTCAAAATGGTTTTGGATCATGGTTGTGTGAGGACTGCATGGCAGTTTCAGTTTCCAGGCTCTCACGTCATCCTTCATGTGGAAGTCAGCATTGAAGGCTGAGGGCATGATGGATACATCCACCCTGTCTTGCTTGATACACAGATACCTGGAAGGGCAGATGTTTGGACAATGTCATCTACACTGCAATTTGGTCCATTTCCTTCCCATTCTGTGCCAGCAGACTTGAAATACCCAGAAACCACATCAAACCTTCTCTGTGGTCCAGCAGCCAAACTGGCATTGCTAGCTTGCCTAAGAAGCTCAAGGAAGAGTGCTCCCACCCATGTCCTCAACATCCCCCCGGGCAACACACCATGAAAGGCCCAGCAGATGGAGAATAAAGCAGGAGACTTTATTGCAAAACTGGCTGTTGACTCCTCTGAGCTTTTGTAGCATTTCTCTGCAGGACTATGGACCTTGGGTTAGAATGATCCCCTCCAGATCTAGGAGCCACCAGGTGGGTGGTCACACTATTATGGTCAGCTGGCTGAGAAGTTGGCTTTTACTCTGGAGTACCTGAAGGGTGGAGAAAGTTGGACTCACTCATACTTCTCTCCCCCTCTCCAAGCTGTTGTGCTGGCAACTAGGTGTGGTTCTTTATCCAGAGGAGATGAGATGATGGATTGTCCTTGATGTATGACACCAAAGTAATAGCAAGCCATGTAGGCACACCAGAGATGTTTTGCGGATGTATTCACCTTGTTCCATGAAGTGGGTACCATCTCATGTTGGTTAGAACGCCGAAGCTTGGAGATCTGGACTCTTGTCCCTGCTCGTCAGCCCATGAGATGTGACCAAATCATCTAACCTTGTTGTTCCTCAGGATTTCTTTTGTGAGACACACAGGCTACAAATTGTAGCTCCTCCTGAGAGGTGGAAGCAGAGAATGGAAATATTGTATCCCGAAATGAACACTTCACAGCAGCTTTCCAAAATAGCTAAGGGCCACAAAAATGACCACAAGGCTGGAGCACCTCTCCATAACAGGCTGAGAGAGTTGGGGGTGTTCAGCCTGGAGAAGAGGAGGCTCCAGGGAGACCTTATTGGGACCTTTCAATACTTCAACAAGGGGGCTTAGAAGAAAGATGGGGACAGACTTTTTAGCAGGGCCTGTTGTGATAGGACAAGGGGTGATGGTTTGAAATTGAAAGATGGGAGGTTCAGACTAGATATATGGAAGAAGTTGTTTGCCATGAGGATGGTGGGACACTGGCCCAGGTTGCCCAGAGAGGTGGTAGATGCCCAGGTCAGGTTGGATGGGGCTCTAAGCAACCTAGTCTAGTTGAAGATCATAGAATCCTAGAATGGCTTGGGTTGGAAGGGACCTTAAAGATCATCTCGTTCCAAACCCCCTGCACGGGCAGGGACACCTCCCACCAGACCAGGTTGCTCCAAGCCCCATCCAACCTGCCCTTCAACACTTCCAGGGATGGGGCAGCCACAGCTTCTCTGGGCAACCTGGGCCAGTGCCTCACCACCCTCCCTGCTGACTGCAGAGCAGGTTGGACTACATAACCTTTAAAGATCTTCCCATCCAAACCATTCTGTGATTCCACGAAGAAGAAGGATCCAGCAGAGCACACAGGCCACCGTGGAGGTGTCCCCATGATGGACTCAGTGCTGGTGGGCTGTCGTATCCCTTGCAAGCTGTTCCCAGACAGCAACCTGCAAAATAATCAGCAAAGCTGGGGCTTTTCAGAACGATGGCAGCTTCAGCTAAAATGTTCCAGTCTTCACCACCTGCTGAGCTCATTTGAGCCCTCATTCAATGCAAAAAAAAAAAAAAAGTGACAGAAGGGCACCAGCTCATTTGTGTTCCCATTCACCCAGAGCTTGTTCAGCTCCAGGGCTGGCAGATGCCAGGTGGGAAGTGGTCTGAAGGTTAAAATAGAGATGGGAGGTGAAAGGGAGGAGAGATTTCCCCTTGGCTGGGGTTTGCTGATGCTGTAAATCCACCTTTAGGGCTGAGAAAAGCTGCAGCCCCCGTGAAGCAAAGTGCTGACCTGGTGTAAACCTGGTCTGATGTGGTCCTGCTGGCCTTGTCCTGTCCAGCTGGAGGCTTCATCTGGTTGTACCATCTCACTGTATGTGAGTCCTTCTGCAGCTGGTGCAAAGCCCATGAACACATGGAACAGGTTGCTCAGGGATGCAGTGGAAGCCCAATCCCTGGAAGTGTTCAAGGCCAGGTTGGATGAGGCTTGGAGCAACCTGGTCTAGTGAGAGGTGTAGGGACCCCTGGGGGGTTGGAATTAGATGATCTTTAAAGTCCCTTTCAACTCAAACCAGTCTGGGATTCCTTGATTCTATGACATGGGCTCACATAAAGCCCAAGTGCTGGAGGACATGGGTCAGAAAGGCACTTATGTGGTTTCTCCTGATTTGGTCAAATTTGGATGATTCATTAACACCTGGATTAGAGAGCATTTGGGGGAGTTGGAACTAGATGATCTTTAAGGTCCCTTCCAACCCTAACCATTCTATGAACCCCAGTCCTGACCTGCCCTTGGAGAGAGGAGCTGTGGGCAAGGGCAAAGCTGGCTCCTGCCCAATTGAAAGTCATAGAATCATAGAATCATTAAGGTTGGAAGGAATCTTAAAGCTCATCAAGTTCCAACTCCCCTGCCATGAGCAGGGAGCCCTACCACTAGACCAGGTTGCACCAAACCTCGTCCAACCTGGCCTTAAAAACCTCCAGGGATGGGGCATCAACAACCTCCCTGGGCAACCCATTCCAGTTCCTCACCACCCTAATTTCTTCCTAATATCTAATCTAAATCTCCTCTCTCTCAGTTTAAAACCATTACTCCAGGTCCTATCACTATCTTCTCTGATGAAAAGCCCCTCCCCAGCTGTCCTGTAGGCCCCTTTCAAGTACTGGAAGGTTGCTTTAAGATCTCCTCAAAGCCTTCTCTAGGCTGAACAGCCCCAATTCTCTTAGCCTGTCTTCATAGCAGAGGTGATCCAGGCCTTTGATCATCTTGGTGGCCCTTCTCTGGATGCTCTCCAACAGGTCCATATCTTTCTTGTGCTGAGGGCCAGCCCAGCCTTCAGGTCACCCCTGGCCAGCAACATATTTTCCTTCTTGCTATATTCAGCACCTAAATTCAGGCATCTGCCCAGGTATGAGCACCTCCAGCTCTATGGGCACCCATGGACATATTCCAACAGAGCAATGGTGGCCATGGAACTTCATGTATCATGGTCTTCTGTACAGCTTAGCTGTGGTTTCCTCTCTTCCCTCCTTGGCAACCACCTTACTGAAAGTTCGCTCACTTAAGAGGCTCAGACACGAGATGACTGAGACAGTCTGAAGTCCTGATGTTCCAGTGGATGGTGGGACATCTCCTTCTCTTGCTTATCAAATGATTTCTCTGGAAATTTGGGGTGTCTGAGGGTGGTTCAACCTGGAGAAGAGAAGGCTTCAGAGAGACCTTAGAGCACCTTCCAGTGTCTGAAGGGTCTCCGGGAAAGCTGGGGACGAGGGACTTTTGATAAGGACATGGAGTGATGGGACAAGGGGTAATGGATTAAAACCATTAGGAAGAGGGGAGATTTAGGTTAGACATGAGGAAGAAATTCTTTGCTGTGAGGATGGTGAGACACTGGCCCAGGGTGCCTTTGGGTCAGGCATTATGGAGATAAAAAAGACCTTGCCTCAGGCAGCCTACACATGAGTGGCAATGAGTGGTGTTCTGCTGGGGATGACAGCAAGGCCAGGATTGGATCCAAACCCCCAGTCCATGGTGGGAGAAGTCTGTATCCCCTATGACCCCACTGTGTCACCAGGCTTTGGCAGGAGGACATCCCTGCTCAGCCTCTGCACATTTGCACAAGGGACAACCCTGGGCTCTCCAGTGACTCATTGTGATTTTTTTTGTCTGGCTTAAAGATGAAATGAAACCAAACCTGAAACTCTTGAGAGGCTCAGGTAGCTCTTGTGCTTAGTGAGGAAGTCACCACTGTGTCATGTTTCCCAGCCAAGGTCCCTGTCATCAGCTTCAGTGGAAAACCCCAGGATGGTTCCTCTTCATCATGCTGGCTGGACCAGCGTCATGAACTGCCGAATTGCTCCTGGTGATGAATCTGACCATCCCCTTTTTTTCAATTTAAACATTCTGGTTTCTGAAAGCCAAGGGTCTCCAATGGTCACATGCCCATCTGGCCATCAGCTACATACCTGAACCTTGTGACAATGTCCTCAGATGGGAAAGTGTGGTGGAAATCTGGGGGGGGGCGTGGGAATTCAATTCCTCTTTCAGAAATGAAAAAGGTTGGGTGGAGGGAGAAGACCTAGATTAGCAGTTGTCTCGGAGGAGAGGCAGGTCAAGCTGTGCCATGACTTGTCCTCCTTGAAGGACCCTATGGTAAGAACAAGGGTGTGCTTTGCTGCCTGGGCTGTAGCACTGGTCCTTTGGTGGCCAGAGTTTTGAGATGCTCATTAGATCAGGGAGCAAGGAAGAGCAGAACCAAGCACAAGCTGGACAATAGATAAGCCATCCTGTGCAAAGGGATGTTGATGTCCCCATCCCAGCCCCACCATGTGCCTGGTGCCATAGTGAGATGTAAGAAGGACATGGAGCTGTTTGAGTCCAGAGGAGGCCATGAAGGTGATGAGAGGGCTGGAGCAGCTCTGCTCTGGAGACAGGCTGAGAGAGTTGGGGGTGTTCAGCCTGGAGGAGAGAAGGCTCCAGGGAGACCTTAGAGCACCTTCCAGTGCCTCAAGGGGCTCCAGGAAAGCTGGGGAGGGACTTCGGACACGGGCAGGGAGTGATGGGATGAGGAGGAATGGATTAAAACTGGAAGAGGGGAGAATTGAGGTTGGACATTAGGAGGAAATTCTTTGCCATGAGGGTGGTGAGACGTTGAAACAGGTTGCCCAAAGAAGCTGTGGCTACCCCATCCCTGGAGATGTTGAAGGGCAGGTTGGATGGGGCTCTGAGCAACGTGGTCTAGTGGCAGGTGTCCCTGCCCGTGCAGGGGGGTTGGAACTAGATGATCTTGAAGGTCCCTTCCAACCCAAACCAGCCTGTGAGATTTATTGCAGAGGATGGGAAGCCCATGTGCTCTCTCCTGTAAACTTGAATCCATTTGAGCTGAAACAGGAGGGGGGGGGTCCTTTACACCCTCCACCCAACCACCCACAGCTCAGTCTGTAGGCACCATCACAAGAGCTCTGAGTTCCTTCAGCCAAGAGGAGCTGAGCCCCTTTGGGCCCTCTGTGGGCAGATGCTCCAAGCTCTTGGCTCCATCCCTTGCAGTCTTGGGTCTGGGCAGGGTTAGGGCCAAAGGAAGTGAGACCAAGGCCCGTTGGGTGCTAGAGCACCTCTGGGAGTTGCATCTGCCTCTTTTTTTATTGGCTTTTGGCGGGGGGCAAAGTGTTCACAGGGTTTCTTCATGTCAGGCAGGAACAAAGCAGCGTCAGTCAGACGATGATGTGGGTGCTGTTGGTTACCAGGGTTACAGCACACAAGGGAAAAAGGGAAATAAAAAAAAAAAAAACAACCCCTCACAGGCTGTGAGGAACTAGGAATTTTGCTGTAGTGCCAATGTTTAGGGCTGGAATTGCCGTGGATATATTTATATCCTCCATCCTGAGGCGTGTGGGTACCCAGAGCTGGAGCTGGGCCACCAGAGATCTCTGAGGAGTTGTGTGAGAGCTGGGGAGGGTTCCTTGTTGTTCTCTACAGCTGCCCAGATGAGAATGTCAGTCTGAATGTGCTTAAAATGAGGAAAAATGAAATGCTAACCCCAAAATTATCTGTTTTGCACAAGGCACCCTGCAAAGAAAGGAGTAGGACAGCTGAAGGTGCCACCATTCAGCCAGTGAAGGAACATGACTGACCCCTGGTATCACACCTACTGAAGCTTGTTAGCTCAGTTTAGAGCCAACCTCCAGTGGAAAATGGGTTGGAAAACAAGTCGTTCCTCCCAAGCTGAGAGTGAGAGGTTGTGAGAGGAGGAAAAGAGGAAACAAAGCTGTTGTGAAAGGGGTCCAGGGAAAGAAAGCAGAAACCAGGGGTCAAGGCATTTGCTAGAGTCTGACAGAGGTGAAAGAAGAGCAACCAACCTTCTGGATCTTGCTGGGAAAAGTGGGTGGGAAGGGTGCTCAGCTGAGGTGGCTGCAGGAGCTGAAGAGGACCATTGGTGCCAACAAACCCAAACCCCTGGAGATGCCCCAGTACCTCAAAATGCCTCACTGGAAGTGGTTTTGACTCCTTCCCCTGGGAACGCAAGGCCCTGCGGTTTGAGTTTTCCAGCCCAGCACGCCACGGGGAAGCTGGGATGAATTTCATGGTTGGAGAATTTTTCTGCTTTTAATAATTGATCAAGAGCAAGCGGTGGGATGGAAAGACTTCGTGCAGAGCCTGGCTGCCTGCGGGCTTCCAGCCGGGACACGAAGTGGAGCTGGGCTGGAGGCAGGGCACTGCCTCCACGGGATGGGCTATTAAGGGTTTAGAGCCTCCACAACCAGGAGAAGGGGGTGGCTTTCATCTTCCTGCCTGCAACATCTGGAGCCTGGACTCGTAAAACTTTCATTGGTTCTTTAACCCTTCAGGATCTATTTTTCATACAATCACAGAATCCCAGGCTGGTTTGGGTTGGAAAGGACCTTAAAGATGATCTAGTTCTAACCCTTCTGCCATGGACACGGACACCTCCCACTAGACCAGGTTGCTCCAAGCCCCATCCAACCTGGCCTTCAACACTTCCAGGGATGGGGCAGCCACAGCTTCTTTGGACTTTGGACAAGGGCAGGGAGTGAGAGGACGAGGGGGAACAGATTAAAACTGGAAGAGGGGAGATTTAGGTTAGACATTAGGAAGAAATTCTTTGCTGTGAGGGTGGTGAGACACTGGCCCAGGTTGCCCAGAGAAGCTGTGGCTGCCCCATCCCTGGAGATGTTGAAGGCCAAGTTGGATGAGGCTTGGAGGAACGTGATCTAGTGGGAGGTGTCCCTGCCCATGGCAGAAGGTTGGAACTAGGTCATCTCTAAGGTCTCTTCCAACCAACCCATTCTATGAGTCTATGACCTTGGGCAAGCTGCTTCTGCCTCAGTTTCCCTTTCTATCAGCCCCAGCTCCACACAGCATCTGGGATGACTTTCCTCCAGCAGCAGCACTTGTTTATATTAGAGGCTGGTGACAGCTTCTCCCCAGTCTATTTATACCCCCGTTGCCCAACCAGGCGCTGGAGATGAAAGCTGAGTGGCTTCCTGAAGGACAAGGCACCATGGGAAGGGTGGTTGCAGCAGGCACATTAGTGCAGCCGCCGCCGCTGCCGGTGTTTGGAAGAACCTCCACGCCAGGAGACATCAAAGAGGGTATGGCACCCTCAGCTCCCAGGCAGTGGGGAGGTGAAATGCCCTTCCAGTTCAGGCATGCCTGGGAGTTTGCTAAAAAAAAACCCCAAACACCAACCACTTCTTATTAATCTGCGATTGAAACTGTAATTAATTATGTCATGGCTCTCAACAACCTCATCGACAAGTTTGGGCACGGGGATGAACCTGAACGGTCGAGGCTGGAGCTCTGCATGCCATGCACAACCTGGCCTGGCCATCTGTCTTCCTTGGGCTGGCACACCCCACCGTGGTCCATGGTGTCCTCTCCAGTGGGGCCAAAATCTGTGCTGGGGTCCGGGGGGGTTGGCAAAGCTCCTCGTTGAAGGTTTCTGTGATTCGTGGTTATTGTACCCCTGCACCACTGCTGCAGGCATCTCCCCAGGGAAGCACTGGATTCCCCAACACCAGACACTTCTCAGACTCTGCTTGACAAGGTGCTGGGCCATGGAGCTCCTGGAGCAAGTCCAGAGGAGGCCACAAAGATGACCCGAGGGCTGGAGCAGCTCCTCTGGAGACAGGCTGAGTGAGTTGGGGGTGTTCAGCCTGGAGAAGGCTCCAGGGAGATCTTAGAGCACTTTCCAATGCCTGAAGGTACTCCAGGAAAGCTGAGGAAAAGGGGCTTTTGATAAGGACATGGAGTGATGGGTCAAGAGGTAATGGATTAAAACTGGAAGAGGGGAGATTTAGGTTAGACATTAGGAGGAAATTTAGTGTGAGGGTGGTGAGACACTGGCCCAGGTTGCCCAGGGAAGTTGTGGCTGCCCCATTCCTGGAAGTCTTGAAGGGCAGGCTGGATGGGGCTTGGGGCAACCTGGTCTAGTGGGATGTGTCCCTGTCCATGCAGGGGGGCTGGACCTAGATGATCTTTATGGTCCCTTCCAACCCAAACCAGTCTGTGATCCTATGATTCTATGACCTAGACCCTCTTTGTACCTAGGAAGGTTGGACCAGATGATCCTTGAGGTCCTTTCCAACCTGGCGTTCTGTGATTCTATGATTCTATGATCCTATGATCCCTGTCCTGGTGCCACAGATCTGGGTGCCCATCTCTCACCACCCTGCTGTCACCATGGTTGGCTTCCTCCATCTTGTGCCTCAACTGGCATCTCTTTGCAAATACAGGGTTCAACTGCTTCTGCAGGGTGCTCCACCCAGCCAGTAGACCCTTAACCCACCTGTCACCTCAGCTGGGGTGGGTGGCTGGGTCCCAAAAGACCCTCCATTTCTGGTACTGCTGGTCTCCTGAAGTGCCACCTTGTGTGGCTGGTGGTGTCCCTACACCCACCCCACACAACCCCAGGAATCGGCGCAAAAATAGGGCATCTGCCATCCTGGGGATGCTCAGTCCTTCCTCCATCCCCAAAATCATATCTCTGAACTTTTCTTACCCTAGGACCCTCCACCTCTTCAGGTGCCTCTTTCTTATCTCCTGGGAAGCCAACCCTGCTCCCCCAGCCCCACACTTGCCTCTGTTTGCTCCAAAAACGCCGGTTTCAGCTTTTCTTCGCTCTCAGATGTTTTTTGGACCTTATTAAAGACTATTGCTGATGTTAATTAAAATTCCTCCTAACCACTCCCTGCTCACCCTCCTCTTGTAACCCCTCCTTAAAACCTCATTCATTTTTGGGACCTTCCCAAGGCGAGACTCTCCAGGACCTGCTTTGTTCAGAGTGTTTCTCCGTATCCCGCGTTCCTCCTCCGTAAAAAAAAAAAAAAGCCCTCTCAGATGTAAAGCACCGTCTGCTTTTCCTTCATCACCATCTTACTATCATTTTGTCTGTCCTTGGAGCTTAAGCTTGAGGAACATCAAAAGGATTTATCGTGCTGACGCTGGTCTTTATCTGTGCCAGGAGCCTGCACTATCAAGAGATAAATAACATCTCATGGAAACAAGTCTTTGTCTCCTGTGTTCAGGGTTGGTACTGTGTACGTCTCTCTGAAAGATGACATTTTAGGAACTGAGCTCCCATCTGTTCAGCATTGGACCTTATATATCTGGAATAACGTCGACTAAATCCCTGGGGTTTGTCCTTGATTATCTGTGCTGGAGGTTTTTTTTGGCCCTTTGCGTGTGTGTCCTTGGGAGGTTTGTTAACCTTGCTGGAGGAGAAGATGTCTTCCCTGCAGGAAGACTGGTCTGCAGGCAAGGGAGGAAAAAAAATTGCTCAAGCGAGACGTTTCCTGAAATTTCCCAATGCAACCTGCTCAAGGAAGGCAAAAAAAGAGTGGATAATAGAAAATGAGGCTGGAAGAGAGCACCAAAAATCAGCTAATCCACCCCAAAACCCAAGGGCAATTCAGCTATCCTGAACCCCCCTGTGATAGGTGTTTGTTGTTTTTTCAACCTGAGCTCGAAAACCTCAAGTGCAACTTGATTATTTTCTTTTCAAGCCATTTTTTTCCGGGCCTTAATTTTCCCCTCTGTTGGCAAACTGCCTTCTCTCACCCAGACTGAACCTTCCCTGCAGTTTACGCCCATGACTCCTTATTCCCCTGGGATTATGAAGAGTTTCTTTCCTTTCCCCCTATGTTTTATGATTTACCATGTCCTCTCGTGGTATTTTTGTCCTCTTAACAACCCCAGGTCCTTCAAGGTTCCTTTTTTGGGATTGTTTTTCATTTTTAAGTCCTTTACCCACCTTCCTCTGGACTCCCTCAATTACTACTTCACCACCTGTATTACTAACATTCATTAGACATTAATTATTATTAGAATATCTTTATTATTCTAATTATTATAGATTATAATTACTGTTGTCCAGCCATCTGTCAGCTCTTTATGGCTTTGCAGAAGTGATGGATGGGGGGTGTTTAGAGCAATAATTCTCAGCACTAAACTGGAATAAGACTTTGGGGAGCTTGGGGGTTTTAACGAGATGCTCTTGCTCAGTAGTTCCTAGATTTCCCAACCCCATCCCCAAAGGGATGTGAAACCACCAGAAATTTGTGGTTCTTCTGAGATCTACGTGAGTTTGGGGAACCCCTGGACTGATCCTTGCAGGTTCCCCTGGAAAATCCGGGTGAAATCCCTAGATTTGGGCTGGGCAGGGAGGAGTCCAGCAGCATGACGAGGTCTTAAATGAAAGCAGGGACAAGAACACCACTTTTAATCCATTTTCAAATGATGTTTTTTTCCCCCACACCGAGACATTTTGATAAGAAAAAAAACATTTTGTGTTTTTTTATCACAATTAGCTCTGACTACACAAGTTGACTCCACTGAAGATAAGGACCCTGGAACTGCAGAAGCAGCATCACCAGTGAGAGAAGCAGCAGCCCAGGGGGTTTCCATTTCAGACAGAGAACGTCACACCCCCCACTAGAAAAAAAAAAAAAGGTCCAACTCTACCTCAAACCACACAGATCGAAGTATTTTTTTTCCAGTTGAAGACCCGGCCTGGGATCTGTATGATCACCACAGCAAACTGTGGTGCATGCACTGCATGTCTAAGGGTGTTTTGAACCCAAAAAGGGACTTGGAAACAATGCAGTGCATTTTATTTTTTTTCCCGGCTTGGAAGGTATGTTTTTTGGTGGTCATGTCTGCACACATTGAAGAGGTTTTGGTCAAATGGCTCCATTTACTTTCCTGCACATTTTAATTCATGCAAGCCTAGGATTGTTTTGGTTGAAAAGACCTTTAAGATCATCCAGTCCAACTGTTACCCCAGCACTGCCAAGGCCACCACTAACCCATGGCCCTCAGCACCACATCTACATGGCTTGGAAAGCCCTCCAGGGATGGGGACTCCACCACTGCCCTGGGTAGCCTGGGCCAGGGCCTCACAACCCTTGCCAGCAAGAAATGGGTCCCAAGATCCAATCTCAACCTCCCCTGACACAACTTGAGCCCATTTCCTCTTGTCCCATCACTTGTTCCTTGGGAGCAGAGACCGACCCCCCCTGGCTCCAACCTCCTCTCAGGCAGTTGCAGAGCCAGAAGGTCTCCCCTCAGCCTCCTTTGCTCCAGGCTCAACACCCCCAGCTCCCTCAGCTGCTCCTCCTCAGACTTGTGCTCCAGCCCCTTCCCCAGCTCCCTTGCCCTTCTCTGGACACGCTCCAGCCCCTCCATGTCCTTCTTGTCCTGAGGGGCCCAGAACTGACCCCAGGATTCCAGGTGCCCCCTCACCAGTGCCCAGCACAGGGGGACAATCCCTGCCCTGGTCCTGCTGGCCACACTAGTGCTGACACAAGCCAGGATGCTGGTGGCCTTGTTGGCCACCTGAGCACATGCTGGCTTATATTCAGCCTCTGTTGACCAACACTCCCGGGTCATTTTCCATCAGGCAGACTTCTAGCCACGCTTCAGGCCAGTTGAGACCAAAATACACACTCAAATACATCTAACTGCATTTTTTCTCTAGCATTTTTGATGGTGTTCAGCCCCATCGAGGGTGATGATCCCAAATACAACTTTCTGAGTTTCTGTTTCAAGCCCACCATTGTTTAAAGAGGTGGGAGAAGATGAGGTGTCCATGGAGAGGACATCATTCTGGAGCTGAGGCACCTCTGCTAATCAGAATCACAGAATCACAGAAGCACAGAATCATCAAGGCTGGAAAAGACCTTTAAGATTGTCAAGTCCACCCTGCAGTGCTTAACCACTAAACTATCTCCCAAAACACCATGTCTACCCATTTTTGGAACGCAGAGCAGTGAAATTGCCCCCAAAGCCCTGCTCCCTGGGGTAAACACATCGGATCTGGGAAGGGGCAGCTCATTCCAGGGCAGTCTGGGCCTCTGAGATGGGCAGTCATGTCCTGTGAGCCTATTATTTGAGAGGGAGAAGATGCTCAGGCATAAGGGAAATAGGGGGAGAGCATGGGGAGCAGAGGCAGGGAAGGAGGCATGAATGTCTCTGCAGGATTCTGGTGGCTTTATCACTCCTTGCTTCACAAGACCTTTTCTTTTATAAGTTCTAGGTTCCTTTGTGGAGTGACCCTTAAACCAGGTTGTTTTAGGTGAGCAAAGCCCCCACCAGCCACTGCTGATTAATTATTACTTCCATCCTCCTGCTTCCCAACCTTGGGAACCTGCTCTGTATTGGGTAATTCCTATTTTTTGTTGTTGTGGTGGTTCACAAATGGACAGTAGTCAAAATATAACTTGCCCCAGGCTTAAAAAAAGAATACATTCCTACCAAATATGCAGCTCAGAGACAAGAGAACCCCTTTGGAAAGGGGTCCATGGGTGGGGGATGCCCATGGGGATGTCCTACCTCAGAGGTGCAGGTCAGTCTGCACCAGGGCAGCAGCCTTTGGGAGCAGGAGCTTGCTGTGACGTTGGTGGCCTGGCAAAGGGACAAGGTGGAGGCTGGTTGTTACGACATGGAGCTCTTCAGCCTTTGGCACGATTTCCATTGGCACCTGCGTTGGGAGCCAAGCAGGAGACCTTTGCTCAGCTTCTTATTAACCATTTAGTTTTAATTAAAGACTGTCACCAATCTGTTGCCACAGGCCGCTCACCATCATTTCCACCGGTTTTGGGTTGGTTTCTTTTTCACTAATCTGGCCATTTTTGGTAGTGCACAGGAGGGCGGGAGATGGGTGCAAAGGGGTTGGTTAGGAAAAGAGGTGTGAGGTTCTGCTGGAGCTTTTGGGGAGGAAAGGAAGAAAGACAATGCAGCATGAACAGGGATGAAGGACTGAGGCATTGTCCGCACTGTGCTGGGTGCTGGTGAGGGGGCACCTGGAATCCTGGGGTCAGTTCTGGGCCCCTCAGGACAAGAAGGACATGGAGGGGCTGGAGTGTGTCCAGAGAAGGGCAAAGGAGCTGGGGAAGGGTCTGGAGCACAGGTCTGAGGAGGAGCAGCTGAGGGAGCTGGGGGTGTTGAGCCTGGAGCAAAGGAGGCTGAGGGGAGACCTTCTGGCTCTGCAACTGCCTGAGAGGAGGTTGGAGCCAGGGGGGGTCGGTCTCTGCTCCCAAGGAACAAGCAATGGGACAAGAGGAAATGGGCTCAAGTTGTGTCAGGGGAGGTTGAGATTGGATCTTGGGAACCATTTCTTGCTGGCAAGGGTTGTGAGGCCCTGGCCCAGGCTGCCCAGGGCAGTGGTGGAGTCCCCATCCCTGGAGGGCTTTCCAAGCCGTGTAGATGTGGTGCTGAGGGCCATGGGGGCCATGGGTTAGTGGTGGCCTTGGCAGTGCTGGGGTAATGATTGGACTCGATGATCTTTGGGGCCTTTTCAACCAAAACAATTCTATTATTCCCACAGAAAGCCCCCTTAGGCCATCCTGAACTTGAACGCTCTCACTGTGTATTACTGTGAATGGCCAGTTTTGGGTGTGCACACCCAAGAAGGGGGGTGAATGACTCAGCCCAACCTCCCCCAGATCCTTCAATCCTGGTGCCACCTGGCTGTCCCCAAGACCTGGGGATCTCAGGACCTCCATGTGCCCACCCCATGCCCACCCCATGCCCACACACCAACCGCTGCAAGTACCACTCCGAAGGTGTCCCCCCGTGCTGGTGTCTGTCCCTTGCAAGTGGGGGGGGGGGGGAACGACAGCAGCAGAGTGACCAGGCTGCCAGCTGGCCCTTATCTCCTTCCTCTGCCTTATCTGCTTCCAGTAGAAATTGGATTGGGAAGGGGGGCCCCGGGAGTGAGGCGGGGAGCTCGGAATGCAGCAGCCAATGGGGGGGTGGCTGATAACAGCGTTTCCTGGAGACTGAGCACTTGGACAAGGACTCTCAGAGTGAAGCCGAGATGGGTGAGATTAAAAAAAAAATAACCTCTCTGCAGCTCTGGATTCCTCATCTGCCTGCAAACCAGCTGGTGCTGAGATCCCATGTGACACCTCAGAGGTGAAACAAAGAGGAGAGAGACCCTTAGGACCTGGGATGACCCTGAGAAGTTGGGGAGGATGGATGATGCCGGTGGCCACAGCTGTAACTCCTGTGAACTGGGAGTGAACAGGGCACCCGAAGCAGAGCAGGAAAGTGGGTCATGGCTGGAGATCAAGACTTGTCCTAAAAAACACTCTGAGGTGGCAGGGTCAGGTAACTGCCTCTGGGGTCAAGCTCTGGTGGGTCAAGCTCTGACATGGGGTCAAGCCATGGTAAATACTCCTTATAGGCAAGCACAGGTATAGGCCCCTGGGACCAAACATGGGAGGACTTTGCACCAGGACAACCCACTGCTGCTTGTCCTAACCCCATGCCTGGCTGGTCCCACATGGTAGGGTGCAAATCAACCCCCCCTGGCCAGACCTTGGGTTGATGTGGGGTTGGGGTTTGCACACACAAGGGTGACAGTAAGGGACAGAGGCCACCGGTTGTCCTCTGGAAACCCTGGCTGAGCACCCTGCATGGAAAGCACGGTGGTGCCCTGTGGTCTGGGCTCCCTTCCAGGCCCGTCATGGGACTCCCAGCAAATCCCTCAGGGCAATCCGATCTCCAGGACGCTAGGGCACCTATCCCTCCCTCTGGCATGTCGGGTTTTCCACGGTTTAAGGTGCCAAAGTTCATTGACAGTCCTGGTGGCTCGGGCACACCCACAGCTGGTGCCACCCTTTGTGGAGCAACGCAGGTCGGCCGGCGAGGAGGCAAGAAAACAAGGTGCAACAGGGATAAAGCCACTTTGCACCCCGGTATAAAACATGGGGGGGGGGGGGTGAGGGGGGATAATAAATCACCCTCATGACACATCCTACGTAAACACCCAAGGTTCTATCTCTGCTAGTAGATGTGAGCTGGTTTTATTTCACGGAGCAGTCAGACTCGATGATGAAACTCCGTCTGAAGCTTCACGGAGACAAATGACACACGTTTCCCAGTAGTCCTTGAATGGCTATCAAATGTGTCATAGTTAGGAGCCAGCCTGGAGGGACTTTTTCTCCAGTAGCTCCTATTCCAGGAAATGAGTCTGCCCTGGGCATTCCCTAAATGTGTCAGTGGTCTAGGAGGCATCTTTGTTAAAATTAGAAGGTTCATTTTGGTAAAGTTTCTACTAACTCTTGAGTAATTTAGGAGGTGAAATTACCCCATGCTGAAGGTCTCCCATCCTTTCTGGGAAGAGATGATCAACCTTTTGGGAAACACAGGGAGAGATGCTGGTGCCATTGTCCCTTTGCAGCTCTGCTAAGGGGTCGATGTGAAACCTTCACCACCATGTCCTTGCACGAGCTCCCATGGCCCAGAGGGGACTGTCACCCACCAAGGGAAGTGCACAGCCCTGGACGTGCTCTCTGCACCACCCACACACCTTTGCATGGATGCCAGGAGCTTGCACAACCCATGGAGATGGGGTCAGGGACATGGAGCATGGCTCTGGCTCCCAGGTCAGGTGGCACGCATCCAGGCAAACAAATTCATCTCCACAGCAGGATGGCCACAAGAAAATGGAGGCTTAGGAGTAGTGTGAGGTCCCTATGAGCCCCTTGGTGATGCTGGAAGGTTGCCTGGAGGTCCAGCTAGTTGACATAAGATGAGGATTACAGAGAGGTTGTCTGAGCAGCTAGGGATCAGGTCAGGAGAGCCAAATCCCAGCGAGAATTAAATCTTGCCAGGGATGTTAAGAGCAATCAGAAAAGCTTCTATAGGTATGTTGGGGAGAAAAGGACAACCAAGGAAAATGTAGGTCCTCTCCTGAAGGAAACAGGTGAGCTAGCTACGCAGGATATTGAGAAGGCTGAGGGCCTCAATGACTTCTTTGCATCAGTCTTCTCTGGCAAGTCCTCCAGCTTCATCACAAAGGCCACAGCAGGTGAAAGCAGGGACTGGGAGAAGGAGGTACCCCCACTGTAGGAGAAGAACACGTTTGTGATCATCTAAAGAACCTGAAGGTGCACAAGTCTATGGGACTTTATGGAGTTCATCCCCGGGTCCTGAGGGAGCTGGCAGATACAGTTGCTGAGCCCCTGTCCATCATATTTGAGAGGTCATGGTGGTCTGGTGAGGTTCCTGCTGGTTGGAAAAAAGGTCACGTAGCCCCTGTTTTTAAAAAGGGGGAAAAGGAAGACCTGGGGGACTACAGGCTGGTCAGTCTCACCTCTGTGCCTGGCAAGATCATGGCTCAGATCCTCCTGGAAAATCTGCTACGGCACATGGAAAATAAGGAAGTGATTGGTGACAGCCAACATGGCTTCACTAAGGACAAATCATGCCTGACCAATTTGGTGGCCTTCTATGACAAGGCTACAGAGATGGTGGATAATGGCAGAGCAACTGATGTCATCTACCTGGATTTGTGCAAGGCATTTGACACTGTCCCACAAGACATCCTGGTCTCCAAACTGACAAGGCATGGATTTGACAGATGGACCACTTGGTGGATAAGAAATTGGCTGGATGGCTGCACCCAGAGAGTTGTGATCAATGGCTCAGTGTGCCAGTGGAGGCAAGTGATGAGTGGTGTTCCTCAGGGGTCAGTACTGGGACCAGTGCTGGTCAACATCTTTGTTGGAGACGTGGACAGGGGGATTGAGTGTATCCTCAGCAAGTTTGCTGATGACACCAAGCTGTGTGGAGTAGTTGACACTTTAGAAGGAAGGGAGGCCATCCAGAGGGACCTTGATGGGTGGGCCAATGCCAACCTCATGAAGTTCAACAAGGCCAAGTACAAAGTCCTGCACCTGGGTCTGCGCAACCCCAGGCACAGATCCAGGCTGGGGGGAGAATGGCTGGAGAGCAGCCCTGAGGAAAAGGATTTGGGGGTGGGCGGGGATGAGAAGCTGGACTTGAGCCACCCATGTGCACTGGAGCCCAAGGGGCAATTGTGTCCTGGGCTGCAGCAAAAGAAGTGTGGCCAGCAGGGCCAGGGAGGGGATTCTGTCCCTCTACTTTGCTCAGGTGAGACCCCACCTGGAGTGCTGTGTCCAGCTCTGGAGCCCTCAGCACAGGAGAGACATGGAGCTGTTGGAGAGGGCCCAAAGAAGGGCCATGAAGATAATCCGAGGGCTGGAGCAGCTCTGCTCTGGAGACAGGCTGAGGGAGTTGGGGAAGTTCAGCCTGGAGAAGAGAAGGCTCCAGGGAGACCTTAGAGCACCTTCCATTGCTTGAAGGGGCTCCAGGAAAGCTGGGGAGGGACTTTTCCATCAGAGAAGATAGTGATAGGACCAGGGGTAATGGTTTTAAACTGAAGGAGGGGAGATTTAGGTTAGATATTAGGAAGCAATTCTTCACTATAAGGGTGGTGAGGAACTGGAATGGGTTGCCCAGGGAGGTTGTTGATGCCCCATCCCTGGAGGTTTTTAAGGCCAGGTTGGACGAGGTTTGGTGCAACCTGGTCTAGTGGTGGGGTTCCCTGCTTGTGGCAGGGGGGTTGGAACTTGATGATCTTTAAGGGCCCTCCCAACCATAACCATTCTATGATGCTATGAAAAGGAAGAAATGTTAATGATGAGGGTGGTGAAATACTGGCCCAGGTTGCCCAGAGAAGTGGCAGATGCCCCATCCTTGGAAACATTCCAGGTCAGGCTGGATGAGGCTTTGAGCAACCTGATCTAGTGTAGATGTTGTAGATGTGGTGCTCAGGGCCATGGTTTAGTGGTGGCCTTGACAGTACTGGGTTAATGGTTGGACTTGATGTTCTTAAAGGTCTTTTCCAACCAAAACGATTTCATGATTTTTTTATCCTAGTTGCAGATGTCCTTGCTCACTGCAGGTGGAGTTGGACCAGATAACCTTTAAAGGTCCTCTCCAACCCAACCCATTCTATGATCCTATGAAAACCATGCCATAAAGCCCTCAAAACATTCATAGTGTGGAGTCATGTGGTCCTTTGGTCACTATCCACTAAAACCACTCCAGTTTCCCCCTTTGCCTTTCCATCCTGGGCTGGGCTGGGACACACCCAGGACTTGGGGTGGCACAGGGAAGGCTTGCTCAGCCCTGTGCTGACCCAACCCCAAATAACTGACATAAAATAAATGACCGTGACAATATCCAGGCCACCCTGTCACCATCCTGGACTGAAAATGCTGCGAGGAGAACCTTTCCATGCAGATGAGGCAGGCAAACTCCAGCAGAATCACAGAAAAAGCAAGTTAAAAAAAAAAAAAATCCAGTGCCCCCCATCACCCCCCCCTTCCCCCTGGCTTGTCTCCCTCCCCAGGTCCCTCCCCGTGAACTCCTTTGAACTTGGAAAAAACAAACCAAAACAAGGCTGAGTTCAGCCTCAGTTCAAGTCGTAGATGAAGTTCAACCTACTTCTAATTTTATCCCAACAGTTCCCAGCAGAAAACAGGCTCTGGTGTGGTGCTGTGGGGGCAAATCAGCCCTAACCTCCACCTCTCTGCCAGCCCCCCCCCGGGTGGCTCCAAAACCTTCTGGCCACCAGCTGCTACGTTCAGGTGGGACAACAAGCATGAGGCCATGTGCCTCAACCACCCCATGGGAGCATCTTCTGGAGGTGACCATGGTGCATCATCATCCCATGGGGCTGGTTGACCCTCACTGTGTCCAGCCAGGGCCACTCTGGGCTGGGACAGGTCTCCATGTGCTGACTGCTGATGGACTTGCTTCTGCTCAGGGCGCCTCTGGGGTTTTGGGTTTTTTCACTTCTTCCCTTAGGAGCACAGTTTTGATCCAGCACCATGGGGACAACTAGGTGGAAAAGAAGCTAATGAGGGGAGGAAATGGGAGGCAGTGGGTTGGGGTAGGAGAAGAAGGGGGACATGAGGCTCCCTGCAACCTCCTCGCAGCATTTCCATGGGTGGCAGAGATTGCTGGTGGGATTTTGGGATGTAAACCTAGCACGACCCAGGCATGATGTTTGCAGCAGCAGCAAGAGCTAAAAAACCCCTTGTGGAAGGTGCTGGGGGTCTAAATTGGAGATGCAGGGACCAAGGGTGGTCACCTGTCCTCTGAGTGCAGATGGGGACTGGCAGTAGGACAACTCATCATCCCTGAGGACGAGACATCCTGGGCTGTAGAAAGGGAGCTGAGGGTGGAGAATGTGTCCATGCAATGATTGTAAAAACCACTTGCAGTCCCCACATAGAATCACAGAACTACCAAGGCTGGAAAAGACCTTGGAGATCATCACGTCCAGCCTATGACCAACACCACCACAGCAGCTAGACCATGGCACTGAGTGCCACATCCAGTCTTTCCTTGAACACCTCCAGGGATGGTGACTCCACCACTTCCCAGGGCAGTCCATTCCAATGTCTGATCACCCTTTCCATGGGAAGTGCTTCCTAATATCCAACCTAAACCTCTCCTGGTGCAGCTTCAGGCTGTGCCCTCTTGTCCTGTCACTGGTTGCCTGGGAGAAGAGCCCAGCCCCCACCTGACTCCACCCTCCCTTCAGGGAGTTGAAGAGAGTGATGAGGTCCCCCCTGAGTCTCCTCTTCTCCAGGCTAAACAACCCCAGCTCCCTCAGCCTCTCCCTATAAGACTTTCCCTCCAGTCCCTTCCCCAGCCTCGTTCTCTCCTCTGGACACACTTCATCACCCCGCCCCCCCCAAAAAAAAATAAGACTGCATTTCTCTTCAGGAAATCAGAACAAAACCTTCTTTTTGAACATTTTTATGCTTTAAAAGAAGAGCAGCTCAGACTTGCAGACTCGGGGTTGGATTTCTCACCCAGCTTGTAAAATCCAGCCCTGGGGACAGAAGTTACCTGAGCTGTAAAACAATCCACGACCTGGATTTCACAACCCTTGTCATCTTTCCCTCTCCCCAGAGCAACATTTTACAGCATTTGCCCTCAAACCAGTTTTTCATCAGACGACATGTGTAATTACCACCAGACAGGTTTTTGGTAACCCATCTCCTGATGTAGTTTTTTTCCTCCCACCCTTCTGCTGGGTGAATGCTCCAGGAAAGCTGGGAAGGGACCTTCTACAAGGGTATGGAGGAATAGGACAAGGGGGGGGGGGTGGGATAGTTGTAAGCTGAAAGAGGAGAGATTCAGGTTAGACATTAGGAAGAAATTCTTTGCTGTGAGGGTGGTGAGACACTGGAACAGGTTGCCCAGAGAAGCTGTGGCTGCCCCATCCCTGGAAGTGTTGAAGGGCAGGTTGGATGGGGCTTGGAGCAACCTGGTCTAGTGGGAGGTGTCTCTGCCCGTGCAGGAGGGGAAAGTTGGAACTGGATGATCTTTGAGGTCCTTTCCAACCCAAACCAGTCTGGGATTTTATGAACCTACATCATGGTCACTAATTAGAAAGCCAGAGGCTTGTGTGGCTACTCAAAGTGACTACTGAGCCCAGCTTTATGTCTCTCCCACTCCTCAGGACTTCTCAGAGTTAATTCCTAGTGCCAGATCTTTACAACAAACCATACAATCCTTGGGCTGTAATATAATGATTTAAGCAATTCCAGGGATGCAGGCACCTCCTGTGACTCTTGGAGGGTTGTTCTGATTATCTTTGCTGTTCCACATGAGCACAGGGGCTCCAGGATGGATGGTCCTAGGACAAGACGCTGAACCGGAGACTTCTTGGGGATGTTTGGCTTCCTCCACTCCATGAAAAGGTCCTTCCTCTCAGAGCTGCAGCCTCCAGGGGGATTTAGAGGCATTGCAAAGGACAAAGCCTTGGTGGATCAGATGCTAAGCTGATGCCTCATCCCATGCCTGATCAAAGCTGGCTAGCCATTTCCCAGCAGTCATAGTCATGCCATGGAGCTAATGAGGAAAAAAAATGCAAAGTCCCTCTCCAGAGAAATGCCAAAATTTCAAAATTCCATTCAGTCCTAAATTGTCCGAGTTTTTCACCCAACAAAATTTTTGGTTTCAATGTATGTTTTGTTGCTGTAGCAATAACATTTAAACAAAGTGTTTGGACTTTGTTAGCACAGATCTTCTCAAAAAATTCCCATTGGGCTTTCCAGTGAAAAATTTCCACTTCAGGAAAGCGATGCTGGGAGGTGGCAAAGGTCTGATGGGAGGAATCACCTCCACCGTGGTCCTGGGCTTGCTTCAGCCTCGGTGCTTCTTCTCCCAACCCTGATGAAGGGAAATGAGTTGGTGTTTAATATCTTAGACATCCCAATGCATGATGTGAACACGTGGCCTTGCAGCCAAGGTAAGGAGGGAGCTGCACAGAACCTGCTGGTGACCCCATGGTGGTCATTGATGGTGGAGCTGCAAGAAGAAAGCAGGTCCTGAGATCAGGTCAGTGCCTTTGCAACTGATGGAGATGAGGTGAATCTGCCTGAGGAACGGGACTGCAATGAGGCCCCATTGGGGGCTGTTGGAGCAAGTCCAGAGGAGGCCATGAAGATGCTCAGAGGGCTGGAGCAGCTCTGCTCTGGAGAGAGACTGAGAGAATTGGGGTTGTTCAGCCTGGAGAAGAGAAGGCTCCAGGGAGACCTCAGAACAGTTCCCAGTGCCTGAAGGGGCTCCAGAAAAGTTGGGGAGAGACTTTTGACAAGGGCAGGGAGTGATGGGATGAGGGGGAGGATGTTTTTCAAGCTGAAAGAGGGGAGATTCAGATGAGATATTTGGAACAAATTCTTTGCTGTGAGGGTGGTGAGACACTGGAACAGGTTGCCCAGAGAAGCTGTGGCTGCCCCATCCCTGGAAGTGTTGAAGGGCAGGTTGGATGGGGCTTGGAGCAACCTGGTCTGGTGGGAGGTGTCCCTGCCCATGGCAGGGGGGTTGGAACTAGTTGATCTGTAAGATCCTTCCCAACCCAAACTAGTCTGTGATTTATTCTGTGAGTGTCTGTATGTGTGTGAGAGGTAGAGAAAGAGGTTTCCCTTCTGTCTAGGACCTGTGCAAAGTTCAAATGAGTAGTTATGGAGAACACTTCCACACTGCTGTGGGGAGCACTGGGCCAAATGCGTGTCCTGTGGCTTTCTCCTGTGTTTTACCTGGGGGATGCTGGGATGTACCAGTGGGATCCCCAGGCTTCCCAGTCCAAGAGACTGGGCTTTTGCTTCATGCATCTACTGGAGATGAGTTCCTTCTGGCTGTTCATAGAAGCCCAGACTGGTTTGGGTTGAAGGGTCCTTAAAGATCATCTAGTTCCAACCCCCCCTGCATGGGCAGAGACACCTCCCACTAGTTGTCTTGTGTATGGAGATGAGGAACAGGCATCTCTCTCTTACCTTTAGAAGTAACAATTGTGAGCTCTGCAGGGGCCTGGGCTTTCTTGACCACAGCCCCATGCTCCATGGACCCAGGAGCTGGACCCAGGGTGACATGTACAGGTGGGTCATGGGTAGCATCAGCCTGATGTGCTGTGGTCAGGCATTGGCTGAGCTGGGGGTTCCCCCAGGTCCCATGTGCCAACCCCAGCCAGAATAGCTGTCATTGGCACTTTTTGGTCCTTGGGAAGGAAATCCTGATCAGCACTTACTACTCCCTGCCTTGACAACTTCTCCTCAATCCTCATGGATCTCCTATAGGTAAGGAGAAACCCTCATGTGTGATGCACAGCAAGAGCTGCAGATCTCCCTGACCATGGGTCAGTGTGCCCCAAACAGGTTCCAGAACTGGTGCTGAGGGGAAATTAATGTGGACTTTGAGGTCAATACCTGGTCCTTAAGCAGATACGGGCTTGCACTGAGCATTGGGTGACTTGCACTGGTTGTGAGTGGCCTACACCTCATTTTTAACATCTTGTTTCTTTATTTATGGCCTTACAGCAATGAGCTGAGCCTCCAGACAGGACCCACCTTCTTCCACATCCTTTTTGTATTTATTTTGCAGCTCGGCTGCGTTGCACGCACACGGTCACGTAGAGTGTTTCGCAAGAATGGTTCTTCAGAAGCAGGATCTGTTTCACCTCCAGCTCTCTGGCCAGAGTCTGATGACACACAGGCAGAAACCCCTCACCTCCATTGACCTGCAAGGCCAACTAGCCAAAATTTAATTGGCTTGGGCTACAGAAGGGTTTTTTAGAGGAGATGTTTTGGAAAAAGTTGTTTTTCTAATTCTCCTCCTTCTCCTTCTCCTTCTCCTTCTCCTTCTCCTTCTCCTTCTCCTTCTCCTTCTCCTTCTCCTTCTCCTTCTCCTTCTCCTTCTTCTCCTTCCCTCTCCTTCTCCTTCTCCTTCTCCTTCTCCTTCTCCTTCTCCTTCTCCTTCTCCTTCTCCTTCCCTCTCCCTCTCCTTCTCCTTCTCCTTCTCCTTCTCCTTCTCCTTCTCCTTCTCCTTCTCCTTCTCCTTCTCCTTCTCCTTCTCCTTCTCCTTCTCTTTCTCCTTCCCTCTCCTTCTCCTTCTCCTTCTCCTTCTCCTTCTCCTTCTCCTTCTCCTTCTCCTTCTCCTTCTCCTTCTCCTTCTCCTTCTCCTTCTTCTCCTTCTCCTTCTCCTTCTCCTTCCCTCTCCCTCTCCTTCTCCTTCTCCTTCTCCTTCTCCTTCTCCTTCTCCTTCTCCTTCTCCTTCTCCTTCTCCTTCTCCTTCTCCTTCTCTTCCTCCTTCTCCTTCTCCTTCTCCTTCTCCTTCTCCTTCTCCTTCTCCTTCTCCTTCTCCTTCTCCTTCTCCTTCTCCTTCTCCTTCTCCTTCTCCTTCTCCTTCTCCTTCTTCTCCTTCTCCTTCTCCTTCTCCTTTGCTCCTTAATTTTATTTTTCTTTTTCTTCTTCTGGTTACTACTATTTAGAATGGAGAAAAAGGAAGAAGGGGTTTGTGAGCCTGTGTAGCATTGGCTGAAATTGATGTGTTAAAAGGGAGGGTCCTCCAATGGACCCAGGTCCAGCTGAGGTAGACACAAAAAGATGGACAATTCCCTTGGGACAGACGCCAGGGAGTGGGTGGCTATGGAGGCCAAGCTGGAAGAGGGGCCTAGTCCACCACCCCTGGACCCCCGAGCCCTTTGCACCCCTTCCATGGGGCTTCATCCTCACCCCCACAAGAACCACCAACCCCACGTGGGGCCACAGCACCATGCAGGGTGCGACCTGGCACGGGGAGCCACGGGCTGAGCCATCCCCACAGAGGGAAGGATCCCTCCCTCTGCTCCATTTCCAAAAAGACACCCTTAGGGATATTTCCCCCCTCCATATTTTCCTTTTCTTCCATCCTAAACCCAAGGAAAGCCTCGCCCAGAGCAGCACATACCCACAAAGAGCTGGGCACATGTCAAGCTTGAAACATTTATTACTCAGATGATGCATTTTATAGCATACAGTGGGTCTGGATGTTCTAGAAACAAAGACTGAATTGAAACAAAGAGTTATCAGCTCCCTTGTTTTAACAGTCTCTGAAATGCTGAAAACGATGAGTTCGTGTTTTCTCTAGTACGAATATCTAGTCCTTTTTCTCCCCAAAACCTTTTTTTCCTTTTTTTTTTTTGTTCGTTTTAAACATTTTTATTTTTTTTTATTTTTTTTTTATTTTTTAAAAGCGCTTCGTTCAACAAATATGATTAAATTAAAAACGTGGCTTCTTCAAATGCAAATAAATACATTAAAAAAAATTACAAAAAAAAAAAATAAAATCATGGATTGCTAAGCATTAACTCCGTGTTCTGCAGCTCCCTTGGCTATGGACAGTGGACTTTGTGACCCTCAGCGTGGCTTCTCCTGAAAACAATACTGAAATTATCACCAGGACTGGCTAACAGCTACCACCAAGAGCAGAGTTAAGAGGGTAAATCCATAAAATACCCAGCAGGGAAATGAAAAAAAAAATAAAATTAAAAATTATGATTTGGAGAGATTTCCAAGTGAGGGATGTTATAAAAATAAGCATGGGAAATAAATCATAAGTTATTCTGACAGGTTTTCCTTCAAAGCCATCAATCATGCCAAGAATAGCTACTAATTAATCTCCTTCAGGGGAAGAGGGGAATGAAGCAAATTGCTTCATCTTCTCTTTTTTCCCCCCGTTTTCATTTCACCTCCACACACATGAGGCTTCTCCAAAAAGGGGGTGAAACACCTCATGGGGAAAACTGAGCAAGTCGCTTTGTGGGTTACAGAAAAAAAATCTTCAGTTTGGAAAGAATATCACTGGGAATGAGGTGAATTAGGTGCTGGGGTGTCTGGAGGGAGCTGGCAAACCTGCCCTGCATCTGAGGGGGACCAGCATGGTGGTGGTGCAGAGCATCTCTCCTCTGAAGGTGCTTCAGCCACTCACCTTCACACCAGCCCCAAGTTTGGCCCCACGCATTTTTTGGCCCAATGAGGTTATTTTCCCCTTTGCTGATGGAACTTAATGGGGAAAATGTATTTAAAAAAAAAAACAACCCACATGGATTCTTTTATTGAGCAGCAAAGATGGAATCTGGCTAATCTGGGGAGATGTAGCTGGTGGCTTCACACCTTCAAAGATTCATGTTGTAGAATGACACTCTTTGGTGACTGTTTCTAAACAAAAAAGAAGAGCACAAAATACTCAGTGACATCCTTAGGTGCTCTCACTAGGAATCCCAAAATCTTCCCAGCTCTGCTCCCCATCCTGCTCCATCAAGTGACCCTGGGGTACCTCTTTTCCCAACGTGGAACTGTGGTTCACGATGCCATGTGCCCGCCGGCTTCCTACAGATGGCCTTCAGAAAGATACCATGGGCAGCATGGAATTTTGGGGAAAAAAAACAACCCTGTTTTTTGATCAACATTTTGCTTCTCATGTATCAACGGAGCGACCGACGCACCAAAGCGGTTAATGGCTGGACGAGCGTACGTTAATAGTGGAGATAAATGGCAAGACATTAAAAAACTGACGGATTTCACCTCAAAATTCTTCGATGGGAGAAATCCCAGTGTTGGAGGAGAACGTCATGGGCCACGCCCAGTCAAGGGGAGACTTGCAGGATTGCATCCCCATGGGAAAATGGAAGAAACACTCATGGCTTGCAGGGAAACGCTTAAGCAAAAATACTGCCACACGGCTTACACTTTGTCTCTAAATGTCTCCTGATGCCCCGCTGGGTCAAAATTCCAGGTTTTTTTTGTGTGTGTGTGTGTTTTTTTTCTTTATTTCTTCTTTCACTACATCCCAAGAGGAAATGCTGGTGAAGGGGGAAGCTGCAGGGGCCGGATCGGTGGCCTGGATCGCTGCCGGCAGGATCCCCAGCACCCCCAACCCACAACTGTACCCTCGTTATAGGACTTTTCTGTTCTTTAAAACAAACAAAAAAAATCATGACACAACTGGTTTCAAGTCTTCTCCCAGAAGACTGTCGTTGGGCCTGGGCGTGCTGTGATGGTGTTTATTCCCTTCTTCTCCACTCCCTGAGAAACCAAGGAGCAGGAAAAACCAAGAGCAATGAGGACAATCCTGAGCCTTATAATACTGCTGGGGCTTTGCCACCTTAATTAAGTTGAGTTGCTCATTAATACTATCAAATCTCATTGCTACTAATGAAGTTGACCCAATGCAAGGCGCCGTCACCACGTGAAGCTCCCAGGCTTGAATCCACAACGATGAAATTCATTTTTCCAGACAGGTCCAGTGCATCCAGCAATAATTTTGCTGCTTTCTGGTTAGACAGGAAAATTGAAGCTCCTGTTTCTAGCTCACTCCTCTTGCTCCATGTGCAGATTAGAAACTGCATCAGCAGAAAACCAGATGAAAAATTCAAATATTGATAGAGTGGTTTGGGTTGGAAGGATCCTTAAGGATCATCCAGTTCCAACTCCCCCTCCATAGGCAGGGACATCTCCTCCCACTAGACCAGCTTGCTCCAAGCCCCATCCAACCTGCCCTTGAGCACTTCCAGGGAGGGGGAGAACTTGAACTGCAGCATCAGGACTCTCATCTCCTGTGACGCATCTTCTGCTGAAAATTTCTGCCCTTGAAATTTTGCAGCCAAAAGCTTCCTCCCCATCACGGACAGACCAACACATTCATAAGGCACCCGAGAACATACTACACATCCAAAGAAGTTGGGGTGAAATCTCCCTTTCCTACGAGCCACCAAAAAATTCAGTATTTTGCTTGAAAAAATGGGTTTGAGCTGCTGAGTTTGGACCCAGCCGGGGTCCATGCGTGCCGGCGATGAGGCATAAATTCCCTTCTTGTCACTGAGAAAGGAAATTGAGTAATGGGATGGGCTGCCGGAATTGTGCCTTCCTTGGCTCCTCTTCCACTGTGCAGATGGGATGGGGCAGCTTGCACCCCCATTAGGCTTCACCAAAATAAGCACCAGAAGTGATTTAGTGGGTAAAAACATCATTAGACAAGCAAATAAGGAGGCCACCGAGTCTTGTTCATGATTCGGGGCGTGGCGTGTCCCTCTGTACCAGCCTCTTTACCCTCTGGGCATCTCCTCACACAGGCAGCATCTCACCCTTGACCCCTGCAGCCACACTATCCCTCCAGATGCTCCAGCATGCAGCAACCCAGGGATCCCCAAGCAAACTCTCCCCCTCTGAACATGTCACCCATCTCTTCAGGACACGGTGTCACTTAACACCGACCATGGGACAGAGCTGCTCCTATACACTGCACACTTAGAAAATTCAACTAGCAAATTCAACTAGTTAAAAGCCAGGCTCAAACCCCCTATTTTTGGCTTTTCCTATTTTATCCTCTTCTTTTTTCCTCCATTTTGCTCTTCACATCTTGTCTTCTCTTTCCCAGTCTCTAAAGAAGAACATCAAACCTTCATTCCTCCCTCGCCCTGTACATTATTCGGCCTGACTAGAACAGGCCTGGATTTAAATTTATAATTACAACCATGACAGTAATTACAATAAAGCACTCCTTCAATGGAAACAAAAAAAATAAATCATTAAAAAAAAATAATAAATGGGTTATAGTGGTTGAGGGGTAACGGCAACTTGAACAGCAAGAGCCACAGAATCCCCTGTTTCTCAGAGCTCCCAGCTCAGAGGACACGTTTCTCAACCCATCAAGGTCACTGGCAAGATGATGGTGGCTACGTTACTTCTGCAGTGGCTTTTGGACTCCTTTAAAATGCTCCTTCTGCTTCGGCATCTTCACGTACACCTGCAGTCAGCCGGTGGGAAGGCGTCGCTCTCCCCCATCTCCGACCTGCTCCCAGTCATCCATTCAACAAGACAATCAAATAAGGAGGAAAATACAAACCCTTGAGGAAAAAGAAAACCCAGTGCAAATAAGAAAGTCATCCCGCTCTCCCGTCCCCGGTCGAAGGGGTGGCGAGTAGAGTTGGGGAGACACAAAAAGTCAAAGACAAGAGGAGGGGGTGGAAAAAAAAAACCTAACGCAAGCCCCGCTCAACACAAGCCATCAATTATGAACGTCTGGTGTAGTGTGTGTCTGGCTTTGTCCTCTTGAGACATCTGCTGCCTGCTGTCTCCTGCCAGTTGGCCGGGGCAAGGCAGGAGGACGGCGTGAAAACAATACTAGACCCCACTTGGATTCATTTTGCTGCCTTCCCCACCCCCCCTATTTCTTCTCTTTTTTTTTCCCTTCCCCAAATTCTCTGTCTTCTTTCGAAAGCCAAACAATGACCCGGCAGGATGCGTGGCTGCTGCTTGAGCAATGAGTTCAGAAAAAAGAAACCTCCCCAAAAAACAAAACCACGGCGGGGGCGAGGGGTGGCACTTGGCGACGCAGCTGAAAAAGAAACATGCTTCTCCCTCCCCACCCCACGAACGTATTCTCGAGCATGCTGGGGTTTGGGCTGCTGGGGGGATTGAAATCGGAAAAGCTCTCGCCAGATCCCCTCAAGGTGCATGTCTTCTTCTCGTCCCTTCCCACCCCACCTTGCCCTGCCCCTCAAGCTGTCAGTTTTTGGATGGTCTTGTTGTAGTACTGCGTGATGGTGGGCGTCAGGGGGTTCCAGTTGTTGGCGTGCAGCTCGATGACCTCCAGCAGCAGGGACCGTGTCAGCATGGACTCGGAAGGACACAGCATCTTGTCACGTGCTATGGCCAACAGCTCCGTCATCATCTCGGGTAGCTGCTCCTCCAGCAGCCGGCCGGTGCTCTGCAGCTGTCAGGAGAAGAAGAGGTCAACCATGGAGTCATAGAAACGTTTTGGCTGGAAAAGACTTTTAAGATCATTAGGTCCAACAGTTTCCCCAGCACTGCCAAGGCCACCATTAACCCATGGCCCTCAGCACCACATCTACATGGTTTGGAAATCCCTCCAGGGATGGGGACTCCACCACTGCCCTGGGCAGCCTGGGCCAGGGCCTCACAACCCTTGCCAGCAAGAAATGGTTCCCAAGATCCAATCTCAACCTCCCCTGACACAACTTGAGCCCATTTCCTCTTGTCCCATCACTTGTTCCTTGGGAGCAGAGACTGACCCCCCCTGGCTCCAACCTCCTCTCAGGCAGTTGCAGAGCCAGAAGGTCTCCCCTCAGCCTCCTTTGCTCCAGGCTCAACACCCCCAGCTCCCTCAGCTGCTCCTCCTCAGACTTGTGCTCCAGCCCCTTCCCCAGCTCCCTTGCCCTTCTCTGGACACGCTCCAGCCCCTCCATGTCCTTCTTGTAGTGAAGGGTCCAGAACTGAGAAGTGGTTAACCATAGCATAACGATCCTTAGGGGTCCCTTCCAACTTGAGATAAGATTCTCTGATATTAAAAGACCACACTGGTTTTTGTAGACACCCTCCACGCCCCCAGCCCTCCCCTGCTCAATGAGGCAGGGCGAGCAGGCAAGGTTGAAGGCATCGTGGCTTTTGAAAACCAAAACCACCCAGCAGCAAGCTCCAAAAGCCCAACACGAACGGTGAGGTTTTCCAAAGCACCCGCGCCGGGCTGCCGGAGGAGCGAAATGGTTCAGCTCCCACTGACTTCAAAGGTGGCAACGCTGGAGTGCTTTGGGAAAAAAAAAAATAAAAAAAAATCTTAAAATTAAAAATAATAAAATAATCCCACCTAAAAATCCTGCTATTGTCAAAACAAAGTGCAGGCTGTGATGTGGTATCCCTGCCTTCTACCTGGCCCGTCATTTACTTGCTGATTCAGAGCTGTCGGTGACTCCCAGTCATTAATGGGAAGAAGCCGAGCCCTCCCGTATCCACAACAAATCCTGCCGAGGTTGGCACTTCTACCTGGTTGTGCTGCTTCTCTGAGGACAGCCAAGGGTTTGTTGTTTTAAACTATTACTCCTTGGAGAGCCTCCGTGGAGCAGCATAAGGCCTAACTGGTCCCACAGAGGAGAAGGTCCAAGCTTGGAGTGGACAGCAATGAGTCCACCGTCGTAGAGGGCTCATGGGGCTTGACCCCAGAGCTCCACAAAGTCCTAACCTTAACAATTCCAACTCTTCTCCTTGGCTGCCTGTTGCTTTGCTGAATTTCAACCATTCGGGCTGCAATTTCAACCAGTCTCTGAAGGAAAGCATCCATCCCTGCAGACCAACCACTTCCCAAAAGCAAAGGTAATGAAACTCTGCTGTATTTGTACCAACATTTCTCTCCAGAGGTGCTGCTGAGCACAGCAAACCTCTCTGTGTGAGCCACTGAGCAGCTTTAGCTCCAATACAGGTATTTTTGTGCTTAAAAAATAAATGCGAGGTGAGATTGGAAGGAGCACAAGAAGGACATGGAGCTGTTGGAGTGAGTTCAGAGGAGGCCACAGAGATGATGAGAGGGCTGGAGCAGCTCTGCTCTGGAGACAGGCTGAGAGAGTTGGGGGTGTTCAGCCTGGAGAAGAGAAGGCTCCAGGGAGACCTTAGAGCACCTTCCAGTGCCTGAAGGGGCTCCAGGAAAGCTGGGGAGGGACTTTGGACAAGGGCAGGGAGTGATGGGAAGAGGGGGAAATTATTAAACTGCAAGAGGGGAGATTTAGACAAGATATTAGAAATAAATTATTTCCTGTGAGGGTGGTGAGACTCCAGGGAGTCCTTTTTGCAGCCTTTCAATACTTCAGGGGGGCTTAGAAGAAAGATTGGGACAGACTTTTTAGAAGGGCCTGTGGCAGGGACAAGGTCTGATTGTTTTAGACTAAAAAAGGGGAGATTTAGACTAGATGTAAGGAACAAACCACCTCAGGTTCCCCAAAGAGGTGGTAGATGCCCCATCCCTGCACACATTCCAGGTCAGGTTGGACAGGGCTCTGAGCAACCTGATCTAGTTGCAGATGTCCCTGCAGAGGGATTGGACTAGATGGCCTTAAAAAGTCCCTTCCTACCCAAACCATTCAGTGATTCCATTATGCAAAAAGGCAACATGGCTGTTTGGGTTTGGAAACATCTAATAGGTGCTTGGCAGGTGTGTGGCCAAGGACACAAGGGGCAAAAAAATGAGCACCAGGGTGGGTGGTGCAGGTGCTTCCCTACCTCCATGGAGCAGCAAAGCACAGCATCTTCCTTCACATCCTGAGATTGCAACAACTGCAAAAGAGAGAAGACAGAGGTGGTGAGAAATGTGTGACCTCCTCCTCCCTTATGACCTTTCATCCATCTCTTTGTCCAGCCTGGCTTTCGCCACTTCCAGGAGGAAAGGACAGAAAGTCAGAAAGAGGAGAGGAAAGAGATTATCCAAACAAAAAATTAAGATAAACACGTGGTCAAGGGTATAATGAGGGGATGTGCTGCTGAAACCCAGCAGAATATAGAGAATTTAGATTAATTTAGATTAATTAATTCAGGTGGCATTGCTTGTTCTTTTTGGTCCCTGAGAAAATGGCCTCATTCCACATCCCCAGCCACTAAATACAACCATCAGATGACAACATTTGAGCAGCACAGCCCTGGGAGAGGGTGGTTGGAAGGGAAGGGCTCTGCTCAAGAGGAAGCCACTCCACCACTGAACCTCCTTGTCCCCATTGAGATGCTCTTCTACCAGCCACAAAATTACCTGATGTCCAACAGACATTGTAATTAATATGGCTCCTTGTAGACTGATGACACAGTGATGCAAATGTGATGGGTTGGAGGGAAATAGACTTCCCAGGGAAGTGGTGGAGGCACCATACTTGGATGTGTTCAAGGAAAGGCTGGATGTGGCACTTAGTGCCATGGTCTAGATGGTGTGGTGGTGTTGGTCATAGGCTGGACTTGATGATCTTAAAGGTCTTTTCCAGCTTTGGTAGTTCTGTGATTCTGTGATTCTGTGAAATGATGGTGTCTCAGGTGTACCTACTCCAACCCTGCTCTGCTCTCCAGGAACTTTGTACTACAAACATGAGCTTGTAGCCACCAGCAATCTTCAAGAGAGACCCAAAATGCTGCTGTGCGTGGTGTGGGATGGTGAAGGAGGACGCTTGTCCCTCTTGGTTCAGACTCAAGGGGTGCAGTGAGGGTCAACTCACTGGTTGGGTCATCTCACTGAGGGTCCAGGGTTCTACCTGGCAATGGCAAAGCATGGAAGCTCAGCACATCTCACCCCACAAGCCCATAAACCATGATCAAAGACCCTCAAAACCAGTTCAAAAATACACATTTTGCTTTGTTTTCATCTTGATGACCTTGTCACATGCGTCAAGACACCGTTTTAGGCTTTTTGCTAAAACCACAAGAGAAATCCCAGTTTTCTGGCTGTTTTTCCAGCAGCTAAAAAATACTGAGATTCTTCATCAGCCAACAAAGTGAGCTGGAGCACTATAAAAAAAACCACAACATAGTTCTGTGATTCTGTGATGAAATCACCAGTGCTGGCAACTCTGGAAGCTACAATCACTTCCCCTCCATCACCTTAAAATCATAGAATCATAGAATGTCTTGGGTTGGAAGGGACCTCTAAAGGTCATCTAGTCCAACCCCCCTACAATAAGCAGGGACATCTCCAACTCGATCTGATTGCTCGGAGCCCCATCAAGCCTGACTTTGAATGTCTCCAGGGATGGGGCCTTCACCACCTCTCTAGGCAATCCATTCCAGTGATCCACCACCTTCATATAGAACTTCTTCCTAATGTCCAACCTAAATCTACCCTTTTCTAGCTTAAAAACATTCCCCCTTGTCCTACTGTTACATGCTTTTGAGAACAGCTCTTCCCCAACCTTCTTGTAGGCCCCTTTCAGGCACTGAAACCTGAATTTCAGGTATTCAACCTTGGGTTGAACAAGCCTTGCTGGCCCTGAGCCTGCAGCAGGGAGCTGAGTGCATGCACCAAACACAGAGAAAAAGGGGAAAAAAATGGGAGAACTGGCTTCACAAGTCTCTGAAATCCATCAGGGAAAGGCAAACTTTGGCAAACTTTGGACGTGCTCCAAAAGCACATCCTTTGGTTCAAAATCCCAATCCCGATTCTCAACCTTGTCATCTCTCCTTCCCTCCCCCCCCTCTCTCCTTTTTCCATGTTTCTTTTCCTTTCCAAATAAACTCCAGCTGCTAGGAAAAAAAGAAAAAAAAAGGTGGGAAAAAAAAAAAAAGGAGATCATTCAAGGAATTATCATGGCTCTCAAAGTTCTGTCTTTGCCCTCTTCTGTTTTCAGCAGGCAGCAGTTTGTTTGCTTTGAAGACGATGTTTACAGCATCTCGAGGAGCATGTGGTCCCTCAGGTTTTATCTCCCATTAGCCAAAGGTTCAGCCAGGGTTTGGAAGACATGCAACCGTGTCCTGTGTCCCTCCCTCCCCCCCCCCAGTTTATCTTTCTGCTGAGTTGTTTGGAAAAATGTTAGTTCAGCCCGAGCCACGTGCCCTGAGATAAGTTCTCACAAACAGTTCGCAGATTCTTCGTTAAAAAGACCCCCAGATTATTTTAAACCCAACAACAAGGGGAAAACAAAAAGAAATTTGGGATAAATATAAACAGGCAGCAGGCCAGAAATTCTCTCCCGGGGTATTCAGCTTGTGAGCATGGCGTGAAGCTGCAAATGAAATATATAGTCACCTTTCCTATTTCTGCTCTTCTTTCGTAAAAAATCGTGTGGAAATTGAAACAAAAATGGAGTTAGAATTGATCAGGAAGGACCTGTGGTGGCCTGATTGCAGCCCTTCCTCTGCTGTGGTCCCCCTGATGATCCTTCTCTCCGGCAGGGATATGTGGTCAGGGAAAGGCTGCAACTTCACTTGGGCTTTCCTTGCCCCAAGGACCCACCTGCAGAGATGGGACATGCTTCCCTACCTCAAAAGGTGGTTGTGAGGATGAATATGTCAAAGACTGGTAAGGACTGCTCAGATTATTTGGCTACATCCTACCCCCAGACTTGGGCAGTCACTCTCCACCCTCACGCTGCCCTCCTGGAGCTCATCTGACCTGACTTGGCTGAACAAGGAGGATGCATGTGCTCCATCTTGTCCATCATGCTCTCCACCTTGTTCACGGAGGCACCACGTGCTCCGTGTCATCCATCCAGGCCCCATGTTCTCCACTGCTCTACTGAGGCACCATGTGCTCCACCTTGTCCATCAAGACACCATGTACTCTACTGCTCCATCAAGGCACCAAGAGATATCAATCCCAAGGGGTCAACCTCTGCATGTGATACATGGTTTGGGGAAGCCCACAACTCACCTACCAAACCCAAGCATGGCCCTGTGCAGCAGAGCAAGGGCCCAGTATGCAGATCTGCTGGTGCTATGAGAACCAAAAGCCAAGTCCATTCCCACGGATGGTTGTTGGCCACCTCCATCAGTGCAAAAGTCTGAATCCAGGAGGATCAGAAAGATGTCACTATTTCTTTGCATGTTCCTGGTCATAACTATGTTTCTAGCATAGACTCATAGAACCACAGACTGGTTTGGGTTGGAAGAAACCTTAAAGATCATCTAGTTCCAACCCCCCTGGCATGGTCAGGGACACCTCCCACTAGACCAGGTTGCTCAAAACCCCATCCAAGCATGCTGGAGGGGGGCTCTGGAGCTTCCCTGGGGTGTAGGCATCAGTCATCTGCTGTGACCCCTGCATGCTGGGATAGGAAGAGACATGCTGGGACATCAAGGCTCCCAGCTGGCTCTTCCTAGCCTGGCATGGGCACTGAACTGCTGCTGGAGGCAGACAGCAAGGGTCACAATGGAAGGACTAGTCCAGAGAAGAGCCATGAAGATGATTTGAGGGCTGGAGCACCTCTCCTGTGAGGACAGGCTGAGAGAGTTGGGGCTGTTCAGCCTGGAGAATAGAAGGCTCTGATGAGACCTTATAGAGGTCTTCCAGTGCCTGAAGGGGCTCTAGAAAGCTGGGGAGGGACTTTGGACAAGGGGGAATGGATTAAAACTGGAAGAGGGGAGATTTAGGTGAGATATTAGGAGGAAATTCTTTGCTGTGAGGGTGGTGAGACACTGGCCCAGGTTGCCCAGAGAAGCTGTGGCTGCCCCATCCCTGGCAGTGTTGAAGGGCAGGTTGGATGGGGCTTGGAGAACCTGGTCTAGTGGGAGGTGTCCCTGCCCATGGCAGGGGGGTTGGATCTACATGATCTTTAAGTTCCCTTCCAACTTAAACCATTCTATGATTCTATGACTATGCCACTTGGGGTCCTGACATCTATGTCCTCACCCAATGTCCTGCATGCATTTGTCAAAGGGGGCTTCATCCCCACCCACCCACCCATGTGAACACCAAGCACCCCAAAACAGGTGGGTGGTTGCTTCAGCAGGAGCACAGCATTTCCCAAAGCTCCTTCACCCCCATCTTAGCACTGATGTTTCTGCAAGAAGGAATGGTGCAAACACTTTGAGACCTTCAGGGAAATCACAACGTTGAAGGACTCGCACTTGTGTGACCATAAACCTGAACCCAACCAATTGCATTCATCGTTTGCAATCTAATTTGTATTTACTTAAAATATTTTAACATAAACACGTTGTACTCATGAGATTAATGCTTCCACATTGGAATTATTATTCATTTAACTATTTATAACCTCTCCTCCCATCTGCCCAAATCCCACCACAGGTACCATCCCATCCCTCTCCACCAGATTCCCACAGGGTTCAAATTGGCTGATGAAGGAGTTGGAAAAGGAATCACAGAATCATTAAGGTTGGAAAGACCTCTAAGATCATCAAGTCCACCTGCCAACCCAACACCACCATGCCAACTAAACCAGGTCCTGAAGTGCCATGTCTACATGTTTTTGGAACACCTCCAGGGATGGGGACTCCAGCACTGCCCTGGGCAGCCTGGGCCAGGGCCTCACAACCCTTGCCACCAAGAAATGGTTCCCAAGATCCAGTCTAAACCTCCCCTGACACAACTTGAGCCCATTTCCTCTTGTCCCATCACTTGTTCCTCGGGAGAAGAGACCGACCCCCCCTGGCTCCAACCTCCTCTCAGGCAGTTGCAGAGCCAGAAGGTCTCCCCTCAGCCTCCTTTGCTCCAGGCTCAACACCCCCAGTTCCCTCAGCTGCTCTTCACAAGACTTGTAGGAGCGGGAGGCAGATGATGGGGCAGGTGAGCTGATACTCACACATTTCTGGTTACAACCCATCATCATCCCCCTGAGGCTGGGACAGGCTGCGAGAAGAACTTCCCTTTGCTCTCCAGCCGGCTTCCCCCTCGTATCAGGAGAAGCTGTGCAATGAAAGCAGCAGTTCCTGTCAGAAAGCAGACAAAGAGTCTGCTTGATTTCCTAAGAGAGGAGGCTACGTGCCAAAATCTGCCCGGCCGGTCACATAATACCCAAACCTCCGTTGCGAAAGGCTTCTCACTTTCGTTTCTGGTGCTGGACTAGCAGCTCTGCAGGCTGTAGAAGATACCAGGCTCCCTCTCTTCTCAATTTTTGTGTCCTGCTCTGTGCTGCGAGCACTGGGCAAGGTCGTCTGCAAGGCAGAGGCCCAAAAAGATATTGTAGAGTCTGCTCCTTGTAAGGGCTGCGTGTTGTGGGGGAGTTGCAGAGCCTTGCAGGGAGGTTCTGGAGTGCAACTGGCTTCCTTGGCATGCTACTGGGACCAGTATCCCCTGGCCTCTGTGGCCCCAAAACCTGCTCTTTACAGAGTAAGCCCCATGGGTGGGCATGCAACGGTGGTTGAGGGGGTAGAGAAGCCCCAAAACTGCAGCTGGGCTTCACCACAGGAAGAACCAGCTTGGTCCTCCTGAACAGCAATGGATGCACCTGCAAGCGGTGCAGACCACCAGGAGCAAACCAGAGAGCTGATGGGATTCACATACCCACCAATATTTGGCTTTAGCATCTGCTTTCTGAGATCACCTGGGCTGCTGAGAAGGTAAAAGTGCTTACTTGGTGTTCTCAGGGGTGCCCACGCCACGAGCAGGACTGGAGAACCTGCCCCACCGTCCCTTATCACCAAACCACGCGGGTTTAATTGTGTTCTTCAGGGATTGTCCTGGGGAGATGAGGTGGGAGGAGTCCAACACATACATTACCCTTCCTAGCTGCAGAGATATTTCTCCTGCAAGGCTCAGAGCTAATTATTGTGTACGACATCTCTTGCAAAATGCCATAAAAGCAACGCTGCCCACAAACTCTCTCTTCGCACGCAATGTCTTCTGATGCTTTGGTGATGACTCCAGCATGAAGGCAGAGAAAGCTTGAAAATATCCACCCAGAGCCACGGAGAGGTTGGGATGTCTTCTAGACCCAGCAAAAGTTGGACCGACAGCAGCTTGGGCCTGGTTCCCTGACAGGCATCTCAAGTTCATCCATCCAGGTGGCAACATGCATGGACATCTAGACAGCCTGGGGTGTGAAGCTCCAGCCTCGCGACTGCCCTGTGGTCCCTGCCCACAGGTATGCTCTTCATCTGATGTGTAGGTCATGAGGAGGTGCCTGCTGCTATTCCCTCTGGGGAGTGTGGACCACAACCGCAGAGGAACCAATGTGGTGCAAACGCAACATCCAGGTGGAGCAACCAGCTCACGGGTGTGAAAGGAGGCAATGGGTGAGAACGGAGACACATTTTGATTAGGAAGAAGGAAGGAACCAGCTACTTGTGCCACTTGGAGAGACGGTGGTTCCCAGTCCTGTTTCTAACCAGAAGAGCCCTTGGGAAGGGCTGTGATGGATGTTGTCCTCAACAAGATGGATCTGTTCCAGCTTTGAGGTGAGGATCAACATGGAGACCTCCTTAGAAGGGGGCTTATAAGAAAGATGGGGACAGACTTTTTAGCAGGGCCTGTTGTGACAGGACAAAGGGTGATGGGTTTAAACTGAGAGACAGAAGATTCAGACTAGATGTAAAGAATAATTTTTTTATGCTGAGGGTGGTGACACCCTGGCCCAGGTTGCCCAGAGAGGTGATAGATGCCCCATCCCTAGAAACATTCCAGGTCTGGTTGGTACGGGGCTCTGAGCAACCTGATCTAGTTGCAGATGTCCCTGCTCACTGCAGGGGGGTTGGACTAGGTGATCTTTAAAGGTCCCTTCCCACCCAAACAATTTGATGGTTCTAGGATCATCCCCTACAACCGAGAGAGCTGTAGAGGTCCTGCTGTCCTGGCTCTGCAGGCACTCTTGGTGGTCTAATGGATCACAGCTGGGGAACTCCTGCCCCAAAATCCTTCTGAAAGCCCAAGGGTCTGCTAGATGGGTCCTCCTGGGAGCACAAGCCTGCTGCACTTCACAGGCTCTCTGCAGAAGGACATGAACAGCAATTTTCTGGTTTTCCAGCGGCCCTTTATTGACCAACTGTCGCAAGTCTTTGTGGAAGATGCCTGAGATAAGACCCGTGGGCCTGCTGGGCTGCTCTGCATGGGGAGAGTCACGCACCTCTTTGAGCTACAAGCAGTTGCTACAATTCCATTTTTCTCCTTGTCACAAGGCACGGGGGCGGGGGTGAAAAAAGCCAAGACTGGGGAAAATGCAAAGTACAAACAAGGGTGTGGGGGAGGAATAATTACAAAACACTCCACCAGCAAGGCCGGTTTCAGGACTTCTACAATCTGCTCCCATTAGAAGTATCATCTCCTCGACCCAGGACATCAGAAGGTCAGCTGGGATGATCCTGCACACACCAACAAACTGTGTCAGTGCCACCCTTCCTAATGGGATCTAGAGAAGTCAGGTGAGACCTTATCCTAGAGAAGAAACAAGTGAGCACTTGGAAACAGAAGCCCTTTAGAAGTCCACAGGGGTAAGTGGCATCTTTTCTTCTCACCCATTTGATGCTGAGGTTGCCCAAACATGAAGTTTGAGGGAAAACCTTTCCCTTACAAGCTGCCTGTGCTGATCTCTGCACAAGGCACAAGGTTCTGCTGTGCTCCAAAACATTTTGTTGGGCTCCAAAAACCCAGCTGAGCTGGGAGAGGCAGGCTGTGTTGGGCCACATCCACTAGCAATGGTCCTTCTCTCCACATGGCCTTCTCCTCATGCCTCTCTGGGGATCTGGTGAAGTCTTCAAGCCCACTGAAGATGCACAAGGTACCATCTGCCCATGCACCTCATGGAGGGGTCCCTTTTCCCCGTTGCCTGGCCTCAGCCTGGGTGAGAACACACTGATGGCAAGTTGCACTGCTCCATGAGGAAGAGGCCACCAGCATGGGTCACTGCTGGTCCCTCAAGCAGCTGTCCAAAGGAAATAGCACATGGGAAAAGGAGCTCTGGGCTGGAGCTGCTCATGCAGGCATGGATGCATCAAGAGCTATGTTCATAGGAGGCACTTTCCCTAATGTAGTTTGGACAACTTGAAGGAGTTTGTTTGATGGCACCCACTCCTGTGATGTCCTGCTCTCAGCTGAGGAGGAGACTTCTAGTCTCCTATTACCCAATCAAGACTCCCTGGGAGGATGGTAAGAAGAGATTAGTTTGTTTATTGCATGGAGTAAACCAAAATGTTGGTTATCCTCCTCATCGGGCTCCTGAGGAACTCAGAGATACTTAACAGCAAATTGAATTAAGGCCAGAGGAACAAAACCCTGTATCCAGTCGTGGGAAACTCCTCCTCCTCCTTTCCACAGTAGAAACCATGAAACATGACTCTCTCTCCCCAGATCTGGAGCAGCAGAAGGGATCCCTCAGAAGATGGAAACCATTAAGAGGTAATTACTGGAGACAGTGATGAAGAAAATCTGGTCACTCATCAACCCAGACACTGTAATCCAACAGTAGCCTGGTGGTTACACATCCCCTGGCTGGAGGTGGACCTTCAGGACCTGAAGGTGGCGGAGAAAGACGGACAGAGCCACCCAGTCTGCGCGGATGGGGAGACCGAGCCACCCAGACGGCCGCCTTCATCCTGCCCGGCTGAAGACATAATAACCCTGGGAGAAGAGGATGTGATCTCACCCCAAGGGTCTCAGGGGAACACAAAACATGGAAAGAAAGAGCAGCGAGACCATCACACTTGATTGTGACGGGCTCCACCCTGGCTCGCCGGACGCTCTCCGCTTTCCTGGCTCTGGGGAGGGAGGGAGAGAGGACGTGGCAGTGGCAGATGCCAACAGTTGTGTTTACATCCCATTGAAAGGGATTTTGGGAACTAACAATGCCTGGTACAGAGGGTGAAGGAGAAAAACAAAGCCACGTGAGGAGGAGGGACCATCCTGTGAGATGGTATCTAGCTTCATTTCTTTATCTGCCCTAATTGCTTCCTCTGCCTTCTCCATGAGTCCCAGAGGAACGAGGGTGGCATTTCCCCTTCCCTATTTAAAAGCTGCCATTATGGTTTTCATGCTGGGATCAAATGAGTCCAGCAGCTTTCCAAGAATATATGTTCCTGGACATAAAATACTCAGCAGAGCAGGTGGGCTCAAAGGCACAGTGCAGCTCTCCTAGTTTTGGTCTGCCCTCATCCAACACCCGACCTCCTTCCCCTTAACTCTGCCCTTTGACTGCAGCGATGCCAAATAAAGGGAATTTTTGCCCTCAGGTGTATTCATGGAAGGGTTTTTGCCAGTGCCCATGGCAGAGCTTTTTGCACACCCATTTATTTAGTTATTGCATGGCATGGGGATGTCCATCCCTGCCAGGAGGCCCTACAGACAAGTGCCCATCGCTCCTCTTTGCAGACCTTTGCTCCCACATGGAACCTTGTGCCATGGTCCACATCACCCCACGCATCAGTGTACCTTGCTGGCTCCAAATACCAGACTTTTCTCACAGCTTTTCCAGGTTTTCAGTCCACCTCTTCTGGACTCCCACCACATTTCCCCACTTGTTTGTTCTCCCTATTTCTCCTTCCTTCTCCCATGCCTTTGACACCCAGTTTCTTCTTTCTCTCTTCTTCCCTGGGATCCCTTCCCTCCCATGCCCACATGCCTCATCCCTCTTCCATCCTTTCCCCTCATAAATCACAGAATCCCAGGATTATAGAATGTGTGGGGTTGGAAGAGACCTTTAAAGGTCATCTAGTCCAGCCTCCCTTGCAGTGCTCAGGAACCTTTTTGACTAGATCAGGTTGCTTGTCAAGGCTGACCTTGAATGTTTCCAGGGATGGGGCCTCCACCACCTCTCTGAGTATCCTGCTCCAGTGCTATAAACCAAGACCATAAACCTGTTCCATAAACCACTTCCCAGTTTGTCCCAGCCCCACCAGACTAGAGACCAAACCACTTATTTTTGCAGAACCATATGGGGGGATCAGAAGGGGACTTTTATGAGGAAATAAGTCCGCTTCTTCATTGAGAACTTAGTTTATCTGGCCAAGTCCAGCCCTGTGGAGCTACCTGGGTAGAAGGGTGGCGTGGGGTCAGGATTTGGCCCTTTTTGGTGCCTTTGCTGATTCCATGAAGGAAAAATCCTGCTTCATTCTCTGATTGGGAGCATGATCTTAACAACCCCAGCATCTCATCGCACCGTCAAAGGCCCTTTTTTTGACTCAAAAGGCTGATGCTTTTGAAAAAGTGAGAGTGATTAAAAAAAAAACCCAAACAAAACACAACCCTCCCCCCCAAAAAAAAAACCAACACAAAAAACCAACTGAACAAGCAACCCCAACATGTTAAAAGATACAATTTTCTTTTCCAAGCAGCACCACCCTCCCAGCTGGGAAGGTTTTCCTCTCTCTTCCTCTGCAGGAGACGGTGAAAAAGGCAGTGCCCTCTTGAAGTTCAGACGTTAATTATGGCGTTAGAATCTTTTGCTAAATTACCCAGCATGGCCCGAGGAGATAACAGGCACTACGAGAAGGGAGGGGGGTGGATACACGTCTACTCAGACGCAGACGCGGGGGGGAGGAAGGCAATTAGACGGGGAGGGTTTCTCCTCCCTGCACCACCAGCCTGAGGCCTTTGGCGAGCAGCGAAGCAGGGGAGCCGTGGGAGCGTGCCAAGATTTTAAAGGATGCCGAAATGGGATTGTCTCTGCCGAGCAGACTGGAGGTAGGAGATGACTCCGGCAGAGGAGTGACTGTCCTGCCTGCTGCCAGCCTGCTGGGCCTGCTCAACCCCGCCGTGGTGGGGCTGGTTCACTGATCCCTCCGTCTCTGGCGTTGGTGATAAGATAATAAAATCATAGAATCCCAGACTGGTTTGGGTTGGAAGGGACCTTCAAGATCATCTAGTTCCAACCCCCCTGCCATGGGCAGGGACACCTCCCACTAGACCAGGTTGCTCCAAGTCCCATCCAACCTGGCCTTCAACACTTCCAGGGATGGGGCAGCCACAGCTTCTCTGGGCAACCTGGGCCAGTGTCTCACCACCCTCATAGGGAAAAATTTCCTCCTAATGTCTAATCTAAATCTCCCCTCTTTCACCTTAAAACCCATTCCCTCACTCCCTGCCCTTGTCCAAAGTCCCTCCCCAGCTTTCCTGGAGCCCCTTCAGGCACTGGAAGGTGCTCTAAGGTCTCCCTGGAGCCTTCTCTTCTCCAGGCTGAACACCCCCAACTCTCTCAGCCTGTCTCCAGAGCAGAGCTGCTCCAGCCCTCTCATCATCTCTGTGGCCTCCTCTGGACATGCTCCCACAGCTCCAGTCCCCAGAACTGGCCCCAGCCCTGCAGGGGGGTCTCACCAGAGCAGAGCAGAGCAGAGCAGAGCAGAGCAGAGCAGAGCAGAGCAGAGCAGAGGGGGACAATCCCCTCCCTGGCCCTGCTGGCCACGTTGCTGGGGATGCAGCCCAGGACACGGGTGGTTTCTGGGCTGCCAGAGCACACTGCCAACTCATGGTGAGCTTCTCATCACCCAACACCCCAAGTCCTTCTCCTCTGGGCTGCTACCAACCCATTCTCCACCCAGCCTGTATTTGTTCTTGGGATTGTCCTGACCCAGGTGTAGGACCTGTACTTGGCCTTGTTGAACCTCACGCGGTTTGCACAGGCCGACCTCTTCAGCCTGTCAAGGTCCTATAGACCTTGACCCAAGACTATAACAGTATCTTTCTTGGGTCATGTCAATGCCCCTGTCCTCCTTACTGCTGGTGATTCAGGGTGATACCTCCCACCCAGCCCCAGCAGCAATAACCCCTCAAGCTGGAGGGACCTCTGTGAATTGGTCCTGCAGCCAGAGCTTCCCACGTGAAGAAGTTTTGCAGTTTATTTAAACTCTGTGATGAGTTTTCTTCTGGGGGTTTGGTCCAAACTTGCCCCAACAGCCCCATCCAATGCACCTGCAGATTCTGAGAGTGGCATGGTGTCACCCCTGGAATCCAATCCCCTTGTATCCAAGCTAGGACATCATGGGTGGGCAACCAGATGGGTAAAAAAACTGGTTGGATGGTTGGGCTCAGAAGGTTGTAGCTATTGGGTTACAACCCAGCTCTGCCTGGAGGCCATTTATGAGGAGTACAGAGGTGTCTATCCCAGGACCTGCCCTGTTTAACATCCTTATCCATGACCTAGAGGAGGTCAGGAGCATGCTCTTATGAAGTTTGTAGATATCACCAAGTTGGGGGGGACTACTCAATGTGCTTGAGGCGCTGCCATCCTGTGGGACCTCAGAAGGCTGGAGGAAGGAATCAACCTTAAACACTCCACAAGAAACAAGCCCTGTGCAGCAGAAGAGCCCAGGGTCATGGGTAAGGGGTGGGATTGGGTTATTACGGGGGGTGAGAGGGGACCCAGCCTTTGTTGCTTGCCCTGGTGGGACCCCAATCGGCAAGGTGCCTTGAGGGGACCACAGTGACATCGCCACCTGGCATCTTCTCGAGCTTTAAGGCCTGCAAGCCAGTTTTTCCACCTCCTTGCTCTGCTGCCACAGGCAACTGCTCAGGTTACCTGGCTGTAAAGCCAGCTCAGACGTCAGAAAAGGAAACAAATGCATCCAAAGCAGCACTCGACACCAACCACCTTGGCTGGAAGCAGCTCCTCCTGGCAGAGGGCTGGCAGGAAGGTGGCAGCTCCCAGGCCCAGAGGCACCTCCTGGGTTGGTGTCCCAGCAACATCCGCTGAGGGTGAGATCGAGACATGAGAGGAGCCAAAAAACCTCCTGACACCACTCATCTGTCCCAGCTTCTGCAGAGCACGACTGTGGCTCCCAGCTAGCGATGATCCTTCCTTCCCTGCAGACCTCAGCCATCACCAACAGCTGGACCAGGTCCCTCAGAACCCAGTCCTAATGCTTCTCTTCCTCCCCAGCAGCACCAGGGGATGAAGCAGGGAGGACAGTGAGCTGAGCTGGCCCATGCTAACCCTTTTGACACACAACCATGGGCAGCACAGAGTTGGATGAAGAACACCCAGCTCCAATCATGCTTAGAAAAGAGCTAGGGAAGGCAAAAGTGGTGCTAATCATAGAATCATGGAATGATCTGGGTTGGAAGGGACCTTAAAGATCATCTAGATCCCACCCCCCTGCATGGGCAGGGTCACCTTCCACCAGACCAGGTTGCTCCAAGTCCCATCCAACCTGCCCTTCAACACTTCCAGGGATGGGGCAGCCACAGCCTCCCTGGGCCACCTGGGCCAGTGTCTCACCACCCTCAAAGTGAAGAATTTCCTCCTAATGTCTCACCTAAATCTCCCCTCTTCCAGTTTTAATCCATTCTCCCTTGTCCCCTCACTCCTTGCCCTTGTCCAAAGTCCCTCCCCAGCTTTCCTGGAGCCCCTTCAGGCACTGGAAGGTGCTCTAAGGTCTCCCTGGAGCCTTCTCTTCTCCAGGCTGAACACCCCCAACTCTCTCAGCCTGTCTCCAGAGCAGAGCTGCTCCAGTACCTTATTTGAGGGAAAAGAGTCAGAGAGGAAGCTTTGCAGGGGGAAGGGAAGAGACATTCCTGCCTCAGTCATCAGGCAACTTTCCCCTTCCTCTTGCTCACTCCCCACTGACCTTTGGCTGAGTCTGCCAAGGCTATAAAGGAAAAGGGAAAAAGGGAAAAAAAAAAAACAGACGGAGAAACTAAAAAGCAAGAGGAGCTGAAAGGACAGGCAGGGGGAGAGACGTTATCTCACCTCTGGTAATGATTTATCCATCAAAGGATGGGTGGATGGAGGCAGAGGGAGCACAGCATGATGGTGGGCAGCATGGAGGGGATCTGCTGGGGGATGACCAAGGGGAAGGAGTTGGGGGTGAGGGGCTGAGGTTGTACATGGGGTCGTATGATCAGCAGGAAGAGGAAAAACCCCATGAGGAGAGCTACAACCCCTTGTGAATCCATTCCCATGGCTGCCACCTGACTCCAAACCTTCTGGTCTATGGGGATGCCCTCTCCTGCTCTGGGACACCAGCCCACCACACATGCTTCATGAAGCTCACCAAAGGGTGAGCACCCTGTACTACTAGGAAGCTTCCACGATCTCATAGAGCACCCTGCAGAAATGTCCTCTCCTAGGTGTGGATGGAAGAGCTCACCAACAACTCCTTGGCTGCATCTACGGCCTAGCTTTGGCTCTGGCAACCATGGAAGAGACAGGCACCCATCATAAATGGGTGGTCCTCCTTCTCCTGGGTTGGTCCTGTGCATCAGGATTAGCTGATGGTGGCAAATAAATGGAGGCAAGATGAAAACCCATCCAGGAGTCATGGAAAAGGAATGGCATAAATCAAGGTGACGACCCTGAGGAGCGAGCAGTCACTGATCAACCATTTTGGGGCAGGAGAGCTGGAAGACTCAGGCTCACCCATGTCAGCTAAGCTAGGAGTCTTCAAGGCCAGGTTGGATGGGGCTTGGAGCAACCTGGTCTAGTGGGAGGTGTCCCTGCCCATGCAGGGGGGCTGGGACTAGATGATCTTGAAGGTCCCTTCCAACCCAAACCATTCTGAGATTTTATGAATCTATGATTCTTCTCTGATGACACCACGGGGACAGAGCTGTCCTGCTAAGGAGCAGAGATGTATTTTGAAGAAGCAAATTTGTGCATGACATCTCGATATAATTAGTAAAAGCTGTTTGTGGAGATGCAAACCATGTCCCTTATACATGAAATTCATCTCCTTCCATGCATTTCTAGATCACCACCATGTCCCCATGAACCAGCAAGGTGACAGGAGGGACTGTGATGAGGACAGACAGGAGTGGGCAGGGAAAAATCCTGCCAGAATCAGGGCTGTGTTCTGTCACAACTGTGATGGGAAGTGGAGGGGAACTTTGCTAGACACCGAGATCTTCCCCATAAGGTGACACATCTCGCTGTGGGCAGAGATTTTGGGGAAGTTGGGTTATTCTTAACATCGCTCTCCCACCTCCTCCTCTGGATTTGGGTGCCTTGTCATGATGCTTGGACTCTTTCTCACCACCACAGTCACTGTCTGTGAACCCTACCCACAATATGACTGTGAAGACAAAACATTTATGATGTGTTTCCATTCCGAGGAACTTCCCATGCGTGTCAAAAAGTCATCCCTGGCAGTTCCTTCAACCTTCCCTTGCCCAAGGTCTATCAAAGAACTCATTTTACAGTGAGTTATTTATGGCCTGAAAAAAGGACTGCTGACAAGCTGAGATTCACAGCTCCAACCCCGGGCCACGAGGCAGATTTTTCTGAGTATGTCTTCTAAAGACAGCAGCAGGAGACAAAACCATCTTTAAAACAACATGGGGGAAAGCCTTCTCCTTGAATCATAGAATCACCGCATGACTTGGGTTCCAAGAGACCTTAAGGAAAGAAAGGATAGAAAGGACCATCTATTTCCAACCACCCTGCCATAGGCAGGGCCATCTTCCACCAAACCAGGTTGCTCCAAGTCCCATCCAACCTGGTTTTGAACACTTCCAGGGATGGGGCAGCCACAGCTTCTCTGGGCAACCTGGGCCAGGGTCTCACCACCCTCACAGCCAGGAATTTCTTCCCAATGTCTCATCTCAATCTCCCTCTTCCAGCTGGAAACCCTTCCCCCTCATCCCATCCATCCCTGCCCTTGTCTAAAGTCCCTCCCCAGCTTTCCTGGAGCCCCTTCAGGCACTGGAAGGTGCTCTAAGGTCTCCCTGGAGCCTTCTCCTCTCCAGGCTGAACACCCCCAACTCTCTCAGCCTGTCTCCAGAGCAGAGCTGCTCCAGCCCTCAGGTCATCTTTGTGGCCTCCTCTGGACATGCTCCAACAGCTCCATATCCTTTCTGTGTTGGGGGCCCCAGAACTGGCCCCAGCCCTGCAGGGGAATCTCACCAGAGCAGAGCAGAGGGGGGACATTCCCCTCCCTGGCCCTGCTGGCCACACTGCTGGGGGGGATATAGTCCAGGACATGGTTGGTTTCTGGGCTCCAGTGAACAGTGCCGGCTCATGGTGAGCTTCTCATCACCCAACACCCCCAAGTCCTTCCCCTCAGGTCTGTTCTCAACTCTTATTCTCCACTCAACCTGTATTTGTTCTTGGGATTGCCCCGACCCACGTGCAGGACCTTGCACTTGGCCTTGTTGAACTTTATGCAGTTTGCACAGGCCCATCTGGGGAGTCCCTGTGGAGGTCCCTCTGGATGGCCTCCCTTCCCTCCAGTGTGTTGATCACAGAACACAGCTTGGTGTCATCTGCAAACTTGCTGAGGGTGCACTCAACCCCACCATCCATGTCGCTGACAAAAGATGTTCTCCTGCTCTGCTGAACATTGACACTTGACTTGCCTTTTCTATTCATCCTCACTGAGGTTTCTGCCACCACCCCAAACCATGGGTAGCTCAGGCCTTCAGGCTCTGAAATGAGCCCATCAGGAGCTCAGATCCTGAAATGTCCCCAGTGCTGGTGGCAGGGCTGGGTTTCTGCTGCACAAGGTGGGGAGTATGGACATATGGGCCCTCACCTCTCTCCCTCTTTCCTCTCCTTTTTCTCATCTCTTCAGGTGGCTTCACTTGCTTTTAAGAAGCTTTTTAAGCTCATTCAAGGGGGATTTTTGCAATGTTGGGATTTGCAAACTGAAACGTGAGGTTTGCATAACCCAACCGTTGGGCTCTTCAAACCCTTGGGCAAAGGGGTCCTGCTTGGAGCACATGCTTTTAATTAACAGAAACACAATATGCAGGAAAAGCCAAGCATCTCTGCAGATGTGGGTATTTTTGGGTTGAGAAGTGTTGATGCTGGCGAAGTGGACCTCTAGGAATCACGAAAGGAACATCTACAGATCATGGGCTCCTCAGCACTGCAATGCAATGGCTTGAAGGTGGAGGTGGACCTTCTCGGCAGTGAAGGACAAAGTGTGAAGGCACTTACCTCCCTGAGGCAGGTATAAATGGGGCAGACGAGGACTCGAAAGGGCTCCCCAGTGCTGCTCCTCATGGTGCCGAAGACTTCGCAGAGGAAGGTGATGAACCCCAGCCAACGCTCCACGTCCCGCTGCTGCAGCTCCTCCCGCATGGTGAAATCCTTCTGCAGAGAGGGACAGAGACAACATCAGCAAAACCACATGGCCATGGGAGAGGCAACGGGACGTCTAGAGGGAGAATTAGGAGGAAATTGAAACTCGGGGTGGGGGGGAGGAAGACAGACCGACTCTTTAGTAAGAATGGGAAGATTGCTCAATGCAAGCGGGGTGGTTGGAGTTTCAACACAGCGAAGCCACCAGAAAGTAGGTGCTGTAGAAACATCACCAAGCCCTGCATTAACTGCTTGTCCTCGTGCCCTGCCCTCCCTCTTGGACTCTTTTCCATATCCACAACCAAGACCAAACCAAAGCAGCAACAAGAGGTTAAAATGAAGTGCAGGGGAAATGCAATGAATGCTGGTGGCTATGCTGGGCTTGGTGGTCCAGGTGGACCTGCCCGTTCATTATCTTCAGCAGATCCAGTGTCCATCTAGGGGCATACTAATGGCCTGGCTGCTCCATGGGGCCTCACAAAATTACAGCAGAGACTGGCTCCCTCCCCAACCAGAAGATCAGGGCAGCCTGGGCTTGGCATTAAAAGGTCACCCTGCTCCTGAGCTGATGGTTGCCATGACCAAGGATTATCTGAATGACGTTGATTCATGGAGCACCATCAGGAAGAAGGGTGCAGGGAGATGGCTGCCTCCCCATCATCCTCTAGCTAGGGAGGAAGACAAAAAAGGGTTTGCCTGAAGGTAGGATATGAAAAGGGACGTGTGGGTCAGGAGTGTGTGGCAAAGAGCAAGGAGCAACCCTGGGAAGCAACTAAAAACCTTCCTAGAGGATGGCATGAGAGAGTGCATCGTCCTCAGAGCCAAGAGGGTGTCCTTGAGCTTCTTGCAAGATATCCCACGTGACTTTGCTTGTCTGTCTCCATAGTGACCTTTCCTTGGCATTAAAAATTAGTAGACACTAAGTGGGGGAAAAATTAAAGGAGAGGACAAGTTGATTCTCAACGCCATGTGTTTCCCAGCACCGGTTGCACAAGAGTGGAAATCCAGCAACTAAATAAATTCCCCTCTATCTTTTTCATCTCAGTTTATTCCTCCTGCCCAAGACAAAGGGCTTTGCTGCTGCTGTGAATGCCCCAACCTGCAGCTGCACTCTGCAAAGCTGGGGAGATATAAAAGCCACCACACCAAAGTTCACTCTCATACCCCGGCCAACACATGGGAGATCTTGCCCCACTCCTGGAGGTTTTTAAGGCCAGGTTGGATGAGGTTTTGTGCAACCTGGTCTAGTGAGAGGTGTCCCTGCTCATAGCAGGGGGGCTGGAACTAGATGATCTTTAAGGTCCCTTCCAACCTTAACAATTCCATGATTCTACAATTCTATGATTTTTTTTTTTTTTTGAAAACAAAGGGTAAGTAAAGCAGCTGCTACAGAGACACAGGCAACACCCCCATGATTATTTTCATGATACAACCAAATGCAGAAGATCTAAGACAGGAATTAGTTCATGGAATCATAGAATCATAGAATGGTTAGAGCTGGGAGGGACCTTAAAGATCATCGAATTCCAACCCCTCTGCATGAGCAGGGACACCTCCCACTAGACCATAGTTCTACGTTTCATTATAAAAGGAAAAAACCCCAACCAATTAATTAATTTGTATATGCAGGAAAAAGACTTGTACAAGATGCAAGACACTTATTAACCCAACGGTGATGACTAATTCCTCTCTACACCCATCACAATTGCCCAACTGTCTCTGAGATTCCCCAAATCCTGTCGGGTCTTTTCAGCCTCTCCAGGGGAGTTTGCAGAGTTCATCCTTTCATTATCCCACCAGTCCCAGGGAGGTGGTGGAGGAGAGAGTTATTTGCCAGCTCAGGTTATCACCCCAGGGTTATCAAATTACTTGGTCTGGAGTTTTCACTTGAACTTTATTTTAAAAAGAAAAAAAAAAAAAAAGTCAGAGAGAAATGACCTCCTGGCTACTGAGAAATTAAAAAAAACAAGGAAGAGCATCCAGTGCCCCTCGTCTGCACCAACAGGACCTCCAGCTTCACCCACCCATAAGGTCACCCACCAGCCACCTCTGCCCTGGGACAAAAAGCACCCTTTGAACCCCAGAGCTCTTCCTTGGTGCACCAAGACCTCTCGTCCCCTGGCACTGAGCTGTCTCCTGCATCTCATGCAGCACCTCCAACCCCCAGGCCATCCTGCTCCTCCCAGGCTGGATGTCCCCTCCATCCTGCCTGTGAAGGTCCACAGTGATGCACCTGGGGAACTGAGCCATGTTTTAGGATCCTTGGGGCATGCTGGGAAATCCCAAGCAGCTTGGGATAACCACATGGGCTCCAGATGACTGGAGAAAGAATAAAAACCACTGCAGGAAGCTCCCCTCCTTCACCTTCCTGCTTCCAACACATCACCCCACTCCATAGCCTTGCAAGAGACAAAACTGACCCTTCAACATTTCATCTTAAAACAAATATTTTCTGTAAAAAACCCCCCACCAAACCAACCAACCACAATATTTCCATAAATCAACCACCAAACCAAACTCAGCAGGCCTGGGAAGGGAGCTGGGCAGGAAGGGATGCCACCACCCAGCACCCCCTTTTTTTCATCCTACAGCACCCAGTGGGTGATGCCACCCAGCAGAGACATCAGTGAACACCCTGCGCCCAACTTTGCCACTGAAGAAGACCCTTGCAAAAGGAAAGGGATTGAGGTCCACTCCCAACCCTCCCAAATCACCAAAAAAACCCTGTGCAGGCTTCGATGAACCCCCATGAAGGACAGGAGTAGGGGTTGGAATGTGGGATGGATGCAAAGGTCAATGTGAACATTTTAACCGAGAACATGAAACCACAGGGGGAATAATTTTGTGCCATTTGCAGCCTCAGGTTGGGCCAAATTTCACTGGTACCCACGGAGCAACTTCCTGGGAGCAAAAGGAGATCATTTAAATGTACTCTGCAAAAGTGGAGGTGACACCAGTTCCTTCAACAAAGTATTAAAAGCACCTTCTCAGATGTGGGAATTACATTTTTTGGACCATGCCTGCCTGCAGGCAAGAGTGGGACGTGCCAGGAGCTGAACCTTCATGGCAGCTGGACTTGCAGCACCAGGGTTCTCCTTCAGCATCCTGAGACACCCATTTGCTCTGGCCCAGCAGGGCAGTGCTACACCAGTGTCATGGTGAGCAGGAAGAAGGTGGCACAGGGAGCTTTGTCCTTAAATTTGGCCTTCAGACAGCAGGTTTGACCATTCATAGAATCACAGACTGGTTAGAGTTGGAAGGGACCTTAAAGATCATTGAGTTCCAACTCCCCTGCATGAGCTTGGACACCTCCCACTAGACCAGGTTGCTCCAAGCCCCATCCAACCTGAGCTTGAACGCCCCCAGGGATGAAGCCTCCACAACTTCTCTGGGCAACCTGTTCCAGTGTCTCACTACCTTCACAGATACTGGAATGCCACTATGAGGTCCCCCTGGAGCCTCCTCTTCTTCAGGCTGAACAACCCCAACTCCCTCAGCCTTTCTTCATAAGAGAGGTGCTCCAGCCCTTGGATCATTTTCATGGCCCTCCTCTGGACATGCTCCAGCAGGTCCACGTCTTTCTTGTGATGGGGGCTCCAGTGCAGATGGACAAGCCAACATGAACGCCATCCATGCAGAGGTGTCCCACCTCCTTTGGGGTGTCCATGTTTGAGGAGACCACTACCGTCATCTAGCTAATTCAGTCAACGGAGTTACAGGTGTGATTCATCTGGCCATATGTCAGCTGTGCTGTCAGTAGGACCTGCAACCCATCACACTGGGCATGGAGAACATGGAGACCAACTCGATCACTTCTCCAAAGGCTTTGCAACCAAAATGGATGAGGCAGACCAAGAGCGTGGAAGAGGTGAAGATCTGCCCGGCACTGAAGAGCGGCTCAGAGAACAAAACCAATGTCCCACATGCCCGGGGCACATCCAATGAAGCCATGCCCTGACCTGCAGCCCTCTACACCACCCATGAGAAGCCTTGAGGATGCTGAAGAGCACTGCAACCAGATGGCCGGGTCGCTGTCTTGCCCAGTGAACTTTATTTGCTCTGGAAATGCCTCATGGACTTCTATAAAAATAACCTGGGGATTGGCTTGCTCCATGCCTAGGAGGTGATGTCAGGGCAGTGAGCAAATTATCTTTCATCAGTTTGGCTGTATTTTTAAACACAAATTGCATTACTAATTTGGGGGTGCCCTGGCTTGTAGATAATCTGGGTGACTTTCCTTCAGTGCCTACAGCTTCAAATAAGAAGTATTTATACCAGGTAGAGGAGTTGACCTCCCTTCTCTGCCCGGTTTGGGAGAAGAGTTCATCGGGAAACCATGTGACAAGTGGAGGGACCTCTAAAGAGGTCTCATACAGATGTTTGGGGCATAAACCTGAAGGCTATGCATCATCATCAGGTTGGGCTTCACCATGTGTGGTGGGTAGGTAACGGGTGGCCTGTGTTCATGCATGGTACAGATGGGCCCAGCCCATCCTCTGACATCTTCTGTTGTACCTTTTCTAAGCCGGGCTGAAGTTCCTGCCAGAAATAGATATAGAAAATACCTTTATCTGGGACCTCTTCACACCCACACCCAAGTCAAGGTCCACTTCTCAGTGTAGACACAACCCATAGAATCACAGAATCCCAGACTGGTTTGGGTCAGAAGGGACCTTAAAGACCATCTAGTTCTGACCCCCCTGCCATGGGCAGGGACACCTCCCACTAGACCAGGTTGCTCCAAGCCCCATCCTACCTGGCCTTCCACACTTCCAATGATGGGGCAGCCACAAATTCTCTGGGCAACCTGGGCCAGTGTCTCGCCACCCTCACACCCCTTGTCCTCTCACTACAAGTCCTTGTAAAAAGTCTCTCCCCAGGTTTCCTGGAGCCCCTTCAGGCACTGGAAGGTGCTCTAAGGTCTCCCCAGAGCCTTCTCTTCTCCAGGCTGAATAACTCTCTCAGCCTGCCTCCATGGCAGAGCTGCTCCAGCCTCTGATCACCTCTTTGGCCTCCTCTGGACTCACTCCAACAGCTCCACATCCTTCTTATGTTGGGATCCCCAGAACTGGACCCAGCACTGCAAGGGGGGGGTCTCACTCATGGAAACTATCTTTTCTTTGCCCAGCCATGAGACCTCTACAAGACCAGGAACAATCTAGAAAAGCCAAGAGGACTGGCCACTCCATGGGAGAGGAGGAAAAATCCATCCTCTGCCATTTTTGGTGGGCAGCAGAGTGAAGCAAGATGAGAAGCAGCAATTTGCCATCACACCTATGCCCTCACTCAAGCCCAGACAGCTGCAGCCAAAAATTCACCCCTTGGGACTTTGCCACCATTTTTTTTATTTATTTTTAAAAGATGAGTCCCAAATAATTTTTTCCCCAGATCTGGGCCCACCGACTCGCGGCTGACTCAGCCAAGGGCAAGTCAGAGGGCAAAAGTTGAGCGTGGGATCCAAACGAGGGTTAACTTAAGTATTGCCACCTCCTGACAGAAAAAAAAAAAAGACACGTTTGGGCTTTGTTGCTGTGTAAACACAGGGCTCTTCCTCTGGCTGTTTACTCAGTCATTGACAAGGAGGCAGGAAATACCGAGTCGGAAATACCGCGTAAAAAGGAAGATATAACGTGTAGACCTCAGCGCTGGGCGCTGGATAAAAAGCTGAGAAGGGCCGTGCTAAATACTTGATCCTCCTGGCAATGTGCTACAAAAGGTTGGAGCCTTAAATGGCTCTTTGGAAAGGGCCTGAGAGAAATAAAACGGGTAGGGGCTGGGACAGCACTGGTCCCTTTTTGGTCTCCTGGAGGAGAAGGCTGCACCTCGAATCCTGGGGTCAGTTCTGGGACCCTCTCAGGACAAGAAGGACATGGAGGGGCTGGAGCGTGTCTAGAGAAGGGCAAGGGAGCTGGGGAAGGGGCTGGAGCACAAGTCTGAGGAGGAGCAGCTGAGGGAGCTGGGGGTGTTGAGCCTGGAGCAAAGGAGGCTGAGGGGAGACCTTCTGGCTCTGCAACTGCCTGAGAGGAGGTTGGAGCCAGGGGGAGTTGGTCTCTTCTCCCAAGGAACAAGTGATGGGACAAGAGGAAATGGGCTCAAGTTGTGTCAGGGGAGGTTGAGATTGGATCTTGGGAACCATTTCTTGCTGGCAAGGGTTGTGAGGCCCTGGCCCAGGCTGCCCAGGGCAGTGGTGGAGTCCCCATCCCTGGAGGGCTTTCCAAGCCGTGTAGATGTGGTGCTGAGGGCCGTGGGTTAGTGGTGGCCTTGGCAGTGCTGGGGTAATGGCTGGACTTGATGATCTTAAATGTCTTTTCCAACCAAAACGATTCCATGCTTCTATGATTCTATGAGAACAGCCTCTCCAAATCCTTCTCGGAAGGGCGCCAATAAATGACATTTTGCACACTTAACACCACTGAATTATTTATAATAGAAATAAAACTTATACTTATGTCCTGGCTTGGAGGAAGCTCTGGAGGATGGCTTTACTTTCTGGGGAGTACAACACAGTGAGATGAGTAGTTTCTAGCACCGGTGTTCAGAAGAAACACAGGAGGTGCTGAAGAAACCTGTGGCAGCATCAGGGAGTGATTGAACACCTCCAGTCATGGATGCTTGTGGTCCCAACGAGCACCCTGAAGCAGAACTAGCTCCCCCAGCTTCATCATTAGCATCTCACTTCAAATGGACACCACTATACAAGCTGCTTTCCTGTACTAAACCACTGGAGCTGGTGGGATATGAGGTGGGACCATCAGCTCTTCCATGAGCTTTGCTCTTCCATGGGCTTTGCTCTTCCATGGGCTGTAGTCTTCCTCCAACCACCCGCAGCAACACTTCCAACCTCTGCCTGCACCCTGAGGACCAAACCATACCGAGATCCCACCACACCATCCCTGCCCATGCTACTGCCAGCCCAGGGACAAGAAAACAAAGCAAAGACAATGATAGAAAACCTGCTTTGAGCCAATAGCTTCCACACAGGACTGGGATCAGCAGAGAGTTATTCCCAGTCCTGTGTGGGCTCCCACCACCTCTGTACGCTGAGTTCCCAGTTGGCAAATGGGAAGGATTTACTCATCTTCCTCTGCAAAGTGCTTTGGGGCGTGTGACTGAGACATGCAAATCACCCCAATTATCATTGCTCCAACAAAGGAGCCATTGACATTGAAAGCAGACAAAGCTTTTAAATGACAGATGACACCCTGTGCCCAGGCTCACAAAGGTCCTGGCTTCACCCAGCCATGAGGCATTTCACTTTCATCACATCATTTCCTCCAAACTGGACCTGCATCAGATGAACGTGCACCAGGTTCTTCTAGGGGTGCTTTGATCACTTTGGGAGGAGAAGCAAATCCTACCGGTGGTCTTCAGCGTGGACCTGTTTTCATGATGGCTCTGTGAACGTTTCTAACCACAAAGGTCTCCAAAATGGGGAGGGTCCACGTTACCAAGACTGTGACCACCACCCCGTGGTCACCTACCACCCATCAGCTGATCACCAGATGATGAAGAACTTGCACTGAATGCCACTGACCGATTCTACAAGAACAACTCACCAAAGATCCTCCATCCATTGGAAAGACACAAATACTGCTTAGTCTTCTCAAAAGGATTTGGGAAGGAAGGGGAAAGTAAGGTCTGAAAACTCCTGGTTCTTCTAAAGAAGATGCTGAGCAAAATCCCAGTATTAGGAATATCCATGAATTTTAAATTCCTCAAGTTTGGGTAACTGAGGCAGCTGATAACCAGAGTCAAGAGGATCTGTGGGTACTTCCCATGTCCCCAAACACCCCGAGGTAACCAAGTGGATGGTCACTTGAACCTCCTGCCCCCTGGTATCACCATGACCTCACTGTCTGGCTCCAAATCTGGGATCAACACCAATTACCCGCCCATGTCTCATGGCTTGAGACAGAAATGTCTCTGAGGCCTTCAGGGGCTGCAAGAGGTTAATTATTGGTTCCCAGGTGGGAACATAATGATGGATGTGCAAACAAGAAAAGCATTGCTCTTAACCTGGCAGTTGTTAGAGATCTTGGAGCATCATCTCAATAGAAGTTCAGAGAAGTTCTCTTCCTTTCTCTTGTGGAGGTGAAAACATCAGAACTGAGATGTGGCCACATCCTGGGAATACACCATGTCCCACGGGGCAGCCCAGCTTACTTGCTGAACTGCAGCAAGTCTCATTTCCACCAGAACATGTCTACATCTCCACTAAGTTACTGAGACTTAGACCATGTTATTGCAGGACTATTTCTCCAACTAATTTTCCAGTGGGATAATGCATGGAGCAGAAATACTCTGGAAAAGGGATCAGGATGCTCTGGGATCTCTGGTTGCTTCACCAACAGCTTGCTCCTCTGGAGGGTCGCAGAAGATCCTCGTTATATTTACTAATGTCCTGGTGCTGTGGTAATCTCGAGGCAGTGACATGCCCTTTGCCTTTGGGAGCATGTGTGGGAAACCCTTGGGTTCCCTTTGGATGTTGGGAGACACCATGAGTCCTCACCCAGGCAGCCATTCCCTGAGGTGGAGGGCATAGCATCCATGTCCCCAAGAGCATCCAGTCCCTGGGCCACCATTCTCCTCCCTGCTACATGGAGGTGGTAAGAAGAGAGGGGATCAAGAGCAGCTGATCCCCACCCATCCCAGCATCTCCACTGCATGGAAGAATATAGGAATATAAATCACCCAGACCATGGGATGTGTTGGCAAAGCATGAGCTTTGATGGAAAGATCATCTAGTTCCAACCCCCCTGCCACAGGCAGAGATACCTCCCACTAGACCAGGTTGCTCCGAGCCCCATCCAACCTGCCCTTCAACACTTGCAGGGATGGGGCAGCCACAGCTTCTCTGGGCAACCTGGGCCAGTGTCTCACCACCCTCACAGTGAAGAATTTCTTCCTAATGTCTAACCTGAATCTCCCCTTTTCAAGTTTCAGTCCATTCCCCCTTGTCCTCTCCCTCCCTGCCCTTGTCCAAAGTCCCTCCCCAGCTTTCCTGGAGCCCCTTCAGGCACTGGAAGGTGCTCTAAGGTCTCCCTGGAGCCTTCTCTTCTCCAGGTTGAACACCCCCAACTCTCTCAGCCTGTCTCCAGAGCAGAGCTGCTCCAGCCCTCTCATCATCTTTGTGTCCCTCCTCTGGACCCACTCCCAGCAGGTCCATGCCTTTCCTAAACTGAGGGCTCCAGAGCTCCATTATGCCCAGAGATCTTGGTTTTCTCCTTTAAAAGAAAGCAACCAAGATGGATGTGTGAAAACGTGGCGGGTGGGACGCACAAGGGGTCCTACAGGCAACTGGCCAGATTCATCATGGGATGACTTTTCCCTTCATCTGCCCACAGGTTGAACCACATGTCTGAGGAGGGAACTGGAGGAGTTAACAGCTTCCCAGGCAGAGATATTCGCGGCACCCAGAGTTCGTGTAAAGTTTCATACCGGGACCCTTTTCTAAATTCTTTTGGTCATGGGAGAAAACATTGCAACTGTTTAGTCTGCAGGGAGGTGGTGGCTCTGGCCCAGCACTCAACGTCGCTGAGCAAACACGCTGGAAAGCAACGGCCCTGACAACCTTCTTATCTCCTCTGCCTGTTTTTTCACCTCGTTTCTCCCACCACCGTGGCCAAGCATCCAACGGGCCTCAGGTAGTGGAGCTCCCTGCTGGAATCACAGCTCTGGGCTCCCTGTGACTGGGGACAAGTGACCACCGAAAGCCAAGGCTTGGAGGTGAAGTAGCAGCCTGCTAAAAAATGTTATTTACACAAAAGGGCTCAGGAAATCTTTCTCAGGGGCTAATATTTACAAATCTTCTGAAGGCGGGGAGCTTCTGCGACAGCAAATGTGGCATTTGGCTATTTATTTTTTTAAAGGGATGTAAAAGAAGGATGAATCTTTTCTGATCATCCCTCAAAGCATGGGGGTTTGGAGCTCACCCCACACCCCCTGCAATGCCTCCCAAGCTGCCCATCCATGAAGGACATTGAGGTGCTGGAGCAGGTCCAGAGGAGAGCAACAAGGCTGGTGAAAGGACTAGAGGGAAAGTCTTATAGGGAGAGGTTGAGGATGTTGGGGTTGTTTAGCCTGGAGAAGAGGAGACTCAGGGGGGACCTCATCACTCTCTTCAACTACCTGAAGGGAGGTTGGAGTCAGGTGGGGGGCTGGGCTCTTCTTCCAGGCAACTGGTGACAGGACAAGAGGGCCTGGCCTGAAGTTGCTCCAAGGGAGGTTTAGGTTGGATATTAGGAAGCACTTCCTCACGGAGAGGGTGATTAGACATTGGAATGGACTTCCCAGGGAAGTGGTGGAGGCCCCATCCCTGGATGTGTTCAAGGAAAGGCTGGATGTGGCACTCAGTGCCATGGTCTAGATGGTGTGGTGGTGTTGGTCATAGGCTGGACTTGATGATCTTAAAGGTCTTTTCCAGCCTTGGTGATTCTGTGATTCTGTGATTCTGTGTGTGGAAAAGCTGAGATTACAGAAAAGAGCTGCTGAAAACGTTAACCTGCAAAACCCCTCGATCCCTCCAAACCTTCTCTCTCTAAAGGGATGGTCATGATCACCATGGCTTATTTGGCAGCATATTGACTGTGAGCATCACTGTGAAAGACCACCAGATGGCATGGGATGGAATATTAAAGGGATGCAGGGAAACACACTTTGTTCTTATTACAGAATCATAGAAGCATGGAATAGTTTTGGTTGGAAAAGACATTTAAGATCATGAAGTCCAACCATTAACCCAGCACTGCCAAGGCCACCACTAACCCATGGCCCTCAGCACCACATCTACACGGCTTGGAAAGCCCTCCAGGGATGGGGACTCCACCACTGCCCTGGGCAGTGGAAAGAAGGAAAGAAAGAAGGAAAGAAGGAAAGAAAGAAGGAAAGAAAGAAGGAAAGAAGGAAAGGAAGGAAAGAAGGAAAGGAAGGAAGGAAGGAAGGAAGGAAGGAAGGAAGGAAGGAAGGAAGGAAGGAAGGAAGGAAGGAAGGAAGGAAGGAAGGAAGGAAGGAAGGAAGGAAGGAAGGAAGGAAGGAAGGAAGGAAGGAAGGAAGGAAGGAAGGAAGGAAGGAAGGAAGGAAGGAAGGAAGGAAGGAAGGAAGGAAGGAAGGAAGGAAGGAAGGAAGGAAGGAAGGAAGGAAGGAAGGAAGGAAGGAAGGAAGGAAGGAAGGAAGGAAGGAAGGAAGGAAGGAAGGAAGGAAGGAAGGAAGGAAGGAAGGAAGGAAGGAAGGGCAATTTATTACTGGGAAAGGAAGGAAGCACTGGTTTGGGATGCTTGGTGAGGGGTGAGAGCATAGGGGGGACCCTGTGGGTGATGATGAGACCAGAGGACATGTCACGATGGGGTGGCATCATCCAGCCATGCTTCATTTGGTCCCGTCCTCAAACTCAGATACTTCCACCACAGGTGATCTGAAAGGTCTTTTCCAACCAGAACGATTCTGTGATTCTGTGTTATCAGTCTTGTTTGGCAGCCAGGAGTGGGACAGGGACCTGAAATACTTCTGAGGTGTCTCATTCCTCTCCTGCTGCTTATCCTCCAGCTCCTGGGACTCATCCTACCAAAACCACTTCATGCCATCGTGCAAAATGATACTCACTGAGAAGGCAAAGGGGATCACAGAATCACAGAACAGTTGAGGTTGGAAGGGACCCCTGAAGATCATCTAGTCCAACCCCCTGCCAGAGCAGGTTCACCTAGAGTAGGTTGCACAGGATGGTGTCCAGGTGGAAGTCCTCAAAAAAAGAAGAGATTTCCTGCTGGTGAGCACAAGAACATCCCCCCTATCCCAAGCACCTGCACCTGATAGATGGGTGAACCACAAACTATCCCATTTTTCCCCCCTTCCCAGGATAGAAGAAGAGGTGCTGCCCTCTCCAGTGTCCTTCTACCCAAACCCCAGCTCCGGGCTGATGCTGGTACCTCTATCTGCTCTGGCCTTGGCTCAGGAGGTGACGTTCCCATCACCTCCTTCTCCAGCCTGACGAAAATGAGGTGGGGGTTTGTGGGATGGGTCCTGGGCAGGGTGATACATTTCAGGGTCCCGATAAGAATCCAAAAATCCTGTCCCCAGGTGAGAAGGGAAGCAGCTAAGAGCAGGACTGGCAGGAGGGATCTTCCAACCCTTCAGCATCCCAAAATCCCCACCTTTGGGGCGGCTGCAGCAGCCTGAGCTGGATTGATGCCAGAGCAGGCAGGAGCAGATGGTTTGGCAGGAACCTGCTCCTGCATCTCAGGCTTGGATTTGAACCTTTCAGGAGAAAACAAAGAGCTGGAGCTGATGCCAGTCCAGCCTGGTCTGGGGGGGATCTCAGTGCTGAAGTGTCCCCCCCTGCCTCCAGTGTAGCTTCCTCAGGTCCTCAGCCCTCACTCAAGGGATAAATGGACTTGGAAGCTTTTTTTTTTTCCCCCTCTGCATCTCCTACCAAGGCCCCAGGAGCACCTTGTGTGGCTGTGAGCATCCTCACCCACCAGCAATGGTTGGGAGCAGCTAGAAGCCCACCCCACAGGTAGTTCACTGCCTGGATCTGGCCCAGAGCTGCAGGCAGGCTGTAGGCAGAGTGCAGGCAGGCTGTGCAGTCTACAGTCTCCACCTAGAGCCCAGCAGAGCCTCTGCTCCGTGTTGCCTCAAGCCTGGTGGGCACAGGTCCCACCACACAAAGCCCCCAGGGCTGAACTTGGCTGTGCTTTAGGCAGGCAGCAGCTCAGCCAGGGATGCTCCTGACATTGCAAGACCAAGAGGAACCTTCACTGAGTCCCACCACCACTGGAAGACGCCCAGGGGTGGCCAGCAGAGATGATGGGACACCAAATATCAAACCCGAGGTCACACCATGCTCTGAAGCTGGGGCTGGTCCCCACCACAACCTTGAAGCCTTGGCCCTTCCAGGGAGAAAAGGAGCCAGGAGACACCACACACAATTTCTTTATGGAGTAAAAGAGGTGATGGCTATTTTTTCACAACACATCTGACCACTGCAATATCAAATCTTACCAGCACATTAAATCCAAGTCAAATATTTATTCTTCAAACCCAAAGCCTTTTTTTTTTTTTTTTTGCAACTTAGTCCTCCTTCCCATCAACCTCTTAGCTGCCCAATGTCCTGCTACTCAAAGCTAAAGACCTTCTCTGTGCAGAGCCATGAGTGTGGCTGTGTTGGATGGATTCCAGCCCAGTGAGGACAACCCCCTTAGCATCCCCTGTGATGCCCACAGGGACGTTGGTGGCCCTGTGGCCACCTCCAGCTGCAACTCAAATCCTTGAGGTGCTGCAAGCCCCAAAATCCACCCCTGATCTCGGGCTGAGCACAGATGTGTAGTGCAACCCCCTGAGATGAATATTTTGGGACCTGGCTCAGCTATTCCCAGCTTGGAGGACTCCTAGTAGTTGTGGAGCAGAGTTCCTGTCCCGTCCTCTCCTTAGCAGTAGAAAACTGTTGCCTTTTTTTTTTTTTTTCACTCCATTAAAACAACCAATCTTGGGTTAAAACTCTTTTTCTGCTCTATTTAGGCTACATCCCCAGCAGTGTGGCCAGCAGGGCCAGGGAGGGGATTGTCCCCCCTCTGCTCTGCTCTGGTGAGACTCCCCTGCAGGGCTGGGACCAGTTCTGGAGCCCCCAACACAAGAAGGACATGGAGCTGTTGGAGTGAGTGCAGAGGAGGTCACAAAGATGCTGAGAGGGCTGGAGCAGCTCTGCTCTGGAGACAGGCTGAGAGAGTTGGGGCTGTTCAGCCTGGAGAAGAGAAGGCTCCAGGGAGACCTTAGAACACCTTCCAGTGCCTGAAGGGGCTCCAAGAAAGCTGGGGAGGGGCTTTGGACAAGGGCAGGGAGTGAGAGGACAAGGGGGAATGGACTGAAACTTGAAAAGGGGAGATTCAGGTTAGACATTAGGAAGAAATTCTTCACTGTGAGGGTGGTGAGACACTGGCCCAGGTTGCCCAGAGAAGCTGTGGCTGCCCCATCCCTGGAAGTGTTGAAGGCCAGGTTGGATGGGGCTTGGAGCAACCTGGTCTAGTGGGAGGTGTCCCTGCCCATGGCAGGGGGGTTGGAACTAGATGATCTTTAAGGTCCCTTCCAACCCAAACCAGTCTGGGATTCTATGATTTTATTAACCTCCCCCTCATTTCACCACCAGCCTCCAAAGAGGTGATGCCCAGTGATCCCTCACCCCATTCCCACACCATGGAAAGGCTGTGAAGGAACCAGACAGCTCTTCCAACCATCGCTCCACTCAGGAAGAGTAGCAAGTTTAAAGCAGCCACATGATATTTACTCCGTGGCTCTCTGATAACCCACACACCCCCATGGGACCTGTCTGCCAGCAGCTCCTGTCCTCTCCATGGCTTGGCCAGGCTCAGGGGTGACATTGGGGCCAGCAATAACACATGCCCTGCTCTGCCCTTCACCTGCCAGCGTGGGCAGGGTGCCCGCCCACTCCCCTGGCTCCCTCTCCTGCCTGGTGCCAACACTTGCACTGGTTATACTGGGCCCTGGATGACTCTGAGAAATCATAAGAATATAAAATTATTCAAAGAGAAAAGAATTAAAATAATAACCATAAAAACACAATAATAAACACCCTGTCATGGGATTATGGAGCATCTTCAGAGATGCGATTTGGGGCAAACAAGAGGGAACGTGTCTCCTTCCCACTCCTCCTTGTCTCCCTGCTTGAGAGCAGGAGGATGCAGGGAGCTGGGGATGCTCCTCAGAGCCACCTTTGAATTCCCTGGGTGTAAAGAAGATCAATCCCACCTGCAAAGCTGCAGGTTGCAGGGAGCTTTCACTGGAAAGTCCCACAGGGGTTCACAAAACCAGGACAGCACTGTCTACACCACCACAGAAATGTAAAGAGAAAGGTTTCCAAGCTCTGCGAGTTTCTGCAAACCCTCAAATGAAGGTGTTTGAACAAGGTCAACATCAGGTTCAACAAGGCTTGAGTCCTTGGGTCCACTTGGATAACAACAACCCCAGGCAACGCTCCAGGCTTGGGGAAGAGTGGCTGGAAAGTGCCCAGAGGAAAAGGACCTGGAGGTGCTGGTCAAGAGTAGCTGAATATGAGCCAGTGTGTGCCCAGGTGGCCAAGAAGGCCACCAGCATCCTGGCTTGTGTCAGCACTAGTGTGGCCAGCAGGAGCAGGGCAGGGATTGTCCCCCTGTGCTGGGCACTGGTGAGGGGGCACCTGGAATCCTGGGGTCAGTTCTGGGCCCCTCAGGACAAGAAGGACATGGAGGGGCTGGAGTGTGTCCAGAGAAGGGCAAGGGAGCTGGGGAAGGGGCTGGAGCACAAGTCTGAGGAGGAGCAGCTGAGGGAGCTGGGGGTGTTGAGCCTGGAGCAAAGGAGGCTGAGGGGAGACCTTCTGGCTCTGCAACTGCCTGAGAGGTGGTTGGAGCCAGGGGGGGTCGGTCTCTGCTCCCAAGGAACAAGTGATGGGACAAGAGGAAATGGGCTCAAGTTGTGTCAGGGGAGGTTGAGATAGGATCTTGGGACCCATTTCTTGGTGGCAAGGGTTGTGAGGCCCTGGCCCAGGCTGCCCAGGGCAGTGGTGGAGTCCCCATCCCTGGAGGGCTTTCCAAGCCGTGTAGATGTGGTGCTGAGGGCCATGGGTTAATGGTGGCCTTGGCAGTGCTGGGGTAATGGCTGGACTTGATGATCTTAAATGTCTTTTCCAACCAAAATGATTCCATGATTCTACGATTCTATTTACTATTCTCTGCCTACACTGTGGTCCCGTGGGGTGGCAGAGCCCATGCACACATCAGTGCTGAGGTTCACCACTGATTTTTCCCTCAACCCTCGAGAAGAGTGGTGGGGAGCAGCTCAAGCCAAGGAGGCTTTGCCCATTGAATCACCACCTCTCTTTGGAAAGAGCCCATCAAAATCTGGAAGAGAAACCAAACGCAGCAACATTGGGCTCATGAACACATCAATGAGATGGATTTGGTGCTGCTCCATGGAGCTGAGCATGGAATTCCTCACTGCTGTAGTACCTGAGACACATGTATTTCTGGCCTTGGGGTTTGCTCCAGAGACCTTTGGACCTTTTTCCCTCCCTGTCTTTCAGTGAAGCCTCTCTGATGTATCCTGGGCAATGTCTTCTCTAAGACAACTGGTATCACTGTGTTTTCATTGCACAATCTAGATAATCTGTAATTAATTCAAATGAAAAACAACCACAGAAAGAGGGCTGATGGGTTTTGAAGTCAATGCTGGACATGGCCTACAGATTAGATGCTCTCCAGCTCAAATAAAGAGGAAGCCTATGGGAGAGGATGGATTTCAGCCCATTCCTCCCAAATCCTCATGCTCAATATGGCAAATGCTTCCCTCTCCACCCTGATTTACCAAAGGGAATCAATCAGTTCCTCAGTACCTAGTGCCACAACATCTACATCCCAGGAAAGGATTCAACCTCTGTTTTCCTCTTCCATCCTCTACCTGGGCTGACAACAACAGCTTTTTGGCCACCTTCCTGGTTGAGCCCCTCCAGAAGTGGTCACTCCAACCTCCTCAAACCAGTTGAGTCCACTGAAACCCCAGAACAACCTCTGCCAAAAATTGAAGGGGTTTGACTCAGGTTTGTATAACCAGAGCAAAGCACAGCACGGAATCAAGGGAAGGCCATTCCTGGGGTGTCAAGAGATGGAAATAAGTTGATAAAGAAACCCTGTCTTTTATGGGCAGAGAGGAACATAATGAGGGAGCTGGGCAGAGAAGAACCTAATGAGGTTCAACAGGGGCAAGTGTAGGGTCCTGCACCTGGGGAGGAAGAACCCCTTGCACCAGTATAGGTTAGGGGGGGACCTGCTGGAAAGCAGTTCTGAGGAGAAGGATCTGGGGGTCCTGGTAGATAGTAAATGATCCATGAGCCAGCAATGGGACCTTGTGCCAAGAGGGCCAATGGAATCCTGGGGTGCATGAGGAAGAGTGTGGCCAGTAGGTCAAGAGAGGTCATTCTGCCCCTCTGCTCTGCCCTGGTGAGGCCACATGTGGAGAACTGGGACCAGTTCTGGGCTCCCCAGTTCAAGAGAGACAGGGAACTGCTGGAGAGAGTCCAGGGGAGGCAACAAAGATGGTTGGGGGAGTGGAGCATCTCCCTGATGTGGAAAGGCTGAGAGAGCTGGGACTGTTCAGGCTGGAGAGGAGAAGGCTGAGGGGAGACCTTATCAATGCCTACAAGTATCTCAGGGTGGGTGCAGGGAGGATGGAGCCAGACTCTGCTCAGTGGTTCCCAGGGACAGGACGAGGGGCAACGGGCACAAGCTGGAACATGGGAAGTGCCACTGAAATAGGAGGAGGAACTTCTTCATGGTGAGGGTGACAGAGCCCTGGGACAGGCTGCCCTGGGGGGTCGTGGAGTCTCCTTCTCTGGAGACATTCAAGACTCCCCCTGGATGTGGGTCCTGAGTAATGTGCTCCAGGGGATCCTGCTCTAGGAGGGAGTTGGACTGGATGATCTCTAGAGATCCCTTCCAACTCTGACAATCCCGTGATTCCTTGACTCTCAGATCCATCTCAGTGGATGTCAAGAGGTGGATCTGTTGGTGAGTCCTGCCCTCCATCCCTTAACCCTTCCCACCTTTTCCACTTGCCTACAAGCCTTACACTGAGCTTGGTGGGCAGTGTCAGCCACTAAAGCCTTTCCTCTCCTTCCTTCCAGCATTAGGGTTTGGAATACAGTCGGCATTAGGGTTTGCCATAGGGTGTGCAATAGGGTGTGCATTAGGGTGTGCAATAGGGTATATCACAAGGTATGCAACAGAAAATGCAATAGGGTGTGCAGTAGGGTGTGCCAGAGGGTATGGAACAGGGTAAGGAATAGGGTATATCATAGGGTATGCAAGAGAAAAGGCAACCAGGGCGTGCATTAAAATGTGCAACAGAGCATGCAGAGGGGATGCAGTAGGGTTTTCCACAGGGAATGCACAAGGATATGCCATAGGGAATGCTATAGGGTGTGCCATAGGGAATGCTATAGGGTGTGCCATAGGGAATGCTATAGGGTATGCATTAGGGTATGCAACAGCATATGGCATAGGGAATGCTATAGGGTGTGCCATAGGGAATGCTATAGGGTATGTATTGGGGCATGCCATAGGGAATGCTATAGGGTGTGCCATAGGGAATGCTATAGGGTATGTATTGGGGCATGCCATAGGGAATGCTATAGGGTGTGCCATAGGGAATGCTATAGGGTATGTATTGGGGCACACCATAGGGAATGCTATAGGGTATACATTAGCATATGCCATACAGTGTGCCATAGGGAATGTTATAGGGTATGCAACAGGGTATGCAACAGGGTATGGCATAGGGAATGCTATAGGGTGTGCCATAGGGAATGCTATAGGGTATGTATTGGGGCATGCCATAGGGAATGCTATAGGGTGTGCCACAGGGAATGCTATAGGGAATGCATTAGGGTATGGCATAGGTGAATGATATAGGGTGTGCCATAGGGAATGCTATAGGGTATGCATTGGGGCATGCCATAGGGAATGCTATAGGGTATGCATTGGGGCACACCATAGGGAATGCTATAGGGTATACATTAGCATATGCTATAGGGTGTGCCATAGGGAATGTTATAGGATATGCATTAGGGTATGCCACAGGGAATGCTATAGGGTGTGCCATAGGGAATGCTATAGGGTATGTATTGGGGCATGCCATAGGGAATGCTATAGGGTATGCATTGGGGCATGCCATAGGGAATGCTATAGGGTGTGCCATAGGGAATGCTATAGGGTATGTATTGGGACATGCCATAGGGAATGCTATAGGGAATGCATTAGGGTATGGCATAGATGAATGATATAGGGTGTGCCATAGGGAATGCTATAGGGTATGCATTGGGGCATGCCATAGGGAATGCTATAGGGTATGCATTGGGGCATGCCATAGGGAATGCTATAGGGTGTGCCATAGGGAATGCTATAGGGTATGTATTGGGACATGCCATAGGGAATGCTATAGGGAATGCATTAGGGTATGGCATAGATGAATGATATAGGGTGTGCCATAGGGAATGCTATAGGGTATGCATTGGGGCATGCCATAGGGAATGCTATAGGGTGTGCCATAGGGAATGCCATTTGGAACACATTAAGCTATGCTATAGGGCATGCCACAGGGTATCCCACAGGGTATGGAACAGGGTATGGAACAGCCATAGCCCTTCTCCATGGGCACGGAGGCAGTTCCAAGTGCCAGGCCAGGCTCTGCTGCCCGGGGGGGGAGATGTGCATTTCATGGTGGGTTTGGTTTGGGTTTGGGTTGGTTTTTTGTTTTGTTTTGGGTTTTTTTTTATTAAAGAAGGTATCAGCCTTCTGTTTGATGTGCTGTTGGGCGCCGTTGCTAAGGGGAGCAGTGTACAATTACAGCCCCAGTGATGTCCCCTCTAATAATACACTTGGCTCTGCATAGCTGGGATGCAGACACTGCTCTGCTATAAAGAGCACAGTCATTTCCACGGAGGAATACTCCAACTTATGTTACATGGGAAGGGTTTGGGGCACGTTGCTTAACTACCCTCTCCCTGAGGAGAAAAAAAAGGACTGCAGCCTGGACATGCCACTGAGTGAAACTATGACAAGGGAAAACCTCTCGTGGGAGACTCACTATCAGCTTATTAAATAATTAATTTCCACAGGGGTGAAGAAACTATATATGTGTCCACCGAGATGTTCGTGCATGTTTCCATCTGTCCAAGCTTCCTGGGAGCAACTCGGTCAGGTCCATCCCAAGAGCTTGTGCAGCTCCACATCCCTCCTTGTACCAAAGACCAAACCAAACTCAATGAGTTGAAAATCAAACCCAAAAGAGGAGCCCCCAAATGGAAGCATCTCCCTGGCCTGACCCCATGACTCCCCTTTCAGTGTCTCCCTTCCCAAAGGTTCACAGCACCCAAATTCAAGACTCGACCAAGACTTGGGACCAAAAACACAGAGCGAGGGATAAATTCCAAGTTTTCCCAATAGATCCTTTTAGAGCCTGAAATGGTGCAACGCCCGCGTCTGTTTTGGGATCAAAACAAGCTCCTTGAGATAAGCTGCCAACATGTGCAGCTCTTGAGTGTGAGCACCTTGTCAACAGCTGAAAATATAAGAGGAACGGGGTTAAAAAGACTATTTATTCAGTTTATTGCCTGTTTTGTGGGAAAACCTCTTGCTGTTTGCCTTAAGGTCCAGCTGGATATAGAGATGCTGTCTATAGGTACCGGGCTGTTGGTAGGGTAGCTCAAAGGGTTAATTCAGGAGATCCTCTGGTGGGATGGAGCCGTTGCCATCACAGTCCCAAGAGAAAGGGACAAACAAGCCCCTACAAAACAAGAAGCATCTGCTGGGAGCAGATGGGGGGGTGAGGGATCCAGCCCCAGGCGCCAGCAGCACGGGAGGGGGATCACGTTGATCCCGATTTATCACACCCCGGCAGAGTAATTCCCCAGCTCGCCGGTGCCTGGCAAGCCAAGCTCCTTATGTCCAGGGATCAGATTAGTCTGAAAGGTGCTAGAGAGGCATAAATCCAGCTCTGGATCAAGCATTTTATTCAAGTGTTTTTGGTGTTTTGTTTTTTTTTAATTTATGTTTTTCTAATTAATGGTTAATTATCTAGAAATGGCAGATGGAAAATATCTGACGGTGGAGGGGCCAGGGCTGGTGCTGGGTAACGTTTTATCATCAATTATAAAACAATATATCATATTGTTATTATCTCAATATGATATGGTTGGACATTAGGAGGAAATTCTTCAGTGTGAGGGTGGTGAGACACTGGCCCAGGTTGCCCACAGAAGCTGTGGCTGCCCCATCCCTGAAGTGTGGAAGGGCAGGTTGGATGGGGCTTGGAGCAACCTGGTCTGGTGGGAGGTGTCCCTGCCCTTGCAGGGGGGTTGGAACTAGATGATCTTTGAGGTCCCTTTCAACCCAAACTATTCTATGATTCTATAATATCCACATTACCCCAGAATATCCATATATTATCCAATATACCACACTGATATTGATACTAAATCATATATTAATACCACCAACCCCTTTATTTCACATCAAGGCAGCTGTCATGAGTCTTCTGTGCTTCACACCCAGGTCTGTCTGAAGCCTGAATGCATCACAAAAATTCCCTCTTTAGGGCTTGACCAAAGTACTTCATGACTCATGTGAATGCATCAAATGATCTTGGCTGGAAAAAACTCCTGTGTTTGGAGAAAGTCAAAATCCTTTACTATCAGAAAGGAAATGTTAAGTTACTTAATTTCACATAGCACTTTGCTTTTGACCTGTAGTGATCTGTCACCTTTTGCCCCTTCAGGACATTTTTAAGAGATGAGGCTGAGCAAATCCCTTCTCGCACATGAACTCAGTCCCCCCCACCCCACCCACCCTTTGTGTTTCATTTCTTCCCAGCTTTCCACAACACACATCATGCTCCCAGCACATCGAGACTGGCTACATGTTCCTGGAGAGCACTTTGGGACTCTCTGGAGAGATGAGATGTATTATTTGTCCTACATTCATGCTATGAAGTGTTGAATATGAAGCCAGTTATTATTGTACATGACGTTGCAAGTATAAATCAGTCTACTGGGTTTGTTGGTAGGGGTGAAAATGCTGGGGCAAGAGAAGAAGGGAAGTTGGAAGAGTCCTCCTTAACCCAGAAGGACTGGGTCATCCTCAATTTTTGGATAACACCCTGCTGCTCCCTGACCATCACTCCTGGACTTCATTTTGGATTTCATAGCATCCTTCAGCCAAGCAGGAGAAGACACAAGAGTGACCTGGTGTGGGAAGAGCGAGATGCTGGGATGGGTTGGAGCCCCCTCCAGCCCCTTGCTGCTAAATCTGGGACTGATGTGGACCCCAGTTTACCTCATCCTGCTTTATAATACTATGGTTTGGAAATAAATCAATGGGAAAAAAACCACCTCCTGGTACATGCGATGGGCAGATCCATTAGGATAAATCTTGATTTCCATGATTTTATTTTGCTCCTCATTTCCCTGCTTGCCAAATCACCCAAAAGCCAACTCAGCCCACACAAAGTACAGGCAGCCAGGTGCAGCACCCAAGGGACCACCTCTGACAGGAGCAAGAAGGGCCAAAAGATGTGTCAAAACCTGGACACTAAATGTGTGTGGAGAGCAGATAAATGACACGAGAGCTTTGTACACGGCACAGGTGACACGTGTGCCACCAGGAATGGTGTCACATGGAAAGGCATATTAAATTAAGGATGGAAATTCAATTTCAGCTCTACATGGCCTTTCTCCAGAGAGCCAGAAAGATGGAGGCCCATGTGACACCCTCTCCAGAAAGCAACCTTGCCTTTGATGGTGCCGCTACAGTAGAACGTGCTCCCCCCAGCAGACCATAGGCAGTTTGAAGACAATCCTGTTTCCCCATCACTCATCATCATCAGAGACCAGTTATCAGAGATGCTGCTTTGTTCTCCTCCCTAACTTTGCTGTAGATTATGGTTTTGGAGCAGAACAATCAACCAGTGCTGTGTACCCCAATAAACAAGTCACTCAGAGTAATTTGAAAACACACAAATTACTTAAGTCTGGGTTGCAATCAGAAACCAGGAGCAAGCCCTTCATCCAGGTGATAGAATCACAGACTGGTTTGGGTTGGAAGGGACCATAAAGATCATCTAGTTCCAACCACCCTGCATGGGCAGGGACACCTCCCACTAGACCAGGTTGGTGATGCAACCAACAGCCTACTCAAGAACCATGACTTGGTATCTCTGGTGCTGAGATGGACTTCAGCCAAAAAGAGCAACAAAGACCCTCCAAGTTCACTCTCTTCATGCCATGGGGATGCTGCCACAAGCAACTCACTCAATTTACACATGGGTCCTGGTGTGAGATACCATATGTCTAAATACAGCTCATAATTTTATCTCATTACCTGCAACATGTTGAGGAGCAGACTCCGAAATTTGGTTCCTTCCACCATGAAAAGGGCCATTTTGTCACAGAGCTTGGCTGCTGTGGAAGCAAAACTGCGGTCTGTCACCGCTTTCTGGTAGATGGTCTTGACTATCTCCCCCAGCATCTCCTCAGAGTTGGTAGAGTTCTGGGCCTCCTCCATGAAGGTGGTGAGCTTGGAATCAACGTCGCTGCTGTTGTTCCTCATGCTGTTGAGGATTTCAATTAATTTGTCCATTTTGTTCTTTTCGGGATGGGTGGTTTCCACCGTGACTTCGTCCTGGTCCGTGAAAAGGGAAAGACAAGGCGTCTGTTACACAAGGAAAAAACAGACATATCAGCCCTTGTCCTTCCACAAACAGCAAAGGGGGAAGGGGGTTGGGGAGACATATAAACAGACAGAGAAAATTCAAAGCATTTTTAAGAGTCACAATGGTCTCATCTCAGCATTGAAAACCACAAGTGAATGAATCCTGCCCCGGAAATGTGTTTTTTTCCCCCAATTTCCCACAGTTTTCAATCCCAGAGTCCTGCCCCTCAGCTGATGAAGATGTGCTCGAGGGTTGTGAGCCAGGATGCCAAGATCTGACCATCCCTGACTGCCTTGGGCATCTTGGACAGGTTTCTGGGGGTGTCTGCAACATGGTGATAAGTGACATTTTTTTTTTGCCTCTAGTTTGAAAGTTCATTGATATTTCCAAAATGCTCAGGTAACAAACCTATGAAAATATCTACTTTAAAACATGGTTTTAATGAGCTAAACCGAGATCAGAGATGTCCCTTGACTGTTACACTTCTCACTTCACATCATTATCATATAATTTATTACTTCTTTTTAACATTTAATTATGCATTTGTCCCTTTTCCCTTGCATAAGGCATAGATCCTGCTTGCTCTGGTCTGCTCCCTTCTCCTCCTTTAGCTCAATCTTACTCAATGCAAACCTGCAGCAATTTTTTTGGACAACCCCATTGTCAACTGGCAGGTGGAATTGTCCAAAACTCCCATCAGGAGGCCAGTTGTGTTGCCCACCCCCACCTAAGAGTGGTTGCTTATGTGATGCCTTTCTTACAAGACTAAACATTCACTGGGTGGGCATTAAAAGGAATATTCTGAAAGTTTCTGCTACGCTCCCATTGCTTTAAAGAACATAAAAAGAGTTTTAAAAAGTATCTTCCTCCCCCTCAAGCCACATAAATAAATAGTACATGCACATGCACTCAAAGGTATATATTTCCAACATGCAATCCCATGAAATCATAGGGGTTTGGGTTATTTTTCACAGAATCACAGAATCTCAGGGGTTGGAAGGGACCCTGAAAGATCACCTAGTCCAACCCCTCTGCCAGAGCAGGGTCACCTAGAGCACATCACACAGGAACGTGTCCAGGTGGGTTTTGAATGTCTCCAGCGGAGACTCCACAACCTCTCTGGGCAGCCTGTTCCAGTGCTCTGTCACTCTCACAGTAAAGAAGTTTCTTCTGATGTTTACATGGAACCTCCTCTGTTCCAGTTTGCACCCATTGCCCCTTGTCCTGTCACTGGACATCACTGAAAAAACCCTGGCTCCATCCTCCTGACAGTGGCCCTTAATGTATTTATAAACATTGATGAGGTCACCCCTCAGTCTCCTCTTCTCCAAGTTAAAGAGACCCAGCTCCCTCAGCCTTTCCTCATAAGGGAGATGTTCCACTCCCTTCATCATCTTTGTGGCTCTGTGCTGGACTCTTTCAAGCAGTTCCCTGTCCTTCTTGAACTGGGGGGCCCAGAACTGGACACAATACTCCAGATGCAGCCTCACCAGGGCAGAATAGAGGGGGAGGAGAACCTCTCTTGACCTACTAACCACACCCTTTCTAATGCACCCCAGGATGCCATTGGCCTTCTTGGCCACGAGGGCACATTGCTGGCTCATGGTCATCCTCCTGTCTACCAGGACCCCCAGGTCTCTTTCACCTACACTACTCTCCAGCAGGTCAGCCCCCAACCTATACTGGTGCTGTTAATTTTTGCTACACATTTGGGAAATCTCACTGGAGATACCCCCAGGGATGCATTTTCCAGCCTGACAAAAGAATCTCAAGAGAAAGAATCTTGAGATTCACAAGGGGGAAAATGGAGATGTCACCTCTGAATTCCTCAGAAATCTGAGGCTGAATGTTGTTTCCAAAAAGGATTTCTCCTCTGTCACTAGTTTTGTTATTGTTGGGTTGTTGGAAGGAAGGGGGAAAGATAAGGGTGTTTCAATTTCTTGCCGAGATAAATGGATATCAACTTTTAAGTAGCTGACTCCAACTGTTCAGCACTCAAAAGCCAAAGCCCTGTAATTGTGGAGATGAATTGCATTTTTTTTAGACCTCTTTGCAAAGTGGATGAGCTCTGCAGTCCAGGAGGTAGGCAGCTGGGATCAGCCATCAGGGAAGGAGCACCCACATTGCACCTCGTGTGTGCACTAGCCTTCCCCAAGCGTCTTTGTGTGGGTATGGGGAGAGTTCCCAGTCCTTCTTGGAGAACTCAAGCTGGTAGCAACCTGTACCGAGAAGTCAAGCTAAGCATTGTGTGAATAGAAGGCCTCCTGAAGAAGCACAAGGACATAAGAAGGACATGGAGTTCTGGAAGTGAGTCCAGAGGAGGCCACAAAGATGATGAGAGGGCTGGAGCAGCTCTGCTCTGGAGACAGGCTGAGAGAGTTTGGGGTGTTCAGCCTGGAGAAGAGAAGGCTCCAGGGAGACCTTAGAGCACCTTCCAGTGCCTGAAGGGGCTCCAGGAAAGCTGGGGAGGGACTTTGGATAAGGGCAGGGAGTGATGGGAAGAGAGGGAACGGACCTAAACTGCAAGAGGGGAAATTTAGGTTGGACATTAGGTAAAAATTCTTCACTGTGAGGGTGGTGAGACACTGGCCCAGGTTGCCCAGGGAAGGTGTGGAAGCCCCATCCCTGGAAGTGTTGCAGGCTGGATGGGGCTTGGAGCATGCTGGTCTAGTGGGAGGTGTCCCTGCCCATGGCAGGGGTTTGGATCTAGATGACCTTTAAGGTCCCTTCCAACCCAAACCAGTCTGTGATTCTATGAAGTGTTGACACAGGGAGACGAAGATAAGTTGGGTGCATTCATGGAAAGGTTCCTTGAGCCCACCCCACCCTTCATATCAAGAATGGCCAACAGCCAGACTCTTGGAAAAAGGGAAACTCAAAGGTCCCCTAAGAAATAATACCTTTTCTTTTAGTCTTCTCCTCAGCCTGTCTTTGGAAGACTGAAGCAAATTGATCTTGGGTCTTTCCCCAACGCGCTCGTGAATACTGTCTTTCCTCTTGGTCTCTGACTCCTGGAGGTACTGCTGAGACTGCTTCTCCACAGCCTCTGGACCTCGGTGCGTCTCCACGGGAATGTGCACCGTGCAGACGGAGGTGTCCTCAATTTTCAAATTCTCAGTCTCTTTGGCATTTCTGTGCGTTTCTTTGTCGTTGGGTGAGTGCTTCTGGTTGTGGTGCCATCTCCGGTTCTGGCTGTAGCCGTGGTGGCCCGTCCTGCCAGAGGAGTGAGGGGCCTGACCTCCTTGGTAGAGTTTCTGGTGGTCCCTGTTGTGTTTGGTGCCTCCTTGCTGATGATCTGTGTGCTGCTGAGGCTTGTTCCCACCGGGAAGTCTCTGCTGTCTCCTGGAAAGTCAAAAGAAGTCGTTAGTAAATCCTTTTCGTGTTTGATCAACACATCTTCTATCCCACCCTGATCCTTGGTGAGTGGGTTCTGTGGGTCTCCCTCCCACAAAAGGGGAGGCAATTTCTTGGCATTGAATACAACCTAGTACCACCTCATGCCTCAAAATCTTTTCCAGAACCAAATGGAAGTTTTCATGAACAGTGAGATAACATGTCTTTGGTTCCCAGGAAAATCTCTCCCAGGTTTTTGGTTTTTCAGTCTTCCTTCCACACTATCCCTCCAGGGATGTTGACTCCACCACCTGCCTGGGCAGGCTGGTCCAGTGCCTGACCACTCTTCAGTAAAGAAATTCTACCTAATATCCAATCTAACCCTTCCCTGGAGCAACTTGAGGCCATTTCCTCTGGTCCTGTCATTATTCACTTGGGAGAAGAGGCCAACACCCTCCTCACTCCAACCTCCTTTCAGGTAGTTGTAGAGGACAATGAGGTCTCCCCTCAGCCTTCTCTTCTCCAAACTAAACAATCCCAGTTCCCTCAGCCTCTCCTCATAGGACTTGTTCTCCAGACCCTTTGCCAGCTTGGTTGCTCTTCTCTGGACACGTTCCAGCCCCTCAATGTCCTTCTTGTAGTGAGGGGCCCAGAACTGAACCCAGTAAACACTCCTACAAGGCTGACTGGGAGCAGAAACATCTCCCCGCCATCATCCCCCAAAACAGGGAAACAACAGTGAACTTCGAGGTGACCACACCAGTCTGCATCCATTATAAACTCCCTGCTCAGCCTCATCTCTCACCCCAAGCCCCTGCCTCCATTTGGATAAACATCAGTGTTTATTTTCAACCCACCACGTAGCAATTAATTTTATTTTCATCATCCACACGGCTCGGCGAAGGGCGCTGGGACGAAGGAAGGGGCCATTCACAAATCCATTTCAAACAGTCTCCAACCCTGCCTGCCAAAGCCATCTGCCCATCAAACGTGTATTCCTTGGCACCCCCAAGGAGTTGAGAACCTATTTTCCAAGGCCAACTGGCTCTTAACCATGGAGAGCCAGGCTTCATGTTTGGCCAACGCAGGACGAAGAGCCTTGCTCGCGGTGGCAGCGGAAGGAATTTGTGTTGAGTCTCCGACCACCGGATCTGGTTTTCTGAGATATTCAACGTTGGGGTTGGTTTGGTTTTTTTTTTTTGTTTGTTTTTTGCAAGCTGAACAGCAGGGAATAAAAAAAAAACAAACCCAAACAGAGATGGGGGAAGCGTTCCTGTTTTACAAGCACTTTATGAGGACAGATTCTCCACATCAAGTTTTCCTGGCATTTCTTTGTTTCCTCTCTGTAACGCAATCACCCAAACCACTTTGTAAAGAGCAAAGCTTCTGAAAAGGGGAATGTCAAAATAAAAGTTGGTTACAAGCTTTATCTAGCACCGAGCCCTCCTCACATGCTCAAGTGTGTGAGAGTTTTGCTGATAGAATTTGCTCTCTGTGGTTTTGCTCTTCTCTCAAACGTCTCAGTTTTAACTCTTTAGGTGCACTTCCAGCCTTGGTTATAAGGCAGCCGGGCTGGTGCTGTATTGAAGTTGTAAATAAGGCATAGGAATGATAAAAGCTGCAGCTTTAATTTAAGGAGAGATAAAGCAAAATGTCTGGAAGTGAGCTGGGAGCAAAACTCTGCTGTAAAGTCCTGCAAGAAATGGATGCGGGGACATTTATTTCCTAAAGACACAATGATACTAGAAACCAAACTCTTTCTTTTTAAGGGCCGTGAAGGAAAGAAACAAACGGGTTGAAGCTTTAAAAAAAACCAACACTTAAGCCAATGTGGAATGTATAAAATTAAGTTTTGGGGGTTTTGTAAAGGACAGGCAGCTCCGTCCCCATCCAGGACAGCTGAAAGGAAACATCCTCATGGAAAGGGGCAGAGAAAATACAAACTGAAGCTCTGCAGTCCCTGACCACGGGATGGAAAACACCAGAGTTAAACAAGTTAGGGGGAAAAAGAAAAATACATTTAAAAAAAAAGGAGCAAGAAATAAAAGGCAAATGAAGGAGAATGGCAAACAAGAAGCAACGTCCGTGACTTGGCAGCAGGCAGGGGTCTAGAGGAGGATCCAGCTTTCAGGCAAAGCCTTGTTGTGTGCTTTTATCTGCCCAACACCCCAATGAAGAAGAAAAGCCAAGAAGAAATAGGACTCTGCAGCAAAGAAGAGCCAAAACAGAGAGAAGAGGGCCCAGATCTTAATGCTTTTTTGACTGCACAGCATCGTGGAGTCAGGGAGGTTGGATGTTCCATTCTTGTTCTCAGGTGTTACCAAGGTGCTGGGGGACATGAAGAGCCCCTGGAAGGGGCAAGATGGGGACCAGGGCACCACACCTGTACCTGCTGTGGGTTGAGTTGATGGAAAAAAACTCATGCTTGCTTGAGATGGTGGCTTGGGCTGACCTGCCAAGCTTAGGTCAAGCTTAGGAGGAACCCAAAGGGACTTCCCAGCCCAGGGCTTGAGGTTTGTGATGCCGAAGGGCATCAGAGGATGCTTGAACCACACAGGAACATCTTTGAGAAAATGAATAATTCACTCCCAAAAAATTCTGCAGCTACTGAGATAGCCTTCTTCTGTCTCTCTCTGCTCATCCTTTGCTGTGAGGACATGGTGCCTTGTGGAGGCACCTACAAGAATTACCTAGACAGGACAACGGTCTCTTCTTTCTTGACTTCATTTAACATGAAATGACTATTTTCAATTCAAAGGCCAAATTCTGGTTCCCTTTCAAACTCCCCCTGACTTCTGCAGGACCAAGGATTTGGCCATGGGTCAATGTGGAAACTAAAGAGATGTTGAGAGCCACAAAGAAACAGCAGAAGTTCTAAAAACCAAGAGGAGACAGGCAGGGTTGCCGAGCTGGAAATAGGATGGTATCACTTCTGCTATTGTTTCTCCAAGGATTTTTTGTGGCTTAATTGACCAAATGAGATACCTTTCAACAGAATTTAGAGCTGACAAATGTCTGCTCTGCTCCAGGAGCCTACGCAAACAAATCTAAGGCTTCAGCTGTCTCAGTGATTATCAGCCTACATGCTCTGAAATGTGGGATTCCTCAAGTTTTTACTACGTTGTTTGCTCCCAAGGAAAGGGGCTGGAAGCACAAGGCTGGGGAAAATAACTCCAGACACGTGGACAGCTGTGGTCTAAAACACAGTTGCTCCGTCCCGTCAGCTCTGCTTGTTCCCCCCTGAGTGAGATAAGTCCTCTGAGAGTTGCCACCATTTGTCTGGCATGTGAAGAGCTGGAGGACAACGCGGGGTTACATTCTCCTGGTGGTTGCACAGACATTTGGTTAGGCAATTCCTGCAAATGCCAAGAGGTAAGGAGCTACATTGCCAAAGGCACTTGAGATATTTACCCACCAGTGCAGAGCATCCCTTATGGCCAAACAGATGGAGATCCCATCTCTAGGCTGAGGGATGAGGTGCTCTGGACATCCTGGCTCTCGCTTTTGAAGAACCTGCCTGGACATCACACCTTGGTCCCACCTGTAGTAGTGTCCAGCTCTGGAGACCTCAGAACAGGAAAGACACGGATCTGTTGGAGTAAGTTCAGAGGAGGCCACAAAAATTATCACAGGCTGGAGCAGTTCTGCTCTGGAGACAGGCTGAGAGAGTTGGGGGTGTTCAGCCTGGAGAAGAGAAGGCTCCAGGGAGACCTTATGTGGCCTTTTCAATACTTTAAGTGGGCAGATAAGAAAGATGGGGACAACAGACTTTTTAGCAGGGCCTGTATTGATAGGGCGAGGGGTGATGGGTTTAGAAGAAAAGTGACTACATATTAGGAATAAATTGTTTATGCTGAGGGTGGTGAGACCCTGGCCCAGGTTGCCCAGGAAGGTGGGAGATGCCCCATCCCTGGAAACATTCCAGCTCAGGTTGGACAAGGCTCTGAGCAACCTGATCTAGTTGCAGATGTCCCTGCTCACTGCAGGGTGTTGGACTGGATGGCCTTGAAAGGTCCCTTTCCACCCAAACCATTAAATGATAGTTTTGTGGCCTTCTCTGGACTCACTCCAGCTGGTCCATGTCTGTCTTCTCCTGAACAAACCAATTTCTCCAGGCCCAACCTTTCTGAGCTAAACATATTCCAGCCAGGCCATCCATTTCACCTCGTGTGATGCAGCTCCACAAATATCCAGACTGGCACCCCTGAGTAGGTGCTACTGCAGGGGTTTGGACATGGCAGTGGTGCCATGGTCAAAAATGCCCATCATTGCTTGCTTTGGGTACCTAAGGAACATTGTGGTCCACACTGGAGGGCTTGAAGGATCCCAGTTAGGAGCTGGTGGGATTTTACAGTGTATAAAACCAGTCCTGGAGGCCTAATTCTGTCCTGGAAGGCCAAGGGGAATATTGCTGTGAATATAATGAGGAGAAAGGTCTGAATTTCTATTCTAGAGGCCTGGTTTCCCCCGGAAGTATTCTTCACCAAGCCTGCCTCCCTCAAAGGCACTCTGATGTGGAATGGTAACTCAGTGTTGCTCTGGACAGGGAATATCATGGTCATTTTTTTATTCTCACTATGACTGAGAGTGGGAAACACTCAAATAAGCTTGAGGATTCCACACAATTTAATCAAAAACCTCAAAACCCCACAGAAGGCAACAGCCACCAGCTCCAAGGCTGAAGAACACAGGGCTTCTGTGTGTTTTCCCTTTGGCTTTCTCTCTCAAACTGGTTTCGCTTGGCTCCAGTTTCATTTTTGTTTGCATTTTTCTCAGATGAGAAGGGAACAAGATGTCATGTCCACCCTTGAAAGCAAAAATGAAATTATTTACACTTCTTTTATGTCTTTCTGCCACTTGGGTGAAAGTCTACCCCGATGGATGGACAGAGTATTTTGGAAGCGTAGAAAATCCACCTGTCAAAATGGTGGCGATGAGGATCTAAAACAATCTTTGAACACTTGAGATGTCACATGGGCTTTAGGTCTGACACATACTCATCCCTGAATACATACAATGAACTCCAGAAGCCCAGCAGAGCCAACAAAAACAATGCTATGAGGGGAGGGATGTTTTTGATGAGGCTCACAGCATCTGGCTGCTGGGAAAAAGAAAGCTGGGGAGGGACTTTTGACAAAGATATGGAGTGATAGGATGAGGGGGACTTGCTTTAAACTCTAAGTGGGGAGATTTAGATGAGATATTAGGAAGAAATTCTTCACTGTGAGGGTGGTGAGACACTGGCCCAGGTTGCCCAGAGAAGCTGTGGCTGCCCCATCCCTGGCAGTGTTGAAGGGCAGGTTGGCTGGGGCTTGGAGCAACCTGGTCTAGTGGGAGGTGTCCCTGCCCATGCAGGGGGGTTGGAACTAAGTAATCTTTAAGGTCCCTTCCAACCCAAACCAGAATGTGATTCTGTGATAAAAGCATTATGAAACCTTCAGCTGAGCTGCCAACCTGGGCACAACTCCTTGTCACCCCCTTGGTCTTGGGATACAGCCACAGCTGACAACCTGGTCAGAGGACTCACATCTGCCTTAGTTTGCTAAAGATGATTTCGTTTGGCCTTTATGACATGACTAGATTCACTATAAACCTACAGAGTAGCACTGATTTTTACCATGAGGGTGGTGAGACCCTGGCCCAGGTGGCCCAGAGAGGTGGGACATGCCCCATCCCTGGACACATTCCAGGTCAGGCTGGATGGAGCTTTGAGCAACCTGATCTACGTGCAGATGTCACGTTAACTGCAGGGGGGTTGGACTGGATGGCCTTGAAAGGTCCCTTCCAACCCAAACACTTGGATGATTCTATGATTGAAGGGCTTCCCACAGAGACACCCAAGGTGCTCATGCACTAATGCATCCAAAAAATGGGTGCAGGATTGACACAAACCACTGTTCCTCATGGGGTGCACTGTCTTCCACTATGGGATGTGGACTGATTTGGCCTTTCCAACCAGAAGCAAACCTGCTTTCTCCCTGTGCCTTCCTGCAGCATCACTTCACGCCATTGGTGTCCGCTACTCCCACCACTGTGATGGACACCCCATTCACAGGACCACCAGATGAGCACCCAGGCTGTGCTGCAGGAGCAGAGACAGTGCTCCTGGGCTGAAAGGCCATGTCTCAAAGTCCATCAGAATCGACTCAGCAAAGAGTTGAAGAGCAAACTTGTCTACTGCTGAAGTCCAAGCAAAGTCCTCACATTCTGCAACGCTTGGCCTCACAGCCTGCCTGAGTCAGCTATTTTCTTCCAAGCTTCATGGAAATGAAGCTTCAGGAGGAATTTAAGTAGTTGTTTTGCAACACCAGCTTGGGAAAGACATCCCAAGTACAGATGGCATGCGAGATAGCTCCAAGAGAGCTCTTCAAATGCTTTGCTGGATCTCCCACAAATCATTGGGGATGGCCAGATGGAGGCCCTTGTTGCACAGTGCGGGTAACCAGCTAGGAAGACACCCCCTGGACTTCAAGGCTGACTGCCCAGACTGGTGTAGAAATCACTGCAGTGATTTCATGTAGAAATTGCTTGGAAATGCTTCTCTTCATCAACGACATTACTTGGAATGATGGTTTTTGGATTCTCAGCCAACTGTAAACACGCTTGCACAAACGACAGGAAAACCATAGGGACATCCAGTGACCAGGAACCAAATCCAGTTGAGTCGGAAGAGTTTCAAGCTGAGAAGACACAACCACAGTCCACAGAGTTTCCCCCAAAATACCTGCCGAGGGCAAACACACACACAGATCCTGGGCTAGGGGTAAGAATGTGACTCCAATGAATTTAGATTCATCTTTTTACTGCTTTGCAATAAAAGAGCTTATACCTCCGACTCCAGGCTGCCTCCTTTAAAAATACACCCAGGCTCAGCAGTTATCCCCAGATCTGATAATCCTCCAAGAGATATGAACTTTAAACCCATGCCAAGATGCACAGACACAGCCCACCACCAGCCCTCCATGGTCCTGTCCCACAAGACACATCCTAAATAGTACAGATGAGCCCCCACCTGCTGCCTTTTTGTTCAGCTGTCTTCCTTTAGACCTCTGTGACTCTTTGACCTGCAGCGAGGAGACATCCTAGGTTTTTTCCATATCCTATTTATACCAGGGCTTTCTAGTGAAGAAAGAAATGTCTTTCCCGTAGAAGTTAAGGCAAGATTTGACAGGATCTCCTAACAGCTGTCCAGACATATGAGATGACCCAAAGTAAACGGCAAGCAATTACTTCCGACACGGGGACCTGCTAAAACACCAAGCCAAGGAGCAGAGATATTTTGGAATGATGTGTGCCAGAGGCCTTCATCAAACACCATAGAATCCCAGACTGGTTTGGGTTGCAAGGGAACTTAAAGATCATCTAGTTCCAACCCCCCTGCCATGGGCAGGGACACCTCCCACTAGACCAGGTTACTCCAAGCCCCATTCAACCTGCCCTTCAACATTTCCAGGGATGGGGCAGCCACAGCTTCTCTGGGCAACCTGGGCCAGTGTCTCACCACCCTCACAGCAAAGAATTTCTTCCTCATGTCTAACCTAAATCTCCCCTCTTCCAGTTTGAAGCCATTCCCCCATGTCCTCTCCCTCCCTGCCCTTGTCCAAAGTCCCTCCCCAGCTTTCCTGGAGCCCCTTCAGGCACTGGAAGGTGCTCTAAGGTCTCCCTGGAGCCTTCTCTTCTCCAGGCTGAACAACCCCAACTCTCTCAGCCTGTCTCCAGAGCAGAGCTGCTCCAGCCCTCTCAGCATCTCCGTGGCCTCCTCTGGACTCGCTCCAACAGCTCCATGTCCTTCCTGTGTTGGGGACCCTAGAACCAGTCCCAGCCCTGCAGGGGGTCTCATCAGAGAAGAGCAGAGCAGAGGGGGACAATCCCCTCCCTGGCCCTGCTGGCCACGCTGCTGGGGATGCAGCCCAGGACACGGGTGGTTTCTGGGCTCCAGCGCACGGTGCTGGCTCATGGTGAGCTTCTCATCACCCAACACCCCCAAGGCCTTCTCCTCAGGGCTGCAGCATGCTATAGCATTTAGTGTAGACCTTTGGGAGCTAGGATGGATCTGGGCATTGATTCCTTGCAACCCAGTGACAATCCTCAACAGTTTCCGAAACATTTACCTAAATCTGTTCCAGTGTCAAAAGAAGAGTTGTCTCCTCTTGACCCCATTCCTGCCTCCTCTCTCATGCCATGCCTAATGCTCACACAGATGTTCTGAGGTGTGCCAGGCTCTGAGCAACTCCATAAATTTACTTTCTCTTGGATAAGTCTCCACTCATCAGTTTGGATGGGAACACGCTGCTTGGCCGGGAAGGTGGGACGGGGCACAGAGCTGGGTCACCTTCTGCAGCCCCACGTAGCTGTTGCCCTTTGCTGCTTGGGGACCAGCACCCCCCCAGCTTTAATCAGGACATGGGGATGACCCATAGCATCTGCATAACGCTGGGAATGGATGGAACAATGTTAGTTTAAAGGAAAGAAAGAGACCTGTTGTCCACTCATGCCCTGGAGGCTGTCACGCTAAATAAAGACATTATCAGAGAAAGAGCAGAACCTCGGCCCCTTCATGCCTCTTAATGTCCCCAGCACCTTCCAAATCAATCCAGGGACTCTCTTTCCCACAGATGCTCCCTTGGAGACAGACTGCTGGGGCTTGAGTGGGAATAAATGGAAACAAAACAGTTAACAAATAGCCAAAAAATAGAGCGTAGTTAACGTTGGGTGGTTTGTTTTGTTGGTTTTTTTTTTTTTCTTTTCAATCTGGAGATGAAAAATCCCTGGGTGATTTATGTGCCAGCAGAGATATTAGCTGCACATAATAGATGCAATATTTTTAATACTAATATTCTGGGCTGAGACAAGAGAGGGAATGGAAAGTATTTCCAGTGCCTTGACTTCTTTATTTTGCAAACATCAGTTGCTAACTGGGGTCAGACAGAAAGATTGTTTCTGCAATGAGAGCCCAAACAACTCAAGCTGGCAACTTCTTCACGTGCTAACCATGCCAGGAAGCCCTGCAGAGCCTCAGCATGTTCCTTTCTCTCAGGTCTCTGGGGCCAACAATCCCAACTTGGGCTTGCAGAGAGAAGGAGTGGGTGGTAGATGCTCTCCTGAAGAGAGGGTGGCTACTTGCCATGGCCAAAACTGGAAGTCACCAATCAAACTGTGCAGCCACACTGATGAAGCGCTCCTGGGCTTCTTTAGATGGGCCAAGTTTCATGCAAGGACCTCATGTGACACAGGGGATGCCACAAAATGTTTTTTGAGCCATTGAAAGCATCATCCTCTGCTTGCAACCTGGCGGCAGAAAGGCTTGGTGCTCATTCCAAGCCATCACATGGAATAGAATCATGGAATGGTGAAGGTTGGAAGGGACCTTAAAGCTCATCATGTTCCAACCTCCCTGCTCTGAGCAGGGACACCTCCCACCAGACCAGGCTGCACAAAGCCTCATCCAACCTGGCCTTAAACACCTCCAGGGAGGGGGCTTCCACAACCTCCCTGGGCAACCTGTTCCAGCACCTTCCTACCCTCATGGTGAAGAATTTCTTCCTGATGTCCAACGTAAATCTCCCCTCTTTCAGTTTAAAAACATCACCCCTTGTCTTATCACTGCCCTTTGGGGTGAAAATCACCAACAACGACACATTGATATTCAAGGATTGAAAGCAGGAGAAAGCAACAAGTTATTTAGCTTTATATTGACCCCAGCAACCAGCTGCTGACAACATCTCCATGAACTCTCTGCCTCAGTTTCCCCACAGGGAAAGAGGGATGGTGAGAACAGCCCTCTGCCAAAAAGCACTTGGAGGTTGATGGACACCAAAACACTGCAGAAGTGTTTCATCTCTGGCTGTCTTCCCTGGGGACTGCTCTTGCATTGTCTCTCTGGGACTCTTCCTACTGCTGATTGACCCAAGAACACCCCACACAATAAGGATCTTCTTGCTACGTTGGTTAAAAATAGAGAAGTGACATCATCAGCTACCAATGCAACACCAAGATGACCAAGGTGCCCTGAATGGAGGGACACAAAAATGATGAGAGGGCTGGAGGACCTCTGCTATGGAGAGAGGAGAAGAGTGTTGGGGTTTTTCAGCTTGCAGAAGAAAAGGCTCTGGGGAGACCTTATTCAGGCCTTTTGGTACTTCAGGGGGGTTTAGAAGAAAGATGGGGACAGACTTTTTAGCAGGGCCTGTTGTGACAGGACAAGGGGTGGTGGGTTTAAACTGAAAGAGGGGAGATTCAGACTAGATATAAGGAATAATTTTTTGATGATGAAGGTGGTGAGACCCTGGCCCAGGTTGCCCAGCGAGGTGGGAGATGCCCCATCTTTGGGAACATTCCAGCTCAGGTTGGAGGGGGCTCTGAGCAACCTGGTCTAGTTGCAGATGTCCCTGCTTGCTGCAGGAGGTTGGACTAGATGGCCTTGAAAGGTCTTTTCCCACCCAAACCATTCAATAATTCTATGATACCAGAGCAGGCACTGCTGAAAGCTTCTGTGGATGGTCTGCTTTCAAAATTTCTAAACCTGTTTGAAATGCTGACTCCCAATGTACTGAACACAACTGAAGAGCTGAGGTCTCAACAGGCACAGCCACATAAGCCCTTTAACTCTCCTCACATGAGAAGAAGGATGGTTCAAACCAAGCAAAAGGAGGTATTTCTTCAAGTTTCAACTGTGGAACTATGCTCTAGGAGATGTGAGTACCAGAAGTTTACAAGGATTCAAAAAGCACACTGCCCAAGTCCTGAAAGGAAAATCCATCAGGAGCTACTGGACTCAAAAGTGAGCAAATGTGGTCCTGCAGATCCTCAAAGTGTAAATTCCTGGAGGTCACAGAATTACAGAACTGTTATGGTTGGAAAAGACCTCCAAGATCACTGAATCCAACCATCCACCCAGAAGGAAAAAAACCCGAACCACCAAACACCACCACAACAACACCCACCATGCCCACTAGAGCATGTCCTGAAGTGCCACATCTACATGTTTTTTTAATACCTCCAGGGATGGTGACTCCACCACCTCCCTGGGCAGCCTGGGCCAGTGCCTGACCACTGTTCAGTAAAGAAATCCTTCCAGATATCTAGTCTAATAATTTTGGTTGGAAATGAACCTTAAGATCATTGAGTCCAACCATTAAGAAGAGGAGAGCACTTCTGGAAAGCAGCATTACATGCATGCCCTGTTCTTCTCACACTCCTCCCCTTGTCCATTGCTTGTCACCAAGCCAGATGGTCTGGTGTGACCCATCACTTCTCTTATTGACCTCCTGCCCAGCTCCAGCACACCACCAAGCACATCTAATTGCAAATTAAACACTCCTGCTCCCCTGCTGATGCGGGACATCATGGCAACCATAAGATAAGGTGAGTTATCTCCCAGCTGGGTGGAGGGGCTGCCATGTAGGACACCCTGCGCGCGCAGGCAATTACCGCCGTAATTCGTTAAGCCGCAGTAACGCAATCACCCAGCTGAGCCCTTTTAGGAACAAACCACCAAGACAGTATTGTCCTCTGGGGAGCTGCAGTTCAGAGAATTAATTTAGTGTAATCACTCCCAACAAACCAAACTGAAAGAATCATGATGATCTGTCTCTGCATTGCCTGGAACCAACCCCTTGGCTGATGCCCTGTGACCGCCAGCTCTGCTCGGGCGCTTGGGGCAAGTGCCGACTGTTTACTTGGGACTTCCACGTGTGTGAACACTTAATCCTTGAGGAACCTCCTTGTGAAGGACCAGCACGCCAACAAGGAGTTCTTCACCTTGTTCACCAGGATGCTCGGCCTCAGCTGGTTCAGCTTTCTTAGTCCTATGGTTTAGTTTTAGGTAGGACTGCAAGGAGCGGGGAGTTGGACTCGATGATCCTTACGGGATCCTTCCAATTTGAGAAGTTATTCATTCCTTTCTGAGATGCACCTTAGTGTGGTTGTTCTTGCAAATGTGTCCTTCACCAGTGCTTCAAAGTTTCTAAATCTTAAGCAAGACAATGACCTTTATTTTAACAGCACCTCTGCTTAGGTGCTTTCAGCTGCCTAGAAGAGTTTTTTTCATCATTACACTCTGAACACTCTGATTTAGCTAGATGCTGGCATTGCAACTCATCATTGCAAGCAAGGACCCACCAGAGACTTAGTTTTGTCCTTCAAAAGAAAAAAAATATTGGTCCTGAGTTTGCTCAGGAGAATCACAATCATAGAATGGTTAAGTTGGAAGGGACCTTAAAGATCACCAGGTTCCAACCTTCCTGCTCTGAGCAGGGACACCTCCCACCAGACCAGGCTGCACAAGCCTCATCCAACCTGGCCTTCAACACCTCCAGGGAGGGGGCATCAACAACCTCGCTAGGCAACCTGTTCTAGTGCCTTCCTACCCTCATGGTGAAGAATTTCTTCCTGATGTCTAACCTAAATCTCTCCACTTTCAGTTTAAAACCATCACCCCTTGTCCTATCACTGCCTTCTCTGGTGAAAAACCCCTCCCCAGCTTTCCTGGAGCCCCTTCAGGTACTGGAAGGTGCTTGGAACTAGATGATCTTTAAGGTCCCTTCCAACCCAAACCATTCAGTGATTCTATGATCTTAAAGGTCTTTTCCAACCAAAACAATTCTATCCCCGGTGGGTTTGGGTTGTTCCCTCTGCACCCCAAAGGGTCTCTATGGTGGATCAGCTCCCAGGAGGGCATGGAGGAAACAGGAGCATAAGGAGAAGGATGAAAACCTGATTTCCAGATGCTGCTTCAGGGGTTCAGACCCATGTGCCACTGAAATGAATTGACCTTACTTGGAAATCCTACTGAGAAGGAAAATGCTGTTTCCACCTTCTCAAGTCCTTCCCTGCCTCACTCTTTCTTCTGGTTCAACACCATTGGTTGAGTTCAGTAAATGCCCTGCAAATCACTTTGCTCCAGGTTAGTTTTCACCCACCCCATCCAAAACATTCCATTTTGTTCCAGCTCGGAGCAGCGCTTCGGCACGAAAATAACGTCTTGATATTGTCGCTTTCTTTAATAAACATCCTCTCCTCTCACTGCAAAGCCCTCAGCAAATGACCCTGGAAGAACAAAAGCCATTTCTGTATTGTTTTAAGTTCTCTTCCTTTCTGAAAGACCTCAATTAAAACGGTGAAAAAGCAAACGTGTCCCTGCTATACTCTGTAATTATGAACTCATTTCTATTCACTCGCCCAGCGGGAGAGGTTGGTCCCCGTGACCTCTGGGAACGGGTTCCTGAGGCTTTTTCAGAACTTCACAGCCTCAAAAATGACACATTCATGTCAGCCATGAGACACGTTCACCTTCGCCTTCCCTCAAAATAACTTGCAATCTTAAAAACCAGGGTGAGGGCCATTCCTGGGACTATTTTTATTTGTGAAAGGAGCCCTAGAGCTGGCCATGAATAGATCGGCATGGGAGCGGCTCTGGAAATAGTGCAAACTTCATGAGAGCATGAAAATTGCATGAACACGGGTTGTCAGCTTCTTGTAAAGAGTTTTCAAAGGAATACCTTGCATGGCACCTTCCTGAGTGGTTTGGGGGCAATCTTGCCAGCACAAAAACTACCTGGCCTGAAGAGGACACATGCCATCGTGATCCCAACTTCTTGACTTGCCCATGTCTGGAGCTTCCAACACAAGAAAGGTGTGGACCTGTTGGAATGTGTCCAGGGGAGAGCCACAAAAATGATCCAAGGGCTGGAGTAACTCTCTTATGAAGACAGGCTGAGAGAGTTGGGGGTGTTCAGCCTGGAGAAGAGAAGGGTCCAGGGAGACCTTAGAGCACCTTCCAGTGCCTGAAGGGGCTCCAGGAAAGCTGGGGAGGGACTTTGGACAAGGGCAGGGAGTGAGAGGACAAGGGGGAATGGATTAAAACTGGAGGAGGGGAAATTTAGGTTAGAAATCAGGAAGAAATTCTTCATTGTGAGGGTGGTGAGATACTGGAACAGGCTGCCCAGGGAAGTTGTGGAAGCCCCATCCCTGGAAGTGTTGAAGGCCAGGATGGATGGGGCTCTGAGCAACCTGGTCTAGTGAGAGGTGTCCCTACCCATATAGAGGAGTTGGAACTCGATCTTGAAGGTCCCTTTCAACTCTAACCATTTTATGACTCTATGATTCCATGATTCTATGAGACGATTGCGGGTACGTGGATGGAGTTTTCTTTTGGTCAAGTCCTGCTGAGAAAATGTTTTGCAAGACAAAATGCTGGGACAATTTGCTTGTATGTCTATATATCTTGGTTATATACGTGTGTGTTATGTCTGTATCTCTAGATTTACCTTTAAGCAGAGAGTGAAAGATAAGGAAGGTAAACGAGAGAAAACCATTTCTTAAAATTAGAGATAAAACAGTGGACAAGAAGATCATAGACTCACAGACTGGTTTGGGTTGGAAGAGACATGAAAAAGCACCTAGTTCCAACCCCCCTGCATGGGCAGGGACACCTCCCACTACACCAGGTTGCTCAAAGCCACAACCAACCTGCCCTTCAACACTTCCAGGGATGGGGCAGCCACAACTTCCCTGGGCAACCTGGACCATTGTCTCACCACCCTGACAGTTAAGAATTTCTTCCTAACGTCTAATCTAAACCTCCCCTCTTCCAGTTTAAAGCCATTGCCCCTTGTTCTATCACTGATGGTGTCTGTGAACTCAGAATCAGGTAACAACCATAAATCATAAAATTATTTTGGTTGGAAGGACCTTTAAGATCATCAAGTCCAATGGTTAACCCAGCACTGCCAAGGCCACCACTAACCCATGGCCCTCAGCACCACATCTACACGGCTTGGAAAGCCCTCCAGGGATGGGGACTCCACCACTGGCCTGGGCAGCCTGGGCCAGGGCCTGACAACCCTTGCCAGCAAGAAATTATATCTATAATGAATGCAGAAGAGCAGATTTCAACATAAAATAAAATAAGATCATCCTTTAAATACAACCTAGAAAGCATCTTTAAAATTTGCATCCAGGACTACAAGCCAGACTCCTTCAGAGGCCATTTCTGACCCTCCCATGACCTACCCTTCACATTTAGGACCAAATCCTGTGGAGCACACATACACCCACAACTCAGCTTAGGCAGAGCTGAGGACCCGACAGCTCTAACCCACCAGTTCCCAAAATCCCACCCAACCCCAAGGGTTTGGGTCAGCTCATGGTTTGTCTGAAATGTAAGTGCCAAAAGCATCACTGCCATGCACGTCCTGAGATGCCACCATCTCCTAAGAAGCCCCAGTTCAGTCAGCTCCTGCCTTAGGACATAGCAGATCCATCACCCACCACCAGCTCCCTTCTAGAAGGAACCTTCTAGAAAATGGTGTAAACCATTAATTGAAGTGAAAATGAGTTATGGGTTGTATCAAGAGTTGGCAATGCCTTGAGGGGGCTCAGGGCTAAACCCTTCCACCTGTGATGACACCTGCTCTGTTGACATCTATTTATGGAAAAAGAAGGGCAAAAAAAGCCAACTACACACTTCACCCAGGCTGCTGAAACACCAGTGACTGGTGTCAACTCCTCCTCATTAGCAGCATGAAGCCAGCTTGGCTGGTAGACCCTGGTAGGGCCTATGTACCCAGCTGATGGATGAGGAGGACTCACTCTGGCCAGTGAAGCCAGACAGTCTCAATGAAGAGTTGAGCTAAATGTGGGTGAGGGGCTCTCATCAGCCATGTGGGTCTTCCAGGTGCAGACTTGAGCACATTGTCTTCAGACACCAAAAATATTATGGCAAGCATGGTCTGAAGTGGAGAGTGCTGCCCTCAAAACCTCTCCAGAGGTGCCAAGGCAGCACTCTGCCAGTGTGAAAATGTCCCAGTGGGAACCTTGCTTTCCTTGGCTGAGAAGAGATTTCCCCTCCACGAGATGGGAGAGAATGGGATGCCCAGTCTCAAGTCTTTGTTCTTGCTGAAGAGAGCCCAGAAACAAAACCCTATCCCAGAGTTTCCTCCAGCATGAGATGTTTTGGCTCAAGTCCTCCCACAGCTCTTTGTTTTGCAGACTTCCTTGGTACTGGTCAACATGGGAAGGCAAAATAAAGCAAGGAAACCAGTTCTCATAAAATGGCCAGACTCATTTTTCTTCTGTGGAGGCCAGAAGATCTCAGTGAGAAGCTTTCCAGGGCTCTCCAAGCACCTGTGATTGCCACCTTTGGGAATTCCCATCTTGTCCCAAAGGAAAAGGAATCATCCCTTCTTTTCATACAGCACTGGATTATTGTAGGGTTGCTCAAAAAATTCAGGCTTGAGCAAGACTTCTACCAAAGTGCCAGAAGGTGGGTTCAAATCAACTAATTTTAGGCATCTCAGAGGCCAAATATGAGGTGGGGACCTGAACTCCATGGCAGCCCAACCAGTTACAGGTGGTGGAGACTGGGGAGGGAGTCCCCTGGCCAGATGCTGAGATGAACCATTCTGCAAACTCCACTGACTGCAACTCCTCTGAGCTTCAAGGGAACTTTAGCACCCAGTTCAGATAAGGTCAACTTAGTTATGGACACATGGGGTGGGATTAAGATGGTAGTGTCACTCGAGATGCTTTATGGCATCTTGTCTGGCTCCCACCCCACTTTGGTGCAGGCTTCACAAGGTCTGGTGTAGCTCCTTGCTTGGATTTCATGCTAGGGAATGTGAAATAGCAGCTGTGATCATGGAGGTGAAGCTCATCAGCCCCTGGTAAAGCTGAGAGCTGAAATGAGGTCTTCCACGTCCCCTGCCAGGGCCTTGGACACAGAGGTGGTTGCTTGCTAACCTTCCTCCTAGTTGTAGACCCACCACAAGCTCCTGCTCCCTGTTGCTTAACCTTCACAAGATCAGGTAGCAGCAGAAAAGGAGTGAAGAGTTGTTGGTGTCCACAACCCCTCGTCCTTCAGCCCCTGCTGCCACAAAGGAACAAGACACTCAATAAATACTGAATTTTGACGTAACCTGGTGTCCCTCCACCACAGCCACGGGCTGAAGTTCTCCTGGATTATTATTTTTTTTTTTTTCTGGAGCAATTCCTTTGCTTTCTGTGAAGTAACAACAGAAGACCCTGAGTTTATCCAGCAGGCCATTCGGCTTCTCCTGAGGTTTCATAACCTTCAAATGTTTTGCCAGGGGTACACAAAGTCTTTCAAGCAGCTGCAGAGATGGAGAAAAACAACCTGCAAAAGCCTCCTGATGCCACGAAGTCTACCGGCAGCTTGGCAACTCAGGTTAAATTTAGTCTGCAGGACAGGGGTCACTTCAGTCACCAAGAGCATGAAAACAAAAAAAAAAAAGGGGGAATAAAAAGTCTTGTGTTGTGGAGTTTTTATGTAAGGACAAAGCTGCTCTCAGTAGAGAGGTGGCAACCCTGCAGCTGGGAAACGTACCCGGCTCTCTCCTGGCATTCAAAAAATAAGGAACAATGAAAGGAAAGGATTAAATTTGCTTAGATGAGTATCTTTTAACCCTTTGGCACCAGGCTTTTAGCCACACACCCAAGGAGGACCCAGCAGATATGGAGAATGGTGATGGACATACATCTCCTGAAGTCCTGCTCATGTTGAGCGTGACCTGTTGGACTCAACAAAAGGTTTATTTTTCTCTTTACATTAGAGAAGGAGCTGGAAATACATAGAATCATGGAATGGATTGGCTTGGAAAGGGCCTTCAAGATCATCTAGTTCCAAACCCCTGCATGGGCAGGGACACCTCCCACTAGACCAGCTTGCTCCAAGCCCCATCCAACCTGCTCTTCAACACTTCCAGGGATGGAGCAGCCACAGCTTCTCTGGGCAACCTGGGCCAGTGTCTCACCACCCTCATAGGGTGGTGAGAATTTCCTCCTAATATCCAACCTAAATCACTGGAAGAAGTTGGCCAGAGAAGCTGTGGCTGCCCCATCCCTGGAAGTGTTGAAGGCCAGGCTGGATGGGGCTCTGAGCAACCTGATCTAGTGGAAGGTGTCCCTGCCCATGGCTATGGGGTTGGAACTAGATGATCTTGAAGGTTCCTTCCAACCAAACCATTCTATGAGCCTATGATTCTATGTCAGCTTCAAGAGGTTCCCCTTGATGAGAAGCTGCAGTGCAATCCAACAGCTCCACCCATGGCTTAGTCACCCTGGATGCCCGTGGGTTATCAGGAGGCAACTTTTTGATCAATCAAGGACTGGTCCTCCAATGGGGAGCCTGGAGCAGGCTTTGTTCTCAGCAATCTCCTCCTGGGAGCAGGGTCCTAGAACCATGACCCCTGGCAGAACCTTCTCCTCAGCACCTGGAAGGAAGGGCAGCAGGGCTGGATGATGCCAGCGCGTCTGGCCAGTGTGGCCCTGCAGGTCAAAGGGGCTCCTGCTCGACCCCTTCTGATACCATCTTGGCACTGCTCCTTCACCACCCTGCCCAAAGAGCAGCTGATGGACTAACCAGGTCCCAACAACACCAGCTCTTCATACAGACCTACCCAACAGCCACATGAGAGGGTACGGGAGCAATACAACCACGGGGAGGAAGGACCTGGCAACCCCACCAGTTGCCTACATCTGTAAGTCCCTTGGTGGCAATCAAGGCAGACCTTCTTCTGATCTCCAGTCTTAATTAAAAGGGACAGTTTCATCCCCTTGCTGTTCACAGCAGTGAGATTCTCCAGCAAGAATTTGCCCCGTTTACCCCCGGGTACCTCGAGAGGATCCGCATCTGCTCCCAGACCCTGCCTGCTGAGGCTGAACCAACCAACACTTGTGAAGCAGCATTTCCTTCTCTGGGCTTTCAAGTTTATTTTATTTTTCACTTCACTGGGTGACCCTGAATCCTCAATGTTAAACAGAAGAGAAAAAAAAAAAGCAAAAAAAAGCAGAAAACTTTTGCTTTAACTCTCATCATCCAGCTCCATCTCGCTCCAGCATCACGCGGTCCTGCAACTCCAACACCGGACTCCATCCCTTCCTCCCTGAAGGAGGAGATCTTGGCCTTGAAGGAGCTGGGCAAAGCTGATTCCTGTGACATTTTATGACAGGCTAAAGTGGTAGAGTGCCCTTGATGGTGTTTTGAAAGGAAATTGTACAGGAACAATGTCCCGGGCAGCGTGGCTATTGAAAAGCTTTCACAAAAGGACTTTGGCCACAAGAGGAAAAGCAGTTTAATCAGTTGAACTAATCACTGTAGGTGGTTGAGTGTCCCTGAGGGTGTGTAAAATCAAATATAATGGGGAAAGAAATCTATCACAGCTTGCCTACGCTCCTCGGTGGAGCCGACGGCGGATCTGAGATGTTCCCTGCCTGGCCCCGAGCCCACCGTGACCGCCCCTTGGGCCGTCCTGCTGTAGGACCACGCTCACCTGCAGGACTGTGTGGATGGGCTGGGCTGAGTCCTGGGAGGTCCCTCAGCAATGTGGACACTGATGAAGGAGTCAGGGGTGCCCACCCCCGTGCACTCACCCCGACTGACCTGGCTTTTGGTGTGGGTATGAGCAGGAGGGGTCAGCGGTGCTTACACAACCCTCCTGCGCCGGGAAGAGGAAACCGTCCCCGACAGCCACCCGGGGCTCTCTGGGGAGGGAGGATATTTCTGCCTCCCCCAGCTCTGAATCTGATTAAAACCAGAAAGCAACACACACATTAAAAAAAAAAAAAAGAGAGAATAATCCTGACTGTTTTTTTTCCTGATCGTTTAAGCGTGAAGCCAAGTTAACAGTAGGAAGCAAACTGGGACAAGGCAAGAGAAAATTTGGGGACATTTTTGTAATCCTGTTGTCAAAACCTCAAAGTATTTGGGGCACGCTGAGGGGAGGGGAGGAAAGCACACAGGCCTCTTTGCTCCCACCTCTTCTCTCCATCTATGAGCCAGGAGGACCCACGCAGTCTTCTGCTCCAGTTCCTTATCCCCAAGCAAGGGATTTATGAAGGACGGATTTCCCAGGTGCAGAAATGCCCCTTTTAAACCTCCATCCAACAGGAGAAGGAGGAGATGACACGAAGCTCAGCCACAGCTAAGGGTGAAGGTCCTTCACCTGAGGCTGGCCATGGTCCCCAACAGTCCTGGCTGGGATAGGCAGAGCAGCTCCTTGATGCTCTGGTCATCTCAAAGCCTGGAGACACACCAGCCACACATGGAGAAAGCTCAAAGGATCCACATCTTTTCTACTGAAAACAGGAATTGAGATGTCTTTTGGAAAAAGGGGATTGATTCACTCTTACAGCTTTTGTTCTACCCTCTCCAAGCCACAGGGCTGTGCTTCCTTCTGTAATCCTCTCCTGTCCCATAGACTGACCACGAGAAGCTCCATGAGATACCAGCATCTACGCACACACAAGGATTTCCTTTTGATAAGGAATTCAGCCTGATTTGACTTTTCAATCCAACAAGTCACAACTGACCCGATGTGATTATGCCAGCACAAACTTTTTAAGACTTCCCCAGTGACCTTTTCCTGCTCCTCACCAAAACTGTCCCCTTCCTTAGGTGACGCAGAACAATTTTAATACTCTGTTAACCAGATGACCAAGAAGTAGCTCCAAGCTCACCTTTGTTAACCTGTAGCAACTCCATATATTCCTTGTAAACCCTACTGGGCAATGTTTCTTATCACTCCTACAAAGCTGGTACAAGCCTCTCTGCATGCACCTCCAGACCACGGAGGTTTGGCCTCCATCCCAAATCACATCACCACAGGAACTGGAGGAACCCTGTGCAGCACCAAGTGGACTTGCAATGCTTTGATAGATACTTCAGGAATGGCATTTTTTGGGCACATTTCCGAAAAAAAGTGGCCAAACTCAGAGCCCACCTGCCCAAGGAGACCACGTCTCAGCACAGTTTGTGCTCTGCTAGCAGAGAGGCATTGGAGGAGAGGACTTGAGGAATGGTCCATTGTGTCCCATATCTCAGATAATTCTACTTCTCTCCACTGCTTGCAGGAGAGAAGGGCAGGAGAGGTTCTGCCACTGCTGAAGGGAAGTCCCTCCTTCCTTAGAGGTGGTTGCCTATGGGAGGTCAAATCAAGTTGGTATCTAGGTAGGTTGGGTCTTGTGGGGCAGCAAACAGTTGATTAGTATTTGGGACAACAAAACCCTCATTGGTGTTTAACACCTGCTCACGTGGACACTTATGAAAAAACTTGTCTCTGCTGCTCTCCTTCAATGATCCCATGAAGTGGAGACGCCCTCCACCACCCACATCAGGAGGTGGCAACCAACAGAGAAAGCACCGGGTGGAGGACATCTGCTGGGTGAGGTGGGGAGGGCTATACCTCTCCCTGGCTTCCTGCCCCAATGATAAGCTCTTTGCAGCAAGGATCTCACCACCTCCTGTAGGCTTCTCTACCACCTTGTGCAGCCAAACCAGATGTGGCTCTGATGTTGATGGCTGCTACCAAAAATGTGTCCAGCAGACCCCTAGTGGTCCTCAACTGGGAAAGCCAAAGCTCGTTTTAATCTTTGTATCCATCTTACGCAACAAAGGAAAAGTGACTCATGGAACGTAAAAACGTTTTTGTATATGCAAGGAGACACCTATGGTTGAACATCCAAAGGGTTGCTTCTCCTCAAGGGAGTGAAAGGTGCACGGCAGAGACCTCAGGGTAGGTGAGCTGTGCTCCTTGGCAACACAGTGACAGCATTTCCCAAGGAAAGGTGACGGGAAGGAAGCAGGGAACAGGGGTTATTTATAGCACAGCCGGACGTCAGCGTCGTTTCGCATGAGAAACAAAAGGGGCTTCACCAGGCCAAGATGTGGCCTCTTCTGAATGTCAATGTCAGGGAGGGGAGAGAAGCCCACGTGCACTCTGGGGAGAAGCTGGTAGTACTTATAAGATGAGACAGAAAAAAAAAAGCAGATTTCTGGGTGGAAATGTGATGCATCAGCTCTTTTGTAATGGCTGGTTTGTAAAAAGGATCAGCCAACCTGAAGGTCGTTTGTCCATGTGTGAGTGGCAACTCCTGGCCATGGCAGGAGGATGCCCACCATGGTCACCTGGATGTGTCATCCTTCTCAGGTAAGGCAGACAGACAGGTGTTGCTTGTGGGGTTTGGGTGCTGCTTGGTGCCAAGTGTTCATCACCTTCAGGAGAAGGGATAAGCTGCCTGATGAAAACCAAACCCAACCGTGCCAGGGCTTTGGGGCCAGAACTGCTTCTAACCAACTGAGCAGGACAACCTCTTTTCTTCTTGCAAAGCTATTGCATCTCACCCCAACTCCCATCCTTGCCTGCTGCCAACCCCCTTCTAAGAAACCAGCTCTTCTTCCCTTAGGTCCAGGCATCCAGAGCTGCTTCCCAACCCCTCCCGACCCGTGCACCACCAAACGGCCCCACTCAGCTTCTCCCAAGCCTCACTGCCTCCAACATCCCATCCATGATCTTGCAATTTGGAGTCCTTCCATATCCAGATGAGGTGTAAAACAGAAAGAGTGTAACTCCCAGCTGGTTTCCTCATCATCAAATCTCATCCTGAGGGATGTTCATACCACCTGCCTGGCTCCACCAGCTCCAAAATGAAGCACTTCTCCCTCAGAATGATGCCTGGGACATTAAGGTCATAGCACTGTGATAAAGTGTGAACACCTCTGTAACCTGGTTGTGCTCCAGTAAAGTGGGGTTTTTTTCTCCTATTTCCCTTTCCCCCCCCCTATTTCTACCCTTTATTTCCCTATTTCTACCATGTTTTTCTCCTAAAATAACCATTTGGAGACTTCACTTCCTGCTCAAAATCAAGTTGAAGGAGCAAGTGCCCTCTGGGGGCATCTCCAGTGGCACTAGAAGGACTAAAACTCCCCCTCCTGTCCCACATGTCTCCTCCCACCTATCAACTGGTTTTTAAGGCTCCTGTCTCTCCTTCTGGGATATTATCCCAGTGCTACTTGCTCTGGGCTCTATCTCAACCCGTGATCTTCTAACCCCAGCCCAAGGCAGGTTTTTTTTGCTATCTCTCCTTGCCATCTGTGCAGGAGGCAGGGATGCCCTGGAGGGCCGAATGCTTCTGTCTGCTGAGGGTTTATCCGAAGTGACCAGAAAGAAAAAGAAATTCACACCTGGTGATCCCTCGGACTGGCTGGGTTTTTTTGGATGGGAAGGAAGAATCAACACGTGGTTCCATAGCTCTGGTTCGGTGCAGCTTTGGGCATGGGGCTTCAGGCAGGAGACCCCCTTGGGCTCTGCAGGTCACCTCTCCTGCAGCATCATACACTCTTTGGATGGTGGAGAAAGACTCTCTTGGGGAGCTGGGATGGGAGCAGGATGCTCCAACCTCCACTGTGACTTCTCAGGGAGCTCAGCCCAGCACTGCAAGGAACCCCATCTAGTTCACTCTTGCAACACAGACTTCACCTTGGTTTTAACCATGTTTTGGTGCTCACAGGGCTGCAACCCAGCTGAAACAAGGTATTTTTTTTACCCCCCTAAATCCCAACGCTCCATTTCCTTTTCAACTGTGTACAGGAAAAAAGGAGGGAGCCCCAAAGAGAAGAGAAAATGGAGTTTGCTGCTGACAAACTGCCCTGCCCAGAGAAGAATGTTTCTAGGATGCCTGAGCAAACTCTTTTCAGCTGTTATTTGGTTGCTCAGGAAAATCTGGGAAAACCAACCCATGCACAGAATGAACTACAGTTGGGAAGTGATGGAGAGGCCAAGGACGTGCTCCAACAACTACTACAGGTGTCTGTAGGACAAAAAATCCTCCCCGTGAGGCATCACAGCTCAGACACAGATTTTAGTTCACTCCAGAAGAAAATATTGGCCACTTTCTCTTCTGGAAAACACCATGAACCCTGCAAACTCCTGGCTTTAGAAATGCTTTATTGCCCCAGTTGTGTTGCCTCAGCAGACCACAGAAATAAAGCTGCATGTACAACTAACCCCCTTTTCCCCTGCTTATTTTCACATTTAACCATAGTCAGGAGTCCTCCCAAGGACTCTGGATGCCCTCATATAATGAAATATGCAAGTTACACAATTAAATATCCACTTGACCCAATTCAATTAACTCAATGGATTGAAAGCACCAATGGCACAGGAACTCAGCTGCCTGTTTAGCACATCCCCTTCTTCACCCCCACAGGCAAACCCCTCTCAACCCTCCCCATTTTGCAGGAGACCCTGAAAGTCAGCAAATTTTGCTTTTCCATCAAAAAAGAGGAAGCAAGTCACAAGGACTCAAAGCTTTTACAGATAATACTTTGCCAGCTGCCAAGTTGGGGGGGGGTGGTCTGGCTATGCTGGAATAAGTATAAGGGGAAGAGAAGGTCCTTCAGATCCTCCTGGAGCAGTAAAGGACATACCTCAGTTTTAAAAGACAAACCAGAGGGATGAACAGGCTGTATTTTCAGGATATTAAGGTTAAAATAAGTGTTTATGCACTAACTCAACTCTGGCAGCTGCTAAATGACAGGGGAAAATTTGGAAGGCAAAAGAGGAGATTAAAAAAAACCCAACCAAATAGTAGAGAGGTTTCATCTACCTCCGGTCGTTTCTCCTCCTTCTGAACAGTTTTTTGGTGTGTGCGATTTCAGCTTCATGAGGCAACGGATGGTAGCCCTGTAAAAAAGAGGGAAAAGCAATTATCAGCACCAAGAAACAGAAGGCATCGATATGGAAGTGGGCAGAGCATGACAGAGCTGTTCATCCAACATATGAGCCTGAAAAAAGAAACAGCTCCCATCCAAACATCCTTCTAAGAGCTCTGTTGAAGAAGGTCTGGAGGTCAAAGAATCGTGGAATCACAGAATCCCAGACTGGTTTGGGTTGGAAGGGACCTTAAAGATCATCTAGTCCCAACCCCCTGCCATAGACAGGGACACCTCCCACCAGACCAGGTTGCTCCAAGCCCCATCCAACCTGCCCTTCAACACTGCCAGGGATGGGGCAGCCACAGCTTCTCTGGGCAACCTGGGCCAGTGTCTCACCACCCTCACAGTGAAGAATTTCTTCCCAATATCTATCCACAGACTTGTGCTCCCTCAGGGCTGTTGCAGTGACCAGGGAATGAAGTTACATCTGCCATTTCTGCACAGAGAGACCACATGGGGCAAATAACTGCACCATGTATAGGTAGATCCCAACATCCACCATCTACAGGGAATTCATCCACGTCACCCACAACACTGCAGACACTGCTGCACCTAAACCATCCACTTCCACCAGGTCGTTTCCTATGTATTTATTTATCTAAAACCCAGCTGGCAAAATGTCTGCACAGGGATGATGCTGAGCAGCATCTGGAGGATACTGGAGTTAGGAAACAAGAGCCATAGCTGCCTGGTCTGTTGGTCTTATTTGCCATGCGTTCCACCCGGGACAGGCTGTGCTCCTCAGGCTGTTACAAAGTCAATGACACCTGGGTGGGGGCAATTCCAAGCACAAATACAGGCTGGGTGGAGAATGGATTGGGAGCAGCCCTGAGGAGAAGGCCTTGGGGGTGTTGGGTGATGAGAAGCTCACCATGAGCTGGCACCATGCGCTGGAGCCCACAAACCACCCGTGTCCTGGGCTGCATCCCCAGCAGTGTGGTCAGTGGGTCAAGGGAGGTGATTCTCTCCCTCTACTCAGCTCTCATGAGACACCACCTGGAGTACTGTGTCCAGTTCTGGAGCCCCCAACACAAGAAGGACATGGAGCTGTTGGAGCGAGTCTACAGGAGGTGGGGGGAACGGACAAAGATGATGAGAGGGCTGGAGCAGCTCTGCTCTGGAGACAGGCTGAGAGAGTTGGGGGTGTTCAGCCTGGAGAAGAGAAGGCTCCAGGGAGACCTCAGAGCACCTTCCAGTGCCTGAAGGGGCTCCAGGAAAGCTGGGGAGGGACTTTGGACAAGGGCAGGGAGTGAGAGGACATGGGGGAATGGATTAAAACTGGAAGAGGGGAGATTTAGGTGAGACATGAGGAAGAAATTCTTTGCTCTGAGGGTGGTGAGACACTGGCCCAGGTTGCCCAGAGAAGCTGTGGCTGCCCCATCCCTGGCAGTGTTGAAGGGCAGGTTGGATGGGGCTTGGAGCAACCTGGTCTAGTGGGAGGTGTCCCTGCCCATGCAGGGGGTTGGAACTGGATGATCTTTAAGGTGCCTTCCAACCCAAACCATCCTGGGATTCAAAGACTGTCAGGATCACCTCACTGTGCCTGCCCACTGCAAGCTAGTCAACCCGTGCTACCCCTGGGCAAGGGATGGGTGGCATCCACCTAAGGGAAACAATTGAGATAAGCAGGACATGAAATGCTTTGCCCTGGTCACGCCAGTGAAAGAGCTGCTGTAACTCAAGCTGCTGCCTTGTCCTCTCTCCACTGAAGGTGCTGATGTTCACCTGATAAGGGGGATGTTTTATTTACCATCCTACTATGGGCACCGAGAGGCTCCATTGTTGTGAGCAAAGAGGTGTGAGGTTCCTGGATGAAAGGACCTATGGAAGCACAAAGTATTGTTTATTTTCCAGGGACTCCAGAGCTGTCATAACCATCATGATTTTTATTTCTGCAGCGTTGCACTTGCCAGGCTGGCAATAAAAGCCCTATAAAAGCAGCTCCTTTTATTTCCATCTGTCTTAACCTCGGAGCTCCAGCAGCCGCTGGTGAATCACCAGGAGCGAGGAGGCCATGAGGGAGCAGCCTGGGCAAGGACAAGGGCTGGGTGGGAACACGTCTCCTCGAGCAGCAGCTCTGTCCCATTGGCATGACAACATAACACACTGACTTACAACAAAAGTCCCTCTCTCTCTCTGTGGGAAGAGCCTTACAAATGACAGTTAATTTTAGTAGCAGTTACTGAGATGATCATATTTTGAGTTCAAAAGATGTAAGGGAGGAGAGAGGTTGCCAGGGATGGTGATGAATTTAGGCTTGCAGACCAGAGGAGGCATCCTTGAGTCTAAGACCAGCAAGGTTTATTGTGACCACCCATTCTGGCCATCTGCAAAGAGCCTGGAGAAATTGCTCCTGCAGCAACCCTACAGCTCCCATGGCAGCTGGAGCCTTCCACTTTGGAGACCTTTGCTCTTTGAGCCTTCAAGCAATGAAGAACTCACCAAGCCCCAAGGTAAGTCCTGCTGCTGGTTTGCACATCCCCATTTGAACCTCACTTTGGTTGCAGTCTTGATGTGTTCTTCCTGAGAAGGTAGTTTCCCTTTCCACTTTCTTCTTCATTTTTAATTCTTCCAGGGAAAACCAGGTGTGCCATGATCATATGGTTTCAGAAAGCATGTTCAGGTGTAGTACCCACTCTTGGTGACCAAATTATCCTTCTCTCCCACTAAAACACTCAACACCCAGAGGTACCACACCAGCCACAGCACCCTACATGATCCCTCATAGCAATGGTAAGGTCTTCATTAAATGAAGGAGCCTTAGCTTTCCTGCAGATCTGCTCATCAAGTCAGGATCTGCTCAGCAATGCATGTTGTCCTCTGGTCACCTCCCTGCACCCAGCACCAGAAAGAGCTCTCTTCATGCTCCCTAGATGCCCTCTCACCACTCAAACACAGCCCATCTTTGGGGGTAATAAGATGGGTACTCCCCAACTACCCCTTATTAGTAAGAGGTAGTTTGGGAGTAGGGAAGCTGGCAACATGCTCTCCTGGGGCTATAGTTGGGTTACAACCTAGTTAACCAGGTCTGACCCAGGCTTCTCCAGCAGCCAGACATCTCATGCTTAATTCTGTGTGGCATCTTTGATATCTAATAACTTAAAAATCATACTGAACCTTCTTCATCACTGAGAGTTGTGGTTTGTCTTCCTCATCACTGATTTTCCCCATCACTTACTTTCACTGAGGGCGTAGCAGGACCTTAGAATCACAGAATCATCCTGGTTGAAAAGGACCTTGAAGATCATCAAGTCCAACTGCAACCTAAATCCACCTGCTATAACCCAATCTACCCGTTGAGTGCTTAAATCATGTCCCTAAACACTAGATCTCTATTTCTTCTAAATACTTCCAGGGATGGTGACTCCACCACCTCCTTGGGCAGCCCGTTAATGTCTCCAAGATCTCCTTTCTTCTGAAAAACGTGCTTGAAATTGGCCAATGGCTACCAAAGCAAATGGGAAAAGGAAGGGAGGGAGCAGCCAATCCCATCAGCTGTGCTAGTCTAGGAAATCAGCCTAAAAATAGCACAATACTCCACGAGGCTGTTTGCAACAACTACCACGGCTGGCTCAGGCCTGGGGTATTTTTGAGAAGTTAAGCTCCCTTGCAGACACACGTGCAAATCAAATTACCCTGGAAAAATGAAACTATCTCTGCAGAACACAAGGACCTCAAGCAGTGATTTCCTCAGCCTGCTTCAAAATCTCCAGAGCTGCCTTTCTGCTCTTTCACAGAATCACAGAACTACCAAGGCTGGAAAAGACCTTTAAGATCATGAAGTCCAGCCTATGACCAACACAACCACACCAATCAAGGACCTGTGGATGATGGAGCCACCAACACAAGAAGGACGTGGAGCGTGTCCAGAGGAGGGCCATGAACATGATCAGAGGGCTGGAGCAGCTCTCTTGTGAAGACAAGCTGAGGGAGTTGGGGTTGTTCAGCCTGGAGAAGAGAAGGCTCCAGGGAGACCTTAGAGCACCTTCCAGTGCCTGAAGGGGCTCCAGGAAAGCTGGGGAGGGGCTTTGGACAAGTGATGGGACAAGGGGGAGTGGCCTTAAACTAGAGCAGGGTAGATTTAGATTAGACATTAGGAAGAAGTTCTTCACTATGAGGGTGGTGGATCACTGCAACAGGTTGCCTAGAGAGATGGTGGAGACCCCATCCCTGGAGACATTCAAGGTCAGGCTTGACGGGGCTCTGAGCAATCTGGTCGAGTTGGACATGTCCCTGCTTATTGTAGGGGGATTGGAGTAGATGACCTTTAGAGGTCCCTTCAAACCAAATACATCCTATGATTCTGTGTTCTCCTGGAAGAGAATCCCTGTGCTTCCTCAGACCTCTGCCCACCAGCAGCAGACAGCAGCAGGGTGAGAGATGGATTAATTAAATGGGAATAAGGCTCCTAATCCTAATCTCCTGAACAGAGGAGAACTTCATGGCCCCATTAGGAAAATCAAGCATCTCCCTTCTCCAGCTGAGCAGTTCCCTTTCTCAGTCCTAGCCATGAGACAATGTTTTGGAAACAACCAGTCACCAGTCCCTACTCTTGTCTATTTTGGTGCCTAAATGGAGCTAAATTTGGAAGGGAGAAAAGTTGACTCTTTTTCTTGTGTGTGCAGCAAGCTGATGTAAAAGGAAATATCAGCAACTTGCAAGAAGGGTAGAGTGGCTGGAGAAGACTGAGGGTGCTGGGTGGGTGCAGATAGGTCGGGGTCCCAAGGGCACGGTGAGGACTTTATGGTTGGACTCGGTAATCTCGGAGGTCCTTTCCAACCATGACTATTCTGCGCTTCTGAGGGCCTTGATGACATGGCTCTTGGGTTTGTCTGGAGGTTGCTGCCTGCCACAGGTCATGCAGGACAGCAATGGAAGTGCCTTCAATAGAGCTGGCTTGCTGAGGACAACGTGGATCTGAATTGTTGCTCTTCCATTTCCCAGTGGACAAACTCTTTATGAAGCTAAAACCCCTGCACGGAGCTTATGGGGAATGGCTTGCAAGGCAGAAGACCACCCTCTGCTCCACAATGGGTCTACAAGAAGACCTACACAAGAAGGATGGTCCTTGCTCCTGCTCGGGCCAGAAGACACCATCAAGCCAAAGTGTTCATGGTTTTCACAGGCAGGTTTGCAACTTCTCAATGGGCAGCAAAATCACCTTTGGTCTCTCTCCCACATTGGTTTGATTTTGATATTTACTCACAGGTGGCTAGAGGAGAACATAACAAACCACCATTTCCGTGCTGCTGGTTCTGGAAGTGGGGGGTGTGGGAAAAGCGAAGAACAAGGAGCCCATGGTCTCAGGATGGATCACTAAGAGGGGTCATTTTCAATTTGGGGAGCTAAACACACTGTGGTTTACATGGTGGGAAGCTTGGAGCAGAACCTGAGAAGCCCATGGGACTTCTAATGCATGTACGTGGATGTCAAGTTTACAACATCAGCACTCAGGAGTGGTCTGCTCCCCAGGCCAGTCCCCTCCAGATGTTGTGATGTTCCTGTTGATGTTTAGATGTTTCAGGGAAAGCAGCTCCTGGAGAAGGGAAGCTTAGGTGACTGTCAGATGGCCAGCCAGCATACACCAAGGGAATTCTGTCATCTTACAAACAGATGGGGAGCAGATTTGGTGCCCACATGTGCATGTTTTCTGGTTTACCTTCTTAATGAAGGTGTCTGCCCAACCCTCAACCCTGTCCACCTGCCCATGGGAATCCAGAAAGCTGGCATCTCCTCTGCCCCGGATCCATTTACATCAAAGCTTAATGAAAGAGCAAAGAAAAAGCTTTCAAGATCTTGTTGGCAATCTGCAGCAACCCAAGAACCTCCACATCTCCCCACACCGATACCTGCCCCTTGCCCAGCAACATCCCTCTCCTGAGTCATCCCACCCCCCATCTCAGCCCAGTAACCTCCAGGGTACTGGCCTGGGAGGGACACAAGGAAGATGGGCAGGTTCAGAGGAGGGAAATGGTTGGGTTTAGAGCTCCTCTGTTACAAGCAGGAGCTTTGCTGTTGTTTTTCTCTGTGGCAGCATCAGCTGAAGAAGTTGGAGGGAGGCACCAGCTTTGCCTCTTTTACTGGTGATGGTAATAATGGGGCAAATCACAAGGAGATAAGGAGAAACAAGGTGGGGGGTTTTGCTGATGCTGGTCCTTCCATGACCACCCTGAGGTAGCAAATCCCAGGGATTCCTTCAGAATCTGACCACAACTACCTTACAAAAGGGATGTCCTATTTGGGACCAACCTGCACCTTCCTTCCTTCCTTCCCCTCTGCTTCAGACCAACCTTCCTTCCTTCCCCTCTGCTTCTCTGCATCTCAAGTGCAACCATTGCCTGGGGTGGCCAAATTCATGGACGTTTCATGAAGACTCCAGGGCCTATGACAGGCTGGGGTTCACTGTTTTATCCCCATGGTCTTCATGTCTAACACAGCCTGACTTTCAGATGTGAAACCTCACCCCACGAAGTGACGGTCTTCACTCCAACCCACTCATTCAGCCTCTTCCGTAGACGTTCCTCACGCAGCAGAAATGCTTCCAGCCCATCATGGTCAAGGAGGCAAAGATGCCAAACAATGAAACTCCAAGAACAAAGGAAAGGTTGAGAAAAGCAACTGGGCTGATGGAAAAACCCAACGCTGGGGTGAAGGAAAAGAACTGATCCAACCATATTGGCGCATGAGCTTTATCTCAAGAGCCTTTTGTGCCCTCCAGAAACATCTCCACCCCTGCTTATCTTAAACAAATGGTTGCAGAAGGCCTGAACTGAACAAACAGGTTATTAGGCCTGCAGTTTCACTCAGTTTTATTGCACGCAAAGTTCAGGGTGGGATTTATTTTCTGGGGGATGGGGCTGGGTGCACGACAGCCCTGAAGATGCCCCAGCTGCTTGTGCCAAGGCAACAACAGAAATACCAACGTTGGAGGGACCATAAAAAAAAAATATATATATATATATTGTGGTTCTGGAAATGATCTGCAGAAACCACCCAGTGAATCGTAACATGCTGAGATAAGGCTTTCATCTGCCTAGAGGATTGATTATCCATGGCAGGGAAGTCTGGGACAGCACAGAGCTGCAGATGGAGAATCACAGATCATGGAGTCGTTTTAGTTGGAAAAGACCTCAATATCATCAAGTCCAATGGTTAACTCAGCACTGCCAAGGCCACCACTAACCCATGGCCCTCAGCACCACATCTACATGGCTTGGAAAGCCCTTCAGGGATGGGGACTCCATCACTGCCCTGGGCAGCCTGGGCCAGGGCCTCACAACCCTTGCCAGCAAGAAATGGGTCCCAAGATCCAACCTCAACCTCCCCTGACACAACTTGAGCCCATTTCCTCTTGTCCCATCACTTGTTCCTTGGGAGAAGAGACCGACCCTCCCTGGCTCCAACCTCCTCTCAGGCAGTTGCAGAGCCAGAAGGTCTCCCCTCAGCCTCCTTTGCTCCAGGCTCAACACCCCCAGCTCCCTCAGCTGCTCCTCCTTAGACTTGTTCCCTTGCCCTTCTCTGGACATGCTCCAGCCCCTCCATGTCCTTCTTGTCCTGAGGGGCCCAGAACTGACCCCAGGATTCCAGGTGCCCCCTCACCAGGGCCCAGCACAGGGGGACGATCCCTGCCCTGGTCCTGCTGACCACACTAGTGCTGACACAAGCCAGGATGCTGGTGGCCTTCTTGGCCACCTGGGCACACACTGGCTCATATTCAGCCACTGTCGATCAGCACCCTCAGGTCCTTTTCCTCTGGGCACTCTCCAGCCACTCTTCCCCAAGCCTGGACCATTGCCTGGGGTTGCTGTGGCCCAAGTGCAGGACCCAACACATAGAAGTCCTGTGGGCACTTCCAGTAGAGCCATCTCCTTGGAGGCCACTTGCTGTTACCTCTTCCCCTTCCAGGAACTCCCATGGCACTGGTCCAGCACTCACTCTCCTCTCTTACTTGAGGGGCATTCTTTACCTCTTGAAAGGAGAGGGCTGAGGCACAAACCAAAGCCTTGACCTGCTTTGGAATCCATGGAAGAATATCAAACAATGTCAGGAAGCCGCCTAGAAATGATTTCCTCTCCGTTGAAATTTAAGTGATAAATCTGTTCCTTCAAATTGCAAGCTATTCATTTTTCCTGGAAGGAGCTTTTAAGAATAGTTGCTTCCGAATAAGGAATCAGTTGGTGTTCAACATCAATGGAATAGAAAGCAAAGCCATTTTACAAAATACTCCTCATCCAAGATAAAAGGCAGGTAAATCCTTCCAGCACTTCATGGTTGTGGCTCTCCCATCACTCCTCACCCACAACACAACACACATGGGTCCTGGTCACCTCCAAAGACACTTCCTTCAACCTCCGTCATTGGAACCAGAGCTAAACTAAACTATAGGGTTGGTAAAGAGGACTTAGTTTCCAGCCCCCCGCGAGCTGGAAAAGGAATAAAACTCCTCCAGCTTTGCCACCACTGATCTGAGAAGTCCCATGGTGGAGAAGGGATGCTCCATGGGACCTTGAGTAGGATGTACGTGTCCAATGAATCATGGCATGGTGCAACATGCCTCAAAGAAGAGGCAGAGGAAGTTGTTTCTTGGGACATGTTGCCAGTTTGGAGGATTTCCTGATTAACTACATCTTTGGGGAGTGCACTCTAAATTGTACACGGCCAGCAAAGACTGACCACTGCAGCCTTGGTGATGAGCACCTCAGAGAAGACTCTTTTCCCAAAAAAAACCAGCAGGGGCACAGAGAAATGATGGCCATGATGGTGATCAGCAAAACATGACTCCTTAGTTATCACTAAAAACACCAGCACTATATAGAAGCAGCTCTGCTCTGGAGACAGGCTGAGAGAGTTGGGGCTGTTCAGCCTGGAGAAGAGAAGGCTCCAGGGAGACCTTAGAGCACCTTCCAGTGCCTGAAGGGGCTCCAGGAAAGCTGGGGAGGGACTTTGGACAAGAGCAGGGAGTGAGAGGATGAGGGGCAATGGTTTTAAGCTGGAAGAGGGGAGATTGAGGTTGGAGATTAGGAGTAAATTCTTCGCTGTGAGGGTGGTGAGACACTGGCCCAGGTTGCCCAGGGAAGTTGTGGAAGCCCCATCCCTGCAAGCGTTCAGACCAGGTTAGATGGGGCTTGGAGCAACCTGGTCTAGTGGGAGGTGTCCCTACCCATGCAGGGGGGTGGAACTAGATGATCTTTAAGGTCCCTTCCAACCCAAACCATGCTATGCATCCATGATTCCCTACAGGGCTCTGCCAAGTGCAACCTCCTGAATTCCCACTTGCTGAGCGTTACTGCTGCTCTACACGTCCCCTCTCACCACATGGTGGATGTTTTCATCAATTACAGACTCTACTCATGCAGGCCCAGACCCAAAGAAGGATCATTTAGACCCTTCCCATTTAGAAGAGCATTTAAAATGGCATTACTTGGTGGCAGCTAAGCTGTCCCACCTCTCCCCTCCACAGCCACCTCCAGGATGAAACAAAAGCGACGGAGACCAGCAGAACAACCCAGCGTGAAACTCCCCATGCAGGGTGAAGGATGCAAATGCAATTAAAGCATTAGAATAATTAGGTAAAGCATCCCAAGTGAAATGCACCCTGAACCTTTCTCAGTGCTTTCTGCTGATTACTCACAGCAAGTTTTCCGGGGTCTATTTTTAACTCTTGGCCCCACAGCTCCCGAGTGATCCGTAATTCAGAGATAACAACACTTGAAAATCCAGGACAAAGTCTCCGAGGAGGAGCTGCCTCTGCAAACCCTCCCGTGCACATCAGCACAACCACTCCGAGCAGGAAGAAAAGCTCCAACCAGAAAAGCCACCGAGATGGGGACAGGCTGGAAATGCTGCTGCTCCAGACACACGGTGCCATAGGAAGAGAATAAATAACAGACAAAAGAAACCCCCTTTTGTTACAAGACTCCGCAAATCCAGAATCAGTTCGGAGCTGACTTAGGAAATGGAGGGTTGTTGTTTTTGTTTTTGTTTTTTTTTTTCCCATGTTAGAGCAAAATGGGAACAATACTTCACGAGTGGAAGTAACTCTAATTGTTTTAACTGATGTTATTTTGGTGTTGTTTAGGTTTATTGTTTATTTGTATGTATTTCCTCTACCCCGGTCAGGCTTAAAAACAAACCTTACTGTCAGCAGTCAAGCATCCCCAGCCCTAAATAAATACATGGAATCAGTAAATATAAATATCACCACACCCCTGCTTCGAGTCCTGAAACTCAGAATATTCAAAAATCATTCAAATAAATAGCATTGGTGACCTGGGTTTCTTTTCCCCTGGAAAAGGGAGCTTGTTTTTTAGCTAATGCTGGGAATAAATACCGCCCACATCACTTAGAAGCAGGAGGCACCTCAGTTGGTGTTTGGTTTGTGGTCTGTCCAGGGTAGGCCAAGCTCATCCTGAGAAAAGGCAGCATTCCCTGCTCTGAAAAGCTCTGCCTACATTTCCCTTGGCTTGGGTTGGTCTGGGGGTGAGGGAGGAATTGCTTTAGCTGGGACTTCCAGTGTTATGGGGTTGCTATGGGAATATTTGTAACTGGAGTTATTTCGGCCCCTCTGGGACCTTGCATCTCTTTCAAGTATACTTTTCCTCTACATTTTTCGTGTTCCTCGGCCTGTTTTTCCTTGTTTCTCATCCTCTTCAAAGTCTACCACCCTGGAGTTGTGAACCTTGATGTGCCATCTGACCATGCCTCTCCAGTCGAGGTGAAATAGGCAGGTGAGATGGCAGGAGGACCCTTTGTTCATTGTCCACCCTCAACACCTCCCCATCCTAGAATCCCAGACTGGTTTGGGTTGGTTGGGACCTTAAAGATCATCTAGTTCCAACCCCCTGCCATGGGCAGGGACACCTCCCACTAGACCAGGTCACTCCAAGCCCCATCCAACCTGGCCTTGAACACTTCCAGGGATGGGGCATCCACAAACCTCCCTGGGCAACCTGTTCCAGTATCTCACCACCCTCACACAAAAGTGTGCCATCATGGTGGATGGTGTCACAAGGAAGTGACCCGCAGGCAGAAAAGGGACTTCCTCAGTGAATTTTTAAGGTGATCTATAGACAAACCTTGTAGGACATCAGGTAGTTTAGGACCAGAGCCCAAGTCACCTTCTAAGCTGGAGGGTCTGCTGAACCTCTGTGCAATCCCCAGCATTGGTACAGCCTCTTCTGGAGGTGTTGAAGGCCAGGTTGGCTGGGACTTGGAGCAACCTGATCTAGTGGGAGATGTCCCTGCCCATGGCAGGGTGGTGTGAACGCGATGATCTTTATGGTCCCTTCCAACCCAACCCATTCTAGGATTTGATGATTCAATGACTCTGGATGGGGGTGCTCACCTTGAACCTCAGCATCGCTCTCAGTACAAGGTAGGGGTTGTATCCAAGGATATTTTCATTTCACCCTTATTATTAGTACAAGATTGCACGCTTTTCATGTACATTTGTGCAATCCCCCACAACCAAGCAAATGTCCTCTTGGGTGGACCAAAGATTCAGCCCATAGGAGCTCCAGCTCATGCAAGCTCCACAAGGTTGGGAGCAACCCCCTTATTTGCAGAGTGATAACTTTATAACGCCACAAACAAGAGGTGGCTTCTCTTTCCTTTCAACATGGATAAAGCCAGAGGCACTAGGAGAACCTTCTCACTGCCCTTGGCACTTCCTCTTGGAAGCCTTCCAAGTGCATGAACTTTTGCAACACCCTAGGATGGCAGGCAATAGTTAATAAGTCACCCAGCATTTTCTTGCCATGATCCAAATGGCTATGATCCCTTCGCTGCATCACCAAAGTCAAAGGGAATTTTGGCCATCAGCTTGAACAGGATCATGGTGATGGCAGCCCCTCTTGCTCCACCAATGGACCTTTCTTGTAGACCGTGACTGAAGCAAGCTTTGCAGAGTATCACCGTCCTTTCCATCTCATAGATTCCCAGACTGGTTTGGGTTGGAAGGGACCTAAAAGATCATCCAGTTCCCACCCCCCTGCATGGGCAGGGACACCTCCCTCTGGACCAGGTTGCTCCAAGCCCCATCTAACCTGGTCTGAACACTTGCAGGGATGGGGCTTCCACAACTTCCCTGGGCAACCTGTTCCAGTGTCTCACCACCCTCACAGTGAAGAATTTCTTCCTAATGTCTAACCTGAATCTCCCCTTTTCAAGTTTCAGTCCATTCCCCCTTGTCCTCTCACTCCCTGCCCTTGTCCAAAGTCCCTCCCCAGCTTTCCTGGAGCCCCTTCAGGCACTGGAAGGTGCTCTAAGGTCTCCCTGGAGCCTTCTCTTCTACAGGCTGAACACCCCCAACTCTCAGCCTGTCTCCAGAGCAGAGCTGCTCCAGCCCTCTCATCATCTCTGTGGCCTCCTCTGGACTCTCTCCAGGAGCTCCATGTCCTTGTGCTGGGGGCTCCAGAATTGGGCACAGTACTCCTGGTGGGTTCTCACGAGAGCTGAGTAAAGGGGAAGAATCACCTCCCTTGACCTGCTGGCCTGCTCCTCCAAGCCCCTCATATTGTGCTGGAAACATTTTCACACAACAGATACTCCTGTTTGCAGATGGCTGAAGACCCAGTCAACACATTTTCCCTGGAATTATACCACAAAGAAATAGTCTTCTCCTTTCTGAAGTCTCTGCTTAGTCTAGCTCAGCCCAGAGAGAGCAAGTGAGGATCCCATGTCACAGCCACCCCAGCTTGCAAAATACCCCAACATGCAAACACCAATTTAATCCTAGATAAGCCTCATTCTTCTCTTTGACAAGTCCACTTCTTTTTCAGAAGCGTGGGAGGTGCAACACAAGGGCTTGACTTTCTCCTTGCCAGGTTCCTCCTTCCAGGCAGTTGGTACCTGGGTGGAAGAAACTGAGAGTCCATCTGCTCCCTCCCAGGATTTTCCTTGTAGGCATCGAGCACTAAGGTTCCTCCTGCTGGAATGGGTTTTAGTGCAGGGATAAGCACCAAAACCATGATGAACTTGCCACAAGAGTATCAACCATATCACACCACATACGAATTACACTGGTGGTTTTTTCACTGGTGCTTCGCAGGCCTCTGGGAGCCACGGACTACTTTGAACAATGAAATGAAGATGAATAAGAAAAGCAAGTTTGTAGCTGCTTTAAGGCAGTCTCCAAATGTGACATGTGGAAATGGATCTGGATTTTCCACCCCACCCCCCCCAAAAAAAAAAAATCCTGAAAAACTGCTTTTTATTCAGAAGTTGCTACAGGACAGGCAGCAAGGTGGCCATATCTTCTCTCCTGTGTCTTGCAAAGGCTGAACCTCAAGGATGATAACTTCCAAGATACAGGCATCACTCAAACATCAGCTTTCCTGCCAGTTCATGAAAGCAGGAGCTATGGCTGCTTTTGTGATGACTGCCAGGAGCTGGATGAAGCCCCTTCAATTCTTTCCACATTGGCCAAGAGGACACAGCTTCAGGTGTTCCATCAAAACCAAGCAAGGATGAAGAATAACCATCATCAAAGCTCAACGTAACAACCCAGTTCCTGGATATTGTTATGCACCAAGCAACCAGCATCAAAGACCTTGCTTACTGGGATGTCTTGGGTCATGCTGCCCTTCCTCACTAGGGTTTTTTAGCTCCTTTCTCCTTTCTTTGGTGCCCTTCTTGCTGGCAGGACTGTGCCTGTGTGATGGACTCAGATTCAGAAGCAGGGAAAGATCTAAGATAGTGGCCACCGGAGATCAAGTCAGAGATGGCTATCAAACTGCTTGCTACCAAAGAGAGATGGGAATTTTGGCAACCAGCAGATCACCCCTGTTGGTTCACCAAGGTCTCTTATCCATCCAGGATCCTCATCCATCACTATCAGCACTGCAGCCATAATTACCCTACAGATGCTAAAGGTTACACCTTCATGGTGGCTCTGAAGTCATGCAGGGACCCTACGGCAGCCTTGGGATGCAAAATGAAGTCTGCCATGCTCCACTCCTTGCTCATCTGGGTAGCTCTTCTAAGGGTCTACCTACAGCTTAAATTAGGTAGCCAAGTACCTTACTGCAAGTGGTTTTACACTTCCTCACTTGCCCACTGCTCCTTGCCCACGGCATATAGTTGTACACATGGCTTGGGGGAAGAGTGGTTGGAAAGTGCCCAGAGGAAAAGGACCTGGGGGTGCTGATTGACAGTGGCTGAATATGAGCCAGCATGTGCCCAGGTGGCCAAGGAGGCCACCAGCATCCTGGCTTCTATCAGTACTAGTGTGGCCAGCAGGACCAGGGCAAGGATTACCCCCCTGTGCTGGGCACTGGTGAGGCCCCACCTCAAATCCTGGGATCAGTTTTGGGCCCTTCAGGACAAGAAGGACATGGAGGGGCTGGAGCGTGTCCAGAGAAGGGCAAGGGAGCTGGGGAAGGGTCTGGAGCACAAGTCTGAGGAGGAGCAGGGGGTGTTGAGCTGAGGGAGCTGGGGGTGTTGAGCCTGGAGCAAAGGAGGCTGAGGGGAGACCTTCTGGCTCTGCAACTGCCTGAGAGGAGGTTGGAGCCAGGGGGGGTTGGTCTCTGCTCCCAAGGAACAAGTGATGGGACAAGAGGAAATGGGCTCAAGTTGTTCCAGGGGAGGTTGAGATTGGATCTTGGGAACCATTTCTTGCTGGCAAGGGTTGTCAGGCCCTGGCCCAGGCTGCCCAGGGCAGTGGTGGAGTCCCCATTGCTGGAGGGATTTCCAAGCCGTGTAGATGTGGTGCTGAGGGCCATGGGTTAATGGTGGCCTTGGCAGTGCTGGGTTAATGGTTGGACTGGACATTCTTAAAGGTCTTTTCCAACCACAATGATTCTGTGTCATTCTGTGATGTACCAGATGCTAGAGGCACACGGGGTCCTTCCTCCTGCCTGCATCCCCGCTGGGATCGGAGACAACCCAGAGAGCTGGGATGGCTCAATCCTGCCCTTCCCCAAATCACCTCATCAGATGCCCACGCTGACCAAGTCATCAAACATCTCCAAGCTTGGCAGCCTCAGCCTTTCTCCCCTTATCAACACCAAAAACGATTCATTTAACACCCATGGCCTTTTGCCAGCGACAACGCGGCGCGAGGAGCAGAACCGTCACCTCCAACAAACCGAAGCAACAAAAGGGAGGCTCTTCCTCATGCAAAAAAAAAAAATAAATTAAATACATTATTATTATTAATAATAAATTTTAAAAAAACATTCCCACCAGGTAAGAAAAGCTGGAGGTTAATATAAATTCCATGGGTTTGAAGGGGGAAATGGAGCTGCATTCAAAGACTCGATGGCTAACCACGCTTCCTTCGTCTGGCAACTGCCCGCTCCCCCGGCAGAGTTATTGAGGAAGTTAGAGGAGAGCTCTTATTTGTTCCAGCTGTAGATTTCCCTTAACCCCTCGTAGTGGTGTTTTGGAAAGAACACAGACCTTGTTTTCTGATGGTGGCTTCTCATTTTCATGCCTGCCAAGGCTACAGTTATTAGGTTTAAGAGCTGCCTTTCACAGATTACAACTAAAGGAAAAAAAACCCAACGACCCAACGAAGAACTTGGCCATTCTAAGTAGTCCAGGCTGGATGAGCAAGAGGGGGATTAAAAGCAGGCTTTCAGGAATTAGCTTGGAAGAGGAAAGAAGATGATAAAGCCATTATAAAAGCTTGTGCTAATACAGGAGTCCTTTTTGTTGTAAGTCTTACTGCAGCCGCACAAATTCCTATGAAGATTCCTTAGTCAGGTCATATCATCTGCTCTCCTGATGATGATGATAAAATCATGGCTGTTTTTCCCCACTAAAATATTCTTCCCTCTCAATTAAAGGGAAAAAAATGGGATTTTTTTCCCCAAGACTGTGCTTGTGTTATACACAAGGTTACCTGTGAGGCTGATGCCTTCAGAAGGGTGAAACGCAGACCCTGAAATTCAAGTACCTGTTTCGAGACTACACAACTAGGATGCTCCTCAGAAGGTGAGCACAGCCCCAGGTCCGTGGTATCCAACACCAAATACCCTCATGGATCTGGGATACACTGCAGGCTTCCTGCACTGTTCCCTTCCACCCCCCCCAGACCTGCTACAGCACCCGCTGTCCTGTGGGACTTTGGTCCAGCAAAGCATTTCCTTGAGGCGAATCTGCTCCCAAGTCTACTATTTGCCTTGGCCCTCAGCCAGCCAAGCACTTAGGTACCTGCTTAACTTTAAGCACAAGAGCAAACAGATTGAAGTCAGAGGGACTTAAAATTAAGCACATATTTCAAGGATTTGCTGGATAAGGGCCTTAACCCCGGCATCTAACCGGGATGATTCCCTGCTGCTCAGCTCCCCCCCTTTCCCCGACGTCCCCTCCATCGGACCAGGCAACAAACGGTTTCTGTTTTGCCACCACGCTGAAGGGTTGGCTCTAAAGAAACCTTGTGTAGCCTCCAGGCCAAGCATGTCTTTCTTTAATTATACCTGCCTGTGAAATACCTTCCAGAAATCCCCACCCAAACAAAGCCTCAGGAAAGGAAATAACGGAAATTTTTGATGGTTTCCACGGGGGAAACGATTTGAACCAGTGAGACGAGGCGCACGTAAGATGAGGCTGATGACTGTTCCTACTGTACACGGCTCCCAACCCAGAGAGATTCCTTAAAGCCCCAGCAGAAACCCCCAGCAACCACAGTCCTCATCTCCCAAGGCAGGAACCTCCTTGAATCTTGCCCCTGGATGTGACTCTCCACACATGTTCAGATCTGAAAAGCTTATTGGTGGACACTGGCCCAGGTTGCTCAGAGAAGCTGTGGCTGCCCCATCCCTGGCAGTGTTGAAGGGCAGGTTGGATGGGGCTTGGAGCAACCTGGTCTAGTGGGAGGTGTCCCTGCCCATGCAAGGGGGTTTGAAACGAGATGATCTTTAAGGTCCCTTCCAACCCAAACCAGTCTGGGATTCTATGATTCACGGTGGAGCAAGAGACATGTGGCAACACAAAATCCATGAAACCACCATGATTTTCCCCACAGGAAAGTGCAGCACCCAACAGGACATCTCCCATGAGGCCACATACCTTCTGAAGGGCTGGAGGTCTCCCCCAAATACCTTCATGACTTTTTTTTTTGTTCCTTATGAGCTTTTTGACTTCATTTCAATTGTATCTACCCATGCTAGCACCTTGGGGGCTGTGGGCATGTGAGCAGATCTGGCAGTGTGGAAGACCTTCTGCCCACACAGGAAACCACTCCAACCAGGCAGCACAGGCAAGACTCAGAAGATCTGGTCAAAACAGATGAGCAGGAGATTGGAAATGTGGGCACAGAAGACAGACATTTGTTGTTGGTTCCTCCAGAAACAGGATTGCTCTCATCAAGGAGCAGCAACTTGACCAGACTGGACAGCGGACTCACGGAAGGTCACCAACTCCCACTCCCATCCCTTATCTGTCCTCATCCAACTCAATCCTAACCATCCTCTGCCCCATTATCATCTGCTCCTGAACATTCCAGTGCTTCCCACCAGGGCATGAGCCTCCAAGTTGCCTGTGTTACACGCAGCAAGGACACTAAATAATGAAAAACACCTTCTCTTTTGATCTAACCTCATGTCAAGAAAGCTACCTTAGACCTCCCAGAACAAGGGCAGGGCCATCAGCTGCTGCACTTGAGCCTTGCCCTTTCTGAACCAACAACTCTCAGAAGCTGAGGACTGGCAGAGCAAATCCAAGTCCTGTCTTGTATGTAAATTGCACCATGAAAAGACATGGCAAGTACAAAGCCAAACAAGGTGATCTACTTCCACTTCAGACAGGGACAGCAGGATGCTCAAGTAGTCAAGGTGTTCCACCTCTAATGCAGCAGGTTCCAACCTCAAGTACACCTGCAACCCTTGGATCTCCCTGCAATATATTTTTGTGGTCTCGCTGGCCATGGGAAACTGGGCAACATTATAGAGTCCGTCTCTCACATCTTCCTTTTCTAGATGAGGAAGAGCAGCAAAGTGGAAGTCTGTCCCACTTCACCTGCCTCTGCCAAGGCCACCATAATCAATCATCATTTATTATGGCTACACTGCTTGGAAACACCACCAAAATCCTGGAGCTAGCTGTTGTACGCAGAGATCTGAAAGCTGCTCCAACACCACGAGAAAAGCAGCACAATATCAAGGCTGAAAGAACTCCCAGCTTGCTTTTACTTTCCAACGAGGCCATTTGTACCCAAATGAGTTCAAATAACAAATCTGTTTGTCTAAGCATTTATAAACTGAACTAAAAATCGTTTTCCTTTCAACTGAAGGACCCTCGTGGTGTGTGTAGTCCACTGCTGCACTGCGAGAGATGTGGGTGTCAGACCTTGAATTGCTCACGTGCGTTCCCACCACGCCCTTGAGATTTCAGGCAAGACATGCAACAACTTCCCCCAATCTCCCTTACTAGGAGTTCTGGTCTCTGACAGTCTTCCACAGCAAGGTTTGGTCTTGCTTCAGCCCTTGGAGCATGTGCAGAAGAAAAGGACCTCCCACACGGAGACGCCCGCCCGCGCCGACAAAGTGGATGAGGGGAAGAGGAGCCGCCGCCGTGCTCTTCGGATCATGTCAGGTCGCACGTATGTTTGAAGTTGGCCACCCAGTTCTCAGGAGCCAGGAGCAATCTCAGAACGGCTACTTCCTCCACCGCTCACAATGCTGATCTTCAGGAAAGCTCTGGAGTGTGAGGAAATCCTGACCATCGCCACCAAAGCATTATCGACACGGCAAGGAGATAATAACGACAGGAACTGCCTTATGGCAAAATCACCGCCGTGATTCATGCGGCTGCTTGGTGCCAAGGTCCAACAAGCTGGAACACTGCAGAGGAGGTCACACATGCCATTAGCTGGTTATTGTGTTAAAAAAAAAGAACGAGGTGGGTCCTACAATTTGATGAGCATCATCCACTCTCCCTCTGGCAAATGAATCAGGTCTTCGGTGCACGACGTGGCTTACTGCATTGAACTTGCCTTCTCATAAGGCCACAAGTCCCACCTTTTCCTTTTGGAATGTAGGTGGTATCTAGCCTGGCAGATGCAAAACGCCACCTGGGAAAAGTCTCACCATTCATGGTGGCAGAATCTAGTGTGGTCTGCATGTTTTGTGACCGCTCTGAAGCCACAAGAAACAGCACAGAAACCACAGCAGCTTTCTGGTCCATGTACAACCTCCGCAACAGGGAAATGCCTTGATGATGGGCAGGACTGGTGGGCAAACCACTGTGGGTCAGACACTTCTTCCAAGACCTTTTCCTCCAGGGGCTGCTGGCTCAGACCTTCATGGTCTGTGATACGTGTCCAAGGAGTAGCAGGCCCACCATTAAAGGTGCCAGTCTGAAAACTTGTGTGCTGCCAGATGGTGGTCAATCCCTGGAAGAAACACAACATGGCAAGCAGCCGTGCCTCCTTCAACCCCATCCTTGCAGGAGACCACACTCTACAGGTTTTGCACATGGCACCACACGAGCAGCAGAAATACCGCATCTCAGACAACCAGGGAAACAAAAGAGGTCAAGGGCTGGTGAGACACGAGGGTTCACTTACCCTCTGAGGGGATTTGGCCACTTGTTGAACAGATACTGGGGAAAATGCTGTGGTGGCACCACAGAGGAGCACCTAAGCATGGTAGGAGGACACATTCTCCCACTGGTACCTTCTCTAAGAACAATGCTATGCTAGAAATAGCTGGCTTGATATGAGCCAGCATGTGGCCAAGAAGGCCACCAGCATCCTGGCTTCTATCAGTACTAGTGTGGCCAGCAGGACCAGGGCAGGGATCGTCCCCCTGTGCTGGGCACTGGGGAGGTGACACCTGGAATCCTGGGGTCAGTTCTGGGCCCCTCAGGACAAGAAGGACATGGAGGGGCTGGAGCGTGTCCAGAAAAGACCAACGGAGAGGGGAAAGGGTCTGGAGCACAAGTCTGAGGAGGAGCAGCTGAGGGAGCTGGGGGTGTTGAGCCTGGAGCAAAGGAGGCTGAGGGGAGACCTTCTGGCTCTGCAACTGCCTGAGAGGAGGTTGGAGCCAGGGGGGTTGGTCTCTTCTCCCAAGGAATAAGCAACAGGACAAGAGGAAATGGGCTCAAGTTGTGTCAGGGGAGGTTGAGATTGGATCTTGGGACCAATTTCTTGCTGGCAAGGGTTGTCAGACCCTGGCCCAGGCTGCCCAGGGCATTGGTGGAGTCCCCATCCCTGGAGGGATTTCCAAGCCATGTAGATGCGGTGCTGAGGGCCATGGGTCAATGCTGGCCTTGGCAATGCTGGGTTAATGGTTGGACTTGACGATATTTGAGGTGATTCGGTGATTCTGTGATGGTGTAGTGGTGTTGGACTTGATGATCTTAAAGGTCTTTTCCAGCCTTGGTGATTCTGTGAGGTCTTTTCCAACCGTGATTCCATGACTCTATGAAACACAGCACCTCAGAGACTTCATTTTCTTTCTTCTTTTTGTTTCTTTTCGCAGATCAGGATGACGGAGTTCGCAGCGTCTCTCTTTAATGTCACATGTGTGGCTCAGGTCCCTCAGGCCCCAGCAGAAGCAGCCTGGGATATTTGCACAGACCCCTCACAATGGAAGGAAGAGGGTGTAGGAGGGAGGATCAGGCTGCTGACCCCTTTATTGTTCTTGGGCCAGAAGAAAGCTTCCTCCTGGCTTAAGAACCACGGCGCTGAAAAACTTTTCCAGCCAAAACGAGTCAGATGGAGTCACTGGGTGGTGATTTTTCTATTTTTTTTCTTCTTTCTCCTTCCCCTGCCTCCCCCTTTGGCCGAGCAACGGGGAGTCACAGGGTTGTGCTCCATTCACAAAATACCTGCTGCACATCACGTAGTCCTTCCCCCCCGACGGCGGGGAAAGGCGCTCGTAACCCAAGCAAACAAAAATAAACCCTTTTGGTTTTTGTGTTTTTTTTTTTTTTTTTTTCTCCTCCTATCTCCACTGATTTGAAACAAAATAAGAATAAAATAGAAAGGAAGAAAAGCCCAGACTGACGCCTCCACCGTGGGGAAGGGGTAGGCTGAGGTTTTGGGGGGGGGGGTGAGAAACGAGACGACGATCGGAAAGCAAACAAACCCCACCAATTCTGCTCCAAAAGGATGAAATGGAGGCTTGTCCAAAAAAAAAAACAAACCCCAACACAACCACCACCCTGCCATTATATAATGAGGCTTAACTCGGGAGTCACCGGGGTCCCACCACGCAGCAGACTGGAAAAATCAAAGCCCAGGGTGGCCTTTTCATTGGGAGGCCAAGCATTAAAGAAATAAAGACATCAAGTAGACAAATGATATTGGGATTGCGAGACGAGGTGGCCCCTCGCATACTGAAGGTCAAGGGATTTTTTTTCCCCTCTTTGCTCTTTTTTGGCTGAAATGTCATTTTAATGTGAGTCTGATTCTCTTCCCCTTGGGGTGGTGACCTGTCTTGCCCAGACGCTGCAGCTGCTGGGCAGCGATGCCATGGTGAGTGTGGGGATTGGGGTGGCTTCCCATGCCCGAAGGGACCCGGGGCTGACGGGTGGAGAAAACAAAATAAAGCACAAGTCTATTAGTGGAAACCTTGCCCCAGCAATCCAGGTACCAAAACCCATCGTTGGGTTTCCAGATAAAAATGTGCATACTAGGAGATGAGCTTTTAGCACCTTGGTTGCATCTACAAGTCCAACCACAACCTGTGGTCACCCACCTAACCTCCAGGTCCACTCTGGCTTGCCATAGAATTGTAGAACCATAGAGTGGTTCAGATTGGAAGAGACCTTAAAGATCATCTAGTGCCAAACCTCTGCATGAGCAGGAACACCTCCCACTAGACCAGGCTGCACAAAGCCTCATCCAACCTGGCCTTGAACACCTCAAGGGAGGGGGCATCAACAACTTCCCTAGGCAACCTACTCCAGCACCTTACTATCCTCACAGTGAAGAATTTCTTCCTGATGTCTAACCTAAATCTCTCCTCTTTCAGTTTAAAACCATCACCCCTTGTCCTATCACTGCCCTCTGTGGTGAAAAGTTTCTCCCTTTCTCCCCATCTTTCCTGTAGCCCCTTCAGGCACTGGAAGGCTGCTCTAAGGTCTCCCTGGAGCCTTCTCTTCTCCAGGATGAACATTCCCAATTCTCTCAGCCTGTCTTCATAGCCTTTAGGTTGAGCTGGTTGTACAACAGGTAACCCTGAAGCTCCTTCATCCTTGGTGTGTCCCAGCACTGTCCTCACCAGAGGTCCCATGGAGATGAGTTGCAGGGCTGAACAAGGTCCATGGGCCCAGTGGTGTGGATGGGAACAACCCAAACAAGAAGAAGGTGTTAAAAAAGCCCATGCTAGTCCTCCACTTTTGGAAAACCAAGCTTTCATTGATCATGAACACAACAGCCGGAGCTGACTGGCCACCACATGCACAGGAGAGGTCCACCTGCAGCAGCAAGACAGGCTGGTACCATCAGGCTGGAAACCTGGAAATCATCCAGGATGAGATGGAGATTGTGTTTCCTTTAAACTGCAACAAATGCAAATTCCTTGTTCATATCTGACTCTTAAAAACTGGCTTTGCTCCAGATTATCATTGCAGAGTGCCCATCAAACAACAGGAGAGGCCACCTCATTTCTCACACTGTTGCTTCAAACCATGTCCACGCAATGACTGATGCCAACCCTTTTCCTTCTTACCTAGTAAACATGCAACAGCCTAAACTTGAGGAACATATATTTCTATGTTCTATTTATTCATAAGCCCAAGAGGAAAGTTGGCCAAACGAAGGCGTACGCAGCCCACTGGCTTTATCAAATAATGTCATGGGTGATGGAGTGAGTCTTGGTGGCTCCCTCCCCAGAACCAGCAAGCAGAAGGAGTCCATATCTTACGTGATGCCTCCTTATTTTGCCCAGCCAAGGGGAAACAAACAGCTCCTACATACACACATATTTTCTTTCCGTTCGGACAAGGCGCCTCAAAAGAATATACAATGAGAAATGAAATAATCAAGTGGGTCACAAAAGCAGGAAGAAATGAAGCTTTATCATTCTCCAGTGGTTTCTCTGCTCATACATTACAGGAATTAAAAAAAACAACACCCACAAACCAAACAAAAAAAGACCCCAAAACAACAAAAAAGAGAATTAAAAAGAAAGCAAGCTAACAATGAGGAGTTTCTCCACGACAGTACCAGCAGGTGAAGGGCAAAGCAGGAAAACCTTGGGAGGTACGGACACCAGGGCAACATAGCCCCCAACAGAAGGACATGGAGCTCCTGGAAAAAGTCCAGAGGAGGCCACGAAGATGATGAGAGGCTTGGAGCACCTCTGCTCGAGACAGGCTGAAAGAGTTGGAGGTGTTCAGCCTGGAGAAGAGAAGGGCCTGGGGGGACCTCATAGCAGCCTTCCAGTACCCGCAGGGGCTCCAGGAAAGCTGGGGAGGGACTTTGGACAAAGGCTTAAAGTGAGAGGACAAGGGAAAATGGTTTTAAGCTGGAAGAGGGAAGATTTAGGTTAGACATTAGGAAGAAAGTCTTCACTGTGAAGGTGGTGAGCCACTAGCCTAGGTTGCCCAGAGAAGCTGTGGCTGCCCCATCCCTGGCACTGTTGAAGGGCAGGTTGGATGAGGCTTGGAGCAACCTGGTCTAGTGGGAGGTGTCCCTGCCCATGGCAAGGGGGTGTAGTGGGAGGTGTCCCTGCCCATGGCAAGGGGGATTGAAACTAGATGATCTTTAAGGTCCCTTCCAACCCAAACCATTCTATGATTCTATGATCATGTGGCCAAAGGCATGGAGACCATGTTCCTCTCCATATTTCTAGTAGCCCCAATGAAATTCTTCAACCCCAACATCCAGCACAGGCATTTTGGGGGTGGCACTGACTTTTCTTTCCCTGACCACGCCAGTGTGCACGCAGCTCAGCCCTTGCCACTTTTCGAGCTAGCAGAAGAGTTCACAGAGTATCTCCAAAACCCCAAACTATTTTTAAAATCATAAAATGAGGGACAACGTGAAGGTGGGACTAGAAAGGACCCCTGAGTTACAGACCTTGCTCTGCCACCACGGGCAAGGACACCATTTAATTCCCTTCACAGACAATATTTTCCCAGCAGAAGATACATCCAGGCGTCGCGTGCGGCAATAAATTTCCCACTTCAGGGACAATTTTTGACCAAACCACCTTGGATTGCAATAACCACTTCTCCTGCCACTAAATACCTATATTTACACCCAAAGCTATTTATACACCTCCCCAAGCTGGATGGGATTCACTTACCTGCTGCCTCTGGGCAGGAAATTCACATTTTAAGAACTTCTGGTCTCACTCATTGTATCGGTTGCTATTTCTATAACATCAGAGGAAAGGCAGAAGAAAGGGGGGGAAGGAGGGAGCATCTTCTGCTCAAGAAGAAATTTTAAATGAGACAGGAAACGTTCACCTCATATTTTGTCAGAGAAGGGATGAGGACAACCCCATTTAGCAGGATTTCTAGAGGGCGATGTGTTTCCGGGCACTGTGGGTCCCTCCACCAACGGGGACACACGCACGTCTCTCCTCTCTGGTCCTCTGGTATGTCTACTGTTTTGTTTTTAAGAGAGAAATTCCTTCCTTCCCTTGATTTTATTAAAAATTCAGGTCTTTCACGGAGAGCAGGGAAGGGGATTAAGGATGTGGAAATAGCCAAGCCAGCAGAAATAGCTGCTTCACCAAAGAGACATTGAGTTTTCATCCGGGGTCTTTCGCAACCTGGATTTGTATTACTTCTTTTCTCTGCTACTTTTAATAACTTCTTTTAAATTTAAACTTCAATCATTGCTCCACAACTGGCCGGAGGGAAATAGTCAGCAAATTCAGCAAGAGCCCTTTTGGGTTTCTAATGAGTCCTCTGGGAAAACAAGGGGGGGGGGGGGGGAAAAGATGTAACACAATTCAGAAGTTAAAATTCAGGCAGGATTTGGGGCGTGTGTAGCAGTCTGTAGAAAGGAGTGGGGAAAAAACAATCCAAACCCTTTCAGGCTTGCTTTGGATATTATATAGCTGCACAAAAGGAAACCTTTTTGAAAGGGAAGTTGGCTCTCAAGCTGAGAAAAGCCCTTGTTGTTCTCTGGTGTGTTTAAACCAGAGCTGAACGTGGTGACATTTTTGAGCCTCAAATGTCTCTAGTGTTGTTATTTCTACCCCAGCACAAGTCCTCACACCCAGGTCAGTTAATTCCCCAGAAAACTGCACTTCTTAGGTCTGAAACTACTCATGAATTCCTTAAAAGCAAAAGAAAGGATCTTCCTTCATCATCCTGCCAGGAACAGCCTTTCCCATCCAGCTCTCCCATCTTCTTCCATCATCTCTTCATGGTTCCTGGCCGTCAATCCAAGCCCAGCCTGGTCCTGTCACTCTGTCAGCCTGGCCCAGTCACTCTGTCAGCCTGGCCCAAGGCAAAGCTGCAAAGCAGCCAAAATCCCATTATTTGTCCTATTTTGTAGTCCAAACCAGTGCCTGGCAAACTGGGATCTAAGGAACAGAGGAGGTCCAGCAGTGGACACCACCATGATCTTCATCTCCCTACTGCTGAGCTTGGCGTGTCCTTCCCTGTTGGGTGGGGACAATGGAGTAGGACAGGGAGAGACAAATGGGAGCACAGGGATTCAGAGAAACACTCTGCATTTGATGGGCCAGCAGCATCTTCTGGAGAAAGGGAGGACCCCTCAGAATGTGTGGCACCACTTCGTGGTGTGAGGAGCATCGCCTGGGACCAAGCTCTGCCAAGAACATCCTGCAGGACTGGAGTCAAGGATAACATCTACAAAAGTGGGATTTCCAGGAGTCAGGGAGCAAGGGAGAACTGGGCTGTGGGGCACATCTAATCCCTAGACACCAGCTCCTTCAGGGTTGTGGTGCTGGGCAAAGGCAACAATGAGGGGTTCACAGACTCCTCCAGTTTTAACCCTGCTCTGCTAAGGTCCTCCATCTGCTTTGAGGCTCACGATGACACACGGTGCCAATCAAATGCAGTCCTGGGTGAGAGAAACACCTCAACCCTCCACAAGCCCCGAGGTCCCCGTGGTGGACACACACCAGGAACCCGAGGTAGGCAACAGCAGGACGGAGGCACAACCCAGAGCAGGAGAGTGAAAGACATTGTGGGTGAAGCTTCTGCTTGGAAAAAGCCTCTTGCTTCCTTCGGGGCCGTGCAGCGAGGCCACAGTGCCCTCTAGTGCTGTAGAGCTCCTCTTTGCCACCAGCCCTGTCCCCTCGGCCACCAAACACCCAGCCAACCTTCAGATCTGCTTAAGTAAGCCACCCTCATCCTTTCAACGGACCCTCTTTGCACACCCCAACCCCGTGTCTCTGAATTCAGCCGATCCAACCAGGGTGTGAGAGCACCCCAACACTTCCCATCCCTCCAGGAGCTCACCACAGGCCCACCACTCTTCAAACAACACGGGAGCCTGGTCCCAAACTTGCCCAGCAGACCAGCACCAGCTCCAAGAACCAAAACTAAAAAGGCATCTCCGTGTCTACAAGGTTGAGAAGAGATCCTCACGAATTACGAGCCAACATCACCAAGTCTGCTGGAACTGGGTCACAACCAGAAAAATAAAACTAGTCCTGAGAAGGGCGAGTCCATCTCATTTGTTACAATCAGGAACCAGCTCTGAACCCTAACAATAATAATATTAATAATACTAATGATAAAGGAAACATCAAGGCTCTTGGCCATTTCCCTGATGTTTCTTTTGGAGTCAATAACTCTATTATATGGTACAGAAGACCATCATAATCTGAAAAACCCCCAGGAAGATCTCCCCCTTTCTGCACATCCAATAAAAACCATGGGGTTTAGAACCTGGTTCAGGGCTCACAGTGACTGCCAGGGCCCAGGTTTGGACCTTGCAAGAACCTGTGAACTGATGACCTGTGTGGAAAATCACAGAACTACCAAGGCTGGAAAAGACCTTAAAGATCATCAAGTCCAGCCTATGACCAACAACACCACACCATCTAGACCATGGCACTAAGTGCCACATCCAGCCTTGCCTTGAACACCTCCAGGGATGGTGACTCCACCACTTCCCTGGGAAGTCTATTCCAATGTCTAATCACCCTCTCCGTGAGGAAGTGCTTCCTAATATCCAACCTAAACCTCCCTTGGAGCAGCTTCAGGCTGTGCCCTCTTGTCCTGTCACTGGTTGCCTGGGAGAAGAGCCCAGCCCCCACCTGACTCCAACCTCCCTTCAGGGAGTTGAAGGGAGTGATGAGGTCCCCCCTGAGTCTCCTCTTCTCCAGGCTAAACAACCCCAGCTCCCTCAGCCTCTCCCTATAAGACTTTCCCTCCAGTCCCTTCCCCAGCCTCGTTCTCTCCTCTGGACCTGCTCCAGCACCTCAACGTCCTTCTTGAAGTGAGGGGCCCAGAGCTGCACACAGGACTCGAGGTGAGGCCTCACCTTGAATTGTAACTGAGAATTGAAGGGGTTACAGGTAACCACAGTGCCTTTTCCCAAGGAGGTGGTCGTTGTCAGTTGGGTTAAATGCCACAGAAAGCCCATCCCTTACTGGAAGTCACTGCAAAACAAAAGCTTTTTGCTCAGCAGTGGAGATCTGCCTCCCAATACATGGTGACCTATACTCAAGTAAACCTTGGCTCTTTGACAGGGACTTTCCACAGCGGTTTTAGCAGTTACAGTATTGGAAAGACCCTTGGGATATGGGAAGCTGGCTTGTTAGACTGGAAGCCTTCTCTGAAAGCAATGCCATGCCTCCACACTCTGGATGGAGTCCAGCAGGATCTGGGGGCGGGAAGAAGAAATTCCCCTAGTCTGGGGCTCCTAGGGAGCCACCTCAACTCGTTCATAAGTGTTTGGTGGACACCTAAAGGATAGCAGGGTCAGTGCTGGAGAGTGGCCAGAAGGACATACAGCACATGGGGCAAACCATATGGATTGAGTTGTTCTCTCCTGGTGGGAGGGGATGCCAGGCACCAAGATGAGCCCACCCCAGCTTCACTGGTGCAGAACAGTCTGCTGAGAGAGGGCCACGTTGTCATGGCCAAGGTTCTGAAAGAGGAGGGATCTGGGCTGGTGAAAACAAGAACTGCTCAACCTTGTAGGGCAGAAAGAGCAGGCAAGAGGGGATGTGGAGAGGATGAGGACTCTCCACGGTGACAGTAAATAACACCACCCCATCAGAGCTGCCCCTGAGCTCCAAAGAGACCTGACTCCCTGCAACCACCACCCTGGAAGGGTCAGTGATTTGTAGGGTCCAGGAGCAGACCCTGACGTCAGTGCTGGACACCAACCTCTCCCCCGTGCATGGAGAGTGACAGCAGACAGCATGCTAGCCCACAATCCACCCTTCTCCCCCTGGACATCTGGGTCGGCTTCGTATCTCTTTAGGCACCTACCATGACTGAACAAGTCCACGTGTGAGCTGCTTCCTCTGGGCTCCTTGCAGAGCCAAGAGGAAAAGGACATGGGTATCCTCAGAGCCAACAGGGAAGGAACATGAGTATCCTCAGATGGGAACCATCCAGCCTTCTCTAGATCTCTACACTGAGACACAACAAATCATGCCTTAATGTGTTCATGCCTCTCCTACATGAGGAACCCCAAAGTGACCAGCCCAGGTACAGGTCCCACCCTTACTCACACAATCTCCACATTGAATTGTAAAGTTTGACTTAGAAACACTTGTCAATGAGAAGGGGTCCCAGGGAGAGTGGGCAAGGACACCTGTTAGGTGCCTAAATTCAGGTGGGATCCCAGCACAGCCAGAAGTCCTGGTGCCTCTAAGACTGGACAAAGTCAGAAATACAACGGTGCTGAGAGGAACATGAACAACTTAAGAGTCTGCCTTTCTCCTAAGGGGCTGCTCCCTTGTTTCTCATCCAACCAGGAAGCTGGATGACAACTGTAGCCAGAAGAGAAACAAGCAGTTGATTGTAACTCCAAGCACATGACAAAAAGGGTCAAAACTCAATAAGGAAACGGAAGGAGATGAGCTGAGAGGCAATTAAGATGCCAAACCAAACCAAATTCATGCTGTCTTCCCAGTTAATCTTGTAGCACCAGTAAAACCCAGCAGCCCTTTCAAAAGTGACACACAATTTCTACCTGCTAAATTGCACCATTTGGAAGAGAACAGGACTAGTCTGGAGGCACGAGTCCAGCAACCTGAAAGTCAACAACTACTAGATGCCAGTCCAGAAACCACTTGGGACATGTCCCAAAACTCTCTACTCGTGCCTGTGAGCATTCAAAACATGTTCCCTGTGACATATCATGGAATCATAGACTCACAGACTGGTTTGGATTGGAAGGGACCTTAAAGATCATCTAGTCCCAACCCCCCTGCATGGGCAGGGACACCTCCCACTAGACCAGGTTGCTCCAAGCCCCATCCAACCTGCCCTTCAACACCTCCAGGGATGGGGCAGCCACAGCTTTTTGGGGCAACCTGGGCCAGTGTCTCACCACCCTCATAGTGAAGAATTTCCTTCGAATGTCTAACCTAAATTTCTCTCTTGCAGTTTAATCCATTACCTCATGTCCTCTCCTTGTCCAAAGTCCCTCCTCAGCTTTCCTGTAGCTCCTTGAGGCACTGGAAGGTGCTCTAAGGTCTCCCTGGAGCCTTCTCTTCTCCAGGCTGAACACCCCCAACTCTCTGTCTGCAGAGCAGAGCTGGTCCAGCCCTCAGATGATCTTTGTGGCCTCCTTTGGATTCTCTCCAGGAGCTCCATGCCCTTGCTACATTGGGAGTTCCAGAACTGGACACACTACCCCAGGCGAGGTCTCACAAGAGCCATGCAGCCTCCTGCATCATTTGTGAGCTTAATAGGGAAGATGGAGGGTATCTGGGAGGACATGACCACTTTGATTGTGTTCTCTGGCAAGTGTAGAGTTTGCCAAGGGCTCTGAAGTCTGTATCTAGGACAAGGGCATTCAGCTGTGATCCACCCAAGCCTGAAAGCCTTTCCAAACATTTGCCAAAAGGAGCAAAAGCAAAATGCAGTGACTCAGCCCTCCCCGTGATGTCTTCATGACACCAAGATGGCAAGATGGTCTCCTCCAACAAACCAGCTGAGGTGAAAATGGAGAGGATGACAAAGACTGGCTCAACATCCGAGCTGCGCCTCTCGAGCGCAGCAGCCAGCCGGCGTGCCATAAAAAAGCAGCACTGATGAATGGGGAACACTTCTCTTTCCAAAGCTTATTTTCTTCCAAAGTGGCTCTATTTTTTTTTTGGCAGCACTTCGGTGAAGCCCTGCCCAAATCCAAGTACAACCTCCTGGGAGTAAGGAGAGATGAGGAAGTTACGGCCAAAGCCACGACCTCAGGCACTCCTTAGCCGTGAAGCCTTCAAAACAAAGCCTATTGACCAGGAAAAACAAGCACCTCAGATGAGCCTTGAGAAGATGGGGCTGGAGGAAACTTCAAAATACCAGTTGTCCAAGGAATTGCTCCCAGCGCCGAAGAGAAGCCGGATTTCTCTGCCCGTGCATGTCCACCAGATGGCAGAGCAGGCCAGCCCAGAGCACCTCCGCGGAGAGGATCCTCCAATTTCTGTCTCCAATTTCAAAACAAAAGGCTGGCGACAGGCATTTTGCCCTCAGACAGCTATGAAGGAACAGGGTGTGGGGGGGAAGTTGTTTTGGGGTTTGTTTCTTTTTTCACCTTTCACCAAACAGGCACAGGCTTCCTTGCAATCCTTTGGTAAAATAGATTTCAGCAGCAAAACTCATGTATATCCCTTTTGCCCAGGGAAGCTGTGGCTGCCCCATCCCTGGAAGTGTTGAAGGGCAGGTTGGATGGGGCTTGGAGCAACCTGGTCTGGTGGGAGGTGTCCCTGCCCATGCAGGGGGGGTTGGATCTAGATGATCTTTAAGGTCCCTTCCAATCCAAACCAGTCTGGGATTCTATGATTCTATAATTCTGTATTTATGTCCAGATATCCAGAATATTCTGCTTAGAACATTAGGAGCATCACTGTACCTCTCTGTATCCATAGAGACCTGGATGCACACTGGAAATTAGCTCCAGATCGATGTCCTCTGTCCATCACACCTTATCATGAAAGGAACCAGAATTTCCAGAGCAGCCTGCAAGTAAGACTCACTGCCTCTCTCAAACTTGGTGCTCTTCTAGAATCATAGAATCATAGAATGGTTAGAGTTGGAAGGGACCTTAAAGATCATTGAGTTCCAACTCCCCTGTATGAGCAGGGACACCTCCCACTAGACCAGGGTGCTCAGAGCCCCATCCAACTTGGGCCTGAACGCCTCCAGGGATGGAGCCTCCACAACTTCTCTGGGCAACCTGTTCCAGTGTCTCACCACCCTCACACTAAAGAATTTCCTGCTGATCTCTAACCTCAATCTCTCCTCCTGCAGTTTCAAACCATCACCCCTTGTCCTGTCACTAGGTGCTCTTGTAAAAAAGCCCCTCCCCAGCCTTTCTGTAGGCCCCCTTCAGGTACTGGAAGGCTGCTATGAGGTCCCCCTGGAGCCTTCCCTTCTTCAGGCTGAACAACCCCAACTCCCTCAGCCTGTCTTCATCAAAGAGGTGCTCCAGCCCTTGGATCATCTGCATGGCCTCCTCTGGACACGCTCCAGCAGGTCCACGTCTTTCTTGTGATGGGGGCTCCAGAGCTGGACACAGTATTCCAGGGGAGGTCTCACCAGGGCAGAGTAGAGGGGCAGAATCACCTCTCCTGATCTGCTGGCCACATTTCTGATGCAGCCCAGGATGCTGTTGGCCCTCTGGGCTGCAGTTGCTCAGTGCTGGCTCATGTCCAGCTTTGGATCCACTCATACCCCCAGGTCCTTTTCCACAGGGCTGCTCTCCAGCATGTCTTCCCCCAGCCTGTAGTGATGTTTCTGGTTCCCCCAGCCCAGGTGCAGAACCCTGCACTTGGCCTTGTTGAACCTCATGAGGTTCACCTGGGCCCACTTCTGCAGCTTGTCCAGGTCCCTCTGGATGGCATCCTGTCCCTCTGGCATGTCAACTGCACCGCCCAGCTTGGTGTCATCAGCAAACTTGCTGAGGGTGCTCTCAATGCCACTGTCAATGTCATTGATGAAGATACTAAACAATACAGGTCCCAGTACGGACCCCTGAGGGACACCACTTATCACTGTTCTCCATCTGGACACCGAGCCATTGACCACTACCCTCTGGATGGGACCATCCAGCCAGTTCCTAATCCACTGAACACTCCACCCATGAATCCCATATCTCTCCAATTTAGAGAGAAGGATGCTGGGGGGGGGACTGTGTCAAAGGCCTTGCAGAAATCTTAACCCTGCTACAGCTTCAGAAGCCCATTCAGCAGCCACACATTTGCATCTGAGTCACGCTGGATGATCCTTGGACCAGCCCAGTTGTGCTGGAGGATGCCTGGACCATCCCACTCACGCTGGAGGATGCTCAGACCAGCCCCTCCATCCATGCACAGCTGCCCTAAGCAACCCATGAGATCTTAAACACAGGCAGAACCAGACTTCATGGATCTCCAACCTGAAAAGCTTCAGGATACGACACAAACATAACCACAGTGTGGGAAAGGACCATGAAAGGTTAAAGATTTCTCTCCCGTAGGCTCACAGCAATATTATCCCTTATGCCCCCAACTCACTGTGCTCCACAGAGCCTTCCAGTATCTGAAGAAGGCCTACAAGAAAGCTGGGGAGGGACTTTGGACAAGGGCAGGGAGTGAGAGGACAAGGGGGAATGGATTAAAACTGGAAGAGGGGAGATTTAGGTGAGACATTAGGAAGAAATTCTTTGCTGTGAGGGTGGTGAGACACTGGCCCAGGTTGCCCAGAGAAGCTGTGGCTGCCCCATCCCTGGAAGTGTTGAAGGGCAGGTTGGCTGGGGCTTGGAGCAACCTGGTCTAGTGGGAGGTGTCCCTGCCCATGCAGGGGGGTGGAACAAGATGATCTTGAAGGCCCTTTCCAAGCCAAACCATTCCATGATTCTATCTATCATTTAAAGCAAGGAATAAAGACCAACAAAATCCCCGTCACCGCTGCACGATCACATTCAAATCCAGTTCACAATGACACGTCAGGATTAAACCAGCTGTCTGCAAGTATTTCCCTTGTCAACACCAAACAACATAAATCCTCACCCAGGACTACCAGGCTTTGAGTTCCCACAGGCACATATGACTATACATGCCTAGGTAATCAAATCTCCAAAACAATGTAGTACTGCATGAGTGTGCCCAGAGGCACAAACAAAACCCCAAATCCACTACTCCCACCAGTTCTTCCAGCTTAGAGCAGCAGCCCTAAGAAGCTAAAGATCAAGACATAAATTGGTATTAATTCACTGGAGTCAATGGACTCTGTGAGTATTGGGTCCAGTTTTGGAGTCCCCAAGAGAAGAAGGACGTGTTGGGGGAGAAGGAAGAATAGTCCGTTCCCCACATTGCTCTTGGAGAAAGTCCAGAGGAGGCCATGGAGAATATGAGAGGGCTGGAGCAGCTCTGCTCTGGAGACAGGCTGAGGGAGCTGGGGGTGTTCAGCCTGGAGAAGAGAAGGCTCCAGGGAGACCTTAGAGCACCTTCCAGTGCCTGAAGGGGCTCCAGGAAAGCTGGGGAGGGACTTTGGACAAGGAGAGGACATGAGGTAATGGATTAAGAGCGGAAGAGGGGAGATTTAGGTTAGACATTAGGAGGAAATTCTTCTCTATGAGGGTGCTGAGACACTGGCCCAGGTTGCCCAGAGAAGCTGTGGAAGCCCCATCCCTGGAAGAGTTCAAGGCCAGGTTGGATGGGGCTTGGAGCAACCTGGTCTAGTGGGAGGTGTCCCTGCCCATGCAGGGGGGTTGGAACTAGATGATCTTTAAGGTCCCTTCCAACCTTCACCATTCCATGATTCTATGAGTCAGCCTGGTATTAGGACAGGATGAGATGACAACCAGACCAAGAGGACCTTGCTTATTCAATAGGTGTCAAAGAAGTTAAACCCTGGAGAAGAATGTCAGCTCCTAGCACCAAAAGATGCTTCGATTCCTTATCTCCCATTATTCCCCAGGGAAAACAACCTTATTTTGCAGACTCACTGGGGGCTGCACCAGCTGAACCTCATCTTTTCACCCTGTGACCTAAAGTCCAAACATACCAAGCATGGAAGAAACTGAGCAGAAAGCAGCTGCAGGCAGCGTTCCTCCCTGCCAAAGACAGCAGCGCTTCTCCACTCTTTCCACTGGTTTGCAGATTTGGTGCCAACGAGCTCACTCAAAAGAAACAGTAAGGTCATCACATGGTTGGCAGGATAATCAAGGCTCTTCCTCACATGATGCATGAACAAGAAGCCCAGTGAGCCCTTTGCTCAGCCCTGAAGAGGGTAACGTTACCACAGGAGAGGAGAAACATCTGTCCTTCTCCTCCTCCTTGACCCATTCAATGGGGTTTTTTAACTGAAGGCCTCATCCTGCCATTCCTCAGCATGAAGCCATCACAAGTCATTTAACCACAACCACCAAAACTGGGATGTAGAGATAGATCTGGAGGAGAACAGGCTGGAGAAAATGTACAAGTAGATGACCATTGCATATATACCTTGTGAGACCCCATCTGGAGAACTGTGTCCAATTCTGGAGCCCTCAACATAAGAAGGACATGGAGCTCCTGGAGAGAGTCCAGAGGAGGCCACAGAGATGATGAGAGGGCTGGAGCAGCTCTGCTCTGGAGACAGGCTGACTGAGTTGGGGGTGTTCAGCCTGGAGAAGAGAAGGCTCCAGGGAGACCTTAGAGCACCTTCCAGTGCCTGAAGGGGCTCCAGGAAAGCTGGGGAGGGGCTTTGGACAAGGGCAGGGAGGGAGAGGACAAGGGGGAATGGATCAAAACTGGAAGAGGGGAGATTCAGGTTAGACATTAGGAGAAAATTCTTCTCTATGAGGGTGGTGAGACACTGGCCCAGGTTGCCCAGAGAAGCTGTGGCTGCCCCATCCCTGGAAGTGTTGAAGGGCAGGTTGGATGGGGCATGGAGCAACCTGGTCTAGTGGGAAGTGTCCCTGCCCATGGCAGAGGATTTGATCTAGTTGACCTTTAAGGTATCTTCCAACCCCAGCCATTCTATGATTCTATGATTCCATAATAAACATACACGCAACCCACAGGGGAAACATGGGCAACAATTTCTTTTGGAGCTGTCAGGAGGACTGGTGCTCTTCAGAACCTCCTTTCCTAAATATATGGGCTCCTGTGTCCATGTGTTTGTGGCTATGTACCACCTCCCAACGAAGCCTCTACTGTAACCACCCTTGGCCAGCACTAATGATACCAGCAAGGCTTGCTGAAACCACAGGCACAATTCTCCACCACAAACCCCAAAGGTCCATAGCTTTGTGTATCCAGCTCAGGCTTTCCCACTTCTGGGGTGGGTTTGCTAAGGAAAGGCAAGGCAGGGAGCTGCTGGAGATGTCCTCATCACCTACCTGCCACACTGGAAGGACTTTCTCTATGTCATTCAAGTTGATGCCGTCTCCATCCTCGTATTTCCCTTTTCCAAGCCTGTGGCAGGAAGAAAACAAAACCAAAACTGAGTGAAACCTCACTGGAACCAACGTTAATTTCCTCTTATGGCACATGGAGAAGATCACTTCTTAGTCCAGAGGACCCCCATGAAAACAAAGAGGCTCTCTGAAGGGAGAACTGTGCCTCCAAAACACTCCCACGAGGGGGTAAAGCCATGAATACAAAATTCAATGTTTCTCCCTCTCCACTTGCACCATCTACCACAAAGTTCAAATGCTTTTGGGAAGAGGGAGCAGTGAAAAAACCCAAGGCAGTCCTGAGCCATAGCATTGGTTGAGCCAGTGCCCAGATGAAGTAAAACCAAAAGCACAGCCCACCTGACAAAACAACATAAATGAGGACTCAAAAAGGTCATGAGAAATGTCTCCTTTGAAGCATGGTTCATTTGATGGTCTCCACAGGAGCTCCAGTTCCCCTGCTGAGAAAGGTGTTGGTGAACAAGCACAAACACCTATCAGACAGCAAACAGCCATCAGCATAAACACAAACATACAATTTGAAACTCAAAGAACATGGAGCAAGAAGCCAAGCACTGACAGACCAAACATATAGCTGGCAGCTGAAGGACCTCCTTGCATCAAGAAAGGGAAAAAACATTTCAAAGATAATTACTAGTTGGATGCAGAGAGTTCATAATGATCCAGAAGAAGAAAAAACGGTCAATAAATACAATCCTTCTGCATTTATAAACCATCGAGGTGAACTGTTTTTATCATGCAAGGATAATGATGTGTTTTTGGTCAATTAGTGACAAGCTTTGTTAAATAATACATATTAGACAGAAACTTTGGTAGCAGCAGGTGCAGAGAATTAGTGCCTAGAAGTCAGAGAACCAGTGATCTCGGTGGAATTGCAGCAAATGGGGTAGAAGAATGCAAAAAAATGACGTGCCAAAGCTTGAAAACCTGCAAGCTGAATGGAAACACGTAATTTAATTAACACCTTCACTGATTTATGAGTAATCAGTGGTGTTTAACAATTGGCTTTCCCCCATAGATGAAATAGTGACTGATTTAGGAAGGGAAAAATATCATAGAATCATAGAATCATAGGGGTTGGAAGGGACTTCTGAAGGTCATCGAGTCCAGCCCCCCTGCTGCAGCAGGAACACCCAGGGCAGGTCACACAGGAACACGTCCAGGCAGGTCTGGAAAGTCTCCAGAGAAGGAGACTCCACAACCTCTCTGGGCAGCCTGTCCCAGGGCTCTGTCACCCTCACAGGAAAGAAGTTTCTCCTCATGTTGAGCTGGAACTTCCTGTGTTGTCACTTGGTGCCGTTTCCCCTCGTCCTGTCCCAGGCACCACTGAACAGAGACTGGCCCCTTCTTGACACCCACCCTGCAGATATTTAGAGACATTCATCAGGTCCCCTCTCAGCCTTCTCTTCTCCAGACTAAACAGCCCCAGGTCTCTCAGCCTTTCCTCATCAGACAGATGTTCCAGTCCCTTCATCATCCTTGTAGTCTCCGTTGGACTCTTTCCAGCAAACCCCTTTCCCTCTGGAACTGGGGAGCCCAGAACTGGACACACTACTCCAGATGTGGTCTGGTGTTTATATATATCACATATTTTTTATATATATATGAGAAAAAGTCAAGTCAAACATCTGAGGACAAATAATACCAGTGGCAGGTAGAGAATGGGCCAAGTGTGTTGTAGGAAAATGTAAACTGAAAAGGACAGGGGGAAGGTTGGATGCTGGACTGTGGCATAAAGGCAGGGGATGAGGAGGCAGGGATTTGGGGATGAGGAGGCAGGGATTTGGGGATGAGGAGGCAGGGATTTGGGGATGAGGAGGCAGGGATCTGGGGATGAAGGCAGCTTGTCTCAACAGGCAGCAAGGCTAAGCCTGGCAGCCACGTTTCAAGGAGGTGGTTGAGTAATTTCCTTGAGTTTGGGATAAAATAAAGTGACACAAAGGCTTGGGAGATACCTGGAATGAAGGGAAAATACTAGCTACAAAAGGTTGTTTCAACTGGAGGAGGAAGAGCTAAGGCTGGAAATGAAAGGCAGGCAAATTCAGGTCAGAAACGAGGTACAGTTCCCTGGATTTCCTTACCCACTTCACTTTGATGATTCATTGTATCACCAGACTCAGTATCTGCAAATCATAGAATCTCCAACGGGTTTGAATTGAAAGAGACCTTCAAGATCATCTAGTCCCAACCCCCCTGCCATGCGCAGGGACACCTCCCACCAGACCAGGTTGCTCCAAGCCCCAGCCAACCTGCCCTTCAACACTTCCAGGGATGGGGCAGCCACAGCTTCTCTGGGCAACCTGGGCCAGTGTCTCACCACCCTCACAGCAAAGAATTTCCTCCTCATGTCCAACCTAAATCTCCCCTCTTCCAGTTTGAAGCCATTCCCCCTCATCCCATCACTCCCTGCCCTTGTCCAAAGTCCCTCCCCAGCTTTCCTGGAGCCCTTTCAGCCACTGGAAGGTGCTCCAAGGTCTCCCTGGAGCCTTCTCTTCTCCAGGCTGAACAATCCCAACTCTCTCAGCCTGTCTTCATAGAAGTCACCTGTAACCTTCTCAACCCCATCTTTTACACCTGTTCCGATTTTTTTTCCTTCCTCCATGGGCAGAAAATGATTAAGGACTGGGAAAAAAAAATGAGAAAAAAATCTGATGGAATAAAACGTGATTATGGAGTTCTTCCTCTTTTTTTGCTTTAGCAGAGATCTGCAGTGAATTGCTTCAGGGATGAGTTGAAGCCTTGTCATAACTTGGGTAAGAGGACAAACGATCCTGCCTGCAGCCCTGTCACTTGTGGCAACTGTAACCAGGACCAGCACTAAGTCAGGACCTTTCCTCCAGTAGCCAGAGAAGTTTACATCTAGGTGGCGTGGATCCAACGTGGTTTAAAGACTGAACTCTACCAAGCAATGCAAAAAAAAGCCATGAGCAGGCCTGCTCCAGCTCAGAACCAGATGATAGGGAACCAAATAGACTGATCTTGGCATCTTCAAACCCCATATGTGGTCATCAAACCACAGAATCACTGAATGGTTTGGGTGGGGAGGGATCTTTCAAGGCCATCTAGTCCAGCCCCTGGCAGTGAGCAGGGACATCTGCAACTAGACCAGGTTGCTCAGAGCCCCGTCCAACCTGAGCTGGAATGTCTCCAGGGATGGGGCATCTCCCACCTCTCTGGGCAACCTGGGCCAGGGTCTCACCACCCTCAGCATAAAACATTTCTTCCTCATATCTAGTCTGAATCCCCTCTCTTTTGGTGTGAAGCTATTATCCCCTGACCTACCACCCCCCTGCCCTTGTCCAAAGTCCCTGCCCTTCTCCAAAGTCCCTCCCCAGCTTTCCTGGAGCCCCTTCAGGCACTGGAAGGTGCTCTAAGGTCTCCCTGGAGCCTTCTCTTCTCCAGGCTGAACACCCCGAACTCCCTCAGCCTGTCTCCAGAGCAGAGCTGCTCCAGCCCTCTCATCATCTCCACGGCCTCCTCTGGACCCTCTCCAACAGCTCCATGTCTTTCCTGTGCTGAGGACCCTAGAGCTGGATGCAATTGCTGGTCCAGCACCTCTTCCCCATGTCCTCCACATGAACCATGCCACCCAGCTAGCATTCCCTCTGCCAGGGAGAAGTAAGATACCTTGCTGGAGAGCAGGGTACCAGGCTGATGACACTCACCCTTCTCTGTCTATGTGAGGCAGCGGGTGTTTGGAGGTGTTTCGCAGCTTCCTGTGAAATTGGGTGAAATCTAGTTTTTCAGGCTGCAAGTCCCACGTCGCACCACTAGGAGAGAAAAAAAAACCACCAGGGAAAAACAGAGAAAGAAAGTCCACTGCTAATTAAACACCACTGAGCTGAAGAGCAGAGGGCACATCAGAGCCTGCAGATGAGGAAAACTGGTACTTCTGGAGGCACCGTTGCCTGTCACAGAGCACATGGATGTGGGCCTCCAACCTTCTAGCTTCTGCATCATATTTCTTCTCATTTCTTCTATGTTTTTGGAGATGCTGAGCTCCTGTTCCTTGCTCTAAAGCCACAATTTTGATGTATGATGCAGCACAATGCAGCCCACACCTTGCTAACTAGACTTCTCTGTATCAAGGGGGGTGTCACAACAGGTAGGTCTGGTCCATGCAATGGAGATGTTCTTTCTGGCCCTGTACAACCTGATGGCTCTGATAGCCTGGAGCAAGTCCCAGGTGAGAGCTCAGCCCCTGGAGAATCTTGCAGTGCTCCAGGCACAGAGAGAGATGCATAAAACTGGACAGAAAGCATACACCAACACTGTCCCCACGTTGAAGCAGGGGGTGAAGAGCTCTTCCAAGCAGCTGTGAAGCCAACACGTAACTGCACCTCCAGTTCATGGAAGAGTTAAATTCTGGATAAGTAGGTCAGAGCTGCCTTGAGTCCTGCCTGTGCAGCTCTTGGATGTTTACAAATTCTAGAATCCCAAACTGGTTTGGAAGGAAAATTAAAGATCATCTAGTTCCAACCCCCCTGCCATAGGGAGGGACACCTCCCACTAGACCAGGCTGCTCCAACCTGGCCTTCAACACCTCCAGGGATGGAGCAGCCACAGCTTCTCTAGGCAACCTGGGCCAGTGTCTCACCACCCTCATAGTGAAGAATTTCTTCCTAATGTCTAACCTCAATCTCCCCTTTTCCAGTTTAAAACCATAACCCTCTTGGTTTCAGATGGTTGGACTGCAAACCCACCCAGTGGCATCTCCTAAGCATGTAGGATGCTTTAATTAGCTCGATTGTACTTAGTGCCATGGGCTAATTGGGGATGAGGAAGAGGAGAAGCAGTGCCATGAGTACGAGCAGGGTACCATAGACTCATAGAATCCTAGGGGTTGGAAGGGACCTCGAAAGATCATCTAGTCCAACCCCCCTGCCAGAGCAGGGTCACCTAGAGCACATCACACAGGAACTTGGCCAGATGGGTTTGGAATGTCTCCAGTGAAGGAGACTCCACAACCTCCCTGGGCAGCCTGTTCCAGTGCTCTGTCACTCTCACAGTAAAAAAATTTTTTCTGATATTCACCTTGAACCTCCTATGCTCCAATTTGCACCCATTACTCCTTGTCCTATCACTGGTCATCACTGAGAAGAGCCTAACTCCATCTCCCTGACACTCACCCCTTACATATTTGTAAACATTGATGAGGTCACCCCTCAGTCTCCTCTTCTCCAAGCTAAAGAGACCCAGCTCCCTCAGCCTTTCCTCATAAGGGAGATGTTCCATTTCCTTAATCATCTTTGTGGCTCTGCACTGGACTCCTTCCAGCAGTTCCCTGTCCTTCTTGAACTGAGGGGCCCAGAACTGGACACAATACTCCAGATGCAGCCTCACCAAGGCAGAATAGAGGGGGAGGAGAACCTCTCTTGACCGAATTGGGTACTCATTGGTCCCTGGGTACCAGCACGTGGGCAAAAGCTACGAGAGGGCAGAGTCCATCTCTCTCTGCAAGTGTTTTAGAACCATCTTACCTGAAGGAGTCAAAGGTGTTGGCAGCCCAGATGTCCGTGCCCAACATGTCAAGGGAGGTCTCCTTGTTGCCATTCTAGGAGGGAGGGAAAGGTGGTTACTTGCCAGAAGGCATGTGGTGCTATCTGGACCATGGAGGTGTCCCAGCTCTGGGTGTGGACTTCTCCACTTCCCTGTGAATCCAAGCTCACTGTAACACAGAGTCCCCTTGCTCACTGCAAAAGTGCACCGTGAAGGCAAGGAGTGACAGTTTCAGCCTTGGGGACACAAAGCTGTGGACAACATGGAGAAGACAATGCGTAGGCTCAGCTTGGACTCCAGTCCTGTCTTACTCTCCCACCGTTCACAACCTCCAACACCCACCAAGGTCCAATGGGCAGGTTGACATCCCAGCCATGAAGACACCCAGCTTCAGAGTCACAGACCCGTTGAGGTGGGAAGGGACCTCTGAAGCTCAGCTGGTCCAACCCTCTGGCTCAAGCAGGGCCACCTACAACCAGGTGCTCAAGAACACATCCAGGTGGCTTCTGAATGTACGTACATTTTCCACAATTCTGAACTTTCCTGTGAATATCTCCAAGGATGGAGATACTCTTCACCAGCAGCTACCAGAGCCTGCTGTCACTAATCAGGATGGTGAAAGCTGTCCTGCTTCCTCAAGGAGTCATGGTGGCATGACTTGCTCTAGCAACAGGCAGGGGACATCAGAACCCTGCACTGTTCCACCTCTGCCATGCACACCAGCAAGTGAGTTCACAAGGTTATTTTGGCCCATGTGTCACCAACACCAAAGTGACGGTTCCTTCACTCAAGAAGCAAAAACATCATGGTCAAATCAGGTGGGAACTACAAGAAACATCCAGGAAACTGCAAAGCACCTTGAATGTTGCCTTGCAGCTGCTTTGGGCAAAACCAGCCACCCAAAGCCAGAGTATCTCAAGCCAAGACCTCACACTTGTCCTTCATGGCCCCTTTTCCAGTCACCAGCCTCCACATGTCCACCCCACAGAAAGAGAGCTGCCCTCTCCACCCTTTAAAGGTGAAGAAATAAAGCAGGTTGGATTTTGCCCAGACCGTTCAAGAAACCAGACTTGACTCAGACTCACATGGGATGGACACGGAAATGCATTATTAGAGAGTCCCAAAATACCAATTTCTCCCCAACATTTCTTACACATATTCAGATTATTTAAGTATTTCAGCCCAAATGGTCCCACTCTGGTGAAACAAGTGCTGGAGAAGGTGGCTTCCACATATTCCCCATCATATAACTCCTACCATTTCCAAATATCATTCATAATAACAAGTGAGGAATGAAAAACTCATAAAAATGTGACTTTTCCTTTGTGAAGCCCCAGACCTCAGTCTGCCCATGCACTGAGAAGTCTTTTCCCAACATGCTTCCTTGGTGCACGCCATGGATGGTGGGACTTCACATCCATTCCCAGTACACAGACCAACTGAAACACCAGATCCTCCAAAAACGGCCCCATCTTGCCCTTTTCTGTCTCCTCCAAGGGCTCCATGAATTACAACTTTAACCTCTGGGGCTCCTCAGGTCAAACATGTCTGCCCAGAAACCGACCACTTGAGATATCTAAAAGTCTCACAGTCAGTTATGGAAGCAGAACTTCTTATTTTAGGTGCACGGAAGCAAAATTTTCTCCTGCCAAGGAGAGAAATGAGTTTTCTAAATACTTCAAAGCATCCTCATGCAGTATAATGACAATACATATCCAGGTCTTCATAGTTGTCAGCCAAAGAAGAGACACCTCTTCTTGCAGACCCATTTCTCTTTCCATTTTTTATGGACATGGGATATTTTAAGGACCTATCAATAAACCACCTACCATAGGAATTTCCAAGAGTGGAGTATTTGGGCTCAGGGGGGAAGAATGGGAACAGTTGCAAGGAAAGGGAGAAAAATCAGCAGCAAAGGTATTAAACAGCAAAAAATGAAGACAAAGTGGGTTCCTAATGCAACAGGTTGTGTCCTAACATTGTTGTCCAAATTCAGCTCGGTGCAGGGCTTCTGAAGAACCTCTTCTTGAGCCCTGAAATAAAGCCTTTAGGAATTATCATCCCCTGCTCAGCTTGAATCTGTTTGGATGTGGTGGGAGCCTTGGCACCAACACCTCCTAAACTGCAGTGTCAGCAGAGGCAGCACAAGTTGTCCCACCAAGTTCCTCCTCGTGTCCTTGGAGCAATCAGCTCATTGGTGCTCCATGGATGAGCAGAGGCAGGTCAGCCCTGGCACTAATCCTGACCATTGGGGGAAATTGCAGTGGTGGTTCAGGTGATGCAGGAGGTCAGACTGGTACAAGCTTTCAGGTGGTGGTTGGATGCTCCCACCCAAACTGCAGCTCCTGGTCATAGAATCACAGACTGGTTTGGGTTGGAAAGGACTTCAAAGATCAACTAGATCCAACCCCCCTGCATGGGCAGGGACACCTCCCACTACATCAGGTTTCTCCAAGCCCCATCCAACCTGCCCTTCAACACTTCCAGGGATGGGGCAGCCACAGCTTCTCTGGGTGACCTGGGCCAGTGTCTCACCACCCTCACAGCAAAGAATTTCTTCCTAATGTTCTCCCTCATCCCATCACTTCCTGCCCTTGTCCAAAGCCCCTCCCCAGCTTTCCTGGAGCCCCTTCAGGCACTGGAAGGTGCTCTAAGGTCTCCCTGGAGCCTTCTCTTCTCCAGGCTGAACACCCCCAACTCTCTCAGCCTGTCTCCAGAGCAGAGCTGCTCCAGCCCTCTCATCATCTTTGTGGCCTCCTCTGGACTCGCTCCATGTCCTCCTTCTGTTGGGAGCTCCAGAACTGGACACAGTACTCCAGGTGGGGACCCTATTAAGTCTTGCTACCGTGCTGTGGGCATTTTATCAAGCACCCTGCGGCGCAGGTTCGCTTGGGCAGCAAGTGCATCCCTGGCATGATGAGTTAAGACAGAAACTGGTTATAAAGACCCAAAGGACATGTTGAAATGACCATAGTGACTCATGACTTAATGACAAGTTGCATTATCGCTTGGCCCTGGCGTCGTCTTCATGGTGTCTGGCTAGTGCTTGGAGTGTCTCTGAGAGGTCACGGGGACATCGTCTAGGAGAACGTTTAGGAGATGGTTGGGGTTGTTCAGCCTGGAGAAGGCTCCACGGAGACGTTAGAGCACCTTCCAGTCCCTCAAAGGGCTCCAGGAAAGGTGGGGAGGGACTTTGGACAAGGGCAGGGAGTGAGAGGACAAGGGGGAATGGATCAAAACTGGAGGAGGGGAGATTGAGGTGAGACATTAGGAAGAAATTCTTTGCTGTGAGGGTGGTGAGACACTGGCCCAGGTTTCCCAGAGAAGCTGTGGCTGCCCCATCCCTGGAAGTGTTCAAGGCCAGGTTGGATGGGGCTTGGAACAACCTGGTCTAATGGGAGAAGTCCCTGCCCATGCAGGGGGGTTGGGTCTAGATGATCTTGAAGGTCCCTTCCAACCCAAACCCGTCCGGGATTCCATGATTCTATACTAAGACTTTAAAAAAGCCAATTTTCAAGTTCGGGGACAAAAGAGACATATTGCATGTATTTAAAAAAACAAACAAGTGACTTGCTGTCTGTTGCCCCAGGACTACAATTATAACCATCAGCAGTTTTAACTGGAAGCTCCTGATGACCCAGCCCACAGGATTAGATGAGCAGTTTCTCTGCAAAGGGGTTAGCATTGCCAAAAAATTAATTAAGCCACCAGGAATGATGGTTGAGAGACAGACTGATGAGAACGACATTAATACCCTGAGGAGGTAAAGCTGGTCCTACCCCCAGTATGGTTTAAATGCACGTCCACAACCTCTGTCCTCCAGCCCCTGCACATCATTGCCGGCCGCCGCCGCTCAACCCCTGGAGCTGCCCACACAAACACGGGGATGGACCACGCCACCGGCCGCGTGGACTCTGGCTGTTTATCCATGCGTGCAGCTTCAGCAAATTCCCCACAAAGTTGGCATCTGCAGGCATGCAGCAGCTTTTCAAAGCCCAGCTCAGTGTCCCACCGGTTCCTCTCGTTGCTCCTCGTTCCCGTCCTCCAGCAAACAACCACAACCACAAAGTCACGCTCCTCGTCGCACGATTGCCGCAGCGTTGGCTCATCCCTGGGCTTGGCACTGGTGTAGAACAATGCCAAGCAGTCGGCTGAGTCCCTGGTGGAAATCCAGGGATTATCCCGTGTCCTTCTTGAGCACTTTTCAGTTCTAGCTTGGAGAAGATTCCCCCAACCTTTCCTCCTTCTCAGCTGCCTACAACTCCTGGCAGCACTTTGGTAGAAAACAAACAAGAGAGAGAGAGAGACTGAACTGTCTGAAAAGGTTCGGATTAAAGGTTTTCTTGTTGAAAACTACAAGATTTCAGAAGAAAAATAAAGAGGTTTTGAGGGGCCCTGAGGAACCTGGTCTAGTGAGAGGCGTCCCTGACCATGAAGGGGGGTTGGGACTAGATGATCTTTAAGGTCCCTTCCAACTCAAAACATTCTGGGATTCTATGAAGACATTATTAACCCTGCTCAAAGAAAAGAGAGAGATGCTGAGTCTCACTCCTCCCAGAAAGGATCATCACTTGCCAGCGACGACACAGTTCTGAAGGTCCTCTCCCAGCACAGCATGGCTCAGGAGGGCAGAATATTTCCTCAGGCTCTTCAGGATGGATGAGATGGATAAATGGACCAGGACTTCTGGCCCTGGTCCCATTCTGGGACCCCCAACACAAGAGGGACATGGAATTCCTGGAGAGAGTCCAGAGGAGGCCACAGAGATGATAAGAGGGCTGGAGCAGCTCTGCTCTGGAGACAGGCTGAGAGAGTTGGGGGTGTTCAGCTTGGAGAAGAGAAGGCTCCAGGGAGACCTTAGAGCACCTTCCAGTGGCTGAAGGGGCTCCAGGAAAGCTGGGGAGGGACTTTGGACAAGGGCTTGTAGCCAGAGGACGAGGGGGAATGGATTAAAATTTGAAGAGGGAGATTTAGGTGAGACATTAGGAGGAAATTCTTTGCTGTGAGGGTGGTGAGACACTGGCCCAGGCTGCCCAGAGAAGCTGTGGCTGCCCCATCCCTGGAGGTGTTGAAGGGCAGGTTGGATTGGGCTTGGAGCAACCTGGTCTAGTGGGAGGTGTCCCTGCCCATGCAGAGAGGTTGGAACTGGATGATCTTTAATGTCTATTCCAACTCAAACCAGTCTGGGATTCTATGACTTTGGTCACTGGCCCCAAATCTCCCAGAGTGTGTCCTTCCTTCACTTCTGGCACAACCAATGCTCATATGTGCAGAAGTAGAGCAACTCCAAGAGGAGAGAGGAACACACAGACTGATTAAAACACACAGAAGAGGTCCCTGCCTTGAGTCCAAGGAATGGACCTAAAACCAAATCAAAAGCAAATTGTTAATGTCTTTTGCAGAGCAGGAAGACCCTCCCATGGAAACTCCCATGGAAAGCAGCTGGACTGAAGGTCATAATTTCAGACTATGTGGTGACCTCTCACATATCAACTTCTACCGAAGACTTGCCAAAAAAAAAAAAAAAAAAGAGACACACATCTCTTCATTTCTCCAAATGAAATTTCTCCAAGACTTCAAATAAAGAACCTAATTTTCTTCACGCAAAACCAGCTGACTGGGGACTTCTTTGCCAATATTAAGGCACTTGGCACATCTCACCAGACTTCTTGAGGCTGAAGAACAACTACAGCCCTCAGCAGCCAAGTCCCACATGACGTGTCAGTTCAGTAGGCCTCTGAGGTGTCCTTCATAATTGACATGCACCCACACCCGACAGGTAGACACACACACACAAAAGATGGTGTTAGGAAGGTGCCTCTGATAAGGAGCAAGCAAAGGACACGACTTTGGCGTGTTGCTACCAGGTGTACCTTGGATGATTGCCTGAACTGGCTGCTTCTCCCACGGCTGCCAGACCTGGATCCAGACCCACGCCTGGAACCCGATCCTGGCCGGGATCCTGCACTCCCACTGCTGCTGTGATCCCACTCTTCCTGGAAACAACAAACATCTCGCTTTAGTCAAGGGCAAGGCCATCCTGCACCCATAAAAACCATCGACCTGGTGAGCCAGAGAGCTCCAGCTCCCAGACCACACGTGGAAGAAAGAATTTCTTTACTGAAAGAGTGGTTGGACAGTGGAACAGGCTGCCCAGGGAGGTGGTGGAGTCACCATCCCTGGAAGGGTTTAACAGAAATATAGATGTGCTGTTTAGGGACATGATTTAAGCATTGAACGGGTAGATTAGGTTATGGTGGGTGGATTTAGGTTATGGTTGGACTTGATGATCTTCAAGGTCCTTTCCAACCAGGCTGATTCTGTGATTCTGTGTGATTCTGTGAAGCACCTACAAAACCACAGCCATGCTCAGCTCCCTGATTTTGAGGCTCTCCTGGAATCCTTTAACATGTTCTATTTACACATTGCAAAGGGATGACATTGTGGGAGGCTTTGGTGAAGAGAAGATGTCTCTAATCTATGCATGGGGCAAATAACACTTACCTCCTCTACCTTAATGAGGATTAATTATGCACACTCAGCAACCTCACATCTTCTAAATTTCCTCAAGGGCATTTGGACCATGCCCTTAACAACATACTTTAACTTTTGGTCAGTGCTGAACTGGTCAGGCAGATGGATTAGATGATCATTGTAGGTCCCTTCCAACTGAAATCTATCCTATCCTATCCTATTCCCTGGAAGTGTTGAAGGGCAGGTTGGACGGGGCTTGGAGCAACCTGGTCGAGTGGGAGGTGTCCCTGCCCATGGCAGGAGGGTTGGAACTAGATGATCTTTAAGGTCCCTTCCCACCCAAACCATTTTATGATTCTGTTCTGTTCCATTTCATCTCCTTAATTCCTCTCCCAAGCCCAAATCAACTTCTCCATCAGTTTTCCCCTCTGCTTAGCCCAGTGGTGGAGTCCAGCTTCTCCCACACCTAAAAACCCTTGGAGTTCACCAGAAGATACATGACACAAATGACAATTTTAGCCCATTATGGAGCTGTGCCCAATGTTCTCCTTTATTCTCCTGACACTTGTGCAGTCAGCAACCTGCAGGTTCCTTGTTCAGCCACTCCAGGCAAGATGAATCATCTGAAAACCAGAAGAACTCACCCATCCAGTTCTATCTACCCAAACATCTCACGAGGTGCTTGGGAAGAAAGGTGGATGTTGTCAGGGTAATTGCTCCAAAAGCTTTGCTCAGAGGCTTGGGAAAAACCTTTGAAGTAATTGAAAATGATTAAAAAACCACAACATCACAGAGTGTAGAACATTCAACTCTTTCAAGTACTCTGAACATCTGGGAAGAGCTGACACTGAAAGAGGGTTTCTCATGTCTCAGACATCCTCATGGGGCTACCTGAGCCCCTGCATGATACTGCCACGGGCTAAGGCAAGGGCAGAGCCACCTTGGCCTTCAAGAAACAAAAAGACTCACCAGTAGAGCAAGGTGTGGACTCCTCTTTGCATATGACAGCCAAGTCCAGGTCACTAATTTGGGGGCACAGCTCAGGTCCCAACTCTACCACCACCACCTGGCTTGGATGGGGCAGGGAGACAGCAGCACAGCAGAACCTAAGCTACCTGAGGTGATGCTACTCAGGGGTCAAGCACATACCTTTGGGCTTGTGAAACATGTATGTACCCAACATGAAGGACTGGAAGCAAAATGCATCAGTATTGGCTTCTGCTGCAGGTTCTCCATCCTCAAACCTAGCAAGTCTCAAGCAAGCTCAAACATCCTGTGGTCACTATAGCCTAAAATCAGCATTGACTTCAAAAGTGGGGGTCAACTGGTTTTCAAGTTGTATATAGATGAAATTGGAGAGGTTGTGGTTATTCCCACGAGATGTCACACCAAGAGCAGAAAGACCCTTCCTCCCTCCTCGCCACACTGTGACCAGAATCTCCTGAAGAACACCAAGTGTCAGCTGTTAAACTGGCATGGAAGGAAAGATCCTTTGATCAATCCCACTTTTGAGGCACAAGGAGATGGTTGCTTCAGGAAGCCTTGAGGAAGAGTGAGTCTTGCAGCCATCTTGAGGAGTGTAAATTATCTTCTTTGATGTGGGAATCACAGAATGTCAGAGGACATTCTCTAGTCTCTAGTCCAACCCCCCTGCTGCAGCAGGATGCCCTAGGGCAGGTCACACAGGAACACATCCAGGTGGGTTTGGAATGTCTCCAGAGAAGGAGACTCCACAACCTCTCTGGGCAGCCTGTTCCAGGGCTCTGTCACCCTCACAGTGAAAAAGGTTTTCCTCATGTTTGAAGGGAACCTCCTATGCTCCAGTTTGCACCCGTTAGCCCTTGTCCTATCATTGGAAATCACTGAGAAGAGCCTGGCTCCATCCTCCTGACACTGGCCCTTTGCATATTTGTAAACATTGATGAGGTCACCCCTCAGTCTCCTCTTCTCCAAGCTAAAGAGACCCAGCTCCCTCAGCCTTTCCTCATAAGGGAGATGTTCCACTCCCTTCATCATCTTGGTGGCTCTGTGCTGGACTCCTTCCAGCAGTTCCCTGTCCTTCTTGAACTGAGGGGCCCAGAACTGGACACAATATTCCAGGTGCAGCCTCACCAAGGCAGAATAGAGGGGGAGGAGAACCTCTCTTGACCTACTAACCACACCCTTTCTAATACATAGAATCATAGAATCATAGGGCTTGAAAGGGACCTCTGAAGATCATCGAGTCCAACTCCCCTGCTGCAGCAGGAACACCCAGGGCAGGTCACACAGGAACACGTCCAGATGGGTCTGGAAAGTCTCCAGAGAAGGAGACTCCACAACCTCTCTGGGCAGCCTGTCCCAGGGCTCTGTCACCCTCACAGCAAAGAAGTTTCTCCTCATGTTGAGCTGGAACTTCCTGTGTTGTCACTTGGTGCCGTTTCCCCTCGTCCTATCCCAGGCACCACTGAACAGAGATTGGCCCATTCTTGACACCCACCCTGCAGATATTTAGAGACATTCATCAGGTCCCCTCTCAGGCTTCTCTTCTCCAGACTAAACAACCCCAGCTCTCTCAGCCTCTCCTCATCAGACAGATGTTCCAGTCCCTTCATCATCCTTGTAGCCTCCGTTGGACTCTTTCCAGCAAATCCCTGTCCCTCTGGAACTGGGGAGCCCAGAACTGGTCACAATACTCCAGATGTGGACATCCCAGGATGCCAATGGAAAGACGCACACTGCTGAAAAGGGAGTTGGGAGAAACAAACTTTCATCACCCAGTTGTTTGACCATTTAATTACCATGATGCACATCTTGATCATCTAGACGTGAAAAACTTCCTGTGCCCAATGCTACAACGGGACCAAGTCAGCGGAAACACCCTCTGCTTTCAAAAAGACATTGAAAATAACCATCACCACCAGCTTCTGGTCGTGGTTGCCTTCAGGCAACCTCAGGCTATGCAAATTCCAGAAACGTGGCTGGACACAATAAAACCCTTGTGAGGAACAGGGAGCTTGGTACCACCATACACCAATGTCCAAACTCACCAGGACAGGCCAGTAGATATGGCACGAACCAGTTAGATAGGACAGGTACTCTTTCACCAAAGCAGTTTGTCTACTGGCTGTAACTCATGGCCTGAGGTCTTTCCTCTGTTCACCTTCCTTATCAGGTCCTACTAATATTTATATTTTAAAATAAAATAAAAATAAAATAAAAATTGTTGAAATTTCTGTTGAAGCTGAAACAGCCCAACTGAGTATGGCCTAAAGACACCCATGTTCAACCTCACCAGCACAGCCAAGCCCAGTATTTTGTCTACATGTCATAGATATCATAGAATGGGTTGAGTTCAAAGGGACCTTCAAGATCACCCAGTTCCAACCCCCCTGCATGGGCAGGGACACCTCCTGCTAGACCAGGTTGCTCCAAGCCCCATCCAACCTGCCCTTCAACACTGCCAGGGATGGGGCAGCCACAGCTTCTCTGGGCAACCTGGGCCAGTGTCTCACCACCCTCACAGCAAAGAATTTCTTCCTCATGTCTAACCTAAATCTCCCCTCTTCCAGTTTGAAGCCATTCCCCCTTCATAGAATCATAGAATCCTAGGGGTTGGAAGGGACCTCAAAAGATCATCTAGTCCAACCCCCCTGCCAGAGCAGGGTCACCTAGAGCACATCACACAGGAACTTGTCCAGGTGGGTTTGGAATGTCTCCAGTGAAGGAGACTCCACAACCTCCCTGGGCAGCCTGTTCCAGTGCTCTGTCACTCTCACAGTAAAGAAGTTTTTTCTGATATTCACCTTGAACCTCCTATGCTCCAATTTACACCCATTACCCCTTGTCCTATCACTGGTCATCACTGAGAAGAGCCTAACTCCATCTCCCTGACACTCACCCCTTACATATTTGTAAACATTGATGAGGTCACCCCTCAGCCTCCTTTTTTCCAAGCTAAAGAGACCCAGCTCCCTCAGCCTTTCCTCACAAGGGAGATGTTCCACTCCCTTCATCATCTTTGTGGCTCTGCGCTGGACTCTTTCAAGCAGAAAGAGTTGTCCTCTCACTCCCTGCCCTTGTCCAAAGTCCCTCCCCAGCTTTCCTGTAGCCCTTTGAGGGACTGGAAGGTGCTCTAAGGTCTCCCTGGAGCCTTCTCTTCTCCAGGCTGAACACCCCCAACTCTCTCAGCCTGTCTCCAGAGCAGAGCTGCTCCAGCACTCTCAGCATCTCCGTGGCCTCCTCTGGACTCTCTCCAACAGCTCCATGTCCCTCTTGTGTTGGGGACCCCAGAACTGGCCCCAGCCCTGCAGGGGGGTCTCACCAGAGCAGAGCAGAGGGGGACAATCCCCTCCCTGGCCCTGCTGGCCACGCTGCTGGGGATGCAGCCCAGGACACGGGTGGTTTCTGGGCTCTAGCACACCGTGCCGGCTCCTGGTGAGCTTCTCAGCCACCACCACCCTCAAGTCCTTCTCCTCAGAGCTGTTTTTGATCCATTCTCCACCCAGCTTGTATTCTGCTTGGGACTGTCCTGCCCCAGGTGCAGAACCTTGCACTTGGCCTTGGTGAAGTTCATGCAGTTCGCAGGAGCCCGCTAAAGCCACACATGGGCTGTCCCACCAGCACCTGGAAATGAATTACATCTCTGGTTGGGAGATCCTACCAGCTTCTTCACAAGCAGTGCCCACCCACTCTCCAGAGCTGATCTGGTTAGTCAAGGATTTGGGGCATCACACGCTGCCTGCTGATGTCAGTGGATTTAAGCTGACAGGCAGATGACTTCACTGCTGACTTGAGAAGTTTAAATGGCAGTGGTGCTGGTCACAGGAGCCTCAGACTAACTCTGGACCTAGTGACCCTCTAGTGTGAGGGTGGTGAGACAGAGGAACAGATTGCCCAGGGAAGCTGTGGCTGCCCCATCCCTGGCAGTGTTGAAGGCCAGGTTGGATGGGGCTTGGAGCAACCTGGTCCAGTGGGAGGTGTCCCTGCCCAAGGCAGAGCGGTTGGAACTAGATGATCTTTAAGGTCCCTTCCAACCCAAACCATTCTATGATTCTGTGATAGGCAATGTGATCATCAACTGGAGATGCCTCTGAGGTCCCCAACCACGCAACAAGTCCCTGCTGCAGCTGGTGGGACATGAAGAGACATGCAAATAAGAAGCAAAATAACCAGAGGTCCCATTTGCTGCCAATAACTCAGGCTTTTGCTTGGTGCCGATGGGTGTCAGCCACCACAGGGGAAGGGATGGACTTGGCCAGGAAGGAGAGGAGAGGCCCAGGCCCTCCCCCACGCCTGGAGAAATGGGGCAAACCAGCACATTGCTTTGGTTTTTGTTGATGTCCATTCCATAAGGGGAACCTGGGATGGAGCTGCTGCCAGGCCTTTCATGTACCAAGAGCTCCATGGCTCCCTAAATACGTATCGTACCAGAAGTTTTTCACTTTGTGAATTGCTCTCAGAAATACATCAAAGAGCTTCCTACTTGCAACGGCCTCACACGGGGAATGCAAATCAAGTATTATATAAAAATCTTCCCACTGGGTCTTCTCAGAAAAAGAAAGAAGTCATCCAAATATAAAAAAAAAAAAAAGGGTGTAAAATTATTCCATTATCCATTTTCTCATTTCCAGAGGTGACACGGTGCTCAGACAGGATCTCGTGTACGTTGACGGGGTGGGCTTCACCCCAGAGGTTCACATGGTGCTAAGAGACCTTCTGGGGGGTATCAAGCAAATGCTGTGGGGCTTAGTGGAGCAGAGCAGTGCCACGCAGCCAACAAAAGCATTCTCAGTAGGACACCAGGAGAATTCCAGATGAGCTGGATAGAATGATGAAACTGGGATTTTCTCAGCACACCAGGAGTTCATAAAATGCATCTCATAGAATCACAAACTGGTTTGGGTTGGAAAGGACCTTCAAGATCATCTAGTCCCAACCCCTCTGCATGGGCAGGGACACCTCCCACTAGACCACGTTGCTCCAAGCCCCATTCAACCTGCCCTTCAACACTTCCAGGGATGGGGCAGCCACAGCTTCTCTGGGCAACCTGGGCCAGTGTCTCACCACCCTCACAGTGAAGAATTTCCTCCTAATGTCTCACCTAGAACTCCCCTCTTCCAGTTTCAATCCATTCTCCCTTGTCCTCTCCCTCCCTGCCCTTGTCCAAAGTCCCTCCCCAGCTTTCCTGGAGCCCCTTCAGGCACTGGAAGGTGCTCTAAGGTCTCCCTGGAGCCTTCTCTTCTCCAGGCTGAACACCCCCAACTCTCTCAGCTTTCACTCATGTATCAGTAAGGGCAAGAGAAATTCTTGCCTGGACAGAAGAACAATGGTTTGGAGCTCCTCTTTGGTGCCAAGGAAAATTGGTTACCTGCTGTTAAAGAAGCTCAGCCTGGAGAGAGAGAATGATTAGCTCTGCTGCAGGTGGGGAGAGAGCCCAGATGCAGGGAAACCAGCTTGGGTTGGTGAATGTTTAGAAAATAAACTCCATGCTGGAGGAGATCAAATAGGGACCTTAAAGATCACCTAGTTCCAACCCCCCCTGCATGGGCAGGGACACCTCCCCCCTAGACCAGGTTGCTCCAAGCCCCAGCCAAGCTTTTAGTTTGCTCCTTTGGATTTGCAAGCTGAATTCTGCTGCTTTCCCAAGGAAAGGGGAACATTAATGCACTGCAGGTCCCCCAGATGAAAGGGCAGCACCTCTCTGTGCCCTCTGAATTCAGCAGCATTTGCTGCAGATGCAGTTGGGTTGTAGCTCATGGGCTCCTGACCTGGGTCCCTGGAGGAGATGGGCTAATTCACATTAGCTAGAAGAAAACCCCAACCAAAACAGGTGCTTCATCCCCCACAACCTTGCTGCAGTGGCTTGAAGGTGGTTGAAGGTCACCAGGGGAGGGGGAATGGATTAAAACTGCCCCCAAGCCTCATCCCAGCAGCTTTCCAACACGGCTCTGCTGAAGAAGTAGCTGTGCCCAAACCAGGAGCTGCACTGTGTGCAAGGGTCTTCCTGGAAGGGTCTTCCAGGCTTCTTCTCACAGATCTCACATGTGGGACTTAAGTCTGGAGGACACCAAGCAGGGCAAGGGCACCAAAAAACGCCAGTCTAAAGCCCCATCTCCAGTAGGGACATCCATCAGCCACAGCAACTACAAATGTTCACCCTTCCCTGCAGCCAGCTCCATGGTGTACCTCCTTGGTCAAACACTTCACAGGTCTCAGGGTGGCACAGCAGCTCCTCAGCCAGGTGGCAGTGGTCAAACCCACACCTCCACCCTTGTCAACCCTCTCCCATGCTGGTGCTTGCACAGAGGAGGCACAGCCACCTCCAGCAATGCCAGCAGCACTTGGTAAATACTCATCACTGATGTTCACACCATGTACGACCACCAAAACCAACTCACACCTGGTTTCTGTCACTGCCAACCCAATGAAGGCTCTCAGCATGTGCAATTTTGCTTCTTCTCCAAGTCCACCTTCTTAACTATTTAATCCTCTCCTCTGCAACACCACTCTTGGGCTGCACCTACTCCCTCAGCAGGCACATAACCAAGAAGCACAGCTACACAAAGCTCCCTCATCTCACCTACATCTTGAACTTCCAAGTTCTGACACTCCAAACAGGTCCCTCGCACAAGTGGCAATAAGGAACTCTTCAGGAACAAACAGGACACTCCATATTTCCTCCACTTGATCACAAAGCAATAAGCCCCTGGCCAAAGCATCCATCCACATGTTGGGATGCTGCCCATCTCCCATAGTTTTGGTGGGAGCGAGCTTTTGGATGCCAAGTAGAGGGACACATCTCCCCTTCCACAGGAGAGGGAAAGCTGGCAGCACGGGCAGAATCAGAGCTGCCAGGTGAGGCAGTACAAGAAGAAAAGCAGAAGTTGGGTGAGGAGCAGCTAAACACAAGCCCTACCTGGTTGTGTTCGTGAGACGACGAGCCCTTCCCTCGGGATGGGGAACAGTTGCCATCAAGCTGCTCGCTACAATCCGCCGTCCACTGTAAATAGGGAGGGGAAAAAAAAAAAAAAGGGATTGTGTCAAATAATAGCAGGGCTGGGAAAAACTGCTGTGTCAGTCCACAGAGCACAGCAAACACCATCTGGCCAGAGGCATCACCGTGCGGCCTCCCCCTTTTGGAGGATGATCCCAAAAGCTCTGGCTCGGAAACGCTCCACCTGCTGCTGGTGAGCAGAGGGAATCATAGAATTGTCATGGCTGGAGAGGACCTCTAAGATCACAGAGTCCAACTGTCAACACAGAAGCAAACAAAGAAACCAACGAACCCAACAACAAAAAAACCCAAACAAATAAAAAAACCACACCACACAACCTTGGCCACTAGAGCACGTCCTGAAGTACCAAATCTAAAGGGCTTTTGAACACGTCCAGGGATGGGGACTCCACCACTGGCCTGGGCAGCTTGGGCCAGGGCCTCACAACCCTTGCCATCAAGAAATGGGTCCCAAGATCCAATCTCAACCTCCCCTGACACAACTTGAGCCCATTTCCTCTTGTCCCATCACTTGTTCCTTGGGAGCAGAGACTGACCCCCCCTGGCTCCAACCTCCTCTCAGGCAGTTGCAGAGCCAAAAGGTCTCCCCTCAGCCTCCTTTGCTCCAGGCTCAACACCCCCAGCTCCCTCAGCTGCTCCTCCTCAGACTTGTGCTCCAGCCCCTTCCCCAGCTCCCTTGCCCTTCTCTGGACATGCTCCAGCCCCTCCATGTCCTTCTTGTCCTGAGGGGCCCAGAACTGACCCCAAGATTCCAGGTGCCCCCTCACCAGTGCCCAGCACAGGGGGACAATCCCTGCCCTGCTCCTGCTGGCCACACTAGTGCTGACACAAGCCAGGATGCTGGTGGCCTTCTTGGCCACCTGGGCACACACTGGCTCATACTCTGCTGCTGTCAACCAACACCCCCAGGTCCTATTCCTCTGGGCACTTTCCAACCACTCTTCCCTGGAGCATTGCCTGGGGTTGTTGTGACCCAAGTGCAGGACCCAGCACTTGGCCTTGGTGACCCTCACACAATTGGCCTTGGCTCATTGATCCAGCCTGTCCAGGTCCCTCTGCAGAGCCTTCCTACCCCGGGGCAGATCAACACTCCCGCCCAGTTTAGTGTCATCTGCAAAGTGACTGAGGTGCCCTTGATGCCCTCATCCAGGAAGATGCAGGAACAACTGCAGGAAGGCACTTGAAATGCTGCTTTGCAATAAAAACCACCTTCAGCATTTCCTTGCAGACTCCAAAAGTGTCTGGTAGCTCAGGAGCGTGGTACGCACCAGGACAGCTTGACTTGCTAACACTTTTCCATGGAGTTTTCCATGGAAAATCAGGAATTTTCTGCTTTTCCCAACTCTGGTCACCTCAGGGACACAGTTGCCAACACCTTGTGGTTTTATTTTAAACAAAAAGAGCTCAAAGCTACAGGTTTGGCCATTGCCACAGCTGCGATGTGCAGCCTGGACACCAGCTCTGCTGTCCCATCAGCTCTGCTGTCCCATCAGCTCTGCTGTCCCATCAGCTCTGCTGTCCCATCAGCTTTGCCCCGTGGTGAAGGACATGAGCATTGGAGGACTTCCTGGCCACAGTAGGAGGTCAGAAGGACAGTGCAGCCCATGGCAGAGGTGAGCAGCTCTGGAATATGACCTGCTGTTTCCCCCAGGGTTTGACAGCAAGATGTCCCCACCAAAACAATTCCCTTTGGGATCATTTGGATTTGTTGGGGTTTTTTTTCCCTCTCCAAAGAAATGAAAGAGGAAACAAATAAAATGAAATAAAATAATAATCAAGCAGATGAAGATAAAAGATGCTGCTTCGTCCTAAAATCATTCTGTTGTCCCCCAACACAGCTGAGACTGAACCTTGGTGACCATTTCTGAGGGCTTTCATCCTGGAAGCACTTGGCTGCTCCAGAGACACTCACCACTCGGATGCCATCACCAATGTGCCAAGGAAAATGAAAATTCAATTCCATACAAACAGCAACTACCTGAGAACTTCTTGACGGGTACAGATGAGGCCACAAAATAAGAGGAAAGGCCATCACTAGAACATCTCGCCATCCCTGCTCAGCTCTGCCCTCTCTGGAGAGTCCATGCTAGCTCAACCAGATGGGAAACATCAGCCTCCTCTTTCATAAGCTCTTTAACGAGTTGCCCACTGCTCTCCTGCCACTTCTGCTGACCTACCTGGAGATGCCACCACGCTTGAGAACCTTCTGCTAAACCGATGTATATCTCCTTTAATAATTTTGAATGCAACCACATGCTTGGAAAGGTCTCCTGAGGTACAGCTCACCCATCATTATCACCACAGCTGGAAGAAAATTGCATTTTTCCTCTTTTTTTCTTCTCTTGTGGGAGAAAGGCTGGAGACACCCTCACCATGGGAACATCTACACTTTGGGATTCTCTAGTCTGGTGATGGATTCAGCTTTCCTGTGAGTGGTGTGGAGGATGGAGGAGCAGAAAATGCACCTTTCCTTCCTTTCCCTGGCATGGAGAGCAGTTATCTGGGAATAGAATAATAAAATGGTTTGGGTTGGAAGGGACCTTAAAGATCATCTCGTTCCAACCCCCCTGCATGAGCAGGGACACCTCCCACTAGATCAGGTTGCTCCAAGCCCCATCCAACCTGCTCTTCAACACTTCCAGGGATGGGGCAGCCACAGCTTTTCTGGGCAACCTGGGCCAGTGTCTCACCACCCTCATAGTGAAGAATTTCTTCCTAATGTCCAACCTAAATCTCCCCTCTTCCAGTTTTAATCCATTCCCCCTTGTCCTCTCACTCCCTGCCCCTGTCAAAAGGGCAAATCCCAAACCAGTCTGGGATTCTATGACACCAAACCACAGCCCTCCCTAAAACTACCCTTCAGTTTGCTGGGTATTCACATGGAATCACGGAATCATGATTCCAACTGTCAGAGTTGGAAGGGACCTCTGGAGACCATCCAGTCCAACTCCCTGCTAAAGCAGGATCCCCTGGAGCACATTACTTAGGACCCACATCCAGGGGAAGTCTTGAATGTCTCCAGAGAAGGAGACTCCACAAGCCCCCAGGGCAGCCTGTCCCAGGGCTCTGTCACCCTCACCATGAAGAAGTTGTTCCTCCTATTTCAGTGGCACTTCCCATGTTCCAGCTTGTGCCCGTTGCCCCTCGTCCTGTCCCTGGGAACCACTGAGCAGAGTCTGGCTCCATCCTCCCTGCACCCACCCTGAGATACTTGTAGGCATTGATAAGGTCTCCCCTCAGCCTTCTCCTCTCCAGCCTGAACAGTCCCAGCTCTCTCAGCCTTTCCTCATCAGGGAGATGCTCCACTCCCCCAACCATCTTTGTTGCCTTCCATGGACTCTCTCCAGCAGTTCCCTGTCTCTCTTGCACTGAGGAGCCCAGAACTGGTCCCCGTTCTCCAGATGTGGCCTCACCAGGGCAGAGCAGAGGGGCAGAATGACCTCTCTCAACCTACTGGCCACACTCTTCCTCATGCACCCCAGGATTCCATTGGCCCTCTTGGCACAAGGTCCCATTGCTGGCTCATGGATCATTTACTATCTACCAGGACCCCCAGATCCTTCTCCTCAGAACTGCTTTCCAGCAGGTCCCCCCCAACCTATATTGGTGCAAGGGGTTCTTCCTCCCCAGGTGCAGGACCCTATACTTGCCCCTGTTGAACCTCATTAGGTTCTTCTCTGCCCAGCTCTCCAGCCTGTCCAGATCACACCACACTGGTTATCTAACGACCTCTGACAAGTCCATGATTTGGTTGGATTTCTTACAAGAAAAAGAGACCAACACAACTCTCTCCAGCAGTTCCCTGTCTCTCTTAAACTGGGAAGCCCCAAAATCCAGGAATTATTACCTCCTGCTTCACACCCCAAAGCTTGAAAAGCTGCTCCAGCTGGATGTGCATCTCCAACCCAGGCTACAAGCTGCCCGTGAAGACCTCCAGTGTCCTCCAGCCCCTCTCCCACCTCCCTCTGTGCACCTCACCCACCTGTGAGACGTGGGACTGGGTCTTCTCGCTCTCTCCATCCCCCTCTGTTTTATCTGTCAGCAGCCCCTGGACCTGGTACTCCAGGACGTAGCTGTCGATGAAACGTTCCAGCTCCTCGATCTCCTGAGAGCGGCTGCTCCCCGCCTCCGAAGAGGCCGATGCCACCGACGAGTTCTCCATCCCTTCTGGAGAGACACCAAGAATGGAGGGGGCCTGAGAAAGCCAAATTAAAAAAAAAAGGGAAGAAATTATTTCCTAATAATTATAAAAAGGTCAAAAAATGAGCAGGCAAAGCCTGCTGGTTACCACGGGCAGGAGACTTCTTGCTGGACGTCGGCATTTCCCATAATATTGACAATAATCCTAGGTGGTCACATCTGTAGAGTCACAGAGACATCAGGGTTGGAAGGCACCTCTGAAGATCATTTAATCGAACCCCCCTGCTGCAGCAGGATCATCTACAGCAGGTCACACAGGAACACATCCAGATGGGTTTGGAATGTCTCCAGAGAAGGAGGCTCCACAACCTCTCTGGGCAGCCTGTCCCAGGGCTCTGTCACCCTCACAGGAAAGAAGTTTCTCCTCATGTTTAGTTTGAACTTCCTGTGTTCTAGCTTGTGCCCATTGTCCCTTGCCCTGTCACTGGACACTGTGGAAAAGAGACTGGTTCCATCCTCCTGACACCCCCTGTAGGTATTTATAAGTGTTTATGAGATTCCCCTCAGCCTCCTCTTCTCCAGGCTGAACAGCCCCAGCTCTCTCAGCCTTTCCTCATGAGGCAGATGCTCCAGTCCCCTCATCATCTTTGTGGCCCTGCACTGGACTGTCCAGTAGTTCCTTGTCCTTCATGAACTGAGGAGCCCAGAATTGGATGCAATATTCCAGATGTGGCCTCACCAGGGCAGAGAAAAGGGGCAGATCAACCTCCCTTGACCTGCTGGCCACTCTTCTTAATACCCACTGGAATGACATTGGCCTTCTTGGCCACAAAGGCACATCACAGAATGGTTAAGGTTGGAAAGGACCTTAAAGATCATCAGGTTCCAACCTCCCTGCTATGACCTGCTTTCTAAACCTGGTCTAGTGGGAGGTGTCTCTGCCCATGGCAGGAAGGTTGGAACTAGATGATCTTGAAGGTCCCTTCCAACCCAAACCATTCCATGATTCTGTAATGATTCTATGGTGGCAGTAAACGATGCTGAGTCAACAGCATGACTGTAAAAGGTCCAAGAAGGTGGTCTGCACATGGAGATGAAACAAGAGATCACACCAGAATCTACGTGTAAAACCTCTCTCTGCAGGAGAACGGCTCTGTAGAAGATTCTACACAAGGGCTTTATGATGGTTTGAAGTTACAGCATCCTCAAGATGCAAAGTGACCCTGGGAAACCAGCAGACAGCCCAGCCAAGATACAAACCTTCCGAGACAGGAGCCTGAATCACTCCACGTTCTTTATGGAGGGTTTTTAACATCTTCTTACTGTTTGATGTCAAACATGGAGCAGAGGAGGAGGAGAAGGCTATGGAAATGCAAAGAAATGTAGACACGAGTGAAGTGACTGGCTTTAGAGCTTGATTCAGCTACTTAAGTGTCCTGACATTCCAGGTTATCCCTCCCTCCTGTTTCTGCTCCAGAAGCACAATAATTTCCTAACTATGTACATGTCAAGTATGGCTCATAGAACAAGGTCACAGAATCACACAGAACCACCAAGGCTGGAAAAGACCTTTAAGATCATCAAGTCCAGCCTATGACCTAACAGCACCACATCAGCTAGACCATGGCACTAAGTGCCACATCCAGCCTTGCCTTGAACACATCCAGGGATGGTGCCTCCACCACTTCCCTGGGAAGTCTATTCCAATGTCTGATCACCCTCTTCGTGAGGAAGTGCTTCCTAATATCCAACCTAAACCTCCCTTGGAGCAGCTTCAGGCTGTGCCCTCTTGTCCTGTCACTGGTTGCCTGGAAAAAGAGCCCAGCCCCCACCTGACTACAACCTCCCTTCAGGGAGTTGAAGAGAGTGATGAGGTCCCCCCTGAGTCTCCTCTTCTCCAGGCTAAACAACCCCAGCTCCCTCAGCCTCTCCCTATCAGACTTTCCCTCCAGTCCCTTCCCCAGCCTCGTTCTCTCCTCTGGACCTGCTCCAGCACCTCAACGTCCTTCTTGCAGTGAGGGGCCCAGAGCTGCACACAGGACTCGAGGTGAGGCCTCACCAGTGCTGAGCACAGGGGGAGAATCACATCCCTGCTCCTGCTGGCCACACTATTCCTGATACAAGCCAGGATGCCATTGGCCTTCTGGGCCACCTGGGCACACTGCTGGCTCATGTTCAACCAGCTGTCCACCAGCACTCCCAGGTCCCTCTCTGCTGGGCTGCTCTCCAGCCACTCTTCCCCCAGCCTGTAGCTCTGCCTGGGGTTATTGTGGCCAAAGTGCCATTATCCAGGTGCTTAGGTTGCAAACCCTATGAGGATAGTCTTGTTTAGGATGGTGATCATCAAGGAATTAAGAGTTCTGCTGCAAAACAAAGCCAGATCCCTCTGCGTCCTCAGCCCTTCTTCAAAGCCAACACATAAGGGTGGACACACCACCCCACATGCTGCTCTTCAAGTGATGCAAGACTGAACTCAAACCACTTTCATCTCCTCTGATCTGCAGAGGGAATAAGAAAACCTTAGCAAATCCTGCAGGTGTCCCTTAACTGGAGAATGAACACATAAGGATGTGAACAGCTGACCTCCAGATCATCTGAAGATGGGGACCTAATGAAGAAAAAAGCTGATGAAACCTCCAACACAGCAGCTTTAATGATGTTCAGGTGGATGCTCCTGTCATCCCTACGTGCAACTACTCAGCACATCCATCCCACACTCCTTTGAAAGTTTCCCAAAGTTGTTTTCCAGCAGTAGACAGGACATCCCTGTCATAACAGGATGATAGGACAAGGGGTGGTGGCTTTAAACTGACAGAAGGGAGATTTAAGTTGGACATTAGGAGGAAATTCTTTGCTGTGAGGGTGGTGAGACACTGGCCCAGGTTGCCCAGAGAAGCTGTGGCTGCCCCATCCCTGGAAGTGTTGAAGGCCAGGTTGGATGGGGCTTGGAGCAACCTGGTCTAGTGGGAGGTGTCCCTGCCCATGCAGGGAGGTTGGAACTAGATGATCTTTGAGGGCCCTTCCAACCCAAACCAGCCTATGATTCTATGATTTTGATTCATGTCTCTGAAACGTCACCTTCTCTGGCCCAGAACAGTGCAGCTCCACAGACCACACCATCAGCAGAGACAGAAATCAAAGGTACACTCCAGAGGGAAGCAAAAGTCACAGAGAGGTCCACCTGCGGTCTCCTGAGATGAAAACAACATCAGGAGACCTTTACCCTGATGAAGGTGCCCATGGATGCTTCTTCAAGTGAGACTTGGATGTACAAGACTCCCAAAGCCCAGGTTGGAGCAAGGAGCCACAACTTATGTACATGGAGCAGCTGCAAATCACACAGCCAACAGAAGAGCTTCCAGCCCCTGAGGACCACACATCTCATCATGCAAGCAAGGACGGGTACAGAGTTTGCTTTGAGGAGAGGACCACCACCACCCAAAGCAACCCCTCATACAGTCCTCTCCCCTGCCCACACCTGGGGTGTCCTGGGAGGTCTCTTCTCAAGGTACTGACCCAAGAGGAGACATTCAATTTGTAAACGGGGGCTGAGCCCACAGAAGCAAGAAGGACAAGAAAAGCCACCAAAATGAAGTCTTTTCCATGTGCCATAAAATCCGGGGGACTCATCACTGTAGAAGATGGGACCACTCTGTGGAGCAGACACCCCTTCTTTGGCCATCAGTTAGGTGCTGGCCCCAAGTTCACTCCAAGCTCCACATCCCCCACCCAGAGAAGATGGGGTGGGTGATGGAGAGGGGGCTCAGGATCCTCATTGTCCTCCACCCAACCACCATGGAGGAAGCCTGGCCCAACCCTTCTCTTCCTTCCTACTTCTCCATGGCTGAATGCCACTCAAACCTTAAGGAAAAGAAAACCATCAGCTCCTGTACCTGGGCATGAGTTTACACATGACTTAAGCTCTTGACCAGTGTCTTGTGGTATAACTCATACCCCTCAAGGACCAGATGATCCTTCTGGTCCCTTCCAACCTGACATTCTATGATTCTCTGATTCCTCCGTCCTGTGGCTGAGAGGAAGAAGAGTCCCATGGAAGCTCCCACCACGTTGCAGGACACCAGGGCTTCATCCCTTACCCTCCCCTTCACCAGGAGCTGATATTTACACTCTGCTTTGAGACGAGTATAAAATCACTGAGCAAATTTGGAGTGAGTCACACGTCATCCGGAAAGGAAGGAGGAAAAAAAACCCCAACACAACCCAAAAATCTGTTCCCAGCTCTTGTCATTCCCAGCTTCTGAACTATTTCTCATCTGTCACTTCTGAACAATGGTGGCTTCACTTGGGAACTGCTGAGAACAAGCAGTTTGGGCCTCAGGATTTCATCTGCTCCAGGAATGATTCCCAAGTGATGATTCCAAGACTGTCAAGAAGGCCCATTAAGGAGAGCAATGTGACACATTAGCTCCTGAACAAGAATCACGTGGCACAATTAAAAGGAGCAAAATCAAATCAAAATAAAATGGCAACAACAAAAAAAGGGGAGCCCTGGAGAGCACAGAGCCCTGGAAGGGTCAACCTTCTCTCCTTTTAGCTAATTAGCGCCAATTACCAAACGGAAAGCACAAATTATTACACAGAAAGTGCTAAAGAAAATGTTGGGAGAACCATAGAATGGGTTGGGTTGGAAGGGACCTTCAAGATCATCTAGTTCCGACCCCTCTGCACGGGCAGGGACACCTCCTACTAGATCAGGTTGCTGCAACAAGTCCTGGAGGGCACGATGACATGGGGTGGTGACCACGTGTGGTAGAATCATAGAATATGCTGAGTTGGAAGGGACCCATCAAGTCCAACTCCCGTCCCTTTCTAGGGCACCCCAAGAATCACACCATGTGCCTGAGAGCATCATCCAAATGCTTCTTGAACTCAGGCAGGTTGGTGCTGTGACCACTTCCCTGGGGAGCTTGTTCCAGTGCTCAACCACCCTCTGGGTGAAGAACCTTTCCCTGATACCCAACCTAAACCTGCCCTGATTCAGCTTCCTGCCATTTCCCCCAGTCCTGTCACTGGTCACAGGAGTGAAGAGATCAGGACCTGCCCCATCTCTTCCCCTCCTGAGGAAGCCACAGACTGCAATGAGGTCACCCCTCAGCCTCCTCTTCTCCAAGCTGAACAACCCAAGTGACCTCAGCCGCTCCTCATAAATCACCCCTTCCAGACCCTTCACCATCCTCATGGCTCTCCTTTGGACACCCTCCAACAGCTTGATGTCCTTTTTACATTGTGGTGCCCAAAACTGCACCCAGTGCTCAAGGTGAGGCCACACCAGTGCAGAGCAGAGTGGGACAATACCCTGGCAACGCTCTGCTTGATGCACCCCAAGACATGGTTGGCTCTCCTGGCTGCCAGGGCATACTGCTGGCTCATCTTCAGTTTGCCCTCAACCAGGACTCCCAGGTCCCTCTCCACTGAGCTGCTCTCCAGCTACTCGTTCCCTAGTCTGCACTGACCACCATGGGTGGCATTGCTTGGGATGGAGCAAGCAGAGTCAGAGGGTATCTTCCATCCCCTGGGGCCACACAACAACCAACCAAAGGGGTTTTTGCCTGTTTTAATTTTTTTTAAGGTGGCACTGGAGGAGATCAAGCCCAGGGTGCTGCCCCATGATGACCCACCTTGAACACCCATGATAAGACATAAAGCAGAGCAAGGTCTAACACACAAGACTCCATTTCTGGGGTCCTCACCCCCATGTCCAACCAGCAATTTGCTGATTAGCAACGAGAGAGATGATGGATGGAAAGAGAAAGGGTTTGTCTGAAATCACCAAGTCCAACAAATGACCACAAACCATGTATTAGGGCCTCAAAAATGATCAGAGGCTGGAGCAGCTCTGCTCTGGAGACAGGCTGAGAGAGTTGGGGGTGCTCAGCTTGGAGAAGAGAAGGCTCCAGGGAGACCTTAGAACACCTTCCAGTGCCTGAAGGGGCTCCAGGAAAGCTGGGGAGGGACTTTGGACAAAAGGGAGTGAGAGGACAAGGGGGGATGGTTTCAAGCCGAGAGAGTTGGGGTTGTTCAGCCTGGAGAAGAGAAGGCTCCAGGGAGACCTTATAGTGGCCTTTCAATACTTCAGGAGGTCCTAGAAGAAAGATGGGGACAGACTTTTTAGCAGGGCCTGTTGTGATAGGACAAGGGGTGGTGGGTTTAGACTAGAAGAAAATAGATTCAGACTAGATACAAGGAAGAAGTGTTTCATGATGAGCGGGGTGAAACACAGGCCCAGGTTGCCCAGAGAGGTGGGAGATGCCCCATCCCTGGAGACATTCCAGCTCAGGTTGGACGGGGCCCTGAGCAACCTGATCTAGTTGCAGATGTCCCTGCTCACTGCAGGGGAGGTGGACTAGATGGCCTTGAAAGGCTCCTTCCAACCAAACCATTCAATAATTTGATGATTTGAGATATTTATGGATCTCTGGTAGGCAACTCCAAAACCAAGCCACCTTGCAGTACCCTCACCTACAGGAAACCAGAACTTAGCAGGAAGAAACGTCCAAAGGTGATGAACTATCACATACACCTGAGAGAGAAACATCACTGTACACACAGCTCCCTACAGCAGATGTCCAGGTATGGACAGACAGTTGGTTGACATCTAAACCTTACAATAAGATAGAAGACTAACAAGCTGTGGTCTGTAATGGTCTTTACATGCTTAGTCTACACCAAGCCAGAGTGAATCATGTAATGCCACACAGACTGGCCACCAGATGTGGACATCCCAGCGTGAGGAGCCACTGCCAATATGACACCATCACCCAGCCCAGGGTATCAATAAAGAGGCTCAACAAGCAAGGGAACATCTTGACTTTGTGGCATCCCAGCTCTGGGTGCTCTGCATTTGTCCTTTGAATTCCCCTTCTGACCAGGTTCTCTTCCTGTTTTGAGGTTCATGGTTCAAACCACATGTGCCTGATCACTAGGGCAGAGGGGTAATGTCTGAACTTGATGCTGACAGTTTTTGGAGCACAAATGGTGGCCTTTCCTCTTAGGCACCTTGGGAAGAGGAGCTGCCACCTAGACCCAGACCAATTCAAGTCCATCCACAAAGTTTTAATGTCCACATTGATGTCTGACTGATGCTAAACTTTCTCTTCCTTTCCAAAATTAACCCTGTCCACGAGGAAGGCAGCACGGGCAGGATGGTCTCCTGCTCTTCTTGGTGCTGCATGTCAGGAGACCTCTGTGCCTGGAGCAGGTTTCCCATCTCACCTTGCCCTGTAAACATGGATAAACAAGAGGTTTTCAAAGAAAAACCCAAACTCACATTTGAGCATCAAGGTTGTTGATGCCTTCCCAAACTCAGCAAAGCCATGGTCTTAGAAGCTCTTCAGGGAGTGGTGATCCCTTGGATCTGTGTTGGCATGGTGCGTACCACCAAGGATTACCAGACCCCAGATCCATTCCTGAATGATAATTAGTAGAGATCAACCTCAAATCTGTATTTTTTATTCCTCTTCTCCCCCTGTGTTGTCACAGCACCAAGTCTGTAAGTTCTGGGGATGTGAAAATGACCTTCCAAACCTTTCCTACGAAGCCCTTTCACCATGACCATAAAAGAAGGAATCAGCAGCAAGAAAAGTCAATAGAGGTGCAAACTGCTTCTTGTAACTTCGTTATTATCAGCATCACTGTAATGTGTAATTATTATTAATAGCTGTGATATTAAGGAGGCATCTAAACAGGGTTGGTTGCTTGAGCAAGATGACCCAGTTTATGGCAATTATACAGTTTTACCCTTCATGAGCAAATCAACCCCAGAAGAACAAGCCATTTTTATGACATTTGTGGGTTCACCCAGTAGTTGGGAGGGTGGCAGCAGTACCCACACAACAAAGAAGCCCACCCTGTGGGCCTGCCCATGGCTCAGGGTGTCAGGCCCAACATGTAGACCATCGCCAAGATGTGCTTCAGGCTTGTGTTGAACTTGAGGAACAGAGTGGTGAGCCTGATAGGTGGAGAGATGTAATGGAGAAGGAAACAGCTCTGAAGACCTCAGTGCATGAAGGACATGGACCCTCTCCAACAGCTCCAGAGAAGAGCCATGAAGATGATCAAAGGGCTGGAGCAGCTCAGCTCTGGAGACAGGCTGAGAGAGTTGGGGTTGTTCAGCCTGGAGAAGAGAAGGCTCCAGGGAGACCTTAGAGCACCTTCCAGTGCCTGAAGAGGCTGCAGGAAAGCTGGGGAGGGGCTTTCACCAGAGAGGGCAATGATAGGACAAAGGGGAATGGTTTCAAACTGGAAGAGGGGAGATTTAGGTTGGACATCAGGAAGAAATTCTACACCACGAGGGTAGTAAGGTGCTGGAACAGGTTGCCCAGGGAGGTTGTGGCTGCCCCCTCCCTGGAGGTGTTGAAGGCCAGGTTGGATGAGGCTTGTGCAGCCTGGTCTAGTGGGAGGTGTCCCTGCTCATAGCAGGGAGGTTAGAACCTGATGAGCTTTAAGGTCCCTTCCAACCTGAACCATTCCCTGATTCTATGAAACCAGTTTGGACTAGATGCAACAGCACAGGGGAACTTGCAACCAAAGGATGTAAGAAAAGGAAGGCGGGTCCAAGGTGAGAAGATAGACATGCAGGGATGGGAATGTTTTTCCATCAGCTCACTGTGGCCTGGGGGAGGGGACCTCACATGTACATCCTCTCAAGAGCACACCAGAACGAATCCAAAGCCTGGACTGCAGCAGCCCTGCTATGCCAAGGAAGCACCACAGGGCAGCCACCCACAGCTCTTCCCTGGGGATGGGTCCCACCTGTGCCCCGACCACCCCAAGGGAGCAGGGACTTCAGCCCCTTACAAACATCAGTCTCTGAAGTGAGGAGCAGGGGCTTTTGGTCCAAAACGTGGTAACATGGCAACCCTGTCATCAAGACTGCTGTTCATGAAGAGGTCTTCCTAAAACAACTCTTGCTCCAACTCAGCAAGACCAAGACCCTAACCTGGAGTTAGGCCAACAACCTCACACCTTCTCACTCCTACCAAAGGTCTAACCTGGTTGGGCATCAGCACAGGAAGCAAAACAAAGAGGTTGCTTTTGCCATTCTTTTGCTTCCATTGAATGGATGCTGAAAGCCTAGAATATTTTCTCACACACAACAAGTTTATTTGAAGTTTGTGGCCTTCAAAGAGAGAAGAACCAGGAGCACCACACTACCCCACACACCCAAACAGCAGAAGTTGGAAGTCGATTTACCCCACAGCTGCATGGCCAGGAGTTAATACTCAATGCTAACCCCTAGGTAAGATGATTGGAAAAGATGACCTCACCTGGAGTGTGTGGGGTCACACACCACTTTGTCCAGTTTTGGAGTCCCCAACATAAGAAGGATATGGAGCTATTGGAATGACACCAGAGGCCACAAAGATCATGAGAGGGCTGGAGCAGCTCTGCTCTGGAGACAGGCTGAGAGAGTTGGGGGTGTTCAGCCTGGAGAAGAGAAGGCTCCAGGGAGACCTTAGAGCACCTTCCAGTGCCTGAAGGGGCTCCAGGAAAGCTGGGGAGGGACTTTGGACAAGGGCAGGGAGTGAGAGGACAAGGGAGGGGAGATTTAGGTTGGACATTAGGAGGAAATTGTTGCTGTGAAGGTGGTGAGACACTGGCCCAGGTTGCCCAGAGAAGCTGTGGCTGCCCCATCCCTGGAAGTGTTGAAGGCCAAATTGGATGGGGCTTGGAGCAGCCTGGTCTAGTGGAAGGTGTCCCTGCCCATGCAGGGGGGTTGGAACTGGATGATCTTTAATGTCTATTCCAACTCAAACCAGTCTGGGATTCTATGATCATCCCATGCAGGCACAGAAATAAATCTGTACACTGCTGGGGTGCTTCTTGGCTCATGCCCCAGGTGTCTCAGAGAAGAATGGACCTGCTGGATCACAGCAGTGTTTAAAATGCATTTATTATAAACTCCCCAGGGAGAGTGAACACGAGAGGGACGCTGGATGTTCTACCACAGAAGATTCTGGAAGGAGCTGGCTGCGTCAGTCCGCCAAATATTTGCAGCGTGGCTGCCTTTTATGGGAATCACCTCTTGTTCCTAGCAAAAGCTGGGATGATAAATCTAGTAGAAGGCCTTCAGTGATCTGTCAGGGTAGCTCTGGAGCCCATCGCTGCCTGGCACTTGGCCTGTGGTGGCATTTCTGAAGGATAAAGCTTCTGCAGAGGGAGTCTGCTCTGTGTTCCTCACGTTGGAATCGTGAAGGAACAGAGGGTTGGCATGGGAACTGTTCCAGCATTTCTCTGGAGGATAAGAAAGAGACAAGGGGTTTCCAACTGGGATGTCCTAAGTGAGTAATTTAAACCCACAGCTGGACAGTTGAGTCCAAGTGGTAGGAAAGAGGGGCCGGGCTCTGGCCATTTACTGGGATTTGGTAGTGGTTGGACCTTTTGATAATTGAATTTTGATACAGTAGCTTGATGCTAAGCACTGCAGGAAGGAATTCTGCTGAACTCTGGGTTTGAAAGATCATAGAATCATCACAGAATCCCAGACTGGTTTGGGCTGGAAGGGACCTTAAAGATCATCTCGTTCCAACCCCCCTACATGGGCAGGGACACCTCCCACTAGACCAGGTTGCTCCAAGCCCCAGCCAACCTGGCCTTCAACACTGCCAGGGATGGGGCAGCCACAGCTTCTCTGGGCAACCTGGGCCAGTGTCTCACCACCCTCACAGCAAAGAATTTCTTCCTACTATCTCATCTCAACCTTCCCTCTTCCATTTTTAATCCATTCCCCTTGTCCTCTCACTCCCTGCCCTTGTCCAAAGTCCCTCCCCAGCTTTCCTGGAGCCCCTTCAGGCACTGGAAGGTGCTCTAAGGTCTCCTTGGAGCCTTCTCTTCTCCAGGCTGAACACCCCCAACTCTCTCAGCCTGTCTCCACAGTAGAGCTGCTCCAGCCCTCTCATCATCTCTGTGGCCTCCTCTAGACTCTCTCCAGGAGTTCCATGTCCTTCTTGTGTTGGGGACCCCAGAACTGGCCCCAGCCCTGCAGGGGGGTCTCACCAGAGCAGAGCAGAGGGGGACAATCCCCTCCCTGGCCCTGCTGGCCACGCTGCTGGGGATGCAGCCCAGGACACGGGTGGTTTCTGGCCTCCAGCACATGTATCTAACTCATGGTGAGCTTCTCATCACCCGACACCCCCAAGTCCTTCTCCTCAGGGCTGCTCCCAACCCATTCTCCACCCAACCTATATTTCTGCTTGGCCTTGCCCCAACCCAGATACACAACCTTGCGCCTGGCCTTGCTGAACTTCACGTGGTTCGTCCGGGCCCACCTCTCCAGCCTCATCAAGGCCCAGATGAGCCCTGATCCCATGGAAGCAGCAGCCAGGATACAAAACTCCCCCCACAGGCAGAGCTCTGCAGGCAGAGGGCACATCCTAAATGAAAAGCATTCTAAGAACCAGCTGATCTTCACACTTGGCGATCGGACGCTTCCACCCCCCCGCTCGCGTGCCGGCCCCGCCGCCACGCGCGCTCTTTGCAAATGACCAAAGGGACAAACCACCCTCGGCAAGGAAAGCTTTTCTTCCCAAGCACCCAGGCAATATAATGGGCACTTGGGCTGTGAAAAGCCCTCTAATCCTAAAAGACACATCCCAACTGGTAGTTGAGATGTCAACCCGCTGAAGTAATCCGTCCCGCGGGTCGCTGCCGGCGGGGAGGGACGGGGTGGGAGCGGCATCCCCCGGTCAGCAGCAGGGCAGGCCTGGAGGGAGCTTTGATCCCTGTGAAACCATTCCCAGAGTTTGCTGGCAAAGAGGATTTTTTTGCAGCCGTACGCTGGCTTTTAACAGCGTTCAGAGGACAGAGCTCGGCCACCGGCCAAAACGCTGGAGGGAGTGCGTTGTGTGGTGGGAGGAGCCAGCTGGTCCTTTCCTCCTGGAATCACAGAATGGTTTGGGTGGGAAGGCACCCTTCCAGGCCATCTAGTCTGACCCCCCTGCAGTGAGCAGGGACATCTGCAACTAGATCAGGTTGCTCAGAGCCCCATACAACCTGAGCTGGAATGTTTTCAGGGATGGGGCATCTCCCACCTCTCTGGGCAAGCTGGGCCAGGGTGTCACCACCCTCAGGATAAAACATTTGTTCCTTATATCAGGTTTAAATCTCCCCTCTTTCAGTTTAAACCCACCACCCCTTGTCCTATCACAACAGGCCCTGCTAAAAAGTCTGTCTCCATCTTTCTTCTAAGCCCCCTTGAAAGGCCACTATAAGGTCTCCTCAGAACCTTCTCTTCTCCAGGCTGAACTACCCCAACTTTATCAGCTTGTCCTCATAGCAGAGCTGCTCCAGCCCCCTGATCATTTTTGTGGCCTCCCCTGGACCTGCTCCAACAACTCCTTGTCCTTCCTGTGCTGAGGACTGTACAACTGGCCCCAGCCCTGCATGGGGGTCTCACCAGAGCAGAGCAGAGGGGGACAATCTCCTCCTGGCCCTGTTGGCCACACTGCTGGGGATGCAGCCCAGGACACTACTGGTTTCTGTGCTCCAGCACAAACTACTGGCTCATGCCCAGTCTCCCACCCACCAGTACCCCCAAGACCTTCTCTGCAGGGCTGCTCTCCATCCCTTCATAGCTCAGCCTGTACCAGGGGTTGCCCCAGTCCAGATGCAGAACCTTGCACTTGGTTTTGTTGAACTTCACAAGGTTCACGTCCTCATGGAATCTCACCACCATCCCCACTGGTTGCTTCCCTTCATTATGGCTTTCCTCTTTTTTTGGAAATTAAGCTCTTCTGTGTGACAAGGCTGGGGACAGGAGGGCCTCAGGTGCCCCCCATATTCTAGGCCTTTGAAAGATGAAATGGGAATGAGGAAGCAAGGTGCTTTTTGCAGCATCACCCACCTTCTGCACCATCAGCAATGGAGAAAAACAAGTCATCCTTGGAATCCTGCTGCTCCAACCAAGGGGAAAAATCTTTCCCAAACCAGGATCCAGTGACTTTTGGACTTGGATCACACAAGCAAGGCAAGGAGTACATTTCAAGGAGAGACAACTCCCTACGACCCGAGGTTGGTTCATTCCTCGGGGACCTTCTGTGACTTCTGCCTGTGAGCTGCTCAACTGGAACTGGAAAGAAAAATCGTCCAGTAAAATCTCTGCCATTTTGCAGAGGAAAGGGAAAGGAAACAATTTGCTGTGTCCCTCTCTGAGCTAGTCAAACCCATCTGAAAGACTCCACGCACAGAGAAGTATCTTCAGAGGGTTTTTGAATCTTTAATTACCTTCAACACTAAAAAAAAAACCACCCTAAAAACCCCCACTCAACAACACCCACAAACAAAATTTCCCAAACCTGCTTCTGGATCCTGGACCCTCCCACCCCCAACTCCTCCACCACATTCAGATGTTCAAGCTAGAAAAGAAGCAGCAGATCAGCTTTGACAGCATGGCCACCCCAGAAGCATCAGTTGTGGACCTTATCAGTTCCCATGGCCCTGGCACCACCATTGATGAGATCTTCTAAATATTCTAGTGGAAAAGAAGAAGACTTGAGGAAATTGTCCATTTCGTGCATGCAGAAGGAGAAGAGGTCCCTTCTTCATAACATTTCTGGGATAATAATAATAAATTAAGAGGTGAGGAAGCAAGGAAGCCCTAGGGAAGCACAAGGAAATGCTGTGGGATTGGTGTCCAATACCACGTAAGCAGGTCCACTTGAGCTGGCCAAGGAACATGGACATCAGTGTCAAGGGAACTGAGCTTTCCAGGATTGTTGTCCCTGCTTCTGGCTTCTTCTAGATTGAAAAATATCAATGGAAGACCTGCAGATGCTTGCAAAGACAGGGAAAAAGCCAAGAGAATCGTCTTCCATGTCCCATCTGTTTGCTGAACCTTCTGCTTGGGAAAAAAAGGACACAGCCCAGCACACAACCCAGCAAGGTGTTCAATCCTCACACACTTAGAATCACAGAATCACTAAGGTTGGAAGGGACCTTAAAGACCATCAAGTTCCAATCCCCCTGCCATGAGCAGGGAACCCCACCACTAGACCAGGTTGCACAAAACCTCATCCAACCTGGCCTTAAAAACCTCCAGGGATGGGGCATCAACAACCTCCCTGGGCAACCCATTCCATTTCCTCACCACCCTTAGAGTGAAGAATTTCTTCCTAATATCTAACCTAAATCTTCCCTCTATAGAATCATAGGACAGGTTTTTGACCCAGGACTGAGTTGCCAAAGCTCTCCCTTCCCCTGGTGATGGACACAGTGTCATTCTTTCCTCCTTCTCCCGGCCACATGGACTAGACATGGTCTAGACAGCAGGTTTTTATTCAGGACAGTGATTGTATTTTGGAGAAGTGATTCTCACACCAACTAGAAAGACCATCCAAACTAAATCCAACTCCCTGAGATTCCCATGGGCCAAGGGCATCATCTAAGGAGACATCTCTCACAGCTTGGGAAGATGCCCCCGCAGACCCTAAATCCATTTTCTCAGCCTACAAGTATCTCCTGCATGTTCTCCCATGTAGTTTCTGATAGCAATTCAAAGAGCACATTTAGTACCCAGATGGTCCCCAGGCTCCTGATAGCTGCTCCAGCAAGGAACATGACCCAGGGCAGATGGGGCTCCAGCTCCCTGTGGACCCACCACCCCAGCCAAGGCCACAGAAGCAGGTGATGCTTTGCCCAAGCAGTGTGGACCAAGCCCATGGGCTTAACCCTCCTCTCAAATCCAGCCCCAGCTTTTAGCTCCTTCCAGTGGCTCATGAGACAGCTTGAACCAATTCACCAGGAGAAAACTTTCCGTAAGGAACCGATGCCACAAATACCAAGCACAGCACCTCCCCAGACTGGAATTTTTGGGAGTGACTGGCCAGCCACCAGCCTCCTTTTTGAGGCTTGAAGTGCATTTTGTTCTTGGCAATCTCTTCCAGAGTATCACTGGGTGCTCTGCAGAAACACACATGTGCAGAAACACAGCTGCACATGCCCCAGAATCAGAGAATTATAGAATGGCTTGGTTGGAAGGGACCTTAAATATCATCTAGATCACGGAATCACAGAATCACAGAATCACCAAGGCTGGAAAAGACCTTTAAGATCATCAAGTCCAACCTATGACCAACAACACCACACCATCTAGACCATGGCACTAAGTGCCACATCCAGCCTTGCCTTGAACACATCCAGGGATGGTGACTCCACCACTTCCCTGGGAAGTCTATTCCAATGTCTAATCACCCTCTCCGTGAGGAAGTGCTTCCTAATATCCAACCTAAACCTCCCTTGGAGCAGCTTCAGGCTGTGCCCTCTTGTCCTGTCACTGGTTGCCTGGGAGAAGAGCCCAGCCCCCACCTGACTCCAACCTCCCTTCTGGGAGTTGAAGAGAGTGATGAGGTCCCCCCTGAGTCTCCTCTTCTCCAGGCTAAACAACCCCAGCTCCCTCAGCCTCTCCCTATCAGACTTTCCCTCCAGTCCCTTCACCAGCCTCGTTCTCTCCTCTGGACCTGCTCCAGCACCTCAACGTCCTTCTTGCAGTGAGGGGCCCAGAGCTGCACACAGGACTCGAGGTGAGGCCTCACCAGTGCTGAGCACAGGGGGAGAATCACATCCCTGCTCCTGCTGGCCACACTATTCCTGACACAAGCCAGGATGCCATTGGCCTTCTGGGCCACCTGGGCACACTGCTGGCTCATGTTCAACCAGCTGTCCACCAGCACTCCCAGGTCCCTCTCTGCTGGGCTGCTCTCCAGCCACTCTTCCCCCCTGCACTGGGAGGGACACCTCCCACTAGATCAGGTTGCTCCAAGCCCCGTCAAACTTGCCGTTGTCCAGTTCTAGAGCCCCCAGCAGAAGATGGACATGGAGCTGTTGGAGTGAGTCCAGAGGAGGCCATGGAGATGATCCAGGGCTGGAGCAGCTCTGCTCTGGAGACAGGCTGAGAGAGTTGAGGGTGTTCAGCCTGGAGAAGAGAAGGCTCCAGGGAGACTTTAGAGCACCTTCCAGTGCCTGAAGGGGCTCCAGGAAAGCTGGGGAGGGACTTTGGATAAGGGCAGGGAGTGAGAGGACTGTGCTCCAGGGGATCCTGCTCTAGCAGGGAGTTGGACTAGATGGTCTCCAGAGGTCCCTTCCAACTCTGACAGTTGGAATCATGATTCCGTGATTCCATGTGAATACCCAGCAAACTGAAGGGTAGTTTTAGGGAGGGCTGTGGTTTGGTGTCATAGAACCCCAGACTGGTTTGGGATTTGCCCTTTTGACAGGGGCAGGGAGTGAGAGGACAAGGGGGAATGGATTAAAACTGGAAGAGGGAGGATTTAGGTTAGACATGAAAAAGAAATTCTTCACTCTGAGGGTGGTGAGACACTGGCCCAGGTCACCCAGGGAAGTTGTGGAAGCCCCATCCAAGCAGCCCCACTTCCCCTTCCATTATCCCCTCCTTAAATCACAGCCAGTAAGAGGTGACAAGAAGCCAGTGATGGGGATGGGAAGAAGAGCAACCTGCCAAACCCCAGGGGGTGAAGTCACTGCAAGTATTTGTGCAGCCATGTTAATCACCCAAGGGACCTCTGGGTTTGATTAATAAGAGGTAAATGAAGCAGCTCAACTTGGCTGAGCCCCGGCAGGAGGGTGGAGGACAGGGAGCTTCTCATTAACACAAAACAAACAGAGAGAAAGGTACTTCCAGGACACGACAGTTCATAGAAACTCCGACTGGTTTGGGTTGGAAGGGACCTTAAAGATCATCTAGATCCAACCCCCCCTGCATGGGCAGGGACACCCTCCCACTAGACCAGGTTGCTCCAAGCCCCATCCAAACTGCCCCTACCCAGGAGGGGAAAAGAAAAGGCAAGGAGGGGCAAGGAGGGGCAAGGAGTTCAAGGAAAGAGGAACATGAGATCAAGAGAGCTTTGGGAGTGTCTATTTACCTCCACCAGCAGCAACGACACTCTCGACAACTGACCCAGACAAAGACATCCGCCAACCCTATGTCCTAACATGCTCTGCTCTCCTTGACATTGGTCCCTTCTGCAAAGCCCAGGTCTTGGATGCCTTGCTGAGCACCAGCATTGCTGCAGGTGTACTGGAAAACAACCTCAAGTTCATCCCAAAATGTCCTTGAGCTGCTCCTTATGTCCAAGTGGGAGGTGGGCATGAAATGATAGGACAAGGGGTGATGGCTTTAAACTAGAAGAGGGGAGATTGAGGTTAGACATTAGGAGGAAATTATTTGCTGTAAGGGTGGTGAGACACAGGCCCAGGTTGCCCAGGGAGCTTGTGGCTGCCCCATCCCTGGAAGTGTTGAAGGGCAGGTTGGATGGGGCTTGGAGCAACCTGGTCTAGTGGGAGGTGTCCTCCAATCTCCAGGGGGTTGGAACGAGATGATCTTTAAGGTCCCTTCCAACCCAAACCATCTAGATCACAGATCTGGAGGGTCTTTTATGAACATCAGAAGTTAGACCTTAGTTTTCAGAATGCCTCTGGGGTGACTGCATTGAGTAAACACCCAACAGCCCATGAAACCATGCCAAGAAGACACTAAGAGAGGCTTTTTCTCCACAAATACAGCCTGGTCAGGAGTACTGCCAGAAATACTTATTTTGATAAGTTTCCCTATGAAAGGAAACACTGTTCTTAAAGGGTTGGATGATGACTGGAGGACCCAGGATCACCTGTAGACATCAAAGACCAAGAAGATCCATCTTTCAGAACAGCTGTGTCCACCCCAAGACCCCACTTGTGAAGGTGGAAAACCCCACCAGCTAAGCCCAGGACTGACCCCTCCACAGCAACTAGAGCACCTGTAGCCATGAGGACAACCCAGGAGCACATCCACAAATGATTTTTACCCTATTTTTTGTTCTTTTCCTGAAGGGTCCTTCAAACTGATCATGAAGGTCTTCCCATGATGACCTCCACCACGTGGTAAGCCCACCAAATATGGCTGCAGGGACATAAGGAGCTCGTGCCAGGCCATGTCAGCATCTGAGAAAGCCCCCTCCTCCACCAGCCAACCTCTGTTTACAGCCAAGGGATTAACTGCCCCAAAGTTAATCATCATGAGAACATGGGTGAGGACTGGAGTTGCAGCAAAGTGGAGCAACATCAGCAGTTTCAGCAGAAACATCACAGCAGGACGCCTGCTCTCCGTGGACCTTTGACCCCAGAGATGCAAATAAAGAGCCCAAACTGTTGAGCTTGGGGCAAAAAAGAGAAGAAAAGAGGTAAGAGATGATTCAATTAATCAAGAGACAGTCTAACACTCTAGACCCAGACAGTATCTCACATTAGAGGGCCTTGCAGGTGGAAGCCCATTGTTGCCACCTCTTGGATGTCTGCACAGTGCAGGTCAGATGAAGGCATCTGAGGGGTCTGTATGACCCATCAATCAAGTAGCTGGGGCTGGAAAAGGCACTTCTGGGACAAATTCTACAAGATGAATTATCAAGAAAAGAAACTCTGCACCTACCCCTGAGTTACTGGAAGCACTTGGAGACTCCAGAGGAAGGTGCAACCACTGCTAGCATAACCACAGAAGGCCAGGGCTTGGGGTCAGCTTTCCTCACTCCCACTAAAGTTTTCTTTGGGATTTTTCCCTCCCAGAGGGAGCTTGAAGAACCTCTTTGCTTGCTGAGGAACCCTGGTCCAGTGGGACATCCTGCTGGTGATGAGCATCAGAGTGCTGGAGTACCTAGAGTTGGGGTTGCTCAGCACAGAGAAGGCTCCAAGGAGACCTTAAAGTGACCTTCCAGTACCTAAAGGGGCTACAGAAAAGCTGGGGAAGGACTTTTTACCAGGGTGTGTAGTGATAGGACAAGAGGTGATTGTTTTAAACTGGAAGAGGGGAGATTCAGGTTAGACATCAGGAGGAAATGCTTTGCTGTGAGGGTGGTGAGACACTGGCCCAGGTTGCCCAGAGAAGCTGTGGCTGCCCCATCCCTGGAAGTGTTGAAGGGCAGGTTGGATGGGGCTTGGAGCAACCTGGTCTAGTGGGAGGTGTCCCTGCCCATGCAGGGGGGTTGGAACTAGATGATCTTTAAGGTCCCTTCCAATTCAAACCAGTCTGGGATTCTATGATCTATGTCCATGATGTCCAGAAGCCAAATTCTGTCCCTTCCAGCACCAGGAAGCAGAGGTGACACCTGGCACTCAAGTCCCCTGTGTCCCCTCCTCTGGTGTGGGACAGGGGTCATGTACCTTCCCTACTTTCACTCATCTGAGGAACCAAATCCCCTTTTGCAGAAGCAAAAGGCTGAACCCATCAAATAATAATCCCTTTTAAAACATAATCATTTGTTTGCCAGCAGCTCAGCTTTGGCTTGGTGAATTTGAAATAGTTTTGGTCAGGTCGCTGCAGCCAAAAAGCTGGGAAGAAAATGCTGGAAAAAGTTATTTGGGTTTTTTTGTTGTTTTGTTGGGTTTTTTTCTTCTAGGGTTTGTTATTTTTAAATAAAGGATTTTTACTTTACACGAAATTCCCACTCCTAACACTTCAAAACATTCCTCATTTTGGATGGGAAAACCAATTTTGGCTGGACATTAATTTAGTTCTTCTTTTAATGACGAAAGAATATCTAGTCTGATTCAGTCCAGCTAAAAATTCTCTGATCCCTCACAACTTCCCCCTGGGGAGGAAGAACCCCATGGACCAATATAGGTTAGGGGGGGGACCTGCTGGAAAGCAGTTCTGAGGAGAAGGATCTGGGGGTCCTGGTAGATAGTAAATGATCCATGAGCCAGCAATGGGACCTTGTGCCAAGAGGGCCAATGGAATCCTGGGGTGCATAAGGAAGAGTGTGGCCAGTAGGTCAAGAGAGGTCATTCTGCCCCTCTGCTCTGCCCTGGTGAGGCCACATCTGGAGAATTGGGACCAGTTCTGGGCTCCTCAGTGCAAGAGAGACAGGGAACTGCTGGAGAGAGTCCATGGAAGGCAACAAAGATGGTTGGGGGAGTGGAGCATCTCCCTGATGAGGAAAGGCTGAGAGAGCTGGGACTGTTCAGGCTGGAGAGGAGAAGGCTGAGGGGAGACCTTATCAATGCCTACAAGTATCTGCAGGGTGGGTGCAGGGAGGATGGAGCCAGACTCTGCTCAGTGGTTCCCAGGGACAGGACGAGGGGCAACAGGCACAAGCTGGAACATGGGAAGTGCCACTGAAATAGGAGGAGGAACTTCTTCATGGTGAGGGTGACAGAGCCCTGGGACAGGCTGCCCTGGGGGCTTGTGGAGTCTCCTTCTCTGGAGACATTCAAGACTCACTTGGATGCACCTTTAGTGGGGGAGCTGGACTAGATGATCTCTAGAGGTCCCTTCCAACACTGACAATTCCATGATTCCATGAACTATCCTTATTATCATGATTTTTCTATGGGCTAATTAACTGGGGGGGGGAAAGCAGTTAGCATTTACTTGATATAAATCAATTACTTGTTCTATGGGTTGATTTTTAGGAGCATTCAGAATATTTATGGATAATTTGGGGTACCCCCTAGGACACCTGCCAGGAGGGAGCACATAATTTAAAGTGTTACTGGAATTAACTCTGGAATTAACCCTGGAATTAACTGGATTAGAAACTCCTAGGAACCTCAGGAACGTGTTACATAGATCACCCTTTTTTTTTTTAAAGAAGAGGGAAATAAGGCAAATAAGAACTCACACCCCCCTAAGAGTTTGGGGACGACTGCAGCCCCCATTCTCCAAGCAAGGTGAGACCCAGGGCACAATCCTGGTGCCAGCTCTTCCAGGCTTTATCCTCCCAGCAATTCCTCTGCTTTGGCTTGTTCCCAGCTTCTCCACAGGCTTCTCTGCCCCAGGAGAAAATATTTACTCTCTGGGCACTATCAGGCATTGCACAAGATACCAGCCAAGGTTGCAGAAACCTCAAAGCAGATAAAGCCTCGCTGATGAATCACAGAATCATCCCGGTTGCAAAAGACCTCGAAGATCATCAAGTCCAACCATAACCTAAATCCACCCACCATGACCTTTATCTACCCGTTCAATGCTTAAATCCTGTCCCCAAGCACCACATCTCTATTTCTTTTCAACACCTCCAGGGCTGGTGACTCCACCACCTCCCTGGGCAGCCCGTTCCACGGAACGATGCTTGAGTGATGTTCTGCTGCATCCTCTCCTGCTCCCTTTCAGGTCAAACTGGATCGTTTGAGGGACAAAGGGAGGAAAAAAACAGGTTTTCAGGACAATGGTGCTGATATGTTGTTCTTCAAAGCCTCGGCCACCAAAGCCCTGTGGTGCTGCTAACCTCTGCTGATCCCATCAGGTGGTTTAACTGGGGAGCTTAGTGGTAAGCCCTGCCCCTGCAAGGAGGCATCAAGTAATCCAGGGTTATTCTCTGGAGACCCCAGAAGCTTTCAGGCAGCACCTTCTATTTTCAGGAAGCAGATGAATTTAGGACTGGAGGGAACTCACCCCAAGCTGCAATGTTTTGTTCTTGGGTTGGGTTGGTGTTTGGTTGGTTGTTTTTTTTCTTTCCTCGGCTTTATTTTATTGATGTTGAAGTCACTGGTAAATCCTGTGAACATGCTGCAAATTCCTGTTTTGCTGGAAAAAGAATTTGGCACCTTAAAGAGGGAGTAACTGGCCTGTATCTGTGCCCAAATAGACCCCTGATGAACAGGAAAGGAGGCAGGTAGGGAAGGGAGAACCTGCAGCAGGGAGGGCAGGAGGGGGCTGGAAGAAGGAAGAAAAAATGGGACAGGGAACCAAAAAAAGGGGACTGGGAACCAAAAAAAGGGGACTGGGAACCAAAAAAAGGGGACGGGGAACCAAAAAAAGGGGACGGGGAACCAAAAAAAGTGGATGGGGAACCAAAAAAAGTGGATGGGGAACCAAAAAAAGTGGATGGGGAAGCAAAAAAAAGGGGACTGGGAAGCAAAAAAAAGGGGACTGGGAAGCAAAAAAAAAGGGGACTGGGAAGCAAAAAAAAGGGGACCGGGAAGCAAAAAAAAGGGGACCGGGAAGCAAAAAAAAGGGGACAGGGAAGCAAAAAAAAGGGGACTGGGAAGCAAAAAAAAGGGGACTGGGAAGCAAAAAAAAGGGGACTGGGAAGCAAAAAAAAGGGGACTGGGAAGCAAAAAAAAAGGGGACAGGGAAGCAAAAACAAGGGGACAGGGAAGCAAAAACAAGGGGACTGGGAAGCAAAAAAAAAAGGGGGCTGGGAAGCAAAAAAAAAAAGGGGGCTGGGAAGCAAAAAAAAAAAAGGGGGCTGGGAAGCAAAAAAAAGGGGACTGGGAAGCAAAAAAAAGGGGACTGGGGAAGCAAAAAAGGGGACTGGGAAGCAAAAAAGGGGACTGGGAAGCAAAAAAGGGGACTGGGAAGCAAAAAAGGGGACTGGGAAGCAAACAAAAGGGGACTGGGAAGCAAACAAAAGGGGACTGGGAAGCAAACAAAAGGGGACTGGGAAGCAAACAAAAGGGGACTGGGAAGCAAAAAAGGGGACTGGGAAGCAAAAAAAGGGGACTGGGAAGCAGAAAGGGGACTGGGAAGCAAACAAAAGGGGACTGGGAAGCAAACAAAAGGGGACTGGGAAGCAAACAAAAGGGGACTGGGAAGCAAACAAAAGGGGACTGGGAAGCAAACAAAAGGGGACTGGGAAGCAAACAAAAGGGGACTGGGAAGGAAGCAGAAAGGGGACTGGGAAGGAAGCAGAAAGGGGACTGGGAAGGAAGCAGAAAGGGGACTGGGAAGGAAGCAGAAAGGGGACTGGGAAGCAGAAAGGGGACTGGGAAGCAGAAAGGGGACTGGGAAGCAGAAAGGGGACTGGGAAGCAGAAAGGGGACTGGGGAAGCAGAAAGGGGACTGGGGAAGCAGAAAGGGGACTGGGGAAGCAGAAAGGGGACTGGGGAAGCAGAAAGGGGACTGGGGAAGCAGAAAGGGGACTGGGGAAGCAGAAAGGGGACTGGGGAAGCAGAAAGGGGACTGGGGAAGCAGAAAGGGGACTGGGGAAGCAGAAAGGGGACTGGGGAAGCAGAAAGGGGACTGGGGAAGCAGAAAGGGGACTGGGGAAGCAGAAAGTGGGATAAAGAACCAAAAAAAAAAAAGGGATAGGAAACAAAAAAAGAGCTGGGGCCACCAAACCCAGCAGGATGGCCACAGGAGCAGGAAAAGCAGTTCACAAGTATGGCATGATACCTGGCTACAAACCATGTTCTCTGGCTAAGCCAGCCCGAGCAAATGGACAATATCATGAAAAGACAGACAAGAAATCAACTGGCAGCTTGGAGAACCCAGGGAAGCCTCCTGAGAGCCAAGGAAACCTGCACTATCTAGGGAAGAGTGAGATTACAATAATTAGGTCAGTTGGCTCTAAGCCCTCGCAGAGCACACGGGCACATGGGAGCTGCTGCCTTGCTGGAAAGTGGTGATGCTCCCAAGGAGCTGAGAAACCCACCAGCAACGTGCCAGGGGCATGGAGAAGCCCAGGAGCAGAAAGCCTTCTCCAGCTGCAACCCACGGTCGCTGCCCACCTCGAGGTCTGAGGGTTGGTAGCATGGGAAACTCTGATGGGGTATCAGAAAATTCCTTCACTGTCAGGAACTGGTGAGGAAAGGGGGTAGGAGAGCCTTGGAAACAGCACCAGTGCTCAGCTGGATGAGGCCCTGAGCAGGAAGATCTGATGTAGAAGCTGGTCCTGTGCTGAGCAGAGGGCTGGACCAGAGGACCTCCAGAGCTTATTTCAATCCAAAACAATTCCAGGATCTTGCCTACAGGGACCTTCCCTTAGCCCAGGCTTCCAGGACAAAGCCACCAGGTCTTAATCAAAACCAGAAGAAACTTCTTCCCATTGGCAAGCTGCCTGGAAGTCCAGGCTGACCTTTAGGAGAAGTAGCAGAGGTTGATGGGAAGCTCAAGTACACGCACAGCAAGCAACTCCTTCTGCCCCAGGAGGCAACCAGGATGGTCCCACACCATGAGTGCTGTAGAGGATACTGCACTTTTCCCTGTAAAAAGGGGAGCTGGAGGCTTTCTACTTCCCATCTTTTCCTTCATGGATGATCTGAAATGAGCTCTGTCCAACCTGGCAGCCTCGAGGCCCGAGGAGTTGAAAGAGCTCCAGCTCAGCCCCAGAGTGGGAGCTGGACCCAGCTCATGTCCAGATGTTGGACACCAGACCAAGCAAACGGGAAAGGGAGGCCAAAGAGGAGGATGTGTTCAGCACCCTGACCCTCCCTTCCCTCTTCCTCCCCTTGTGTCCCACGCAAGAGCCATTACCTGTCTCCAATTTGGCCATCCAACACCAGGACCCAGCCTCCAATCCAGGGGACAAAAACCAGTCACCTCTATCATGGTCACAGAATCACACAGAACTACCAAGGCTGGGAAAGACCTTTAAGGTCATCAAGTCCAGCCTATGACCAACACCACCACACCATCTAGACCATGGCACTAAGTGCCACATCCAGCCTTGCCTTGAACACATCCAGGGATGGTGCCTCCACCACTTCCCTGGGAAGTCCATTCCAATGTCTAATCACCCTCTCCATGAGGAAGTGCTTCCTAATATCCAACCTAAACCTCTCCTGGTGCAGCTTCAGGCTGTGCCCTCTTGTCCTGTCACTGGTTGCCTGGAAAAAGAGCCCAGCCCCCACCTGACTCCAACCTCCCTTCAGGGAGTTGAAGAGAGTGATGAGGTCCCCCCTGAGTCTCCTCTTCTCCAGGCTAAACAACCCCAGCTCCCTCAGCCTCTCCCTATAAGACTTTCCCTCCAGTCCCTTCCCCAGCCTCGTTCTCTCCTCTGGACCTGCTCCAGCACCTCAACATCCTTCTTGAAGTCAGGGGCCCAGGATCTTCAGGGTCTCCCTTTGGAGGGTGAGTTGAATTAAACCCCCACCTTCCAAAAACCATTCATTTTTGTTCCAGTGGAGGCAGATCCTCCTTCCACTGATCTCCAACGTTTTTTCTAAGCTACTTCTTTGCGAACACCTCAGCAGGATTCCTGCTCCCACCTCCAACCCACATCAGCTCCCTGCATCAACCCACACACCAACCAGTGGTGTGAGATGCTCTTGTGAAGCCTCACGCTTTCAGACGACACAGCTGCTCCTCCAGCAAGGCCTGTTGATACCAGCAAGCTCTTCCCACCAGCCAACTGCCAAGTAGTCCACAAATAAATCAAGTCCTTCAGGACTCATGTACTGTCAGCAGGGCCTGTAGTGACAGGACAAGGCGTGATGGGTTTGAACTAAAAGAGGGGAGATTCAGAGCAGATGCAGGGAAGAAATGTTTTACGCTGAGGGTGGTGAGACCCTGGCCCAGGTTGCCCAGAGAGGTGGGAGATGCCCCATCCCTGGAAACATTCCAGCTCAGGTTGGACGGGGCTCTGAGCAACCTGATCTAGTTGCAGATGTCCCTGCTCACTGCAGGGGGGTTGGACTAGATGGCCTTGAAAGGTCCCTTCCCACCCAAACCATTTGATGTTTCTATGATTGATTGATAACGATTAAACCAAATCTTCACCCAAGAAGAGCATCCTACAGACTCAACGCTCCTCCACATGCTTCATGCAACCATGAAGTTCCTGCAGTCACTGGAGCTCCTTAGCCAAAGCCCATCAGCCTCCCCTTAAATACACACAAACATTTTTCCATACTCCTAAGTCACGCAGAAGACCTCATGCACAAAGCTCATGTTCAGCCAGCAACCTCTTCTCGTTAGCTTCCCAGCCTCGTTATGTGCTCCCACCTCCCTCCAGAACATTACAAAACAGAGGCCACCGTTTCTCATGTACTTTGAATCAAAGTTCACCCCTTTTTTGTTAAAATAACTAGCTCATCAAACCCATGGCTTCTGAGCTGACATCCCTCCTAATCCTGTAATCAATAGACAGAGGTGCTCAGAAGAAAGCTAATATGGCCCAGGTTGAGCGTAGGTGCTGGGATGAGGTGGAGGAGAAGAGAGAAGCTGGAAGCACAACATGGACATGTCTGCTTGAAAGAAAGTGGATAAGGAGACAGAATTAGGGAAATAAATGGGAAATTTTAGTCTGTGGAAGGAAGGAGAGGAAAGGCTTTAGTGGCTGACACTGCCCACCAAGCTCAGTGTAAGGCTTGTAGGCAAGTGGAAAAGGTGGGAAGGGTTAAGGGATGGAGGGCAGGACTCACCAACAGATCCACCTCTTGACATCCACTGAGATGGATCTGAGAGTCAAGGAATCACAGGATTGTCAGAGTTGGAAGGGATCTCTAGAGATCATCCAGTCCAACTCCCCTGCTAGAGCAGGATCCCCTGGAGCACATTACTCAGGACCCACATCCAGGGGGAGTCTTGAATGTCTCCAGAGAAGGAGACTCCACGACCCCCCAGGGCAGCCTGTCCCAGGGCTCTGTCACCCTCACCATGAAGAAGTTCCTCCTCCTATTTCAGTGGCACTTCCCATGTTCCAGCTTGTGCCCGTTGCCCCTCGTCCTGTCCCTGGGAACCACTGAGCAGAGTCTGGCTCCATCCTCCCTGCACCCACCCTGAGATACTTGTAGGCATTGATAAGGTCTCCCCTCAGCCTTCTCCTCTCCAGCCTGAACAGTCCCAGCTCTCTCAGCCTTTCCTCATCAGGGAGATGCTCCACTCCCCCAACCATCTTTGTTGCCTCCCCTGGACTCTCTCCAGCAGTTCCCTGTCTCTCTTGCACTGAGGAGCCCAGAACTGGTCCCAGTTCTCCAGATGTGGCCTCACCAGGGCAGAGCAGAGGGGCAGAAGGACCTCTCTTGGCCTACTGGCCACACTCTTCCTTATGCACCCCAGGATTCCATTGGCCCTCTTGGCACAAGGTCCCATTGCTGGCTCATGGATCATTTACTATCTACCAGGACCCCCAGATCCTTCTCCTCAGACCTGCTTTCCAGCAGGTCCCCCCCTAACCTATACTGGTGCAAGGGGTTCTTCCTCCCCAGGTGCAGGACCCTACACTTGCCCCTGTTGAACCTCATTAGGTTCTTCTCTGCCCAGCTCTCCAGCCTGTCCAGATCACACCACACTGGTTATCTAACGACCTCTGACAAGTTCATGATTTGGTTGGATTTCTTACAAGAAAAAGAGACCAACACAACCAAAACCCAAGCTGGGTTGCTGAAGCACTTCCAGGTGATGACCAGTTTCTGACTTCCCAGCACACCCAACCACCTCCACGCAAATATTCATCACCTCAGCTGCTACATTTCTTCGATTACAAGTATTTTTCACAACTTCAGCCACTACCTTCTCATGAAGCAAATGTTAAAAGCACTTCCCACCAAACTCAACTTCAATGTCTGCAGCGTCTCACAGCAACCAGAACAGGTCAGAAAAGGCAATGTGATGCCTCCAAGCACCCACCTGCTGCAACGGGCTGGCCCAAAGGAAAGGCCAAGAGACTCAAGGAAGGAGAAGTGTGATCTGACACGGGTATTACAAGAAGAAATTGGCTTCATTTTGGGGGGGTTTCTTGTAAAAATGTAATTAAATTCTTAGAGTTTACATTTACTTACTGAAGACACCGTAACCACCAGCAGCCCCACCAGCACCACCATATTTGTTGACTATCAGACCAAAGAAATGGCTTCCTTATGAAGTGCCTCCTTTATCTTTCCAAACAGACTCTCCTCATGTGTATTTATGGTTGGAGAGAGACTTCTCCACACACTTTCCATGGCAAACAGCTCCTCAAGAAGGTAAGTAAAGGAAGGGGCAGGTGAATTATGCCTTCAGCAAGGTTACCACACCTTCTCCAGAAACATCTGGCTGAACTGGACTGGTCTGATTCAACAGAGATCCCAATAAAGATCTGACCTAACTTCTGAGTCCTGGACCCTTTGCTCCTTACCCAAGGATTTTGGGCTAGTCAATGCCCTGTTTTGGGGCACTCAAGATATCTTTGCCACCAGGAAACCACATTCATTGTTCAAAATGAGGACTCCCAGGTAGTCCTCAAATAGTTGGAGGAGGAGAATGGATCAAAAACAGTCTGGAGGAGAAGAACTTGTGGGTGATGGTGGATGAGAACCTCAACATGAGCCAGCAATGTGCACCAGAGCCCAGAAACAGTGTCCTGGGCTGCATCAAAAGAAGCATGGCCAGTAGGTCAAGAGAGGTGATTCTACCCCTTTACTTGTCTCTCGTGAGACCCCCCCAGCAGTACTGTGTCCAGTTCTGGAGCCCCCAACATAAGAAGGACATGGAACTGTTGGAACGAGTCCAGAGGAGGCCACCAAGATGATGAGAGGGCTGGAGCAGCTCTGCTCTGGAGACAGGCTGAGAGAGTTGGGGGTGTTCAGCCTGGAGAAGAGAAGGCTCCAGGGAGACCTTAGAGCACCTTCCAGTGCCTGAAGGGGCTCCAGGAAAGCTGGAAGTTTTAAAGAGCAGGTTGGATGGGGCTTGGATCAACCTGGTCTAGTGGGAGGTGTCCCTGCCCAAGCAGGTGGGGTTGGAACTAGATGATCTTTAAGGTCCCTTCCAACTGAAACCATTCTATGGTTCTATGATTAGAGGTGCTCCAGCCACACTGCAGAAGTTTGGTCTAGCCCTGCTGAGCCAACATAGAGTCACAAAGCCAGTAAAAGCTCTGCTGGCACCAACCCCAGGACATGATACCACCACCCACTGTGCCAGAAGGCCTTGCTTTTCAGTTCTTCTCAAGCACCCGGCACAAAAGGGTCATGATGAAGGTCCCCATCAATACCTACAATTGTTGGAGCCAAATGAGTGTTAATGTACAGCAAAAAAAAAAAAAAAAAGAGAAGTTTGAATCTTGTGACCACCAGGCAAGTCCTTGCTCACAGCACGTGAGCTTCAGTAAGGCCATGCAGATACTGAGGTTCTACCAAAGGCTTGTGGAACCTTAAAAGTCACCACTCACTGAAGTTCAGCCATGTTAAAAGTGGCATCAAGCTCAGCTGAATGCACCATGCAGACCAAGAGTGAGGATTAGTTACAAAGCACTGGTGGCCCTATTGCCATAAGCTATTGGAGAAACCCAACCTTCCTCAACACATGCTTCAGAGCCAGCAAGGATCTGAGAGACCATGCAGGAGAGCAAAGTGTCAGCAAAGGCACAGGACTTCTGCCCTGGAAGTAAGATCTCCTCAGCAAGGATCCCATCACATACAAATTGCTACTAGTGAGAGTAATAATTGGAGAGGAGTAATAATTTAAGAGAACATAAAATCTGACAGAGGAATAATTTGAGACAAAGATCCGACTCCAACAACATTATAAAACAAAGGAATAAACGGAGCACGTTGGAACTTCCTCAGCAGATCAAAATTGCTTTCAGGGTTTGAGTCTCTGGGCTCTGGAGCAAGGAGAGGGAGGGTTCTTGGGGGGCTTGGGAGTTTCTTCTTTCATTTTATTTTCCCTTTTCCCTTTTGGAAAGAAAAAAATAAAAAGAGTTTGGAGAGGAGAACAGAAGAGCAACCAAACTGGGGAAGGGTCTAGAGAACAAGTCATATGAGGAGAGGCTGAGGGAACTGGGATTGTTTAGTCTGGAGAAAAGGAGGGGAGACCTCATTGCTCTCTACAACTACCTCAAAGGAGGTGGTAGTGAGGTAGATGTTGGCCTCTTCTCCCAAGTGAATAATGACAGGACCAGAGGCCTCAAGTTGGGCCAGGGGAGGTTTAGATTGGACATTAGGTAGAATTTCTTTACTGAACAGTGGTCAGGCACTGGACCAGGCTGCCCAGAGAGATGGTGGAGCCACCATCCCAGGAGGGATTCAAGAAACATGTAGATGTTTCACTTCAGGACATGCTCTAATGGGCATGGGGGGGTCTTGTGGTGTTGCTGTTTATTTGGTGTGGGATGTTTTTTTGTTTTGCTTTGGTTTTGATTTTTGTTTTTTTTTTTCCTCCTGGGTGGATGGTTGGACTCGACGATCTTAGAGGTCTTTTCCAACCATAATGACTCTGTGAACAATTAACCTGAAAAGAATGCACTTGTTTTAAACAGAGCACATCAAATGTCTGGTATCACTGAGAGTGGCAGAAGATGCAGTGACTCCTTGGCTGGGCAGCGGCGTCTGAAAGCCCTGAGGAGAGCAAGGGCTGCTTCCTCCTCCCCTGGCACTGAGCAGCTGGCAGCAATCCTGCACGGAGTGAGTGTCATCACCCATCCATCATCCACACAGACCTCTCCCATCAGAAGCACAGAATGGTCACAGTCAGAAAGATCACAAAATATTACAGGTTGGAAGGGACCTCTGAAGATCATCGAGTCCAACCCCCCTGCCAGAGCAGGACCAAAAACTAGGGCAGATCACTCAGAAGGCATCCAGATGAGTCTTGAAAGTCTCCAGAGAAGGAGACTCCACAACCTCTCTGGGCAGCCTGTCCCAGGGCTCTGTCACCCTCACAGGAAAGAAGTTCTTCCTCATGTTGAGCTGGAACTTCATGTGCTTGAGTTTGAATCCATTGCCCCTCGTCCCATCACAGGGCACAAGTGAAAAGAGGTTGTCCCTGCCTTCTTGACACCCAGCCCTCATGTATTTATAGACATTAATTAGATCCCCCCAAGTCTTCTCCTCTCTAGACTGAAAAGCCCCAGGTCTCTTAGCCTTTCCTCGTAAGGCAGGTGTTCCAGTCCCTTCATCATCCTCATAGACCTCTAAGATCACCGAGTCCAACCATCCAGCCAGGGGAAACAAAAAAAACAACAACAAAAATAAACCAAAACACAAACCCAGCACCACACACCCCACAAAACCAACAACAACCCACAAAAAACCCCCCATGCCCACTAAAGCATGTCCTGAAGTGCCACATCTACATGTTTCTTGAATACCTCCAGGGATGGTGACTCCAACACCTCGCTGGGCAGCCTGGGCCAGAGCCTGACCACTCTTTCAGTAATGAAATTCTTCCTAAGGTCCAATCTAAACCTTCTCTGGAACAACTTGATGCCATTTCCTCTGGTCCTGTCTTTACTCACTTGGGAGAAGATGCCAAGACCCACCTCCCTACAACCTCCTCTCAGGCAGTTGCAGAGCCAGAAGGTCTCCCCTCAGCCTCCTTTGCTCCAGGCTCAACACCCCCAGCTCCCTCAGCTGCTCCTCCTCAGACTTGTGCTCCAGCCCCTTCCCCAGCTCCCTTGCCCTTCTCTGGACACGCTCCAGCCCCTCCATGTCCTTCTTGTCCTGAGGGGCCCAGAACTGACCCCAGGATTCCAGGTGCCCCCTCACCAGTGCTCAGCACAGGGGGACAATCCCTGCCCTGCTCCTGCTGGCCACACTAGTGCTGACACAAGCCAGGATGCTGGTGGCCTTGGTGGCCACCTGGGCACACGCTGGCTCACATCACACCAGCTGTCAACCAGCGTCCTTCAGCGGTGTCGGTCGGACAACCGCAGCCATCTTCACTCTCCTCTCTCTGGTGACTCCATCCCATCAAATCCCATCCTCTTTGGTTTTTTTGACCTCGCAGGACTAGGCTAGTCCCCAACATTCCATTTGGCTGGGACTCATCTGCCTCTCCGCAGACGCCCGTCCTCACAGATGGGGAGCCAAGCAGGAGACCTGGAGCTGCTGAAGGTCTGGCAGCGTGTCCTCCTGGCCGCTTTACTGTCCTCCTGGCACAGGGAAAGCTCCTGCTGATGGCTCGTCCTCCCCCACCCTGCCCTTCCCCAGCGGAACGCGCGGTGAGGAGGCAGCCGCGCTCCCGCCGAATGAAGCCACGGTCACCGGAGGCGCTCCAGGAAAACCTCGGCAAAGCCAGCAAGGGATGACTGTGCAAAGCAGAGCAAGGGAAAGGCTGAGTCACTTCCTCCCCCGGAGCCCGAAATAGAGAAGAGCGTAAGGAAAAAGCATGCTCTGAGCTGACATAAAAGGAAGAGAATCCCCAGCTGAAATAAAAATAAATATAAGAATAATCAATCAAAGCGCACGTAGCGACGGCGGAAAAGGGGAGGGAATGAAAAGGCGGCTCCTCCTGCTGCTGCTGGAATGGGAAAGGCTGTCACGGGCAGAGAGGGGAAGAGCATCACTCCCAGCTCCTCTGGGAACTGGGGGTCACTGAGCCCTTTTAGCAGCAGCTCCCAGGAAAATTCATGGGCCATGGATGATGTCGCAAAGCCATCGCGTTGCTGTCCCGTCTCCTGCAGGAGGTGCTCCCAGCTGTGGCCTTGGTCTTGATGGGAAGCATGGAATTGTTTTGGTTGAAAAAGATATCTAAGGTCATCAAGGCCAACTGTTACCTCTGCACTGCCATAGGCCACCACTAACCCATGGCCCTCAGCACCACATCTACACGGCTTGGGAAGCCCTCCAGGGATGGGGACTCCACCACTGCCCTGGGCAGCCTGGGCCAGGGCCTCACAACCCTTGCCAGCAAGAAATGGGTCCCAAGATCCAATCTCAACCTCCCCTGACACAACTTGAGCCCATTTCCTCTTGTCCCATCACTTGTTCCTTGGGAGAAGAGACCGACCCCCCTGGCTCCAACCTCCTCTCAGGCAGCTGCAGAGCCAGAAGGTTTCCCCTCAGCCTCCTTTGCTCCAGGCTCAACACCCCCAGCTCCCTCAGCTGCTCCTCCACAGACTTGTGCTCCAGACCCTTTCCCAGCTCCCACAGAGAGCCTGAGCCAAGCCTGGCCAAGCTTTTTGGGACAGATGTTATCCATTCCCCAGCCTGCAGATGCTCTACGTGAGCTTGTAGCTGGCAGCACGTGAAAGGTGATGATTAGGAGCACTAACAGTATAATCCATCCTGATTAACCACCCCAGCAGGTACACAGTGGGGCTAAGCTCAAGGCTGGAAAACCCTTTCAAATGTTGGGATACCTGTACAGCCAAACAGGAGACTCCAGAGAGCAATCACCCACCAGCTTTTCACTGCAAGCTCAGTGGTCACATGCAAGTACAATGTCCTGGGACCACAGTGGGGCAGCAGAATATCATCGAGTCGTAGAATCACAGAATTGTTCAGGTTGGAAAAGACCTTTAAGATCATTGAGTCCAACCTTATCCTAACCCTATCACCCCATTTCTGATGACCCACTGCTAACCCATGTCCCCAAGCACCACATCCAGATGACTTTCAAACACATTCAGGGATGGTGACTCAACAATATAGCACAGTTTGGGTTGGAAGAGACCTTAAAAGTCATCCAGCATCACCCCATCACACCCTCCCTGGCAGCATCCCTACAGCCAGCTCCTCCTTCTCCACATCCAAGACAATTTGGGATACTTCCCAATGGCAAACGCAGTGAATTCCTAAAGGCACTTCTGAATTAACCAACCTGCTTGCACACAGATCAGATTTCAGCTCAGAAGTGCTGCAGCCTCTCCTTGTAGGCAAGGAGGAATTGGGAGTCCCCCCCTTTCCATCCTCTTTCTTACAGCCCGTACGTTCTCTTTCAAACCTGAGCTCTGTCAAATCGGACTGAAATGGATCCCCGGGCTAAAAAAGCAAAGAAATACAGAGAAGAAGGTTCCAAGTGGTCGTTTGCACTAGAGAGATGAATCCTTCACCCCATGTAATGCAAGATACTAAAAAAAAGAGGAGTGTAAATCATAGAATCATAGAATCCCAGACTGGTTTGGGTTGGAAGGGACCTTAAAGATCATTTAGATCCAACCCCCCCTGCATGGGCAGGGACACCAGGTTGCTCCAAGCCCATCTAACCTGCCCTTCAACACTTCCAGGGATGGGGCTTCCACAACTTCCCTGTTCCAGTGTCTCACCAACCTCACAGCAAATAACTTCCTCCTGAAGTCTAACCTAAATCTCCCCTCTTCCAGTTTTAATCCATTCCCCCTTGTCCTCTCACTCCCTGCCCTTGTCCAAAGTCCCTCCCCAGCTTTCCTGGAGCCCCTTCAGCCACTGGAAGGTGCTCTAAGGTCTCCCTGGAGCCTTCTCTTCTCCAGGCTGAACACCCCCAACTCTCTCAGCCTGTCTCCAGAGCAGAGCTGCTCCAACCCTGGATTATCTCTGTGGCCTCCTCTGGACTCGCTCCAACAGCTCCATGTCCTTCCTGTGTTGGGGGCTCCAGAACTGGACACAGATCCATGCAGCTGGAAAGGAGCTGATTTTGAGAAAGACTTTATGTGCTCCACAGCTGCTCCAAAATGTGGGAAGGAGGAAGAGGGACCAGCACCCTGGGGTGAATCTTTGCATATAAAGCACCCAAGAAGGGAAGGATGTTGCTGCTCTGCTGGTATCCAAGAGCTCCACAGGGCTACGATGTCCTCTCTTCCACCAATACTGCTCCAAGCATCTGCAAAGGCAGGAAAAAAATACTCCTGTGCTTGTGCCAGGCCAGCATGGACGTGGAGAGAGCAGAGATGCAGGGAGGGATGGAAAATTCCCTGTTCACCAGAAGAGCTTTCTAGAAGCGTGTGCTTCATTTCAGAGCTGCTGTGGGGATGTGAGAAACTGCTGGTCCCAAAAGAAGGGGGGAAATTGTCAGAGAAATCCACCCATCACCTCATCACACCTGGTTCCCTGCAGCTCTTCAGCCTCTTCCATGGACTCCTCTTCCTCTACAGGCATCTGTAGCCATCACAGAATGGTAGGGGTTGGAAGGGATCTCTGGAGATCACCAAGTCTAACCCTCTGCCAAAGCAGAACCACCTAGAGCAGGTCACACTGAAACGTGTCCAAGTGGATTTGGAATGTCTCCAGAGAAGGAGACTCCACAAGCTCTCTGGGCAGCCTGTCCCAGAGCTCTGTCACTCTTACAATAAAGTGGTTTCTCCTCATAGGAAGTTCCACCTCAACATGTTCTAGCATATACCCATTGCCCCTCGTCCTATCACTGGGCACCACTGAAAAGAGACCAGCCCCTTAGTCTTGACACCCACCCTGCAGATATTTAGAGACATTCATCAGGTCCCCCCTCAGTCTTCTCTTCTCCAGACTAAACAGCCCCAGGTCTCTCAGCCTTTCCTCATCAGACAGATGTTCCAGTGCCTTGACCATCCTTGTAGCCTCCGTTGGACTCTTTCCAGCAAATCCCTGTCCCTCTGGAACTGGGGAGCCCAGAACTGGACACACTACTCCAGGTGGGGTCTCACCAGGGCAGAGTAGAGGGGGAGGAGAACCTCCCTTGACCTGCTGACCACACTGTTCTTAGTGCACCCCAGGATACTTTTGGCTCTCTTGGCCACAAGGGCACATTGCTCCCCATGGATAACTTGTTGTCCACCAGGACCCCAAAGTCCTTCTCCATGGGGCTGCTTTCTAGCAGGCCAACCCCTAATCTGTATCAGTGCCTGGTGTTTTTTCTCCCCAGGTGCAGGACTCTAAACTTATTCTTGTTGAACTTCATGAGGTTTCTCTTTGCCCAGCTCTCCAGCCTGTCTAGATCTCACTGAATGGCTGCCCAGCCTTCAGGTGGATCAGCCAACCCGTGGTGAGACCCCACAGCCCCTACAAACTCCACCTAACTCATCTACTAGCTCCCCATGATGACACATGCACATGGCAAGCAAAAGAAAGGAATCATTTCCAAAAGCACCCCCAGGCTCCACGTCCTGCTGTGAAGACTCCAGCTGCAAAAATTATAGCTGCAAGTTTCAGGATTGCCAGCCCAGCTTCTCCAGCCAGAGAGAAATGTAATCAAAGATGCCTTCAAGCCAATCACCCAACTGGGAAGAGGCATTTCTTGGATGACTGATGCACCCTGATTTAAGGGAACACAGCTCCCATGGGTGCAGGCATCTACCCCTGCTTCTTCTCACCATGCAAAGCAAACACCACCTTCAACAGAAAACATTTCTGTTATTAAATTCCAGCTGACAACCACAGCACAACCACAACCCTTCCTGATTTCTCTTCCTCTTTTGCCCAGACACCCAAGATGGTATTTTTGATGGCACATTATTAAAATCCCCTCTGGTTTCACTGCAGCCAGATCCTGTGCCCAGGAGCCCTCAGGCCCAGAGGTTTGTTTCTGGCCAGGTGATGCAGGGAGATGCCAGCACCCAAAAGCAAACCAGCAGTTGTAGACCACTGCTTCAGGCTGGCTAGGCTGGACCTAGACTACACCACAGTCCTGCTGGTGAGCAGAGCACACATTTCTCTCCAGGACCCAAAAAATCCTTGAAAATTCACTCCACAATCAATATTATTCACAGAATCATATAACATAGAATCCCAGACTGGTTTGGGTTGGAAGGGACCTTAAAGATCATCTAGTTCCATCCCCTGCCATGGGCAGGGACACCTCCCACTAGACCAGGTTGCTCCAAGCCCCATCCAACCTGCCCTTCAACACTTCCAGGGATGGGGCAGCCACAGCTTCTCTGGGCAACCTGGGCCAGTGTCTCACCACCCTCACAGCAAAGAATTTCCTCCTAATGTCTCACCTAAATCTCCCCTCTTCCAGTTTGAAGCCATTCCCCGTCTTCCCATCACTCCCTGGCCTTGTCCAAAGTCCCTCCCCAGCTTTCCTGGAGCCCTTCAGGCACTGGAAGGTGCTCTAAGGTCTCCCTGGAGCCTTCTCTTCTCCAGGCTGAACACCCCCAACTCTCTCAGCCTGTCTCCAGAGCAGAGCTGCTCCAGCCCTCTCATTGTCTTAGTGGCCTCTTCTGGACTCGCTCCAACAGCTCCATGTCCTTCCTGTGTTGGGGACCCCAGAACTGGAGCCAGCCCTGCAGGGGGGTCTCATGAGAGTGGAGCAGAGGGGTAGAATCCCCTGCTGGTCATGCTTCTTCTGATGCAGCCCAGGACATGTTTGGCTTTCTGGGCTGCATCAAAAGTGTTGTTTGACTGAATCTCACAAGCCTGTCTTTGCAAGCACAACACTTTTGAGCTAGAAGAGAAACACACCACAGATGTGATCCAGAAATGTTGAAGGCCAGGTTGGCTGGGGCTTGGAGCAACCTGGTCTAGTGGGAGGTGTCCCTGCCCATGGCAGGGGTGTTGGAACTAGATGACCTTTAAGATCCCTTCCAACCCAAACCACTCTGCGACTCTGTGACGACTCAGAACACTTGCAGTTGTACCTACTTCTTTGCAGAAGACCTTCTCAACTCTAGCTTGGGGATGGACTAGGTTGCATCCCTGCCACGTGGCACGGCACAGCTGGTGACAGGGACCTGGACTGCTGTGGTGTGCTGTGCCACCATGCTGCAGCCTCCCAGGTCACCCATCCCATACCAACCCAGACACTCACCACCTGTGCCAGCTACCAACCAACACAATCAGCGGTGGAGGGATGGCAACAGCTTGGTTGTCAACACCACCTTCTCCCAAGCTTCTCCTGAGGTCCTAGTGAATGCAAGCCAAGCAATAGGGCTCCTCCATGATTTCCTAAGTCCAAAAACATCTTTGAGAATTAATTACAAACCCCATCAATGATTCCCCGTTGCAGGCAGCTGGGGAAGCTGGTGGCAGCTGTGTGTCTCCTGTAGCTTCTGCTTTGGCAAGGGGCAGGCTCAGGGGTGGCACAGGTTGTACAAACGAGTCCCAGCAAGCTGGGTCAGATCCAGAGGGAAGGGTAAGGTTGGCTGTTTGGTTTGGGTTTATTTGCATTAAGGCCAATTAAAATAGCTGGTGAGAAACGAGAAGCTTGTGGGGCACCTGAGTGTCTCCTCAGGTCACCCAAGCATGACATGACACCAAGGGATGGGGCACACCACACAGCTGCCCACCACCACTCCCCATCCCAGGGACACCCCCACCACAGACATGTCTGAGCACCCACAATGTCCTGCCACTTGAAAAATGCCTATGACATCCACCACCACCCAAGGGTGTGATGGACACAACCATGCTGGTTGAAGGAGAAGCTGAGTTAGAGCTGGTGGCCACAGAGGAGACGCCCTCGATAAATTGCTGAGCATTATGAAATACTCCTGTGGCAGCTCCTGGCCAACAAGCACTGCAGGCTTTGGTCCTGCAGAGATAGCAGAGACAGAAGCTGAGTTGGGTCACCACAGCTTCTCCTGCCACCTAAGCAGGTTTTTCTTCTCCTGTACCACGACTGCTACGTGCCTGAGGGACATGGGAGGCCAAGGGCTGTCCCTGTAGGAGAGGAGACAGGAGCAATGGCTTATCTGATGTGAGCACAAGACAACTCCTTGTCAACCTGTGGTCCTTAAAGCCTCAGAGGCCCATGGACTGCCTCAAAGGAGTCTCCAAAAGCTAACTTGAAACAGCAAAGATCTCAAATCCATTCTAGAGACACCACCCCCACTCCTGGCCACCTTTGGGGTACCTCTGCATTGCAGAAGACCGACAATGATGACGTAGAGTCCAGCAGGCCAAGGCCAACCGTGGCACAGACCAAAGCAGACGTGGGAGAAACAAACCCTCTCTTCTTCAGCAGGGAAGTTGATGGTTAAGAACACAAAAGCTCTGACAATATCCAGTGTCATCCTCATTTCAGTCTGAACTGAGCAAGAACCATCGTTCTCCTAGGATCACCAGCAAGGCACCCATGTTGTAAATACATGCACACACACACATATTGAAATAAATAAAAATAAAATAGCCAGTCTCTCACACGAAACCAGAAAATTATGGGTTGGCCCCACTAGCCTTTTACTTCACATGACTCACAAAGGCACTCATTACACCCAGGTGGCAGAACTGCACCTTCTCCGTGGAGTTTCACAAGAACATCCCAAAGCATTTATGGAGATCACCCATCCAGAAGCCTCAACACTTCCAGATTTTCAAGACAGCAACAGTTGTGCTTTCCCCAACCTGATGAAGACCATGAGCTACCCCAAGCAGAGCAGCAGACTGTTAACTCTGAAACTTAACGATGGCACGTGAAATGAAAATGTCTTCATTCCTCTGCCAAACTGAAGCACAATGAAGTAATTAGCAATATTTAATTGTTCCACTGAAATAGTCAAGCAATCTGCTAAATGTGCCCCAAATGGCTCATCTGCTGCCCCCAGCTTCCACAGAAACCATAGGGATCTTGTTATACTTTTAGGTGTAGCTCCTCACAAATCCACAAGACCCCAAAGACTCACTTGAGTGGCAAGAACATGAAGTTAAAGAAGGTCCAGGGGGGTTTTCTTGCCTCTCTGCAGAGACCTACAGGTGAAAACTCAACCAGTGATAACTACCACCATTTCACACTGCTCCAGCTGGGAAAAGACCACGCAGCTGCAAGGAGAAACCCAAGATGAGAAGGAAAGGGGAGAGTCAGTACAGCAAAATTTGTCCTCACCAGGAGATCACAACAGAGTGAACTTAAAGGAGCACTTCACCCCGAAGTGAGGGTGCTCAGAGAGCAAAAAAAGAAGAGTATTTTTCTCTTCATAGACAGAGTGCTAAAGGAGGGACATCTGGAGATAAAGCTCAGCACCTTGTCATCCTCCCTTCCACAGTTTGGATCGAGGGATAACAACTCTGAGTGATGCTTTCACGCTTCGTAGACTATTTTTCATGGCACTCAGGAACCCTCTGGAGATCACTCCCAACCCATTTGTGCTCAAGGCTGACTCAGCTATGGGTGTGAAGATGTCAAAGCCAACTCAGCTCCTCAGGTAGCTCACTCCTGTCCCACATCCCCCTGCAAAGGCAGAACTGGTGCTCAATTCATCTCCAGTTTCCTCAGGAAGCTCCCGGGTGCTGGGCTTTACCCTCCAGGCCACTTGAGATTAAGTCACATTCTCACACCACCTTCACCATCCAACTGCTGCTCCTCTGCTTTCCTTTAAAAGCAACCTGAGATCTTACAAATGAGAAAAAAGATGCTTCCTAAGAGCTGGGTAAGACCCACGGCACTTCAACCACAACACCTCAAATTCATAGAGCCCTCTGGTACAGAACTCACCTCACAAGGAGGTCTTGGATAGAGCTCAGGGGGAAAGAGCTTTACATACGAGCACAGCCTGAGCTTCCCAAAACAGACACTGCTCATCTCTCTGCCAAAGATAACACACTTAACACAGGGAAACCACAGCCTACAGATTCTACTCAAGGCTTGAGGGAATAAAATTCAGCACAAGCTTTTGCTCTTGGACCTCAGGATAAGCAAGGGCAGAGCAAAGCCTTTCTGGTCCTTACAGGGAAAATATTTCCACTCACTAGAGGCAAAGTGTGAATATTGGTTTGTCAGGGTCACATAAGCCCTGCAGAGCAGGGTGCTTCCCTCTCCATCCCACGTGGCATCCCCTTGCCAGCACCTGGATGCTCAGAGGATGGTCCATCATCAAAATGCCTTCATAGGCTTTGGAGAAGAGGAACTACTAAACCGTTGGTCTTATTTTGGTATCTTTGGGTTGAGAGAAACAACCTGCCAGCTCAGTGTATCTTCTGCTTCCTCTCATCTCTCTCATTTCTGTTAACAAGGCCATGACTTCAAGCTTCATCCAATACCTGCCTGAGTGGTGGAGGAAGAGTAGTATGGATTACTAGAGCGTGGGTGAAGATGGCACAGATGAACATGTGAAAACAGCCTATTTCAAAGGGACCACCAGGTCTCCAGAGAGGCCCAGGGCACTCCAGCCCTCCTCATGCTGGGAAAAAGTACCTGCCCCTTTCCAATCTAATGGGCTTGATACCTCATCTGTGTGGGGTCCTACTGGTGGGGGTCTCACCCCTTCCACAGGATCCTGACACAGAGAACAGCCCTGAGAGATGAATCATTTTCTCATTTTATGGAAAAACAACTCCAAGGACAGAGTTTTGAGGCACTGGGATGCCAGGGACACCCAGCAACTGTGCCTGCGGACGTATGGCATTGCTGGGGGCAGCTGCCACAAAAAATGTCCAGCGACTGCCGGCTGCTCCACTGCCACTAACATCTGTTGTCCCCGACTGTCACCCACGGTCCCCGAGACCACGTGCAGCCAGAGTGACTCTGCAGGAAAACGCTAATGGTAAAATAACAACAACATTTACTCCCTGGTGAGTCCTCGCTCGCTACAGCCAAACCCAGCCCTGCATCAAAGATGGGGAAAGCACCTCCCGGGAGCCGGCGGGGAGATGCTCCCACCTCGGGACCACGTAGCAGCGAACATCCCACCCAGGGATGTCCCCCTCCCCTTGTAAAGACACTCAGGGTTCAACCAGCCAGTGGCACCTTTGTCCGTGCCGCCGTTCTCATCCTCCCGAGGCCATCGCCGCCATCGATAACGATGAACGCTGCTAATTGCCGTGAGGAGGTTTCCCTCTCCTTTTTGTCTGTGGGGAGCTGGCTGGAGGAGACGGAGGGAAGAGGCCATTCCTGCCCTTCCTCAGGGCTAACCGAGCGGTCCGGGAAGCTTCCAGAGGCCAAGAGCTGTACCCGAACCCAGCCCCGGACCTCTGCCACCGCCGTTACCGCCCTTCCCACCGCTCGCTTTTGCCAGGAGAAGGAAAGATCCGTCCCTGCCCCACGTCCACGCTCAGATCGCCAGGGAAGGGGCAGGGAAACCCGACGGGACGAGGCCGCTCACGCAACCCGGGTCCCGCAACCGGCCCAGAGGCCAAATCCCCGTCCCCGCCTTCAGCTGCAAACATCACAATGTGCAGCACCAGCGCGCACTCACGCGTGGATTAGTATTATTTGTTTAATTATTTCCGAGGGAGACAAAAGGCGGGACGTGCCCCCCCCACCACCCCCCCTCCCCTCTCCACCGCCACCGGCTGCTGTGTCATGGCCCCCCCGTCCCCGGCCTTACCGCGCTGCGGAGCCGGGCGCTGTCAGACCCCCGCCGGGAGGCTCATGGGCGCCGCGCTGAGGTGAGGGGGGACAAGGTGGGGGGAACACACACACAAGGGGCACCGCCCGCCCGGGAGGAGACACCCGGCTCCGGCTCCGGCGGAGGGACGGGCCGGGGCGGCCGGGGAGTGACGCGCCTCCCGCCCCGCCCCGCCCCGCCCGGCCCCGCCGCCGGCCATGACGGGAGATGTAGTTCGGGCCGGGCCCTCGCACCCCGGGGCTCGGCCACAGACCCCCGGCCCCCCAGCCCGCCCTCCTTTCGCACCAGCTTCTGTTTCGGGATTTTGGTTGTCTGTTCCTTTGGTTTTATTGTTTAGTTGGGTTGTGTTTTTTTTTTCTCCCCGTGTTGTTGATTTTTCATTGTCTCACTGTAATTGTCTTATTCCCACCGCCACCAATGGACCCCCTGTGCTGGGCCCTGGTGAGGGGGCACCTGGAATCCTGGGGTCAGTTCTGGGCCCCTCAGGACAAGAAGGACATGGAGGGGCTGGAGTGTGTCCAGAGAAGGGCAAGGGAGCTGGGGAAGGGTCTGGAGCACAAGTCTGAGGAGGAGCAGCTGAGGGAGCTGGGGGTGTTGAGCCTGGAGCAAAGGAGGCTGAGGGGAGACCTTCTGGCTCTGCAACTGCCTGAGAGGAGGTTGGAGCCAGGGGGGTCGGTCTCTGCTCCCCAGGAACAAGTGATGGGACAAGAGGAAATGGGCTCAAGTTGTGTCAGGGGAGGTTGAGATTGGGTCTTGGAAACCATTTCTTGCTGGCAAGGGTTGTGAGGCCCTGGCCCAGGCTGCCCAGGGCAGTGGTGGAGTCCCCATCCCTGGAGGGCTTTCCAAGCCGTGTAGATGTGGTGCTGAGGGCCATGGGTTAGTGGTGCCCTTGGCAGTGCTGGGTGAATGGTTGGACTTGATGATCTTAAAGGTCTTTTCCAAGCCAAACAGTTCCATGATTCTATGATCTCCTCAGCCAGCCAGACTGCATCCTTCAGGATGCAGCCAGAGAATTGCACCATCTCCCATCCCTCCTCCACCATGATCAGCAGCATCCACCCCAGCTCTAAGAAAGTGGGTTGTTAGCTGAGCTTAAAAGAAGGAAACTGCAAGTGTTGCCATATAAATCAAGCATTTCCGTGTAAATACACAAAACCCTGAGTCAAGAAATGCAAAAACCAGAATTTAAACACCTTTTAACCACTCTTCTTGCCAGCTGGATCCATTCAGCCCCTTCAGACCTGCTCAAAGCCACTTGGAAACCTTCCTGCGAGCGATTTAATCCACCTTCTCCTTACCCCTCCAGGCTCTCAAAAACACCAGCCCATCTAATCATCCCCATTTTCTTGTTGTTTGGGCGATATTCAAGAGGGCAACCTCGTTTCTAGCCATGGATTCTTTTTTGCTCTCCGCCGAGTTGTGCTGTAACATTCACCCAGAGAAACGGATCACGTTAATGAACATCAAGGGAAGAACCACAGCCATAAATTAACCAGAGGAACTGGCCTCTGAAGAAACCTTAATTCTACTTTGACAGCAAAATTGGATTCAAAAGATCTCTCTCCCTGCTGTGCTTTATTTTTGGCCGTATCGTTTGCTGGGCAGGTTGCCATGGCAACCTTATATTCACCGGAGGGTGGCTATAATTGGGAGAGCACATTGTTAATTTAGCCCCAGATTTTTAAAATTTATTTTGTCGTATTTTAAGGAGAAAAAAAAAAAAAAAGGGGGGGGGGAGGGAACTGCCTGGATTTTGATGTTTTTATCTATGATCACACTAAGGTTTAATTATTAAGCCGAGCACCAATCGCATCGTTCCAGTGAAGCTGCAGCTCAGAGCTCACCAGGGCAGGCAACAGCTCTGCCCACATCCCACCTCCCTCCTGCAGCCCCCCTAAATTCCCTCCAGCTCCTTGATCCCCTAAGCCAAGACACACACCACCACCCCCCCCAGCCCCCGGGACCAGGATTTCCCAGGGATTCTCCTGGGGTATGAGAGAAGGGTTGAGGGAATGAAAAAGGTAGGATGAGCTCTTGGATTAGTGAGCATTTTTTGAAATGCCCGTGTGATTGGGAGTGTCAGCTTTAACCTGGTGACACTTCATCTCAGCTCATTATTTCTGGTCAATCACCCTCTTTGGAGAACACCAGTCCGAAATATTCATGGTGTGAACATGCTGGCATGTGTCATGTCCTCTTCCTGGGTGGGCACACTAGGTCCTGGCCCCTCGTGGTGGGACCTCTCCAAGCATCCCACTCTTGCCCCAACGTGCTTGAGGCATCCCTGGCCTGGTACACACTGCCAAGTGCCACTGGGTGCTCACCTCCATCCTTGCTGGAAGCAAGAGGGTGGCTTGGGGACTGGGTGCTGTGGTTCAGGATCTCAGATGGGTGCTGCATCAGGGCATACAACCTCCTGTCTGAGATTTTGGGACAGGGAATGACCTATCCTGCAGAGCATGGTGTGTGTGGGAGCGTGGGAGGGAGCTGGATTCATTCCTCTAGTAGGTGGGGGGGGAATTTGGATAGGGATGACAGCAGGGTGACTAGAGGGACACCCAGGGAATGTGGCACGTGGGATGGGTGCCATGAGTTATGGACAGGGCCACATCAATCTGGAACTCAGGAAAAGGTGCCACCTCTGCCATTCCACTCCCACCCTCACATGGGTTTGGAGCTCTATGGCCATGCTGGTTGTGATGTTCATCATTAACCTGTCCCAGCAGGAAGAAAGTGCAGCTTTCTGGTATCCGGGGAATTTTCTCCAGGAGCTGGAGCAGCTCCAGGTCCAAAGAGCAAAGTGGAGCTGCTGGTCCTGCCCCCATGTGGGTGCAATCCTGCTCCCCTCTGATGGTGCATGCTCAGCAGCTTGGCTTCCTCCTTTTATCCTTGCTTCTGGCTTCATCCCATCGTAGGTTAGGAAGGAGGAAAACCAGGAAAGGGTTAACTACTTAAAAGAGAGGGGGGAAAAAAAAAAAAAGAGGAGTTGTGAAAAGCCAGGGATGGAGGAGGGAATGGAAACATCCTTCTTTCAAGGAAAAGATGCTGTGGCTGCTGTTCTGGGTACCATCCTCCAGGTAATAACACGAGATGACTCAGTGCTTGGGAAATTAAACTGGCTCTTTATTAAAAGTGGGTATTTAGGGAGGCAGGGACACGTCAGGGGAGTTTCTCCATCTCCTTAGCACAGGGGATTGAGGCAGGCTGCCTGGATCCTTCTGCTGCCAAGCACTGAGTCCATGTTCTGCCTCAGCATCCCACCAGGGCTGCTCCCGGGAAAGCTCCGAGCATCTCTGGGAAGATGTTAAGAGCCTCATAGGATTGTAGAATGGTAGGGGTTGGAAGGGACCTCTGGAGATCACCAAGTCTAACCCCCTGCCAAAGCAGGACCACCTAGAGCAGGTCACGCTGAAACGTGTCCAAGTGGGTTTGGAATGTCTCCAGAGAAGGAGACTCCACAACCTCTCTGGGCAGCCTGTCCCAGGGCTCTGTCACCCTTACAATAAAGTGGTTTCTCCTCATGTTGAGGTGGAACTTCCTATGTTCTAGCTTATACCCATTGCCCCTTGTCCTATCACAGGGCACCACTGAAAAGAGACCAGCCCCTTAGTCTTGACACCCACCCTGCAGATATTTATAGACATTCATCAGGTTCCCTCTCAGTCTTCTCTTCTCCAGACTAAACAGCCCCAGGTCTCTCAGCCTTTCCACATCAGACAGATGTTCCAGTGCCTTGACCATCCTTGTAGCCTCCGTTGGACTCTTTCCAGCAAATCCCTGTCCCTCTGGAACTGGGGAGCCCAGAACTGGACACCATACTCCAGATGTGGTCTCACCAGGGCCGAGTACAAGGGGAGGAGAACCTCCCTCAATCTGCTGAACACACTCTTCTTAATGCCCCCCAGGATTCCACTGCCCCCCTCAAATCCCTCTTCATTCAGTGGGAACTGGTAGGTCTCTGCCAGTGGGAAATGCTCCAGCCTCGAGATTGTTGTCCTGGGAAAATAGCAGGAGGTGGAAAGAGCAGCTGGGGACACGAAGATACTTGAGATCACAAACTGGGACCAAAAAGATGCCGTGCTAAACTCTCCCTTGCCCTGACAATACCCTTTAAAAAGGCTCAGCAATGATGGGGACCTGCACCTTCAGAGGAGAAATGTAGAATATTTCTTCTTCTCCAAGGACTTCTGGCATAGATGGAGATGGAGAAATGGTGATGCCTTGGCAGGTTTCTGAGAAGTGACCATCAAAATGCCACCGTGGCCTTCGAGTGCTTAGATGCTCCCACAGGAAAAGAAACCCTTCGTTGGGTCAAACAATCTTCCTGCCAGAGTCAGAGACATCATTATTCTGGCTGGGCTGCAGCTGAGTTGAAAGCAAATAGACCTCCTTTAAATCCCCAAATAATAGACCTACTGTGGCAGCAAGGACTGGAGACAGACAAGGTCTTTATTCTCATCCTGACAGAGCCTGAACGAGCAGCTCTGCCCTCCTTCCTGAGCATGGAGATGTCTGTCCCTGGCCTGGGGGGCTGGTGGTGTTGGAGGTGGGGCTTCAGCCTTTCCTCCTCCACCCAAACCTGGTGGGGTGAGATGATGTGGCTGCAAAACCAGAGAGAAACCGAGGTGCTGGGATGTGCGTGTTGCCACGCTGGTCCAAAAGAGACAGCACGAGGCTGTCAAGGCTCTCTGCTAGGTACAAAACCACAAATATAAATCAAATTTCAGAGCAGGGCACCCATGGGGGAAGGAACTGCAAGAGGAGGAGCTGGTTGTGAAAGGCTGGGTGCAGGGACAGGCTCCTTCCCCCACTTCTGAGTTATTTTTAGAAGGGCATTTGGATCCAGCACGGCCATCGGTGCCAAGGCCCTTTTCAAGTCAAGGCTAAAATCCCTGGTATCCAGCCCAGGTCTGGAACAGGATGGGTCCAGGCTCCTGGACACCCGAGCTTAGGAAGGAGCTTTTGCTGCAGTTGGGTTGAAATCCAGCTTTGCTGCAGCTTTCCATACTGCAGACGAGAAGATGCAACTCAGAACATTGGAATTTTCTCCTTGACCTCCAGAGTTGCTTAAAATAATATCCCTCATTTCCCATATTTCACATAGCTCAGCTGCTTAACGGACATAAATCATCACTTTCCTCCCCTGATTTAATTCCCAGCGACATCTTGGGATTAAAGAGGCCTTAGAAATGGAAAGTATGATTACCCAGGTAAGAACAAATTGCCAATGTAAAGGATTGGCACCATTCTGGCCCCGAGGAGATTGATGGACCTTTGCAAAGGTCAAACTGCTGAGGAGGCTGAGCAGAGGTGGCAAGAGGCATCACAAGGACTTGAGATGGGTGATCAAGGATGTCCTACCACACCAGGCGAGGCAGATCTTCTCAGATGCCTCCTCAGGGTGACAGAAAGCATCCCTGGCAGGGACATCAATAACTCTGGGTTTGCTGGAGAACAAATTCAAGTTAAGCATTGGACAGGTGGGCTTTGCAGAGGCAGGGATGGCCAGGGAATGTTCTGCTAATCCAGAAATCTCTCTCTCTTCCCCTGGTTGCAACTGGTTTGTTTTTCTTTTTCCATAATCCCTTTTTTGTGGCTATTAATTGCAGCAGTGCTGCTTAGAGGGGTGCAGAAGGAGGGGACTGTTGATGGGTGGGGTGGGAGGAGAAGGAAGGGAAGTTCACTGGCGTTAGAGTGAGGGGTGTCAAAAATCCAGGGTGCTGGATGGAGGATGACAGCAAGGTGGCTCTTCCAGTTGGACTCTTGGGAGAGGAGAGTCAGTCTGGAAGTCCAGAGGTTTCTGTGGCTTTTCAGTACTTAAAAGGGGCTGATGAGAAAGATGGGGATGGAGCTTTTAAGCAGGGTCTGTTGCAATAGGACAAGGGGTGATGGGTTTAAACTGAAAGAGGGGAGGTTCAGACTAGGTATGAGGAAGAAATGTTGTACACTGAGGGTGGTGAGACCCTCACCCAGGTTGAGATGGGAGATGCCCCATCCCTGGAAACATTCCAGCTCAGGTTGGACGGGGCTCTGAGCAACCTGATCTAGTTGCAGATGTCCCTGCTCACTGCAGGGGGGTTGGACTGCATGGCCTTGAAAGGTCCCTCCCCACCCAAACCAGTTGATGACTCGATGATTCCATGGCCTGGCCATTCCGTCGCTCAGTGTTACATTTCATAGAGGCAATTTTATTGACTGTTGAGTTTTAAGCAAACTATAACCCCAAAAGGCTACCTAGAATGAGATAGTAGCAAGAAGGAGACTGAAATGAAGAGGCTTTGTAGGACTCTAGTGTTGGGAGCAAGGCTGAGGAGAGCCTGCTGGGCACCACATGGAGCTGTGATGGCTGCACTATGGAAGCTGGCTCCTCCAGAGCCAGGGCATGTACCCCTGTGGGGCTGGTAGCCCAACCCTTGGCTGGAGAGGTGCAGAAGACAGCGTGACTCCATGGGCTTGGGTTTGGATGAGCTGGGAACTGCCACTGGGGTTGAGAGATGAAAGTCTTCAGTTCTCAGCTGCAGTTTTCCTCCTCTGAAATGGGTAGAGCTACTTATCCTGTTGGTAAAAGGACTTTGTGAGTCAGCTTTCACTGGGTGTACATCGCCACCAGGGTCTGTAGAGCTGCCAGGAGCCCCAGGTGGACTGAGAAGGACTCTTTGAACAACTGCCTCTAGTCCTCAGGACAAAGTCCTAGGAGAAAATCTTCCTCTTTAGGAAAACAAGAAGCATCTCAGGGCGTTAGAGTCTTGTGCCTCATCTCCTTCAGGGTGGTGGCAGCTTCCTTGCCTGACCCTGGGTTACTTTAGGATCAGGTGGGGAAGAGCATGGAGCCCACCAAGGAGGTTTTCACCACCCACCTACTCACACCAGCAACCCAGCTTCTTGCTTCTGCTGCTCCTGGGAACCCACATCCTCTGAAGTCACCTTCCTGCACCCTCTTTTATCTCCCACACATCTTCTCATGATGCCTTTCCCGGCCCTGACTCACCTGCTGATACGGAGATCCTCCCTTTCCCCCCAGATCCTCCCTCATCTCCTCCTCCTACCAGCACAGCCACCACAAACAGGAAGGAGGGTTGGCACCAACCATCACTCCAGCACCCATCAAGCATGGCTGAGCTTGGAAAACATGTCTATTTTTGTCAGATAAGTATGATTTATATTTTATGTGCAAGGGAGAAACCATCAGGGTCGCTCAGACTCCATTCCTTTGAGGCAAAGGCCTTCGTCACCTCCTTCCACCAAGGAGATGTGATGTCTCAGAGCACCTGAGCCTTTATCCCACCTCCACACTCTGAAATGATGGTCCTTAACCACATAATAAATTAAAACCCCACTCCAGGCACAGGGCAGCTTGTGGTTTCCACTCACCAGCAGGTCAGGCCGAGCAGTGACAAGGGCGCAGGATTTATCCTCGCTCTGCTAATAAACCAAACAACCTTATCTCCACGCGGGCTTTGCTCCTTATCACACCACTTCAATCCATGTGCACCCTTCTGAAGTCCTCCCAGGGCTGGTACCCCAGTTTCGACCCCTTTGCCTTCCCAGTAAGGTGACTGGGGGAGGAAAGGGAGACATTGAAATTCCCTGCTTGCTGCAAAAAAAGCGATTAGAGGAAAAGAGCTCGACACGCTCCTGCTTTTGATAGGGGAAAGAAGGAGATAAGAGTATCAAACCACAGGCACGCCAGGAGTCTGGCAGGCATTTCATCATGCTCTGGCCTTCAGGAACCAGAGCAGGGCAGATTTTATTCACCACGGGCAGAATATATCCATGCTCTGGCTCTGCTGGCACGGCTCTGGTGCTCTGGGTCCATAAACCCCTCTAAGACAGACCCTGTTTGAAGGTTTGCTTGCTTGAGAGCCAAAGTCCTGTTTATTTGCCCCAAAATACATAGTAAACAAAGCCTGAAATAACAGAAATAAGAAAAGATCAGGGCAGTGAAGCACCAGAGGGGCTGGGGGAGCCTCCCACACCTCTCCATCACCCCTGGGTGCTGCTGGCCACCCAGCCCTTCCTGCTCTGGCTGAGGAGCACCCTGTCACCAGGCTGTCTGGCACATCTTCATTTGTTTTCCAAGCAGAGCAACATTTCCCAGCTGACATCCTCCTTCCCCTCCCTTGACATCCTTCACTGCTCACACCACAGATATCTTACTTGTCACCTTTCTTTTTTCCTGGCTCTTTTCCCAAAAGCCTCATTTGACTCCCATGCCTTTCCTAGAAGAAAACTGAGGCATTTACAAGAGCCACTAAAAAGCAGTACCTGGGGCTCCCTTCATCTCCAGGGTGGTGGGTACCTTTTGCCCCCATTTCAAACCATCTCATTTTGCTGACTGGAGGATCTCTGGCTGGCAGCTGCTTTCCAGGATGCTGGCCCGGGGCTTCCCAGGAACATGAGGATCACACGAGCCTTCATCTCCTGCTCTCCTTCCTCATAAGTCTTCTCCACTAGCCAAGAACAATGGATGAGCTCCAGCTTCCTGGTGGCAAATCTAGGAAGTCCAAGAATTTCTCATCCTTGAAATTCATGCCCAAGGGTTCATCCCTTCTCCTGCCTCCCTCTCTGTCACCAGCACCTCCGAATTTCCTACTTCATGGAATCATATCATAGAATCCCAGACTGGTTTGGGTTGGAAGGGACCTTAAAGATCATCTAGATCCAACCCTCCTTCATGGGCAGGGACACCTCCCCCCAGACCAGGTTGCTCCAAGCCCCATCCAACCTGCCCTTCAACACTTCCAGGGATGGGGCATCCACAGCTTCTCTGGGCAACCTGGGCCAGTGTCTCACCACCCTCATAGTGAAGAATTTCTTCCTAATGTCTCACCTAAATCTCCCCTCTTCCTATTTAAAACCATTCCCCCTTATCCCATCACTCCCCACCCTCATAAAAAGTCCCTCCCCAGCTTTCCTGGAGCCCCTTCAGGCACTGGAAGGTGCTCTAAGGTCTCCCTGGAGCCTTCTCTTCTCCAGGCTGAAAAGCCCCACATTATTTCTTAGGTTTCTGGTAAGAAAGAGACAGCTGAAGAACAACCACCAGAAGAGAGCTGCAAATGAAATCAGATCCACAGCTGTCCTTAAGACCCAGGGACTTGTGTGGTTCCTAAATATTTTATTGGGTTTCTCAGCTTAGACAAGAAACCAGCTCTGACTTGCTGGGAAGGGACATATTTCTCCAGGACATCCTGTGTGGGGGGATGTGTGTGCAGGGGTGGGGGCACTGAAGGCCACACCCCATTTGGCTCAAATCACCCATGTGTCTTCCTAAAAATCATCCAAATGCTATAAAAAAGAGACAAGTTTTGTCAGAGCTTTGGCTGTAAAATAAGCTGATATGTCACGATGGGAGCCCTCAGGTAGGGATGGTTCCACAGCACCCTGGCTTTCCTGTGTACCAGGACTGGGCCATTTTTCCCAGGGATGGGACACAAGGAGATCATAGAATCATCCCAGACTGGTTTGGGTTGGAAGGGACCTTAAAGATCATCTCGTTCCAACACCCCTGCATGGGCAGGGACACCTCCCACCAGACCAGGTTGCTCCAAGCCCCATCCAACCTGCCCTTCAACACTTCCAGGGGGAGGGGACAAACGTCTTTCTGTGTTTCCTCTCTATGCTGATTCAAGAAATTCCCTTTGTTTCAAAACAGACATTAAAATCTGGGAAGGTGCTGAGTTCCTCTCTCCTCAGCTTCACTCCTGTGAATAAATATGAGCAGGTCTTTGGAGCTGGACCAGGGATGAACAGGCTCAGCACTTCAGTCAGCAGCTATTCCAGTGTCCCCACTTCTTCCACTGCTGAAATGAAATGTTTAGTTTAACTTAATTTCTAAATGATGCTAATTAAAAAGGGCTAGCAACACAATTAAGTGTTGTCTCCACAGAGAGAAGCTGCTTTCTTGAAAGGAATGTAACCATGAAAGATCTGCTTTGGGGTTCCAGATAATATAATTTCCAGCAGATGAGGTTTAATTTCTGTATAATAAACCCATGTTCCCCAGCTGGGCTTCGTTTACATGGGTTGGTGTGCAGACAGTTGTAGCACCAGGAGACTCAAGCCTTGGCTCTCACCTCTGAGATCATGGAGCTGAGAAAAACCTTATTGAAGCCCAGGATGTTTGAAGGGCCCTTTGAGCCATTTGGAGAAGCAGAACATTGTAGAATCGCAGAGTTCAAGACTGGTTTGGGTTGGAAGGGACCTTCAAGATCATCTAGATCGAACCCCTTTGCCATGGGCAGGGACACCTCCCACTAGACCAGGTTGCTCCAAGCCCCAGCCAACCTGCCCTTCAACACTTCCAGGGATGGGGCAGCCACAGCTTCTCTGGGCAACCTGGGCCAGTGTCTCACCACCCTCATAGTGAAGAATTTCTTCCTAATATCCAACCTAAATCTTCCCTCTTCCCATTTAAAACCATTCCCCCTCATCCCATCACTCCCCACCCTCATAAAAAGTCCCTCCCCAGCTTTCCTGGAGCCCCTTCAGGCACTGGAAGGTGCTCTAAGGTCTCCCTGGAGCCTTCTCTTCTCCAGGCTGAGCAACTTCAACTCTCTCAGCCTGTCTTCTTTGGCATGTAAAGCCAAGTGTCCCCAAATCCTCAGCATCTTCCAGAAAACCAGGAGAATTTGGGGTTCTAGAAGAGAATAGTTCAGTTGGAAGGGACCTACAACAATCAGCTAGTCCAAGTTCTCAGCATTTCATAGAATCATAGACACATAGAATGGTCTGGGTTGGAAGGGACCTTAAAGATCATCTAGTTCCAACCCCCCTGCATGGGCAGGGACACCTCCCACCAGACCAGGTTGCTCCAAGCCCCATCCAACCTGCCCTTCAACACTGCCAGGGATGGGGCAGCCACAGCTTCTCTGGGCAACCTGGGCCAGTGTCTCACCACCCTCACAGTGAAGACCTTCTTCCTAATGTCTAACTTAAATCTCCCCTCTTCCAGGTTACAGAGCATGTAGCAATGACACCAGGCAGAATTAATGACCTTTTCATCCATTTTGGGATTCCAGCAAGTCACAGCAAAGGCACCAGATCTTGCCAGAGTTCTGCTACATGTCCCAGGAGAGCAAAGCGATGGGAAATGATTTTTCTCCAGTGTTAAAGGAAAAAAAAAAAAGCCTGCTCAGCTCTCCCAAGTGACATGTTCTCCAGGGAAGGGTTGGGCTTCAGAAAAGGCTGAACTTTGCTACAAATGAATCAGTCTCTCCCTGTTCATTCTCTCCAGGACACAGAGATCATCAATGGCAAGAAATGATCAAGAAATACAAGGATGCACTGGCAGGAGATAAAAGTTGGACAAATCTAATTGCCAGCTTTCACAGCAAAGGTAATTAAGGGTGTGGGAGCTGGGGCTGTGGTGGATTCCTCATCTGCTGGAGTCTTTAATCAAAGGTGTTTGGTTTTGGGGTTGTTTTTTGGTGTGTTTAATAGAGGCTTCTAAAATATTGTGTTGGAGCTCAAAGAAAACAATAGACATTGTGTGGGGATGAGTGGGTGTGGTCCTGTGGGCTGCCTAAGAGAGGCCATCAGAGGAACCTGTCCCTCCTGGCCTTGAGCCCAGCAAGTCTGTTTCTCCTCACCTTGGGAATATCTACCTGGAGAAATTATTTGGATCCACTCAGATGTGAAGGGAAGAGTAAAAACTTGTGGCATCCCTGGCTGGGATGGGGCTGTGACCACCCTGTGAGGGCACCAGGGGGAAATGGGTGATGGAAAATAACTTCATCTGGAGAGACTAGAGTTTGGGGTTTAAGTAGCTTTGGGTTTGTATGAATCAAATGGGCTCTTTGCAAACGATTTCTCCGTCTTCCCCTCTGCTCTGCTCTGGTGAGACCCCCCTGCAGGGCTGGGACCAGTTCTGGAGCCCCCAACACAAGAAGGACATGGAGCTGTTGGAGTGAGTCCAGAGGAGGCCACAAAGATGATCCAGGGCTGGAGCAGCTCTGCTCTGGAGACAGGCTGAGAGAGTTGGGGGTGTTCAGCCTGGAGAAGAGAAGGCTCCAGGGAGACCTTAGAGCACCTTCCAGTGCCTGAAGGGGCTCCAGGAAAGCTGGGGAGGGACTTTGGACAAAGGGAGTGATGGGATGAGGGGGAACAACTTTAAACTGGAGGAGGGGAGATTTAGGTGAGACATTAGAAGGAAATTCTTTGCTGTGAGGGTGGTGAGACACTGGCCCAGGTTGCCCAGAGAAGCTGTGGCTGCCCCATCCCTGGAATTGTTGAAGGCCAGGTTGGATGGGGCTTGGAGCAACCTGGTCAAGTGGGAGGTGTCCCTGCCCATGCAGGGGGGTTGGATCTAGACAATCTTAAAGGCCCTTTCCAACCCAACCCAGTCTGGGATTCTCTGAACAACCAGCTCCCAGGCACAGGGAGCACCAAGAGCTCTCACAGTGCTGCAGGACTGAAGGTCAGATAACATATCTGCTGGCCCCAAGTAGCTAAGAAACTTCCAGCATATCTAAGGTTTCTATTCCCCATTTTCAGCATGAAATTATTGTTTGTGCCCTCCTTCGGTTCCCACTGCCTGACTCCTGTGGGTCAGAGGGTTTGGATGAGGAGTTGATGAACACCATCCAGATAATACAATAATGAGAATCTATAATTCCTCATAATATATGGGGATTCTAGGAGGACATCTTATAGCAGCAAAGGTCCTTTGTGTCACTGGGGTAACAACACCTCCACCAAGGACCATCCTGAGGAGGTCCTCCTTGGTCCCACTGGACTCCATAACTAAGTCCATGTCAAGCCCATGCCCTCCAGACCCACAGGCCCATCTTTCCTCTTTCCCTTCCCTCCTCTTAGCATCACAACCTATTTGAGACAGCAGGGAATCAGCTGCCCCTCCTGCCCCAGCAGCACCACAACCCACACCACTGGAGGTTCAAGCTAAACAGAAGGAAAAACTTCTTTCCTGTGAGGGTAACAGAGCCCTAGGACAGGCTGCCCAGAGAGGTTGTGGAGTCTCCTTCTCTGGAGACATTCCAAACCCACCTAGAAGTGTTCCTGTGTGATTTGCTGTAGGGGATCCTGCTCTAGCAGGGAGTTGGATTAGATGATCTCCCGAGGTCCCTTCCAACCCTGACGACTTTATGACACCCAACAGCAGCTCCAGCTTTGAACCCCAGCACAGAAAAAGCAGGTGTCAGCTTTGAAACCACCTCCTAGGGTGCCTCTTGCAGTTCATGGCAGGTGAAACCTGGCAGCAAAGTTTACACAAAGCAGAGTCAAACAGAGCTGGTTTCTCCTTCTGAGCCATCAGCTGGAGCAGCTCACCTTTTTTTTGGCCTTCTCTAGGTTTCGTGCAATAGTTGGTCGCATGGAGAACAAAAGAGAGGAATGCTGGTCACCACGGTGACAATAGGTCCTCACTGCCATGACCCTGATATACCAGTAGCTTCCTCTTCCCAGCTCTTTTCCCACATCTGCCAGCAGCAGCCAAGTCCTGGAGCAACCTGAGTCAGGACCTGAATGAGCACCAAGGGCAGAGGAGTTGCCTTGTTCCCCTGTGGCTGCAGCAAACAGCTTGTTCCAGCCTTGGACATTTCCTGCTCATGAGATGAAGGTGTTTGCTGACGTGGGTGATTCCTGCTCACCCTCTGGCCTGAGGACACCCAGGCAGAAATACCATCTTGGTGCATTCACCTGGGGGTTCAAATCTAACCTGGAGTCACATTTCTGCCTGAATGCTACTGAAGCACACAGTGAGGTAGAACATTTCTGTTAGACCATTGGAACATGTCGGGGCAACCCCCGGTATACAGGCAGGCTGGGGGATAAAGGGATGGAGAGCAGCCCTGAGGAGAAGGCCTTGGGGGTGTTGGGTGATGAGAAGCTCACCATGAGCCAGCACCGTGCGCTGGAGCCCAGAAACCACCCGTGTCCTGGGCTGCATCCCCAGCAGCGTGGCCAGCAGGGCCAGGGAGGGGATTGTCCCCCTCTGCTCTGCTCTGGTGAGACCCCCCTGCAGGGCTGGGGCCAGATCTGGGGTCCCCAACACAAGAAGGACATGGAGCTGTTGGAGTGAGTCCAGAGGAGGCCACAGAGATGCTGAGAGGGCTGGAGCAGCTCTGCTCTGGAGACAGGCTGAGAGAGTTGGGGCTGTTCAGCCTGGAGAAGAGAAGGCTCCAGGGAGACCTTAGAGCACCTTCCAGTGCCTGAAGGGGCTCCAGGAAAGCTGGGGAGGGACTTTGGACAAGGGCAGGGAGTGATGGGATATGGGGCTGTTGTTTCAAACTGGAAAAGGGGAGTTATAGATGAGATATTAGGAGGAAATTCTTTGCTCTGAGGGTGGTGAGACACTGGCCCAGGTTGCCCAGAGAAGCTGTGGCTGCCCCATCCCTGGCAGTGTTGAAGGCCAGGCTGGATGTGGCTTGGAGCAACGTGGTCTAGTGGGAGGTGTCCCTGCCCATGCAGGGCAGTTGAAACTAGATGACCTGTAAGGTCCAACCCAAACCATGCTCTGATTCCATGGTTCTCTCATTCTATACACAAGTTACCATTCACTGGCAGAGATGTGATTTCTGTCTAGATTCTCTCCAGCTGTACCCCTCTGGTTAGTGACCACTAGTTAGTTGGTTGAAATACTTGACACTTATTGTGGACTTAGATCATGCATGAGGACAGTTAGAGTTACCCAGCTGTGGTAGGAGATCATGAAGCTTCTCAGCTTCTCATCACCCAACACCCCCAAGGCCTTCTCCTCAGGGCTGCTCCCAATCCATTCTCCACCCAACCTGTATTTGTGCTCTCCTTTAAGCTGACAGAATTGGGGGTGTTCAGCCTGGAGAAGAGAAGGCTCCAGGGAGACCTTAGAGCACCTTCCAGTGCCTGAAGGGGCTCCAGGAAAGCTGGGGAGGGACTTTGGACAAGGGCAGGGAGGGATGGGATGAGAGGAAAGTTTTTTAAACAGAAAGAGGGGAGTTATAGATGAGACATTAGGAAGAAATTCTTTGCTGTGAGGGTGGTGAGACACTGGCCCAGGTTGCCCAGAGAAGCTGTGGCTGCCCCATCCCTGGAAGTGTTGAAGGGCAGGTTGGATGGGGCTTGGAGCAACCTGGTCTGGTGGGAGGTGTCCCTGCCCATGGCAGGGGATGGAACTAGATGATCTTTAATGTCTATTCCAACCCAAACCAGTCTGGGATTCTATGATTCCTTCAGCAGCGACGAGCCTCTGCCTGTGGAGACCCAGGAGAAAATTAGACACCTCCAAACCTCCTCTGTTGTTTGCCAGCCACGAAGCTCCCTGCCTCTTTGACCTCATCAAGCTTTAGGATTGGAGACACACTGAGTCAGCTGAATCCTTTCACATCCCAAATACCCCCATTCCCTCCCTATAACAGCAGCTCAATTCCACAGGCCTTTCCAACCACTTCCCAGTCAGACCAACCCCAAACCCCAGGGTTTATTATCCACCCCACCTACAAGTTAGAGGGAGAGGAAACCAGGAAAGGGAAAAATAGGGAGAAGAACCTTCACTATTTAGGTTCTTCACACTGAGGAAAGAGTGGGAGGAAGCTTTTTGATTTTAGAGAAAAATCCTTGCTTCTCCGTGAGTCTGTCCTTGAAGATGGGATTAAAAATGCAATGAAGTGTGGGATTAATATCTCTATGGATGAGATGATATTTAATTTGTACGTTAGATATAAGAAGAAAAGGTCACCAAGCAAACTGATGCCTTCAGGAGAGGTTGCCAGTAAGAACTACACTGAAGTGTTGTTCTCCACAAGAAGGGCTGGAAGGAGGATCCAGGGAACTATAGGCCTGTCAGCCTGACCTCGGTGCCTGGCAAGGTTATGGAACAGATCATCCAGTGGCACATAGAAGACAACCAGGGGATCAGGTCCAGCCAACATGGGTTTAGGAAAGGAAGGTCCTGCCTGACTAATCTCATCTCCTTCTATGACTGGGTGACCCGCCTAGTGGATGAGGGGAAGGCTGTGGATGTGGTCTACCTTGACTTCAGCAAGGCCTTTGACACAGTCTCCCACAGCATCCTCCTGGAGGAGCTAGCAATCCAGGCTTGGACAGGTGCACCCTTCACTAGGTCAAAAACTGGTTGGATGACCAGGCCCAGAGAGTGATGGTGAATGGAGCTGCATCCAGCTGGCGTTCGGTGACCAGCGGTGTCCCCCAGGGATCAGTACTGGGCCCAGTCCTGTTCAATATCTTTATTTGTGACCTGGATGTGGGGATTGAGTCCACCCTCAGTAAATTGGCAGATGACACCAAGCTGGGGGGGAGTGTTGATCTGCCAGAGGGTAGGAAGAGGCTGCAGGAGGACCTGGACAGGCTGGATCATTGGGCCGAGGCCAATGGCATGAAATTCAACCAGACCAAGTGCAGGGCCCTGCACTTTGGCCACAATAACCCCAGGCAGAGCTACAGGCTGGGGGAAGAGTGGCTGGAGAGCAGCCCAGCAGAGAGGGACCTGGGAGTGCTGGTGGACAGCTGGTTGAACATGAGCCAGCAGTGTGCCCAGGTGGCCCAGAAGGCCAATGGCATCCTGGCTTGTATCAGGAATAGTGTGGCCAGCAGGAGCAGGGATGTGATTCTCCCCCTGTGCTCAGCACTGGTGAGGCCTCACCTCGAGTCCTGTGTGCAGCTCTGGGCCCCTCACTGCAAGAAGGACGTTGAGGTGCTGGAGCAGGTCCAGAGGAGAGAACGAGGCTGGGGAAGGGACTGGAGGGAAAGTCTTACAGGGAGAGGCTGAGGGAGCTGGGGTTGTTTAGCCTGGAGAAGAGGAGACTCAGGGGGGACCTCATCACTCTCTTCAACTCCCTGAAGGGAGGTTGGAGTCAGGTGGGGTTGGGCTCTTTTTCCAGGCAACCAGTGACAGGACAAGAGGGCACAGCCTGAAGCTGCTCCAAGGGAGGTTTAGGTTGGATATTAGGAAGCACTTCCTCATGGAAGGGGTGATCAGACATTGGAATGGACTTCCCAGGGAAGTGGTGGAGGCACCATCCCTGGATGTGTTCAAGGCAAGGCTGGATGTGGCACTTAGTGCCATGGTCTAGATGGTGTGGTGGTGTTGGTCATAGGCTGGACTTGGTGATCTTAAAGGTCTTTTCCAGCCTTGGTAGTTCTGTGATTCTGTGATTCTGTGATTCTGAAATGAATGATCTCCACTTTGGATGACCTTAAATGACCACATTCCTTCAGGAATTTGAAACAAGCAGATCTCATGGTCAGCCCTCCCAGTCTTGGATCAGAAAAGGATAATGTGCTTTCCTGCTTTATCACTCCTCCGATGGTTCCCTCACTGAAGGCAGGAACATGTTCTCTCTGTCTGCTAAGGAAGCCACCAGCATCAGACCTGGGAGCTTCAAATCCCCCCATCTCAGGGAACTCAGCAGCAGCAGCAGAGCTTCCAGTCTGGAGCTGGCCTCAGCAGCCACCTTCCCCATCCCACCCCATCCCATTCCTAAAGGCTGAGTCACCATCCCTGGAAGGGTTTCAAAGCCGTGTAGATGTGGTGCTCAAGGCCATGGTTTAGTGGTGGACTTGGCAGTGCTGGGTGAACAGTTGGCCTTGATGATCTTAAAGGTCTTTTCCAACCTAAATAATTCTATGATTCTGTGACTCTGTGATCCCAGCCCTTCCCATCCCATCCCATCCCATCCCATCCCATCCCATCCCATCCCATCCCATCCCATCCCATCCCTGGTGTTTGGGAGCTCAGTGTTTCCAGCCCACCTTGTTTGCATCATGGAACCAACAGTGTGTGTCCATTTCCACCCATCCCTTCTCCTGCACCATTTGATTCCCTCATGGAGACCAAACCTGTGGAGACTCTTGGCTTCTTTGCATCCTCATTCATTTCTCAATTGAGCACCCTCATGTTCTCCTCCCTGAGGACTTCAGAAGGTGTTGGTGAACAGCACATTATGGTGAGAATCAGTTGCCTTTTTGTACCTTCATGCCACGCTGAGAGCTGAGCACCACATCGTGGTCAAGGGCAGGAGAAGAAATGGTTGGAAAGGAACCCAGAGCCAAGCCAGGTCAGACCTGGCATGGCTCAGAGCAGCAGTTGGCACAGCCACCATGGTGAGACACAACCTCTGCTATCATGGTGCTGCTGCGTGGGCCTTGATGCCATGGCCAAGATCGATGACAATCCAGGGAGCTGTAGAAAAATTTGCTGTGCAAACACAGGCCCATGTCCTGCTGAACCCACCCCAGCTCTACCACGAGTGAACGTGAAGATACATCGGCCTTTTTAGGCCAGCCTGAACATTTTTCACTCAAGGCAAATGGTTTGGGATCCATCTTGGATTTGATGGGACTTGAGAGCTCCCAGCACTGAGCAGCCTCTGACCTCTGCATTTCATCTTGCTCAAAGTCCCCATGAACATCTATCTACCTGCTGGCACATGACACTGAAGCTTTATCACCCTGGACTTTTGTTCCACTCACTGACCACCTCCATGAACAGCTGACATGGTAGTTCAAGTCCTTGCACAACAAAACAAGTTTCACTTTGGAGCCAGGAGAGAGACTCCCCTGTAGATGTTAGAAGTGCTGGACAGCCCCAAATTTCATATGGGGTTACTGGAGCTTCTCTTCTGCCAAGGAATCTTGTAGATGAGTGGTATTTCCAGGGAGACCATCAAGACTGAAGATAAATCTCGTTTTTCAGGAGCAATCGTCTGGTTTGGTGCCTGGAAGAGGTTTCAGAACAGCAGGCCCATGAGGAGCACCTCACGTTCTTGAGGGCTGGGTTGAGTGATGAATTGGGTTCACCCTGGCCATAAGCTGCTGCTTGTGTCTGCACATGGGGATGTCATCACTTGGCAAGACCCTGAGATGGCATTTAGAGATGAGGTGAGGTCTACCTGCTTCCAAAAGCCACAGAACCCCCTCATTCTGCCTCAGGGCTGCTAAAGGTCACCATGATGCCCCAGCCAGCACAGGCTTCACCCTCTGGGTCCTCCTGGGCAAACCCAGCCTGGACATGGCATGTGCTGTGGGAACATGAGGAGAACTGCCTACCTCATAGGATCCCAGACTGGTTTGGGTTGGAAGAGACCTTGAAGATCACCTAGTTCCAACCCCCCTGCATGGACAGGGACACCTCCCACTACACCACGTTGCTCCAAGCCCCATCCAACCTGGCTTCCAGGGAGGGGAAAGCCACAGCTTCTCTGGGCATCTCACAGGATACATAAGCAGTTGGGCACCTCAGGGTCATCAGCAGGTCTTCAGCACCACACCGTACAAAGTCCATCTCTGGGCCCTGAGGCAGATACTCCACCTGCAGCCTCTGTAACAGAGGGGTGGGAGGTGGGCTGGTGTCTGGAGCTCCTGCAGCGTGGTGGCCTCCAGGCCCGTGCTCCTGCATCCCAGCAGCCCCCCCCCATCCTGCTGCTCCACATCGTGATGCTCCTGCATCTCCATAATCTGCCCCATCCCAGTGTTTCCACATCCCCATGTGCTTTCAAAACCCAGTCCTTCCACCATCCTGCTGCTTCTCCATCCTGGTCCCCACCCCATCCTGGTCTTCCCCATCCTGGTACCCTCCCCCCTAAATCCTGATATCCCCCATATCTCTGCTCCTCAGCCTGGCACTCCCACTCCCAGTTCCCCCAGTCCCAGTTCCCCCACCCTAGCTACCCTATCCCAGTGCCACCATTCCAGTGCCTCCATCCTGATGCTCCCCATCCTGGTGCCTCCATCTCGGTACCTTCCCCTCCCAACATCCCACTACCCCGGCCCCTCCATCCCGCCCTTTCCGGCAGAGTCGGAGATGACGCTGCAGCGCCCCCTGCCGGCGCGAGACCAAACTGCGGGCAGCGCGTGCCTGCACCCCCAAGCCCTACCTGCACCCCCAAGCCCTGCCTGCGCCCCCAAGCCCTGCCTGCACCCCAAAGCCCTGCCTGCACCCCCAAAGACCTGCTTGCCCCTGCAAACCTGTGCTTGCATCCCCTTTAAGATCATCGAGTCCAACCGTTACCCCAGCACTGCCAAGGCCACCACTAACCCATGGCCCTCAGCACCACATCTACACGGCTTGGAAAGCCCTCCAGGGATGGGGACTCCACCCCTGCCCTGGGCAGCCTGGGCCAGGGCCTCACAACCCTTGCCAGCAAGAAATGGGTCCCAAGATCCAACCTAAACCTCCCCTGACACAACTTGAGCCCATTTCCTCTTGTCCCATCACGTGTTCCTTGGGAGCAGAGACTGACCCCCCCTGGCTCCAACCTCCTCTCAGGCAGTTGCAGAGCCAGAAGGTCTCCCCTCAGCCTCCTTTGCTCCAGGCTCAACACCCCCAGCTCCCTCAGCTGCTCCTCCTCAGACTTGTGCTCCAGACCCTTCCCCAGCTCCCTTGTCCTTCTCTGGACACACTCCAGCCCCTCCATGTCCTTGTCCTGAGGGGCCCAGAACTGACCCCAGGATTCCAGGTGCCCCCTCCCCAGTGCCCAGCACAGGGGGACAATCCCTGCCCTGGTCCTGCTGGCCACACTAGTGCTGACACAAGCCAGGATGCCTTTGGACAGGGTAAACAATCCCCAAACTGCTCAAGGTGGGAGTTCTCTGCTCAGGACCCTGCTGGACACTGATATCTCATTGATGAACATCTCTGCAGTGATGTCAGCAGCTGTCACCTCCAGCCCAGCCAAGAAACAGCTTTGCCAGGCATCTGGCAGCCAATCCAACCTGCTACGTGTGGCAGCTGGGACAGGGGCAGCCACCATGGGTTTTTCTGGTGTCCCCATCCCCATCATCTGCCAGTGCTTTTTTTCTCTGCAGAGCATTTTCTTTGCCAAAACTTTCCCCGGAGCAGAGCTGCCTGACAAGGCTCTGAGCAAGAAATCATAGAATCCCAGATTGGTTTGTGTTGGAAGGGACCTTAAAGATCATAAGATCCAACCCCCCTGCATGGGCAGGGACACCTCCCACTAGACCAGGTTGCTCCAAGCCTCATCCAGCCTGGCCTTCAGCACTTCCAGGGATGGGGCAGCCACAGCTTCTCTGGGCAACCTGGGTCAGTGTCTCACCACCCTCATAGTGAGCAATGTCTTCCTAATGTCTCACCTAAATTTCCCCCTCTTCCAGTTTGATACTATTCTCCCTTGTCCTATCACTCCATGCCCTTATAAAAAGTCCCTCTCCAGCTTCTTCTTAGGCTCCTCAGATACTGGAAAGCCACCAGGTCTAACTCTTAATGTCTAATTCTTAATCATAATTCTTCATACATGAACCCTGCTGGAACATGCCATCCCTCCTCTCTGACTCCAAGTCACGAGGGAAAAAGTCCATCTTGTGCAAGATCGTGGGCAGGGAGGGATGGGTGACCTGAGGAGAGGGTTGCAAGAGCAGAAGATTCCATGCATAGTTGATAGAACTGCATGATGCCTCACACCCTCCCCCTGGGATGAGGCTGTTTGGGTTCCCTCAGTGCTCTGGGGGGTGGAGGATACGTGGTGGGTGGGAGCTGCAGCATGTGAGGGTTACGTGCACCTCAGCAGCTCCTGGTCGTGGTCCTTCCCTGCAGACCCACTTGCTGAGCTCCCATCAACCTGAGAGGAGGTTGGAGCCAGGGGGGGTCGGTCTCTGCTCCCAAGGAACAAGTGATGGGACAAGAGGAAATGGGCTCAAGTTGTGTCAGGGGAGGTTGAGATTGGAACTTGGGACCCATTTCTTGCTGGCAAGGGTTGTGAGGCCCTGGCCCAGGCTGCCCAGGGCAGTGGTGGAGTCCCCATCCCTGGAGGGCTTTCCAAGCCGTGTAGATGTGGTGCTGAGGGCCATGGGTTAGTGGTGGCCTTGGCAGTGCTGGGTTAATGGTTGGACTCGATCTTAACGGTCTTTTCCAACCAAAACAATCCTGATTCCATGAAGACAACCTTATGGAATCCCTCTACGTGTACCTGTGGTCAGACCCACTCCAGACCTGGCTGCACAGGCTGCAGAGCTCAGGGAGGCAGAGCAAGCCCTGCCATGGGGACAGGTAACATCTCCCAACCCTTTAGGGATGCATGGAGACTGCTTTAGGAAATGCTGCCCAGAACAGCCAGGTAAGAAGTGACCCAGCAGCCAGGAGCGAGGGCTGGGAACCATCCCTTCCTCCAGGAACACAGCTCAGGGCCTTTCTGAAGCCAGGGTTGGAGATGAAAAGGCAGAGCCAACCTACAGCAGCAAGTCCCATAGCTACATATCTGCAAGAAGATAGTTCAAAGTTTGATTTACCTAAGAACTGGACTCAGGCATGAAGGTCTGGTGGGACACTGGGAAGTTCTGCCATGCACAGAAGAAATCTGGGTCCTGCTTCCAACTTCGACACCTTTGCAAGGTGGGTCTAACCCCTCCACCTGCTTCCTCACCTCTCCCAAGAGGCACCAAGAGGGGTAGGAAAAGTTGTTGGGGAAAATCCACCTTTCCTGCATTCCCTAGGAGTGGAAATTAAATAAGGGAAGTAGCTTGGGGCCCAAAGGTAATGAGAAGGCTGGGTTAAACAGCAGGAGGAGCTGGAGACCAGATGAGAGAGGGTTGAAGGAGCTCCCTGTTGTTTCTCAGGGCCCCTTAATGGAGCACCGTGGTGGAGCACCGTGGTGGAGCAGGCTGCCTCCACGCCAGGTGCCATGGGAGCAGCCTCAGTCAGATGACAGCTACCCCCAGGAGCTCTCTGTGCACACACAGGTTCTATCTCCATTGCTGGGAGTTAATCAGCATAAAAAAAGGCTCATTTTCTTGCTCCTCTGCCCAAGCTCTAGGGACACAGCAGGGAGGGTCACACCCCAGCTGTGCACAGGCACTGAAACCCCAGAGTCTGGGCCCTCCCTTGAAGCTTTGCTTCAGGTGCCCATGTTTTCCTTCTCTACTCTGCTCTGGTGAGACCTCCCCCTGCAGTCCTGGGTCCAGTTCTGCAGCCCCCAACACAAGAAGGACACTGAGCTCTCGGAGTGAGTCCAGAGGAGGCCACAAGAGATGATGAGAGGGCTGGAGCAGCTCTGCTCTGGAGACACGTTGGGAGAGTTGCAGTTGCTCAGCCTGGAGAAGAGAAGGATCTGGGGAGACCTTAGAGCACCTTCCAGTGCCTGAAGGGGCTCCAGAAAAGCTGGGGAGGGACTTTGGACAAGGACAGGGAGTGATGGGTTGAGGGGGGATGGACTAAAACTGGAAGAGGGGAGATTTAGGTGAGATACTAGGAGGAAATTCTTTGCTGTGAGGGTGGTGAGACCCTGGCCCAGGTTGCCCAGAGAAGCTGTGGCTGCCCCATCCCTGGCAGTGTTGAAGGGCAGGTTGGATGGGGCTTGGAGCAACCTGGTCTAGTGGAAGGTGTCCCTGCCCATGCAGGGGGTTGGATGTAGATGATATTTATGGTCCCTTCCAACCCAAACCAGCCTGGGACTCTGTGACCTGGCGGCCCTGCGCATAGGACACGGGAGCTCCCATCCTTCACAGGGACTTATTGGCTCCACAGACATAATTTCTCCTCCCCTCTAGACCGTGGAGAAATGCTTCCTTGTCTTCTCCGCTAGCCTGGGAGCTGCTCCCCGGGACAGGCTGCGGTGCCACCCCCCCAGCCCCGGGCTGTGATTGTGCAGGTGGCCACACAGGGGTGCCAGAGACTGCCTGACCGCAGCCATCCATCCTCCTGCCATCCAAACCCATGGCAGGCAGCGCTCTGCTGCTGTAGCCCAACAAACTGCCCTTTCAGGAACGTGGTTCCAGCATCCTGGACTCTTGCGGACCCTTTGGATCCTGCCAGGTGTGACAGCCAACCATGCAAGGCTGCTCAGAGCACCAGAGCTGCCAGTCTCACCAACAGCTTTTGGCACAGGGCAGGATGGGGAGCACTCGAATCCCCTAAAATAGCCCACGGGAGTTTCAAGTCAGACCTTCAACAATCCAGGAATCAAGATAGAAAAATGCTAAATGCTGTTTGCCCAAGTTCTGTCCCTTTGGAATAACGTTTTCCTGCTGTGTTATCAGCAGGAATCAGTGTTTTCAGGTAGAAAGACTCATACAGGGCTTAGAGCAAGTCATAAGGAGCAACCTGTGGTTTTGAGGAAAACCCCAGCCCCAAACCTTGATCTTCAGGAAGGCTTGAGTCTGACCAGAACATTTTTCTTTTATCTTCCATGGGGAGTTAGTTATACATCTCTCTCATCAAGTCCCTTAAAAGAAGGATTAACCAGTTCCTGGGATGAAGCTGGTTTTAAAGTCCATGGTACAAATGTTGGCTGGAGATCCCCCACCTGCAAACGTGGTGTTTTTCAAGCAGCTGAGAGTCATAGAGTCATCAGGGTTGGAAGGGTCCTGTGAAGATCATCTAGTCCAACCCCCTGCTAGAGCAGGATCACCTCCCATAGATCACAGAGGAACATGTCCAGACAGGTTTGGAATGTCTCCAGAGGAGGACACTCCACAACCTCTGAGAGAAATGCTGCAGGACACAGTAGCCTCACGTGTGCTGCTTGTTGCACACATGCTGCATCCTGGCAGATTCCCTTTCTTTCCTCAGACAACTTGCTGGATGCTCCCTGGGCTCTGCTCCCTTGCCTTCCTCACTTCTCCCTTTCCCCTGCAAGCTCCAGAGGAGGAAAACATTTCCTGGGTTGCATTTATTCAAATAGATCCATTTCCAGGAGCATTTAGGATGCCCAGTTGCTGCTGCAGTGAGTGTCTAGCACAAGGCACCTCAGAAAAGCAAGGAAGAGCAGAGTCAGAGGAAGGAGCTCAGGGTAGGGGAGAACAGCTGTAACAGCTGGATGAACACGGAGGGCTCGCTGGGAGGCAAAGACAGGGGTGTTTTTAGAAGCTAAACATGCACCCACAAATCCCAGAACTCCTGCCAGCACCTTGACCTCTTGTGTTAATGACAAGGCAGGATCTGCAGGCAATTAAACAAGGAGCCAGACTGAAGCGCTGCCAAATCGCCCCGATCCATCATAAATCACGTAAGAACCTTCCTCAGGGCCCTGCTCCAGGGATTGAGAGCATCTCTTCCTTGTAGTAACACCCTCTTGCCTGAAAAACAGTTAGGTTTCTAGCCCTCCAAAAAAAAGGAGGGAAGAAGAGGAGCAGAGAAACCTGGAAACTATGAAGGGAGTTTAAGCTCACAGCTTAAAAAAAGCCCAGAGAGGAAAGAAGGATGGGAAGAGTGAGGGGGCAGGGGGGGCTGACTCATGGGGTTTGAATGCTTGGGGTTGGCAGCTCTGCCTGTGGCATTTCTGTCCGAGTCCAGCCCATGAAATCCTGGAAGTTTTGCAAGATGCTGTTAGATGATTCCTAGCCCAAAATTATGCTTCAGTTTGGAGAGTCCTCCCGGCCCTGCTCCCCGCTGCGGCCTGTGACATTGAGTTTTCAACCTCTCTTCAGGGGCTGAGTGGAAGGATAATGGAAGGCTACCATCCCTGTGGTTTTCCTTGTTCTCCAGCCAGTGTTGGAGACCCCGAATCGTAGAATCATTTTGGTTGGAAAAGACCCTTAGGACCATCAAGGCCAACCATCAACCTAAGTCCACCAAGTCTAGTGCTGGGGCAGGGTTTTGGCACCGATCCTGAACACGCACAAAGACCACACAGTCACCTCAGGCAGATTGGGAGCTCTCCTCACTATGCAGCTGAGGTACCAGAGCTGGGACCATCAGGAGGTGGAGGCACCAGCCAGCAGGAGCAGGATGAGCTGGGGAGAAGGGAGGAATTACTGAGGGCAGGCGAGCTGTCTGCGGAGGGGCTGGCTCAGAGCCAGCTGATTAGATCTGGAGATGCAGGTCTCCAAACGCTACCGTCTGAAGTTGTTTTGCTGACCCAAGGCAGCTAAAAATAAAGGCAAGTAGACAAAACATGGCCTGCTCTACTGGCAAAGCACATGAGTAACGAGGGCTGGCCTAAGAGAACCAGATTACCGTGGCACAGCTGGATCTCCTGCAGTCTGCCTGATGCTCCTCCTGCAGCCAAGGGCTTCCAGAAACTCTGTTGGGCCCTATCGATGCTTCAGGGTTCTCTCCTGGCAGCTGTGCCCTTGCTGGGGCACCAAAAAGGTCTTTCTCTTCTACCTAGTGCCTCATTTCCACCTAAGGCATAAGTGCATCTTTGGGACTCTTTGCAAGCTTGAAATGTATCTGATAGCTTTAGAGGGGGAGACAAGGCAGAAGCTGGAGTTTCTTTGAGAGGGGGAGTTTAACCCCCACACCACCTTCTGCCTCACCATAAATCATAGAATCATAGAATCCCAGACTGGTTTGGGTTGGAAGGGACCTTAGAGATCATCTAGTTCCAACCCCCCTGCATGGGCAGGGACACCTCCCACTAGACCAGGTTGCTCCAAGCCCCATCCAACCTGCCCTTCAACACTGCCAGGGATGGGGCATCCACAGCTTCCCTGGGCAACCTGGGCCAGTGTCTCTTCACCCTCATAATGAAGAATTTCTTCCTACTGTCTAACCTAAATCTCCCCTCTTCCAGGTTTAGTCCATTCCCCCTTGTCCTCTCACTACAAGCCCATATAAAAAGTCCCTCCCCAGTTTTCTTGAGCTCCAGGATGCTCCCAGCATCCCTTCCAACACCACGTTTCTCAGAGTTAGGTGAGACCCCAGCACAGCTCTCGGTCACTGAGCCTCGCAGGTAATTTAGAGCAACCTGCTCCTTCTTCTCCCAGACTTTGTCCATCCCATGCTCTTGGGGAAGCACAGGGCTCTCCACTGCCTCTCTGAAGAAATGGGGAAGCTGTCCCAGCCTTCAGGGGCTCCTGAACCCCACTGAAAGTCCTAAACCTCCTTCTGCTTTTTAGCCAGGCTCATAAACCAGCTTCTGCTGAGGCTTGTCCTCGTCCCCCACCAGAGCAGCACGCTTCTTTCCCTTCTGTCTCAAATTATGCATCTCTTCTTCATTCCCCTCTCTTTTTGCTCCTCCTGGGTCTCCTCCTGCAGACCAGGGCTGCAATTAAAAGTCCAGGTCTCTTCCGTTTCCCATGGAGAAGGTTGCAGAGAGTCACCCCTGCCAGAGGGGGGATTTCAAACCTTCATCTGTCATGTGTCTCACCTCCAGTCCTTGGCCTTGCCTAAACTTTCCCAGCCCTTTCTTGTGGCTAGGAGGAGAGCTCTTCTTAGGATGCATCATCAAGAGACTTGGGTAAATCTGGAATGCAGGTGCTGTTTCCAGCAGTGTATGTTTCCCTGGAGCATTTGGCTGCCTCCTAATGGGAAAATTGTCTGCTAGGATGAATCCAAGGGCCCAAAGCTCTGAGCTCTTTGAAAAACATTATGCCTGAGTCTACCATTTGAGGCAGGTAACTAAGACAGTTTGGGCCTGGGGTTGATTTTTAAGGTAGAAAAGGCTCCAGGGAGACCTTAGAGCACCTTCCAGTGCCTCAAGGGGCTCCAAGAAAGCTGGGGAGGGATTTTTGACAAGGGCAGAGAGGGAGAGGACAAGGGGGAATAGATCAAAACTGGAAGAGGGGAGATCTAGGTGAGACATTAGGAAGAAATTCTTTGCTGTGAGGGTGGTGAGACACTGGCCCAGGTTGCCCAGAGAAGCTGTGGCTGCCCCATCCCTGGAAGTGTTGAAGGGCAGGTTGGATGGGGCTTGGAGCAACCTGGCCTAGTGGGAGGTGTCCTTGCCCATGCAGGGGGCTGGATCTAAATGATCTTTAAAGTCCCATCCCACCCAAACCATTCTATGTGTCTATGATGCAAAGATCCTGAGCTACACAACATGCCCACGGCAAAATTTTAGATATCTCCCAGGCTTCTTGTTTCTGCCATCTTTTCCCAGTTCTTTCTGCTGCACGACAGAAATGCTGTAGGCAGCTGGAATACAGCTCACATGAAAGATGCTGTGTGCAACAACCTCACTCTGCACACCAGCACTCCCCAATGTGACCTTGGTGGAAATTGGAAGCCATCCCAGCTCTTTCTCCTTCACTAATATATTTAGAAGCCTTCGCTGAGCCTGGCAGAGCAGCACGAACCTGAGCTCTCCCAGGGTGTCAGAAGAAATGTGCTGTGATGGATAGCTGAGGAATTGCAAGGCTGCAGTAGAGCAGCAGGTGTGGAATTGGCTGGAGCAGGAGGATCCAAAACTCATCATCTGGACCTCGGGTAAAGACTTGCTGAGAAACAAATGACCGATGGGCCAAGGCCAATGGCATGAGGTTCAATAAGGCCAAATGTTGGGTGCTGCACTTTGGCCACAAGAACCCCCAGCAGAGCTACAGGCTTGGGGAAGAGTGGCTGGAAAGTGCCCAGAGGAAAAGGACCTGGGGGTGATGGTCGACAGCAGCTGAACATGAGCCAGTGTGTGCCCAGGTGGCCAAGAGGGCCACCAGCATCCTGGCTTGTGTCAGCACTAGTGTGGCCAGCAGGAGCAGGGCAGGGATTGTCCCCCTGTGCTGGGCACTGGTGAGGGGGCACCTGGAATCCTGGGGTCAGTTCTGGGCCCCTCAGGACAAGAAGGACCTGGAGGGGCTGGAGTGTGTCCAGAGAAGGGCAAGGGAGCTGGGGAAGGGGCTGGAGCACAAGTCTGAGGAGGAGCAGCTGAGGGAGCTGGGGGTGTTGAGCCTGGAGCAAAGGAGGCTGAGGGGAGACCTTCTGGCTCTGCAACTGCCTGAGAGGAGGTTGGAGCCAGGGGGGGTTGGTCTCTTCTCCCAAGGAACAAGTGATGGGACAAGAGGAAATGGGCTCAAGTTGTGTCAGGGGAGGTTGAGATTGGATCTTGGGACCCATTTCTTGCTGGCAAGGGTTGTGAGGCCCTGGCCCAGGCTGCCCAGGGCAGTGGTGGAGTCCCCATCCCTGGAGGGCTTTCCAAGCTGTGTAGATGTGGTGCTGAGGGCCATGGGTTAGTGGTGGCCTTGGCAGTGCTGGATGAATGGTTGGACTTGATGATCTTCAAGGTCTTTTCCAACCAAGGCAATTCTGTGAGTCTGTCAGTAACTGCCTGTCCCAGAGGCTGGCCTGGGATGTGTTCACTGGGTTTGAGGGAGTCCAATGCACTCCTCTGGTGGGAACAGCTCAAAGACACCTTTCTGGCTGGAACATGCTGATGCTCAGGTTTTTGAAGCCTCGCTGAGATAAGTGCCAGGATTAGCTTCTCTTGTGCACTTCCCAAATCTCTTTGCCACTAGAGTGAAGTATCTTGGCAGGAGATGATTTCTCTTTCAGGAGCAGCGAGCAGGGAGCTTTCTGGGGTAGGTCTGCCCACCCTGGCTATTCTGGAAGTGCCTGATAATAGTTATGAGTTTATAACACTTCACATTATCAAGACTCGAGGGAAACCTTCAGGTGACAGACACAAGGACTGTCACCACCTCCTACACCAAGGCAGATAAATTCGTGCATCACCTTCCTAAACTTGGCTGAGGGTAGATACCATTTGGAAGGAGGAGAGTTTCTCTCACCAAGTTCTCCAGCCCTTCCTGGTGGAACCACCGTTGAAACAAGGTGGTAGGGGTGTGATAGACTAATCCATGCAGTTTAGCTGCCTTTAAATTAAGGAAGCTGAGAAGCTTCATCATCTCCTACCACAGCTGGGTAACTCTAACTGTCCTCATGCATGATCTAAGTCCACAATAAGTGTCAAGTATTTCAACCAACTAACTAGTGGTCACTAACCAGAGGGGTACAGCTGGAGAGAATCTAGACAGAAATCACATCTCTGCCAGTGAATGGTAACTTGTGTATAGAATGAGAGAACCATGGAATCAGAGCATGGTTTGGGTTGGACCTTACAGGTCATCTAGTTTCAACTGCCCTGCATGGGCAGGGACACCTCCCACTAGACCACGTTGCTCCAAGCCCCATCCAGCCTGGCCTTCAACACTTCCAGGGATGGGGCAGCCACAGCTTCTCTGGGCAACCTGGGCCAGTGTCTCACCACCCTCACAACAAAGAATTTCCTCCTAATATCTCATCTATAACTCCCCTTTTCCAGTTTGAAACAACAGCCCCATATCCCATCACTCCCTGCCCTTGTCCAAAGTCCCTCCCCAGCTTTCCTGGAGCCCCTTCAGGCACTGGAAGGTGCTCTAAGGTCTCCCTGGAGCCTTCTCTTCTCCAGGCTGAACACCCCCAACTCTCTCAGCCTGTCTCCAGAGCAGAGCTGCTCCAGCCCTCTCAGCATCTCTGTGGCCTCCTCTGGACTCACTCCAACAGCTCCATGTCCTTCTTGTGTTGGGGACCCCAGCACTGGCCCCAGCCCTGCAGGGGGGTCTCACCAGAGCAGAGCAGAGGGGGACAATCCCCTCCCTGGCCCTGCTGGCCACGCTGCTGGGGATGCAGCCCAGGACACGGGTGGTTTCTGGGCTCCAGCGCACGGTGCCGGCTCGTGGTGAGCTTCTCATCACCCAACACCCACAAGGCCTTCTCCTCAGGGCTGCTCCCAATCCACTCTCCACCCAGCCTGTATTTGTGCTCTCCTATAAGCTGACAGAATTGGGGGTGTTCAGCCTGGAGAAGAGAAGGCTCCAGGGAGACCTTAGAGCACCTTCCAGTGCCTGAAGGGGCTCCAGGAAAGCTGGGGAGGGACTTTGGACAAGGGCAGGGAGTGATGGGATGAGAGGAAAGTGTTTCAAACAGAAAGAGGGGAGTTATAGATGAGACATTAGGAGGAAATTCTTGGCTGTGAGGGTGGTGAGACACTGGCCCAGGTTGCCCAGAGAAGCTGTGGCTGCCCCATCCCTGGAAGTGTTGAAGGGCAGGTTGGATGGGGCTTGGAGCAACCTGGTCTAGAGGGAGGTGTCCCTGCCCATGCAGGGGGTTGGAAATAGATGGTCTTTAAGGTCCCTTCCAACCCAAACCAGCCTATGATTCTTTGATCTTCTTGCACTGCAGTAGGGTTACATCCAACAGGATGCAGGACTGGGAAAGTGACACCCGGGATAGGGCTTCCCAGTGAGTCATTAAGAGAGAAACATGCTCAGAGGTGACAAAGTTTCTATTCAGCAGAACAGCATTAGGCCTGTTTGGTGAAGTTTAAGAGATAATTGCTCTAGTGACACGTTCCCACTTTGAAAGTGCAAAATCAGAAGTTCTTTTTTGCAAATGTTAAGACATTTCTCTTGGAGAAGAGAAGGGAGGAAGGAATGAATGAATATCAGCTTGAGGAAATGAAGGCATATTCATCAAGGAAGAAGAAACCCCAACAACTCCTGAGGATTTTAGCTTGAAGCACATTTAAAAATAGACACAGGAAAAAAACGTTCCGTGATCTTCTCTGCATGGGGTCATACTCCTGCTGGAAGGAGGAGCTGCCTGCTGGAGTCAGCCATGCTTGGGAGTGGTTTGGTACCTCTGCTGCAGAGATCACTCTCCTGAGCATGTTATCAGGTGTTGGAAACCTCCAAGGTCACAGCTGCCAGCCCAGGCACCCTGTCAGTGCCTGGTAATGGCCTTGAAGGACATTTTCATGGCAGCTTAAACTGATGGAAGGGGTTACTGCTGCAGTCCCACCCTTGGCCATAAGCCAGTTAGAGATGAGATGTCTCATAATGAGTCAGAAGCTAAATTGGTGCAAAAAAAGAATCACTGAAACATCATAGAATCCCAGACTGGTTTGGATTGGAAGGGATCTTAAAGACCATCTAGATCCAACACCCTGTCACGGGCAGGGACACCTCCCACTAGACCAGGTTGCTCCAAGCCCCATCCAACCTGCCCTTCAACACTTCCAGGGATGGGGCATCTACAGCTTCCCTGGGCAACCTGGCCCAGTGTCTCACCACCCTAACAGTGAAGAATTTCTTCCTAATGTCTAATGTAGATCTCTCCTCTTCCAGCTTGAAACTGCTCCCCCTCATCCTATCACTCTGTGACAAAAAGTCCCTCCCCATCTTTCCTGTAGGCCCCTGTAAGTGCTGGAAGGCTGCTCTAAAGTCTCCCTTAGAGTCTTTATGCCAAACCAACCCCCCAGACACTTAGCTCTGGATTGTCCTAGCTAACTGGTTATCTCTCCCTACCTTCTACCCCACTCTGTCTTTCCTAGGACATGAAAACTGGAAGAGGGGAGATTTAGGTTGGACATTAAGAAGAAATTCTTTGCTCTGAGGGTGGTGAGACACTGGCCCAGGTTGCCCAGGGAAGCTGTGGGTGCCCCATCCCTGGAAGTGTTGAAGGGCAGGTTAGATGGGGCTTGGAGCAACCTGGTCAAGTGGGAGGTGTCCCTGCCTGTGACAGGGTGTTGGATCTAGATGATCTTTAAGGTCCCTTCCAACCCCAACCATTCTCTGATTCTCCTTCTGGTTTCAGGTGGCCCAGATATTTCCCTGGCCCACCAGAGAGCTCATCTAGTTTTTCTGACTCTACCAGTTGGCCTCATAGAAGATAACATCTCTCCACACACACCACTGACTTCAAGGAGACCTCGCGGGGAGCTGGTTCTGCCCGAGATAACCTGTCACTCCTCCACCTTTGTGCTTATCTGTGGGAACAGGGCGTGTGGGGCGGGAGCCTCTGGGTTTCCCTCCCTCTTCTGCACCTGAATGGGCTCATTGTTTGTGCGGCTTTGTCTGGTGGAGGGGAAGAAGGAGCCCTTCAATGAATTGGGTCAAACGAGTTGTGCAGCTGCTTGCAGGTTAGGAGAGGCCACAAGAAAAGAACCACAGCCCTTTGAAGTCGGGCTGCTCCTTTTCTTGTTCACGGGGCTGGTTGTTTTTGTTTTTTTTTTTTTCACTTCTGACAGTGAGTGATACCTTCTCAGATGGAGATCAATTGACCAAACACAAGAACAAAGGCTCTCCAAACACACCACTATCTAAGAGCTCATGTGCAATGACAGGTCATTGATGGAGGGCCAGGAGGCAGCCCCAGCTTCATCATGTTTATAACAAGGGCAAAACTTTCCTCTAGGGCCTTTCACACTGAAAACACCACAAGAACTGGGCAAAAATGAGGGCATCTCTCCACTCCTAAGCAAGGAATCTGCCACCAACAGACCTTAGTTTTATCACTTCTGTTGGGGTGTCAAGGTGGCAGGTACTTTTGAAGCACCTGACCATGCTGATGATGTTCAATCTGTGAAAGGACTTAGGGCCCAAGGTCCACAGGTGGGATAGGTGGTCTCCAGGCTTCACTGATCCCTGGGCAGTGATACTAAGGAGGCCCCTGTTGACCCAGAAACTCCACACTCATCTCCACTCCTTAGTCATGGTTTATCTTTCTGGTTTCCTCTGGGTACAAAGAAGGTCCTTGGGAAGTCATGGAGTCATGCACAGTTTTCTGTTTAACTTAAACAGTCTTGTGAGCAGGGACTAGGTCTTCTTCTAGAGAAATGCCTAAGCAATGAGCTGGAAACTCACATGTTCTCTGTCTCTCTCTCTCCACCAGTTAATTATTTTATACAAAACAGAGAAAGAAGTTGAACAAGCCCCACTTAAGAATAACTTGCCAGGTGGCTCATCTCCTCAAAGCTGTGAAGGGGTCTTCAAGGTCTCCTCAAGCTATTCCAGATGGGTGCTCTAACCCATGGGTTATTGAGTAAAAAGGCACAGCTTCCCCGTGACAGTATTTTGCAAGAAAGGATTGGCTTGTACATTAATCTGCAAGAGGTGGTCCTGCACAGACCCCTGGGAGGAAGGCTGCACCTCCTTGCTGCCTGTTAGGAACCTGCTCCCGCTGGTCTCATCATCCTCATGGTCTCTTCATCTCCTCCCAGCCAGCCACTCAGGCCATGGCTACATGACCAGCTAATCACACATCCAGCCCTGGTCTCAGGATTCGATTTGCCCACTGGTTTTGCTGCAGATTCTCAAGCTCAGCCCAAGAAGATGTTGGCCTGATCGTGGAAGCTCTTCTCCTCGTCGTGTAGCTATAGCTCATGTAGACCATTTCACTTGGGGCCGAGAATCTTCTGCAAATGTGGTGCAGCTCTGCCAAGTTCTCTTCCACAAAGTATTCATGTATGCAAATGAGGCTCTGCAGTTGTATCTTGACACAGGCTGAAGTGTTGGCGTTACAAAACGAGGATTTTTTTCCAAACTGCCACCGGGCCACCCAACGGACATTTTGGAAATGCCAGGACACCTCCTTGGGGTCTTTCAAGAGCCTTTCTGGGATGAGCAACAGAACCTGTGGAAAGGTTAGCATCAAAATAGCTGCAGAGCAAGAGCAGCTGCAGGGGCCACGTAGCCAGGGGTTCAGTGACACCAGTCTGCGCAGCTGTCCTACGGCTCATGTGAAAGTCTGTATTCTGAAAAGGTCAAAAAGGCAATTAAAGAGACAAAAGCCCAGCCCTTTCCAGTCTTGAAGCAGATGCTCAGCCAAAACATTTGCCTGTAAGATTGTATTTCCTGAAGGATTATTAACCATTAAGTGTTGTTTGGTTTTTGTTTTTTTTTTTAGGGACGGGATCATGAAGATAATGAACTGAACGACAAGTACGGTCAGGATTCCTTGGCAAATGACTCCCGTTGGGTCAGACAAGCCTTTGAAAAGCAAAATGCTTTGTTATGATTTTACAACCAGGGACCCTGAGCTCGTCCCTGATAGTTCAACTCCCCTGTGACTTGCTGGTGAAGCCAGGTAACCTGCTGGGTTAAGGGAAAGCCTGGCAAAGCAGCCACGTGCAGCTCTTCTTTTTTGTTTCTTTTGGATATTTACTAATCATTATTAAAATATAGAATCATGGAATCACAGACCGGTTTGGGTTGGAAGGGACCTTAAAGATGATCTAGTTCCAGCCCCTCTGCCATGGGCAGGGACACCTTCCACCAGACCAGGTTGCTCCAAGCCCCATACAGCCTGGCCTTCAACATTTCCAGGGATGGGGCAGCCACAGCTTCTCTGGGCAACCTGGGCCAGTGTCTCACCACCCTCACAGCGAAGAATTTCTTCCTAGTATCTCATCTCAACCTGCCCTCCTCCAGTTTTGATCCATTCCCCCTTGTCCTCTCACTCCCTGCCCTTGTCCAAAGTCCCTCCCCAGCTTTCCTGGAGCCCCTTCAGGCACTGGAAGGTGCTCTAAGGTCTCCCTGGAGCCTCCTCTTCTCCAGGCTGAACACCCCCAACTCTCTCAGCCTGTCTCCAGAGCAGAGCTGCTCCAGCCCTCTCAGCATCTCCGTGGCCTCTTTTGGACTCTCTCCAGCAGCTCCATGTCCTTCTTATGTTGGGGCTCCATAACTGGACAAAGTACTGTAGGTGGGGTCTCAAGAGAGCCAAGTAAAAGGGGAGAATCACCTCCCTTGACCCCAATTAAAGAGAACATTTTGCTAGATTTTGGTTAGTAGGTGGGTATGTGATCAAAGCAGAGATCATGGAATATCCATCACTGGAGATCAGGAATAAAATGCAGATGAAAACGGGGCCAGAAAACACGGTTGACCTTGTCTTGGGCATAGGGAATGGAGGAGCTGAACAGCCAAAGTCCCTCCAGGCATCACTTTGCTGTGACTCTAGGACAGAAACATTTAGGTCACCATAAAAATGAGCAGTGATTTTTCCGACTTTCTATGTTTTACATTATAGAACAATGGATGTTGCACATGCATGGGCTGGTTTGTCCCAAATCATGGAACTTAACTACAATGCAGTGTAGAAATGAATTATTAATGAGTTCATTCAAATTTCTTCTCAGGGACTTGAGATTCATGCTCTAGAGAGCAGTTCGTAGAGGGCCACCCTGGTCTGAAGGATGAGAGAAACCAAGAGCAAGGACATGGGTTATTCCTGGCCAGATCTCCCAGGGATGAAGCCTAAATGTGTTGGATAAACAGGGCAACCCCAGCTTGTTCAAAACCAGCTTAAACAAAGAAACTCCTGTTGTTGGTGACCTGACTTGACAGACGCACGCAGCGACCAGAAGCAGGATTTTTAGAACCAGTAGATTTTTCACACCTCATTTTTTATTTTTTTTTTATTCCTGGAGGATTCAAACACACTTGGGTGCTTATTTCAGTTGCCAGTTCTCTTCTGAGTCCTGGATGAAGAAGCCATTGAGCTGAGCTAGGCAAGGAAATGGAAATGAAGTAAATAGTCTCCCTGGATCTGTGGAAAAGCTGGCTTCTGTCACAAGGTTCCTCCAGAAACCAGGGCTTCATGTGCTTCATTTTGACTGTGACTGCTCCACTGCTCAGGTAGCATTTGCAAATTTGGTAATTAAGGGAATTTAATGGAGTGTAATAAGCCCAGGACATTCAAGAAGTTGTAATCCTTTATTTTTAAAGATGTATGTAATTTAAACACAACTGCTCTAAGTAAAAGCCATTAGAAGAAATTAATTTTGGTCTTCATCCTGCTGCATCTCAAGGGGAAATGGGGATGTCTGCTCAGTGTGCAGGGAAGGCTGAAGTCCAGAGAGAAAAATGAGGCTTGCTCTGCTCCCTGACCTGGATCTCAGGGCCATCATCTGCCCTGGCTAAGCACTGGAGCCCTCTAGGAAGGGGTGGTTGAACATACCCACCACCATCTCATGGTGCACTCATCCAGGCTGTCTGGTTGAATGGAGAACCCAAGAAAGCAACTGGTGAGGTGAGCAGCAGGAATGGAATGTCTCAGGACTACCTGCATGCAGCGTGAATGTCAAGGGCTCAATTCAGTTGCCTAAATGTAGGTCTCCAATGCCACGTGAGATGCTCTTGGTATTGAGATGGAGCCCGGTGGGCATGGCACAGGGCTTGCAGGAGGCATGTCATGGTGTGGAGGCTGAAGGCATGGCCTCAAACATCTTGGCTAACACAGGAGACCCTCATTTAGGCAACCCAGAGGCCTGTGGACCTGAGCTACAACCACGCTCCTCTCCACTGAGGATGTGAACCTTGAGGGTCATGAGACTCCTGTTGTTGTGCCTGTTCTAGTTTGCTCTTCTCCTTGCAGGGCAAACAGTCCTGAAACCTGAAGGACTCCTGGGGCAAAGCAGCTGGATGGAGCCAACAGACAACATCCTAGGACCTTTCAGCTAGAGCAGATCTCACCTGGGTCCTGCCTCATCCACCACCCAGACCCAGGGGCAGGGATGCATCCCAGGCAGGAGGAGCTGGGCAGGGTGGAGGGCTGAGGCTCTTTGTACTCTGGTTGTTCACAGATACCACACGGTGCATTCAAATACTTGGCAAGGTGGGGAACATGGACTTGTGTTCACAAAGCTCAGAGCACGGAGAGAAGAGTCATCCTCATCTCTGCCTTCCGCTCCTCCTCACCAAGGAGATGACAGTCAATCAACTCAGGCTACTTCACATTAGCAAATTAAACCCACAAGCCCCTCCTGCCTCTCCCCCACGTCTGTATTGCTTGATGGTACCTGCTCATGGCAGCTTTTGCTACACCCAGGAAAGAACAGTAACAAGCCCATCCTAGGAACTGGCAGCCATCCCTTCTCATGGATGAGCTTAAGAGGGACTCTCGGCGGAGCTGTGCTGAGCTCTTCTCCTCCTGGAGGCAAACTCCTCATTCCCAAAGTAGGCTGCAGCCAATTTACCCTGGCCCAGAGCCTGGGAACAAGAGTTGATTGCTAAACTCAGACAGCCTCTTGAACCAGGGCCGAGCTCTGTGCCATTTCCCCCACGGGCAGTTTGTGTCAACGCCTCCGCTCCCAACAACCTGGATGGCAAAGGTTCTTTCTGGCATCTGGTTTGCAACGTTCTAAAGGAGGACGATCTTCTTGCTGGGACAAGAGAGAGTCAGATGTTATCTGCTCCCCAGTCCACGGGGCACGCTGTGGGGCTGTGTCCAGACACCCAGTGCAGGCTTTAGATGTCAGAGGCAGGGTGCTGGGAGGAGCAGCCCAGAGCTCCAGTCAGCTCGCCCTGTGTCTCTGCAACGCCGTGCTGCCGGATGGACAACGCTCCCATAGACACCCCGGATCAGTCAGAGCATCTCCATCCCATGCCAGCTGCAAGTCTCCTAGACATGCTCCCAGGGCATCCCTGCTTCCCCTCAGAAATTGCCTCTGGGATGATGGCACGGCACCCAAACTCTGAATCTCTTACTGCTGTCCCTGGAGAAGCGCTGAGAAGAAATTATTCCTTCATGGGAAGGTTGCTGAGCTCAGGAGGTGACCCAATCATAGACTGGTTTGGGTTGGAAGCAACCTGAAAGCTCATCTAGTTCCAACCCCCTGCCCATGGGCAGGGACACCTCCCACTCGACCAGGTTGCTCCAAACCCCATCCAACCTGGCCTTCAACACTTCTAGGGATGGGAGATCCATAATGTTGAAGGCAACAGCCCTTTCTGTTCCTGCCACCAAAGGGATGCATTGCTGGAGGAACAGGGAGAGGGTGTCTTGTCCTGAACCTCTTACAGGAGCTTCTTGATCGTTATTCTTTGTAGACCATCTTGGTCTGTCCCACTCATAAAGTGACTCCCAACAGCACCTGCTATCCTGTGCAACCCACTCTAGGTGAACACGCTGTGGCAGGGAGATTGGACTGGATGATCTCCAGAGGTCCCTTCCAACCCCTTAACATTCTGGGATTCTGTGGTTTCTGACCTCATCTCAACACCTCCCACACTCACCTCTGAGCCTCTCTGCTCTCCCCAGCTTTCCTCACTTCCCCACCTCTCATTTCCAGTGCTGGAAGCAGCCATTCCATGCTCAAAGCCTCTGCAGCCCTGGGCTGGAGCCTGCCTGCTGCAGATCGTCCTTGGAGAACTGAGCTGTTAATCTGTGACCGGATCTGTTGAGCACACACAAACCATGATTTGCAGAGTTTATAACTAATTCAAAATGAAACAAACTTTCCTGGAAGTGGCCAATGGCACTTTTTAACAGCAGGACCAAATTTCATGCTCTGTCTTCAATACGTGGAGCCTTTTCTCTCTTACAGCAGTCCCATGGAATTATTTATTTTCAGTAAATCTGGGCAAAACGCTGCGCTTTCCCCTCATTCTTGGAAATGGTCAAAACAGTTTGGCTGAAACTTTCCAGAGAACTTCAGCCTCAGGCAGACATCTGGCATGGAAAAATTGTTGCCCAAACTATTACGGTTTGACAAAATAATAATCATGGAATCATTGAATGGTTTGAGTTGGAAGGGACCTTAAAGATCATCTAGATCCAAGCCCCCTGCATGGGCAGGGACACCTCCCACTTGACCAGGTTGCTCCAAGCCCCATCCAACCTGGCCTGGAACACTTCCAGGGATGGGGCAGCCACAGCTTCTCTGGGCAACCTGGGCCAGTGTCTCACCACCCTCACAGCAAAGAATTTCCTCTGAATGTCTAACCTAAATCTCCCCTCTTCCAGTTTGAAGCCCTTCCCCCTGGTCCTCTCACTCCCTGCCCTTGTCCAAAGTCCCTCCCCAGCTTTCCTGGAGCCCTTTCAGGCACTGGAAGGTTGTTATGAGGTCTGCCTGGAGCCTTCTCTTCTCCAGGCTCTGAATTACCATCCCCTTAACATTGGACTCTGTTGTGCTGTTGGTTCTGCTTATGCAGGACTTGCCTTGACTATGAGCATGGTCTGAACATGATGAAGATTTAGGGTCTTAGGAGCAGGGATGTGATTCTCCCCCTGTGCTCAGCACTGGTGAGGCCTCACCTCGAGTCCTGTGTGCAGCTCTGGGCCCCTCACTTCAAGAAGGACGTTGAGGTGCTGGAGCAGGTCCAGAGGAGAGAACGAGGCTGGGGAAGGGACTGGAGGGAAAGTCTGATAGGGAGAGGCTGAGGGAGCTGGGGTTGTTTAGCCTGGAGAAGAGGAGACTCAGGGGGGACCTCATCACTCTCTTCAACTCCCAGAAAGGAGGTTGGAGTCAGGTGGGGTTGGGCTCTTTTTCCAGGCAACCAGTGACAGGACAAGAGGGCACAGCCTGAAGCTGCACCAGGGGAGGTTTAGGTTGGGTATCAGGAAGCACTTCCCATGGAAAGGGTGATCAGACATTGGAATGGACTTCCCAGGGAAGTGGTGGAGTCACCATCCCTGGATGTGTTCAAGGCAAGGCTGGATGTGGCACTTAGTGCCATGGTCTAGATGGTGTGGTGGTGTTGGTCATAGGCTGGACTTGGTGATCTTAAAGGTCTTTTCCATCCCTGGTGATTCTGTGATTCTTCTGCTGTAGGAAAAGGGAGGGGAGAGCATAGCCATGAGAGGGAGAGCAATTCCTGATTGTGCCCCTCTGCTCTGCTCTGGTGAGACCCCCCTGCAGGGCAGGGGCCAGTTCTGGAGCCCCCAGAAGGACATGGTGCTCTTGGAGTGAGCCTAGAGGAGGCCACAGAGATGACGAGAGGGCTGGAGCAGCTCTGCTCTGGAGACAGGCTGAGAGCATTGGGGGTGTTCAGCCTGGAGAAGAGAAGGCTCCAGAGAGACCTTAGAGCACCTTCCAGTGCCTGAAGGGGCTCCAGGAAAGCAGGGGAGGAGCTTTTCAGAAGGGCAGGGAGTGATGGGACAAGGGGGAATGGTTTCAGACTGGAAGAGGGGAGACTGAGACAAGATATTAGGAAGAAATTCTTCACGATGAGGGTGGTGAGTCCCTGGAACAGATTTTCCAGGGAAGTTATGGCTGTCCTCTCCCTGGGCCAGGTTGGATGGGGCTTGGAGCAACCTGATCTAGTGGGAGGTGTCCCTGCCCATGAAGGGGGGTGGATCTAGATGGTCTTTAAGGTCCTTTCCAACCCAAACCAGTCTGTGATTCTATGAGAAACGATGAAGCATCACGATATGCTTGCGTCATGTCTAACACACAGCCCACCTGCACTGCCAGGCTATTTCAACACTGGGCATTTTGTTTCTGAGACCAAAACCAGTAGGTCCAACTCACAAAGAAATTCATATAGACTTCAGTGCTGGATCTCAAGAGCCTGGATCTGAATGTGTGGATGGATTCGAAGAGGTCCTGGAGCACAGCGTATCTTCCCACCCAAGGAAGGGGGAAGAGCAGGCCTTGATCTTGAATGGCCACTTGACAATTCAGTCTCCAGAGATCCTGGCCTCCCTCAAGACACTAAAGAGGCAACAGGGACAATCAGGAGAATCAAGTCCCCACAGGAGGGTTCCTGACCCAAGTAGCTCCATGTGAACACTGGGCTCAGTCTCACTCTCAAAGTGACCAACTCAACGAGGTCAGAACTGCACCAGACTTTTTGCTCCACAGGGGATGTGGAGGGGAATGTGCAGGGGACCTGTTTGCATCTAAGCAACACCTCAATCGCTGTGTGCTCCAGGGGTGTTCTGTTCACTCAGGGCTCAGGTCACATTTGAAACACACCATCAGATGTGACCAAGTGATTGGCATATAACAAGCTGTGGGCCATGACCTGGGTTACTGAATTGTTCCTGCGTGTGCTCATGGCCTGTCCGTGGGGCAAAGGAAAATGTGTCACCAATGTGGTTTAAACCACAGGTTTTACCTCAGAACTGGAGCACGTGAAGAGCTAACACAAGGTCAGCAGCTCCAGTTGGTGCCTCAGGCTGCTGGGGTGACAGTCAACAGGAGAGGTTTGAGATGCTGCATGTTGCCTTGCAATTTGGGTCGGCTTCTGGTGCTCACCAGGGCAGCCACAGCAGCTCAGCTAAACTATGAAGCCACCGTATTTCAGCTGCATCGGCTCAGGAACCTGAAGCCACTGAGCCTTGAGAGGCAGAGGCAGGGAAATTTTGCAGGCGCTGGAATAACCACAAGAGGGGGATCACAGTGAACGCAAAAGATACCGAGAACTGGAAAACATCCTGGAAAAGCACCTTCAGGGGCAAGGATCTCCCTGCTCTGGCTGCTCTACCTCCCACTCACAAGCCGGTTTCCCTAACAACACCTGACACTTTGCTTCAAAATTATGGCTGCAGGAGGACTGCCCTTTGCCCACTGGAAAACCAGGAACATCTCTTTGTACCAAGTATTTCAAATGCAGCCTTTGAAAAATACCTATTGGCTGAGCACAGACTGTCCAGGCTGAATCTCACACCTAACAGTCAGGAAAATAATAATAATAATAAAGTGCTTTATTCTCTTATTACTGTTCTACAATCAAAGCCAGGAATATCACATATGTGAGTGACCAGGGACAGCAGGCACAGCTGTGGTGGCCAGGAGGGCAGGCTCCTAGGACTCGAGCTATCCAAGAATCACCATGAGCTCTGGTGGGTATGGGAGGAGGCAGCCCAGCCCGCCAGGACCTGTTGTTTTCCCTCTCCAAGGGGTGGCACACAGACACACTAGTCATGGCAACTGTCACCTTGGGTGCCATCAGCCAGGTTTTTAATTGGCTTGCAGATGTTGTGCCTCGGCTGTATATATTGTTTTCACTTAAGTTTATGTCAGCAGGAACAGGACTCTACTAAATTTATCCCCTGTGCTCAAGACTAAACTGCAGAGGCCTTGATGGGTATTTTTAATGGGAGGGAAACCTCATCCACAAACAGTCTCTCATTTCAGGCCTACAAATGAAATATTTTGCCAGCCCAGTTTAACTCCAACCCTGCCCCTTCCTTCCACAAGCCCCAAATGACTGTTTTCTCCTGATTCCTTGGTCATTGTGTAAGTGTGATAGCCCCTGGCAGAGCCTCCACAAGAGCTGGGGAAGAACATGGTTCCTGCCTATTTGGCTCCTTTTAGGGTTAAAGCCAGGATGGGTTTTGTGCCTAAAGCAACATCCTTCACACAAATGCCAGTACAACATAAATTCTGCTGGGCTCTGAGGAGAAGCAAATGTCAAAAACTAAGTTATTCTTCTGCTTGACTCACAAATCCAAGTAGCATGCAAATAAAGAGGAGCCATCTGTTCAGTCCCTGGGCCATTTCAAGTCAAGCATCCAGCGCCAGCTTCAGCTCCCAGTTCCATCAGGTCAGCCCTGCTGGCTGGTCTCCACAGGATGTGCCCAGGATGGCCTGTCACCACACCAGTGTCCGTAACCCTTCATGTTCCTCTTGGGTTGAACTGTTGTGTTGTGAAGCCACCTTCAGCCTCTCACACCCGGATGCAGGTTTTTCCCTATTTCAGGCAGCTTCACAAACAGGATTTCAGGGTTTCATAGAATCATAGAATGTGTGAGTTTGGAAGGGACCTTTAAAGGTCACCTAGTTCAGCCCCCCCTGCAGTGCTCAGGGACCTTTTTAACTAGATCAGGTTGCTCAGAGCCCCATCAAGCCTGACCTTGAATGTCTCCAGGGATGGGGCCTCCACCACCTCCTGGGCGACCTGTTCCAGTGCTTCACCACCCACATAGTAAAGAACTTCTTCCTAATGTCTAATCTAAATCTCCCCTGCTCTAGTTTAAGGCCACTGCCCCTCATCCTGCAGCTGCACACCCTTGTGAACAGTCCCTACCCAGCCTGAAGATCTTGGGAAAAGAAGGACTTCTGACAAGGGCAGGGAGTGATAGGATGAGGGGGAATGGTTTCAAGCTGAAAGAGGGGAGATTGAGATGAGATATTAGGAGGAAATTATTCACTGTGAGGGTGGTGAGACACTGGCCCAGGTTGCCCAGAGAAGCTGTGGCTGCCCCATCCCTGGCAGTGTTCAATGCCAGGTTGGGTGGGGCTTGGAGCAACCTGGTCTGGTGGGAGGTGTCCCTGCCCATGGTAGGGGGGGTTGGAATTAGATGATCTTTGAGGTTCCTTGCAACCTTGACCATTCTGTGATTCTATGTTGCAATGCTGTGAGAAGAACCATTAGATTTCTTGGCTGAATCCAGTCTTGATCCTGGCAGGAGCCCCACGCATGCTTTGGTGCCATCCCTCTGAGGTCTGGGCTTAGGGATTTCCCTACCAGGTCCTTGAAGGCTTGAAGGGCTGGGATGGAGAACAGATGCAGACAGGATGAAGCAACCATGACACACTTGCTGAGAGGTAGCACCAGGAGCTACCTGGAGAGCTTTTACAACATGAGTCACTCGCTGAGCTCCATTTCATGGCATATTAAGCAGCATGAATCAAAGGCTGAAAATGCAGGGCATATCTTGCTCTGCAAAAACACCACCAACCACTTCACTTTTTAAGCAATGATTTGCTATTGATTATGTGCATGAAGATGAGGTAGCTCCCTACCTCTCCTGCCAATTCCCACACTCTCAATCACATTACAAGCAAATGCCAGAGCTGAGCCCTCTCTAACAAAGACAAGTTACTGCTCTTAGAAGGGGATAAACTCCTGGGCAAATACCCCAGAGTACTTGGGTTGGCTAAAGATGTCCAAAAGTACAAGTGGAACAAATATGGCAGTAAGGCCGGAGTGTCCACGTCTTCCTGAACCTATAAACCACATGCCAAAGTCCTCACAAGTGCAACAGCCACAAGAGCTGCCAGACATGCCTTGGAGAGCTAGGTAGGGAACATGGTCTAGAAGCAGGGTGCTCACACAACATGATTCCCAGGTGCTGTGGTGCCTTCAGGTTCAATGATCCTTCCTGCCAAAGGAAGGTGAGCCAAGTGCCAGGATGACCACAGCACAGGCAGTGTCCTCGCTGGCTGGGATGAGGTCCCATCAGATCTAAAGAGGGTTGGCATGGTCAGATGCTGGTAAAAAGGAGCTATCAAGAGTCCCAGGCAAGGTGAGGTGACAAACTGGGTCCAGGGTCGACTTGGGAACACCAGGAACAGGACTGGGAACTAGGCTACAATGGAGGTCTGATGCTGATTCAAGACACAGGACCCCAGGAATGACTAAAAATAGGTGCTCCTACAACACAGGTGAGGTGCCCGGGACTAGGCTTAAGTGGAGCCTCTGGACTAATGACTGGAGGATGCATGGATGAAGGTGAGGGTAATTAAGGCCAATTAATACACTCAGGACCCTCACACAACTAAATCTGAAGTGGACAGGAAAAGTTATGTTTCTGTTTCATCCCTTTCTAATGTCAGGCCAAGGTCTTCCTTGGTTTGGCTCCCCTCTCAAGTTTGCCTGTGGCTGGGCAGGAGGAGAAAACAAACCCAAGCAGATACAAGTGTCACTTTCTGCCTGGTGACATGTCCTGTCAAGAGCTGCCCTCCCTCGTAGCCTCTCACCTGCTGTGCTGGTGAGTGTTTGCCAAACGAAGGCGTGGGGAGGTCCTCAGCACGTCTGTCTCGTGTCACACAGTCTCTCCAAGATGCTTTTGCTGCAGTGGGTTTGGAGGCTTGGAAAAGCAATTATCATCTCGATGGATTTTTGAAGGTGGAGATCAGGGGGGCAGCATCACATTGTTCCTGTCAGTGTGTTTTACACGAGCTTAAAAAGGATCAGGTGCTAACTTGGGATCTAAAGAAGAAGATATAAGGCTTGGGGGTTTTCCATAGGGGTTTCCAGAGATATAAATCCCCTCTGTCCCCTGTGGAGAGCTTCTGTAGCTGGACCACATCCTTCCTCTGGATGGAAAAGGGCTGCTGGTCCTCCACTGTTGCTCAGCCCCTTCATCCTTCCTCTCCAAAACCAGAAGACACAGAGGTCTCAGTGTTACCTGGCAGAAGCTCTCTGCAGTTCTTTGGGGGGTATGCCCAAATCCTGCCTTTGCTTTCTGCTGGGAGCACACATTCCTCCATTAGCAGAGGAAAGACACAGCAGCTGCTCTTCCAATTTCTAATCTAAACCTTCCCTTTAAGTCTAAAAAAGTCTAAAAATGCCCTAGCGATGAAAGATTTCCATTGAAATGGGAGAGTTTTGGCTAAGGAAGGAATTTAGAGTCAGATCCCAGGTTGAACCAGCAGTGAGCAATGATTATACTCAGTCTTAGAGCAGAGATCTGACTCGAGAGCAGAATGGGATCATTGCTGTGCCAGGGTCCTCCACCTGAAACAGATGGACTGCAGAGCAACGTGCCCTAAAGGAACAGCTTGAAATGGTGTTTCACTGAAAACATTTGATGAGCTTGCTGCATCCACCCCAGAAATCCTGGAAAACAGCATGCAAATATGCTGGGAATCTTCTCAACGTACCTTAGGAGGACACCCCTCCAAACAGCTGATACTGAGGGTGAAAACTCCACGAGTGAAGAGTTTTAAGCTGACAGTGTTCTTCCATGACTCAGCATCGTGCCGACTGTACTCCAGGACCGGTGGGAAAGCACGGAAGCCTGATGATGGGGTAGGCTGCCAGATGAAATACAAAACAAATTGTGATTTTGGCTAGGTCTGACTGAAAAAAAAAAATACATCAGAAATCCCAAATCCCCCATCCAACAGCCTGCCAAAGAAAACAACCACCAAAAAAAACCCCTGCTGTCAGGACCTTGATATTTCTTCTTTTGGAACACCAGTTTTGGGACCAAGTTGATGAAACATATAAAGGAGGCTTGTTGCTATCCTCGTTTCATTGCATGAGCAGGATTTAGGTGCATTTTTTGCAGGGCAGATTTTATTCCCCCACAGCCCAAACATCTTGAGGGTGAAGCGTGATATGGGATCATCCAGAAGTTTAGTCAGGTTGGCTGCTGAGGTGATGTTGGTATGGCAGAACACAGGGCAGGTGGCACCCTCAGCTCATGATCCACATGAACATGGAAAACGATACTTTCAGGAAGCTGGGTTTTTTTTTTTCCCTGCAGAATAAAAACTTGTATCTTAAATCCCCTTTTAGGGAAGGACAGAATAATCTGGGTGTGAGGGAACCTTTCAAGGCCATCTAGTCCAACCCCCCTGCAGTGAGCAGGGACATCAGCACCTAGACCAGGTTGCTCAGAGCCCCATCCAACCTGACCTGGAATGTCTCCAGGGATGAGGCATCTCCCACCTCTCTGGGCAACCTGGGCCAGGGTCTCACCACCCTCATTGTAAAACATTTCTTCCTTATATCTAGTCTTTCCCAGTGCACTGGGGAAGGCATGAGGACAGGGGCAATTAGGAAAGGGACCAAAGCAGGGTCCAGACCTGCTAGATACCCAGGAGGGCTGGGGCAATGCCGTGAGAAGTGCCCCACTCCACCACGTTCTTGCCTGGGAGTGGGATCTGGGGTCTCACAGCAGGATGATGATGCTGGAGCAGTGCTGTCACTCTGTATTTTGGGGCTTTTTTTTTCCCCATTGAAAGGTTTATTTGGCTGGAGTTAACTAACAGTGCAGGACACGACAGCCCACTTCAGTTTTTCTCCAGAGGTCATGGCGTTTGCACAGTCAGCCCTGCAAACCTCCTCCACCTCCGTGAAGGCCGGTGGCCGCCGGCAGAGGGGTTGAAGATGGGCGCCGGGGAGCTGCCGCTTCCCAACAGCACCGGCTTCCCCAAACTGCCGGTTTGCTGCGCCAGGCCCTGAACGGCAGCTCGAAGCCCAGCTACCGGGCAGGTTTTCCCCCCCGCTCCCTCAGGCACTGCGGCGGTGGGGCTGAGGGGATCGCGCCTCCACGTCCCGCCTGTGCCTGGCGGCGACAGCCCCCTGGGGTGTCGGTGGCCGTTGTTCCCCTCGGACAGCCCCTGAAGGCGGTGAGAGGATGGCGGTGAGCGGATGGTGGTGAGGGGAGGGCGGTGAAGGGATGGCGGTGACAGGGCGGTGAGGGGGGGGCGCTGAAGGCGAGTTGGAACGACCCTTCCCGCCTCCCCGGCCCTGAGGCGAAGGGCAGCGGGCTCCGCGCGCTCCCCTCCGGCGGCCACAAGCCCCGCCCCTCGTTCCTATTGGCTGAGCCGACTGCCCCTCCACTCCCATTGGCTGAGCCGCCCGCCCGTCCGACGCGGTTTGTTTGGTCGCGTGGACCTGTCAAGCCCTCCGCGGCGGGGGGGGGGCGGGAGGAGGAGGGAGGGGCGCCACCGCACCCCCCCTCCCCCGCCGGTCCCACGTGGCAGAGCCCGGCGCCCCGACGGGGAGGGCGGAACGGCGGGACCCCCCCCCCTCGCCCCCCTCCGCGGTCCGTGACCCCCCCCCCCCCCCCCGGCGGGGGTGGGGCGGCGGTGGCGGCGGCGGTGGCGGTGGGGGGGGGGCAGACGAGCTGCGCTGAGGGAAGGGCGCGAGCTACCGACATCCGGGCCCTTCGCTCGCCGCCGGGAGCCGCCGCCGGGAGCCGGGGGTCAGCGCCGCCTCGGACGGGGCGGGCGGCTGCCGGCGGGCAGGTGGGTCCGCGGCGTCCCCCCCCCGTCGTGTTCCTCTGCCCCCCACCCCGTCCCCGTATCCCTCCCCAGCCGCCGCCCTCCTGAGGTGGCAACGCTGCCCCTTCCCGCCCCGTCCCGCCCCGTCCCGTCCTACCGGCGGCGGGGGCGATGCTCCCCCCCCCTGCTCTGGCCGCTGGCGCTCCCTGCCTTGTAATTCCGTTTTAGGCGGTAAGTTCTTTTTCTTATTTAATTTTTTTTTTTTTTTAAAGCCCCTGTTTCATCCCGCCCGGCCCCACCGGGATTCCCGTACCGGGGCGCGGGGGGGGGGCAACGGGGTTTGGGGGTCCCGACGGGGGGAACGGGGGGGTCCCCTGTGGGGACGTGTTCCCCTCCATCTCCGGCGCCTCCTGCCGTGGACCCCCCTGCATGGGGCTGCGGTTCCTTCCGTCCCCCCCTCCCGCTCCGGGCACCGGGAGGCTGTGCCCGGTTCTCCCGGCGGGGTGGCAACACCGGCGGGTCCCTGAGCTGCGGCAGCACCAACCGCTGTCACCTTCACTCCTGGCTTCCAGGTCTGCTACACCCCTGCTTTTTGTTGACTAATAATAATTTTTACTAATTACTTTAGTGGTTAATTATTATTATTATTATTATTAAAATTTATTATTTTGGGGGTTTTGTGGCTGAACTTTCCCTGGAGTTGCTGCTGCCTGTGGTTGCTCACCCTGCAGCCGACACGATCCCGAGCGCTGCCAAGCTCCGGCCGACTTACAGGATCAGCTTTTAATTGTAATTAAAACAATTAAGTGAGGGTGACGCCATCCCAGCCCATCCCTGCTCCTCTGCACTTTGTGCCGGGGACAGGGACCCTCTGGCTCACGTCCTGGCCGCCCCCCCCCCTTCCCGCCCCGATGCTGGGGTGTCCTGGGTGGGTTTTTATCCCGGTTATTTATCCAGCTGCTTCCCTGAGCCCGTGTGAACTCGGCGGCGGTCGTGGCTTGTGCGCGGGGGTTGCGGTGGCACCCTGGGCGAGGCGTTGCCCCCCGCGGATGCTTGAAGGGCTTCACGCTGTGTCATCCTGTCACTTAGGTTTGCCTGGCGCAAGATCCCCCCCTCATCCCGGAGAACCCCGCGTCCTGCCTCCCCGCCGGCAGCACCGAGCCTGGCCGATGCCGTACGGTACGTTTGCTCCCGCTGCGGGAAGGAGCGGGGCCAGCTGCCCCACCCCCGGCCGGTGGCCCGGAGGAGGGGGACATGGGGGGCTGCTCACATGCCCTCGGGGACCAGGGACCCGTGGGCCTGGCGGTGGTAATCCCTGGGATGTGCTCAGCCTGGGTGCAGGAGTGTGGGGTGAGAATCCCTGGGATGTGCTTCCCTGGGCTGTGGGAGCGTGGGGCGAGGATCCCTGGGATGTGCTCAGCCTGGATGCAGGGAGCGTGGGGCGAGAATCCCTGAGATGGGCTCTGCTCGGGTGTGGGGAACACGAGGTGAGAATCCCTGGAATGGGCTCAGCATGGGGTGTGCATTCCTGGGATGCACCTCAGCCCTGGTGTGGGGAACGTGGGGTGAAAATCCCTGGCATGGACTCAGTGTGGGGCAAGGATCTCCAGGATGTGCTCAGGCTGGATGCGGGGAGCATTGGAGTGAGCATCTCTGGGATGTGTTCATCCCTGGTGCATGGGGGCAAGCGTTCCTGGAATGGGCTCAGTGTGGGGTGAGGATCTCTGGGATGTGGTCATCCCTGGGTGCAGGGAGCATTCCTGGGATGTCCTCAGCCTGGATGCGGGAGCACGGAACGAACATCCCCGCGGGCCCGCGGGCTTTGCCCCCTCCCGTGCTGCTGGCAGCGGTCCCAGCATCCCCAAACGTCCCCGCTGTCCCACACGCCGTGTGGCAGGAGGGGGAGCTCGCACCGCGCCGGCTGAACCGGGCTGGGGGGGGGAGCAGTGCGGGACAGGGGTCCCCAGCCTTTGCGGGGTCCTGGGAACCCCCATCTGCCCCGAGCAAGGGGAACCCCCTTCCTCTGAAACCCCCCCCCCATTTTCCTCCAGCCCTCGCTGCAGCTCGGCGCTGAATTTCCTCTGTGCCTACATCGTGCTATTGATTGCTGAGTTGAACTTCCTCCTGAAATCATTAAAGCTTAAAAAATTGATGGCACAATAGAGCCCTTTATTAGCTACATAACTTTTCTGGCTTTCTCTCTTTCTTCTCCTTTTTTTTTTTTTTATTAATCAACACAAAAGGGCAGAGCCTAAGCTCAGATTTGTGTCCTGTGTCCCCACGAGAACGGGGCAACGTGCCCTCCACCCCAGCTACCCATCAGCACAGCCACGCCGGGCTATTTATTAGGAAAAGTGGCACAGAAGGAATGAATGTGTGCAGGTTTTTTGTTTTCTTTTCATCTCAGCCTCTTCTCTTTTTAGCCTCTTTTTATTTCTGCTCTTATAAATAAAAATACTTGAACGGGGGCTGTAATATTTTATTCCCTGTCATTACCCATCCCTCGGTCTAACGGCGGCCGAGTTTTTGCTCGGTATTAACTTCCCATTTTAGTAACAGTTGAGTTTTCCTGAAGGAAAATCCCTCTGGGCTGGCCATTACCATGTCATTGTGTAACACAGCAGAGAGATGGATTACCTGGATGGATCTCCTCCAGCGTGACTTCTCCAAGTGACAGACTTCAGCTAATTCATCCCTGCTCTCCTTGCAATCATCGGGGTGGGTTTTAAGAGCTTCTGGGAAATATTTGCACTGTCTCCCGGTGTCTGGTTGTAAATACAGGTGCTGATTTTCCAGATGGGACTGGTGGCAGCATCCTGCTTCTTGCAGAGCCCCAGCTCCAGGAGTCAAGTCAACCCCTACAGATTCTCCTTTAGCAGAGAAATAGGAAGGTTTGTGTTTTTTTTACTGTCTCTGGTTATTCAGCGAGGCTTTGAGGTGGCATTTGGAAAGATAAGAAAGGAGGCAAAAAAAAAAAAAAATCGTACCTTTATATCTGTGAGTGTATGGGGATAAAATAAATCACATGATTTTGAAGATAATACCACATTTTGTTGAAGGATCCCTTAGTGATCCTGTGCTGGAGGAGTGACTGAAAGTCACGTAGAGGGGACACTGTCTCGCTGCGTGGCCTTGGGCCAGTCATTTATCTTCTCTGCTGCAGTGTCAGTGTCTCAGGAGCATGGCTGCCTGTGCTGCCCACATTTTCTGCTGGCCCTCTCTCAGAGCTGCATGACACCCTTCTCCTCACCATCATTTCCATGTGGCTCTTGCACCCTGTTGATTGTAGGGACTTGAGTGCTACATCAGGGTGGAGACCCTTGGGTGCAGAGCATCCCCTAAAAATTCTTCCTCCCTAGGACAGGAGCAATAGGTGCATCCTTCTGCTCCCTGTTTTTCAGGGGAACATCAGCTTGGTTCTTGGTAATGCTGACTGCCCTGCCCTGTTTGTCAGCACTGCAGAATATTGCCTGGTGCTGCTGGAAATGATGAAGCTGTAAAGCAAGATGAGCTCAGAGGGGTTTGGATTTGCAGATGATACTGGGCTGAGGGGTGCAGTTGACATGCCTGAGGGACAGGATGCCATCCTGAAGGACCTGGGCAAGCTCAAGCAGTGGCTCTGTGTGAACCTCATGAGGTTCAGTAAGGCCAAGTGCAAGGTCCTGCACATGGGTTGGGGTAATCCCTTGTTATCAATACAAGTGGATCTTGTCCAGCCACAGACATCTAATCCAGCGGGGTCATCTACAACTGGATCAGGTTGCTCAGAGCCCCATCCAAACTGACCTCAATGTTTCCAGGGATGGGGCATCTCCTACCCCTCTGGGCAACCTGGGCCAGTGTCTCACCACCCTCACACTAAAGAATTTCTTCCTAACGTCCAACCTAAATCTCCCCTCTTGCAGTTTTGATCCATGACCCCTTGTCCTCTCACTCCCTGCCCTTGTCCAAAGTCCCTCCCCAGCTTTCTTGGAGCCCCTTCAGGCACTGGAAGGTGCTCTAAGGTCTCCCTGGAGCCTTCTCTTCTCCAGGCTGAACACTCTCTCAGCCTGTCTCCAGAGCAGAGCTGCTCCAGCCCTCTCATTGTCTTAGTGGCCTCCTCTGGTCTTGTTTGCACAGCTCCACGTCCTTCTTGTGTTGGGGACCCCAGAACTGGCCCCAGCCCTGCAGGGGGGTCTCACCAGAGCAGAGCAGAGGGGCAATTACACCTCATCGAGTTTGCCTAGATGGGGGCTTTGCCATGACCTGATCCAGGTTCCTGAAGACATATTGAGGCAGCTAAATCCATGTGAAACCTTTTTCCTTCCTGGCTCACCCAGAGCATCCCGGGTGTCCCAGGGATCATCCCACCACAGCAGCACATTCTCCTTGGCAGTGAGGACTCTCCGTTCTCTTCTCCTGCCACGCTCCAGAAGCTTACACAATTTTTTTGGCTTTTTTCCCTGAAGTCATTATTCTGGGTAACATGGTTTGTTTGTTTATGCTTTTTTGGTTTTAATAATACTTTTTTTTTTTTTCTTGACTTTTTGTCTTTTTAAATTGTGTCTGAAAAGCTCCAGGGCTTCCTCTCCCCTCCCCACTCCGAGATGGTTGCCCATAAAAGAAAAAAAAAAAAAAAAAAGGAAATATTAGGATAAAAAAGGAAATAGTTTGGTTCTGTAATGAATGGAGTTTGGCTTTTCCAGAGAGGATGTGGGAGAGAAAAAGGAGGAGGGGAAAAAAAAAAGTGGCAGGTGTGTTTGGAGGGAAGGGTGTGCCCTGCCATGTATTTTAAGCTCTGCTGGGTCTGTGCCACTTGTTCTACTGTTCTGTGGTGAAAAGCAATCCGGGTCTCACTGTGCTTTTTAATCTCACCTTGACCAGCTCCAAGAAACAACCTTCCTTGTTCTTAGGAATCTGTTTCATTTATTGAATTAGATTGTAGTTCTCCGTCGTGGGGAGGAGGTGTGGTGGCTTGTTTACCTAAGCTGATTGGTCTGAAAGGGTTTGAGTTTGGTTGGGTTTTTTTTTGAGGAGGAAGGAGCAGGCGTGTGGGGAGTGGTGGGGCTTGCCAGGCTGCTGGTTTCCTCTCTGGTGGACCTCCCGGAGCAATGGGAGTAGCTACAAGAGCAGGGCTCAGAAGAAAAGCTTCCAAGGGGGAGATGACACTACCTGTTCCTGGTGGCAAGGAGAACCAGGAGCCAGCTCTGCCTCTGTTCCAGATAGAATCATAGAATTGTTTAGCTTGGAAAAGACCTTTAAGATCATCAAGTCCAACCATTAACCTAACTCTGCCAAGTCCACTGCTAAACCATGTCCTTCAGCACCACTTGTAAACCCATCCAGCAATGGTGACTCCACCACTTCCCTGGGCAGCCTGTTCCTGCACTTGAATGGTGGTGCAATTCCCAGGGAGCAGGAGTAGGATCTTGGCAGTCCCCCATGGCTTGGAGGTCCAGCCCATCCTAGTGACACCTTGGCTGTTGTGGCTTGGGGTGGCAGCGGCTCGCTGTCACCCATGTCCCTGGTGGTTGTCCACATAGAATCACAGAATCACAGAATCACCAAGGCTGGAAAAGACCTTTAAGATCATCAAGTCCAGCCTATGACCAACACCACCACACCATCTAGACCATGGCACTGAGTGCCACATCCAGCCTTGCCTTGAACACCTCCAGGGATGGTGACTCCACCACTTCCCTGGGCAGTCCATTCCAATGTCTAATCACCCTCTCCGTGAGGAAGTGCTTCCTAATATCCAACCTAAACCTCCCTTGGAGCAGCTTCAGGCTGTGCCCTCTTGTCCTGTCACTGGTTGCCTGGAAAAAGAGCCCAGCCCCCACCTGACTCCAACCTCCCTTCAGGTAGTTGAAGAGAGTGATGAGGTCCCCCCTGAGTCTCCTCTTCTCCAGGCTAAACAACCCCAGCTCCCTCAGCCTCTCCCTATCAGACTTTCCCTCCAGTCCCTTCCCCAGCCTCGTTCTCTCCTCTGGACCTGCTCCAGCACCTCAACGTCCTTCTTGCAGTGAGGGGCCCAGAGCTGCACACAGGACTCGAGGTGAGGCCTCACCAGTGCTGAGCACAGGGGGAGAATCACATCCCTGCTCCTGCTGGCCACACATGCATGGTCCTTCATGCAGTGGGACAAACACAGGCCCTGGCCACAAATGTGGAGTTAGCCCACATTCTCATGGGCACCAGTGGGCCACAACCACCTGCTTCTGGACAGCATGTTGTCTTCATCAAGGTCAAGCACGGTGTGTCTTGCTGGACCAGAGCTGGGATATTGCAAATCCACCCACCACTTCTCCATCCCTCAGCAGCAACAGGGCTTGCGTGCCACCTCGGGCCACTGGAATGTAGAGAAGAGGAGTGGAATGGACTGATAGCATCTCATCTTGCTGGTCCATGCAGACCAGCATGCCTCGGGTGTGCTTATTGTTCCCTCAGGGAAGCAGGTCTCTGGGGTGGGAAGGGAGGCTGTCTCAGCTAGGACAGCTTTATCTGGGTCTGGTTTTGCAGAGGCATGAGCTTATGGCCTTTAGTTGCCCGTGTTGTGGTCTAGCTTCTTTGTGGGACACGTGTCTCAATATTAAAGGTCTGTCTGACACTTCTTGTTCTTCCTGAGATGGGGCTACTGTGCTCCTTGGATAAAGACTTGGATGAGTGATCTGGGGACAAGGATCCTCCTGTTCATTTTGCTGGGGTTTTCCTTGGAATTTGGGGACAACATCTGGTTTCACCATCTGGTTTCACCTCCATTCCCCACCAACCCCACCTGTGATCCTTCCTTTTCTCCTATGAGGTCTGTAGAGCTGGTGCTGTCTCTTGCTGCATATTGGTAGCGTGGGCTTAGTCATGGTTGGCACCTGAATGAGTTACTGCAGTACAAAGAAATAAATAAAAAATAATAGTGTTTGCAAGAGCAACGGGTTGGAGCTGTAATGTTTATGCAGGGCCATTCATCAGAAATGGTGCCCAAACGTTCTCTAAATTCTCACACGTGCAAAAAATGCCCCTCCCAGGCTTCAAGGCAGTAAAAAAACTGGTTAATAACCAATCTCCACGATGGTTCAGGACCTGAAATATGGAGTTACTGCCTCTTCTTGGAGCTGCAGGGAAAACTTGGGTCCATGAATAGGAGGAACCCTGTTAGAAACTGCTCAGGACACCCCCCATGACCATGAGATGGACGTTTTATTTATAGAATCATAGAATGCTTCGGGTTGGAAGGGACCTTAAAGATCATCTAGTTCCAACTAGATGTCCCTGACACCTCCCACTAGACCAGGTTGCTCCAAGCCCCATCCAACCTGCCCTTCAACACTGCCAGGGATGGGGCAGCCACAGCTTCTCTGGGCAACCTGGGCCAGTGTCTCACCACCCTCACAGCAACGAATTTCCTCCTCATGTCTCACCTAAATCTCCCCTCCTCCAGTTTGAATCCATTCCCCCTTGTCCTCTCACTTAGGTCTTCCAGTGGGCAAAGCTTTATGGCTTATCTGAAAGTTGTCACCTCTGCCAGCCAAGCACCTCCAAGAGGGACATGGGTCCTTCTGGGTTGTGGGGTGAACGATAGGCTCTAGAAAGTCCTACGTAACCTTACAGGGTACTGATTTGCTGACAAAAGTGGTGTCTCCCAATCTATGGTGGCTGCTTCTTGCAGATTTTGGATCTAGGCCCTGTAGGACCTCCTGGGCTCTGTTCTTGGTGGAAAGAGCCTTTCCAGCACTATCTAAACCTTTTAATTGGAGCAGGTTTAGCAACACATAGCAGAGGAGGAGGTTGGGAGGGAGGAAAAAAGTTTACTTCTTGCCCTCTTTTTCTCAGTTTAACCCCAAAATGGTATTTTTATTTATTTATTGTCTCAGGTCTTCTCCTTTCTCCAGGCTTTGCCTAGCGTAAGACCTGAAGATTTGCATGCTTGATCACATCTGATGGGAGTAACCAAATAAGCACTAGTAAATGTATGGACCTCAAGCTAATTGGCAGGTGATGAACTCCATGACTACAATGAAGATGAGCCCTTCTGTAGAGCATGTTGTACCTTGGCACAGGGACAGGAATAAGAAGCCGTTGGCAACTTTTGAACATAAATCCCCTTGAGGGATTTATTTTTAGGTTGCCTTGCTCTGTGATGAGCACACGATCAAAGTTAAACCAAAAAACGGGTGGGCAGGACCATGGTGACCTCAGCTAAGTCAGCAATGAGCTTGAGGTTAAAGTCCAGAAGGTTCACCGAAGCCAGGGACCATTTTCAGCTTAAGAATTTAGTTCCAGAAGTTAATAATGGGGATGGGAGAGAAAACATTTGGGGTATTTGTTGTTTTTAAGCATAGAATCATAGACTGGTTTGGGTTGGAAGGGAGCTTAAAGATCATCTAGATCCAACCCCCCTGCCATGGGCAGGGACACCTCCCACTAGACCAGGTTGCTCCAAGCCCCATCCAACCTGCCCTTCAACACTTCCAGGGATGGGGCAGCCACAGCTTCTCTGGGCAACCTGGGCCAGTGTCTCACCACCCTCATCGTGAAGAATTTCTTCCTAATATCCTAATAAAGGAGCCCTTTGATAATGAGCAATTAAGATGACACTGCAGGAATTTACCAAGGGCTCAGGTTGTCAATGTCAAGTGACCCGTAACGATGAGGGGCTTCAGAAAATAAACACCCATTGGTAAATGAATTTAGTGTCCCTTTACAAAGAACACATATTGTGAGTCCACTTTGAGAGAGGAAGAAGAGGGTGTCGCCCTCAGTTTTTGGTGACATTGGTGCAACTTGAGTGTCTCACTTCAGCAGCTTGCTCTGTACGTGTAGGTACCTAACCCTGCTTGGGTTATTTTCTGATGCTTCTTTTCCTGTCTTTTAGTTATGGACCAAGCTCACAACGCTGCCAAGTGGGAGTGATTTTATTCGCCTGGCTAATCCATTGATTTTGAGGAGCAAACCTTCTTCAGGGCTGCACCCGTGGGGTTTTTCTAAGCCCGTTGTCTTTATCAGGCCTTGAATTGTGAATAGGTGCCCGGCCATCCTTGTGAAATACCTGTTCATGTTTTGAGCATGGGATCACAGGTGAAAGATGAAGGGAGTTAAGAAAATCTTGTTAAAACAGCTTTTTAAAACGTGTGTTGGTCTAGGGAGAAGCAAAGGGGAGGAGGATATGATGTCTTCACAGCAGAGCTTCTGAGGTCACCTTCTTTGTACCAAGAGCTAAATCATAGAATTCCTGACTTGTTTGGGATGGAAGGGACCCCAAAGATCTAGTTCCAACCCCCCTGCATGGGCAGGGACACCTCCCACTAGACCAGGTTGCTCCAAGCCCCATCCAACCTGCCCTTCAACACTTCAGGGATGGGGCAGCCACAGCTTCTCTGGGCAACCTGGGCCAGTGTCTCAGCACCCTCACAGCAAAGAATTTCTTCCTAATATCCAGTCTACATTTACCCTTTTTCAGTTTGCAGTTAAATGTAGACCTGGGACTTCTTTAGACACGTTGGAACCATTAGCAAAGCCCTGGCTGTGGTGGTGGCACCTCAGGGTTGGTGATGCTGGGGGAGCTCTTCACGCCACGATCCGTATCAAACCTGGCCAGCTTCCCTGGGATGCAGTTGCTGCAGAGCTGGGGAAAAAAAAACCCCGTGCAATCTTGGAGCTCTGTGGCCAAGCTGGATCACTTGGTTTTGGAGGGGGTTGGAAGAGGAGGAGGCACTTGGGATTTTGAAACATGAGTGATGGGGGAGGACGCTGCTGTGCCAAGCACTGAGCCTCCCTTCCTCAAGCAGCTGTGGATGAGTGGGCCTTTGGAATGCTCCTCTTCTGGGAGGCGTAGCTCGAAGGCATGAAAAAGAAAGAAAGAAATCAACCTTCCCCCCCCACCCCCCAAAAAAAAAAAAAGTAATACAAGAGGAAATTAAAGTCACTTTCCAGTCTTGAGCAAGTTTCCTCTGTTTTGGCAGGAGCTGGCACAGCACTGGAAGGGAAATCTGCTGTAACTTTCCGTTGTTGTTTCCCAGAGGTGCCAGATAAAAGGGACCGAGCTGCAGGGAGTGAGGGATTGAGGTGGTGGTAGCAGGATTTTTGGGGTGTAACGCTCCCTTTCACCCCCCTCCTGCATGAGGTGGTGATGCCTTCCTTGGTGGGATGAGTAGGGGCATCCTCACCTTCGCAGGAGGTCCTGCTGCATGAGCATCCTTCATGAGGTGGACCTCAGGGGCCTGATTTTGGGTGGAGGAGCGGCTGGCGGGCGCGTGGGGCTTCACCAGTTTCAAGCCTCCTCTCACCTACTGGTCTTGGTGGTGCTGCAGTTTTGGCTCTGGTCCCTGCTGTCTCTCCCGGTGTCTCCCAGTTGCTTGGGAACCTCAGTGTTGTTAATGGGACTTCGTCAGTGCCTGGTGCTCCTGTCTTCCTCCTTCTCATCCCTGCCATCCTCTGCAGGAGTAGGGACCTGCCGCATGGCCATGGGGGTCCATTGTGGTCCCAGTCGCCCCCACCAACCCCCAGGCTCCCAGAAATAGGCTCCCAGCTTTCCAGGCTCCTCTCTCCATGATGACCTCCAGATCTCTGCAGTCGCTGGAGGAAAAGAAGCTCTGCCTGAAAAGAGTGGCTGCTTGTCCTAGGGGTCCCCAGCTCCAGGAGAGGACCTAGGGAAGAGTGAGGAGAAGGGTAAAGCCCTTCCTCCTGCTCTGTTACCCCAAATCCATGCAGCCCACCTCATCCTATGGGGATGGCTTCAAACCAGGCTTGTTGGGAGGCTCTTTTCCTTTGTTATTTCTTCCCTGGCTGGACTCTTCCAGGTTGTGTCTAGAGGTGAAAAAGAAGTTTGAAGAAATGTGCTGGCTCCAGGTTGGTGGGGATGGCTGGTCCTCCTTGATACCTTCTTGGTCCTCGCAGCACGCGTGCTGTGGATGAGTAGTAAGAGTGTTTCCATTACATCTTTTAACTGGATGTGCCAAACGTTGTGGAGACTTCCAGACAAGCTTCTCACATGCTTGTGTAGGGATGGGATGGGTTCTCCATCATGTTTAGTTCAGGATTGGGTTTCTTCCTGGAAAATGTGCTTTATCTCCAGTGTCACACTTGGGCTTCATGAGCCTCTGCTCTTCAGGTTGAGGTGAGGTTAGGTCATCTCAGAGGTCCCCTAGAAATCAAATCCTGATTGAAAGCTGTCTGGGATCAGGGAATGTTTTTAGCTTGTACTTGGGATGGAGACCCATGAAGGAGCTGGAGGATGATCCCAAGTTTGGGAGCAGAACTTGGAGACAGCCCAAGTCTGGGCCGCTTATCAAACCAGATCACTCCATGATGAGGCCTGAATTTAGAAACTGCCTGCATGCAAGAAGGGAATCTAATTGGCCAATTGCATACTAATTCATAGTAATTACACATGCAAATTAGCTGCATAATTTTGTATTCATTTCATGCAGACATTTACGTGCAGCGTTTCCTGCAAGATGCTGGGATGGTTTCATGCCAGCTGTGGTCCTGGATGGGGACATGCTGGTGATCCTGGTGGCAGGAGAGGTGGTCGAGGGTGTGACATGCTCAGGCATGAGAAGGAATCCATTTTTCCACGGGCTTCCCAGAGCTGTGTGCTTCCCTGCTGCTGGAAAACTGTTTCACCTCCAGCTTGGTTCTTTTGATGGTTGTGGAGGAGAGCAGACATGCAGGAGGGACATCCCTGGAACTGTTCCAGGAGATACTGCTTATTTTCTCCCTCATATAAAAAGAAATGAAGTCATGACCTAAGGGCCTTTTTTTTTTTGGTTCTTTAGAAAACACTTAGACTTTTTAATCTCCTCCGAATGTGTCATGGGCTGGAATCTGCATGGACCTGTGCCTGCTCCATTCCCACCTGCTTTGCCTGTCTGAGGAAGCCACATTAGATGCAGTTTGCTGCCTGTGCTATCCAGAACCACCGTTACTCATCTGGGATGTAAATCTCAAGTCTCTTGTTTTGCCTTTCAGTTCATGGCATCCTGAAGCTTGTGGCTTTACGAGGGCTGTCCTCATCATCTCCAAAAATGTTGCCTAATCTCTGTCTGCAGTTTTCTGCTTCATGCCTACGTGTGTTGATGGTGGGCAATGAAGGTGGAACAGGTTGCCCAGGGAACTTGTGGGAGCTCCATCTCTAGAAGTGTTGAAGGGCAGGTTGGATGGGGCTTGGAGCAACCTGGTCGAGTGGGAGGTGTCCCTGCTCATGGCAGGGGGGTTGGATCTAGATGATCTGCAGTCTGTGGCTTCCTCAGGAGGGGCAGAGATGGGGCAGGTCCTGATCTCTTCACTCCTGTGACCAGTGACAGGACTGAGGGAAATGGCAGGAAGCTGAATCAGGGCAGGTTTAGGTTGGATATCAGGAAAAGGTTCTTCACCCAGAGGGTGGTTGAGCACTGGAACAAGCTCCCCAGGGCGGTGGTCCCAGCACCAAGCCTGCCTGAGTTCAAGAAGCATTTGGATGATGCTCTCAGGCACCTGGTGTGATTCTTGGAGTGCCCTAGAAGGGACAGGAGTTGGACTTGGTGATCCTGATGGGTCCCTTCCAGCTCAGCATATTCTCTGATTCTGTGATCTTTAAAGTCCCTTCCAACCCAAACTATTCTGTGATTCTACGAGACAATGTAAGATGCTTTGATATCTATCTAGAATGTCCCTCTTACCATGTAGGTAGAAACATCAGGGTTTTCTTCTCTAAGCAGACCCAAAGAAACACCATCTACATGTTTAGGTCTGTCACACCACCATAGATGAGGTACATGTTGCAGTTTGGTTTGTGCTTTATATATTTGACAGGTAATACCTTGGGCCTCCAGGTTGCTTGGTCATATTTAGAGCCTATCTATAGGTGCTTCAGAAGGAAAGGAGAATCAGTTCATTTGTACCTCCTCTAAAATAAAAAATGGGATGCTATAATACAGCCGTGGTGGTGATTTTTAAGAGTCATCTCCATTGGAGTCTGTCTGGAAACTGTAAGGTAAAAAATAGTCCCAGTTTTCCAGGGCTGCAAATTCCCCGCGTGATTTTCACGTTACCACAATTTTTACTTTAAAGGCACCATTTTGGCAAAGCTTAATATTGCTTCTCCTGGAGTTTAGTTTTAGGTGGCTTTGCAAGGGGCAGTTGGGAAGTTTGTTTCTTATTTGGGAGACAAAAAAAAAAGCTCATTTTGCTTAGAGCTCCATTCTTTTTCTTAACAAAGTTGAGCCTGGCTGGGAAGCATCTTGCAAGTAGTGAGATGAGTCTGGGAATGAATGGGTGGACAATGGGCAGGTGTGGCTTGTAAAAAAACCCAGAAACCACTTATTTTCCTGCTGTGTTGGATACCACTGCTGGACACCTTTTCCTTGCCTGCCCTTGTGCTCCACCACGAGCTCCTGGGGATGGTTTTTGGCAACCACCATGGTGGGTTCAGCATGAGATTTGCAGTTCCACTTATTTTTTTGCTCTGAAGCTATTTTTTGGTAGTGTTAGGGGATGGTTTGATGTGGTTCCAGATATGCAAACGTTCAGACAGGGCAGGTGGCTCCATGCAGCCTTTCCATGAGTCTTCAGGGCTCCCTGCATGGTGCTGGCCCCAGGGCTGGCAGTGCCTTAGGTGGCTGATGAGTGTCTGGTGACTCATATCCTGGGGGACATCCAGGTGACTGAGATGACCCAGAGGGCTAAATCTTCCCCCCCTTGCTCAGGGATGTCCTCTCCTGCTTCCCCATTTTGGCCACCTCTCCATCACATCAGCCTCATGTTGTAGGGCTTCCTCAGAGTCCATCATCAGGATGACCCCATCCCCACCTGCCCATGGGCTCTCTTTCTCCCTCTCCACAGCTGAAGCTCATCTTCCAGCAACCTCCAGGTCAGATGCTTCAACAGCTGAGCCAGAGCAGGTTCTGCTGCAGGCACAGCTACACCTGTAGGTTATCAAAAATCATTCATGAAGAGCGTGGAGGAAGCAGCATGTCTCTGTGGAGCAGCTTCTCTCAGGTGGATGGGGATGGATGCTGGAGGGAGGATTATGGTAGGTGGCTTTGCTGTGGTGTGGGGTTTATGAAGGGGGCTGTGCTGGTGTCTCTGCTTGCTGCTGTTTTCTGGAGGGAGAGCAGTCAGGTTTTGTTCTTCTTCAGAGCTGGAGATGCTTGAGATGAGCCTTCAGGGAAGTAAGAAGGAAAAAGGAATTCTTAATCCAGGCTGAGCACTGCAGAGCCCCTTGGAGGAGGCTTGTGGTCCCTCTCAGTTGAGATCTGCTCCATGTGGAAGTGGCAGATCTTCAGTCTTCCCTTGGGGTTCACCTTTCTCACATGTACTCAGTAAGGTGACCTTATGCAGATTGGTGGGACCTCACCTGAGACCTCTACACCATTTCTGAGCCTCTTCTACCTCTAGTTTTGCTTTGCAAAAGGGCTGTCGCTCACTGAGGCTCTCGGACCTGCCAAAGGCACCAAAAGGAGCCCCCAAGCTGCTTGTTTGCTCCCAGCCCCCCCTCTACTTTGCAGGTGGAGCAGTGGTGGGATTGCCCAGGAACTCTGCACACATGGCTGTGGTGGAGAAAAAACCACAACCCCTTTCCATCACCCAACTCCCAGTCTTCAAGTTCATCCCAAACTAAGGATGGGGGCGGAGAGCTGGCTTTGTTTTCCTTTTTGATTTTGACGTGGAAGTTCAGCAAGCCTTATTTGAAGGAGGAACAAAAGGGGAAGCTTTGGGTGCCTGGGAAAGCCTGTGCAGGGCGTCTTGCTCTCCTGCTGGCATCCTCCGTGACCAGGGCAGGTTGCTCAACCACCTGCTGTGGTTGTTGTGGAAGCAGCAGGATTAGCCAGAGTCCTGGGAAGTGGGAGCTGCTGCCATGCGAGGCAGCCGTGCCTAGCTGGACATTTCTGAGGGGCTCTGGGAGCTAGGGAAGGGGTGTGGGTCAGTGGAATGCAGGAGGTGGGGTCTGTCTCTTCTGGGAGATGGAGGGAGAGCCCCATCCTGCCTCAGGAAGCTCAGCTGAGCAAGGTCTGACATGTTAAGAAGAAAAAGACAACTTAGATGTGTCTGCTGCAATTGCTAGTTTGGGTTTTTTTTTTTATGTTTGCAGCTTCTAGCACTGGGGGACCCAGCCAGTTTTGGGGTGGGCAGAAGGTTTTATGCTGGAGGTGACAGAGGAGCATCAGTGCCCATAGAGGGAGAGCAGAACCTGAGCTGGGCTCAGCACTGCTGTGGGCTGAAGGGATGCTGTGGTGTTTGACACCAGCTGAACACAGGCTTGGTGGCTTCTCCTCTGCACCCAGCTCATGGTCTTGGGCAAAGCCTGGGAAGCAGTGATGGGTGCTGTCCTCTGGGTCTGGGCAGCTGTGCTCTGCCCTGGGAGGTCCCAAGCACAAGACTGCTCTGGATGAGGGTGTCCTGTGTCTCCAGGCAAAAACAGATGTCTGTGGGCAGCTCTTTCTGCACCCTGGTGCCTTACATCCACTGTAAGCTTTGAGTGGCTGGACCAAGCCTTGGATGTGCTGACAGCTAAATTTAAGCAGAAGGTATCTGAGCCTCAGGATGATGAGTAGAGAGCCAGGAAGTTATCCTGGGCTCAGCAGAAACCTTTTTACTCTGTTCAGCCTTATCCTCCTCTCTGTCCCTCCAGCTTCTCCATGAGTACTGAGGAACATCAGTTGGGGTTGCCTTCCTATCAAATATGGGTGCTTCTGCTGGCAAGTTGGCTTTAGGTTATCTGCTTTTTTAAAGTCCTCTTCAAGTCCCACCAGAGCTGATCTGTCCCCCAATATTCACCCTCTCCTGATCCCTGCACTTCCCAATCCATCTTTTGGCTCAGGCTTGCCTGAGCCCTTTTGAATTGCTTGTGGGGTGTAGGAGGAGAACTTGTGTCTGTGGAGGGCTGTTTAGTTGGGGTTCTTCTAGGGTTTTGTTTTTAATGAGATAGAACACCTGGCAGTGATGGAGATTTTGGGTCCCTTTCAAGGGGAGGCTTTTTACCTTAATTAGAAGAAAATGGCATTTGTACCTCACTTGTTTTGGTTGTGCCTGAAGAGAGGCTTGAAAGGTGGCCCAGACATGGAGATAGCTTTGGCTGAGGAATGGAGTGTGAGTTCTGGCCCTCTTACTGGGAAGACCATGATGGGTGAGATACTGAAACAACAGGAAAAGGAGAGATCTGGAAAAAATGAGTGATATTGCAGGGTGGGGCTTGAAAGGGTGGTTGGGAATTTAGGAGATGGCTGATGAGCTCCAGGTGAAGGATCTGACCTGGAGGTGGGTGGAAGGCAAGCCTCAGCTGTGGGGAGGGAAGAGAGGAGCCAGTGGGCAGGTGGGGAGGAGGAGGTGGTCATCCTGGGGGATGGACTCTGAGGAAGCCCCACAGCACCAGACTGATGTGATGGAGAGGTGCCTGAGGTTGGGGAGCAGGAGGGGACATCCCTGAGCATGGGGCACAGCAGAGGTAAGAGTGGGTCTCACGGCCAGCATTGGGGTTTTGGAAAACGCCCCATTTCTGAGCTTTTCTTTGGAATAACAAGTGTGAAAAGTTTGGAGGACTGTTTGTTTTTTCTTGGGTGAGCTCAGCCCTTCGGGGGGTGGGGCTTGGGGAGACCCACCAGCCTGGGCACCGCGGCTGGCACCTTGCCCCAAGGACGCTGCCTGCTCCTCCCTGCTTTCTGGTTTTCTGGCTTTCTGCTGGCAGCAGAATGAGGAGGAGCTCCGTGAGGAGCAGCGGAGCGGGGCGTTCCCATGCCCCGGCTTTGTGCCCATGATTCCTCATGAAAAAAGCAGGAGAAACCTGGCGAGCGTCAAAGCACAAGCCTGGTGCTAAACCAAACCAGATGCTACTCAGGCCGTGATGCCCCGTGGTCCTCAAGGGGGAAGGACACGGAGGTGACTGCCCGTAGCCTGCCCCGGGGCTGTGGGGAGGGGACAGGAGGGAGTGGCACAAACCAGAATAATCCTGTTTTGGGTTGTTTTGTTTTTGTTTTTTTTTTTTTCCGGAGCGTTTTGGTCTCGCCCCTGGACAAAAGCAGGATGGTGCAGTGTGTCATTTCCTCCTGGCAGCCTTTCCGTGTGGCACCGTGTGGGCTCTGCCACCCCCCTCCCCTGCCCCGGGCACAGATTGCTCCTTGTTCCAGTTGTCTGTACCACCCAGGGTTTCCTTTCCAAGTTTTCTCACACCCTTTTATAGCTGTGCAGAAGAAAACTTTAAAGCTGCACAACCGAGGAACCACGTAGGCAGGAGGGATGTCTTCAAAAACCAGACATGTTCCTCTGCTGAGCTGTGGTGGTGGAGATGGGCTGGGTGAGCTCTGGTGTTGCCCTGTATGGAGAAGATCAGGTTCAGCCCTGAAGTAAGCTCATGTCTTGGAGCCAAAAGGGCACCTGGTCACTCACACTGTGTATCAATCATAGAATCACAGATGGTTGGGTTTGGAAGGGAGCTTAAAGATCATCTAGATCCAACCCCCCTGCATGGGCAGGGACACCTCCACTAGACCAGGTTGCTCCAAGCCCCATCCAACCTGCCCTTCAACACTTCCAAGGATGGGGCTTCCACAGCATCCATGGGCAACCTGGGCCAGTGTCTCACCACCCTCACAGCAAGGAATTTCCTCCTAATGTCCAACCTAAATCTCTTGACAAATAAAAGCAGCTGCATTTTTAGGTCCAAGTCCAGGCACAGAGGTAGACTAGGAGGACTGGGTCCTATGTGGAATGAATCTGAACTGGACAACACTGGTTGACCTTGCTGGAGAGCTGGCTTTGTGCGGTGGCCCCGATGTTGATGGTGAAAGCATTAAATATTGTCTCAAACCTTTTGGGAATGAGGGAGAACCTGGGCACAGAATCAGCATTAGCCTGTCTTGCCTTCTACTTTTTTTGAGCTGATTTCACCAAACCCACCTCATGGGCAGGACCTTTTGCCACCACCAGTTTGCTTAGGTGGCAATCCAAGAGGTGACCCAGAGGCAAGCAGCAGTTCATTACAGCCCTTAATTAGCATGCAATAAAATGTGCCTTGTACCCAGATAAGTTGTATATTATGCAGAAGAAGTGCAGAAGTTGATGTCTTTACATCAAGTGTAAAGCTTCTCTGGAGCCCTTGGTATGGGAAAGATGGGCTATGGAGATGATGAGAGGGCTGGAGCAGCTCTGCTCTGGAGACAGGCTGAGAGAGTTGGGGGTGTTCAGCCTGGAGAAGAGAAGGCTCCAGGGAGACCTTAGAGCACCTTCCAGTGCCTGAAGGGGCTCCAGGAAAGCTGGGGAGGGACTTTGGACAAGGGCAGGGAGTGATGGGATATGGGGCTGTTGTTTCAAACTGGAAAAGGGGAGTTATAGATGAGATATTAGGAGGAAATTCTTTCCTGTGAGGGTGGTGAGACACTGGCCCAGGTTGCCCAGAGAAGCTGTGGTTGCCCCATCCCTGGAAGTGTTGAAGGGCAGGTTGGATGGGGCTTGGAGCAACCTGGTCTGGTGGGAGGTGTCCCTGCCCATAGCAGGGGGCCTGGAACCTGATGATCTTTGAGGTCCCTTCCAACCTTAACAATTCTATGATTGCATAAGTGAAGGCTTCTTGCAGGCTCCTTTTTGCTGGAGCCTCTTGGCCTGGGTGCTGCTGGGTCACTGCTCAGAGGCTGGGGAGGGACGTGGTTAACCAGGCATTGGGGACTGAATTATTTAGCTGCACAATCCCTGGAGCAGCAGCAACACCAGCAAACGCTGCACTTGCAATTGTCTCAGCTGGGAAACAAATACAGGGCACTGCAAAGTCAGTGGGGCCCGGGGGCAGGGTAATTCTGTACAGACTGTGCTTTTAAAAACAAAAAGGTTTATAGTGATTTTCTTGATTGCAGCCTTAAAGAGAGGGAAGTGTATGCTAATCATAGAATCATGGAATGGTTTGGGTTGGAAGGGACCTTCAAGATCACCTAGTTCCAACCCCCTCTGCATGGGCAGGGACACCTCCCCCCTAGACCAGGTTGCTCCAAGCCCCAGCCAAGCTTTTAGTTTGCTCCTTTGGATTTGCAAGCTGAATTCTGCTGCTTTTCCAAGGAAAGGGGAACATTAATGCACTGCAGGTCCCCCAGATGAAAGGGCAGCACCTCTCTGTGCCCTCTGAATTCAGCAGCATTTGCTGCAGATGCAGTTGGGTTGTAGCTCATGGGCTCCTGACCTGGGTCCCTGGAGGAGATGGGCTAATTCACATTAGCTAGAAGAAAACCCCAACCAAAACAGGTGCTTCATCCCCCAAAACCTTGCTGCAGTGGCTTGAAGCTGGTTGAAGGTCACCAGGGGAGGGGGAATGGATTAAAACTGGAAGAGGAGAGAATTAGATTAGACATTAGGAGGAAATTCTTCACGATGAGGGTGGTGAGACTCTGGCCCAGGTTGCCCAGAGAAGCTGTGGCTGCCCCATCCCTGGAAGTGTTGAAGGGCAGGTTGGATGGGGCTTGGAGCAACCTGGTCTAGTTGGAAGTGTTCCTGCCCATGGCAGAGGGGTTGGAACTAGATGATCTTTAAGCTCCCTTCCAATCCAAACCAGTCTGTGATTCTATGAGCTCTTCCCATGCATGATACAAGGCCAGGAGTTGCTGTGGTGATGCTGCTCTTGGTCTAGAGCAGAACCTCACCACCAACAAACCTTTCCTCAGCTTGGCCATCACCAAATGTCCTCTGCCTTTGAGATGGACCTAGAAGACCCACCAGCAGGTACTGTACTGGCAGAAAAGTCACTCTTGGTTATATTTGCCTGCAAGTTACAGGCAGCAGAGCCAGGCAGGAGACTTTGCACACTTTAGTACCAGCTCCACCATGAGTGTAGCCCTTCACTTGGAGCAGTTCCAGCTCCTCCCCTGCCAGACAGTTTCTTCTGTCCCTTTGGTGTCTGTGTGTGTAGGTGTATCTAAAGACTACCTGGTGACTCTTCAGGGTTTGCTTTGAGTTGGCCTGTGATTTGGCAGCTTACATGTCTTTCTCCCACGTAGTTGTCACCTGTGGTCTCAACGTGGCACTTGGGAAGGATGGTGTGACCCCAGATCAACGTGTTAGATGCTCTTCTCTTTGGATTAAAAGCTGAAAGCTAATTCAGTTTGTTCCTGTGTATGGAGGGCAAGTGGGGGGGGAAAGGGAGATGAGGGCACTTTCCAGGGGCTTGTTGGCAAGCTGCTCATCCTGGTAGCACCTGGTGGGATGGGCTGTTCCCTCACTGCCTTGTTATTTGACTTCATTTAGCACTGAGGTTGCCCTGATTTAGGCATGGAGGCTGCAATACACACTGTGGCACACCTTGGAGCAGCAGTGGGTCTCCATGAGCATCCATAGGGACCAGCAACTGAAGCCTTCCCATCCCACCACATAAGCATGACCACTGGTAGATACTCCATTGACTTCTCCAATCCCAATGTGATTATTGCCATTCATCAGGTTCTCATTTGCCTCAGTGCCTGGCAGACCCAGCACAGGAGCAGTGCTCTGCTTTGCTACGTGGGGCATAAATATTCTCTCAAAATGCCCCCAAAAGCTGATTTTTCTGCTGCCTTGCTCCTGTTCTGGTCAGCAGGAGGTTTGATGCTCACCAGCCCAGCTTTGCTTTGGCTCATCTTCATGCAATTCTGTAACCAGCTGAAGGCTCCAACCCTGTGATTCAGACCTTCCCACAGATGCAGCTCAGGGAAGATTAATCTTCCTAATGGATCCTGGGCCTGTGACAGCTGGGACTTTCAAACTTCAGTCTGTCTTGCTACCAAAGAAACCAGGGAGATCTGAGCAAGTGATGGATAAAGCAAAATAATGGTAATTAACTTCAAAGGAGGCTGTCTTTGGAGCAAAAAATAATACTTCCTCCCTGGGCTTGGGTTGAAAATGAGGGGGCTTTCATGTCACATTAGCTGTGCCTTTAGAAAATATAGCAGATCACAGAATCATAGAATGGTTTGGGTTGGAAGGGACCTTAAAGATCATCTAGATCCGACCTCCCTGCATGGGCAGGGACACCTCCCACCAGACCAGGTTGCTCCAAGCCCCATCCAACCTGGCCTTGAACACTGCCAGGGATGGGGCAGCCACAGCTTCTCTGGGCAACCTGGGCCAGTGTCTCAGCACCCTCACAGCAAAGAATTTCCTCCTAATAACTCATCTAAATCTTCCCTCTTCCAGTTTAAAGCTGTGACCCCTTGTCCTAGCACTCCATGCCCCAGTCAAAAGTCCCTCCCCAGCTTTCCTGTGGTCCCTTCAGGCACTGGAAGGTGATCTAAGGTCTTCCTAGAGCCTTCTGCAGGCTGAACACCCCCAACTCTCTCAGCCTGTTTCCAGAGCAGAGCTGCTCCAGCCCTCAGATCATCTCCATGGCTTTTTCTGGACTCTCTCATGGAGTTCCATGTCCTTCTTCTGTTGGGGCCTCCAGAATTGGACGTATTTTTAAAGTTATTAATTGTAATAGGTAACTGATCATGAAGTTCTCCATTAGACAGTGTGGTTCTGTCACTGGGATGAGCTGCTTGAAGCCCCCCCCCATTTGGGAGCAGGGTTATTGTTGTGTAAATGAGTGTGTGATCACTTAATTAAACACAATTAAGGCTTTGAAGATGGGAGCATTGAGCAGTGGCCGGGGCAGATGGGGCAGCAGGGCTGGTGCAGGGGATGGAGATGGAGCCTTCTGCATAGTCCCTTTATCTTTATGTGGCCTGTAGGTGAGCATGGGATGGATGGAGAACATGACAAGACCTTAAGGAGGCTTAGACCTTGCCCATCTCCTCTAAGGATGTTTTTGGGGTGCTGCATGGACCCCATTCAAGCACTTCAACCTTGAAGGATTTGGCCATTGCTTTCCAGGCACCATCCAGCAGCTCTAGCTTTTCTGCCCCACTGTCTCCCTCCTGCATGGAAACTCTGGGTGAGGAGTTTCTTCCCAAACAAACCCCACATTGGCAAGGTGGCCCCATTTCTGTTGTGTGCATCCTTGCCTTGGTGTGGGGCTGGAGCTTGCATCCCAGGAAAACAATGTGTCCAGGAGGCCAAGACAAACAGTGGCTCCCTGCTTTTTTGGTGACCTCTTCTCATTCCTCCCAGTCATCACCACTATTCCCTTAATAAAGGATGTTTTGATCTCTGGGGGGGGCTTCCTTCCTTCTCATGGTTAAAGCCAAGGTGGTTGGCAAAGGGAAGACCTGGAGAGGAGTGCTCCTGTTCTCCTTAGCCCTCTTCATGGCAATGTTTTGATTGAGGTCCTCATTCCAGTTCAGAACTGGGGATGGTGAGCTGGTTTTAAACTGGAAGAGAGGTGATTTAGATGAGACATTAGGAAGAAATTCTCTACTGTGGGGGTGGTGAGACACTGGCCCAGGTTGGCCAGAGAAGCTGTGGCTGCCCCATCCCTGGAAGTGTTGAAGGGCAGGTGGGATGGGGCTTGGAGCAACCTGGTCTAGTGGGAGGTGTCCCTGCCCATGGCAAGGGGGTTGGAACTGCATGACCTTTAAGGTCTCTTCCAGCCCAAACCAGTCTGTGAAACGGATTGTTAGATTTTTAGTGGGAAATGTGCAGTGCATTTTGACACACGGTGAGATGCTCCAGCTGATGGCCGTGTCCCCAGGACTAACCCATCAGCTGGGCTCATCCTGGTAACTTCAAGCACAGACAGTGACCCCACCACCCCCAGGGCCCTTTGAAACCCTACCAGGAATATTGGGTAGATGCAAATAATTCAGCCCAATGCTTGGGACAACATCATCAACACTCGGAGCCCCAAGCATCAGATGTTGGTGGGGGTTGTCTACTTTGGCCGGTGAAAGGGAGAGCAGGATGCATTTCTACCTACATGGTTTGGAGGAGAAGCTCAGAAACTTGTCTGCCATGCAGACTTAGAGGCAAAGAAGTGATTTGTTTAAGCCATGGGAATTTTTTTTTGGAAACTGCTAGAGGGATTTTGAACCTCCAGGGCTTGCAGTTCCAAGTGTGACAATTAAAAGTTTGGGCTATTTAGCTCTGCAGAGCTGTTTTTCCTCTTTCAGGGTTCCAGCATACCTTCTAATTAATTCCCTTTAATTGCTTTTAATTTCCTTTCCTCCTTATTTCTCCCTCTGTCTAACTAGTCCTGTCATCCTTTTAGTTTCCCTTTCATGTTGGAGGCTCTTTCGTTTCACCCACGTTGTGTCTTGCAGCCATTTCATTCCTGGAAAGCTCCGGAGATAAAATCTAAGTGGATTCAGAGAACCTAAAAGGATCTCATGCTTCGTGGCTTTCTCTTTAGTAACAGAGGAGATAAACAGAATGCCATCAAAGATCCATCCTCCTTGGAAAAGGGCCATTTTCCAGCACCTGTATTTTGGTGGTACCATCATGCCGTGGATGCTCTTAGTCACCAGTGACAAGATAAAGAGTCCCTTGGTGTCCAACGCTGGCGGGTGTCTGAGGCTGAAACGGGCTCTTAGGGTGACACACCGTCTCGCTGTAGTTGGATTGACTCACAGCCTTGCAGGGAGGGTGACGGGGGGGCTGGTTTTAACCAGATGAAGGTCTTGCCCGTTATTAAGGTGTTGACATTTGTCTCCCGTCGCTCTCGGTTTTGATGTGCGCTAAAGGGCGCGGGGCGTTTCGATCGAGGTACTTTCCAGCCCAGTCAAAAATCAAAGCAAGCAAAAATGATGACAAATGCTCAGAGGAGTCTTGGAAGCTTGCCCGCCCCCCCCCCCCCCTCCCTGGAGGTGTTCAAGGCCAGGTTGGACAGGGCTTGGAGCAACCTGGTCTTGTGGGAGGTGTCCCTGCCCATGCAGGGGGGTTGGAACTGGGTGATCTTCTAGGTCCCTTTCAACCCAAACCAGTCTATAATTTCATATGATTCTGTGAATCCAGCTCTCAGTGGGTGACTATCAGCAGAGCTCCAGAGAGCTTGGCCAGTATACACCATCTGAAGAGCTGACTGAGGTTTGGGAGTCATATATTTTTCTACACTGTCTGGCTTCCTGAGTGAAGTCGTGATTGCTTTATCTGATCTAACCTCATATCTTCCTGCTCCTCCATTCATAATGGTATTTCAACACTGTAAACCCCTTTGGGGTCATACATGGTCCAAAGCTATCAGGCCTTCAAAACCTCCCTGGCCACCTTCCTCCCAGCTGCTGAAGGATTTGTGTTTCCAGTGCTATCATTTCTTTGCCTCCAAGGACTGTGAGGGTGAGCAGTGCTCTGAGTACAGAGCTATGTTTCTGCTAGGCTGCCTTGATGTCCAGTGTTGGGCTTTCTAGCAAAGGTGTTGGCTGGACAACATCCATCCTGCAGAGCTAACTGGAGCAGTGAGGGCTTCTTGTCTTCTTTGGAGGGGAAAAAAACCAGACCAGCAGCATCTAATCCCATCTGGAATTTGCCTGCTTTATATTGCAATGCTGGGCTCTGGAGGAGTTACAGGTGGGATCATGAGGAGTGTTACTGGGACTTTGGTGGTGGGGAGCAGAAGGTAGTGTGGAGCAACGAGGGCTGTCCTGGCCCACTGGTGGGCTGGGAACAAGTCCTGGAGGAGCTACAGGTGGGATCATGAGGAGTGTTACTGGGACTTTGGTGGTGGGGAGCAGAAAGTAGTGTGGAGCAACAAGGGCTGTCGTGGCCACTGGTGGGCTGGGAACATGCAGTAGGGTCAGGTTCTGGCACAGTGTTTCGGAGGCTGATGGAGGAACTTTTTGGGGCTAATCCAGATGCTAGAATTGAAAGAAACAGTTGAGTTTGGCTGGAAACTGTCATAGCAGAGTGAGCAGCAGGAGGAAAGTAGTCCCAGGACTTCAGGGTGCCAAGAAGAGCAGTGCTAGAGACAAACACATCTTCTGCCACCAAAAAGACAGACTTATGCTACCTGGGAAGGTTAGTATGGATTATTTTTATCCTACTAGCAGTCTGAATAACAGTAGTAGCAGTAACTCAGCCTTGCCGAGTCCCTGCCCAGTCCTCCTGGACTCAGTAACCTGATCTGGTGGGCAGATGGTGGAGCAGAGCGGGTGAGGGATGGTTTTTGAGGTGCAGGGACTGGTTTTGAGGGTCCTAGCAGCTTGAAGTCCCCTTTTATAGGGTGGTGCAGGGCTGTTAGGGCTTTTAGTGAATTGTTCCTCTTTGACAGGGCAGAAGTGTTTGAGCAAACGTTTCTCTGTCCAGGTGGCACCAAGCTGTGGCCGGAGTTTGGTGGCAGCCAGCTTAACCCTGGGGCTGTCCTCATTGTCTAGGAGCCCAGAACCAAAGTGGCTCTAGGCCAGGCTGTGTCACCAAGATGTAATATTTTGCAGAGACCTGATCTGAGCAATCTCTGCCTTTGCATTGGTGGGTGAATCATCCTGGGGAGAGCCGAGAGCAAGCGAGCAATCTCTGGAGGCACTGAGGTGGCAGCAGTGCAGGTTGCTGGTAGCCCCAGGCTGGGTGGGAGATGTGGGAGAGCCTCCTTGTCCTCATCCTGTCTGGGCATGTCCTCATGGCCAAAGTTGGGGCTGAGATCATGGGGGCTGAGGGAGAGCAGCTGGCTGCAGACTTGGCCCCTGGTCCTGAGTCCAGCATCTTCTTCTTGGGACGTTGGGAATCATAGAATCATTGAATGGTTTGGGTGGGAAGGGACCTTTCAAGGCCATCCAGTGCAACCTCCTGCAGTGAGCAGGGACATCTGCAACTAGATCAGGTTGCTCAGAGCACCGTCCAACCTGAGCTGGAATGTTCCCAGAGATGTGGTGTCTCCCACCTCTCTGAGCAGCCTGGGACAGTGTCCCACCACCCTCATAGTGGAAAATTTCTTCCTCATATCTAGTCTGAATCTCCCCTCTTCCAGTTTAAACCCATCACCCCTTGTCTTGTGGCTACAGACCCTGTTAAAAATCTGTCCCCATCTTTCTTCTAAGCCCCCTTGAAGTACTGGAAGGCTACAAGAAGGTCTTCCTGGAGCCTTCTCTTCTCCAGGCTGAACAACCCTAGCTCTCTCAGCCTGTCCCCAGAGCAGAGCTGCTCCAGCCCTCTCATCATTTTTGTGACCTCCTTCGGCCCCTCTCTAACAGGCCCAATCAGCAGGACCTGGACATCCTTCTCCAGGGGGTGGTGGAGAGAGGCCCATCTCTTCAGCATTTTTATCCCCCTGAAAAAAGGCACCACAAGAAAGTTTTGGGGAGCCAGCCTTGGACTACCACCCATCCAGGAGCTTAGCAGCCCCTCCACCCCCCCTGAGCCAGGCAGGGTGCTTTGTTTCCTCAGTAGGAACCAGCTCAGCTTCTCGGCCGAGCGTCCCTCAGCGCCGCGCTCCCGACTCTTCCCGCTCCCGTCTTAATAACTGTAAAGATCGGGGTTGCCAAGGTCTTCCTGTTGCTATAGTGAGATTAGATAGGGCAGAGCTCTGCATTCCCTCTGCCGAGGGGAGAAAAACACTCCCATCCCTTCCCTGGGCTTCACCAGCAAGCTTTTTTTTTTTTTTTTTTCCCCTACGAGCTTTTTTTATTTCCCCTCCACCAGCACCTGCTAATTGCGCCGGAAAGACACGCGACGTGTTTCACAGACATTAATCTTCCATAGCCTTGCAACAAAACAAAAATTAAAACAAAAGAAAGGGAATTATCGAGGCATTTTCTCCTGGAATCAACTTAAAAGAGACTGGAACGAGTTTACAGGGCTCACTGGGAAGTTAAAATGTTTCTCTTGATCACCACGTCACTCGAGCCGTACTCTTCCTCGCGGGGTAATTAGCGAGGAGCACGTTAGTCCAATCAGCAGGTGCCTGGGAGACACAGATTTGCCTTTTGCTTCTGGGCGTGGTGAGGAGATGATTTATTAAATGAATTTGAGAGCTGTGAGTCTGGCCAGAGCTCTGAGTCAACCAGCTGTAGGAGAAAAAAAAAAACCACCCTGCCAGCCGGAGTGTTTGCAGGGAGAAGATGAGGCACAGACGTTTCCATACGGTTGGTTACTTGCTGATGGGGAGGTTTCCTCCCCAAAAACTCCAGAGGACCTACAGGGACTGACCCCGGGGACCATCGGGTTGCAGGAGGTAGTTTGTCTTTTCACTTTTTTAGGTTTGATTTGAATTTTCTGTTCATTTGCTATTAATTTCCCTAGGTTTTATTTTCGTTTTCGTGGTGTGCCTAAGGACTTGGGTTGGTTTGTGGCAGAATTGGGGTGAGATTGTCCTGAACACAGGAGCCCGTGGCTTGGGGGATGGCGTGTTGTCCCTCCCCTTTGCCTCCTTTTTTGGGTTTAAAGGGTGATTTTTGAGGCAGTCAAGTTTAACCCTTTATAGCCCAGTATCAAACGTGCCCTGGGGAGGGATCTCTGCGCTCGGTTCTGTGGGTGATGGAGGGTTTAGGTAGTGGTGTGGTTTTTGGACTCAAGGTTGGTTTTTGTGCATGTTGGGTGCTGGTACCCCAGGATGTGGAGGAGAGTGAAAGACACAGGTCTCCTGGACATACTCCAGGAGGGTGCACTTCCCAAAGCTCACGTCTTTGTTGCGGAGCCAGAGATGTTTGTGTCTGCAAAACTCTCTGGTCTTGGGACTGTGAGGAACGTGCAAAAGAAGAGCTAGTGGTGGCCCTAGAGCCTGGAAAGGTCCTGGGCTGGTGGCAGTGGCAGCCTAGTGAATATTATTCAAGATGAAAGGTCTGTTGCTGGGTTTTTCTCTCTGAAATTCCCTTCTGCTGCTGGGGCCCCCGTCGATCTTTTATGCAAACCACACAAGCAATGAGACACAACCTGAGATCATTCCACCCCAGTTGATGTGTGGGGCTGGAGTGAGATTTGCAGAAGAGGTGCCTGATGTCTGCCAGCTTTCTTGGGTTCAGAGCAGAGAGGTGGAAGATGCAGGTGATGCTGGGTTGGTGAGCTGGGAAGGGTCTGGTTTCCCATCCTCTGAGCAGATAGGTGGACCCTTCGCAAGGGGTGAGATACATTAGTCTTCCTCTCCAACCAAACCCCTCGATTTTTAGCAAAAAATTTAGAAAACAGGTCTCCTGAGCAGCCTTGCAAGTTATGCAAAAAGGGCTTCCAGTTTTCCTTAGGAAGCCAGTTCTCAGGGAGATTTTCTGGTGGGTCCCAGTTTGTGCTGCTGTTGACACTTGCCTGCTGTCTGCCTGTGTCTCCTTGCCTCGCCGTCTGCTCAACTTCTCCCAGCTGTGCTGAGGCTCACAGCTGGAGGGGGTTGTCAGAAGATCTTTCCCTTACTTTGTTTGCAGGATTTGCTGTAGCAAAATGTGCTCAGTGTTGGTTGCCTGGTCTGCTCTGCTTAAGGAAGCTTGTATCTTGATGCTCTCCTTGCTCCCACCACTGCTCTTCACTCGTGGTGGGGCTAAGATGAGCACCAGCTGGTGCTCTTCACCTTCTGTGTCAAAGTTTACAGCTTGGTGGGAAATGTCATGCCCTGGGCAGTGAAGTCAGGGCTGATATTTATGGGATTGGGCTCCAACTTGCTGGATGGAGAGCCCTCCTCCCAAGGAAACCCAAGTATTTTGGTGGCAGGAGGATCTAACCCCCATTTTTGGGAAGTTTTATTGGCCTCTTCCCTGCAGATGGTTCCTGCAGCTGCCACAACATCCTTGGTTTACAGCAACAGGGACCTCTAACAGGAGCAGCAGCTTCTCCTTCACCATGGTGTGGCCAAGAGAGCAAAGCGTGACATGGTGGCATTGCAGTTGGTGCCCCAGGTAGGCAGGAGGAGGCTGGACCTGACCAGAAGGTTGGGTTCTAGTCCAAGTCCTGCATCTTTTTGGTATAAAACAAATAGAGGACTCCCCCAATGTGCTCCTCATCTGGCTCCTGTGCTGGTGGAGAAGCTTGGTGAAGGTGTGATCATGCCTGTGGAGGGGACCAGGTAGAACCTTGGTCCTGGTGTGAAACCCAGGGGTTTCCAGGGTGGAATCTCTTTCCTGAAAGCCACGTGAGCTAAAGGGTATGATTTCCCACAGTGTGTTTATTTTGGGTTTTAGGGAGAAGAGCGTTTTGGGATTGTGTGAAGAGCTCTCAGGAGTCTCCAGGGATGTGCAAAACATGGGGATTTTTAGGGAAGGACCACGGATGCAGGGAGGAAAGGGTTAGGGTGGTGTGGGGAAGAACGTGCAGGGAAAATAAATGGAAAAGGGGGAAAAAAGCAGCTTCCCTGCACGTTGGGATAAGGTGGGAGGGTCACAGTTGGGGGGATCTGACATCTGGGAGGGATGTGCTGGAGGTTGGATGGCAGGAACTTAACTGGGATAACAAAGAGGAGGTGGATGGTGGACAAGCAGTGGGGATGGGAAGGAAAGTAACAGCGTCAGGCTGCATGGGAGCAATGGCAGCAGGGTGCTCTCAGACTGCTGTGGAGACCTTTGAGCGTGGGACATGTCCTACCTGGAGTTGTGAGAGCAAACAACATGCACTTGCAGCCCAGAAGGCCAATCCCATCCTGGTTTGTGTCAAAAGCAGCGTGGCCAGCAGGGCGAGGGAGGATTCTGCCCTTCTACTCCACTCTCATAAGACCTCACCTGGAGAACTGTGTCCAGCTCTGGAGCCCTCAACACAAGAGGGACGTGGACCTGTTTGAACAAGTACAGAGAAGGGCCACAAGAATGATCAGAGGGCTGGAGAACCTCTCCTGTGAAGACAGGCTGAGAGGGTTGGGGTTGTTCAGCCTGGAGAGGAGAAGACTCTGAGGAGAACTTAGAGCACCTTCCAGTGCCTGAAGGGGCTCCAGGATAGCTGGAGAGGGACTTTGGACAAGGATGTGCAGCTGCAGGATGAGGGGCAGTGGCCTTAAACTAGAGCAGGGGAGATTTAGATTAGACATTAGGAAGAAGTTCTTTACTATGTGGGTGGTGAAGCACTGGAACAGGTTGCCCAGGAGGTGGTGGAGGCCCCATCCCTGGAGACATTCAAGGTCAGGCTTGATGGGGCTCTGAGCAACCTGATCTAGTTAAAAAGGTCCCTGTGCACTGCAGGGAGGTCTGGACTAGATGACCTTTAAAGATCCTTTCCAACCCCACACATTCTATGATTCTAGGATTCCAGAAGACATGCATGATGTTTGGCCACTAAAACCCTCACCCTGTTGCTTCTGATGAGGGAGAAATGATGGGTTCCTGGGCCAGACTGTGCAGGTGGGGACTCCTGTGGGGCTCTGCCCTCAGCAGAATTGGGTCAGTGATGCCTCACCAAGTGCAGGTGCTCAGCAGCAGCTTGGCTTCAACCCTGGAGCTCCTGGTTATCCAAAGCTTGGATTTGACAGGATATTTTCACCCCCTCAGACTTGCCTCACATCGCTTGCATGATTATTTTTGTTCCCAGTCCTCCAAAGCTTTGGGCAAGGCTGTTTCCCATGACTCAGAGGATAACGAGCAGTTGGCTGCACTCACCTGGTTTGCTTGCTAAAAATGAGTGGAGAACAGTTGAGGGGCTTTGTTTCCTGGGAAGGCAAGGTCTATTTCAGTTGAGTTGCTCTCTCATTATGGGCTGTCAAACCTCAGAAATTCCTAACTGCCTGTCCCCGCTCTTATTTTTTATTTGATTTGATTTTTTTGAAATAGGCAACATTGCCCCCTTTCAGTGGCAAGCCAGAAATATTCAGAAGAGCAGATGGGTTTTGGAGGACTCCTTGAGTACAGCAGATATGGATGCATGCCCAGGTAGTGATGCAAACTTGCTGAGCCACCCAGTTTTGGGCAGTGGGCAGTATGCACTGAGAAGCCTTACCACAGGCACATTAGAACATCTATGTCCAGCTCCACAGACCTTCCTAGGGTCATTTGTTGTGTTATCATAGAATTCCAGACTGGTTTGGGTTGGAAGAGACCTTAAAGATCATCTAGTTCCAACCCCCCTGCATGGGCAGGGACACCTCCCACTAGACCAGGTTGCTCCAAGCCCCATCCAACCTGGCCTTCAACACTTCCAGGGATGGGACATCCGTATGTCATAGCAGGAATGTCATGAGGAGGAGGACTTTCTCTGCCACTTTAAAGACCCACCAAACTGTGATCATAGTCATAATTTCAAGGCTCTTGCCCATTTTGTGATGCCCAAGTGGAAAGGTAGAAAGACAGAATTGGGTGACAAAAACGTTGGAGTTGGTTTGGATTGATATCCCAAGGGAGTTGGACTAGGTGACCATTAAAGATCCCTTCCAACACAAACTATTCTGTGATTCTGTCATATCCAGGTAGGGCTGGGGGGGAGACTGGCCTCCTCTGATTTTTGTCCCCAGCCCAGAAGTACTTGGAAGTGGGATCCCTGTTGCTCACACACAGTATTTCCATCGATTGGTGTTTGTTTCTGTTGGTCTTGGTGGTGCCTGGTGGTGATTAACCCTCATACAGGTTTTCTGCTGGCAGAAGAGTGGCCTTTTGGGGATGTAAGCTAAGGAGGGTTGAAGAAGACAGAGGTACAAGGAAAGGTACAGAAGGGAGGACTGAATGTAAAGTCATCTTTGAAGAGATGACTTGAGTCTGGGCTTTCTTCTAGAGGTTCTGGGGTCAGCAGATATACAGGGGTGTCACAGTTTGACAAGGGGCAAGGAGTTTTGGTAGCAAAGAGAAGGGGAAGTCCAGGAAGGAGAAGGAAGTGGTAGGTGGTGAGAGAAGGCAGCTGCCCCAACAGCTCTGTCATTGGAGAAGCTGCTGCTCCAGGGATGGGTCCCATCACTTCCTCAGACTGGGTGTAAGGAAAAAATGTTTTATGCTGAGGGTGGTGAGACCCTGACCCAGGTTGCCCAGAGAGGTCAGAGATGCCCCATCCCTGGAGACATTCCAGCTCAGGTTGGATGGGGCTCTGAGCAACCTGGTCTAGTCACAGATGTCCCTGCTCACTGCAGGGGGGTTGGACTGGATGGCCTTGAAAGGTCCCTCCCCACCCAAACCATTCTGTGATTCTGTGCTTCCTCCTGGGTCCTGGCAGGGGTCAGCTCTTGTCTGCAGCTGGGAACCCTGCTGATCTCCATGCTTGCTGCAGAGCAGGTATTTACCCACAAGTCAAATTGTCTTTGATGTTGCAAGTAAAACATCCATAACTCTCCTGTGATAATATGCCCTGTTGGCCAGGTCTGTGGACCTCTCTTTGATATGGGCACTGAATTGTAATGACACAACATTCAGCTGATGCCCAAAGCCAGAAGGCTGCAAGTTGTTGTGGTTCTTAAGATCTTCCACCTCCTTAAGGAGGAAGAGATGAGAAGGTCTGCAGTGAAATGACCCTGATTTCACCAACTGTCCAGACTTCGATTGCTGCCTCATGAAACTTGCTCAAAATACATGCAAAGTTCAAAATAACAGATGGCTTGGATTTTCCTCTTTCTTCTCATAAACAAGGGACCCCGAAGTTTGTTATTTTGACCTTTGGAAACTTCAGAGAAGCCAGTGACAAACTTGCGTGGGTGGGATAGCTGGAAGGGAAGAGGTCAGCAAAAAAGTTTCTTGGCATTGGAAGAGACAGGGAGCCTTGAACTGCTGGTCATCCAGTTAACCCAAACTATAGCCAAGGGGTGTCCATCCCACCTGGATATGGTAGCATCATCCTGTAAGATCCAGGTGGTAGCAGATGGGGATGGCTCCAGAAGGAGAGGACATGGGGTATGGACTGGGCAGCAGGAGGGAAGAGCACACAGCTCAGCCACATCTGTTGGTCATAGGCTGGACTTGATGATCTTAAAGGTCTTTTCCAGCCTTGGTAGTTCTGTGATCTGCTGGGAGGCTTGAGCTGAATTTTATGTTGGTGTTAATTTCTGCAGTGAAAAAAAAAAAAAAAAAGGCTTGAAATCCAGCTGCTTAATGGGTGGGTCAGTGTTTTCAAGCATAATTGACTTGGATTAAAGCAAAGTTGCTCAGATTGGAGAGGGAGAGAGATTTGATTCTCCCTTTTAAAACCTCTTTGGTTTCTTCACAATTTGCTTCTTGGTGACTTCTCTGGGGTGAGGTTAGGCTGCACCTTGAGTACTGTGTTCAGTTCTGGGTCCCTCAGGACAAGGAGGACATGGAGGGGCTGGAGCGTGTCCAGAGAAGGGCAAGGGAGCTGGGGAAGGGGCTGGAGCACAAGTCTGAGGAGGAGCAGCTGAGGGAGCTGGGGGTGTTGAGCCTGGAGCAAAGGAGGCTGAGGGGAGACCTTGACCTTGTGGCTCTGCAACTGCCTGAGAGGAGGTTGGAGCCAGGGGGGGTTGGTCTCTGCTCCCAAGGAACAAGTGATGGGACAAGAGGAAATGGGCTCAAGTTGTGTCAGGGGAGGTTGAGATTGGATCTTGGGACCCATTTCTTGCTGGCAAGGGTTGTGAGGCCCTGGCCCAGGCTGCCCAGGCCAGTGGTGGAGTCCCCATCCCTGGAGGGCTTCCCAAGCCGTGTAGATGTGGTGCAGAGGGCCACGGGTTAGTGGTGGCCTTGGCAGTGCTGGGTTAATGGTTGGACTTGATCTTAAAGGTCTTTTCCAACCAAAATGTTTCTATCATTCTATGATTCTGCTCAGACTCAGTGTGTGACCTTGGTGAGTCACTCTAGACCAGGATACATGAGTTTGGTTTTGATGGGTACCTAAATAAGGGCTGGGAGCCCTGTGGACTTGGTCCTCAGATACAAAGCCCATAAGTTAATACCAGGTGGAACTACCCTCACATGTAGGTTTAAGCATATTTATCTGCTAATTAAACTCCTGTGCTCTATTTCCCAGCTGGAGAAGCAGAGATGATGCTTTTATCCCAAACTCTGAGAGGTTTATGTGGCACCTGGAGGAGAGGGCCTGTGACAACTTCCCAGAAAAATACAGGGGAATTTGCCATCTACCCCTTGTAGGTCATGGCTGGGTTCTGACACAGCAAAGTGGTTGCCACCTTCACGTTGGCATTTCAGGGCCCTGGATCCTCAGGAGAGCATCTGAGGAAGTTGTCTTTGCTGTAGTTTTTGCTTTTAGTCAAAAGCTCTCCTCCCTTCCCCTTCAAACTCTTCCTCTGTTCTCTGTTTCCTCCACTGAGATTCTGTTTCCTTCTTCCCACCAGGATTCCCTCCAAGCTGTGTATTTGAATGCTTGAGATAGATATAAAACAGGATCCAGGGTCCAGGCACCTCCATCTCAAAATGCCTGCAGTTCCTGGGAAGGTTTCTCCAACCAGCTCCTGCTGGCCAATATTGTCCTGGAGGAAGCTGGCATCTTGGAGAAGGTTTCTTACAGGAGGTGACTGCATTGCTGGGGTTCAGAACATCATGAAATACAGACTTGGTGGTTTCCCTCCTGCTGATGGATTTTCCAAACCCTTATTCCCATCTCCACAGACCCAGGGTTTATCCCAGGTGAAGAGGGAACAGTTTAGGGGAGTCCCAGCTCTTGGTTCTGGTGGCGTAAGTCCTCCTCACCAGGCAGCAGCTCGAATTTTGCTGTCGTTTGCAAGGGTGCAGCTGTGATGGGTGCTGCTGGGGGCGTCACCCCTGCGTGGTAATGGAGGAGTCATCCAGGGTTTTCATCACTTATTCCAAGTGTCATTCCCAGGCTGCTCTGAGTCATGTCAGGAACTGCAAAACAAGGGGTCCAGCCTCTGTCCTTCACGTTGGTGGCCGATGACATCGTGGTGCTGAGGGGTGACGTAGAGAGTGCCCAGCCCTGTGTGCCTTGGCTTTGAACATACAGCCTGGGAGGAAAGAGGTGCTCAGCACCCTGGGGAGAAAAGAGGTGCTCAGCACCCTGGGGAGAAAAGAGGTGCTCAGCACCCTGTCTGGGAGGGAAAAGGAATGGAAGGAGAAAAACGGAAGCCTGAGGGTGATTTCATAAAATCCCAGACTGGTTTGGGCTGGAAGGGACCCTAAAGATCATCTTAGATCCAACCCCCCTGCATGGGCAGGGACACCTCCCACTAGACCAGGTTGCTCCAAGCCCCATCCAACCTGCCCTTCAACACTTCAGGGATGGGGCAGCCACAGCTTCTCTGGGCAACCTGGGCCAGTGTCTCACCACCCTCACAGCAAAGAATTTCTTCCTAGTGTCTCATCTAAATCTCCCCTCTTCCAGTTTTAATCCATTCTCCCTCATCTCATCCCTCCAAGCCCTTGTCCCAAGTCCCTCCCCAGCTTTCCTGGAGCCCCTTCAGGTACTGGATAGCTGTTCTAAAGTCTCCCCAGAGCCTTCTCCAGGCCTCATGAAATGAGCCTTAGCAAGGTGCTGAGGTGTGTGTTTGTAGGTCAGGACTAGCAGCAATCAGCTTTGATGAAGAAACTTCCAAGAAATTCAGAAAGTAGATTAATTTATGAGGTCGTAATGGGTTTAGAAAAGAAGACAAATAAAAATGCATGTAGTGAAGTCAGGCTTAAGTGTCCCACTTCTGCTCCTTGGAATTGTTCTGGGTGGCAGGAACCCTCCTGTGTGCTGCCCACAGAGCCAGGTCACATCAGTCCCTGCTTGATGAACTTGCAGTGATAACTGGAGCCTCCTGATGCCCCACAGCAGGTTCCTCTGGGCTGCTGCAATGACAGGCTCAACGGTGATGGGCTCCTCAGAGAAACATCTAGCCAGGACTCTTGATGCCCAGGTAGGCCCCAAGGGGAAAATCAGCCTCCTGGGAGAAGGAGGAGATTTCTGGGAAAGAAACCTCCCATCTCTACCCACCCAGCAGGCTGGGGGAGATTGGGTTAACATCTCTTTGCTGCTGGTTGGCTCAGGAGACAAGGCTCATTTGTTTTATTTTGATAGGACAAGAGTTGATGGTTTGAAACTGCAGGAGGAGAGATTGAGGTTAGAGATCAGCAGGAAATTCTTTAGTGTGAGGGTGGTGAGACACTGGAACAGGTTGCCCAGAGAAGTTGTGGAGGCTCCATCCCTGGGGGTGTTCAAGCCCAGGTTGGATGGGGGGTCTGAGCAACGTGGTCTGGTGGGAGGTGTCCCTGCCCATGCAGGGGAGTTGGATCTAGATGATCTTTAAGGTCCCTTCCAACTCTAACCAGTCTATGATTCTATGATTAAAGGCATCCTTTAAAAAAGTGTCACATCAGAGGTTCTCACTTGTATGATTTAAAAAAATTGTAGCCACTTGCCTGGGATGTATTCAAGAACAGCAAGGAAGAGACTGGTTTTGATTAATAAGTGAGGGCTTAATTAATTATGCATAATAGTGTCTGCTAATTAATAGGTAATGGGCAGCCTCTGAATGGTTGTGGGAGTGGGATCTCCAGCGATGCCATGGAAGGAATGTTTCATTGCTGGGAAGTGCAGCTTTACTTCATCTTTCTAGTGCATTTAGTAACCATGAGAGAGCCAAAGGGTGTCCGTGACAATGTGGGCCGTGGCAGGGATTTTGAGGGACAACATCCCTCTTCCCAACATGCATCAGACCTCAAGTGCAACCAGGGCCTTGCTCAACTCTGTTGCAGCTCTACTGCAGGCAGAGGCCAGCCAAGAAGCTGCCTTTATGTTTTGATCTGTCCTAAGTAGCTTGTGAAGTAGTTAATAGAGTCATAGGGCTTGGAAGGGACCTCTGAAGATCAAGTTCAACCCCCCTGCTGCAGCAGGACCACCCAGGACAGGTCACACAAGAACATGTCCAGATGAGTCTTGAAAGTCTCCAGAGAAGGAGACTCCACAACCTCTCTGGGCAGCCTGTCCCAGGGCTCTGTCACCCTCACAGGAAAGAAGTTTCTCCTCATGTTGAGCTGGAACTTCCTGTGTTGTCACTTGGTGCCGTTTCCCCTTGTCCTATCCCAGGCACCACTGAACAGAGACTGGCCCATTCTTGACACCCACCCTGCAGATATTTAGAGACATTCATCAGGTCCCCTCTCAGGCTTCTCAAGATTAAACAGCCCCAGGTTTCTCAGCCTCTCCTCATCAAACAGATGTTCCAGTCCCTTCATCATCCTTGTAGCCTCTGTTGGACACTTTCCAGCATATCCTTATTCCTCTTGAACTGGGGAGCCCAGAACTGGTCACACTACTCCAGATGTGGTCTCACCAGGGCAGAGTAGAGGGGGAGGAGAACCTCCCTTGACCTGCTGGCCACACTGTTCTTAGTGCACCCCAGGATACTATTGGCTCTTTTGGCCACAAGGGCACATTGCTCCCCATGGTTAACTTGTTGTCCACCAGGACCCCAAGGCCCTTTTCCATGGGGCTGCTTTCTAGCAGGTCAACCCCTAATCTCTACTGGTGCTTCGTGTTTTATCTCTCCAGGTGTAGGACTCTATGCTTACTCTTGTTGAACCTCATGATGTTCCTCTTTGCTCAGCTCTCCAGTCTCTCTAGATCTCACTGAATTTTCCCTTCATTTTCCCACCAATTTCCCTTTTTTTTTTTTTTTGCCTTTAAAAACCTGGCATGCTGTCATTTTGCATGTCAGTTCTTCAACTGGCAGATATCTGGCTGGTCTAGAGGCCAGGAAATGTCTCTGAGATGTGCTGGAGGGGGATCTTTCTCTCTCTCTCTCCATCTCTCCTTTTTTATGCCTTGGTTATACCAGTGTTAGTGATAAGAGAGGAATGGGATTGCATGGAGTGACTTGAGATGTAGAGCTTGGTGTGAAGCAGAGAAACCAAGTGTTACATTCTGGGATGGGAAGGAGATAGAAGATGGGAGGCCAACCTCTTTGCTGGAGACACGTCGTGGCAGGAGCTAGGACTCTGGGCCAAGTGAGCTTGGTGCTGTGCAAGGAGCAGGCCTGTGAGACAGGCACGTGGATCTAGACATAGAAAAAAGCTGGAGAAGCAATGGGACATCCATCCAGGGTAACTGTTCCTTGGTTTTCCTCTTCACCAAACTGCCCGAGGGCTGTCCCACCTTAATTTTAGTCACTATTTTGCCCCCTGTCAGTCTAGTGATCAAACCACTCTTCCCTACATCTGAATGTGTGCTCAGTATTTCTCACAGTGATAATCCTGCTGCCTTCAGGGAGATGGTGTGGGCCTTCAGGGAGATGGTGTGGGCCTTCAGGGAGATGGTGTGGGCCTTCAGGGAGATGGTGTGGGCCTTCAGGGAGATGATGTGGATGTGGCCTTAGCTCAGTGTTGGGATTCATGCCCACTCCTAAGCTGGGACCTTTCTTTCAATTAATCCACTCCCTCTCCTCAAAGGAAAGCTTCAGATATCTACCCTGCACGTTTTCCCCCCTCATTTCCCACTGAACCTTGGTGAGATACCACAGGCTTTGAGTGATGGTTATAGGCCCTGACAGAGAAGCATCGTTCTGACAGACAGCAGGTATTTTGGAAACTAATGACAGAACCCACCCCAAAACAGGGTCATGGAAGTAAGAAATGTCCTTTTTTGTTGCATGTGCAGTGGAGAACAACCTCTCCACACCAACATCAGCTCTTCAAAGGGGAAGCACAATTTGGCTTCAATGGCTCGAAGGAGCTAATAAAATAACACTCCCGAGCTCCCGTTACTCACATTTGTTGGGATGCAAATTACTGAAGACCTTTCACAGCTACAGGGAGGAAAGAGTTTTCATGAGCCTTCCATAATTTAGCTGCTGAGCAGATTAATACTAATAAAACAGCCAATTAGAGCCCATTTCTACTCGATTATACTCCAGGGGCTGTCGCTCTTTGGGGGTTAACTTGAGCAGAGCTCATCAGATACTGCTTAGAAGAAGGTACATTTTTGTAACACCTTAAATATCAAAATGAGTATCCAGGAACCTCTTTTCCAAAGCCTGGAGCTCTTCCTTGCTCCAAAGCCTTTGGGTAAAGTGCTGCTTATGGACAGGATGTTTCTGAACGTGGTATGGATGGGAGAAAATACCCTGTGGGGTAGGATGCAGAGGGTACTCCACTCAATTGGAATGCCAGGGAGCTTCTCCATGAGTTACAAAATAGTTCCCAAAATTAGAGCAACATGGACTTGACGAGTGGACCATCTGGTGGGATGGGATGCCATCCAGGGGGACCTTGACAGGTTTGAGAGGTGGGCCCATGCCACCCTCATTACTCACAGAATCACAGAACTACCAAGGCTGGAAGAGACCTTTAAGATCATCAAGTCCAGCCTATGACCAACACCACCACACCATCTAGACCATGGCACTAAGTGCCACATCCAGCCTTGCCTTGAACACATCCAGGGATGGTGCCTCCACCACTTCCCTGGGAAGTCTATTCCAATGTCTTATCACCCTCTCCGTGAGGAAGTGCTTCCTAATATCCAAGAAATTCAACAAGGGCAAGGTCCTCCACATGAGTCAGGGCAATATCAAGCACAAATACAGGTGGGGTGGAGAATGGATTGAGAGCAATCCTGAGGAGAAGGACTTGAGGGTGATTGGTTGATGAGAAGCTCAACATGAGCCAGCAATGTGCACTCGCAGCCCAGAAAGCCAACTGTGTCCTGGGCTGCATCCCCAGCAGCATGGCCAGCAGGTCAAGGGAGGTGATTCTTCCCCTCTGCTTTCATGAGACCCCACCTGGAGTACTGTGTCCAGTTCTGGAGCCCCCAAAACAAGAAGGACCTGGACCCGGTGGAGAAAGTCCAGAGAAGGGTTAGGAAGATGATGAGAGGGCTGGGCTATCTGCTCTGAGATAGGCTGAGAGAGTTGGGGGTGTTCAGCCTGGAGAAGAGAAGGCTCCAGGGAGACCTTAGAGCACCTTCCAGTGCCTGAAGGGGCTCCAGGAAAGCTGGGGAGGGACTTTGGACAAGGGCAGGAAGTGAGAGGACAAGGGGGAATGGATTAAAACTGGAGGAGGGGAGACTGAGATTAGACATAGGAGGAAATTCTTTGCTGTGAGGGTGGTGAGACACTGGAACAGTTGCCCAGAGAGCTGGTGGCTGCCCCATCCTTGGAAGTGTTGAATGGCAGGCTGGATGGGGCTTGGAGCAACCTGGTCTAGACGAGGTGTTGCTCCTTGTGGCAGGGGGCTTGGAACTGGATGGTCTTTAAGGTCCCTTCCAACCCAAACCATTCTATGATTATTAGCCATGCAATCCACAAGGCCAGGACTTGCCCTTGCAGAAAAGAGTCAAAGAGCCTTTAATGCCTCTTGCCTAGAAGAGTGCATGTGCACCAAGTCCTGGAGATGCCACCTCAGTACATTGACCCAGTACTAACACGATCTGGCGCTCTCAGGAGTCTTTCCTTCACTGCCTTGGTTTTCAGCTGGAGGGTTCTTGTTGAAGAAAAGCCCAGATCTGAATTTATACCAAAGGAGTTTTCAACTTGTGAGTCTTGGAGAAAAGGGGCAGCCTTCTGAGGGGTATACCCAGGAGCTCTGCATTCCCCTTGAGGTCGCTTTTGAATTTCATTTCATTGCTCGTAGTTCAGCAGGTGAAGTGATAATTGCCTTTAATAAGAGATGTCAGCTGAGCTTTAGTGACCGGAAGTTAAAAATCAGAAGGGCATGGATGAAATACAGGAATATGTGGAGAAAAGGCTGAATGAGAAGAGGCTTCTTCTGTCCCTAACCTCAAAAAAGCAAGAGGTAAAGAGATGCAGAGAAAGGCCAACGGGAGAGAAAAGTGAAATAAAGATCGCCATGATTTCTTTTTTTTTTTTGAGTACATGAATTTTTTTATTTTTTCTTTCCCTGCAGCTGTCTCAGAAAAGCAGTGTTTTGTCTTCTTCTGTCTTTCATACCTCCCGTGCCCCTGCCAGGATACCTGCTTTTATTTGCTGGACAATAGGAGGGCAGGTGGCGTGGAGCCAAAGCCCGAGCCGTTCTGCCCCTCACGCGGCTCCGAGTTCGAAGAAATAGTTGGGACTCGTTCAAGGAGCGAATGGAAAGGAGGAACTTGAGCCTCCAGCCCGTGAGGGCCGTGCTGTGCAAGCAAGGCATCTAAACATGTCCATTATTCTTTAGTGTGCAGTTCAGTGCCAAGCTTGTGCTGGAGCACACTTGGTGTTTCAGACCTCCTGTAGCCCTGTTCAAGGTCTTGATGGGGGGTTAGACCCTTCAGAAAGCCAGGACGGTGGAAATGTGTTGTCTCGCCGAGGGTGGTGGGCTGTCCTGTTTCTCAGCTTTGTCTTTGGCACTAAGTGCTGTCAGTCTGAGCACGTGGCAAGGGCGTGGAGTGACAGGATGAGGGGGAGCAGTGTTAAGCTGCAAGAGGGGAGATTGAGGTTAGACATGAGGAAGAAATTCTTTGCTGTGAGGGTGGTGAGACACTGGCCCAGGTTGGCCAGAGAAGCTGTGGCTGCCCCATCCCTGGAAATGTTGAAGGGCAGATTGGATGGGGCTTGGAGCAACCTGGTCTGGTGGGAGGTGTCCCTGCCCATGCAGGGGGTTGCAAGTAGATGATCTTTAAGGTCCCTTCTGACCCAAACCATTCTATGAGCCCCACCACCAGCTGTGTGGAAGGCAAGCATGGGTGTGACCACTCTTGTGTCCCCAAAACCCTTCACCAAGGCCTTTGGTTGATGGATGTGCCTATCCCCATGAGTATTACTCAACTGAAGAGGGGCAGTGAGAGGACAACCTTGCTTGTCATTGCCAGAAGGTTTTGTCATGCCTCCAAAGCCTTGCAAATCACTCGTGGCCTGACATGGTTGTCTGTGTGTGTGAGGAGAAATCTATTGAGAAATTGTTTTTCTTATATGTTGCTGCTAGCAAATAAATAATGTTCCCTCTGTCTCGTGCATGGGGAGATGTTTCTCTTCCATGCCTTCAAGTGGGGTGATTGATAACAACCATGAATCCCCATGAATGACAGCAGTATATGAGGAGTGAAGCACATGTTAAAATAATTTGAGAGGTTCTTGTCAGGTCACGGGCCGACCCATTCTCCTCACATATCATATTTTCAGAAGGTGTAAATGTCTCCAGACTTGAGGTTTTTTGGGAACGTCTGGAGGAGGATCATGTCCGAGGGCATTGCAGGGTCTCAGCTGCACGGGCTGGATCAAAACCGAACTGAGATTCTAGGGTGAATTAATGAAAAAGTTGCATTTGGGAAAACCTGGGCCGTTCATAAGCTTAAGTTGAATTTGGCAACCGGGTGCCTTCCCGGGGGGAGTTAATTTATTGTTCACGTCCAGGCATTTCGTTTGAAATGGCAAAATGAAATGCCAAAACATCCTTTTTTTTTTTTTTGACATCTTCTCAATGAGGCTTTTTCAACTTCTTGTTTGGCAATGGCAGTTTGGAGTTAAGAGGAGGAAGGGTTAAACAAGGCTTGGAAGTGAACGAAGACATTTCGGACGTTTCGTTTTGATTCAGACAACACGTCGAGGGGTGGGAAACTGTTTTCATGTCATAGAATCACAGAATCACCAAGGCTGGAAAAGACCTTTAAGATCATCAAGTCCAGCCTATGACCAACACCACCACACCATCTAGACCATGGCACTAAGTGCCACATCCAGCCTTGCCTTGAACACATCCAGGGATGGTGACTCCACCACTTCCCTGGGCAGTCCATTCCAATGTCTGATCACCCTTTCCATGAGGAAGTGCTTCCTAATATCCAACCTAAACCTCCCTTGGAGCAACTTCAGGCTGTGCCCTCTTGTCCTGTCACTGGTTGCCTGGGAGAAGAGCCCAGCCCCCACCTGACTCCACCCTCCCTTCAGGGAGTTGAAGAGAGTGATGAGGTCCCCCCTGAGTCTCCTCTTCTCCAGGCTAAACAACCCCAGCTCCCTCAGCCTCTCCCTATCAGACTTTCCCTCCAGTCCCTTCCCCAGCCTCGTTCTCTCCTCTGGACCTGCTCCAGCACCTCAACGTCCTTCTTGCAGTGAGGGGCCCAGAGCTGCACACAGGACTCGAGGTGAGGCCTCACCAGTGCTGAGCACAGGGGGAGAGTCACATCCCTGCTCCTGCTGGCCACACTATTCCTGACACAAGCCAGGATGCCATTGGCCTTCCGGGCCACCTGGGCACACTGCTGGCTCATGTTCAACCAGCTGTCCACCAGCACTCCCAGGTCCCTCTCTGCCAGGCTGCTCTCCAGCCACTCTTCCCCCAGCCTGTAGCTCTGCCTGGGGTTATTGTGGCCAAAGTGCAGGACCCTGCACTTGGTCTTGTTGAATTTCATGCCGTTGGCCTCGGCAACCCCCTTTCTTTCCCCTCCAATCTGTTTCTCATTGACCCAAGCCTTTTTCCTCCTACTTTTAGCACAAATAGGAAATGTCACTGGATTTAAAAGATTCCTTATTAACCCCCTTCCAGCTCCCAGAGGGCCCTGGTTTGGAAGTGGTGACAGACGTTGATGGAAAACCCATGCCGGAATGTCTAGAACGGTCCCTTAACACCTGATGAGCCTCACTGCAGGATTTCATGGTGGGGCTGCAAGGGAGCCCATGGTGCCCAATGCAGCATCCCAGCCCATGTTGGCCATCCTGGACTTCATGGTAAAGCAGGTGAGGGTCTGCATAAGCCCATGGCAAAAGCTATAGCAGGATCATAGTGGGGCTGGAGGAGATGATGAGGCATCATCATCAGTGCTGGTTCCTGCATTTTGGTCAGAACAATCCCATGCAATGCTGCAGGCTTGGGGAAGAGTGGCTGGAAAGCTGCCCAGCAGAAAAGGACCTGGGGGTGCTGGCTGACAGCTGGATAAACATGAACTAGCAGTGTGCCTAGGTGGCCAAGAAGGCCAATAACATCCTGGCCTGCATCAGGAATAGTGTGGCCAGCAGGAGTAGGGAGGTGATCCTGGCCCTGTGCTCAGCACTGGTGAGACTGGACCTTCAGTACTGTGTGCAGTTCTGGGCCCCTCACAACAGGAAGGACATTGAGGGGCTGGAGTGGGTCCAGAGAAGAGCCACCAAGCTGGTGAAGGGTCCAGAGAACAAGTCATGGGATGAGCAGCTGAGGGAGCTGGGGTTGTTTAGTCTGAAGAAGAGGAGGTTGAGGGGAAACCTCATTGCCTTCTACAACTACCTGAAAGGAGGTTGTAGGGAGGTGGGTTTTGGCCTCTTCTTCCAACTAAATAACGATAGGACCTGAGGAAATGGCCTCAAGTTGTGCCAGGGGAGGTTTAGATTGGACATTAGGAAGAATTTCTGTCCTGAAAGAGTGGTCAGGCACTGGACCAGGCTGCCCAGGGAGGTGGTGGAGTCATCATCCTTGGAGGGATTCAAGAACCATGTAGATGTGGCACTTCAGGACATGCTCTAGTGGAGGAGGTTGTGAGGTCTTTTTGTGGTTTTTTTTTTTTTGGTGGAGTGTGTGTGGTTGATTGTGTTTGGTTTTGGTTTTTTGTGCTGATGGTTGGACTCAGTGACCTCAGAGGTCCTTTCCAACCATGACGATTCTGTGCCATTGTGTGTGTGATCCCTAACACAAGGACATGGAGCTTGTGGAGAGAGTCCAGAGGAGGACATGAAGATGATGAGAGGGCTGGAGCAGCTCTGCTCTGGAGTCTCGCTGAGAGACCTGGAGTTGTTCAGCCTGGAGAAGAGAAGGCTTTGGGGAGACCTTATAGTGGCCTTCCCATGCCTGAAGGGGCTCCAGGAAAGCTGGGGAGGGACTTTGGACAAGGGCAGGGAGTGATGGGATGAGGGGGACAATTTCAAACTGAAAGAGGGAAGTTTAGATTAAGCTATTAGGAAGAAATTATTTTCTTTGTGGGTGGTGAGACACTGGCCCATGTTGCCCAGGGAAGCTGTGGTTGCCCCATCCCTGGAAGTGTTGAAGGCCAGGTTGGATGGGGCTTGGAGCAAGCTGGTCTAGTGGGAGGTGTCCCTGCCCATGGCATAGGGATTGGATCTTTAAGGTCCCTTCCAGCCCAAACCAATCTGGGATTCTGTGATCTTGGAGAAGTAACATCTCAGCTTGTGGAGCTTCATCCTGGCTGTGGCCACTAAGCCCAGAGAGGTGGGAGATGCTCCATCCCTGGAGACATTCCAGATCAGACTGGACGGGGCTTTGAGCAACCTGATCTAGTTGCAGATGTCCCTGCTCACTGCAGGGGGGCTGGAGTAGATGGCCTGGGAAGTTCTCTTCCCACCCAAACCCCTCAATGATTCTAAGTTGCAGCACAGCGTGTCCTCTCTTACCACCATCTCCCTACCTGCCTGAAAGCAAACTGATTTTTTTTTTCAGGTTGATGCATCTTTTTGTGGAGAGTAGGCTCAGTGGATGGCTTGGGGATGCAAGACATCATTCCCTTTGACTTGTTACTACCCATCTGGTGGTGGAGTCAGACCATGCTCAAACTGGGGGCTGCAGGAAACCATAAGCCTTGACATCCCCTCTTTGCAGGCAGGAACATGTGCCCTTTCCTTAGCATTTTGGGCAGGAGATGCATCATGCTGCCTGTTGGAGCTCAGGGGTGAGCACCATCAAAATGAATCATAGAATGGGTTGGGTTGGAAGGGACTTTAAAGATCATCTCATTCCAACCCCCCTGCAAGGGCAGGGACACCTTCCACTAGACCAGGTTGCTCCGAGCCCCATCCAATCTGGCCTTGAACACCTCCAGGGAGGGAGCAGGACACGAGAGGCTTAGCTGATCTTTGAGGATCATCCCCTTGGCTTGATCCTGTCTTTGGCTCCTTTCTGCTGTGGTCATTCCCCTCAGTTAGAGGAATCAGTGTGAAATAAACAAGTTTAATTTTAATTTTATTCTGGGTTCTGGAGGAAACCACGCTACACCCCCGGGCTGATATTCAGTAGGAAGCAAACAGATGAGATCCAAAAAATGAAATGAGTAGAAATCTAAGAGGGTTGTCCAGAAACAGCTCTGAAAATGCTGCTGGATTTCCAAACCAGAACGTTAAATCCTTTGCATTTCTTTTTCCCCCTCCTCTTTAAACCATCCTCTGACAATCGGGGGGGGTGAAGTGCCATTTTCTGGCATGTTATGGACTGCCCCAGCAAGGCAGCTGGTGATCACCAAGATGTTGGAGGGCTTTGTTCAAGGGCGGCATCGCCAAATGTAAGGACCTGAGCAGGGATGAACACGTTGACTTCTTTTACATTAATCAACAGGTGAAGCTTCCAAAATCCATCCCAAAAGTGAGTCAGAGGAGGTTGGGATGCAGGGAGGGGTGAACGATCCCACTGGAATGGCTGGAGAATCCCACTGCCCATCGGGCCACTTGGAACTGTCAACGCCGCGACGTGCGAGGTGGAGGTCGCAAATCTCCAGGGGAAGGTTTTGCACAGCGTGGGTGTAGTAGCTGTCATCCAAAGCTGAGCTTTGGGAGTAACCATGTGGAGGGTGATGGCAGCATCCCCATGGCTTTTGTTTCTTTAATTGCTAACAGTGAGGAACAGCTGTTGGCTGGAGGAGAGGAGGGATGCTTGAGTTTATATTTCTTCTTCTCCCATTTTACCCGACTTGTTTCAGTCTTTGCTGCCAACCTCTGGAGGATGGAGACCTCAGAGCAGCCTTCTGGTACCTGAAGGGGCTTCAGGAAAGCTGGGGAGGGACTTTTTCCAAGGGCAGGGAGTGAGAGGACAAGGGAGAATGCATTAAAACTGGAAGAGGGGAGATTTAGGTGAGACATTAGGAGGAAATTCTTTGCTGTGAGGGTGGTGAGACACTGGCCCAGGTTGCCCAGAGAAGCTGTGGCTGCCCCATCCCTGGCAGTGTTGAAGCCCAGGTTGGCTGGGGCTTGGAGCAACCTGGTCTAGTGGGAGGTGTCCCTACCCATGCAGGGAACTAGATGATCATTAAGGTCCCTTCCAACCCAAATCATTCTCTGACTCTATGATTTTTGTGCTTTCAACACAGACTTTAGTAGCACCAAGGGAAGATTTATTTTTTTGGAAGCTCATTTAGCAGCGAGACGGCGAGAGGGAAATGTCACCAAACATTTGCTTGGTTCTGCCTACGTGTTGGTGTAGCAGGGCTTTCAGATGGTTACCCATCTGTGGGGAAGCATGTTTTCTGTTACTCATAGTGGAAACAACCATGTCTGGAAAAGGCAACTTGTAGCAATCTTTGCTGAAAGGCGCAAGACAAAATTGATTTTAGGTGGTGAAGAGACTTTTGGCAGCAGCAGCAAAGTTTGGATGGGGTCTAAAAGTGATCTGGGGAGCTGGTGGTGTAAAAATATACCTGCTTTACTTGGTAGCTGTTCTTCTGCTTTAGCTGGTGTGGTTCTAATCCTGCAGATGGGCTGAATTGTCCCCCTGGGGCTGTTTTGTGCAAGTACCTGCTCAACTGGGGTTTGAAAGTGGTTGCTGGTGGAGATGTCTCCACTTGCACAGTGGGGACAGATACCATAGAATCATTGAGGGGTTTGGGTGGGAAGGGGCCTTTCAAGGCCATCTAGTCCAACCCCCCTGCAGTGAGCAGGGACATCTGCAACTAGATCAGGTTGCTCAGAGCCCTGTGCAACCTCAGCTGGAATGTTTCCAGGGATGGGACATCTCCCAATTCTCTGGGCAGCCTGGGCCAGGGTCTCACCACCCTCAGCATAATTTATTCCTTCTCTCTAGTCTGAATCTATTTACTATTAGTTTAAAACCATCACCTCTTGTACTAACACTAAAAACCCTGCTAAAAAGTCTGTCCCCATTTTCTAAGCCCCCTTCAGGCACTGGAAGGTGCTCTAAGGTCTCCCTGGAGCCTTCTCTTCTCCAGGCTGAACACCCCCAACTCTCTCAGCCTGTCTCCAGAGCAGAGCTGCTCCAACCCCTCTCATCATCTCCATGGCCTCCTGTGAACTCACTCCAACAGCTCCATGTCTTTCCAGTGCTGAGGACTCCAGAGCTGGATGAAATGCTCCAGCTGGGGTCAATATCTTCCCAGATATCATCTGGGGAGGAGCATCCTCCTCCCACACACCCACGGGCGGGCGTGAAACACTCGGGAACGCTGGAATCTTCCATCCATCACCTTGGGGACCGAGTCTTGGGGTCCTCAGAGCTTTTCCTTGCAACCTATGTCTTAATTACCCTTCTCCAAACCCAGCAGTATTTGTGCTGGCTTATCTTCCTGCAAAAAAAAACCCCACCCTTGATCTAATTAGAGAGCCTGGGATCTATTTTTTCTTTAGATAGTGCAAAAGGGGAGTGCCTGCACGGCGGGACGAAGCAGAGAGGGAAATGCTGCTAAGTGCTGATTATTTCTTCCCGTGGGCATGGCAGGGGTTGTGAGGGCTGGGGAGGAGCATGTTTGCTGATACTGGAAATGGCTGCACTCAAAGGAGGTAATTTGAATTTCTCTGGTTCCTAATAAATAGATATTTATATCTAGATCAGCCCAGGTAGAGCCAGTGGCGAGGCTTTGGCTCCCTTATTTGTGGGATGCTTCTGTTATCTTTGGAGATGAAAGGTGCCCCAGAAATGTAAACCACCACCGAGCTGTGCTCCTCTTAATGTAAAATAGTAATAATAAATACTCTCCTGCTGCTCCCCTCATCCCTCGGGGTCACAAAGCACTCCATAAATTGTGCTCCATCCTCTCGCGTTCCAGCTGTTGCGCGTCCTGAGCTAGAGCCGTGCGTGGGAATAGAAGAAATACAATCTTGGAGGCCACTGCTCATGTTACTGACAGGTTAATGTGAGTGGTTCATGTTTCCCTTCACTCCCCCTTCTCCCTGTCTCTGATCCAGGTTGATTCCAAGGTGGATTTCAGCCTCCAGACTTCATTTCTGTTGAGTCCTTAATGCCAGCCGGCACACTGGCCATCTTGCCACCCTCTGGATGGGGCAGAGTTGTTGACCTGGTCTTTGCTCACCAAGCTTGATGAAATCCAGGGCTTTCAGCTGTCCTACAAATGGTCAGATTTTTTGCAGGATTGTATTTTTTGCCACCTTGCTTCACTGCCCTTTCCCGTGGGTGTAACTAAACCCAGCAGCTGGCCTGATGCGATGCTCAGATTTCCCTTTAGCAGGATCTGCTCCCCTCCCTCCTTGGCTTGGGTCTTTGCTCATGGAGGAGAGGTCTCAGCCATCACTAAACCATGCTTCTCCTCTGTCAGCTGCACCTCCTTCCCATCCAGCACCCACTCAGAAGATGAGTGTTTTGGAAGGAGGGACGAGTGTGCCTGAGCTCTAATATTTCTCTGTGGGGATGTCTCAGCTCCTCAGCACAACCTCCAGCTGCCTGATGGCCCTTCCTTCCTCATCCTCATGCTTTTGGTCAAGGAGAAGAATGTAAGCCAGCCAGTGGGTTGGATGCTGTCCTGGCTCACACACAGCAGCCTAATTTCCCCAAGGTCAATTTATTTTGTAATTTTATTAGACACCCAAGACCCTTCCCTTGCACTGAACCATAATTTAGATTCATCAAATGGTTTGGGTGGGAAGGGGCTTTTCAAGGCCATCCAGTCCAACCCCCCCTGCAGTGAGCAGGGACATCTGCAACTAGCTCAGGTTGCTCAGAGCCCTGTCCAACCTGAGCTGGAATGTTTCCAGGGATGGGGCATCTCCCACCTCTCTGGGTTGTTCGTTTTTTTTTTTTTTGTCCTCTGAAACCAAAGGGCTAAAGGTGCAATTGAAGTTCAGCTGCAAATTGTCCTCCACGCTCTGGTTTGTGTGGGGCTCAGCCGAGAGCCATATCCAAATTATCCAAGTTCAAACCAGGCTCCTGTGGGCTGGCAGCAGCCTGGAGGCCCACGATCTCCGTTGTGAAGGTCCAATCCAGCAGCCTGGGTTATTTGAAAACAGGAGAGTGGAAAAGCCCACTGAGATAAACGCTCAGGTAATCACACAGGTCCAAACTGTGCAACCACCTCATGTCATCAAAGCAATTTGAAAATCAATTTGATGTCTGGCAGGGAGGCACGTTCATTAGCATTCAGGTGGCATCGTTCTGCTGAAGCTGCTTTTTCTGGGAAAGCCATTAAAAAAATAAATTAAGGGGGGGGGGGGGTGTGAGGAAAAAAGAAAAGAAAAAAAAATTCAGATGAAGCATTAACCATAATTTCCTCTCGTTAAAGGTAACAACTGCCCCAGCCTCAGTCTTGAATGGGGCTGGTTGCTGGGTTTCTGAGATGGGGAAGCAGAGTGCACACCACAGAAGTGGAGTGAAGATCAAATAAGAAATAAAATGAGGCTCCCCCCTCGTTTTTAACAAAGGCAGGAACGGGGCCAGTGGCAGAGTGGTTTCTCTGGGTGGTTAGAAAATTGGAGGTCAAAGCTTGACGTGGCTATTGATGAATTGGAGGGTGGTGGAAGAAGAGGAGCAGCCATTATGAGTGGGCTGCAGGGGCTGAAGCACGAAGCAAGATGAAAAGAAGTGAAGTAGCTGGAGGTGGTATGGAGCGAGGTGGAGGTGGAGCAAGCCAAACCTTGATTACAGTCACCACACAGACTGGAGAGGGATGGAGGGGGAGAGGAGCAGAGTGGGGTGAAATAGGTGTAAAGGCACAGGAAAGGGGTGAAATTCGGGCTGTTCTCTCCAGATGCTGAGTTTGGTCTCGTTGTGTGGTGCATCACCTGCTGGTCATCTCTTTTTGGCCATCTCTTCTTGAGTTATTTTGCTTTATACCCCGATGTTTCCAAAATAGCTGCAGATCTTTTATAGAGTTGTGGAATGGTTGGGGTTGGAAGAGACCTCTGAAGATCATTGAGTCAACCCCCCTGCCAGAGCAGGACCACCTTGGGCAGATCACACAGGAACGCGTCCAGATGAGTCTTGAAAGTCTCCAGAGGAGGAGACTCCACAACCTCTCTGGGCAGCCTGTCCCAGGGCTCTGTCACCCTCACAGAAAAGAAGTTTTTCCTTATGTTGAGGTGGAACTTCCTGTGTTCCAGTTTGTGTCCATTGCCCCTAGTCTTATCACAGGCACCACTGAACAGGGACTGGCCCCTCCTTCTTGACACCCACCCCTCAGATATTTAGAGACATTCATCAGGTCCCCTCTCAGGCTTCTCTTCTCCACACTAAACAGCCCCAGGTCTCTCAGCCTTTCCTCATCAGACAGATGTTCCAGTCCCTTAATCATCCTTGTAGCCTCCGTTGGACTCTTTCCAGCAAATCCCTGTCCCTCTGGAACTGGGGAGCCCAGAACTGGACACAACACTCCAGATGTGGTCTCACTAGGGCTGAGTAGAGGGAGAGGAGAACCTCCCACGACCTGCTGGACACACTTTTCTTAATGCATCTCAGGATACCATTGGTCTTCTTGGTCATTAATGAAGGGCTGGAATCTGCTCTGCCAGCAGAAGATGAGCTTGCCCAAGAGAACCTCCAATGTCTACTGTAAGTCACCCTCACAGGCATCAGGTTCAACTTTTGAAGGAGCAAATCCTTTGAAGATCTGATGTGCCTTGGTAGTTCATACCATGTGGGCCTTCCTGGGTGTTGGGCTGAAGCTGGCTCCAGGCTGGTGGCAGCTCTCAGGAAAGGGTTTCTGCTGGGAGGGGACAGGTGTCAGGCTCACATTGCAGCTTTTCTCACAGTGGTATCACTTACTGACTCTTGATGAGATTGCTCGTTTTCATGGAGACTTTATGGAGCTTCAGAACTTCCTATCATCACGTCTCCCTTTGAAGCTTGAGTGGAGTTGGTGCCCTGGGCAGGGGATGTACTGAAAGATGTAGATGTGGAGACTTGCACGTCTTTTATTAAGCTTGCCTCTTCCCAAAGCCAAGCTCCACATGAATCCCTGACTACAGCAGCTGCAAAATTATCTCTGGATCTGAGCATAGCAGGACCTTCCTGGGTCTGAGATAGTAAAAGAAAGGGTGAACTCTCCTGCTTCTTAAAAATGCTTCAGGGAACTCAGCTTGGTGGCTTTGCCTTGGTTGGTCTAGACTCTTTTTTCTGGCTCTGGAGGGACCTTAGAGTCTGAAGGGGCTGCAGAAAAGCTGGGGAGGGACTTTGGACAAGGGCAGGGAGTGATGAGATGAGGGGGGACAGTTGTAAACTGGAAGAGGGGAGATTTAGATTGGACATGAGGAGGAAATTCTTTGCTGTGAGGGTGGTGAGACACTGGTCCAGGTTGCCCAGGGAAAGTGTGGCTGCCTCCTCCCTGGAAGTGTTGAAGGGCAGGTTGGATGGGGCTTGGAGCAACCTGATCTAGTGGGAGGTGTCCCTGCCCATGGCAGGGGGGTTGGAACTGGATGATCTTTAAGGTTTCTTCCAGCTCAAACCATTCCATGCTTTATGATTATTAGCATGGATTATGATTAGTAGCTGGAATGACAATGGGAATGGATGAAGTCTCCCAAAGCCTGTTAGCATTCTGCTTGTCCACTTTTCCTTGTTTGCACGTTCAATTGCTTGAATGAATCCATGATTTCATGTACCATGGTTCAGCCTGGCTTCCAAGGAAACAAATCAGAGACCTGGCTCTTGCTCTCTCCATGTATCTCCCTCCAGCAATTCTTGAGTGATGTGGTGGCTGAGGGCCAGGTTTGATGGAGGGCTAGCAACAGTTGGGAACACGTAGGTTTCTTGGAAAGAAATGTCTTACTAGAGACCCTACAAATGGCCTGAGTAAGGAAATGCCTGCAGTGATACTAGTGTTGCATCTGGTGCTGGCAGAGCCATTTGAGGTGGTTGCCACCCAACTGCAGAAGCTCTCTGGGCGGCTGCTTTTTAACAAATGAGTCCTAGGGGTGCCTGCAGTCTCTGTACAGCCAGACACTCCTAAGATAAATCCTGGACCTCATTCCCAGCTGTCTGGCATCTCATGTAGTCATTCAGTTTCTGCAGAGCAGGGAGAAGAAGCAGCCAGACCAATGTTTGACTGCGAGACACCAAGGGGATGAACCTTCTGCATGTATCTGAGCTGGGCAGACGTGGGTCTTGAATCAAAACCCAACCAACCCAACAGCTTGTTAGTTCATGAGATGTGACTAAGGGCTGCTTGGATTAATGGAAAAGCTGAGCAAAGCTGAATTGTTCCTGCATAAAGAGCCCATGGAGGAGCTGTGGAAGCAGTCAGAGATGAGGTGGTACTTGTGTGCTTGTAGGCTGGAAGGGAGTAGAAACATCAGCAGCGCTTTGCACGAGAAGGAAAAAGATAAAAATAAAGCTCCCAAGCTTTTATTTTCAGGGCCTCTGGTGCCAGAGCAGCTGCAGCAGGACTGTGTCCTGGGATGCTTTGGGTTCAGCTGTTTTCCAGTTTTCTGGTTTTTTTGCCACATGTACTTTTTATTGGGATTTTGTGCCAAATGAGACACCGTTTGCTTGTGGCAACCCCCCTGTGTGCCCCAGGAAAGGATTTCTTCCTAATGTCGAACCTAAATCTCCCCTCTTTTAGCTTAGCACTGTTCCCCCTTGTCCTCTCCCTCCCTGCCCTTCTCCAAAGTCCCTCCCCAGCTTTCCTGGAGCCCCTTCAGGCACTGGAAGGTGCTCTAAGGTCTCCCTGGAGCCTTCTCTTCTCCAGGCTGAACACCCCAACTCTCAGCCTGTCTCCAGAGCAGAGCTGCTCCAGCCCTCAGGTCATCTCCGTGGCCTCCTCTGGACTCACTCTAATAGTCTTCTTCTCTCAGTCCCTTTTCTGACCACATCCAGTGACAGAGCAGTAAGGAGCAGCTGCCTTTTCCTGCTGCCCAGGGTTGGGAGGTGAGGCTGGGCACCCTCACAGCAAAGCCTCAGTGAGGCTGTCACCTCCTTCCTCCACCCTCCTCCCTAACTACTCCATCCCCTTACGTGGCAACATGGGGTTTTGCCTCCCTCCTTTGCTCTCCTTCAATCCCTGGTCACCACAACTGGCCTCACCTCCTTGCTTGCAGATCCTATCAGCAAGGGATGTCCAATTGCTGGGTTACTTTTTTTATTTACACAGGGAACATGGGACAGGGCCAAAGAAGGAGCTGCAGGAAGGTTGGGGAGGGACTTTGTATAAGGCCATGGAGTGAGAAGACAAGGGGTAAAGGCTTAAACTGGAAGAGGGGAAATTTAGGTTGGACATTAGGAAGAAATTCTTTGCTGTGAAGGTGGTGAGACACTGGCCCAGGCTGCCCAGAGAAGCTGTGGCTGCCCCATCCCTGGAAGTGTTGAAGGCCAGGTTGGATGGAGGTTGGAGCAACCTGGTCTAGTGGGAGGTGTCCCTGCCCATGGAAGTGGGGTTGGATCTAGATGATCTTTAAGACCCCTTCCAACCCAAACCAGTCTGGGATTTTGTGAAAGGAGCAAGGAAAGGCATCCCCATTGGTGGGGTGACTGCTCAGGTCCTTGCTGCTGCCCTGAGGGGAGAGGAGGGACACGGGGATTAGGGTGGGAAGCCCCAGCCAACATCTCTGCAGCATCTTCCATTGCACCAGTGAGCTCAGTAGAGTTCAGTAAGTGTTTTATCGACACAGAAAAACAGACTCGACGCAGAAACAAACTGACCCTGAGGTGGAAGGAGGATTTTATGCGTCATCTCATTTTCCTCTGCACCTCAGTAGCACACTTTGGTGGCTGGGTCTGATCTCCTGGGTCTTTTTCTGACTGTTCTGGCTGTTTTCAGGGGAGTCAAGTGATTTATGGGCCTCTTTGCAGAGCTGGGCCTTTAGATAATATCTCGGTGCACACCCACACATGCCACGACAGCAACACCTTCTAACCCCTGTGTAGAAAAATATTTCCTTTTCATTGTAGCAGCAAAGCTGGAATTCCTGAGAGGACTGATGGTGTGAAGCTCCTAACTCCCACCCAGGTGAAAAAGAGTTGAGCACATGATTCTTTCTGAGACCCTTTTTGGAAAACTCTTTGGTGCCTGTGTCTGCTGCCAATAGATTGCTAGTGGAGAGGAGGCAGCTGGAGCTTGGGTAGTTTCCCAGTGGCCACTCTTGCTGGTGGCTTTGAAACATTGAGACATCAACTCCAAGCCCCTGTGCTGGGAAAAATGAGCCAGCCAGTGCTGTGCAAAGCTTGTGGTGCTCCATGGGGGGGATGGTGAGGTCCATCCCTGGCTTTCCTGGATGAAGCACTCTCCCTAGGGTGACTGTGTGGGGCTTGAAGTCCATTTTGGGTAGCCTGGTGTTGAGATGGCAGCTCTGGCTCCCCACCCTGCTACCTTCAAGGGCAGAGGTGGTTTGCACCATGGAAAGGATGGTGAGATTCCTTCTGGTCCTAGGCCAGGCACCTGATCTTCAGCAATCAGGTCCCTGGTGCTCAGTGTTCTCCAACGTTGTTGGTTTGATATCAGGGTCTAAGATTTAAGAGCAACGTTTGGCCCCAAGGTGCTGTCTCCCCCTCAGTAACATCAAGAGATGTTACATGGAGATTCTTGGAAGTGTTTTGAATCCAAGGGGAGAGGAGAGGGATGAAATAAGAGACTGTTCCATCCCCCCCAACCAGCAAAGTAGCATGAATGAAATTCTGCAGAGGGCGGAGAGAGGGCAAGCCAGTGCAGTCAGCACAAAATTAATCCTGATGGTGGGTACGTAAGTATGGAGGGGGGTGGAGGAGGCTGGAGACACTGCCCTGCCCTGTGCCATGCCAAGCGTTGTCATTTAAGACCACAGTGTCCTAGTTAGGAGAGCAGCCATCCACAAGTGTGCATGCACACTCAGAATCATTGAATGGTTTGGGTGGGAAGGGACCTTTCAAGGCCATCCAGTCCAACCCCTCTGCAGTGAGCAGGGACATCTGCAACTAGATCAGGTTGCTCAGAGCCCTGTCCAACCTGACCTGGAATGTTTCCATCCAATGTTGCCCATTCCAATGGGCATCTCCCACCTCTCTGGGCACCTCGTTTCAGTGGAACCTGCCCCTAGTCTGGTCAAGCTCTTGCTCTCTCTGATGTCCCTGTTTATCCCTCCGTGTCCTCTTCTCCCACCCACATGGCCCATTCTCTGTTCTGGGAGCTGCTGCAGATGCAGTGAGGCTGTGGCTTTGCTGTGGCTTGGACTTGGAGAGGATGACTGGTTTTTTTCACTGCTGACATCTGGTGTGTAGGGATCATGGAGGCAAGCTGCAAAATGCAGAGCCAGATGTCCAGAGCCCCAAAGCTCAGGGATGTCTGGATGGAGGGGTTTGGGTTCTGCCTTGAATTTCTGATTAAAGGAAACCTTGAGTCCTTGGGGCTCTTCTCCCAGGAAGCCAAGGCTCCCAATTAGAAATGTGCACAATGTCTGAGGAACACACAGGCTGCCCAGGGCTCTCTTGGCCTTTGGACCATGTTTTTGAAGGGTCATCCTGATCCAGGTGGTGAGAGGTGCCATCCCAGCCTGGAGCTGTTCTGGGATTTCCTTGCAAATGCAAAGCTCGGGTACAATCCCAGGGGAATGAAGGGTGCTGGCTCCAGCTTTGCTTTGAGGTTTTGGGGAACATCAATGTGAAGGTTTCAGAGTTAGGTTTGAGGAGAAAGGTGATCTGCACCACTGTGCAGAAGGCAGGAGGAGAGTGAAGACCCTTGATGAGATGTATGTAGCTGGCCTTAGGTGAGCAAGCAGGAAGGCCAAAAAGGGATTGAAGGCCAAAAGGTGGTGGGAGGCCAAGGAAGTGTTGAGGCTGAGCAAGTGTGGAGGCCAAAAAGGGGGTGGGAGGCTGAGGAAGAGTTGAGGCTGAGCAAGCATGGAAGCCAAAAATGGGTGGGAAGCCAAAAGGTGGTAAGAAGGTGAGGAAGAGTTGAGGCTGAGCAAGGGTGGAGGCCAAAAAGGGGGTGGGAGACCAAGGTAACGTTGAGGCTGAGGAAGCATGGAGGCCAAAAGGGGGTGGAAAGACAAAGGAGAATCTAGAAAAGAGGGGGAAGAAGGAAATGCTAATTTTTCACCGTGCCTACCAGGGGAGTCCTACAGGGATGCTCACTAGTGCCTGAGCCGTTCAACAGATTGATAAAGGATCTGGAAACAGGTGGCCAGGGAGATGACAATGTTGACCACCTTTAGTGAACTGTTTCAGGTAGTTAAAACCACAGAGAGGTGGGGAAATATCTGGGCATCACTGTGGATGACAGTCAGTGTCTGAAAGGCAAACAATGTTAGAAGTTGTTAGGATGAAGGTTGAGAAGAAAAGGAGAACATGAGACATGTGGTTGGACTTCATGGTGCAGGAGCATCCTGGAGAAAGTGCAGCCCAATGGAGAAGGAGTGATGGAGGTAGGAAGAATGGAGCAGTGGCTGTAGGAAGAGAGACTCAATGGATAAGGTCCTTTAGGGCTATAAAAACCCATCCTTGGAGGTGTCTTGTAGACAGAAACATCAGACCATAATAGATGTGGAGAAGGGGAGCAGGGAACAGTTTCTTTGCTGTCTTTTTTTCTGACCCAGAAGTGAACCCAGAGCTTGTTGGCACCAAGTATTTTGGAGGCCAAAGGTCTAAAAGGGTTTGAAAAGCAGTTCGATGCATTTAAGGCTCGGCAAGGGCTCCTAGCTCTAGGATTCAGATGCAACCTCTAGCTTTGGAACCTCTCAGAGGTGGATGGATGGTCAGCAGCTGGTAGGTTGAGCGGGAAGGAAGCATCTCCATCTCTCATACCTTTCTGTGCACTTCTGCTTATCCCACATCAGCCAAAGAAGAAATGGGGCTAGACATCCCTTTCTGAAGGTGTTTCTTCCCGTGGTGCAGACCTGAGTTGATGTGTTGTGGTCCCATGTAGATTATCCATCTCTTACATGGTGTCCTGCAGTGGGACACAGTCCTTCAGGTGGTCCCGTGTAGTCCCCACGTTCCTGTAGCTCTGGCAAACAAGGCTCTGAGGCCCATCTCTTACATGGTGTCCTGCAGTGGGACACAGTCCTTCAGGTGGTCCCCGGTGGTTCCCACATTCTTGTAGCTCTGGCAAACATCTAAGACTCTGAGGTCCATCTCTTACAGTTATTTCCAGTCTTCTGCTCAGCTTTTTAAGCTCCCTGTTGGTCTCAACTTGCTGCTCAGCTTCTCCTAATTCTTCTGGAGTACACAGTTAGGAGACCAGGAGAAGGAAGGGGTGGCTGCCACACGACAGTCTGGGTCTGTATAAAGCTACCACTGAACCCAACGAAGGTGGCAATCAGCACCACGCTGGTGTTTCTCCAAGCTGGAGACCAGCAAGAGGTTGGACCTTAGCAGAGAAGGGGTTTCTGAGGGCATTGACCATTGTTCCAGTGCTTTTGGGTTTGTGTTGTTACCAAAAAAAGTAGCAAAGAGCATTTTGCCAACGTGCATTTGCTATTCCATTCACTGGAAGCAGAATGAGCTCAACGCTGGCCATGTTTGAAGGCCCTGCCAACCTCAGAGGACCTCATTCAGTATCCACTTTGTTTCAACAATTAGCAAGACTTAAGAGCATCTGGCATGCAAATTGGATGCTAGGACACATGCCCAACATGAGGTCCTGTGCTGGCAGGCAACAGTTCTAAAACAAACAAACAACAAGGTCTCTTTCAGTCAAGAGATCTGCTGGTTGGGTTGTCTCCAAATGCCTGTACATTGACACAATATGGTTTTTCTCATGGTGTCCCTCCAGAGCAGGCCAGAAAAGCTGCCCTGCTGTGTGCATCATGAGTTGATTACCAACTTCTAATCCCATCTGGGGTATCTACCTAATGTGCCATGTCTTGGCTGCTATTGCAGCGTGGTGCAACCTTTGCTAAAGCTGAACCTGCTCATCATTACCAGAAGCTGTGGTTGCCCCATCCCTGGAAGTGTTGAAGGGCAGGTTGGATGGGGCTTGGAGCAACCTGGTCTGGTGGGAGGTGTCCCTGCCCATGCAGGGGGGTTGGATCTAGATGATCTTTAAGGTCCCTTCCAACCCAAACTATTGTATGATCCTCCAGCTTGTGGTAAGGAGCTCCTGCCAACAGCTCTGGAGGGGAAGGGATAAGGGAAGGTGGGCAACATCATTCCACAGGCTGATACTCTTAAGCCCATGATGATGGTCCTTCTTTCACAGAGTGGTCAGGTTTGGAAGAGACCTCTGAAGATCATCTAGTCCAAACCCCCTGCTCGAGCAGGATGTCCTACAGCAGATCACACAGGAACAGATCCAGATGGGTTTGGAATGTCTCCAGAGAAGGGGACTCCACAACCTCTCTGGGCAGCCACTAGATAAATGTCAGGTCCTGTTATGGGGCCCTGTGAGGGAGAAGGGGAGATCCCAGATCACTGCTCAGCTTGAAAACACAGGGTGGAGAGAAAAAATGGCTTTTGACTCCTATCTACTGATCTGATGTAGGAGAAGGTGCTGACACGGGGCAGAGCAACGTGTTGCCTTTCTGCAGAGGGCCACCCTTCCCCTGGTGAGAGGTGTGACCAGGACACAGTCCCAACCTGCAGCCTAAAGAAATATTTTCTGTATTTTCTTAAAAGGAATTTAAAAAAATAGACCTTGAAGCATCAGTGGAAGGGAGCAGATCTTGTTGCTGGAAGTGGAGACTGGCTTTCATGGGAGGGTGTGGACTAGGCTGGTGCTTTTGGATTTCATTGTGGTCAGTTCTGGGCCCCTCAGGACACTGAGGGTCTGGAGTGTGTCCAGAGAAGGGCAAGGGAGCTGGGGAAGGGTCTGGAGCACAAGTCTGAGGAGGAGCAGCTGAGGGAGCTGGGGGTGTTGAGCCTGGAGCAAAGGAGGCTGAGGGGAGACCTTCTGGCTCTGCAACTGCCTGAGAGGAGGCTGGAGCCAGGGGGGGTCGGTCTCTTCTCCCAAGGATCAAGTGATGGGACAAGAGGAAATGGGCTCAAGTTGTGTCAGGGGAGGTTGAGATTGGATCTTGGGACCCATTTCTTGCTGGCAAGGGTTGTGAGGCCCTGGCCCAGGCTGCCCAGGGCAGTGGTGGAGTCCCCATCCCTGGAGGGCTTTCCAAGCCATGTAGATGTGGTGCTGAGGGCCATGGGTTAGTGGTGGCCTTGGCAGTGCTGGGTTAATGGTTGGATGATCCTAAAGGTCTTTTCCAACCAAGGCAATTCCATGATTCTGTGATCCTGGTTGTGTAAGGCAGGGTTGATCCAGACAGGGTTGATCCAGACAGGGTTGTCCTGCTCTCAGGTGTTGTGACTGCTGAGGGAATGACCCTCTTGATGGAATAACAATGAAATGAGTGGGTGAATAACCAAACAAGTTCTGTCCATCCTCGCTCCGCAAGCAAACAATTGATTTCTTCTCTTGAGGGTTTCCAAGCACTCTTCTTCATTAAGTTTGCTGGAAAATTAAAGGGAAAAGCTGCAGAAAGATGCAATTTCCTATTTGATCCTTTAGGATTTTTTCCTGGAGCTTGTGTCAGGATCTCTAGGAAGTCAGCAGCAGCTTCTGCTGTGGACACATTTCCCCTTCCCCCACATGTCACCATAGATAACCTCAGCTGCAGACCCTGCTGTCACAAGTCCAGCTGTGCAAGTGGCAAAGTGCAGATGCTAATTTTGATGGGCTGGCCGAGCCTTCTGCTGTCCTTGGCCTTGGCAGAGGAACGTTGCCACCTGCCACGGTGCCCGGCCACTTGGCATTGCATGAAAGGGAGTTGTGAGGCCAAGAGGAAGGTGGTGGGGTGGGTAGGACAGGATGTAGCTTCAGGAGGGCTTGGATGCAGGTGCTGTCACCTCTTCATAGCTGCCATTTTCCCTGCTTTTTCATGTCTCTTTGTGTTGGATGTCTCAGCAGATCATGCCCCCTGCAGATGGGCTTTGACCTTGGCCACCACCCGGGCTTCCTCTGCTGGGGCAGGTGGAGATGGGAGGAATTCAGAGCTTCTGAAACCACACCAGTCAGCCCTTCAGCATTTTCTGAATATCATGAGGTGGGATTTAAGCCTGGTAACTGCTTCTTTCCCCTCTAAAAAATCAAATTGATAACTCAGGTTGTAGGACTCTCCAACTTCAGCTGAGCTTCTTGGGGTCTCTGGTCCACCCCAAACCTCCAAGCTTGGAGAATAAAACGAAAATAGTGATAACAAGGATCCTGCTGTTCCCTGTCAGAGCAAGAGTTTGGGGTGGTTTTGAATCTTGTAGCTTTGTGATTAATGGAAAAGAAATGTACTACAACTTTAAGGCTTTGCCTGTAGCTAAATATAAGGGTGTGCAGGCTCCACCCTGCTGCTCCCTCAGGGATGCAGACGTTTATTTTCTGGGGTGGGTTTTGGCTTTCTTCTTCTTCTTATTTTTTTTTTTCCTTCTTTTATTTTTCTTTTTACTTTTTTGGTGAATCTCCACCATGAAATAACCGAGGGTTTCAGAGAGTGGCCTGGGAGCATGCAGGCAAGAGACCCCCTCACTTTTTCCCTTTGGAAAATTCAAGGCTCGGGACTGCAGCAGATCCAACATTTCAACTTTTGTGTAAGTTTTATGGGCTCTGGGCCGGTGGGGAGATGATGATGGTAGGGATGAAGGCTTAAGGCAGCAAGTTTATCTTCACTTGGCTTTCACAAGCCCCCAGCCTGGGTGATTTTCAGCCAACAGCCAGGGCAAGCAGGGGTGGCTGAGCTTTGCATCCAGCCACGGGCTTGGGGATGATCAGCCCTGACCAGGAGTTCCTTCTTTTCCTAAATATTTATTTTATTTAGCTGCAAACTGCCCGTGTTGGTAGAACTCGGAGAGGTGAGGCCAGAGTGTTTTTGATCAGCCTTTGCTCAGTCTAAACTTAGCCTCTGTCTTTCTGTTTGGTTTTTTTTTTGTGGAAGAGGAGCCAGTTTCATCTTCATTTTCTATAATCATCTGTTTATTTTATTAGCTCTTTCCAAAAAAAACTCCATTTCCCTGGCCTGGCCACCTGTTTTCTAGGACCTGCTGAAGGTCTGAGTTGGTTCAGAGCCGATTTCTTTCAACAAAGCCAGAAGAAACACCACAGCTCTAGACTAAAAAGGGCAAAAAACCCCACATGCTGTTCTATTTTGGTAGGAGCAAATTATCTGTCCTACAAATTACCATTGGTTCTGAAGCTCGTCTGTCTGTCTGTCTGAATGACAATGTCCTGCTTTCAGACCACCACTAATCCAGTTCGAGTGAGGATAATACCCATTGAACTCCAAAGCTGCTCCTCTTTTCCGGGCCCTGATTTATTCCGACCAGCAAATGTCAGATGGAAGGAGGAGTTTTATGGCTGGATAATTCACAGGCTGTTGGGCATCTGATTAGGAAGGACTTGGACTTCTAAAAAAAATGACTTGAGGTTGTTCCTTTAGTATCTAGAAAATGTCAGGTCTCTAGATTTTCTTGCTTGCTGGCTTTCTCTTTTCCTCCTCCCCCCCCATTTTTTTCCCTTTTACGTTTTTTCTTATTTTTCTTCTTTCCCATTTTTCTTCCTCCCTTTTATTTTCCTTATTTTTTCTTTTTTTTCTTTTTTTTCTTTTTTTTCTTTTTTTTCTTTTTTTTCTTTTTTTTCTTTTTTTTTCTTTCTTTTTCTTTTTCTTTTTCTTTTTCTTTTTCTTTTTCTTTTTCTTTTTTTCTTTTTTCTTTTTCTTTTTCTTTTTTTTCTTTTTCTTTTTCTTTTTCTTTTTCTTTTTCTTTTTCTTTTTCTTTTTTTTTTCTTTCTTTTTTTCTTTTTTTTTCTTTTTTTTTTCTTTTTCTCTTTCTCTTTCTCTTTCTCTTTCTCTTTCTCTTTCTCTTTCTCTTTCTCTTTCTCTTTCTCTTTCTCTTTCTCTTTCTCTTTCTCTTTCTCTTTCTCTTTCTCTTTCTCTTTCTCTTTCTCTCTCCCTTTCTCTTTCTCTCTCCCTTTTTCTCTCCCTTTTTCTTTTTCTCTCCCTTTTTCTTTTTCTCTCCCTTTTTCTTTTTCTCTCCCTTTTTCTCTCCCTTTTTCTTTTTCTCTCCCTTTTTCTTTTTCTCTCCCTTTTTCTCTCCCTTTTTCTTTTTCTTTCTTCCCTTTTTCTTTTTCTCTCCCTTTTTCTCTCCCTTTTTCTTTTTCTCTCCCTTTTTCTTTTTCTCTCCCTTTTTCTCTCCCTTTTTCTTTTTCTCTCCCTTTTTCTTTTTCTCTCCCTTTTTCTTTTTCTCTCCCTTTTTCTTTTTCTCTCCCTTTTTCTTTTTCTCTCCCTTTTTCTTTTTCTCTCCCTTCCCCTCCTTCTCCCTTCCCCTCCTTCTCCCTTCCCCTCCTTCTCCCTTCCCCTCCTTCTCCCTTCCCCTCCTTCTCCCTTCCCCTCCTTCTCCCTTCCCCTCCTTCTCCCTTCCCCTCCTTCTCCCTTCCCCTCCTTCTCCCTTCCCCTCCTTCTCCCTTCCCCTCCTTCTCCCTTCCCCTCCTTCTCCCTTCTCCTTTTCTACTCCCTTTTCTTCCTTTTTATTATCTTTTTTTCTCTATATTTCTTTTTCTCTCGTTTCCTCTTTTTCTTTCTTTTCCTTTGTCTCCAATAAAGACCAAGTTGAACTGAGGTTTTACTCCCCTTTCAGTCTTCACTTCATGAGCAGCAGCTCTGAAGCCCCACTCTGCCTTCCCAGTGAGGGCTGCAGGACTGTAAATAGACTGAGAGGCAGATTAGGTGGGATGATATCTAAGGACTTCCCCACCTGCAGTATCATGAGCATGTTCATCATTTGATACTTCACACATTTCTTTTGCCACCTGTAATCAAAAGCAGAAATTTGCCCTCTCTTCCCGTTCATGCTTCAAAAAGTTGATAAAATCCCCAAGATTTCCATGTGTATCCCCATCTTTCTTGCACACAGATGTGAGGTGGCACGGTGGGATCTCTGGGAGCTGCTCTTCAGGCTTCTCTGTGTGGAGAATCTCTGGGTTTCTGGCTGGTTTTGAGGAAGGAGCAGAGGAGCATCATGAAAGGACACCTGCCCATCGGGCTGGTGCTCTGTTCACTCCTGCATCCCACAGCCCTCCCACCCCATGGGTGGTTCCTGCCCACATCTCGACCTGTGCTGGTCTTTGTATGCAGGGTTTAGTAAATGCTTTGAGCAGATGTTGCCAGAGGTGAGGTTGCATGGGGGCTCATGAGCAATGGGAGGCCCCTGGTCCTCCAGCTCAGTTTTGTTGTGGGCATGTGCTGGAGGAATCCCAGAATAGGAAGCCCAGCAGGCAGCTTTCTCCTCTCCTACAAGCCCTCTCTGGACCAGAGTGTCCGTTGCAGCTGTAGCAAGGGCAGGTTATGATCCTTCCAGCTGTGAGGCTCCAGATCAAGCCCCTGTGGTCAGCATGGACTTGTTGGAGTCCTGGCAGCAAACAGGGATGCTTTGAGATGTAGCTGTGGAGATGGCAGAAAATGTAAGAGACCCACCACTAAGGCTACTGAGGCCCAGGTTGCCCAGGGAAGCTGTGGCTGCCCTATCCCTGGCAGTGTTGAAGGGCAGGTTGGATGGGGCTTGGAGCAACCTGGTCTAGTGGGAGGTGTCCCTGCCCAAGCAGGGTGTTGGATCTAGATGATCCTTAATGTCCCTTCCAACCCAAACAGTTCTCTGATTCTGTGATTCAGAGTGTCTTCATCTCAGTCCAGCCCTGGCAGAAGATGTGGCATCAGAAGAGGGGCAAATCCCAAAGGGTGCTGCCAGGCAGCCTGGGTGGGCTCCCTAGGGCAGGAGCAAGGTGATGGGTACAGGTTGGAGATGCCTGTTACTTAAAATGAGCCTCACACTGGTCCAGCCAAGCTGGGACTGACATGAGATGGCAGTAAAGTTTCTTCAGAGCCTTTGTTATAGAATCACAGACTGGTTGGTGGTGGAAGGGACGTGAAAGATCATCTTAGATCCAACCCCTCATCCAGTTCCAACCCCCCTGCCATGGGCAGGGACACCTCCCACCAGACCAGGTTGCTCCAAGCCCCATCCAACCTGACCTTCAACACTTCCAGGGACAGAGCAGCCACAGCTTCTCTGGGCAACCTGGGCCAGGTGTCTCACCACCCTCACAGCAAAGAATTCCCTCCTACTGTCCAACTTGAATCTCCCCTCTTCCACTTTTAATCCATTCCCCCTCATCCCATCACTCCCTGCCCTTGTCCAAAGTCCCTCCCCAGCTTTTCTGTAGCCCCTTCAGGCACTGGAAGGTGCTCTAAAGTCTCCCTGGAGCCTTCTCTTCTCCAGGCTGAACACCCCCAACTCTCTCAGCCTGTCTCCAGAGCAGAGCTGCTCCAGCCCTCTCATCATCTCCGTGGCCTCCTCTGGACTCCCTCCAGGAGCTCCACGTCATTCCAGGTGACGTGTGGTGATTTCTGGAACATGTATATGTAAATCTCAGCCTACAGGTCCCTGGACTTTTGGCAGCAGAGAAAACTTCAGGGCTGTTTTGGTTGAAGGATTGCTGAGCTGCAGCTGATGTTGCTCATCTACACCTTTTCCATCTCCTAATGCAATGTCCACGGGGAAATGGAACAAATGCCCTACAGAGCAGCTCGAAAGGGATGTGTGTGAGCATACAGAGGGGGAGCACATGGAGATGTGAGCGTTAGCCTTTCTTAGAGAGGGCAATTCTCCTCTGGAAACCTAACACCACTTCCCTGCAGTCCCCTAATTTAAATCATCTTCACTGTTTTGTCCTATCCATTATTCCCAGCTGTCACGTTGAGTGCCACGAAGACTCTTCAAGAGGCTTCTTTCTCCTTCCCTCTAATAATCCCAACAACAGGCACTGGTCTCTTTGTCCAGGGCTCTCTCTGATGGCTCTCAGCGTTCAATTTGCTGGAGAGGAACCACTCTGTGGAACAATAGGACAATCAGCACTGCAGCAGCTCAAGTGCCACAATCCTGCCCTTGAAGAGGCAGGAGAGGAGCGAGGTGGAATTGCGTTTTGGCCATCGCGGGTAATGACTTGTAGGAAAAGCTTTGGTGACAGCTCGACAAAGGTGTTCCTGGCTTGTAAAAATAGACACTTGCATTTCATTTGTTCTGAAATTTGTTGGGGTTTAACTTGATCCTCTCAAGGAGAGTGATAAACTCTGGTGTTCGGGTCTGGATTAGGGCTTGGAGGAGTCTTGAGTCCGGCCTTGGGTGTAAAGACCAGCAGAGCAAAAGTGTTGCCTGATTCTTTTGGCTTATTGAAGGCTTAGAAGGGTTCAGTGGTGGATCTTTCCATTGTGAGCAGATCCTTGGGACAGTAAAATTCCTCTGGAGGAAGGGCTGGTGAAACCCCAAGAACCTCTCAGTGCTGTGGATACATCTCTGACAGTTCTGAACTTCACAAGCACCTCCTGTACATCCTTGGTTGTCCCTGTTTTGGACCAGGTGTGAACCAGAAGACTTGAGGACTCTTCCAGTCCTTTGATGCTGTGTTCTTTATGTTTTCCTTTGGGGCTGTGTGAGGAATCCTGTGCCTGACTCAGCACAGGCTTGGGGAACTGTTCCCTGGTTTCTTGGGAGGCATGCATGGTCTGCTACTGGAGTGGAGGGACAACAAGTGCCCCTCTTGCCCATATTATCCAGGGCTAAAAGCACAGGATGATTGCTTCTGAGTCTCCTTAATCTCAAAGCTTGATCCTTACAGCAACCACTGTCAGAAGTTGTTTTGCATCCAGTGCCTGAAGGGGCTCCAGGAAAGCTGGGGAGGGACTTGGACAAGGGCAGGGAGTGAGAGGATGAGGGAGAATGGATTAAAACTGGAAGAGGGGAGATTTAGGTTGGACAGTAGGAGGAAATTCTTTGCTGTGAGGGTGGTGAGACACTGTAACAGGTTGCCCAGAGAAGCTGTGGCTGCCCCATCCCTGGCAGTGTTGAAGGGCAGGTTGGATGGGGCTTGGAGCAACCTGGTCTAGTGAGAGGTGTCCCTGCCCATGCAGGGGGGTTGGAACTTGTCCTGGTTGGAGATGATCTTTAAGGTCCCTTCCAACTGAAACCAGTCTGGGATTCTATGATTCTACAATTTGTTTTGTTGGCCTGTGCTGCATTTCACCTGCCATCATGTTGCCTGGTCCCTTTGCCTGTTTTTTAAGTCCTCTTGAGTCCTGCTGGAATTTTTTTATGGGTTTTTGTGGCCTTGAAGCCTTATTAAACTTCTCAAATGCACCAATTTTAGGAATGAAGAAGAAGTTAAAATAATGCTGTTCATTTTTGGTCAGTCCCAGGCTCCTAAAAGCCCACAGAAGGTGTTCTCTGTGTGGGGAGAAATCCCCGTGCAAAATATCCCCTGGCTTAACACAGCCTGTGAGCACACCCGGGTGCTTTCCAAGAAGTCCCAGGTCTGAAACTGAGTGGGAAGCTGCAAATCTAAGGAAAACTCTCACGACAAAATCTGGGCTTGTTTAGCCCATGTGGTTATGGAAAGAGAAGTTGCAACTTGAACCCCTGAGCAATCGCAAAGGAAAGAAAAAGAACTCAGTGGGTGTACCAGAAAAAAAACAGAGGAGGACCAAGCTTGCAGGGCTGCATCCCCAGCAGCGTGGCCAGCTGGGCCAGGGAGGGGATTGTCCCCCTCTGCTCTGCTCTGGTGAGACCCCCCTGCAGGGCTGGGGCCAGTTCTGGGGTCCCCAACACAAGAAGTACATGGGAGTTGTTGGAGCGAGTCCAGAGGAGGCCACGGAGATGCTGAGAGGGCTGGAGCAGCTCTGCTCTGGAGACAGGCTGAGAGAGTTGGGGGTGTTCAGCCTGGAGATGAGAAGGCTCCAGGGAGACCTTCTAGCACCTTCCAGTGCCTGAAGGGGCTCCAGGAAAGCAGGGGAGGAACTTTGGACAAGGGCTTGGATAGAGAGGACAAGGGGGAATGGATTTGAACTGGAAGAGAGGAGATTTAGGTTGGACATTAGGAAGAAATTCTCTGCTGTGAGGGTGGTGAGACACTGGCCCAGGTTGCCCAGAGAAGCTGTGGCTGCCCCATCCCTGGAAATGTTGAAGGGCAGGTTGGATGGGGCTTGGAGCAACCTGGTCTAGTGGGAGGTGTCCCTGCCCATGGCAGGGGGGTTGGAACTAGATGATCTTTAAAGTCCCTTCCAACCCAAACCAGTCGGGGGTTCTATGAGTCTTTGAAGGCAATCTCATGGATATGGGGTCACAGAATCATAGAGTGGTCGAGGTTGGAAAGGACCTCTGTAGATCCTCTAGTCCAAGTCCCCTGCTCGAGCAGGATCTTCTGCAGCAGATCACACAGGAACACATCCAGCTGGGTTTGGAATGTCTCCAGAGAAGGAGACTCCACAACCTCTCTGGGCAGCCTGTCCCAGGGCTCTGTCACCCTCACAGGAAAGAAGTTTTTCTTTATGTTGAGCTTGACCCTCCTGTGCTCCAGCTTGTGCCCGTTGTCCCCTACAGAAAAGGACAGTCAGAGCAGTCAGTCCTCCAGCCTGTCCTCCTGCTCCCCACAGCTCTGGTCGAGGAGGGAGCTCAGCCTCCAGCTTTTCTGGGGAGGTGAGGAGGTGGATTGTTTTCCACCAGTGACATTTCTGATTGAAGAATACTGAAGCCTTCCTTGTCACCCTTGTGAATGGGACACCCGGGAAGCAGAGCAGGGTGGTTCCAATTACCAGCCCAGCGAGGCCAAGTGCTTCAGTCAGGCAGGTATTTATACCTTTTCATACCTACTTGAAAAGATAAAACTCCTTTTTTTTTTTTTGTTCCCCCCCCCCCTTTTTCCTTCTTTTTCTCTTTTTTTTTTCATCCAAGCAATGAATTCAAAGCAGGAGCCCAGCCAGCCAAGCTGCCTTTGATTTTTTTTTTTTCTTGTGTGAATATTTTATGACTGAATATGTGCCTAATAACTCAAATTAATCAAACTCAGCTACCCCTGTTGGGCAAAAAAAAAAAAAAATGGTCCTGAGGAATGCAGGCTCATTCCTTGCTCCCCTTCCCATCATCTCTAGGGGTGGCTTGTTCATGTTTGGGATTGTTGATATCTGATGACACCAAGCTGGGTGGTGCAGTTGATATGCCAGAGGGACAGGATGCCATCTAGAGGGACCTGGACAAGCTGGAGAAGTGGGCCCAAGTGAAGCTCATGAGGTTCAACAAGGCCAAGTGCAGGGTTCTGCACCTGGGCTGGGGGAACCAGAAACATCACTACAGGCTGGGGGAAGACATGCTGGAGAGCAGCCCTGTGGAAAAAGACCTGGGGGTATGAGTGGATCCAAAGCTGGACATGAGCCACCACTGAGCAACTGCAGCCCAGAGGGCCAACAGCATCCTGGGCTGTGTCAAAAAAAGTGTGGCCAGCAGATCAAGAGAAGTGATTCTGCCCCTCTACTCTGCCCTGGTGAGACCTCACTTGGAGTACTGTGTCCAGCTCTGGAGCCCCCATCACAAGAAGGACATGGAGCTGTTGGAGTGAGTCCAGAGGAGGCCATGAAAATGATCCAAGGGCTGGAGCACCTCTTTGATGAAGAGAGGCTGAGGCAGTTGGGGTTGTTCAGCCTGAAGAAGGGAAGGCTCCAGGGGGACCTCACAGCAGCCTTCCAGTACCTGAAGGGGGCCTACAGAAAGGCTGGGGAGGGGCTTTTTACAAGAGCACCTAGTGACAGGACAAGGGGTGATGGTTTGAAACTGCAGGAGGAGAGATTGAGGTTAGAGATCAGCAGGAAATTCTTTAGTGTGAGGGTGGTGAGACACTGGAACAGGTTGCTCAGAGAAGTTGTGGAGGCTTCACCCCAGGGGGCTTTGAAGCCCAGGTTGGATGGGGCTCTGAGCACCCTGGTATCGTGGGAGGTGTCCCTGCTCATGCAGGGGAGTTGGAACTCGATGATCTTTAAGGTCCCTTCCAACTCTAACCATTCTATGATTTGGTGGTTGTACGATTTTCCTGGAAGAAGACCTACTTGGTAGCATACCTGCAGGGAGAGCTCAGAGTGGTTAATATTGATTCCAACCCAAAAGGGGCATCATTTAGGTGAATAGTGTTGAGGGTTGCTTCCCTTCAGTGGGGTGTCCCACACACATCAAATGCTGTAGAGCACATCTGGGCTTTCTGGCTGTCCCACAGAGTTACAGAATCACAGAATGGTCATGGTTGGAAAGGACCTCTGAGATCACTGAGTCCAACCATTAAGATCCAACCTTTTCACTTGCTGTCAGGGCAAGATTTCCATGTGGAAAAAGATGTTTCTTGAGAGACATCAGTGTATGAGCTACAGGGATGGCAGGCAGGGCTAGTGTCTATCAACCATGAACGATGGGGGTGTCATTAGAAGCTGGAAGGAAGCTCAGGAGATCAGGGCTTGAGTCCCACCTTTGGCACAGCTTTTCTGGGTGACTCTTCCCCACCAGTAAAATGCCTCCTGTGATGTGTCTGTCCCAACCATTGAAGGTGGAAACTCTTGTGTTGTGTCTCTGTGCAGTGCCTGAAGTTCAGTGATGCAGCCCTTGCTTGGGGCAACCTGCAGACCCAGTACTCATGGTGGCAGTGGCAAGAGAATGTGGTATGAGGCTCTTTCTCTTGGTCTAATTGATCATAAGAAGACCTGTCCCCAGGGATGGGGATTTCCTGATCCTGTAGTGATACATCTGGTTTTTAATCCCACTGGATCATCCAGTCTTTCCTGAAGCCCATGTACACTTGCTCCTGCAAGTCCTTTGGCGAGGAGTTCTGCAGATCCTCCACCTGCTGCAGGGAAACCATCTCCATTTGCTTGTCTTGAACCTCCAGCTAGCTTAATTTGGTGGCCCTAGGGGAAGGAAGGGAGACTGGCAGTAACCATCAGATGGTACAGTTGCCCATCAAAGCAGTTGACCCAGTTGATCGCTTGTTTCATTCCCAGGCTATGAAGAACCAGTCTCCTCCAGGCATCCCACTAGAAGGGAACTGGGAAGGAGCTGAGGCACTGGTTTTAGGGACTTGCCCTGAGCAGTGATCTGTATGTGTAGAAGAACATCATGGGAGATGGTGTGGTTGTCCTAGGGTAGAAGAGGCAGGTTGGTGAAGGGGGCAAGAGAGGGAGGGGGACATATCTGGGGTACAACCATCATGACAGCAGGATGCAGTTGCAGATGTCACAGAATCCCAGCCTGGTTTGGGTTGGAAGGGACCTTCAAGACCAACTAGTTCCAACCCCCCTGCATGGGCAGGGACACCTCCCACCAGACCAGGTTGCTCCAAGCCCCATCCAACCTGCCCTTCAACACTTCCAGGGAGGGGGTAGCCACTCACTGCAGGGCCATTGAACTAGATGACTTTTAAAGGTCCCTTCTGACCCAAACCATCCTGTGGTTCTATGATTCTGTGCTATGAAGTCCCATTTTCAACTCCAAGCATTGAAAAGGGGTGGTACCACTGACTCCAGGTATTGGGATGGGCTGGGATCATGTAGGTGTCTGGTTTATTTCTACAGGGACCTGCACTGGTGCTCCTCATCTAGACAAAGCCATGGGGAGCACCAGCACTGCTTGCTCCTCCAGGACCTCTCCTCCCCTGCACAGGCAGGTTGGCTGTAACCAGTGCTACCTGTGACTGCAGACAGGGCCATAGGCTCCAGCTTTGCCTGTTGCCTTCTCCAGATACCTGGTGGAGCACAAAGACCTCACTGAGGTGGCTAGTTTGACTGCAGGTGCTCACTTCTTCCAGGGCATGCTTGAGGCAGGTGATGCTGCTCCAGGACCAGGCTCATGGATCCCCACGTTCCTCTTGATATGTAAAATGAGAGCGTGTGTCTCAATTACTGTTTGCATCCTGGTGTGACCTACAGGTCTTCAAGCAGGATCTCGTAGGAGGTTGCACAAAACCTCAACGGAGCCAAAGCTTGCCCTAAAGAGATGGGAGGCTGAGACAAGGGGTGGCAGGCAGGAACTAGCTGGAAGAGAATGAGAAGATAATGACCCTGAATTGGCCACAGGAGATGCTGAGGTCCTACCACACACAAAGTAGCTTATAGTTTATGGAAATGTTGTGTGTACATCTCCAGGATTGCAAAAGCTGCACGTTGTTCAGTGGTGTTATTGGGAAATGATCATTAGGAGCAAGCTGGAATGGGAACACCTGGAGGGACAGAGTTAGGGGTGATTATGCAGCCCAACCCTGGAGTTTCTTCACTTCCAAGAGCATCATTTCATCACAGATTTATATACAGCTAATTGGCACGTAGTTTGATATGCAAATAAACCCATCCTAAATATCAGGGAAAGATTTAAAGCTGTGCTTTCTGCTGCCCTGCCACGGTCCTTGCTTTTCTGGTCGGCCTAATCGACTCATTTACCCCCTTCATCATCTCCTGGTTTGAGGACGTGCTCTCTCTTTCCAAGAACATGTCAGACACATATTAATGAGTTAATTTTTCAGCATGGAATGAAAAAACAAGGGTGGGGAAACCAAAGCCCTGAAGATCAGATGGGTTGTGTGGCCAAGTTATGGGGATGTGTCACGTGTGGCCTGTCCTTGGGTCTCTGGAGGCCTCTCTAGCTTTTGGCAAGGAACATGTTTCCTACCAGAGATACACAATTTATGCTAAAGATGGAAGTGAAATTGTCTTTATGTAGATAATAGAGCGTCTGGAGTAGACATCATTGAGATGTCACTTCCAGACTGAGCTTTCTAGATCAAGGATGCTACAGGCAATGGTGTTGATGGATGCTTTTCATTCAGAAGATGAAGTTCAAGTCGTTTAAGAACGGGAGAAAGTGGGGCTAGAGTCAGGATTTTTATATTCAAGGACAGATTGAAAGTGTACATCAAAGGTCACAGCTAGCTTGGGACATCTGGATGCTTCTCATCTGGTTTACCCTGAAAATCAAATGTATTTGGATTGTTGTGTTGTGCTCTTGGGTGAAAGTCTTCTACTGTCAGTGGGATTTTTGAATCAGACACATCTTGTGCAATATCAAGTTTTATGTGAGGGGACTATGGCCAGGTGTGTAATAGCATCCCAGAATGGGTTGGGTTGGAAGGGACCTTGAAGATCATCCAGTCCCAACTCCCCTGCATGGGCAGGGACACCTCCCACTAGACCAGGTTGCTCCAAGCCCCATCCAACCTGGCTTTCAACACTTCCAGGGATGGGGCTTCCACAGCTTCCCTGGGCAACCTGTTCCAGTGTCTCACCACCCTCATAGTGAAGAATTTCTCCCTAATGTCTAACCTGAATCTCCCCTCTTCCAGTTTAATCCATTCCCTCTTATCCCATCACTCCCTGCCCTTGTCCAAAGTCCCTCCCCAGCTTTTCTGTAGCCCCTTCAGGTACTGGAAGGCTTCTAGAAGTCCTGAGTATGCACAGCAGGTTTCTTCCACTTCAGCTGGAGAAGAGCTTGGTGTGCAGTTTTGGGACCAAGTCCAGGCCTGGCCTCAGTGCAGGGGAGTGAATTGGAGCAGGATGATGCACCTGTAGATGCAGGGCAGGAATTCCCAAAACGTGTCAGGAGTGATGGAGCATGTCTCTCCATTGGAGAGCTTTCAAAGTCCTGCTAAGGCAGGGTCTTCTCTCTCAAATCCCAGTCTGACACCCCTGGTGTCCCCAGACTCTTTGGGATGTCACCAGCCTGGATGCCCTGTTTCTGTCCTCACGTGGGAGAGCTGCCCCTCCATACTGGACAGCAAGGGTCTTCCTGTTGGCAATCAGTACGTGGCAGTGTGCTTCCAGGGGGATGAGTTTTGGACTTCTTCAGGTGGCACCAAAGCTGTGCTTGACTTCCACCATCTGTCTTTACCATCTCTGCCTTTTTTCATGGTTTTTTATTTGTCATCCTGATAACGTGTTGGGTGTGGGCTACTAACCTGTCCCCACAGGAGCACCCCTACTTGTGTTTTCCTTTCAGGATCAAGATAGGAGAACATCCCTTATCCCTCTTACTTTTCTTTATTTGTTTGGGTTTTTTTCAACTTTTTTGTTTCTCCTCTTCTCCATCCACCTCTCTGGACCTTTTTTCCCCCATCCATTCTCCTGCAGAGCTGAAGGATGCGCTCTTCCAACACCAGAGGAGCCTCAAGGCCTAAAACTGGTCTCTGAGCACCATGTCCTTTCCCAGAGAGGTCCCTTGGGGTGGTAGGAGGCCTGGAAGTTGATAGCTGGTGTGAACCCTCAAAGGAAACACTTTTTTGGTGTGGTGGTGGGTTCTTTGCATACTGCACCCAGCTCTGCAGTCCTCAGCACAGGAAAGACTGTTGGAGTGAGTCCAGAGCAGGGCCACCAAGGTGATGAGGGGGCTGGAGCAGCTCTGCTCTGGACACAGGCTGAGAGAGTTGGGGTTGTTCAGCCTGGAGAAGAGAAGGCTTCAGGGAGACCTTATTGTGGCCTTTCAGTACTTCAAGCAGGCTTAGAAGAAAGATGGGGACAGAGTTTTTAGCAGGGCCTGTCGTGATAGGACAAGGGGTTTAAATTGAAAGAGGGGAGATTCAGACTAGGTATGAGGAAGAAATATTTGACACTGAGGGTGGTGAGACCCTGGCCCAGGTTGCCTAGAGAGGTGGGAGATGCCCCATCCCTGGAAACATTCCAGCTCAGGTTGGACAGGGCTCTGAGCAACCTGATCTAGTTGCAGATGTCCCTGCTCACTGCAGGGGGGTTGGCCTGGATGGCCTTGAGAGGTCCCTTCCCACCCAGATTATTCTATGATTTGTGTAATTGTGGACTCCTGGTGGGTACTAAAGGTTTCAAAAAAATGCATCATTCCAACCCCCCCCCCCCCCCAACTCCCCCCCCCCAAGCCAAATAATCACAGACTTACTTGGAGGAGAAAGGGAAAGGCTGGGGATAGAACACCGTATATCACGACATTGACAGGCAAGTCACGACATTGGCAATGCTGGGCTAAGGGTTTTGTGTTGGGGCTCGTGGTTTCTCAGCCTTGCTCAGTGGTGAGTTCCCATCTCTCTGTTCTCATTCTTCCAGCCGCTTCTGCTTGAATTATTCATGCCCGGTAAGTGATCAGCAAACAGCTCCTGTGATCTCCCTGTGATCTGGCTCCGTGTGAGACTCACCCCTGCTTAGCTCAGGGCATTTGCTTGGTTCCTTCCTCGTGGTGGAGAGTCTGTGGGAACCTCCAGGTTGCTCACCACCTCCTTCTGATTCAGCCAGCCATTTCTTTCTCGTTTCTGTGGGGTGATTTGTTCAGCTATCCCAGGGGGGAGGTTTTATCAGGGGATAAGCGAGAAGGCTCCGTGCAAACGTCTGTAGCTGCTGCTTGAACAAATCCTGGTGTACAAATAATCTGAAGGAGCTGCAGAGGCACTTGTGGGACAAATGGTCTTATAAGTGAAGGCAGCACTGCCAGCTTCTCACCCATCTCACCTGCAGGTGCCTCTCAACAGAGCTTTACTGGGTTTTTATATATATATCATAGAATCACAGACTGGTTTGGGCTGGAAGGGACCTTAAAGACCAACTAGTTCCAACCCCCTGCATGGGCAGGGACACCTCCCACTAGACCAGGTTGCTCCAAGCCCCATTCAACCTGCCCTTCAGCACTTCCAGGGATGGAGCTGCCACAACTTCCCTGGGCAACCTGGGCCAGTGTCTCACCACCCTCACAGGAAAGAATTTCTTCCTAATACCCCAAATAAATCTCCCCTCTTTTAGCATGAAATTATTCCCCCTAATCCCATCACTCCCTGCCCTTGTCCAAAGTCCCTCCCCAGCTTTCCTGGAGCCCCTTCAGGCACTGGAAGGTGCTCTAAGGTCTCCCTGGAGCCTTCTCTTCTCCAGGCTGAACACCCCCAACTCTCTCAGCCTGTCTCCAGAGCAGAGGTGGTACAATGATCATCTTTTTGGCCTCTTCTGGACTTGCTCTGACAGCTCCATGTCCTTCTTGTGTTGAGGGCCCTACAACTGGACAAAGGAAGGCAAACCTGGGGGTCCCTGTCTCTCCAGCTTTGCTTGGCACTTGGTTCCTGAAGCATCCTGGTAGTCATCCCAAAATGCAGACTGGTTTATTGCAGTATGCTTGGATGAAGTAGATGAACCTGGACATCCAAGATCTCCCCGGGGTGGGTGTGCTGGCAGAGGGGGAGATACTGCCTGTTCTGCTAATGGTATGGATTGCAAAGTTAACAGGACACCTGCCAATGGCCTGACCATAAACTAGGTTTTACAAACCTCTTTCCAGGTCTAAATCAGAAGACATTATAAAAAATTAAAAGAAACACAGAGCAGAGCTGGTGGAAAATGAGGAAACACATAATCCATGTTCCAGGATTTGAAAGGGGCTCCAGAAAAGCTGGGGAGGGACTTTGGAGAAGGGCAGGGAGTGAGAGGACAAGGGGGAATGGATTAAAACTGGAAGAGGGGAGATTTAGATTGGACATTAGGAGGAAATTCTTCACTGTGAGGGTGGTGAGACACTGATCCAGGTTGCCCAGAGAAGCTGTGGCAGCTCCATCCCTGGAAATGTTGAAGGACAGGTTGGATGGGGCTTGGAGCAACCTGGTCTAGTGGGAGGTGTGCCTGCCCATGGCAGGGGATGGAACTAGTTGGTCTTTAAGGTCCCTTCCAACCCAAACCAGGCTGTGATTCTGTGACATCTGCAACTGTATCATGCTGTCATGATGGTTATACCCCAGTTATGTCCCCCTCCCTCTCTTGCCCCCTTCACCAACCCCAGCTGAGGGTGTAGCTTTTGTGAAGAAAGCTCAGTTGACGTTTCCTACACCCCTTTGGTTGAAAAAAGCTCTGTTTAGGCTACCTGTTCTTCTGCAATCCCCCTGAGGAGGAGCTGTGCTTTGCCTGGGATGTCCCCTCACCTACAACACGTCTGGAATGCAGCAGTGAGGTTGCTAGAGGTCCTGCCTCTCTGCCTTCCAGACAGAAGATGTGCTATGAAACCTTAGGGAAATTACTGGCCTTGCTAAGTAGCGTAGAAGTAATGAAGCCCAGCAGGGTTCCTCGAGAGGTTTGGGCCCTGGCTTTGTAAGGCTGCATTGTTTCTTTGAAATGAGAGAAATCATTTAAGCAAACAAACGAAGAAAGAATTTCTGGCAATGAAAGGATGGGCTGAATGGGATGATTTGCTCATCCTCTCTTTCATAGGAGCAGTGCAGTGAACAATTGCATGGTCGACCTCAGAAATCTAGCCATGGTAACTAGTCACGGGAGAGAAAAATAGACAGGCTGCCACCAGCTCAGCATTAAAGTTGTATTTTCCATTTTTTTCCATGGTTGTGGGCCAGTCAGGGACTTTCCATGAGCAACCAGCATGGAAGAAATCCCCTTCTGCTTTGTAGCGGCCACCACCGCTGAGCAATGAAAGGTCTGATGTTGGTTTTAGGCTTGGTGGGTGTAGGTCCCAGTTTCCAGTGGGATCAGGCTGGGGCAGACCCTTCCTGCCACCTTCTGGCTATGTGTGGGTGAGGTCCCCCAGTCCCATCCACCTCACACCCAGGGCTTGCTTGTGGTGGGGTCTGGGGAAGGAACCTCACCTTTGGTTCCATCACCTCTACAAGGTGCTGGATGTTAAATCCCCGAGTGGGTTTTGGGTCTGTGGAAGCCCTGCATGATCCTTGCAGCTCTGGACAAGTCCTAGAAAAGTCTGGAAGAAGGACAGAAAGACACTGCCAGGCTCTGGAGTTCCTCCAAAAATAAATAAATCGTGGGCCTTGGGGCTCCATCGTCTGTTCCTCAAAAGACATTTTTGGAAGGGATCACTGTGCTTTTGTTCTTCCATTAGGCAAGTGAGGAGAGAGCATTGTTTTCCTCCCCTCATCCATTCCCCTTATAGGGGAAGAAGAAGGAGGACTTGGCCACCATGAGCCAAGCATCTCAGGGGACCTCCAAAAACAAAGGGTCGTGTGGAGGAAAGTGCCGTCATCCTGTCCCTGTCACCCGCTTCCCTCCCTTCACGCCGCTCTTGGCACGGTCCTGCCTGCCACGTGCCACTGCCAGTGGGCCAGGAGCATGGAGGGGTGTTCCTAGGCTTCCTCCTTGGAAACCCAGCAAGCTTCTCTTATCTCCAAGTTTATCACTTCCCATAGACTTGGCAAGGCAACTCTGGAGTTTGTCTTCTGCCAGGGAGGTGTGTTTGCTCCGGGATGGTGTCGACACCGTGTCCACGTGTGATAGCTTGGGTAAAGCAGTCCTCCTGAGGAACATGGTTTGGATGTTCCTGGATATGGACCAAAGCCCTGTGGATGCATCCATCCTGGTGTAGTTTCTCTCCTATGTGCCTCAGGTCTCCATCCCTGATCTGAAGAGAACGCCTGTGGGTTGGAGAACATCTCCCCAGGCATGGTCTGCGTCACCTTCATGTGAGCCCCCCATCCAGGAATAGGGGACCAACACATGGAGCTGGGATGGGTTTTTATTAAATTAGAGGTTTTCCAGGTTTTTTTACAAAAGACTGGACTAAAACCAACCTGTCTTGTTTTGCCCAGGCTCCAAGGCTGACCCTGCTGAAAGCCCCTGAGATACTGACCTCTGTAGGAGCAGAGACCACTTGACTGCACTCAGCACCTTTCAGGATCAAGCTCCAGGTAATTATTCTCATTTTCTGCCTGGATGATGGATGAAATTTGATGTTGTGGGCTATGTAGACCACCTGAGAAGACATTCCTAGTTGTCCATCCCATGGACCTGAGGATTTTTTTCCCCCTGAAGGTTGTCACTCTGTAGGTTGACAGTACAATAACCACCAGTCTTCCCTCAAAAATAAAACTGTATCTACTTTGCTTCCAGAGGGCCAATCATGGAATGGTTTAGGTTGGAAGAGACCTTTCAAGGCCATCCAGTCCAACCCCCCTGCAGTGAGCAGGGACATCTGCAACTAGATCAGGTTGCTCAGAGCCCCGTCCAACCTGAGCTGGAATGTTTCCAGGGATGGGGCATCTCCCACCTCTCTGGGCAAACCTGAATTTGCTGTGGATCCCTTTTCTGACAGTGGTCACCAGCTCCTCTGCTTGGGAAGTTCTCCTGAACTTCACTTGCAGAAAACTTCTAAAAAGAAACCAAAACAAAAAGGCTTTTCACTCCCATCAGAAGTAACCAGAGGCTGAAAATACCAGTGTTTGTTGGTGAGGATGTCTGTTCAGGTCAGACTTTTGAGAAGGGCTCAAAACCTACAGCTGAGGAGCTTGCTTTTTAAAATGGTTCTGCAGAAAAAGAAATTGTGGACATCTTCATGCTCAGTAGCTGCATTCTGTCCTCCAAACCGGGCCTCGTCGTTGGGCCTTTAAGAAACTGCCTCATGATCTTTCAGTATTAGCTCCCAGGTGGGCAGATGGAAATCAAAGGGCTTTAGAACCAAGCAGTGACCTACTCTGCATCCTCGTGGAGATGCAGTGTCAGATCCAGGGGGGCCGGGGGCAGGATTTGACCCCAGATTTGTTCTCCCAGCCCAGTAGGCCCGGCTTAAACTCAGAGCATGCGCTTGAGAAATGAGGATCTGATTTTAAGAGGAGGAAGGAGGAAGCCAGCAGGATGCTGTGGATGTTACTCTGAAGGACTGAGGAGGAGGGATTTCCTGTAGGGTTGGCTTCCTGAGGGAGGTTTTATTCCTGACAACATTGTCTATGCCCCTAAAAACACCGGCCAAGAGAGGGGTGTCATTTTTAACCCCCTCTGTTGGATTTGTTTTCTTCTCCCAGTAGATTGGTTACTAGAAACCAGTTTCCCCACTGGTTTTGGCAGAGGTTTAAGCCCAGCTCTCCAGATCAGGGAGGGGTGAGGGTGGATGGTGTGTGGCTGGCTCTGAGCATCCTCTCTCCATGTGGGAACAGAGGGCCATTCTCCATCCCTTGCAGCTCTCTACGGTGACATTTTCGGGAGCCAGGCCTGAGGACTTTGGCTTGTTTCCTGTTTTGACAATCTCCATTTCAAATCCTCTCTGCACAGCATTGTGCAGGGAAGTTAAAAAAATAGAATTCACCCCCTCTCCTTCTCTCTTGTGTGTTGGGGTGGGTGGTGGGGAGCTAAGCTCATGTTCTCAGTGGGCAGGGAGAAGGGATGGATGGAGGAACAGGCCCAGGAAGTGCAGGAGAGGAAAAAGAATCATAGAGTCCCAGACTGGTTTGGGTTGGAAGGGACCTTAAAGATCATCTAGATGCAACCCCAAGGGACACCTTGCACTAGACCAGGTTGCTCCAAGCCCCATCCAACCTGCCCTTGAACACTTCCAGGGATGGGGCAGCCACAGCTTCTCTGGGCAACCTGGGCCAGTGTCTCACCACCCTCACAGCAAATAAACTCCTCCTAATGTCTCACCTAAATCTCCCCTCTTCCAGTTTTACTCCATTTCCCCTTGTCCTCTCACTACAAGCCCTTGTCCAAAGTCCCTCCCCAGCTTTCCTGTAGGCCTCCTAGAATGAGAAGGAAGAAGTTCAGCTGTGGTGGGATATTTTTCCCCATCCTCTCTGGATTTGTTGGGATGAGGTGCTTTCTTGGTGCTGAAGCTCATACTCTCTGTGTTTAAACTGCTGCTGTCAAAGCTTGGAGAGTAACTACAACAAAATTGTCAGGGGTCAAATGGATGTTTTCCAGTTGACTGGAGTATAAATCCTGGGGAAGGAAATAACCCACCAAACATCCACCAGCCCTGGGTTTGTATCTATCACAGAATCACAGACTGGCCAGGGTTGGAAGGGACCTCTGTACATCATCTAGTCCAACCCCCCTGCTTGAGCAGGACCATCTACAGCAGATCACACAGGAACAAGTCCAGATGGGTTTGGAATGTCTCCAGAGAAGGAGACTCCACAACCTCTCTGGACAGCCTGTCCCAGGGCTCTGTTACCCTCAGAATAAAGAATTATTTCCTTATGTTTCACTTGACCCTCTTGTGCTCCAGCTTGTGCCCATTGCCCCTTGTCCTGTACTGGACACTGTGGAAAATAGACTGGTCCCATCCTCCTGACACCCCCTGTAGATATTTATAAGTGTTTATGAGGTCCCTCTTCAGCCTTCTCCAGGCTGAACAGCCCCAGCTCTCTCAGCCTTTCCTCATGGGGCAGATGCTCCAGTCCCCTCATCATCTCTGTGGCCCTGAGCTGGACTCTCTCCAGGAGCTCCTTATCCTTCATGAACTGGGAAGCCCAGAATTGGAGGCAGTATTCCAGATGTGGCCTCACCAGGGCAGAAGAGAGAGGGAGGAGAACCTCACTTGACTTCCTGGCCACACTCTTCTAATGCCCCCCAGGGATGCCATTAGCCTTCTTGGCCACAAGGGCACATTGCTGGCTCATGGTCAGCCTATTGTCCACCAGGACCCTGAGGTCCTTCTCCTCAGAGCTGCTCCCCAGCAGGTCAGCCCCCACCCTGTACTGATCCATGAGGTTGTTCCTCCCCAGATGCAGGACCCTACACTTGCCCTTGTTGAGCTTCATTAAGTTTCTCCCTGCCCAACTCTCCAGGCGTTGGCTGCTGGTGGCACATCCTACTAGGGACCTGCAACTCGGTGGCAGTGCCGGGCAGGCAGCTGCCTGCCCCAACATCCTGAAACCTTCTGCAAGCAGCGTCCTCTCCCCAATCAATTTTTGTGCTAAAACAACAGTATCAGATCCGGATTTGATCTAGGTCAGCGATTAGGAGGATCAAGAGGTTGCTTCAGGTGAGCATGCTAGGAGATCAAACATCTGCCTGTGGAGGAGCCTGGGTTGGAGGCACCTCCTAAGCCCTTGCAACACATCTTCAGCCGAGGGCTGATCTTTGCTGCTCTAAGTGTGGAGGATTTGGAGAGGCAACACCCCCCGGGGAGCATCAAAGGAAGCGCGTCGCCCCGTCCCTCGCAAAGTCCCCCGGAGGTTTCGGCGTGGCCGGTTGCTCTTGGGTGTGTCGTGACTTGAAAATAAGGACGGAGAAAGGCAACATGTCCTGGGAGAGGTGCCAAAAAGGCACGGAATTATTAAGAGATCTGTATCTGGATAACGGATTGATGCTGTTAAAAACCCTTTGAAGGGAAAAAGACGGCGTTTGGAGGATCAGATTGGGGTTGTCTGAAGAAACGGAGCTCTCCTTTTTCTATTTTATGGCTTTTATTTGCATTATTTTAATAATAATGCTGCTATTTCCCCAGCTGAGCCATATATGAGGATTTTAGTGGTGTAGGAAGTGGAAATGAACCTGAAACAATCCACAATATTTTTTTTTTTAAAGGCACTTTACAAGTCACTCGGCACGGGAAGAGGTACAACGATCCGTCAGAGTAGGGCTTGGGGATAAAATAATTAGAAGTCACCCAACCATAGCAAAGGAAGATTAGTGCTAAAATTAGAAGCCATAAAGTTGTTTTTAGATCGGGCTGGAATCTGGGCAGGCTGTTTTCTTGTGCTGTGTTACTTTGGACAATGCAAGGTGTGAGGTGTGAATTTTGTCGGGTGTGTTGTGGTGGAAATGGTGCTGCTGATGCGAGGTGGGTTGGTCTGTGAGATGGTTTTCAGGGAAGTCCTTAGGGAATGGAAGGGAGGTGATTCTCCCCCTCTCCTCTGCTGTCATGAGAACCCACCTGGAGTGTTGTGTCCCAACACAAGAAGGATATGGAGCTCCTGGAGAGAGTCCAGAGGAGGCCACAAAGATGATCCGAGGGCTGGAGCAGCTCTGCTCTGGAGACAGGCTGAGAGAGTTGGGGTGTTCAGCCTGGAGAAGAGAAGGCTCCAGGGAGACCTTAGAGCACCTTCCAGTGCCTGAAGGGGCTCTAGGAAAGCTGGGGAGGGGCTTTGGACAAGGGCATGGAGTGATGGGATGAGGGGGAATGGATTAAAACTGGAAGAGTGGAGATTCAGGTTAGACATTAGGAGCAAATTCTTCTCTATGAGGGTGGTGAGACACTGGCCCAGGTTGCCCAGGGAAGTTGTGGAAGCCCCATCCCTGGAAGTGTTCAAGGGCAAGTTGAATGGGGCTTGGAGCAACCTGGTCTAGTGGGAGGTGTCTCTGCATGGAGTTGCAACTAGATGATCTCTAAGGTCTCTTCCAACCCAAACCAGTCTGTGATTCTATGAAAACCACCATGAAAGATGCTGAGCTGCTGGAGGAGCTGGGCTGGGTGCTGGGCTCTTCCTCCTGCTCCCTGGGAACGTTCTGTAAGGTTAGTTTGCTCCCATTGTTGTTTTTTTTCCAGACTTGTAATGGCCAAATGCCCACATTACATCCAGAAACTGATGGGATGGCCAGGGTGGGTGTAGGAGGGTCTGGACCTGCTAGTGGGGTGGGTGCAGCTTGGAGCTGCTGTGGTTCCAGGACCTGAGCTGACTTTTTGGGGCCAGGCAGCAACATTAGATGAGGTGTAGCCCATGCAACTCCATCACCTCATGTATCTGCTGGAGTTTCTTATGGATGAACAGGTGTGAATCCTCTATCAGAGAAAGCCACGAAGATGATCAGAAAGCTGGAGCACCTCTGCTCTGAGGATGGGTTGAGAGAGGTGGAGTGTCTTCTCAGCCTGGAGAAGAGATCTTATTGTGGCCTTTCAGTATGTAAAGGGGACCTAGAAGAAAGATGGGGACAGACTTTTTAGCAGGGCCTATCTTGATAGGACAAGGAGTGATTGGTTTAAACTGAAAGAAGGGAGATTCAGACTAGATATGAAGAAGAAATGCTTTACAGTGAGGGTGGTGAGACCCTGGCCCAGGTTGCCTAGAGAGGTGGGAGATGCCCCATCCCTGGAGACATTCCAGATTGCACAGGGCTGTGAGCAACCTGATCTAGTTGCAGATGTCCCTGCTCACTGCAGGGGGGTTGGACTGGATGGCCTTCAGATGTCACTTTCAACTCAAACCATTATCTGTCGTGGAGGCTGCATCATATCTGGAAAGTGTGTCACACAGTGGGACCCACCTTTGCTCTCAGCTGGTGTCAGCTCATAGTGGTGTACGTGTCTCTGGTGCTGGTCTCCAGCCCCATTGCACCATTCCTTTCCAAGGACCTCTTCTGATTAACACCCATGCCAATTAAGCCTATTGCAGGATCTCTTGTGTTTTGAGGATGGGGACATACCAGATGTCCCTTGGTTCATGGGCTGGGGACATGGCATGGCTGGGAGCATGGTTATTTGGGAAAGAAGGAGCCACAAGTGTCCTGTTTGGTGTGTGAGGACTCATAGTGTAGCTGGAGTAGGATGGAGAGAGGAACAAGGACGAGTGAGATGGGACAGCTTTGATGTGAGAAGTGGCTGAACTGACCAAGCCCTTCAGTCTGGAGGAGAAGGAGCTGAGGAGGTATCTAAGTGGGGTATAGAAGCCCTACGTGGTGTGGAAGTGGATAGGGAAGAGTTATTTGCTGTGTCTCGCTGCCCAAAAATTGGAGAAGAGCCATGAAAAGGTTGGGCAGAGGCCTTCAGCAGGAGGACGTGCTTTTTTATAACACATGTAATTAAACTGTGGATCTCCTTGCCACAGGATGTTGTGGATGCCAAAAGTATAAATGGCTTCAAAAACCCATTAAGGAAAGTTGTGGATGAAAGGTCCATCAGGGGCTGTTAGAACAGTGCTGGAGGTTCAGCTGCTGGATTGGGAAGCATCTCAGCCGCTTGCTGGCCAACAGGAGCATATAGCCAGAGAAGTCCTCTTTGTGTGCCCCATTTTGTACACCCCTTGGTCCTCCTCAGAGCTGGGATCTTGGCCTGCAGGACCTCAGGCACCCACTCTGGTGTTGAACCCGATTCATGCTGTTGGAGGACAAGGAGAACTGCTTCTGCTGTCCCTCTCTCCTGGGCTTCCCATGGCAAACTCACACTCATCCCCGTGGATTGGACATCACCAAACTGGGCCAGCTGGGCATTGTGGGGCATGATATTCCCTGCTACATCAACAAGCTTTCCCCTACAAGTTGGCTTCCTCCAGTGTGCCCTGCCAAGGCAGGAGCAGCAGGTCCAGCTGGGTGAGGATCCTCCAGTGAAAATGTCCTACCACCACATTCCTCCCGAGTCCAAGTGAGCATCCCAAGAGGGTGTGGAGGAACCAGCATGCTCCATGTATAAATGCCTTCAGAGAAAAGAATATCTTGATACTAAATTTTCTGGTATAGTTGGAAAGGAGTAACATGATGTTGGAGGACAAGGTCAGGCACATCCAGGTGTTTTCACCACCAGGTGAAGGTCCCAGTCACCCAGAGAAAGCTGAATTCTTCAGGGATGGTGCCTTGAAATAGGGAGTGAGGGATTTCTGGAATACAAACCTGAACTTTATGGGATTTGCTACCTAAATGTGGACACAACTGGGTGAAGTCCTTCACCTGGTCCCACCAGAGGTACCAAATGAAAGGTTCTATATCTTTCCTCTTGGCTGGGAAGCACCAACTCCACTGCGACCACCCACAGCATCTTGTCAGGAGATGCTTGGTGAAAGCAGGACAACTCCTTCTCCACTGTTTGTAGCTCAAGAACAGAGCCTTGGAAAAGTCCAGCAGCCAGAACTTTACTAATTCCAACTAATGACTCCAAAATACCGACCGAGGGGAACAGTTGGGCACCATCAAAAGGTGCAGACAAAAGAAATGTGCTGGATTGTTGGAGCCAACCAGCTGAATTTGGTCTCATTGAGCACCTTTCCTATTCAGAGCAGCTCAAAGCTCTTTGCAGAATAATGAGCCTCGGTGGAGTGGTCTTTATGTGCCCAACAATAGCTGGCACTGCTGGTGGAGGAGGACCTGCTGGTGGTGGGAGTTGGGATGCTGAGGTTATTCAAGGCATTCCCTGGTTTATTTTTCAGGGATGTTAGATGTCTAGCTAGCGTTTGGATGGGTGCTGGAGGTGAGCAGGCAAAACCTGGCTGTGATCCTTCTGTTGTCCTGAGATTTTGGAGTCCATAGGTGAGGTGTAACTGCTGTGTGTCCACCACAGATCTGGGCTGGGCATGGTGGGGAAATGGGGGCTAAATGGGAGTTGTTTTGGAGGGACAGAGCAGCTTGAAGCAGCTGGGACAGACAATGAGATGGGGAGATGGGATTATTCTATCTTAACACAGGTTGCCCAGAGAGGTGAGAGATGCCCCAGCCCTGGGGACATTCCAGCTCAGGTGGGACGGGGCAACCTGATCTAATTGCAGATGTCATGCAGGGGGTTGGACTGGATGGCCCTGAAAAGTCCCTTCCCACCCAAACCATGTGATGATTTTATGATTCTATGAAGACCTGGCTGTGATTCCTCTGTTGTCCTGATCCTTCTGTGTCCATAGCTGAGATGTGGCTGCTGTCTGTCTGTCTTGCAGCAGTCCACCAGTGCTCTGGGCTGGGCATGCTGGGGAAATGTGGGATAAACAGGAGTTTTTTGGAAGGACAGTGTGGCTTGAGGCACCCAGGACAGTCTGTGAGATGGGTTTATTCTTTCCTTCTTGAAACTGTGAGGTTTCAAGAGGTCCCTAGGCATACCTATGGATCTGCTCATCTTGCCATCACTCAGAGGGCCAGGTGGCTTGGCCTGAAGGTCTGGGAAAGCCTCTCCATGCTCCAGCCTCCAAAACACAAGTGACTGAGCTACTTCATCCTCCCAGGAGTGCAGCAATCTCTTATGTCTGGTGCTGTGGATCTCCCTGGTCCTCCGGGCCTGCAGGCCCTTCTCGTGTAGGTCTGCACTCATGATGGGCTCAGTTTCTCTGCCTTTCTTTTATCTTTGGAGAAACGGAGGTGGAGAAACCCGTTGTGACTCACACAAGAAGCCCTTGGCACAGCTGGGAATAAACCTCGGCCTCCCAGGTCACTGGCTGGTCCTCTAATCTTGTGGTCTCTGTGACAGCTTCATGAAGGCCCACAGAGGCCTTCAGCTCTTTAATCGTAGCCAAGCCAGAATAGTCCTGGCTCAGCTGCCTGAGCAGATCCCTCCATCCCACAACCGTTGCTGTGGCAGGGCTGTTTCTTGCCCCTTGCAAGGAGAGGAAAAGGTTAATTGCATCTTTCTTTTTTTTTTTTTTCTTCTTCTCCTCCTTTTTAATTGGAAAAGAGGAAATCAATGTACCCAACCCCACCCTAAGGGGACTGCACAAATCTGTCAGCCCTTGGTGGGTGGGGGAGGCAGCTGGGCTGCATGAAGGAAGTCGCCCATGGGAGGGAAGGGGTTGGGGGGGGACCTGGCTGCCTGCCCAGGGCTGGAGGCACTTGGGGGGGGGGATGCTGTCCCCGGGCTATATTTGGAGAGCCCAGGCTGTGACGTTCTCTGCAGAGCCATGGGGACTTGGGATGGATGAATCTTACCCGGGGTTGGAATGAAAGATCTGCTGCAAAGCCTGGTTTGGGGTTAGAAAAATGAGCTCTGGGGTGAGGAGGGAGATCTTGTGAGACCCCCACCTGGGGTAGCGTGTCCACTTGTGGAGCCCCCAGCACAAGAAGGACATGGAGCTCCTGGAGAGAGTCCAGAGGAGATCACGGAGATGATGAGAGGGCTGGAGCAGCTCTGCTCTGGAGACAGGCTGAGAGAGGTTGGGAGTGTTCAGCGTGGAGAGGAGAAGGCTCCAGGGAGACCTTAGAGCACCTTCCAGTGCCTGAAGGGGCTCCAGGAAAGCTGGGGAGGGACTTGGGACAAGGGCAGGGAGTGATGGGATGAGGGGGAATGGATTAAAACTGGAAGAGGGGAGATTCAGGTGAGACATTAGGAGCAAATTGTTCTCTATGAGGGTGGTGAGACACTGGCCCAAGTTGCCCAGAGAAGCTGTGGCTGCCCCATCCCTGGCAGTGTTGAAGGGCAGGTTGGATGGGGCTTGGAGCAACCTGGTCTAGTGGGAGGTGTCCCTGCCCATGCAGGGGGGTTGGAACCAGGTGATCTTCAAGGTCCCTTCCAACCCAAACCAGTCTGTGATTCTATGATTTTATGAATCTTACCCAGGTTTGGAATGAAATACCTGATTCAAAAGCTGGTTTGGGTTTAGCAAAATGAGCTCTGGGGTGAGGAAGGAGATCTCAGACTGTCTCTTGTGTGACCTGGGTCCTTCACTACACCAAGGTTACCAGGTTCCTCCTGGGTTTGCTGGAGGACTATGCTGGGTTGGTGTTGGGTTTCTTGCATCTTCCCCATCGCAGCAGAGAAAGATGGATGGGAAGCAGGCTGAGATGTGTTGGAAACCTGGATTCTCCTCGCTCCTTTGTCTGTGTTTTCATGTGGCCTGTGCTCCAACTGCGTTGGGCTGGTGTCATGGCAAGACTTCCTCTTGCAGGCAGCAGTCTCACATGGTGTCATCCTGCAGTTGATTTGATGGTGTGCAGATGGCTTTGCTGTTTCCTGCCTGTCTGAGGCTGGCTGGCTCTGCTATCCAAGCAGGGGTCTCTCCAAGGGCTGGTTGAGTGGCAGCAGGAGCAGAGGCAGGTTCTCCATGATAGCCCAACCTTGTGTGGGTGTTTTGGTACCGCTTCTGAATTAATGCTCAAAGGAACAGAGAAAGACCCAACATTTTAAGCTTCTCTGGGAGCTGATTGCAATAAAGTCTCATGTAGTGGAGCCAGAAAGTCAAAGTGAAGTAGAATCACAGAATCATTGAAGTTGGAAAGACCTTTAAGATCATCCAGTCCAAGTGTTCCCCCAGCATGGCCAAGGCCACCACTAACCCATGGCCCTCAGCGCCACATCTACATGGCTTTGAAATCCCTCCAGGGATGAGGACCAAGGCTGAAGGTGAAGGTGATGTTGGCCCTGGTAGTGTGTTTGAGGTGGGTTGACATCCTCACGCTTTGCCTGTGGTTCTTGTTTCAGCTGAATGGTGCAGTAGGCATGGGAGGGAAGATGTTAGGGTGGGAAGAAATGGATCCCAAGTCAGCGCTGCTTCATCTAGGAGAACATTGTTAGAGCCTTGCTGGTGTTTTCCAGTGGAGGGGCAGACCTGCTGAGCCTAGGCATCTCCATGAGGGCTGTGGGCATCATAGAATCCTTTTGGTTGGAAAGACCTTTAAGATCATCCAGTCCAACCGTTCCCCCAGCACTGCCAAGGCCACCACTAACCCATGGCCCTCAGCACCACATCTACACGGCTTTGAAATCCCTCCAGGGATGGAGACTCCACCACTGCCCCGGGCAGCCTGGGCCAGGGCCTGACAACCATTTTGGGGAAGAAAAGGTGCCCTTCTTTCAGGGAAGATGTGGGGCCTTCTTGGGGGGGGGAGGGCACAGCCCTGGGGTGGAAGAGCCTGTCTGCCCCCTCCGGCACAGCTCTGGTGCGAGAAGCTCATCTGGCTTTAGCAGGATGGGTTCCCTTGCCTCCTGTCTGGGATTCACCATCTGTTGGAGCTTTTCATAGCACTTCATTCTCCCTCCCTCCATCCCACGCCCCTGTCCCAGATGTATTTGTTTAAGTGGCTTTAATTAACTTACGTTTGCCTGCTCGTGACAGCTCCGTGAGGTTTTGGTAGCTGTTTTCTGTCCTGCCACAGTTGTCACTGACATGTAGCACTTTCCCTGCAGACTGGCCTTCAAGCCCTACTGTGGTGGGGTTTTTTTTCTCCCCCCCCTGCTCTGCAGAATTATTTGAACATCCTGGAAGGAAATGGTTGCCATCTGAGCCTTGTTACCCACACTCAATTTGATTGTTAGGTGTGATTTTCCTGATCCCTGCTGGTATCTACCCAGGATTTCAAGGCAGGAAGCCTGAGGGGTGTAGGATGATGGTTTAGGTCAGATAGATTTATCTTCACGAGTGACAAGACAGATATCTCGGGAGTGGCATGGCTACAGGTGTTATCATTTGGGTGTCTCCTCAAGAGTGAAGGTTAATGTCTTGCCACTACTGATCCATCACGGTGTTATCCACAGGATTTATTAGGTCTTCCTTGTGCCTTTCCAGAGCTCGGAGCTATGTACCTGCTCCCTGGTTGTGGCAGCAGTAGAGGTCACATCAGCAGACCCTTGCTCTCCTGGGGCCTTTTTGCTTTTAAACCCAATGTTAGGAATCGTCTCTGCTTGTTACTGTGGAGTTTTGCACTCCCCTGGTGGAGGGACGTGGCATGGGTGGGGACAAGCCCCATGTTTGAGTCACAGAATCAGAGAGTGTGCTGAGTTGGAAAGGACCCATCAGGATCACTGAGTCCAACTGCTGTCCCTGTGTAGGGCACCCCAAGAATCACACCATGTGCCTGAGAGCATCATCCAAATGCTTCTTGAACTCAGGCAGGCTTGGTGCTGGGACCACTGCCCTGGGGAGCTTGTTCCAGTGCTCAACCACCCTCTGGGTGAAGAACCTTTCCCTGATACCCAACTTTTCCCAAGGGAAGGCAGCAGGCAGGTGAAAGGAAGGCAAGCCCTGATCCTGCCTTCCCCAAATCAACATGAGCAGGAAGATGCCACAGAGCAAGGAGGGACTCAGATCTTAAAGTCACATCTCTTCAAATAAATAAATAAATCCCACCAGAAATTAAAATAAAAAGGTGACTAATGTGAGTGACAATTGGGGAGTTTCAGATAACGCCACATCCCAAATTCCAGTGGGGTAGGAGATAGGAAGCCAAAATCACTCAGAGGCTTCTAGATCACAAGAAGGAAAGCAATTCCCATTTACCAGGAGAAATAAAATGAGAGATCCTGATAAACCCTCCATGACTAGACTGGATTAGGGCTCTGGCTGGGAAAACTCATTATGGGCACGAAAAGAACGTGTGTCTCACGGAGCTGAACTGACTCCACACACCATTTATCTGGAGAAGAGCTGATTCACTCAGAATAAATAGGTTTCTTTCCAAGGGAAGGGGGTGGGAGGGCATCTGTCAGAAATCTGTGTCCCTGGCTTCTCGTTTATTATGCAAATAAGTCTCACACCTTTCTAAGCCATGAAGGATGAGGTTGTGTTGGAAGAATGATCTAAAGCTGTTCCAACGACTCCAGGGCCGGGAGCTGCTGGTTTCAGGAGAGCTTCTGGTGGTGAGAAGTGCTGGTTCTTGTCCGTGAGGGTAATGCAATTTGGGTGGATCTTTGCAGGGTTCCCATAAACAAACCCATTGCTTCTCAACATTTCATTTCATTTCATTTCATTTCATTTCATTTCATTTCATTTCATTTCATTTCTACCTTGTTTTTTCCGTATTTTGTTCTTCTTTATTTGATTTTTTAAATTTAATTTTATTTTACCTTGGTTTATCTTCATAGAATCATGGAATGGTTTGAGTTGGAAGGGACCTTAAAGATCATCTAGTTCCAACCTCCCTGCATGGGCAGGGACACCTCCCACTAGACCAGGTTGCTCCAAACCCCATCCAACCTGCCCTTCAACACTTCCAGGGATGGAGCTTCCACAGCTTCTCTGGGCAACCCAGTGTCTCACCACCCTCACAGCAAAGAATTTCTTCCTAATGTCCAACCTAAATCTCCCCTCTTATTTTAAAATCTTATTTTACTCTTATTTTATTTTGCCTGTTCTCTCTAGAAATGATTTGGTATCAGGGTCATATGCAGAAGGGAGCCCGTGGCATATACTGCCCTGTCCTTGTCTTCTTCTCTCCCTTCTGCTAGCAACTGCATCACTCTGCAGGGCAGGGCTCAGCTGGACATGTCTGATCTTAGTCCATGGTTGACTCTGAGGTGGTTGTAGGTGGCTGCAGAAGCACTTAGAGTGGTGTGCAGGGACCAAAACATGACCTAACACCTTTTGTTCTAGCAATTAAGTGTCTCAGGATGCTAATTTTAGAAAGAGAATTGAGCTGATAGGAGCCACAAATAGTGGATGAAACCTTGATGTTCCCTTCAGCAGAAAGTGTTGAGCCAACATTAAATGAAGGAAAAAAGACCAAAACAGAAACAGAACAAGATCTCGAGAAGGTTTTTCCTGACAAGGAGGGTTTACTTTTTGGCCCTTTATTTTGGAAAGGCTCCTGATGAACCACATGGCCCACGTGTGAACAAAGCTCCAGAGGTGGAAGCCTGACCCCACAAACCCACCAAGCTCCCACCTCCAAGGCAGACTGACCATGGTTTGGAACAAGTGGGTCTCCTCTCCAAGGAAACATCAAAGTGAGGGATGTTTGGAGAGTAGAGGAATCCAGGTGGGACATTGCACGTGTTCATAAGCAGGTTGTAGGACACTCAGAGAAGCTGGGTTATAGAAAAGGGCATTCAAAGGACTTTCATAAAAGCTTGATCCTAGATTTCTAGGGTACCTTCTCCATCACAGCCAGTAGGGGTAGTTACACTCATTTCTCTTTGGTGATCTTAGGAGACCACTTCATTACGTGGCTTCTGGCAGGGGGAGAGGGACAGGTCCTTTGATGAACAGGAGGGATGGACTACCTGGTATCTGCTGTGGCCAAGGGGGAAGGCAACACATGTTGATGTTGGCCGTGACATGAATCTCACTTCTAGAGGAAAGCTGGGGAGGGACTTTTTACAAGGGCATGGAGTGATAGGACAAGAGGGGATGGTTTTAAGCTGAAAGAGGGGAGATTGAGATGGGGTATTAGGAGGAAGTTCTTTTCTGTGAAGGTGGTGAGACCCTGGCCCAGGTTGCCCAGAGAAGCTGTAGCTGCCCCATCCCTGGAAGTGTTGAAGGGCAGGTTGGATGGGGCTTGGAGCAACCTGGTCGAGTGGGAGGTGTCCCTGCCCATGGCAGGGGGTTGGAACTGGATGATCTTTCAGGTCCCTTCCAACCCAAGCAGGTCTATCATTTGTGATTCTTTGGGGGCATTTCTCACTTGTGTTTTGCCCTCAGCCTTGCTGCAGGGTTGGGCTGGCCGGGCTCTCGCAGCGCTCCGGAGTGACTCCGCTAATGGGATCTCGGACCTGATGACTTTCCATGTTTTAAGTAAATTAAACCCAGCTGGTAGGAAAATCCAGGAACCTTAACAGCACCATGGCTCCCTTGTCTGCATTGTAATTACAGCAGCAGCTGCCTGGAAGTTCTACTTTCTGGTTTCTTTTTAAAGAACTGCTGAGCTACCCTTTGATCAACTGCTTCATCCCCGGGTCCTGCCTGTCCTCTTCCCCCCGCTGGGTTTAACCCTTGCTTCTCCTTCAGGCATCCAGCTTGTTGCAGTGGAAGTCAGGGGCAAGTGCAAGTGGCTGATTGCAAAAGGTGACACTTTTCACAGAATCGCAGAGTTGTCATGGTTGGAAAGGATCTCTGAGATCACCAAGTCCAACCAAAAACCAAAAAGACACAAACAAACAAACAAAAAAAAACCACCCAAAAAGCCCCACAAACACAACCTACAATCTCGGCCGCTAGAGCGTGCCCTGAAGTTCCTCATCTAGACAGTTCTTAAATACCTCCAGGGATGGTGACTCCACCACCTCCCTGGGCAGCCTGGTCCAGTGCCTGACCACTCTTTCAGTAAAGAAATTCTTCCTAATGTCCAATCTAAACCTCCCCTGGTAGAACTTGAGGCCGTTTCCTCTGGTCCTGTTGTTATTTGGTTGGGAGAAGAGGCCAACACCCACCTCCCTACAACCTCCTTTCAGGTAGTTGTAGAGGGCAATGAGGTCTCCCCTCAGCCTCCTCTTCTCCAAACTAAACATCCCCAGTTCCCTCAGCCCGTCCTCATATGACTTGTTCTCTAGACCCTTCAGCAGCTTGGTGGCTCTTCTCTGCACACGCTCCAGCACTTCAGTGTCCTTCCAAATATATCCTTTCCCTGAATATATTCTCCAGTTTGGGACTGAGGGTGAATCTGGAGAGAACTTTAAGGCAGGGCTCAAAAACCAGTGAATCTGAAGCATGTCCTGATGCAAGGAGAGAGGTTGGCTCAGGATCACAGGGTGCTCGTCCCACCTGGAGGGCACCAGAACTACAGCTCCCCAGCTGTTTTCAAGGTCACATCATATTTGGTTATGGAATCATAGAATCAACAAATGGTTTGGGTGGGAAGGGACCTTTCAAGGCCATCCAGTCCAACATCCCTGCAGTCAGCAGGGACATCTGCAACTAGATCAGGTTGCTCAGAGCCCCATCCAACCTGACCTGGAATGTTTCTAGGGATGGGGCATCTCCCACCTCTCTGGGCAACCTGGGCCAGGGTCTCACCACCCTAACCATAAAACTTTTCTTCCTTCTGTCTAGTCTGGATGTCCCCCCTTTCAGTTTGAAACCATCATCCCTCGTCCTGTCACTCCCTACCCTTGACAGAAGCCCCTCCCCAGATTTCCTGGAGCCCCTTCAGGCACTGGAAGGTGCTCTAAGGTCTCCCTGGAGACCTCTTCTCCAGGCTGAACACCCCAACTATGTCAGCCTGTCTCCAGAGCAGAGCTGCTCCAGCCCTCTCATCATCTTTGTGGCCTCCTCTGGACTCGCTCCAACAACTCCCATGTCCTTCTTGTGTTGGGGACCCCAGAACTGGCCCCAGCCCTGCAGGGGGGTCTCACCAGAGCAGAGCAGAGGGGGACAGTCCCCTCCCTGGTCTTCTGGTCATGCTGCTGGGGTTGCAGCCCAGGACACAGGTGATTTCTGGCCTCCAGCGCACGGTGCTAGTTCTTATCTACCAGTACATGGGATGAGCTCTCTCCTGAAGATCAGAGGGTACTTCCAAGAGAGCCGTTTGCCAGCTTATTTTCCAACTTGATTTTCGAGTGGGCTGGCCAGGCCAGGCAGATCTCCACTGTGATGCCCTGGTTTGCTCTCCCACCCTCTCTCTACAGCCCGTTGTCGTCGTGTATCCGCGTCGGCGAACGAAGCGGCTGCCCGTGCGTTTGATCTGGGCCAAAGCACCACGCGTGGTTTGGGTGGTAAAGTTTATGAGCTTCTGTGTTTGATGGTAAATTTTCAATTGACTTTGCCATCAGGGGACATTAGAGTCTGTAAAGGGAAGTTGGTGTCCTGTGTTGCAGAACACAAGGTGGTAATTTCCCCTCTTATATTGGTGCTATCAAGAGTAAAGAGTGAACCAGCTGCTTCTCGGAGGGTTGATTTTTTAATGCATTCAATTCCTGTAATTTAGGGACTATTTTTTATTATCTGGGGTTTTTCCCCCTTTACTGACTCTTCCTCTCCCTCTGTTCCTGGGCTGCTGCCCCACCATCTTATCTGCCACTTATCATCTGTAGATGTCAAAGCCCTTTCCAGCCACGTCCAGCACCGTCGTTTCCATTTGCACACGGGAAAAGGGAAAATGAAGGGCTGGAGGTGGGAAAGGATGTCAGCCCAAAGATGCAGCCAGGTCACCCCTCCTCCTCAGCACGAGCCACACGCTCGTTTCTCCAAGGGTTGGGAGGGATGAGCTGTCTCAGGGCATTTTGGGCTGAAAAACACAGTCCCTGGTCCAGCAAGGAGAGCCCTGTGCCGGCTCTCTGCCTGTGCGCTGGTGGCATCTACTGTGGGTGCTGCCAACATCTACCAGCTCTGGCACTATCAGGATCCCACGAGCCAGAGGACCTCTGATCCACACATAAAAATGAGTTGTCCTGAAGAGCAGGAAGAATCTTCAGTGAAACATCCATCTGTGGCAGTGTGTGACAGATGTGCCTTTCCAAAGGACGTTTACCAGGTGGGATTTTCTGCAGGGACATCAGAGAATCATGGAATGGTTGGGTTGGAAGGGACCTTAAAGATCATCTAGATCTAACCCCCCTGCATGGGCAGGGACACCTCCCACTAGACCAAGTTGCTCCAAGCCCCAGCCAACCTGCCCTTCAACGCTTCCAGGGACGAGGCTTCCACAACTTCCCTGGGCAACCTGGGCCAGTGTCTCACCACCCTTGTTGTGAAGAATTTCCTTCTAATATCTAATCTAAATCTCCTCTCTTCATGGGTGACTTCTCCAGGACACTGCCCTACCTGAGGCAACACAGACTTGCAGCGAAGCTCAGGCTCTGAAGTTTCTCACTTGATAGAACCAAAGTTTTTAGCTGAGCAGAATATTTTCTGGAGAGGTGGGATTCATCTGTCTGTGTTTAAGAGGGTAGCAGGATGGTAGCCACCTCTTCCCCAGTTGCCCGGGCTGCCTTGACCATTGGTGGAGAGCAGCAAGCACCATTTCAGTGGTGTGGTTTCTGTTCTCCTAAGGTAGATCAGCTGGATCCTGCTGTAGCTTCTCTCCTTTGCTGATGGACTCTAGCTAACTAGAGGGGGTCCTACAGGAAAGCTGGGGAGGGATTTTTGACATGGGCTTGTAGTGAGAGGACAAGGGGGAATGGATTAAAACTGGAAGAGGGGAGATTGAGATTAGACATAGGAGGAAATTCTTTGCTGTGAGGGTGGTGAGACACTGGCCCAGGTTGCCCAGGGAAGTTGTGGAAGCCCCATGCCTGGAAGTGTTGAAGGCCAGGTTGGATGGGGCTCTGAACAACCTGGTCTAGTGGGAGGTGTCCCTGCCCATGCAGGGGGGGTGGAACTCGATGATCTTTAAGGTCTCTTCCAACTCTAACCAGTCTATGATTCTATGAACTAGACCCATCTAGCTCACTGGCATTTTTCTGCTGGGACACAAGGGGTCTATGACCCTGGGTGTCTCCTTCCCACCACACATTTCAGTATCTCGACAGAAATCCAAATGGCTGGAAAGAGAATTCTCTCCAGAAGGCAACATGGGTTTTGCTCACCCATTGTTGTGTGGTCTGGTGTTGCACCATGGCTGGGTTCTGTGCAGGTGCATCATAGTCAGATGTCTTCTTGCCTACCTCTGTGCACCTCCAGAAGGGATGAGGCCACCCCAGCCTGCCCACTTGGCCAGTGAGCATTGCTAAAAGCAGCTGTAGCTTTATTGTTTAGATGCTGAAGGGGCCAGTCTGTCATTTCATTGCCATTGGGACATCTCAGACACTCAGGCTGGGATGGGAAGGCAGCACTTCATAATTTTCTCCTGATCTTCACTGAAGCCAGGGTTGACCCTCATTTCTGTCTGATGTTTCCCTTCAGCTCCATATTTTACTTCCCATTCTTAATCCTGCTAGGAAACAGTTCTGGCACCTTCCTGGTTCACTGATGTGTCTGGTGAGGTCAAAGTCTCATGAGAGCAGATGAAGGAAATGAGCAGAATCCTTTGGGAGGAGGCCAGGGAGGTCACCTGGGCATGAGGAGAGATGTGAGATGAGCTCTTCCTCAGGCTCAAGCTCCTTCATTAAAGCTGAATCACAACCAAGCTGTTTTGTGACGTTTGGTTTTCAGATATACTGAGAAGATTAAAAAAACCCAAACAAACCAAAAAAAAAAACCCAACCCAAAAGATTGTAAGATTCTGGGCATTTTAAAGTAATTGTTGATGGGGATTTATTGAAGATGCTGTAATGGAGCCCGTAGCAGCATCTGCTTTCCAGATGAGCAGAGGGCTTGCAACCAGCACTTTGGAAGCAACCTCCAAGATGATTTGAAAACTAGAGAGCAAATTCCATTTGGTGACTGATTCATGGGATGGATTTGCATTTCAGTTGTTCCTTCCTCTTCCTTTGTCCAGTTTCTCCTCTTCAGTGATGGTGTGCAGGAGGCACACAAATGCTGGAACCATCCTGCAAGTGTTTAGAGAAGTTGCCCAGAGAAGCTGTGGCTGCCCCATCCCTGAAGTGTTGAAGGGCAGGTTGGATGGGGCTTGGAGCAACCTGGTCTAGTGGGAGGTGTCCCTGCCCATGCAGTGGGGTCGATGTAGATGGTCTTTAAGGTCCCTTCCAACCCAACCCATTCTATGATTCTATGGGCCAGGACTGGCCATGCATCACAGGAGGGGCCTGAGAGTGCAGAGTTGGAGGACATCTAATGCAAATGGGGTTTTTTTGGTGCTGTTGAAACTTGGACCAGGAGGTGGAGGTGGCCTCCAGTGGAAGACAAAAATATGAAACAAGATTAAAAAATGAATATGCTGCCCAGGGCAGTGATGGAGTCCTCATCTCTGGAGGGATTTCAGAGCCATGTAGCTGTGGTGCTGAGGGCCATGGGTTAGTGGTGGCCTTGGCAGTGCTGGGGGAATGGTTGGACGTGATGATCTTAAAGGTCTTTTCCAACCAAAACCAATCTATGTTTCTCTGAACTGGGTGCCTGATCTTCTGTTACAGCCAGTAGATGTTTGGTCAGTGGAGTCTGAAGAGTGTTTCACACCCTGAAGTAGATACTGATGTTTGAGTAACTGAATAGCTCTTGCAGACACCCCAGACTGGGCTGACTGCACCCCCATGGACTGCAAAAAGAGGTGGGCCAGCCACCACATGTGTAGGTCATGATTCAGCTGCTAGACCTAAGGGCCTAGTTTTACCCTAAGACATGTTGTGCTTTTGCCAAGAAAGGTTGGACCAGATGATCCTTGAGGTCCTTCTATGATTCTGTGATGTTGCTCAGCCTCCAGCTGTCAATCAAGAGGGATGCAGGTCCAGGGTCATGTCTGGTAAAGCCACACACAGGTCTTGGATAGCTTAGGAAGTCTAACGTAATGGTGGGAACCCAAGCTTAGGCAACTCCATCCAGGATGTGCATGTGGGCACCCAAATCTGGCTGTCAGATCAGGGCTGCACTGTGCTTCAGAGGAGCTAAGTTCTAACTGGTCAGGGCTAGAGCATCGATGGACTCAATTGGGGGTGGTCCACTGGGAGTATGTGAGTGCTTGTTCTGTTGAGGGTAGGGTTGTCCCCAGTGTAGGCACCTTGGAGAAGGGCTCTTTCTTCATGTGGGGTTGACCTCAAGAGCAGGACAAGCATGCCCCATCACCAGGCTGCCTGGGAATGGTCCTTCCCAGCTCCACAGCTCACCTCCAGAGGTCAGTGTGCTAAAGAGTGGCAGAAGCTCCTCTTCTAGAGACACGTGGTGGGAGGAACACACCCACAAGTGAGCTGATGTGGCATGTCAGTGATGTACTCAAGGAGGGTAATTAGAAACCTCAACGTCATATCCAGGAGGGTGTGTTGGATTAATCTAGAAACCACCCCAAGGAGCTAAAAGGGACTTTGTGGCTGAGGGGGAAGCCACAGACAAGCCTGTTTGCTTTGTAGCTTTTCATCCCATGTGTGTTTTGGGAAGGGGAGAGGGAAGCCTGGGCTGCTCTCAGCAGTGTCCATCCTATTTTGGAAAATGCTACAAGGGCACCAGAGCATCCTCCCTGGCTCCCTGGTTGCTGGTTGTACAGAGACACTGTTCTTCAGGCCCCTCTTCATAGAATTGTTTAGGTTGGAAAAGACCTTTAAGGTCATCAAGTCCAGCCGTTCCCCCAGCACTGCCAAGGCCACCACTAAACCATGGCCCTCAGCAACACATCTACACAGCTTTGAAATCCCTCCAGGGATGGGGACTCCACCACTGCCCTGGGCAGCCTGGGCCAGGGCCTGACAACCCATCCATGGCAACGGGTTAATGAGACACTAATTGAGGTGCAGCCTTTGCTTTGCCCAGAAACTCCTCATCCCATGAGGATTCTCCTGAGCCTCCATCAGTGTTTTTTTTGTAGATGTTGCATCCCCAACTGTTGTGTCCCTGAGCTCCTCTTGCCACGGGGAGAAGCCACAGCACAGGGCTCTGCCTGTAGAGAGGAGACAACTTAAAGTAGAAGTTAAGCTGAAGCTGGGGTCGCTCAAGGGAACCCTGACGCCGGGAGGAGGTCGAGCATCGACCTTAGCAGAGCTGATGAGCTCTGGCATGAAGCCAAGGCACTGCAGGATTTTTGCAGCCTTCCCTGGGAATTCTGCCCAAAATAAAGACGAAGGTTCTCACCCACGTGGGCACGGTGACAGTGGGTTGCATGAAGCTCTTTGCCCCCCTCGCTCATCGCTTTCGGCTGTCGAGCGGCAAACGAGCCATTAGTCCTGAGCGGTGGTGGTTACTCATCAGCTAATGATCTGAACTGGGGCCGGGGCTAAGGAAGGAGGTCACATTTAAGTGCACAAGGTCAGAGCAGCTGGATGCTCTCAAAAGCAGATGGACTCATTAGCTGCAGAGAAGTTCCCTTCTTGGAGCTGATCGTGGCCCTGGAGCTTGGCCAGCCTGCACTGCTTCAGTCCCTGGGCTGGGCTGGGGCCATCCTGTGCTCTACCAGTCATCTGTGCTCCCCACGTCGCTCAGTGCCTACATGTCCTCCTCCTGATGCTTGTAGAAACACAGAAAGGAAAATACAGGCCACCACAAAGGTTACCTGCTGTGGTTTTTCTCTCCTCCTTAAGTGTGAACGCAAAGCCATTATCGATGAGGGGATCGAGGGCACCCTCAGTCACTTTGTAGATGACACCAAGTTGGGCAGGAGTGTTGATCTGCCTGAGGGTAGGAAGGATCTGCAGAGGGACCTGGACAGGCTGGATCCATGGGCCAAGGCCACTTGTGTGAAGGTCAACAAGGCCAAGTGCTGGGTCCTGCACTTGGGTCACAACAGCCCCGGGCAATGCTCCAGGCTTGGGGAAGAGTGGCTGGAAAGTGCCCAGAGGAAAAGGACCTGGGGGTGTTGGTTGAGAGTAGCTGAATATGAGCCAGTGTGTGCCCAGGTGGCCAAGAAGGCCACCAGCATCCTGGCTTGTGTCAGCACTAGTGTGGCCAGCAGGACCAGGGCAGGGATTGTCCCCCTGTGCTGGGCACTGGTGAGGGGGCACCTGGAATCCTGGGGTCAGTTCTGGGCCCCTCAGGACAAGAAGGACATGGAGGGGCTGGAGCGTGTCCAGAGAAGGGCAAGGGAGCTGGGGAAGGGGCTGGAGCACAAGTCTGAGGAGGAGCAGCTGAGGGAGCTGGGGGGTGTTGAGCCTGGAGCAAAGGAGGCTGAGGGGAGACCTTCTGGCTCTGCAACTGCCTGAGAGGAGGCTGGAGCCAGGGGGGGTCGGTCTCTGCTCCCAAGGAACAAGTGATGGGACAAGAGGAAATGGCCACAAGTTCTGCTGTGTAAATGTGGTGGCTGGGGGGTTGTGCCATGTAGATGTGGTGCTGAGGGCCATGGTTTAGTGGTGGCTTTGGCAGTGTTGGGTTAACAGTTGGACTTGATGATCTTTTCCAACCTAAACGATTCTATGATTCTATGATCTTACCAGTTTAATAAAATGGGTAGGGTGGTTGGTTCTTTGGTCCAGGGACAGTCATCCAGGTATCCTGTTGTTGGCACTTACCCATGAGAGAGGATCCCATAAGGGCTCACGCAAGGTCAAGGTGGATACAGTGTCCATATAAAAGGAGGGAGAGGGCAGGAGAGGGTTCCCAACTGCTCCTGTGTCACAGGTAGGGCCTCTGGACCCTGTTAACATGATGGCTACTGGCTGGTGGGAGTCTTGCACCTTGAGGTTGTGCTGAAGTGGAGTCAGAACCCCCAAAGAATGGCCATGCTGGTCTCCTTCATCAACCTTCTGAGCTCTGCCCACTGCCAGCCCAGATGCTGGCCACCTCGTCCCTCACCAGCATAGCCTGCATTAGTGGCCATCACTGTGTGTCATTGTCTCCCCTAGTGTGCTAGTGACAGTCCTACTCAACACCTCCAGTGTGAAGGTGTCAGATCCCTGTTTGGAAATGCCAGCCCACTGTCTCCATCATTCCGGTACCTGAAGGGGCTCCAGGAAAACTGGAGATGGACTTTTTAGAAGGGCGTGGAATGATAGGACAAGGGGAAGTGGTTTCAAACTGAAAGAGGGGAGATTTTGATGAGATATTAGGAATAAATTCTTAGCTGTGAGGGTGGTGAGACACTGGCCCAGGTTGCCCAGAGAAGCTGTGGCTGCCCCATCCCTGGAAGTGTTCAAGGGCAGGTTGGATGGGACTTGGAGCAACCTGGTCTGGTGGGAGGTGTCCCTGCCCATGCAGGGGGGTTGGAACTGGATGATCTTTAACATTCCTTCCAACCCAAGCCATTCGATGATTTGCAAGTGCAACGTGATGGCCAGGAGCTTCTGTAGAACTTTGCTTTACCAAAGCTTTTCCCTAGTTAAGAGGGGTGGTGGACTTGTACGGGCAGAGTTGAGGGCATGTCAGCCCTCTGCACCCTCCACACCCTCCACACCATACCCCTCTGCACCCCATCACCTGCAGGACATGGATTTGTTGCAGGTACCACTGTGGGTGCCACCAAATGACCACCGAGCTACCACTGACAACCAAACTACAGGTGTAGGAAGACAAGGGCAATGGATAATCCCAAAGGGACCAAGATGTAATGTTTAGCTAGGGGGAGGATGTGGGATGGGTGAAGCTGTCAGAGGAGGAGATGTGATACAGCAGGAGGATGGGTTGGGTTGGCACCTCCATGGCAGGGTGTTGCTAGGTCATGTTGTGAGAGTGAAGAGCAGAGAAACCACTCAACTAACCATGGAAAAACAAGATGGTAGGAGAGCAGGAACAGGCCTGGTTCAGTGGCTTCTCATTATCCCAGCAGGAGGTTTCTCTAGAGCCAGCCATTCTTAGCCAGAAGCTCCATTCTGGATCTGATGAAGATTTTTGTTCTTTTTTTCCTCTCTTTCGTTCCTTAGGAGATGGTCAGAGGAGCAGAGAGAGCATCTCCAGAGATTTGAAACGAGAACCAGGGGACTGGTGAGTACGTGTTTGGGTGTGCTGAGCTGGTGGCTTCGTGGGGAGAACTAGTGACTCCTCACAAGCAGGACATGAGTTGAGGAGTATGAAGTGGCTGCCTTGATGTCTTTCTGGTATCTTGGGGGTCTGATCCTGCCCTTCAGATACTGGGGACTCCTGTGGGAGAGGAGGTAGTTTGTCATTTTGATGGATCAGCACGGATCAGCTTTACTCCCACCATGATTCTCTGCTGTTGTTGACGACCAAACTGCTGATTGCTCCTTCTGTAAATCTATAGAAGATGCTCTCAAAAATGTGTGTGTTCCTGGTGCTGCAGTGGTGGAAAGAGCTGGCAGCAGATCCTTGCTGGCAGCTGCACGGGAGTGCCCTGAGGGACAATATTTGTTAATTCCTGGAGCTCTTCTGGCTTTTGTTGTGCTTGGCCCCGTTGCAGAGCCGGTCACGGGACTGTGATCTGGGTGACATTTCAAGGTCCTCTCCAGACCTGTTTTCTGCAGCTGTCACAGCTGGAGGCTGGGACTTGGGTAGTTGCCTGGAGGTCTTGAATAGGAAGAAAGGAGCATCCTTTTTATTGTTGTCTTAGGTAGTTTGGATGTGCCAGAGTTGGTGATGCTGAACTGAGTTATCTTGCATGGCACCAGGTGGGAGGCTGGTCGTTTCACACCATCTTCTCATGAGCCACTGCCTGGTTTACACTGGCCAAACCCTTAGCAGAGCCATGCTGTGAGTCCCCTCAAGTCCCCACTGAATCCCCATATCTCTCCTAGTCCCTGCACTGCACATGTTATGGGTGCTGTGGAGCATCTCAGTGCTGGGTTATCATGGAATCATCAAACGGTTTGGGTGGGAAGGGACCTTTCAAGGCCATCTAATCCAGCCCCCTTGGAGTAAGCAGGGACATCTGCAACTAGTTCAGGTTGCTCAGAGCCCCATCCAACCTGACCTGGAATGTTTCTAGGGATGGGGCATCTCCCACCTCTCTGGGCAACCTGGGCCAGGGTCTCACCACCCTCAGCAAAAACAATTTCTTCCTTATATCTGTTCTTGGGTTTGTGCTGTAGCCTGGACTACGTGGACGTGCAGGAGCAGTAGCGGTGGTGGGTGAATCTTGGGGAGATGAGGATATTAAGACTCACCTCAGCTCCTTATAGTGTAGGTATGAGCTTAGATGAAGGGAGGAGGTGACCCAGGGAGAGATGAGAAGGGGCTTTGGGAAGGACTCTTCTTCAGACCTCTCATAGAATCATAGAATCCCAGACTGGTTTGGGTTCGAAAGGACCTTAAGAATCCTCTGGTTCCAGCCCTCCTGCCATGGGCAGGGACACCTCCCACTAGACCAGGTTGCTCCAAGCCCCATCCAACCTGGCCTGGAACAGTTCCAGGGATGGGGCAGCCACAGCTTCTCTGGCCAACCTGGGCCAGTGTCTCACCACCCTCACAGGAAATTATTTCTTCCTAATGTCTAACCTAAATCTCCCCTCTTCCAGTTTAAAACCGTTCCCCCTCATCCTCTCACTCCCTGCCCTTGTCCAAAGTCCCTCCCCAGCTTTCCTGTAGACCCCCTTTAGCATCACAGATGTCCTTTAGATTGAGCGAGGGCATTTTTAGCCCATGTTACATCTGACCTGCTTTGAACATCCACCTAGAAACCTCTTCCTCTCCTCTGGCTGCAAGAGGAGCCCAGGTGAGAGGGTGGTGTGTCTGTAGTGTCACCTCCTGGCAAGGTGAGCAGGGAGGATGCTGAGACCCAGCTTCCCCCCAGCACCCTTCTGAGCAGACAAGCCTGGAAGCAATGCTTTGTTCCCAGGGATCATCACGGACTCCAAAACAGGTCTAATCAGGGCCGGGAGCAGAGACCAAATTCCTCTCTGGTTCTCACACCTCCCACTCCCTCCCTTTTGTCTCTCTGCAATCAGCTAGAAAGTAAACTCAGCCTGTTTTTTCTCAGGAGCAGCCACCCCCTTTTCTGTAAACAAGGGGCCTGGAAAGCCACTGGTCTCCATCTCCAGCCTGGAGGTGTTGGACTTTGCCCCCCTGCCTTGGCAGCCCTTGCACCCATACGCTCCCCAAATCCAGTTGTGTTCCCCCTCCGTGCACCCCAGCCCCTGCGTGCCTGGTGGAAATACCCTTGGGGACCTGCAACACCGGGTGGTTTATCACATGGACTTCCCTGATTTACACCAGCAGGGGGGTTGGTCCTTTGAGCTCCTACAATCCTGGAGTGATTCAGCTTCTTAACTATCCATCTGCATCGTCCTTTAGCATTAAATAATTGGCTCCTCAGCATGTTTGAGTTGGAGGGTATCTAATGATCCTGTGAACTATCCATCAGGCTCCATTCTCATCTCCTCACTCCTGCATTGGCTGCTTCATGTCAACTCTGCCTGAGGTTCACAAATAGATTTGGTTTCTCCTGCAGTTTTCCTTCTTTGTTTTTTTTTTTGTTTTTTTTTTTCCTTTCTATCTCTCTCAAAGGAACAGTTTTGGGCTCCTTACAGTTTGTGTAGGTGCTCCCCTCGGCTGGGACATCCTCTTTCTGTTGACTCGGGAGGGATGGGTCCCACCCTTGTCCTGACTCTGCTTCTGCCAGAGTGACCCCACGCAAAGCGAAACCCCTCATTCGCCAGAAAGAAACACAACTTGACTCAAAGAATTTCCCTTCCCAACCTGCAAACTGATAAACCATCCCATTGTTGGAGGTTCCTTATCGGCTCCGAGGGTTTGTAGGACACAAAAGAATGACCTGTCAGCTCCTCCCTCCCCCCCGGCCCCCAGCAGAGCAGCACCTTCCCTGCTCACACCTCAGGCAAAAACCTTGGCTGTCTTGATGGTGTTTTCATTAGGATGGTTAAAAGCTCCTCAGAAGCTTCCTAAGGATAATGTGAGACCTGAGACATTTTCATATGATTTTTGCTAACCTGGTGCTGCCACCTCCGTACCAGTGGTGGGAGAGATGATCAGCACCTCTGCAAACGAGGCTGGTGTTCACCTCCCCAAACCGGGCTGGTGTTCATCTCCCCAGGTCTGCAGCATCCTGGAGGAGTTGGATGGGATGGGAGATGAGATCCCTGTGGATCAGATTTGCTTTTTGAGCTAATCCCACTGGAATCAGGGGCTGCAGTCACGTGTGTCTCCCCTCTTTACAGGCTCCAGAGCTGCTGCTGGATGTTTTGCTGATGTTGGGAGAGACTTTTCATGCACAATCAGCTTCTTCCTTTTTATAGAGCTTAAGAAATGGTCTTCCTGGTGAAACCCTGAGATTATGAAGACTCTGATGGATATTTCTAGCTGGCAGGCTGGGATTGCAGACATACCAGGGTGTAGCTCTGGGGCAGGCAAGGGGAGGCATAAAAAAAGGACCTGTCCCTCATACAAACATCTCCCTGTGTAGTCTGAACATTCCATCTCTGTCTCATCCTAGAGACAACTTTTGCTCCTCGGGTATAAGACACTCAAGGCAAATTCAAGCAGCTTCAACCCCTTTAGGAGCTCTTCAGGCCTTACACTGGATTTTATTTACCTCTGAATGTCAAGATTGCCCTTTGAAACATCTTTCCTGCTTCTAACCTGTCCAGAGGAGATTGATAAGAGGAGATTGATAAGAGGAGATTCATAGCCTAAAATAGCAGCCTGCTACTTGTGTAAAAACATGTCAGTGAATGTCCAAAGGACAAAAGCATTTTATTTTGTACTGAAATGTGTTCACTGTTGCAAGGGTAAGTTTGACTTTATGTCCTTGCCCTGGGTCCTGTATATTTTTGGGGCCACCTGCGAGCTAGCGAGCTCACTGTGTCAACAGCAGAAAAAGAAAGTGAATTATTATCATCCAATCCAGGAACGATTTTGGTTGGAAAAGATCTTTAAGATCATCCAGTCCAACCATTAACCCAACTCTGCTGACCCCGCTGCTAAACCAGGTTCCTCAGCACCACATCTACACCTCCAGGGATGGTGATGCAACCACCTCCCTGGGCAGCCTGTGCCAGGGCCTGACAACCCTTTTGGGGAAGAAGTTTCTCCCAATATCCAATCTAAGCCTCCAGTGGCACAATTTGAGGCCATTTCTTGTCATCCTATCACTTTTCCTAGGGAGGAAATTATGGAACAAGAGCTATTCGTTCCGGTTAACAAGTGGAGCAGATGGATGCTGGGTGGTGTAAAGTGACCCACCCAAGTCCACGTACCTTCAGCAGAGGCAGAGACCTGGTTATCTGAGACATTTGCAGGGGCTTGAAGGCTTAAAAAAAAGCTTTAAGAAAGGCTTATCATTTTCCTTCTCCAGCAGATGTGACAGGGCTCCCAGTTAACCCTAAGACAGAAACCTCACCAGTGCCCTGATCATAGAATCACAGAATGGTTTGGGTTGGAAGGGACCTTAAAGATCATCTAGATCCAAACCCTGCTGCATGGGCAGGGAGGCCTCCCACTAGACCAGGTTGCTCCAAGCCCCATCCAACCTGCCCTTCAACACTTCCAGGGATGAGGCTTCCACAACTTCCCTGGGCAACCTGTTCCAGTGTCTCACCACCCTCATAGTGAAGAATTTCTTCCAATATCTCATCTAAATCTCCTCTCTTCAAATTTTAATCCATCCCCCCTTGTCCTCTCACTGCCTGCCCTTGTCCAACGTCCCTCCCCAGCTTTCCTGGAGCCCCTTCAGGCACTGGAAGGTGCTCTAAGGTCTCCCTGGAGCCTTCTCTTCTCCAGGCTGAACACCCCCAACTCTCTCAGCCTGTCTCCAGAGCAGAGCTGCTCCAGCGCTCTCCTCATCTTTGTGCCCCTCCTCTGGAGTCTATCCAACAGCTCCACGTCCTTCTTGTGTTAGGGGCTCCAGAACTGGCCCCAGCCCTGCAGGAGGGTCTCACTAGAGCAGAGCAGAGGGGGAGAATCATCTCCCTTGACCTGCTGGCCACGCTTCTTTTGATGCAGCTTCTTGATGGATGCTTCTTTTGATTTTGTTACTTTCCCTCCTTTGCAGCTTCACGTAACGACATTCATGGTCACACACACACACTCAAAATACTTTTTAGAAAGAAAACTATTCTGGCTTCAACCAGCTGTCACCTCCTGCTGGGGTTGCCTCCAGACCCTGGCTCGCCCAGGGTGAAATGAAAAGGGGAGTTAATGTAGCGGGGTCGTTTCTCACTGCTGAATTGGTCAGGCAATTGCTGCAGCTTTTCAGTGGCGTGGCAGACCCCTGGGTAATATTTTGCCTGAATAGAGCCTCGAGTGTTTCAGCTGGATTGCTAGGAATGGCTGTTTCATCCCGTGCATCCGAGATTTCAACCCATCAGACGTGAAGCAGGTCAAGACTCTCCAGCCATTGTGTGCGTCGGAGCGAGGAGAACAGAATCTGCTCGATAAAAGGGAGGACTTAAAAGAAATGCTTCTTTAGACCTGCAACTTTCAAGTCCCACAATGCATCAAAGACCCCTCGTGTGGACTTTGAAAGGGGCGAAAGGCATTGCCTAATATTTGGTGGAAATGAATAATAAAGCAGCCCAAGTGCCTGGAAACTAATTTAGGAGTCCGCGTTGCACTGTCCTGCCTGCGCTGGATTCGCTCCCCAAAGGAGTTGCTAACAAAAGGTGTATAAAAAAAAAAAAAAAACAGATTACATTTGGAGAGCAACTTTTCTGCCTTGAAATGCCCCCTTTTTTGTGATGTTGCCTGGTAAGAGTCACTTCTGAAAAGATGAAATGCAGCCCGTGCTGCAAACACCAGGTCTCAAATGGAGCTCGGGAGCCCGTCAGGTTTCCCGCCGTTCCCTTCCCCACCGCAGCCTTTTGTTCCTTCCCGTTGAAAGAATTGCTTGCAGAACACCACCTGCCCGTGGAGTTTAGTGATGTCCTGGGGAAAAAAATAGCCCAAACCAACTTATTTGTGAGGCTTTTGCTTTTGTTCCAGCAAAACCGCCTTTGGGTAGAGTTGGAACGGCTCTGTTGGTGACCTGTTGCTCCTCTCAGCAGGAGCTGGAAGCCTGGTACCATGCTGAAGGTACCAGTTGTGGTTCTGGTGTCACCAGGGGTGCTTAAGGTGCTCTTTAGAGATGAGATGTTTCTTGACAGCTCTTGGTTTCTTAGATGCAGTGGTTCCTTGTATAGTGGTCTCCACAGCCAGCAGGTCTCCACGGTCAATAAGGCTCCATCACTCGCTTTCCTAGGTGCAGTTGTTCCTCATGTGATGTTCTCCACAGCCAACAAGGCTTCTGGGGGACTTGGGAGCTGCAGAGTGTCTGTGGACTCAACTTCTGCCTTGTATTGCGAGATGCAGGGTCAGGTCGTAGTGTGGCTGAGAGGAGGTCCACCCCGTTGGGACTGGTGGGATTGGACTGATGGCTCTGGGAGCATGGGATTCAGCTGAGAGGAGGTTTACCTCACTGGGATAACCTACTCCAAAGCAGGTCTTTCACCTAAGAATCAAACCTTGTTGCATGCAGAATTTCTCCAGACCCCACAAAGTGATGGGAGATGAGGACTGATGTGCATCCACGAGGATGTTCTGGCAAGAAGAGCTCTGTTGTCCTCCTTGCCCTGCCTGCATCTGTCCCTGCTGCCCATGCTTGTCACATGGAGCTCCATTTTTACCATCTGTGGAGAAACAGTCACATTTCAGTGCTTTCTTACCTGCTTCTCCCCCAGGCCATGGTTAATTGAGGCCAGAAGGGCAGGCAGGAGGGCTTGGGCAATATTGACAAGAAGAAGGGGATGTTAATGGGTCACCGGGGCTGGACAGGGATGGGGGGATGGAGATGATGGGCAGTGAGAAGGCTTTGTATCCCCTCCCCCTCTGCCCTGAGGGTGATGGAAACCACAGCTTTGCATCCAAATGAATCAAAACTGGCCACCAACTCATTAAAGCCCTGGGGCTGGGGCTGCTCTTTCAGTGGGACCTTCTGGGGTGGGAGGATGATGGGATATTGGAATGGGGGAGGGTGTCTTTGACTCACTGGAAGGCTGGGGGATGGGAGAGCTCAGCCCAGCAGCCCTGTTAGGCCGGGCCTGGTTATTTCAGTTACCAAAGAGGTGGGAGATGCCCCATCCTTGGAAACATTCCACGTCAGGTTGGACGGGGCTCTGAGCAACCTGATCTAGTTGCAGATGTCCCTGCTCACTGCAGGGGGGTTGGACTAGATGACCTTGAAAGGTCCCTTCCCACCCACACCGTTTGATGATTCTCATTAGCATTTCTCCACCATGTCCACCATTAACAGGGTGTGCTCTGGATGCCGAAGGTCTCAGCCACAACGCCCAGTTAGATGAGGCACAGAAAGTGGTCAACAGGAGCTGACACACCAGCTCCCAGCCTTTCCACTACCTTTTTGCCTAACGCTGGAGAACATCTCCTGCTGGAGAAGCAGTCAGAAAAGAGGATCATTTCCCATGGAAAGGGGACTTGGCAGCACTGCAAGGGGGGAGGTTCATGCCCTGCCTTAACGATACGTCGGTGTCCAGGGACTTCTTAGTCTTGCGCTGGGTTTTATGATCCGTATCACTTCTCTTTTAATTTTTATTACTACCTTTTAATTTCTGATACCTTGGTGGCCAGAGGTGGCTCCGCTCGCACTGTCACCTTGTGGCTTGACCTCTCTTTAAGTGAGGGGCAGAGAGGAGCTGGGCATGGGCTCATCAGCCTCTCAGTGTGGTGACACCTCTGCCTGCACCAGCCATGCTGTGAAGCCAAGGGCAGCTGCTACAGCTGGCTGAGTGACCCCCTGGACAACCTCTTGAGCTTGAACAAAGGGTCACTCTGAAATGTGTGCACCAGCAGAGGCAGGAGGAGGAGCTTGGTCTGGGTCTTCTCTTACGGTGAGGAGACACAAAACTGGTGGCTGTTGAGTTCGTGGTGTTGCTTGCTCCCCAGGTCTTCAAGCAGAGCGTGGCAGGACATGATCTTTTCCTCTACAGAACATCTCATGCAAGGGGCCTCTGGTTCATGCTTGGGTTCTCAGGACATTGTAGAGCTGAGTAAGCAGGCAGGGATAGCTGCTGGCTGGCCCTGGTTTCTTCTTTCTAGAAGATCAGATGATGTTTGTTTCTCTTCTGCTCGTGTCACCTTTGCTGTAGTCCTGTTTCTGGTTTGCTACCCGTTGTGGAGAAGAATAAAATCTCCTCTAATGCCACCCTGATAGATAAATGTAGGAAAATGTGGAAAACTGTGAGGTTCCTCTGGAAAAACTGAACATTTCAGAAGCACAGGGGATCATCCACCCTCTTCTGAACAGGAGCCCTGAAGTCCTGTCCCCACAGGTCTGTTGGTGCTCTTGTCTCAGAATAGCTCTGGATAAGATCCTAGAGTCATAGAACGGTTTGGGTTGGAAGGGACCTTGAAGATCATCTAGTTCCCTGTCAGGGGAAGCAAAGGGAAGGGATTTATGCAGCTGGACTGGGAAGCAAACTTTGTGGTCATGGAGTGACTTCAGTTAAGGAGACACTTGGGCTGGACTGGTTGGCATGTCGGTGTGAAGAGACACCTGCCCTGGGTGTCTCCTGGAGCTCACTCCAGGCCAGCTGATAATGAAGTGCCATTTAGGAGGAGATTTGCTCCTTGCTGCTTTATGTTTCTGCCTGGTTCTTCAGGGCAGATCCAACCCCCCGGGCAGCCTTCAGCTGTCTCCGTCCTCCCAGAAAGAAGATGTGACACAACCTCTATGTAATGGTTTATTCCTGGTGACAAGTGCACCTTCCCCAGTGACCTTTCACACCACCAAACAGAGGGAAGGGGGTGCTGGTCCCCTCCCAGGCAGGCTGAGAGCAGGGCTGTCAGAGTCAGGGAGCTTGCAGGCCGTGAAGAGAACTTCTCCCTGCAGTACCCAGAGGACCCAAGTGTGGGTTCAAAAGGTTTCAGAGCCCTGTCAGCTCCTGTTTGGAGCTGCTGCTCTGAAGGGAGATCCTGCCAAGAGGGTCACAGGCTGAAACAAGCTGAATTTGAAACGATTGTGTTTTGAAATGGTCTTCTGGGTTTGTCAGCTCTGTCAGAATTTAACTCATATGAGGGCAGCCAGGAGCTTGGGGTGCATCAAGTTCGGCGACCAGCCAGCCAAGGATGGGTGTCCTGGCAGGTGACCCAGCTGGACCCTGTGCTTTCTCCTGCTAGGTAGTGCTCCAGTTTATCTGCAGCAAGGGAGAAAGTGCTGGGGCCACAGGAAAAGAGGGGACAGGGACATCAGGCTCTGCGTTCAGTTTGCCATGGTTTATGCTGAGGCCACTCTGATGGCAGTAGAGTGGTGGAGATCCCTCCCTCATTCCCTCCCTCTAGGTTATAGACTGATAGGATCACAGACTAGATTGAGTTGCAAGAAACCTTAAAGATGATCTAGTTCCAACCCCTGTGCCATGCGCAGGGACACCTCCCACTAGACCAGGTTGCTCCAAGCCCCATCCAACCTGCCCTTCAACACTTCCAGGGATGGGGCAGCCACAGCTTCTCTGGGCAACCTGGGCCAGTGTCTCACCACCATCACAGTGAAGAATTTCTTCCTCGTATCTCACCTAAATCTCCCCTCTTCCAGTTTTAATCCATCACCCCTTGTCCTCTCACTCCCTGCCCTTGTCCAAAGTCCCTCCCCAGCTTTCCTGGAGCCCCTTCAGGCACTGGAAGGTGCTCTAAGGTCTCCCTGGAGCCTTCTCTTCTCCAGGCTGAACACCCCCAACTCTCTCAGCCTGTCTCCAGAGCAGAGCTGCTCCAGCCCTCTCAGCATCTCAGTGGCTTCCTCTGGACTCACTCCAACAGCTCCATGTCCTTCTTGTGTTGGGGACCCCAGATCTGGCCCCAGCCCTGCAGGGGGGTCTCACCAGAGCAGAGCAGAGGGGGACAATCCCCTCCCTGGCCCTGCTGGCCACGCTGCTGGGGATGCAGCCCAGGACACGGGTGGTTTCTGGGCTCCAGCGCACGGTGCCGGCTCATGGTGAGCTTCTCATCACCCAACACCTCCAAGGCCTTCTCCTCAGGGCTGCTCCCAATCCATTCTCCACCGAGCCTGTATGTGCTTGGGATTGCCCTTACTGTCTCAGATAGTTTGCAGACTGTGGGCATCCTTCCCCATGCACATCCCTCTCCCTTCTTCTCAACAGATCTGGTGGGGCCTCCATTGACTTCCATGGCACAGGGTGAAGCTTGCTGTGGTTGTCTGCCATCAGCACCTCATTTTAAACATAACCACCTCATGAATACATTTGCTGCAGGTTTCTTCATCAAAACCCTTTTTAATGGAAATTGGAGTACCAAAAGCAGCAGAGCCTGGCAAAAAAACAGGGAGAATGTTTCTTGGGATGGAAAAGTATCCCTGACCAACCAGAAGCAAGCTTATTCTCGTGGAGTGGAGACAATCCAACAACTTCCCTTTTATTTTGCAGTTCACAGATCTTGTTATATTCACACCTGAAATCTTTGACAGAAAATTCTGCCTCACTTCTTCCCCTTTTGCCCAGGGAACTGGTAGATTTGAGGTGGCTTCATCCTTCCAAAACTGGAAGAGGGGAGATTTAGATGAGACATTAGGAGGAAATTCTTTAGTGTGAAGGTGCTGAGACACTAGCCCAGGTTGCCCAGAAAGCTGTGGCTGGCCCATCCCTGGAAGTGTTGAAGGCCAGGTTGGATGGGGCTTGGAGCAACCTGGCTTAGTGGGAGGTGTCCCTGCCAGTGTAGGGGGGTTGGAACTAGGTGATCTTTAAGGTTCCTTCCAAGCCAAAGCAGTCTGTGAGTCTGTGATGTTCTGTGATCTTGGAATGAAGCTGCATCAGGGGAAACTCAGATGTGATATTAGGAAACGGTTCTTCACTCACAGGGTGGAACAGGCTCCTCAGGGATGTGGTCGTGGCAGCAAGCCTGCCAGAGTTCAGAGAGCATCTGAATGATGCTTTTAGTCATATGGTTTAGTTTTAGGTGATTCTGCAAGGAGAAGGCAGTTGGACTCAATGAGCTTCGTCATGGAATCATAGAATCATGGAATGGTCTGGGTTGGAAAGGACCTTACAAACCATCTAGTTCCAACCCCCCTGCCATGGGCAGGAACACCTCCTACTACACCAGGTTGCTCCAAGCCCCATCCAACCTGCCCTTCAACACTTCCAGGGATGGGGCAACCACAGCTTCTCTGGGCAACCTGGGCCAGTGTCTCACCATCTCCACTGTAAAAAAATTCTTCCTAATATTGAGAAATTCTGTCATTCATATTCTGCCCTTCACACCAGCCTGGTGGGACCCAACCAACCCAGCCACCATTGCTCAAAGGCAAAAAAAAAAAAAAAATCCAGCTGGGAAGCTCTGGAAACCCAGAGCTCAACGTGGGTTGAGCTCTGGAAACCCAGACAGAGTCTTTCACCATCATGTGAGTGATACAAAGTGGTTTGACTTTTCAGTTCCTACGAGCTCCAGATCTGTCGGAGGGACACGTGGCCTCACACTATCGGAAGGGATTAAAGCAGAGGATAAAATGCCGTTCCATTATCTAGTTATTAAAAGCACCACTCGAGCTGCTTTTTAGTCAGCATGTATCTCCAACTAAAGAGGCACTGCTGGACTGTGTAAAGCAGGGAGCAGTTGTGTTTCAACAGCCTTTGGAACGGCAGCTCCCCACCGTTTTAGATGGACTGTCAGACAGGAAAACCTCTTCCCAAACTCACGTAGCCTAACTGGTGTGAGCACAGAGCTCTGTACCCCTCCCCTGCCACCCAGACAAAGACAACATGGGCTTGTAAAACTCACCCTTGCCACCTCTCACCCTGCTGCATGAAGATGCTTCATGACAGGGCAAAGGAAATAATTTGGTTCACTGAGGAGAACTGTTCAGCTCCCACTGACGGAGGCTCCCAACCCACCGTTGCGGCCTGTTCTGGGGTAATCGGTTCTAGTAGGATCAGGAATCATAGAATCATAGAAGGATTTGGGTTGGAAGGGACCTTAAAGATCATCCAGTTCCAACCCCCCTGCATGGGCAGGGACACCTCCCACCAGACCAGGTTGCTCCAAGCCCCATCCAACCTGCCCTTCAACACTTCCAGGGATGGGGCAACCACAGCTTCTCTGGGCAACCTGTTCCAGTGTCTCAGCACCCTCACAGCAAAGAATTTCCTCCTAATACCCCATCTCAATCTCCCCTCTTTCAGCTTAAAACTGTGCCACCTTCTGCTATCATGCCTTGGCTTTGGCCAGGGGGGTGTCACCTTGCTGGGTGGCAGAGCTCACGCTTCACATCCCCAGTGCCAAGTGGGAGCCCCTCCATCCCCCAGCTCCCCATGGCTTTGGGTGGGAAGGATGCAGAGCTGCAGAGAAGGAAGTGGCTCTGTGGGAAGCTCCTCTCCAAGCCCTTGGGCTTCCCTGGAGGCTCCAGGGCTGCTGGGGCTGAGCACTGTGGAGCTCAAGGAGCAGTTGGCTGCTGGATTAGGAAAGAAACAGGACACTTTGGGAGGCAGGAAAGAAGTCATTTATCCTGTTGCTGCTCATCCTTGCTAATTCATTGTTTCCACCAAAAACTTGGCACTCAGCTGCTTCATGAATGAACCCAGTGTTTGTGCCTCCAAAAACAGCTTGGTCTGGTGAAAAATGAGAGTGGCTTTCACCTCCTGTCTGGTCTGCCATGCTTTCTTTCCTCTCATTTTCTTCCCTTTGCATCCATCCTCCCTGGGTGGCATTCCAGGTTGTCCCCATGGAGTGGGGCTGTAGTCCAGGGGCTGGAATAGTGGAATAGTTTGGGTTTGAAGGGACCTTTCAAGGCCATCTCGTCCAACCCCTCTGCCATGAGCCGGGACATCTGCAACTAGATCAGGTTGCTCAGAGTCCCATCCAACCTGAGCTGGAATGTTTCCAGGGATGGGGCATCTCCCACCTCTCTGGGCAACCTGGGCCAGGGTCTCACCACCCTCACAGGAAGGAATTTCACCCCAGGGGCTGCTCCATGAGCATAGCAGAGCCCTCCTATGAAACCTGCAGACACCTCCCTATGATTTGCTGGGCTGGGACCACAGAGGCTTTCCCAAGCCAAAGGGGATGGGAAATCCTGAAGGAGAGGTTTGGAGAGGGGGAAGTGCCTCAGTTGCATGGCTGGAGGGACATCAAGGAGGAGGAAGGGTGGACTGGGAAATCCAGATAGACCTGGGAGGCTTTGGGTGAGGGGCAACGGGGCCGGAGGGTGACCATGCTGCTGGGATGGGACTGAGAAGTTGTCCAGTTGTGGCAACTCTGGTAAGGAAACCTTCTTCCATAGGGCTGGAGCACCTCTTCTCTGGAGACAGGCTGAGAGTTTTGGAAGGGGGCTTAGACCTCCTTATTCAGAATTTAAAACAACTTTGTGCTAACTGGGGTTGATAGAGCACCTTCCTGGAGGCCCAGCTGGGCTTTGGTGCATCTGCTTGTTGGTGTTGGGCTGTTTAGGGCAATTGGTGGATCTTGGATTTGACCTAGAGCCATAATGCCAGATTGCTTGAGCTCTTCAGATCATTGCTGGACTTCTCCACGAAGCTCTGCTCCTTGGGATCCTGCCAGCGGGGAGAGCAGCTTTGAAACTCTTCCCAGAGTAGGAAAGAAACCAAGAAAAGAGCAGATATTTCCTAAGAGTCATCTGGATGGTCATGGAATCACAGAATCACAGAATAGTCAGTGTTGGAAGGGACCTCTGGAGGTCATCTAGTCCAACCCCCTTGCCAGAGCCGAATCACCTAGAACAGGTTCCACAGGATGGCATCCAGATGGGTTTGGAATGTCTCCAGAGAAGGAGACTCCACAACCTCCCTGGGCAGCCTGTCCCAGTGCTCTGTCACCCTCACAGTAAGAAGTTTTTCCTTATGTTTAGCTTGAACCTCTTGTGTTCCTCTTGTGGTCCGTTTGGTACTCCCCAAAAGGCTGGTGAGATGGCAGAACACCAAGGAAGGCTGTAAAAGAGGGAAGTGGGGTAATCAAAGTAGAAGGTGATGAAAACCCCAGGAAAATAGCAGCATGGATGGTCTCAGTGGAGGGAGGAAGTCTGACAGGGATCCATAGGGGAGGGAAAGGAATTGAAACAGGGCAATAGTGAAGGTCAACAGTATCTCCAAGGCTTTGAGAACAAGGAGCAACACTGTGACTCTGGGGAAGGAGGGTCAGAGGGACACGCTGATTGGACAAGTGGGTCGAAAGAAATTGGTGTATAAACCCTGTGATGTTTGTTTCCCCCATCTGAAGGTGAGAGTTGTGGTTGGGCCTGGTCAGGGTGATGCTAACGAGGTTTGCTGAGTTTCTGCAGTTTTTTAGACCCATCTTAGTTTTGGATGGCCCTGCTTATAAACTGTCCATCTTTGTAATGTCTCCTGGTGAAATGAAAGGTGGACTGAAGGGGGGAGGAGATGCTGCTTTTCTGACCTTTGGGTTAGTCATTTGGTGCCTTTTTTTCTCCTACAGCCCAGGAGTGCTGGAGAGGAAAAGGGTGTCTGAAGGATTAGATAGCAGCATGGAGATGGACCTACTGGGTCACCTTGTCCCAGATATCTCCAGTTCATCAGTGTCACCCCAACTCTGACCTGGTGTAGGCTGCATGGCCCCCTGGAGCCTGTCATCCTCCTGGGGCTCTTCCCAAGGGCCTCTTTTCCCAGAGGGGGTCAAGGAGTCCTCGTGTCTCCCCCTCTGCATCCCACCCAGCTGCAGAACAAAGTCCTCCCCATTAATGAGGCTCATTAGTCCACTCCGCGTGGGGGAGTGGACATGCAGGCCCCCTCTACATCTCTCCTTCCTTCCTCCTGACTGTTTTAGTCATCTCTGCCCCATCCTTCAACTGGGACACCGCCAGGTGTGAGGGGGTGTCACAATGAGGTGCCACCTGGCAGGCCGCCACGCTGTGCCCACCACGAGCAGGTGCTGTCTTCACAGTGGTGGAGAAATACAGCCTGCCATCACCACCTGATGGGGTTTGGAGGCAGGTGGGGCCAGATGCTGCCCCAGTTTTTGGTTCCCACTCCTCTGCTGAGCTTTCTCACTGCATCCACCAACTTTCTAGCACCTGCAGCCTCTAGGAGTAGGTTGTGTAGGTGTGACTTGGTGTTTGAACAGGTCAGACCTTGTGTTGAAATGGCTTGGAAGTGCCCTCATGTCCAGCTGTGGTTGTGGCTGGTCATAGAATTGCAGAATGGTTTGGGTTGGAAGGGACCTTTAAAGGTCATCTAGTCCAACTCCCCTGCAGTGAGCAGGAACCCCCTTGATGGGGGTGGCTCTGGTCCATGCAGGTCTGCTGTGGCATTTGAGCCCTGCTGCCCTTCCTTGGGGACCCGCCACAGCCAGGACCACCACCTGAAGCAACCAACGTTTGGGTGTGGGGTGTACCTCCAGCTCACCTGGCCAAGCCACCCCACCACCAGCATGGTGGGTGCAAGGGCTGAGCTGCCATCTCCTCCACAGCCAGCTGAGCATGACCCAAGTGGAGAAGCCTTTAGAAAGTCCAAGTGCTACAAAATAGCTTTTCACCGTGGAGTGCATCTCTCCTGATTACACTCCCCAAAGCAACTTCTTTTCATTTACCACATCTTGACCTAAAGACCTGTCCCGGCAGGAGAAGATCAGGTAGGAATCATGATGCTCCCCTGCTTCTGTAAAGCTCCTGATTGCCTTTTTGTTTCTTCCCTGACTTTCTCTGTTCCCATTATCTCATGATGGGGGAGTTTTTTAAATAAGCAGGTTTGGGAACAGCAAGGCCATGGAGATAAGAGCCATCTCCTGCGTGCAGCGATTCATTACCTGCTCCCATCAAAGCCAGGAGAGAAACGAGCCTGGGTTTTCTTTTCCTTTTTGTTAATAAAAAAAAATAAAAATAAATGCAACACCGGGATTTTTTTTTTTTTTTTTTTTTTTTTATTTAAGTGAAATTAAAGCACAGAAAGACTTGAGAAAGTGTGGGGGTTCCAAACCAGAAAGGCCTCATTAAAATAGAAAATAATTTAGGAGAACAAACTGGAATGCCATTATACAAAGTGTCACCGACTCATTTTCGTTTCACCGAGGCCGGCCTGGGGTTTGGCTGCACATGATAAATGAGTCCATCCTCCTCCTCCCTCTCTTTTTTTATATAAATATGGGGGGAGGGAAAGATGCAAGTAGAATTTCAACCTGTTGGGAAAATCGGGTCTCTCTGGAGTGGTCAGAGCTTGGGGGGTTTCGAGGATGCTGGGCTTTGGATCCTCATGGGGCCAAAATCTTGTCCTCCTTGGCTGAGTGATCTGACTCGGCACCAGCGCCCGGCTCTCGCACGTCTCCCTGAACAGGAAATCTTCATCCCACCCATTGTTTGAAATCTGGGCACCTGGGGGAGCACTCGGGGCCTCTGTTGCTGAAGTGGGGAGGGGGCTGCAATAGGCTGCTCAGACCAACCCTTAGACAAGCCCTCCTTCAGCAGCAACACCTGATCGTGGTGCCAACCTGCCCGATGTGCTGGCTGAGCGCGGCTTTGGAGACAAAAAGCCTTTGTCTGCTGTGGTTGTTTCATTATTTTTATTTTTTCCCCCTCTCTTCTAAATAATTCGTTCTGGCTGCGCCGTCTGGGCTGCGGGGGGGGGGATGTTCTGCCTCGTTAAGTGTTAATTGCAGCGGAGGAAAAACACACTGGCTGAGCAGGGAGCTGGGGTGGTGGTGAGGAGGAAGGTGGGGGTGAGGAGGAACGTGGGGGTGAGGAGGAAGGTGGGGGAGAGGAGGAAGGTGGGGGTGAGGAGGAAGGTGGGGGTGAGGAGGAAGGTGGGGGTGAGGAGGAAGGTGGGGGTGAGGAGGAACGTGGGGGTGAGGAGGAAGGTGGGGGTGAGGAGGAACGTGGGGGTGAGGAGGAAGGTGGGGGTGAGGAGGAATGTGGGGGTGAGGAGGAAGGTGGGGGTGAGGAGGAATGTGGGGGTGAGGAGGAACGTGGAGGTGAGGAAGAACGTGGGGGTGAGGAGGAAGGTGGGGGAGAGGAGGAAGGTGGGAGTGGAGGTAATACCTTTTTTGGAGGGATGGAGGGTTTGTGGTTGTGTTACCCTCTTTGCCCCAGCTGCTCTTGGATCCAGGGCCAGGGAGGAAGAGGAGGTGGGATCTTTTCTAACCAACCCAGGAGAGACAGAATAAGCAACCAAAATCGGTGGCTCTTTGGGGGGGTGGGGTCTTCTGGAGCTGCTGGCAGCTTTGGCGATGCCACATGGGGGTGATGATCCTGGGTTCAAGGCCTGTGGCTGGTAGCCAACGTGTCTTCCCAGTAGTGTTCACAGCCAAGCCCTCAGACTGTCTTTTTTGAAGGAGCACTACCTTGCATCTAGGCAGCCCAACAAGGTGACTCCAGCTTCCTTGAAGAAGGCTGCACCATCAGTATGGATCATAGAATCATGGAATGGTTTGGGTTGGAAGGGACCTTAAAGATCACATAGTTGCAACCCCCCTGCATGGGCAGGGACACCTCCCACCAGACCAGGTTGCTCCAAGCCCCATCCAACCTGCCCTTCAACACTTCCAGGGATGGGGCAGCCACAGCTTCTCTGGGCAACCTGGGTCAGTGTCTCACCACCCTCACAGCAAAGAATTTCCTCCTAATGTCCAATCTAAATCTCCCCTCTTCCAGTTTTAATCCATTCCTCCTTGTCCTCTTACCACAAGCCCTTGTCCAAAGTCCCTCCCCAGCTTTCCTGGACCCCCTTTAGGTACTGGAAGGTGATTTGAAACCCAACTGACTTTTTTTTTTTTTTTCTTTTGGCCCAAGTTGGAAACATTTTAGAATGTCTCACATTAGATAAGACTTTGATTTAATGCCTTATCTCTTGAATTCACCTTCAGCAATAACAATGTATTCTGATCCTCTGCTCAGGTGATGATGGATGGGGCCTGTTTGGGTTAAGCATCTGGGATCTGAGTTGTTGACCCCTTTCTGCCCCTGAAGCAAGAGCAGTCAGAGGAGCCCTTGAGAAACGTTGTGAGCAGCAAGTTCTCCATCACCGCTTGGTGGCAAAGTCAAATGGAAACATGAGGCCAGGGGACTGAGGTGCCCTTAGCCAGGGTTTGTCTCCAGCTCCCATGGTGAACTCTGAAGTTTTAGGACATGTGCAGTGGTGAGAAGCCCTCTGCGAATTCTAGCAGATGGAAAAAGAAGGTTGGAGGTTAAATACTTCCTTGAGTGGGTTTCAGGAGGACAAAAAGACATGAGGACAAAAAAACCTTTGCTTTTCTGTAAAGCTTTTTCCAAGACACCATCGTCCACCTCCACTGGGTTGGTGCATCTGGAGCTGACTTATCCTTTGGGCTTGTCTTAGGCTGAGATTAGGGAGCAAACCTCCCAGGTCACTCTTCAGGGGCTCAGTGGGGTCCACCCTGGGAGATGCCACAGAGTCAAGCCTGGATGAGACCCTTCTCCCTGTTCTTGCTGCCCCAGGTACCTGAGCTCTTCCCCTATGCCAAGGGCTGGGAGAGCAAAGAGGGAGAGGCAGCCCCAGAGACCTCCTCGAGGTCCCATGAGGTTGCCTAACCCTCCTGTGCCTTTTGTGGTCATGAGATTACTCAGGGTTTTGTTAGCTCTGGAGACAGAGAGGCTTCTCCTCATCTCTTACACCACTGAGCAGATCTGGTCCCTTCCAAGGTAACAGCAGAAGCAGCAGAAAGCAGCCATTTCCACTTGTCCCATCACTTGTTCTTTGGGAGAAGAGACCAGCCTCCCACCCCCAGCTCCAACCTCCTCTCAGGCAGTTGCAGAGCCAGAAGGTCTCCCCTCAGCCTCCTTTGCTCCAGGCTCAACACCCCCAGCTCCCTCAGCTGCTAAGACTTGTGCTCCAGACCATTCCCCAGCTCCGTTGCCCTAATAGCTGCTACATCTCTGGTTTTGGAGCAGTGAAGAAGACCTAGATGTCCACACCTGCAGGGCTGCCCACAGGGATGTTCACTTCAGTGCCTGGCACACCTGTGTTTGCCTTCAAGGTGTCACTGAGGTGTCCGCTCATGCGTTAAGTGTCGTGTTTGCCCAAGGGGCAGCTGAGGCTTGGGAGGTATCTACAGCCAGATGGAATATTCCTGATACAGAAAAGCTGGATGAAGATTTAATTGATTTCCTTGGGGTCACAAAGGTCAGCATCAGAATGAAACCCTGTGAGGAGCACAGAAAGGGCTGGTCTGGGTCACACGCCCACTCCTCAGCAATGGCCAACCCCAGGTGCTGCAAAACCCTGCAGCATGGAATCCTCTGATCCTGACCCCTCTCACCCCAGGCTCTGATGTCCTTCCTGATACCCATTCCAAGGATTTTTGCTTGGAGATGTTGGGGTGTGCACAACATCCAGCCCTCAGCCCTCCTGCCAGGCTAGGCATCCACATCTCTCTGCAGGGACATGGTCCCCACCATCACCTGCCACGGTGTCACCTCCCAGTTTCTCCATTCATTCTGAGCATCCCACCTCTTTTTTTTTACCCTGTCTCCTTCTTCTCCTGCTCTGAGGTGAAGTGATGACTCCATCCAGATGCTTGGCTGCCATCATCTCCACTCAGCTTGACCTCTCCTGTTTGTGGAGCAGGGATTTATCAGCAACCAGGGTATATTTGCTTCCAGATTAGAAAAATTGAATATTGGGACTGGGATTGAGCCTGGTGAAATCCCCCTGGAAACAGCCCAGATCTCCTCTGATGGTCCTTTGTTGGGCTCAGCTCGGAGTCCCCTGCACACGGGCTTTCTTCTTGGAACGCAACGCTCGTTTTTTAATCATCGTAGGAAATCAAATGCTCTGCAAGGTCTATGTATATGATCTCCAGGCAATTATGTTCATTAACCAAACTTGTAATCTCCTCGAAGAACAAAATCAGCTTTTGTTTGACATGCAGAACCTCTCTGACGAGCATTAACTCTATTCCTGTCCTTTAATTCTTCTTCTGGCTGACTCTCAGGAGGGTTCCCATTATTTTACCCATGACTGATGGCAGACAAGCCAACCTGTTCACCAGACCATCCCTCTTGCCCCTTCTCCAGATGGGTGCAGCTGTCTGGATCTTCCCTGGTATTCCAAGATTTATTAAAAATTAACATCAGAGAGCTTCTCAGCCAGCTGTTGGAGAGCTCTTGGGAGCAAGTTCTCCAGGCCTGCTGATTTAAAATTGTTTATCTCTAGTAGATGCTGTTTAACAACCTCCTTGGTTACTAATGGACTGGAAAGTACTTCATCCTCCTCGTGTGATACAAGCATCTCATCCTGCTCCTTTCCAAACGTGGAGCAGAAATATTGATTGAACACTTCTGCCTTTTCTGCTTCATTACTTTTCCCCCCATCTGAGGCTGTGCTCCTGATTTATTCCAAGGCATTCTAATATTTCCAGGATTATTCGCCGTCCTTTTCCATGCCCAGCTGAACATCTTGTTACCTTTGTGGCTGCACACGGAGCAGAGATGTGTGCTGTGCTGGCTCTGTTGCTGGGAGGTCCCTTCCTTTTTTCTTTTTTGACACACTTTAGGACCCTGGAAGGTGCCTGAGGAGCAGAAATTGCTCTCCCTGCCCCACGTCGCTCTGCATTTATTAAGGGGGAGTTATTCATTTCGTAGCATCATAGAGCTGGGCAATGGTTTGGGTTGGAAGGGACCTTAAAGAACATCTGGTTCCAACCCCCCTGCTCTTATCCCCTTCATTGCTGCTGAATCAGCAAGTTGAGGGGACATGAGGGGGCTCTGACCTGCAATTGCACCTGGGGTGGGACAATCCCAAGCACAAATACAGGCTGGATCAAAAATGGCTCCGAGGAGGAGGACTTGGGGGAGATAGTAAATGAGAAGCTCACCGTGAGCTGGCAACTTGCACTTGCAGCCCAGAAACCACCCGTGTCCTGGGCTGCATCCCCAGCAGCGTGGCCAGCAGGGCCAGGGAGGGGATTGTCCCCCTCTGCTCTGCTCTGGTGAGACCCCCCTGCAGGGCTGGGACCAGTACTGAAGCCCCCAACCCAAGAAGGACATGGACCTGTTGGATAGAGTCCAGAGGAGGCCACCAAGATGATGAGGGCTGGAGCAGCTCTGCTCTGGAGACAGGCTGAGAGAGTTGGGGGTGTTCAGCCTGGAGAAGAGAAGGCTCCAGGGAGACCTTAGAGCACCTTCCAGTGCCTGAAGGGGCTCCAGAAAAGTTGGAGAGGGACTTTTTACAAGGGCAGGGAGTGAGAGGACAAGGGGGAATGGATCAAAACTGGAAGAGGGGAGATTTAGGTTGGACATGAGGAGGAAATTCATCAGTGTGAGAGTGGTGAGACACTGGCCCAGGTTGCCCAGAGAAGCTGTGGCTGCCCCATCCCTGGCAGTGTTGAAGGGCAGGTTGGATGGGGCTTGGAGCAACCTGGTCTAGTGGGAGGTGTCCCTGCCCATGCAGTGGGGTCGATGTAGATGGTCTTTAAGGTCCCTTCCAACCCAACCCATTCTATGATTCTATTATTACTACACCCAGGATGCCCGTGTGGTGGGAAGGCCCATCCATAGTGTGGCAACATCACTTGGGGTTGATATTTTTGGCTGACAGGAATTCCTTCTTGTGTTGTCCCTGTTCATACCACTCCCCTTAGTGTCCAGGTTGCAGGACAAAAAAGTGCTATTCTCATTGAATCTGTACTAACAAGGTTATCATATAAATCCTCTTCTACTATGAGTCCACTCTCATGCTCTTCAAAGAAGAACCCAGTTACACGTGGTGGGCTCAAGCTAGGAGATAAGAGGGTCATATTTGGGGTTTGGTAGGGTTTCTTTTCCTAGATCTGCTGTATTTTGCTTTTTTCTTGGTGAGTGTAGAAAAGTGGGGCCTGGTGGCAAAGTCTGAGTGTACAGACGGTGTGCATGGATAGGAGATGTGTTTTGTTGCCCCACGTCCTCATGGCAGGCTGCAGGCCCTTTCAGGCTGGGAGATGGTGGGCAGATGACCTCTTTCTCTCTCTGCTTTAGGTGGAGATGGGACCATGCCAGCTCCTCATGGCCATCGCTCACTGCTGGTGTTTCCCCCTCTGGCTTTCTCCAGCATGGGGACGGGGAAACTCAGGGCTGAGGGGACCTGGCAATGCAGAGAGACCACAGGGTCCAACTTTCAATCAATGCAAGCCTCAACACACCTATCCATGGCTTTTTCTTCTGATCAATCTCCATCCCTGGTCCAGTTCTCCATAGTCACATCCGCTGAGACTAGTAAGTTCTGTAAACACTTGCCAAGGATCAGGGCAAGAGCTCCTTGATTCAAAAGGAAATGGCCTCAAGTTGGGCCAGAGGAGGTTTAGATTGGATATGAGGAAGAATTTCTTCCCCAAAAGGGTCATCAGACCCTGGCCCAGGCTGCCCAGGGCAGTGGTGGAGTCCCCATCCCTGAAGGGCTTTCCAAGCCGTGTAGATGTGGTGCTGAGGGCCATGGGTTAGTGGTGGCCTTGGCAGTGCTGGGGGAACAGTTGGACCTGATCATCTTCAAGGTCTTTTCCAACCAAAACAATTCTATGAAATCTTTCAGCCAAGGTTGCCTCTGCTTCTAAATGCTGGAGGGCAGGCAGGAACAAGTACCTCGCTGCAGAAATTCCTGGGTGAAATACTTGATTTTGGATGAAGCTGGAGGGCATAATACACGACCATAATCGTCCCTGTTGCTTGAAAATACCTCTACAAACCTTTGTTTTGTAGCTGGAATTTCCTATAAAGTGTGGTCTGAAACCCATCCATAGAGGTAGCCCAGGTGTTAAAATCATAGAATCATAGAATCACAGACTCTTTTGGGTTGGAAGGGACCTTAAAGATCATCCAGTTCCAACCCCCTGCATGGGCAAGGACACCTCCCGCTAGACCAGGTTGCTCCAAGCCCCATCCAACCTGCCCTTCAACACTGCCAGGGATGGGGCAGCCACAGCTTCTCTGGGCAACCTGGGCCAGTGTCTCACCACCATCACACTAAAGAATCTCTTCCTCACGTCCAACCTAAATCTTGAATAACGGAAGGAATATTTGGAGGACCAGGCCAAGGAGGCAAAAAGTTGTGCTGTAAAGTTTGGGACAACAAGGGATGGGGCTGCTTGGGGAGCAAAGATGTGAGCTGGGGCGGAAGATATTCTCGCACCCTCCAAAGGGAGATGGATTTTGACTTAGACAGGCTGGAGAGTTGGGCGGGGAGAAACATGATGAAATTCAACAAGGGCAAGTGTAGAGTTTTGCATCTGGGGAAGAACAACATGATGTCCCAGTATAGGTTGGGGGCTGACCTGCTGGAGAGTAGTGTAGGTGAAAGAGACCTGGGGGTCCTGGTAGACAGGAGGATGACCATGAGCCAGCAATGTGCCCTTGTGGCCAAGAAGGCCAGTGGCATCCTGGGGTGCATTAGAAAGGGTGTGGTTAGTAGGTCAAGAGAGGTTCTCCTCCCCCTCTACTCTGCCCTGGTGAGGCTGCATCTGGAGTATTGTGTCCAGTTCTGGGCCCCTCAGTTCCAGAAGGACAGGGAACTGCTTGAAAGAGTCCAGTGCAGAGCCACAAAGATGATTAAGGGAGTGGAACATCTCCCTTATGAGGAAAGGCTGAGGGAGCTGGGTCTCTTTAGCTTGGAAAAAAGGAGGCTGAGGGGTGACCTCATCAATGTTTACAAATATGTAAGGGGTGAGTGTCAGGGAGATGGAGTTAGGCTCTTCTCAGTGATGACCAGTGATAGGACAAGGGGTAATGGGTGCAAATTGGAGCATAGGAGGTTCAAGGTGAATATCCGAAAAAATTTTTTTACTGTGAGAGTGACAGAGCACTGGAACAGGCTGCCCAGGGAGGTTGTGGAGTCTCCTTCACTGGAGACATTCAAAACCCTCCTGGACACGTTCCTGTGTGATGTGCTCTAGGTGACCCTGCTCTGGCAGGGGGGGTTGGACTAGATGATCTTTTGAGGTCCCTTCCAACCCCTAGGATTCTATGATTCTATGATTCTATGATTCTATGATTTATTGTGTTCAACATTGTGTGCAGCTCAGGTCCTCCCTTCCGAGCCCGGGAATGAAAGCTTGGCTTTTGCTGAGGAAAAAAATGACCCCCAGTGTCAATTTTTCTGCGGGAAGAATGGCTGGATTCAGTGTTTGCCTTTTTCCCTCCGTCCTGCCGCAACACTCGGCTGTGCGGCTGGGCAGATAATGAATCTGCCCAACTGTGGTTATTGATAGAGCTGAGCTCATGATACCTGAGGGTCTTGTGAGCTTTCCCATCTAAAGGGGCATTTTTCAGAAGGCTGTGGTCATGACATGAACAGTCTCATTTCATGTGACATCTCCTCTGGCGAAGTCCTGGGCCTGGGAGCATTTTTCAAATACGTTATCAGGGAGGTAAATCAGGTCAGCAGCATTTACTGTTTATTTTTTCCAGCTAGGAGAAGTAAAATGGTTTATTTGCCTCTCACTATTTCTGTGATGTTCAGCAAGGAGCTTGTGGGCTGAGCATAGAATCATAGAATGGTTAGAGTTGGAAGGGACCGTAAAATCATCAAGTTCCAACCCCCCCCTGCATGGGCAGGGACACTTCCAACTAGACCAGGTTGCTCCAAGCCCCATCCAACCTGCCCTTCAACACTTCCAGGGATGGGGCAGCCACAGCTTCTCTGGGCAACCTGGGCCAGTGTCTCACCACCCTCACACTAAAGAATTGCCTCCTGATCTCCAGCCTAAATCTTCTTTCAGTTTAAAACCATTACTCCTTGTCCTCTCACTCCAAGCCCTTGTAAAAAGTTCCTCCCCAGCTTTCCTGGAGCCCCCTCAGACATTGAAAGGCCACTGTGAGGTCCCCCTGAAGCCTTCTCTTCTTCAGGCTGAACAACCCCAACTCCCTCAGTCTGTCCTCCTACAAGAGCTGCTCCAGCCCTCGAATCATTTTCATGGCTCTTCGCTGGACACGTTCCAACAGGTCCACATCTTTCTTGTGTTGAGGACACCAGAGCTGGACACAGTATCCCAGGTGAGGTCTCACCAGGGCAGAGTAGAGGAGCAGAATCACCTTTCCTGATCTGCTGGCCACACTTCTTTTGATACAGGCCAGGATGCTGTTGGCCCTCTGGGCTGCAGTTGCACATTGGTGGCTCATGTCCAGCTTTTGGTCCACTAGTATCCCCAGGTCTTTTGAAAAGACTCCACAGCTTTTGAAAGGAAATGACATTTTTTTTCCACCTCCATCAGGGAGCTTCTGCTTCTAGAGAGTGGAAATGAAAGCATGTGGTCTGGGCAGAGGGTTATCAACACCTTGGAGGCTGGCATGCTCATTATGTTGGGCAATATGCTTGGTCATCCTTAGCCCGTCCATGGGTGGGATGGTGTGAGCAGACCCAGCAAGGAGTTGTGGCTCATTTGCCAAAAAAAAAAAAACCTGTAGAGAAATTGGGATGTAGGGAATGGGTTTCAAAAGGAACTGCACTGGGGCTGGGGATTGGGCAAAAGTGGTTGGGGTGGAAGTCAGGCTGAAGTCTGCAGCCATCACTAGGGGCTGGGCCTCTGCTGATGCTCTCCACCTCCTCCTTTTCATCCCCCAGCAGATGCTATTTGTGTGACAAAGGTTTTTTACCCCCCATCTCAAGTTTGCTCTGGGGCACTGGGAAGGTTTTTTGGCATGGGGGGGGGTGGTGACACTTGTAAAGTAGATGTTCAGAAGCCCCATGTGGTCTAAACCTCCTTGGAGGTCTTCATCTCACCCAGCTTCAGCTGCCCTGGGGTGGTGGGAGAGGTACCTCCAGTAAAACTCTGTGCTAGCCCATCAAATTCTGCAAAGTTTGGGAGGAGAACTTATTGTTCTTTACAACTCCCTGAAAGGTTGTAGAGAGGCAAGTGCTGGTCACTTCTCCCAAGTAACAAGTGATAGGATGAGAGGAAATGGCCTCAAGTTGTAGCAGGGGAGGTTTAGCTGGATATTAGGAAAAATTCCTTCACAGAAGTGGTTGCTGAGCACTGGAACAGGCCGCCCAGGGAAGTGGTGGAGTCACCATCATTGGAGGTGTTCAAAAGTCATGTAGATGTAGTGCTGAAGGACATGCTTTAGCAGTGGACTGGGTAGAGTTAGGTTAATGGTTGCACTTGATGATCTTAAAGGTCTTTTCTAACCTAAATGATTCTATGATTCTATGACTCTTTGATCCACATCTTGCCTTTTATTATTAACATCCGTTTGTGTTTAGGATTCATCCTACCATTGTTTATTTCTAATTGCCCAGTCCCAGCCCTGCACAATCACCAGCTGAAGTGGACTCCAAAATCTTTCCCAAGGAAAACAAAGGCAGGACTGAAGCATTTAAAACTGAGCAAAGTGACCTGGCTGCGTGGGTCATCTAACCAAGTAATCAAGGGATACATCAAGTGCTTGTGTAGACATGGGTACAAGGAGGAAGATGTGTGCACACTTCATTTGCCCAGGGGAGTAGGAGCTGGTGTCATTCCCTCCTTGCTGGTGGTTTCAGGGCCGAGATGAGGTTCCTGGCCCCTGATCTTCAGCGTTGGGAAAGGCTGTCATCTCAGATGAGTTGGCTATGGCTTTGTTTTGGGAGACTGAGGAGGATTTAATGTGTTGAGCCTTACAGCACCTCTCTAAGGCCATGCCACCAGGCCTGCCATGTCCTAATCTGCTGCCCTTGGAGATGATCTTTCTCTCTCACCAAGCAAGAGACTGCATAGACAGCAGCTCTTCTTGGCTTCATCTTTTATTAGACTAAGACCTAGTGGGGAAAGGTAATGTTTTCCTAGGAAAATAAAGGTTTGATTCAGAATATCTGTAGAAGTTGGGTGGGAGTGTTGATCTGCCTGAGTAGGAAGCTCTGCAGAGGGACCTGGACAGGCTGGATCCATGGGCCAAGGCCAATTGTGTGAGGGTCAACAAGGCCAAGTGCTGGGTCCTGCACTTGGGTCACAGCAACCCCAGGCAATGCTCCAGGCTTGGGGAAGAGTGGCTGGAAAGTGCCCAGAGGAAAAGGACCTGGGGGAGTTGGTTGAGAGTAGCTGAATATGAGCCAGTGTGTGCCCAGGTGGCCCAGAAGGCCACCAGCATCCTGGCTTGTGTCAGCACTAGTGTGGCCAGCAGGAGCAGGGCAGGGATTGTCCCCCTGTGCTGGGCACTGGTGAGGGGGCACCTGGAATCCTGGGGTGAGTTCTGGGCCCCTCAGGACAAGAAGGACATGGAGGGGCTGGAGCGTGTCCAGAGAAGGGCAAGGGAGCTGGGGAAGGGTCTGGAGCACAAGTCTGAGGAGGAGCAGCTGAGGGAGCTGGGGGTGTTGAGCCTGGAGCAAAGGAGGCTGAGGGGAGACCTTCTGGCTCTGCAACTGCCTGAGAGGAGGTTGGAGCCAGGGGGGGGGTCGGTCTCTGCTCCCGAGGAAGAAGTGATGGGACAAGAGGAAATGGGCTCAAGTTGTGTCAGGGGAGGTTGAGATTGGATCTTGGGACCCATTTCTTGCTGGCAAGGGTTGTGAGACCCTGGCCCAAGCTGCCCAGGGCAGTGATGGAGTCCCCATCCCTGGAGGGATTTCCAAGCCGTGTAGATGTGGTGTTGAAGGCCATGGGTTAGTGGTGGCCTTGGCAGTGCTGTGGGAATGATTGGACTTGATTATTTGGTCTTTTCCAACCAAAACAATTCCATGATTCTGTGGTTCTATGAATCTACACATACAGATGTGCACACCTGTACAATATCATCTTGGTTGCCTCCAGCCCTGCTTCTCCATGGAAATCAATCCATGTATTCATTTCTCAACAAAATCCCTGGGTAGCAGAAATGACCTTGTTGCCACTGAAGACACTGGAGCCTCAGTGAGTTCCACCATCCACCTTAGGCAAAGAGCTGGAAATCCTTGAGGGTTGATCTGAATTATGACCATTAAGGTTCCAAATGTCAAATCACTGGGATTCCAGCTAGATTCTTTTAGCAAAGCACTTGATTGACATTGGTTTTCAGTGGTTGGCTTTACAGGTTTTTTGGTTTGTTGTTTGGGGGTTTTTTTTGTCTGGATGCCCTGACCAGCAAATCTGCTCCATCCATGGTGTGGGATTCAGCCTCTTGCTGGAAACCACAGAATCATAGAATGTGTGGGGTTGGAAGGGAACTTTTAAAGGTCATCTACTCCAGCCCCTCCTGCAGTGCACAGGGACCTTTTTGACTAGATCAGGTTGCTCAGAGCTCCGTCAAGCCTGACCTTGAATGTTTCCAGTGCTGGGGCCTCCACCTCATCTCTCTGTGCAACCCAAGCAAACCACTTCTCATCTGCAGAGCATGGAGCTACTAGCAAGGAAATCCCCTTCCCAGCTCCCCATTTGCCCTTTCCCAATGTCCACAATTACCTTTGAAAGATGAAAAAACAGCAGCTCTTCCCCAGGCTGTGAGCACAGTGACCTTCTGAAACCAGATGGGTTGCTTCTTCATCCTCCTCCTGGTGGCACCCTGGCAATGAGGGTGGGCATCAAGGTTCTAGGTCCACAACATTTCCCTCCACTTAATTTTTTGCCTTCAAAACAAGGCCAACGTGTGGAAGCACTTAGGGAAGGCTTAACTTCATTGCCTGGAGAACAGTGTTGAAGTTCATGGGGATTCTTACCAAAATTAACCTGCAATAAATCCGTCCCCTCCCTTTTTTTTTTTTTTTTTTTTTTTTTTTTGTTTTTACTAACAGGTTTTGGCAGTAAAATAGGGACGTTTGAAGAAGAAAATAAAAAACAAACAAACAAACAAATACAGTTTATTCATTAAAAAAACCAAAACCCAAGAACTGTAGAAAGCAAAACTGTGTCAAAATTTGTCTTGCTCGTGAAGATCTGCAAATGTGATGATCTTTTTTACATGCTGAGAGAGTTGGGGGTGTTGAGCCTGGAGAAGAGAGGCTCCTGGGAGACCTTAGAGCACCTTCCAGTGCCTGAAGGGGCTCCAGGAAAGCTGGGGAGGGACTTTGGACAAGGGCAGGGAGTGATGGGATGAGGTGAAATGGTTTTAAGCTGAAAGAGGGGAGATTTAGATGAGAAATTAGGAAGAAGTTCTTCACCGTGAGGGTGGTGAGACACTGGCCCAGGTTGCCCAGAGAAGCTGTGGCTGCCCCATCTCTGGAAGTATTGAAGGCCAAGTTGTATGGGGCTTGGAGCAACCTGGTCTAGTGGGAGGTGTCCCTGCCCATGGCAGGGGGTTGGAACTAGATGATCTTTAAGGTCCCTTCCAACCCAAACCACTCTATGATTTACTTTTCTGATTGGCCAGGCATCTCTCAAGTCCTCTTTCTTCTGGAAAGCTTTCAATTCAATCTAGATGTAATTAGAGCTTTCCTGACCTGGCACCAAGAATCTTTACAACATCTTCTATTATTATTTTTTTTACTAGGTTTTCCCTGTTGTGCTTGGAAACTGAGGTGGGGTCTGGCACAACCCTTTCTTGTCTTCTTTCTCCTGTTACTCTTATTTCACACCCTGTTGGGAGTAGTTTAGCTTCTCTTCCTTCATAGTCTAGCAGAACCTCTATTAACGGTGATCAAAAATTGGGAACCACTTTCACATGGAGAATGGGAAATAGTTTTTAGGGCTGAGTGGGGACCTAGGGGTCTACAGTGCTTTTGGACTCAAAATCATTGCTGAGATGTTTCATTTGTCACAGTTCCACACCAAGTATTCTTCTGTGTGAAAATGTTGAGTTTGACTTGCAAGAATTTGGGACATTTTATATCCTAGAATCCTTTTGGTTGGAAAAGCCCTTTAAGATCATCCAGTCCAACTGTTAACCCAGCACTGCCAAGGCCACCACTAACCCATGGCCCTCAGCACCACATCTACATGGCTTGGAAAGCCCTCCAGGCATGGGGACTCCACCACTGCCCTGGGCAGCCTGGGCCAGGGCCTCACAACCCTTGCCAGCAAGAAATGGTTCCCAAGATCCAATCTCAACCTCCCCTGCCACATCTTGAGCCCATTTCCTCTTGTCCTATCACAGAATCACAGAATGGTTGGGGTTGGAAGGGACATCTGAAGTTCACCTCGTCCAACTCCCATGCTAGAGCAGGATCCCCTAGAGCAGATCACACAGGAACACATCCAGGTGGGTTTGGAATGTCTCCAGGGATGGAGACTCCACAACCTCCCTGGGCAGCTTGTTCCAGTGCTCTGTCACCCTCACAGGGAAGAAGTAGTTTCTCATATTCAGGTTAAACCTCCTGTGTACCAGTTTGTGACCATTGCCAGTTGTTCCTTGGTAGAAGAGACCGACCCCTCCTGGCTCCAACCTCCTCTCAGGCAGTTGCAGAGCCAGAAGGTCTCCCCTCAGCCTCCTTTGCTCCAGGCTCAACACCCCCAGCTCCCTCAGCTGCTCCTCCTCAGACTTGTGCTCCAGACCCTTCCCCAGCTCCCTTGCCCTTCTCTGGACACACTCCAGCCCCTCAGTGATGTTGGGGTAATTTCCATAAAAGCATCTTGTGAAGCAGCACCATGAACATGGTTAACATGGGATGGAAGTAATTGTTTCTTCACAAGGTTGGCTTTGGTGCATTAATGGGAACAAGCCATTTTGAGGGGAAAAAACCAACACAAATCAGGTTTTTTTTTAGGGAAAATAAGAGTCGCTCTGTTTTGTGCTTAGGGTGGGTGGTTGGATGGGTGCTCCCAACCCATGGGGGACGCCAGCTGTGGCAGTACCAGGAAAAGCAGTGGGTGGCAATTGGTGTTCCTCTCCACGCTGGCTTGGCAGGCGCTGGATGCTGCCCAAGTTTGACTTCACCCTTATCTGGGGCCAGACATATTGTTCGCACCGACTTCATTTACTGATTTACCCAGACACTCCTTAGAAACCCAGCAGTCAGAGGAGTTGCAGATAGTGGTTTGGGTGTGGGGATGGAAGCAGCATTGGTGTTTTTTTCCTTTCCTCCAGACCAGGAAAGCGTGTAACAAAAGTTTCAAAAGTAACCGTGCTCTGAGCATGGAGCCATTCCAAGCCGTGTCTGGGAGTGCCAGGTTGCCCCAGGCTATCTTACACTTGATTTTGCCTCGTGCTTCAGAAAGATTTCCCTTGTATAAACAATTTTGCTGGTGATTTGGGGTTTTTTTCATGTGCTTCTTTAAAGGAACACCAGGCGTGTAACGTAGAACTCAGTGTCCAGCCGCTCTCGTCGGATTTATTGTCTTAACAAAAAAACCTGTATTTCCTCGTGGTCATAATACCTGTGCCAGAAAGGAACTAGTCTTCTATTAAATGGTCAGAGATGGGCATGCTTATTTTGGGGCAGAATCTTGAGAAGGAAGTGATCCTTGATTCACCCTATGAGGAGAAGAGGAGGGTGATTTATTGCCCAACATGATGGCCAACCCTTTGGGGTCGCGCGCAAGCCGGGCTCAGCTGGGTTAGGCTGCTCGTGGAGGTGGCATGTTGTGCTGAGCCAGGCTCTGCTGGGGACATCCTTGTGGATAGTGACTGTAGGAGGTTGGTGCAGGACAGGGTCATGGTGCACATGGGTGCAGCTGAGGTAGCCAGGAGGTGGCTTCTAAAGCCAGTGGGTGGGGCTTTGAAGCCTCATGTAGGGCACTTGAGAAGGGTTTCAGAGTCACTTGTTCCTTGGATTGGGTGCTCAATTTGTCACCTGGGCAACACAGTGAGTGGGGACTTGGGTAAGCAAACCCCCCTTTGAAGACACCTTGCCTCCATCTTCTTGCTTGCTTGGGTCACAGAACCATCAGAGTTGGAAGGGACCTCTAGAGATCATCTAGTCCATTTGTCACTCATGCCCAAAACCTGAGTGTTTTGGTTTTTTTTTAGTTAAATTACATCCAGTTCTTTTCAAAGTAAGGTTCTTGCCCCCCTGCCCCCCCACCCCCAGGTTTACCTTGTCTCAGCTAAACGGGTGGATGGTTTTCAGGGGAAGTGGAGCAGATTGGTAGGAAAGTCACTGTAGGAATCAGCACCTGGTCAAGGGTCACCGGTTACACCAGGGAAGGGCTGGAGTGGAAAACAAAAAGGATGCAATAAATCTGCTTTAAGAAAAATGAGATTTAAACAAAACCCCAAACAACCACATGAAAACACAACAACCCCCCCCCCCAGGTTTTTCTTCCCAGAGAACTTCATGTGCTTGTTGAAAAAGAAAAGATAAAAAAGATGCCGGTAAAATCGGTCCGTGTCCCACGTGTTGTTTAGACCTTAAGAGTACAGGTGGACGAGGAGGGCTCCGTGCCAAATACTTTTGGTTTAGAGGGAGTGGTGGGAGGGAATTCTCCTCACCGCTCCTAGAAAGGCTGAACTTGCTGTGCACAAATCAATGACAATCTCCTGGGCTGCAGGCACCCGCGGAGCCGCGCTGCCGGATTCCCCGCGCGGCCCAGGCGGGCGAGGGCAGGACCAGGGTCGGCACCCGCAGCGGGAAGGTGGGTCGGATGCTCTGCTTTCAGCTTGTGAAATATGTGGGGCTTTTAAATATTTTTTTTCCCCTCCCCCCTTTTTAGGGCTTTTGTGGTTGATTGAGCCGGGGCGGGGGGGGGAGGAAGGCACTTGAATTTTGGGTTGGTGGTAGGAATCTTCGGCGCGTTGTGGCGATCCTCCGTGCTCATCCGTCGCCATGTACGGGCTTTTTATTTGCTGTTTGAACTCCATCCCCTGATTGATTCTCATGCTGATTCCTTTGCTTGGTGTCTTGACTCTTTACCAAGCCCAGAGATTTTGGCTGTGGATCAACACCTGGACGACACAACCTCTCAATTCGTGGGTTTGGTTTTGGGGGTGGTTTGGTTTGTTTTTTGCAACTCCGGCTTAGTTATTTGTTTGTTTGCTTAGGTAGGAATTATCAGTGGGAAAACACATCTGCTAACATCTGCTGGGTAGGCAGGAGGGCTCTGATGAGGCAAGTGGTTAATATTTAGAATAGAATAGAATAGAATAGAATAGAATAGAATAGAATAGAATAGAATAGAATAGAATAGAATAGAATAGATATTTTAAATACTTATTAACATTTGGTTTGAAGTAATTTTTTTTCAGTTGTTCTTGGCAGAAAACTTGCGGGGGGGGAAAAAAATCCCCAACTCTCCTCTGAAATAGTTAAAAAAAGTCTCAGCAGATTTAATGCTGGCAGAGCACTCATGATGAAAGAAGGGCTGGGAAGTGTGGTTGGGATCAGGCTGCCACTCAGTGCAGGGTTAAGCCTGGCTCAAGCCAACCTGCTCCGTGCTGCCCGTGCCGCAAGCGGAGATGGCACCGGGAAAAGAGAGGTGCTTTATCTGCAGCTCCCCCCACCCAGGAGTTTGGGTTTAAACCTCACTCTATCTCAGGAACTTTCTGCTTCTTTACTAGCAAAGTGGACACAGCAGGATGATACGTTACACCCGGTAGGAGCTTTAATATTTTTTAACAGCTCCTTCTGGAGGTGAAATGCTGTGTCAGCAGCGCAGCCCCCCCTCTCCGGCTCCCCCTGATCCTGCCGAGGTAATTCCCAGAGCTGCGCCGCCGAGAAAAACAACAGCCGTGGTTTTGTTTAAGGTTGGGCTGAATGAAAACAGGAGGGGAGGAATGTGCTCAGCAGAGGAGGAACCGGAGCTCAGCCATCCTGCCCTTGCTTTCCGGAGCGTGTCGGGTGGAAGGAAACACTTGGCACAGTCGTGTGGGAACCTGCAGCTTGTTCTGCCCTTGGAAAGGGGATGTGGCAGCCACCTTCCACTTCACCCAGGTACAATATTAGGGGGAATGAGACTAGGTGGGACTTTCTGCTTGGTGGAGTTGGGACTGGACGGAGGTTTCTCCTCCCGGGGAGGATTTGGAGGTTGGGAGCAGCTGGGTCTATCTGAATCCCAGTCGCAGGGAGCAGATGCGGTGGGCATGGACAGTCCTTGCTGCCCTCAACATCTCCAACACTCCACACCAGAGACAAAACCTTTTATGGGCTTCTGGATGTGTATCCAGGTGTTCCTACCCCAGGACAACCCAGCAAATAACTCCCAGAAAGGTAGATGAGATGTTCTGCCGTCTTTCCCTGGTCTTCCAACACCTCCCATTGCTCCCAAAAAGGACATTTCAAACCCCTGCTCTGGAGCAGGCAGCGTTGAACACCCATTTTATGGTTGTGCTTGATGCTGCTCACTTCAGGTGCCAGGAGATGAGGAGTCAGACCCGGCGTGTTTGAGCACTGAGCCAGCATTATCCATACAAACCTGGGATTTTCCAGCCAGCCCGGGGCTGTCCGGCACCTAATTCCCTTCTCCTCCTTTGAAATTCCTCCTCTAATTAATAAATAAGTGGCAAGTTTCACTGACATAATTTCAGAGCTATTGCTCTTAATTAAATCACAAGCTCTTAAAACAGTTTCAAAACACCAAAGTCTTCCCTCCCCAGCTTGTCATCCCGCTCTTATTCCCATTAAGTGTCGTCCGTGGGATGGGTTTATTGATTTGGAAGTAATGAGAAAAGGTGAAGGATCTCAGACCACATCAAAATGTGGTGTTACCATGTGTGTGGATGATCTTAGGAGATGGGGCAGCTGTGGGTGGGCTTATCCCTGTCCATGTCCTCCTGGCAGGATGGGGATGGGAAGGCAGCATCACACCGGGGTCCCATTTGTGTGTAGATCTTTTTATAGATCTATAAAAATACAATCTCTCTATAAAAGAAACGTTACAGTATAAAGTATTTTAATATTTTATTATTTAATATTGATGTTTAATATTTTATTAATTTTATATCATTATAATAAATATTATCCACTCTTCTGTTCATCCATGATGGTGAGGAAGGGGCAGCCCTTGCACCCAGCTCCACCACAATGTGGGTCAGGTCAGGAAGGTTTAGCCCCACGTTTTATTTTCCTGCAGTGATGAATAGAAGGAGGGGATCCAGGGCTGAGATGCGTCCACCAAGAATGATTTGGAGACCTCTTTCTATCAGTCAGAGCTTTTTGGTTCCTTTCTGGAAGCCTGAGAGGAGCCTCATGCCCGATGGCAACATTGCTCACAGGTCTGGGTGGTTTCCATGTGTGGCTCCTGTGAGCAGCTTGCCTTGATTCTGGATTTATTTCTTGCTGGTGGATGGCTTTGTTCCTTGTCCCTCAAAAAGATGTCCCTGGCCCTAAGGGATGGGTGCATGGTGGTGGTCATGAGCGCTTTTTTGGAGGGGTGAAGGATGCCACATCCCAGATTATTATTATTATTATTATTATTATTATTATTATTATTATTATTATTATTATAAGGGGCTTGATGTGCTTGGCAGCTGCAGAAGGGGAGGAGGAGGAGGAGGGGATGTCCCACATCACGATGGCTCTGCACCATCTCCGTGTGGGTCTGGGCAGGCACGTGCCTCTTGGGGCCATCAAACAACTTCCACCTCCTGGGGAGTGGGGAGAGGCAGCAACCTGGCGTTGCCATCCCCAGCCCTGCCTTGCAGGGAACCAGTTTGGGAAGTGCCTCCGTGTCGTGGATGAGCCAGCCCAGGAGGAGGTAGGAGACCACTTTGGATTGAGATCCCAGCACCTCTGGGAGGAGGCAGGGTGGAGGGATGGAGACCAGCCAGCTTCCTAACTATGCAAACAACCCACACCCATGTTCGGTGTTTATCCCCGCCGAGCCCGTCACTATGGTATCTGGGCACCTTTTGCCAAGGTGAGTTGAAGCTGATGGAGCAGATCCTCTGCCAAACCCCAGGCTCTCTAGGCATGTGTTTGGGAGGTCTCTTAGATCAAGAGTTACTGCTGCTGGGAGACTCCCAGTTGTTTTGCTGTCACCTTTGGACCTCCCGCTGCCGCCTGTGGTCCCTGACCACCTCCTGTCTGCCACGAGGCTTCTGAGGTCCTCAAAGCATCCTCACTGCTGCTGTGGGGTTTCCATGCACCATGTCATGCTGCTGTGGCAGGTGGGCAGCTGGAGAGGTGGCTTCACAGTCCCTTGTGCTGGAACTGCTGCTTTGATGCAAAATTTGGGCCCTTCTCCCTGGCGTGACTCTGGGCTGCTGGGGAGTGATCCCAAGGCTGGTGGTGCCTTCAGAGACACGTAGGATCTGGCTGCATCACTGGGGGACCAACTGGTGCTCTATCATGTTCATGTTCTCCTGTGGTTTGGGGCAAGTTGCTCCATCTGCTACCAGCAAAATAGAGGTGGGAAGATTTGATGGAAACTGGAGAAGAGGAGAGGAGGTGTTACTTGATGTTGCTTTTATGGAGGAGACAACCTTTGTCATGGACAGGAGGGGGGTCTCAGGCCCTTCATGGTGCTACATGGCTTTGGGAGCTGCAAGAGAACTTGAAAACATCTGAGCATCCCAGGGCAGAAAAAAAGGTTGTGATTTACATCCAGGCCCAAGCTTGGTTCAGTTCTGGCCAATTCTGCCCTCTTAGTCCTGTCTGAAGAGAAATGACAGTGATTAGCACCTCTGTGCCTTAATTTCCCTGGATGTAAAGTCAGGAGTCACCTTCCATGGGTCTTGGTCTGGTTTTGAGAGGATCTGGAGATTTCCCTGGATGTAAAATCATATAATGGTTCAGGTTGGAAGGGACCCTAAAGACCATCTCCTTCCAACCCCTCTAAGTCAGGAGTCACCTTCCATGGGTCTTGGTCTGGTTTTGAGAGGATCTGGAGATTTCCCTGGATGTAAAATCATAGAATCATAGAATGGTTTAGTTTGGAAGGGACCTTAAAGATCATCTAGTTCCAACCCCCCTAAGCCAAGACCTTCCATGGGTCTTGGATTGCTTTTGAGAGGTCTTAGAGATTTCCCTAGGTCAGGAGTCACCTTTCATGGGTCTTGGTCTGGTTTTGAGAGGATTTGGAGATTTTCCTGGATGTAAAATCATAAAATAGCTTAGGTTGGAAGGGACCCTAAAGACCATCTCCTTCCAACCCCCCCTAAGTCAGGAGTCACCTTCCATGGGTCTTGGTCTGGTTTTGAGAGGATCTGGAGATTTCCCTGGATGTAAAATCATATAATGGTTCAGGTTGGAAGGGACCCTAAAGACCATCTCCTTCCAACCCCTCTAAGTCAGGAGTCACCTTCCATGGGTCTTGGTCTGGTTTTGAGAGGATCTGGAGATTTCCCTGGATGTAAAATCATAGAATCATAGAATGGTTTAGTTTGGAAGGGACCTTAAAGATCATCTAGTTCCAACCCCCCTAAGCCAAGACCTTCCATGGGTCTTGGATTGCTTTTGAGAGGTCTTGGAGATTTCCCTTGGTCAGGAATCACCTTCCATGGGTCTTGGTCTTGAGAAGCCTTGGAGATGCTCTGGATATAGGGCAGTAAAATGAATGCCAAGTGTGATGTTGAAAGAGGATTGAAGACTTGATGCTTGTGGCTGCAGAAGAGCAGGCAGGTTGCAATATTCCAACCCTTCCACCGTGCACAAGCACTTTCCAAACAGTTTTGCTGCAATTAATTATGGTGTAATTAAAGCCCAACGACAGTGCTAACTAAGGGCAAAATCTTGTGAAACAAATAGTGTTTGGGCTGATTTTGTAATTGCTCCAGGTTCCCCAGATACAAATTAGACTGTCAGGGCTCCTGATTTATTGCAGAGCCAGATACACACAAATAACTCAAGGCAAGAGCTCCCTGCGTGGGTTGCAGGTGTGGAGGTCCATGCCCAATTGGTTCTCCTTGTGGGTGACCTCTGAAGTGTGGGGTTCTCCTTGAAGTGTGGGTTTGGGTTCTCCTTGATGTGTGGGTTCTTCTTGAAGTGTCCCATGGTCAGCAGGATATTGCTGGCACCAGCTGTCCCTCTCTGCCTCATCCCCAAGGCTTCTCATGAGGTTTCCTCACCAGGAAAGTGGCAGTGCTGCCCTGGGTGCAACTCCATCCTGGGCAGAGGGACACAGGTGGTGACAATCATAGAATCACAGAATGGTTTGGATTAGAAGGGACCTTAAAGATCACGTAGATCCAACCCCCTGCATGGGCCGGGATGCCTCCCACTAGACCAGGTTGCTCCAAGCCCCATCCAACCTGGCCTTCAACACTTCCAGGGATGAGGCTTCCACAACTTCCCTGGGCAACCTGGGCCAGTGTCCCATCACCATCATGCTAAATAATTTCCTCCTATGTCTAATCTCAGTCACCCCTTGTCCAGTTTTAACCCATTCCCTCTTGTTCTCTTGCTACAAGCCCTTGTGAAAAGTCCCTCCACAGACAAGCCACCAGCAGGGCTGTGGTGGACAGAGGGATCTCGTTCTCAGGGCCATGAAGATGATGAGGGGGCTGGAGCACCTCTGCTGTGAGGACAGGCTGAGAGAGTTGGGGTTGTTCAGCCTGGGGAAGAGAAGGCTCCAGGGAGACCTTAGAGCACCTTCCAGTGCCTGAAGGGGCTCCAGGAAAGCTGGGGAGGGACTTTGGACAAGGGCAGGGAGTGAGGGAATGGGTTTTAAGGTGAAAGAGGGGAGATTGAGATTAGACATTAGGAGGAAATTTTTCCCTATGAGGGTGGTGAGACACTGGCCCAGGTTGTCCAGAGAAGCTGTGGCTGCCCCATCCCTGGAAGTGTTGAAGGGCAGGTTGGATGGGGCTTGGAGCAACCTGGTCTAGTGGGAGGTGTCCCTGCCCGTGCAGGGGGGTTGCAACTAGATGATTTTTAAGGTCCCTTCCAACCCAAACCATCCTGTGTTTCTGTGATTCATCCATGGTGGTCCAGCCTATGGGACAACATGGCTGATGGAGCAATTTAGCCCTTGGGTACCATCTTCTTCATGCTTGCAGAAAGCCCCTGTGGGGGTGAGGAGGCAAGGCCTGGCTTTGCTGCATCACAGGCAGGTTGTGCTGCCTGATCCTTCTCAGTCTATCTCGTGGGGCTGTGATAAATCACAGGGTGACTCAGCTGGGGAAGGTGACCTATAAAGAGGTTGTGGCCTTATCTGCTTCTCCGAGGGGGACCGGGCGTTTTGTTTTAGAGATTTGTTTCCTCCCCTCCTGTTCCCAGCCCTACTGGGAATCTCACTCTTTGTTTTTGTGCAGGAAGTCCCTTTTCCAGATTAGAGAACTGCAGTGGGTGTTTTCTCACCTTCAACTAAAAGGGGTGAAGTTGTGACTTTTGAGCAAAGAAATGCTGCCTTGCAAGGGTTTGGAGGTCGTTTGAGTTAATGCAGTTCAAGAAATGCCAACAAAAAGCTACAAGAGTCCAGACATCCCTGCCTGGAGCTTAAAAATAAGCAAGATGTGCTCCTGAAAAAGTGAATTCTTACCATTAAAACCCTTTCTCTTTATTTTTTCCCACCAAATGCTGGGGTCTGGGCTGTGAGTCTCTGTCTTCTAGTGTCCCAATGCCAACATGAGCCTGCTTGGTCACACCAAAGAGAATTCAGCCATGGAGGGATCTGCCATGTAGATGTGGTGCTGAGGGCCCTGGTTTAGTGGTGGCCTTGGCAGTGCTGGATTAACAGTTGGACTTGATGGTCTTAAAGGTCTTTTCCAACCTAAAATATTTTCTCTTCTCTTCTCTTCTCTTCTCTTCTCTTCTCTTCTCTTCTCTTCTCTTCTCTTCTCTTCTCTTCTCTTCTCTTCTCTTCTCTTCTCTTCTCTTCTCTTCTCTTCTCTTCTCTTCTCTTCTCTTCTCTTCTCTTCTCTTCTCTTCTCTTCTCTTCTCTTCTCTTCTCTTCTCTTCTCTTCTCTTCTCTTCTCTTCTCTTCTCTTCTCTTCTCTTCTCTTCTCTTCTCTTCTCTTCTCTTCTCTTCTCTTCTCTTCTCTTCTCTTCTCTTCTCTTCTCTTCTCTTCTCTTCTCTTCTCTCTCTCCTCTCCTCTCCTCTCCTCTCCTCTCCTCTCCTCTCCTCTCCTCTCCTCTCCTCTCCTCTCCTCTCCTCTCCTCTCCTCTCCTCTCCTCTCCTCTCCTCTCCTCTCCTCTCCTCTCCTCTCCTCTCCTCTCCTCTCCTCTCCTCTCCTCTCCTCTCCTCTCCTCTCCTCTCCTCTCCTCTCCTCTCCTCTCCTCTCCTCTCCTCTCCTCTCCTCTCCTCTCCTCTCCTCTCCTCTCCTCTCCTCTCCTCTCCTCTCTCCTCCCTCCCCCTCCATCTCTCTCTCTCCCTCTCCTCCCTCTTCACCAACCACCACAAAATCCCATGATGCTCGTGAACATCTTTTCCTGTGGATCACAGGTGCCTTCCTGGTATCCCTGAAAAGCCAGGGTGGTTCCTACCACCATCCCACCTTCAACTTGGGGTTGAGCATCTCCCCCTGGGCAGGTTTTGGCGCTGGGTACCAGTCACCCTCCCCCAGCACATCCCACCATCCTCTGCTCTGAATTCCAAACCCTGAGCCAACGAGGAGGAGCCCGGACGCTGATTAATTTAAGCCCTTGCTGCTCTTATCCTGGTTTCAAAGTAATTGTCTCTCTTGTCCACAATTTTCCTCCCTTCCATTTCACTGCATATTTATTAGGTTTTTGCAAGTATCCGCAGCCACATTAAACCAATTTACTCCTTGAAACGTCTGACCTTTGATCTGCCAGCCACTGCCTTTCAGAGCCAGAAAAAGAGCCTTTAATAACGTGTCAGATGAAAGGCTGGCTGCAGAGCCTCTCACTTGCAACCCCCCAACTCCCCTGAAGAACGTGTCGGATGAATCAATTATTGCTACTCATTGGTACCTGCGTTTTGGTGTTCGACAAGGGGAGTGTTTTTCTCCTCTTTTCCTCCTCTCTCTAGAATCTCCCACCAGACAAAGCCAGGCAGGCAAATCCATGTACACAGACACAACTAATATTTCTCAAGCAGCATCTCCAACCTTTGGAGCAGGTTCTGATCTTGGCAGACATGGAGGGAGTTTGTTGTTTGTTGGGGTTTTTTTTTTGCAGAGGCTTTAGGTAATCTGAAATTATCTCATTTTTGGAGTCTCAGCCATGTGCTGTGTCACCTCAGCCCTTCCACCATCCTCTGCAGCAGGCACAGGAGGGGGGAGAAGGGGATGGTGGGTTGCAAAGGGTGATTTGGGCTGTTCTCCAGGCAAGGGCAGTGAGGCACTGGGGTGTTGTGAGTTGTCCAGCACAGCAAGGTTGGAAGCAACCACCCAAGGACCATGTTCCTCCCTATTACCTCCTGGTGTCCTTGTGCATCAGGGCTGGATGCTTCTGTGTGATAACTAGAGGACAGGCATCCTGCTCCAGGGGTGATGCCTCACCTCCTAACCCATGGAAAGGACAAAGTGGGGAGAGAACCCCTTGAACATGAGCCAGCAGTGTGCCCAGGTGGCCCGGAAGGCCAATGGCATCCTGGCTTGTGTCAGGAATAGTGTGGCCAGCAGGAGCAGGGATGTGATTCTCCCCCTGTGCTCAGCACTGGTGAGGCCTCACCTCGAGTCCTGTGTGCAGCTCTGGGCCCCTCACTGCAAGAAGGACGTTGAGGTGCTGGAGCAGGTCCAGAGGAGAGAACGAGGCTGGGGAAGGGACTGGAGGGAAAGTCTGATAGGGAGAGGCTGAGGGAGCTGGGGTTGTTTAGCCTGGAGAAGAGGAGACTCAGGGGGGACCTCATCACTCTCTTCAACTCCCTGAAGGGAGGTTGGAGTCAGGTGGGGGCTGGGCTCTTTTTCCAGGCAACCAGTGACAGGACAAGAGGGCACAGCCTGAAGTTGCTCCAAGGGAGGTTTAGGTTGGATATTAGGAAGCACTTCCTTACAGAGAGGGTGATTAGACATTGGAATGGACTTCCCAGGGAAGTGGTGGAGGCACCATCCCTGGATGTGTTCAAGGCAAGGCTGGATGTGGCTCTTAGTGCCATGGTCTAGATGGTGTGGTGGTGTTGGTCATAGGCTGGACTTGGTGATCTTAAAGGTCTTTTCCAGACTTGGTAGTTCTGTGATTCTGTGATTCCAGTGGGCTCTACACTGCAAGACTGGGTAGTTCCCATCCCATGGCTGCATCCAGTCACACTGGCTACCTTTTACTTCAGGTTCTTATCATGTGTCTGAAGTGACCAGTATGGTCTCTCTTACTGCTATGGAGCCATCAAGCTCTCAGGGGTTTGCTGAGAAAAACAGAGCCCAAGCTGCTGTTGAAATTAGGACATGCAGATGGAGCTGGTGGGATGCAAAGTAGCTCCTTTGAGGTCTCCACAGCCTCTGGGCACAAGACACTGCTGCCCTGAACTCCAAGAAGTCTGTAGCATCTCACACGGTGTCTGGGACCCTGTTTGGTCAGGCTGCTGTCTCTCTGCACCTGATTTGGACTGCTTTTGGAGATGATGGAGAGCATTGTTCAGGTCCTCATGGAAGCCAGTCCATCCATGAGGCCCCAGAAGTACAGGAATCATGGAATTGTTTTGGTTGGAAAAGACCTTTAAGATCATCAAGTCCAACTGTTCACCCAGCACTGCCAAGGCCACCACTAACCCATGGCCCTCAGCACCACATCCACATGGCTTGGAAATCCCTCCAGCAATGGGGACTCCACCACTGGCCTGGGCAGCCTGGGCCAGGGCCTGACAACCCTTGCCAGCAAGAAGTGGTTCCCAAGATCCAATCTCAACCTCCCCTGACACAACTTGAGCCCATTTCCTCTTGTCCTGTTGCTTATTCCTTGGGAGAAGAGACCGACCCCCCCCTGGCTCCAACCTCCTCTCAGGCAGTTGCAGAGCCAGAAGATCTGCCCTGAGGAGGACCCACTGCTCAGGCAACAGGGCTTTGCTCATGCTCTGGGGAGAGGTCTCCATGGCACTCCCAACCTCTCCTCTGGTAGGAACATTGATCCTGCTTCTGCTGAAATCAGCAAAGCTGGGTTTCAAGGGGGGTGAAACAGGCCAGTGAAGTTTAATAGCAGCAATTACAGTTTCTGTCACCTGCAAGGTTCTCTGATACATCACTCTGAAACAAAGGCTTGCCTGGGAGCTCCACTTCACTCCCTGTGACATCCCACCAGGGCAGGTGCAGACAGCTGTCCAGAGGTCAGTGGACTTGGGCACAGATCCATCCTGAAGGTGGCCTTGGCCTCACACTTTGGCATTTATATATTATTTCTTTTCCCTGATGCCTTTTATCTCTTACATAGTTACTTACCAGCACCAGCCTTTCCCAAAGTGATGGAGAAGGGCTGAAAAAGGCAAAAGGCAGCACAGGTCTCCTCTCCCTCTGCTTTCACCTTCCCAGGATGCCTTCTCACTTGCCATATGGAGAGGGATGTGCTCCTGACATTCCCAACCTGCAAAACACCGCAGCGTTGAGCAGAAGCAAAGTCTCGAGTTTCCAGGGAAGGAGAAACCATCTGCATCCCTTTTTAGCACATCTGTGCTGATTTGGCTCTGTGAGGACTTGGTTGCAAGCCCGTAGGATTCATCTTCAGAAAGGCTGGTCTTAATTGCCGTTGAAAAGGGAAGTGTTAAAAGCTGGGTGAGGAAGAGGTGAAGAAAACCAGGGAAGTTTGGAGATATGATGGGCTGATAATTCCTTCCATCGCTCTTGAGACTATTAACGACATTGATGGTTCAGGTTGTTACTGTAGGAGACCATCTGCTACCATGAATGGGGAGGGGAGGTGGAAGGGAACGACACTGGGGATGTTTCCAACCAAGTCCCAAATTTGAGATGAGATTCAGATAGTCCTGAAGACCTTCATCGACCTGCATTTCTTAACTGCATTAAAAAAGAAATGTACCAAACCAGATCTCATTCTCTGTAGGGTCCAACTGCATTTCAGGTGGAGGCACCTCATCTACCTTCTAGCTTTAATACTAGTCTTGTGCCTTCATCTCTGCTTTCTCAAGGACAAAAAAGTCATGATCATGGGCACATTTTATCCAGGACTCTTTCCAAGTTGAGCTTCAGAGGGGAGATTAGCCTGGAGTAAGACAGGGTTGGGGAGAAGGACCTGTGTTAGTCCTGGCCATGGAAAGCCACGCTACTCTACTGACCTGGAAGTCCTGTCCTGGAAGACCCCATGGAGACTTTCACCTTGTCCTTGGGTTTCTCCGAAATCAGCACTTTTTTTTTCCACACCTTCCACCAAGGAGAGCCTTGAAATCATGGGTTGATTGTCCTTAAAATGATGCTGTCACTTCTACCTTCATCTTTGACATTCAACATCCCAGGCAGAAGCATCCCAGCTGAGATGCTCCATGTTGTTTTCCAACCCTAAATCCATGGATGCTCAGCTTCTGGCCCTCACCACACCCCACCCGTGTGGGTGAGGGGCAATTCAAGCCTTTTTGACCTTCAGTTTTCCTCCTTGGGAGATGGAATTAATACTCCCTGCAGTATCTTGCATTAGTTAACAGCCCAAATCTCACTTGCTGCCTCCACGAGGGCACAGTTGCTGTGTGGCTAAGCCTAACGTTCACCTTTCCAGTGACCCCAGGGGACTTTTAGTCAGGACAACTGGGATTTTGCCACGACTTGGGTGGGAACATCCCATCTTGAAGGTCCCTTCCAAGCCAAACCATTCTATGATTCTATGGACCTCACCAGGATCCGGTCCCAGGGTGCCGAAGGGCCTGAGGCTGTCACGAGGATGTCCCAGATGCCTCCCTACAGCCCTGCATCCCATAATTTCCAGGCTGGCCGTGCTGTCTCTGCAAAGGTAGATTTGGTTTCTATTCCTAAGGGGATAATAGCACAGGAAACCTGGCTGCAGGATGGCCTGAACCCAATTACCACCGTCGCTGGGCTACAGCAGCCGCTTCCCTGCAATTATCCCCCCGTGCGCCGGTGCAGAGCAGCCCTCTGGTTTATTCTTAGTAACAGAGCCCCGGGCAAGGTCGGGGGGGGGGGGGGTTGGGGGTGGTCCCTGCAGCTGAAAGTCCCCTGTTGGGGATGGCAAAGCCACCTCTGTGAAGGAATCAGTGGGGGTAATGTAAGAGCTATGTGCCCCAGCCCTGGTGGATGTGGCTGTGAGGTTGGCAGCAAGGCGGTGCCTTGTTTTGTCCTTGTCCTTGTTTTGTCCTGCTGCAGGGGGGGCCCTGGTGACCCCCATGGGGGACATCAGCTGCTGTGGGGTCCATAACAATTGGCCTCATTTTTCTAGAGGGACTCAAACTCCCCGGTCAAGAGGTGGTTTAGTGGGGGACTTGGCAGTGTTACATTTGTTGTTGGACTTGATGATCTTCAGGGTCTTTTCCAACATTAACAATTCTATAATTCCAGGGAATGCCCCCTCCCTGGAAGTGCTGAGCGGCAGGTTGGATGGGGCTTGGAGCTACCTGGTCTAGTGGGAGGTGTCCCTGCCCATGCAGGGAGGTTGGAAGTAGATGATCTTTAAGGTCCCTTCCAACCCAAACCGATCTGGGCTTCTAAGATTGAAGACCAGACGTGATGCTTGGTCTTGCTCCCAGTATAAAACAGGTTGCATGGAAGCTCTGCTGGTTTGCACCCACTGGGAGTTGGCCCTTCCAGCTTAGCAAACCGATGTGGGGAACATGGAGGCAGGAGATGCAGGGGGTGGTCTGAGGATTGAGATTTGGGTAACCCAGGGTGAGTTTCTTTCCCCTACATGTCTGTAGGAAGCCCCTTGGCTTCTTTATCCTTCAGCAGGGTATCCATAAACATGGATAATAGCCTGACAGAGAGATGCAGCAAGTAGAAACATTCCAGCCAGAGAGATGCTCAAAGACAACCTACCCAAACCCCTCTAAAATCGTGGAAGACCCTTTCTAAACCCGTGTTGGTTGAAAATAGATGTCAAGGATATAAAGGGATGCTTAAAGGGCAGGAATAAAGCCTTTCTCGTGAGAAAAGCCCAGCTTTCTGTGCTGTTTCAAATTAAGTTTTCAGTTTCCTAAAGGCAGCAGACAATGCCTCACTCAATTCCCTCCCTGCTGTCATTAAAACTCGAGTGTGTTGTCTGGCTCCAGTCTTTTTGCCCTACCTTAAGAGCTCTAATCTTTTTAGGACCATTTCTCGCCGCTATCTGCAGGCACTCGAAAGCCTCCACCGCCGCGTGAAATACAAGCCCTGTCTTGGGGGAGTTTCCCCTCCCCTTTGTCTTCCGCCAAGACAGAAGGGAAACAAGCACTTTAACAAAACTGCCAGGTCTGAATTTTCTCTCCTCCCCCCTTCCCCCTCGCCCCCCCCCGACCCCGGCCGTGTTCCACCTCTCCTTTTGCAGTGATCATTTGTCGTGGGTTGCTTCCTCCCGGTGCCACCCGCCTGTTGCAGGGAGATGGTGAAGGAGCCTTTTATTGTTTGCTGAACAATTCCCTGCAATTTGCTGCTCTCTATTTCTTTCGGGCTCCTTTAATCCTTTCTTATCCTTTCTTTTTTTTTCCTTTTTTTTTTTTTTTTCTTTCCACTTGCTGCTGCTTATTTTTAGCTCGCGCGCCGTTCTGGTTTCTGCCCAAAACTGTTTATGTTTTGAAAAGCCCCTCTTGGCTGCTGATGGCACCTTTCTTTTTTCTTTTATTTGGAGCATCCCTGGTTGCCAGCCAAGCCCTCCCTTCCCTCTCCTTCTCTCAGTGCCCTGCCAGGCTGGGTGTTGGATGTCATGAGCTGCCATTCTCAGCTTTCCCAGCTTTCCCTGTTTTTTCCCTTGGGAGATCTCCTCCAGCCCTCCCTGGACACCCACGTTCCCTTCGTGCCCAAATCATTTTCATAGAATCACAGGATCCCAGACTGGTTTGGCTTGGAAGGGACCTTAAAGATCATCCAGTTCCAACCCTCCTGCATTGGCAGGGACACCTCCCACTAGATCAGGTTGCTCCAAGCCCCATCCAACCTGGCCTTCAACATGTCCAGGGATGGGGCAGCCACAGGTTCTCTGGGCAACCTGTTCCAGTGTCTCACCACCCTCACAGCAAAGAATTTCCTCCTAATGTCTAATCTAAATCTCCCCTCTTCCAGTTTTAATCCATTCCCCCTTGTCCTCTCACTCCCTGCCCCAGTCCTAAGTCCCTCCCCAGCTTTCCTGGAGCCCCTTCAGGCACTGGAAGGTGCTCTAAGGTCTCCCTGGAGCCTTCTCTTCTCCATGCTGAACACCCCCAACTCTCTTAGCCTGTCTCCAGAGCAGAGCTGCTCCAGCCCTCTCAGCATCTCCATGGCCTCCTCTGGACTTGCACTAACAGCTCCATGTCTTTCTCTGTGGCTGTTTTGTTTTTGTCCAATGAAAATCCCAGGAATGCCAAGCTTCCAGCAATGCCATCAGCCCAGATCCTACCATCCCAGCTCCTTTGGGTGATTTATGCTGTCCTGGTGCAACCCAGAATCTGGTTTTGCTGCTGCCAAAATGCTGCCGGTGATGGGCTGAGCCAACTGGCTGCCAGGCTGGTGCCACCAACGATGAGGTTCAGGATGTAGCAACCACCTGGCTTGGGAAGCCCAAGTGATGGCCCCAGTCAGGAACCCCCCTGAGCTTTCGGCTGCCTGAGCCTTAGGTGAGAGCCAACTGATCATCTAGATAAGGTGGTGAGTTGGCATTTGGAAGAGCTAACTCCAAATTTTGGCTCTACCATGGGCTTCCTCCATGGCCTTCAGCACATCACTGGATATCTCTGTTCCTCATCTTCACAAACAAGGCAATCTCTTTTCTTTTTTTTTTTTTTTTTTTTCCCTCCCACTGTTTATTCAGAGCATTTAGGGATTGATTGTTCCTTCCTTGGTCTTGCTTATGTAGTGCTTGTAAAGGGGGGAGCATCCTCAGTAAATTCGCAGATGACACCAAGCTGGGGGGGAGTGTTGATCTGCCAGAGGGTGGGAAGAGGCTGCAGGAGGACCTGGACAGGCTGGATCGATGGGCCGAGGCCAACGGCATGAAATTCAACAAGACCAAGTGCAGGGTCCTGCACTTTGGCCACAATAACCCCAGGCAGAGCTACAGGCTGGGGGAAGAGTGGCTGGAGAGCAGCCTGGCAGAGAGGGACCTGGGAGTGCTGGTGGACAGCTGGTTGAACATGAGCCAGCAGTGTGCCCAGGTGGCCCGGAAGGCCAATGGCATCCTGGCTTGTGTCAGGAATAGTGTGGCCAGCAGGAGCAGGGATGTGATTCTCCCCCTGTGCTCAGCACTGGTGAGGCCTCACCTCGAGTCCTGTGTGCAGCTCTGGGCCCCTCACTTCAAGAAGGACGTTGAGGTGCTGGAGCAGGTCCAGAGGAGAGAACGAGGCTGGGGAAGGGACTGGAGGGAAAGTCTGATAGGGAGAGGCTGAGGGAGCTGGGGTTGTTTAGCCTGGAGAAGAGGAGACTCAGGGGGGACCTCATCACTCTCTTCAACTCCCTGAAGGGAGGTTGGAGTCAGGTGGGGGCTGGGCTCTTTTTCCAGGCAACCAGTGACAGGACAAGAGGGCCTGGCCTGAAGTTGCTCCAAGGGAGGTTTAGGTTGGATATTAGGAAGCACTTCCTCATGGAGAGGGTGATTAGACATTGGAATAGACTTCCCAGGGAAGTGGTGGAGGCACCATCCCTGGATGTGTTCAAGGCAAGGCTGGATGTGGCACTTAGTGCCATGGTCTAGATGGTGTGGTGGTGTTGGTCATAGGCTGGACTTGATGATCTTAAAGGTCTTTTCCAGCCTTGGTAGTTCCGTGTGTGTGTGTGTGTGTGATCCTGCTCGTAGCTATAAAACACTTGTGCAGTAGAAGTGGTCACTGTAATTAGTAAAAGTGATGATAACAATTAAAATAATGAAACAATAAAATGCTAGATTTATAAAATAATAATTATGATTATTATAATAATCATCATCCCTCTAGCTTGCACAGTGGAAACTCATTTGAAGATGTTCCGAGCAATCATCAGCAAATAACAGTAGTGGATACTTTTCTTTCCTTGCCTGTGCACATGCTGGCAGGACTCTGCTTTGCTCCTGCTCTACAGCTGGAGAATTTAAATCCATCCCTTCTCCTGCCCACAATCAGGATTCAGAAATTCAAGCAGGGATCTCATTTTAATCCAGACAAACATCTCCTGATCTGCCCCAACTGCCTGCCCGGGAGGCAAATAGCCACGTCCAGCGTAACCCCCTTGTTCTCAAGCCATCCAAAGTGTCCCTGCTGTGTCAGCTGGGAAGATGTATTTTGTTTCTGCCCAGTGGTCCTGTCTTCCCCCTCGTTAATATTGCAGCCAGCATCCCTCCTCAGGAGCACTGGTGATCCCTCGGGAATGCTTTCAACCTCCCTGTTTTAGGCAGCTACATGGCAACTCTACTAACTCCATCCTTCACGCAGACACAAAGCTGGTAACATCAGCTCTGCCCTTTTCCTGCCATCACCCAGAAAGTGTATTTATCATAATCCTCATCCCTTTTTATATTTTTGTTATTTTGATTTGGTTGTGGTTTTTAAATTCATTCCTGTTGGAAAAGCCACCTGAATTTCCTGACCTCGGAATTATTAGGAACAGGTCTGGAGACACCCTCCTTTTGGTGCTTTTTTGGGTTTTCCTCTAAGACATGCCGGTGGCTCGAGGTGCAGCCCTGGAGCCACATCTTTAATTGCTGTTTTCGTGACCATCACAGCAACTGCTCTGAAATTTAGGGGGGAAACAAGGTGGGATCTCTGTCAATAACCAACTGCTCTTGCTGCCAGTGTCTCGGACCGGCAAAATAAGAGTTATTTCTGCTGTCTGCGAAGAACAAACTGATTTTCTCTGTTGTCTGTCAACATTGGATGAGTTGTTGCTCCCATTTCCCTTTAATAAGTGCTATTTTGTTTCCATTATTACTCAATAGTAAAATCTTTTCCCGGCGACTTTACCAGAAGTAGATTTACAGCTATGAAAATAAACTTGGGCGTGATGAGATCTTGTCATTTCATTATCTCCAAAGCACCTCGCATCACTTTGTAGTTATCAAAATGTAATTAGACATTTAGATTATTTTTTTTTTTTTCCCGTCGTCTCTGTTTGTTGGGGTTTTCAAAAAGAGGCACATGATGAAAAGTAAGAAATCTGTGGTTAACAGAAGTCAAATTAAAACTGCTTTTGACTTGATCCTTCATCCAGAGGAAGGGTAGAAAACATTCCCCGTGCGCTGCGATGGTGCCGATCAGCCCTGAGTGATGTTCGTGTTGAGGCACATCTTTGGGGTTGTTGGTTTTGGGTTTGTTTTTTTTTGTCATGCACATGGAAAATCTCAACGTTTCCTGGTTGGAGATACGGGATTTACCGATTCTTACGCGGGGCTGGATGTTAATTGTCATCAGAGGCTCTGGGTGTGGGCGAATCATTGTATAATGCCCACACCCTTCGGGTGGCTTAGGGTGCGGCCTTGTCTTTGCCTCACCGTGCAGTTTTCAGAGGTATTATTACCCAAAAAGCAACACGCCCTTCCGTGCTTGGTTGTTTTTATTAGGGATCGCTCTGAACCGGTGCTCCCAGCACCTGGCAGAGCTGCTGTTGGATGTGGAACTCGTAATTTAGGCTTGCCTGGGCTTCCCTGCTGGGATTCCCTGCGGAGGAGCTCTCACCGCTGATGCTTTGTGGTGGGAACGGGTCCGTTGGGGTGTCTCGATGGGCATGTTGGCATTCGGCATGGTTGGAGACCACCAGGGACTTGGGCTGATCTTACCTAGGCTGAGCTCCTAGATGGAGCTTACCTAGATGGAGCTTTCCATGATGAGTAGTGGTAGGAGATGAAGAAGTGGGAAAGGCAAATATTTCTGTTGGGACTAGATAGGGATGGAGAGAAGTACCCCTTTGCAGAGGACTTTTTACAGGGGCATGGGGTGATAGGATGAGAGGGGATGGTTTAAAGCTGAAAGAGGGGAGATTTAGATTAGACATTAGGAAGAAATTCTTTGCTGTGAGGGTGGTGAGACACTGGCCCAGGTTGCCCAGAGAAGCTGTGGCTGCCCCATCCCTGGAACTGTTCCAGGCCAGGTTGGATGGGGCTTGGAGCAACCTGGTCTAGTGGGAGGTGTCCCTGCCCATGCAGGGGGGTTGGAACTAGATGATCTTTAAGGTCGCTTCCAACCCAAAGCATTCTATGATTCTATGACTTGTAGCCTGAGCCCCGTTTTAGGGACTGTGGTTGGACTTGCCCTGTATGAAGGCTTTTTGAGTTTTGGCCAGGCTGCTGTAGCTTTGCCACCTGATTTCTGTGGTGTCCCACCTGAGTTTACCACCTCTGTGAAATGAGGATCATGATAACTACCCAACTGCTTCTTCCACATGGAGCAGGATCCTGATGATGACCAGTTATAATCAATTCCTTCTCCAAATGAAGCCTTTCCTTGCAGTCTGCTTAGGAAAAGGCTTTCCCATAAAGGAGCCCACTTCATACATCCCATACGGCCTTTTCCATAAGCACACTAAACATCACATCTTCTCCACACATCTTCTCCTTCTGGGGCTGCTTCGTCTTGAGAAAAGAAGCCTGAGAGGGGACCTGATGAATGTCTATAAATATCTGCAGGGTGGGTTTCAAGAATGGGCCAGTCTCTGTTCAGTGGTGCCTGGGATAGGACGAGGGGAAACGGCACCAAGTGACAACACAGGAAGTTCCAGCTCAACATGGGGAGAAACTTCTTTCCTGTGAGGGTGACAGAGCCCTGGGACAGGCTGCCCAGAGAGGTTGTGGAGTCTCCTTCTCTGGAGACTTTCGAGACCCATCTGGACATGTTCCTGTGTGACCTGCCCTGGGTGTTCCTGCTGCAGCAGGGGGGTTGGACTCTGATCTTCAGAGGTCCCTTCCAACCCCTATGATTCTATGATTCCACCCTGGCACAGCCACCATGGTGGCTTTTCCACCATATCCATCTGGCCAGTCTTCAGGACCATCCATAGTGTCAGTAGTGAGCCCCCCATCCATGGTGACCCCTTAGTTCACCTCTAGGTCACCGCCATCTTCTCCAACCCCCCAGTTCTCCTTCTGGGAAGGATTTTATTACTTATTCTTGCCTGAAATAGGGGACTGTATTTAAATGAGACACATCCAAGGCAAACTCACCGAGAAGTCTCACCTTTCCCCGTGGCACATGATTGAATAGGGGGGCAAAGATGCAACCCCCTTATTAGATGAATATAATTTTTCCATCTCAAATAGGAGTCAGGGATGTTTTAATGATTGGGCTCATTAGATGGACTTTCCACTTAAAGTGTCTGTCTGGCAATTAAGGCTGGGAAAAGCATGAGTGATGACCACACCTTCGGTGACTTAATGGGGAGTCTGAAGGCTGATCTTATTATCACACTGATACAGTCTGTGATAAAAAAGAATTTAAGATACTCTCCAGAGATTTATTTGCCCATTAGGAAGCTGCCAGGAGAAGGTTAAGGGAACTCGTAAGGTCAAAGCTGAACAGAAAAAAAAGTACTAAATGCTTGGGATCTGGGTGGGCAGAAACCAGAGGACACAGTTTTTGCTCTTTGCTCCTCTGCTGACCTCTGATATGGCCTTCACCAAGTCACTTTGTCCTGGGTTTTTTTCCCAGTGTGGCTGGCCATCATCTTGAGTGGACAACAGTGGTAGCCCTGCTGATGCTTGGAGTAGCATGACCGGGACAAGTCCCTGCTGCCATCTGCTGCCAGAGGTGCCCATGGAAAAAAATCATGTTGAGTGGAAGGAAACACCTACAGTCGGGAGGAAAACAATGGTGTTTAGAGCAGGGAACTGAAAAAGGATACGGCAGAATTTCCATTCTCCTCTGAGAGCATCCTCAGTGGTTCCCTAGCCTATTTTGTCCTCTTGCTGTGACCTGCTGTAGTATTTTACTGAAGTCTGGTGCTTAATGGACTGGACTTCATTATGGAGCTGGCTGTGCTGGCTTCCATCCTCCTGTTGGGTACCATTTTCCTGACATTGGCTTCTCATAGCTTGTCAGTGATGTTAACGGTGCTGATGGGTTGAACGCCCCAGGGTACGGGAGCCGGCGCCTTCAGCTTTATACTTGGCTTTAGCTTCCTAAAGTACAGCTGGGAGAGAGAATTCAGCCACATGTTAGCACCAAGTGAAGTTTTTGATGACAAAAGAGCCACGGTGTGTGTGCGTCAGGGTGGTCAGATGGGTGGAGGAAGGGTGAAAAAGGGAAGTGTTTCATTCCAGCATCTTCGAAGCGAAAGTCGTGACTTCGACAGGCGGCGTGATTTGTTTGCCTCAACATTTCCTGTGTTTTTAATTAAACAGATGCCCAGAATTGAGGGAAAACTTTTTGTTTCAGGCCGAGCAAGGCATTAGTTAAACTTGTTTCAGTTCCACAGAGTAGGAACCCTTCTCACTCCCACCTTCCAGCTCCCATGAACCACAGCAGCCTCCTCTCCTTTGCTCCACATCCTTTGCAAGGGGGTAGCGCCCATTCCAGCCCCATCCAGTCCATTCAGACAGCAAAGATTCCCAGACTTCTCTCATCATGCCTTTGTGCCAAACTGAGTCTTGGGAGACAAAAAAACCCCAACCCAAAGATATTACTTAAAATTGTGTGAAAATGAAATAATAGAATATGAAGGCATTGGCTTTATGTCTTTTAAGGAATCCTTTTGAAGTCGACTCTCTTGACCTTTGAGGCCCTGCATAATTTTCCCTTCTCCTCTCTCCTCCTCTTTGTTGTTCCTTGCACTCCTGTAATCTTCTCTCCTGCCTGCATCATCTCCTCCCACCCTGCTCTGTGGATCCACTTCTCTGTGCCCTGTGTTTGAAGCAGCCTCCTCTCCCCCTGCAAACCTTCCTCCCAGCTCCTCTCTGTGATGAGCCTCTCTTAAATCACAAAATCCCTCCTACCCACCCTGTTTTCTCCAGCTGACATTTTACCTGGGCTCATTCCACCCCCTGAATTGCTTTTTCCTCCCTTCCATTGGGAAATGTTAAATGAGGAGACCTTCCTTAATCTTCTAGCTGGCCAAGTGCAATACGTCCACCCACAGCTTTCAGCAGGGGATGGGCTCTCTTCCCTCACTCTGGCCAGAAGGAGGACTCCACCCTCCTTTGCTAATAGTGTAATAACTGTGAGACCTTCCTGAGCTGAAGCCACATCATGGCCAACCCCACTGTCTTCTCTGCTGCTTCATGCTCTCCCCATGGGTGGTCACTGGGGATGTGTGTTCCTACACCCTCCAGCACACAGTGGGATCCCAGCATCCCATCAGCCAGTTCCAGGGATGCTCTGAAGTCAGAGGTTGAAAGAATTCAGTAAAAGAGCTTTCAGCCAATGAAAAAGGTCCCTTTCTACAGAGCTTCAATTTTTCTAATTCAGGGAAAGATTTCCTCAGTTTAGCAGGAGTTGTAGTTTTACTGGGGTGAATGGGACGACTCAGCTAATTTATGGCAGAATCCCAGACTGGTTTGGGTTGGAAGGGACTTTAAAGATCATCTAGTTCTAACACCCCTCAATGGGCAGAGACACCTCCCACTAGACCAGGTTGCTCCAAGCCCCATCCAACCTGCCCTTCAACACTTCCAGGGATGGGGCAGCCACAGCTTCTCTGGGCAACCTGTTCCAGTGTCTCACCACCCTCACAGCAAAGAATTTCTTCCTATGATCTAACCTAAGTGTCCCCTGTTTCAGTTTGAAACCATTCCCCCTCATCCCATCACTCCCTGCCCTCGTCCAAAGTCCCTCCCCAGCTTTCCTGGAGCCCCTTCAGGCACTGGAAGGTGCTCTAAGGTCTCCCTGGAGCCTTCTCTTCTCCAGGCTGAACACCCCCAACTCTCTCAGCCTGTCTCCAGAGCAGAGCTGCTCCAGCCCTCTCCTCATCTTTGTGGCCCTCCTCTGGACTCTCCAGGAGCTCCATGTCCTTCTTGTGTTGGGGACTCCAGAACTGGACACAGGACTGCAGCAGCATTCTCATAAATGTGGTGTAGATGAGGAGAATCCCCTCCCTCAGCCTGCTGGTACAGGTCATACAGTGGTTTGGTTTGGAAGGGGCCTTTCAAGGCCATCCAGGCCAACCCCCCTGCAGTGAGCAGGGACATCTGCAACTAGATCAGGTTGCTCAGAGCCCCGTCCAACCTGGCCTGGAATGTTTCCAGGGATGGGGCATCTCCCACCTCTCTGGGCAACCTGGGCCAGGGTCTCACCACCCTCAGCATAAAACATTTCTTCATTCTTTTTTACTTCAAGAGGACCAGCAGTTTTCTTTCTAAAGAGTAAATTTGGCTGAGACTACAGGATGTGGACACATGCACACGCATGTTTCATGGAGATATTTAGGCATGAGAATGCTGGTATAGGAGGGGAAGCAAAATTCACAGAATCACAGAATGGTCAGGGTTGGAAGGAACCTCTGGGGATCATTGAGTCAGCCCCCCTGCCAGAGCAGGACCAAATCTAGGGCAGATCACTCAGAAAGGCATCCAGACAGGTCTGGAAAGTCTCCAGAGAAACAGATGCCACAGCCTCTCTGGGCAGCCTGTCCCAGGGCTCTGTCACCCTCACAGTGGAGAAGTTCTTCCTCATGTTGAGGTGGAGCTTCCTGTGCTCGAGTTTGAATCCATTGCCCCTCATCCTGTCACAGGGCACAAGTGAAAAGAGGTTGTCCCTGCCTTCTTGACGCCCAGCCCTCAGATATTTATACACATTAACTAGATCCCTCCTCAGTCTTCTCTTCTCCAGTCTAAACAGCCCCAGGTCTTTCAGCCTTTCCTCATCAGACAGATGTTCCAGTCCCTTCATCATCCTTGTAGCCTCTGCTGGACTCTCTCAAGTTAATCCCTGTCCCTCTTGAACTGGGGAGCCCTGTACTGGACACAATACTCCAGATGTGGTCTCACCAGGGCAGAGTAGAAGGGGAGGAGAACGTCCCTGGATCTACTGGACACCTCCTGATGCATCCCAGGATACCACATGTAGGCAACATTTTCTTCCTTATTCCCCAGGTGAGAGGAATATGGATCTGCTCCTGGTGCAGGGAAACATTCACCATGATTTTACAAGGACTTGAATTCCTGCTGCAGCAAACGTGTGAGCTGAGGAAGGGCAGCAATAGTTCCTTTCTTGAAGAACCTCTCTCCTTTCTTGCCAGGGTCCAGAGTTCCTTTTTCCACTGACACATCTCCAACAAACCCCCGACGAGAGCGTGGCGTGGGGAGCCAAGTGATTGTGTTGTCATGGCAAAGACTAGGGAAAGAAGAGCAAGATTTGTATCGTGGCTGCTCGGAGGGTTGGAGAGAAAATGGCCCAAAGCCAGAAGTCACGTAGACAGGGCTGATCCAGTCTTTAGTTGTTGCCAAGTGTGGGCTGGTTGGTGGCTTATGTGCAATGGGCTGCGTTGGCTTGGTCCAAGTCTTGGTGGGCATGATTCCACATCACAGAAACCAGCCGTGCGGTTGACACTTCTGCTGACAGCCTGAGCAGAAAGATGAGTTGGCCCCGAAGATGCAAAAAAATAAAGCAAATCTGAAGAAACTTTGCTGCTAGAGAAATGCTACCTTCTACCTGGGAAGCAAGGAGAGCAGATGACCCCAGAAAGCCCAGCACACACACACACATGACTAAGGTGACGTGTTTAATTTATGCAACGAGAGAAGGGCTTTAGGTTGCTCCTCTCAGGAGGAGGTCCCTTGCATGCTTGTGATTGTGTTATTTCATCCTCTTTGTGCCTCAGCTCCTCATCTGCAAAACCAGAGCATGGAGCCAGAGACTGGTTTTGGTGGCAGGGATCTTTGGAGGCTCTTGATTTGACTTCCCACCCTAGGTCAGGCTCATGCCTTTGCATGGGTGAGTTTTGAGTATCTCCAAGGGATACAAATCCCAACGTCTCTCTGGCTTCATGGTTCAAGGCTTGACCAGCCTCTTGCTAAAAAATGTTTTTCTTCCATCTGATCTAAACTTCCTTCTTGTGCTCTGAGGAGAGTCTGACTCCACCTTCTCTGTAGTTCTGCCTTAGGTGGGTAGATGAACAAAATTGGGTTCCCCCTTAACCTCTTCTTCTCCAGGCTGAACAAACTTCTGTTCTTACCTGGTGTGCTCCAGCCCCCTAACCATCTCAGTGTACCTTCAGATTGACAGTGCCTCTGTCTGGAGAACCCCAGGTGGACACAGCTTTGTTCTCACAAGTGCCAAATCAAGGTGGGAAGGATCATCCCATCAACTTCCAGGCAACGTGTTTGCTAAAGCAAGTCTGTATGAGTCTGGCTGTTTTTGCTGCAAGCACATCCTGCTGACTCCTGGTCACCTCATTGACCACCAGGATCAGCAAGTCTTTTTCTACAAGGTGGCTTTCTAGCCAAACATGGGTGGTTCTTACTTCCTACCAAGGTGGTATGGATGGAAAGTGCCACTTGGCAGAGGTCAGAGGGTGAGGAGCAGACAATCTCTGGAGACACAGGGGCTGGAGGATCAGACAGCCAATGAGCTTGGCCATGTTGTGTGTTGCTGGCTACAGCAAGACTTGGCTCAGCCTTCCAGTTTGAAGGACATGAAGCCTTTTAATGACTGAGAGGTGAGGCTGTAGGAGCAGGAAAGCAGCTGTAGAAAGCCTGAGGATGCACTGAAGCACTTTGGTTTTGGTCACAGGATTGTTCTTGTTCAGAAGAGGTGCAGATCGTGTAGCCACTGCGGCTGCTGATGTGGTACCTGCCCTGGGAATATAAAAGGAAGATTTCTGTCTCCACCACTGCCCATCCATCACCTTCCACAAGCCTGGAAGCAAAAGGAGGAATAAAAGGAATAACAAGAAAATGAAGAAACCTTGCAGCCAGAAAGCTCTCCTCCGTGTTTCACAATTCTATAAATTACACCTTTCCCTTCCTCTTTAATCACCAGGCGTATAAAACACACTTGCAGCAGAATCATGTTCTTCCCATTAAACTTTCAGAAGAGAAATACAGGTCCCATCTGCCTGTTTAGCAAAGCAGGGCAGTGCACAACCATTGGTGGTTTGGTTGTGTCTCCCTCCAGATCTGCTTTATGGCAGGAGTTGTCTCTTTTAGGACTGGGCATTCATTTCATTTTCTCATCTCAGCGTGCCTTTTCGCAAGCAGCCTCCTCTTTATTCTCACACCAATGTCCTCAAACTCAAATGCACCCAAAGAGCAGAGGTGCAACCTGCCCTTGATGATGGTCAAAGAGAGATGAAGGTCGTTTAGGACTTCAGGTGGGTTTGTGCTCTATGGAGAGGACAAACAGGGTCTAAACAGCGAGAGTTGCAGTAATGTCGAAGTGTCAATCTGTTTGAGGGCAGGGAGGCTCTGCAGAGGGATCTAGACAGGCTTGACCCTTGGGCCAAGGCCAATGGCATGAGTTTCAGTAAGGCTAAATGTCAGGTCCTGCACTTTGGCCAGAACAACCCCTGGCAGAGCTCCAGGCTTGGGGAGGAGTGGCTGGAGAGCTGCCCAGCAGAGAGGGACCTGGGGGTGATGGTTGTCAGTTGGCTGAACGTGAGCCAGCAGTGTGCTCAGGTGGCCAAGAAGGCCAACACCATCCTGGCCTTCATCAGGAATAGTGTGACCAGCAGGACCAGGGAGGTGATCCTGCCCCTCTACTGAGCCTTGGTGAGGCTGCACCTCGAGCCCTGTGTGCAGTTTTGGGCACCACAGGATAAGAAGGACATGGAAGGGCTGGAGAGGATGCAGAGAAGGGCAACTAAGCTGATGAAGGGTCTGGAGAACAGGTCTTATGAGGAAAGGCTGAGAGAGCTGGGGCTGTTCCACTTGGAGAAGAGGAGGCTGAGGGGAGACCTCATTGCCCTCTACAACTACCTGAGAGGAGGTTGTAGTGAGGTGGGGGTTGGCCTCTACTCCCTGGTGACTAGCAATAGGACCAGAGGAAATGGGGTCAAGTTGCACCAGGGGAGGTTCAGGCTGGATATTAGGAAAAATTTCTTCATGGGAAGAGTGGTGAGGCCTTGGAACAGGCTGCCTAGGGAGGTGGTGGAGGCACTGTCAGGCAGGTGTTCAAAAAACAGGTGGACGTGGTCCCTGGGGAGATGGTTAGGGGTAGTAGGGCAAACAGTTGGACTTGATGATCTTGAAGGTCTTTTCCAACCTTGATGATTCTATGATTCTATAATAAGAAATGAATAAAGTGGATTGTGGAGGCACCCACATACTTCACTGCCACCTATCCCTACTCTCCTCCAAGGATATTTGGGGTTGTTTGATGTCAGTCTGGATTTGGAGTGGGTATGAGATCTTAGGGATGGGTTGTCTGCCTGGAGCAAGAGTGAGCATTGTCCCGTGTCATACTGCCACCATCCCAATGACTCACCCTGCAAAGGGCATGGAGAGGAAGATGCATTCGTGTGCCTAGTCCCTTGGTGTGTAGGGTCAGATGGTGGGGGGGTGTGGACATCCAGAGGGACCTGTGCCACCTCTGGCTGTGTGTGAACGGGGGTGGTGTTCAGCTTTGGGAAAGCAGTGATGAGAGTGCAGGACAGCCTCCACTTTCTCCTCATTCAACCCACCAAGTCTTCATAGAATCATCAAATGGTTCGTGTTGGAAGGGACCTTTCAAGGCCATCTAGTCCAACCCCCATGCAGCGAGCAGGGACATCTGCAACTAGATCAGGTTGCTCAGAGCCCCCTCCAACCTGACCTGGAATGTTGGGGCATCTCCCACCTCTCTGGGAAACCTGGGCCAGTGTCTCACCACCCTCACAGCAAAGAATTTCCTCCTAATGTCTCACCTAAATCTCCCCTCTTCCAGTTTGAAACCGTTCCCCCTTGTCCTCTCATTCCCTTCCCTTCTCAAAAGTCCCTCCCCAGCTTTCCTGGAGCCCCTTCAGGCACTGGAAGGTGCTCTAAGGTCTCCCTGGAGCCTTCTCTTCTCCAGGCTGAACACCCCCAACTCTCTCAGCCTGTCTCCAGAGCAGAGCTGCTCCAGCCCTTGGATCATTTTCATGGTCTTTATACCAGTTCTGTGGCTTATCACAGGTTCCACGAGGCACGTGCAACGTGAGTGTTGATTTATAGTGCTGTGCCATCAGAAATCCAGCAGAAGGACATCCCCCATTTTTACCATGAAAGCCTCATTCTTCTGCACTGGCATTTGGAGCAGAGGAAATTCAGAGGCCCAGGGTGCTCCTGCTCCTGAGAAAGTTGCCCTGCTCGAAGTATAAATCAGATGCCTTTTAGATGCCTTCTACACTTGCAAGAACTCATCTGGGATGGTAGAAGGGATCCACTACAAATTTTGCACTGGCTTTTGGGGGCTCAGTGCTGCTGGGGGGATACAGCCACAGGGGGATTTATATTCCCTTCTCCTGATGGTTTCACCCTAGAAGAGACTCTTTTTTCCTTTACAAGCTTGGGCAAGAAGCTGTTTGGGTTGATACAGGTTCAAATTTTAATTTTAAGCCAAAGAGGAGAAATGCAGGAGAGGAAACCACACTCTGTTCCTTAAAATAAACGGAAGAAAAGACAGGGGTAGAAAAATATTCTCTGATGCACGCACTTCATGAGCATGTACCTTGGCACACACAGCGTTGAGGAGCTCTGGATGTTTAACTGGATCATCTTTTCCTCTATAATGTGCTTTTTCTAAGGTCTTGGTGGAGCTCATGGGCTTACGAAGTCCTATAGCCCGTCTCTGCATGTAAAAGGCCAGCAGCTCCCATTGAGCTCTGACTCTGCAATAACATTTGGAAGAGGGAGTGGAAACCAAACCCAGCTCATGACCTACCTGAGCGAGCCTGACTCCAAGGCCATGACTCAGGGAAAAGGTTTGGGTTTTTTGGCCATCCATCCTCCTTTAAAACCCTTCCTGGTGACGCCTGGCGACGTAGATGTCTTTCCTGGCTTTTTTTTTTTTTCATTCTCCACGCTTTGCATCTCCTGGGCAAGCTCCCCATCCCGTGCTCAGCCTTCCACAGCCCTGGAGGGAGACTTCAAATCCCCACTTCCACCATCCACAAAGGCTGGAGCCACCAACACCCACCTGGGCAAGGCGAGCAGCCCTCCTCGCCGCCTCCTGCACCCACATCTGCTCTCCGCCCCCACGCGCTCCCACAGCACCGTTCCCTTATAATTAAACCTCTTCTTTTTTTTTTTTTCCCCCAACTGGAAGGATTCTGCCATAAACAAGGGCTTTCTCTTCACCGTAATTGCCCTCGGTGGAGGGCAAAGAGCTACAATAACTCAGGGCTTTGTTCTGGGTGCAGAGAGCGAGTCCCTCTCCCTGTCCTCAGGTATGCCAGCAATGTGAGGGTAACTCCCCTCGGCCCGACGTGCAGCTCAGGGCAGAGTTTGCCAACAGAGGCAGTGGTCAAAAATGGGCTTTAAGTGCATTTCTAAATATTTTGAAGTACTCACTTGGGAAAGGAAAGTCCCCGGCGTGCCGCGGTGCTGGCGTTTCATCCAGCCCTGGTGTGGGGCTTTCAAGTGTGGTGTTGGCGAGCTGCTGGGTTCCTGCCCATCCCTAGGAAGGGCTGAATGAAGATATAAATGTGTATTAAAAAAACAAACCAAACACAACAACACCTAAAAATGCAATACACGGTGTTTAGGCTTCTTTTTGGTGAGTGTCTTCACGGGCAAATGGGGAGAAGAAATTAAAATGCTGTCTTTTGCTCCCGTGAGGCATCTATGAAGCTGGATTAGAAATGTCAGAGATGGGAGGTGAGGTGGGTGGATGGAGAGGTAGATCTTTCCAAATGTCTGCTTTTATTGTGGCCCCTTAACTAAAGAATTTTCCTCACCAGCAGAGAACTGACTGTAATACATTTAACCAGAGGCTGGCATTTCTGTGCTGTGAATCATGGAATGGTTTGGGTTGGAAAGGACCTTAAAGATCTTCTAGTTCCACCCCTTCTGCATGGGCAGGGACACCTCCCAGTAGACTACGTTGCTCCAAGCCCCATCCGACCTGCCCTTCAACACTTCCAGGGATGGGGCAGCCACAGCTTCTCTGGGCAACCTGGGCCAGTGTCTCAGCACCCTCACAGCAAAGAATTTCTTCCTAGGACCTCATCTAAATCTCCCCTCTTTCAGCTGAAAACCATCCCCCCTTATGCTATCACTCCATGCCCCTTGTCAAAGTTCCTCTCCAGGACCTACAAAATACAGAAAGCAAAATGATGGGGAAAGTGGGGAGAAAATGCTGGATGTTTTCCCACCCAGGACAAAACCTATGGCCTGAAAGAGTGGGAGTGATTCTACATTTCTGCTGGTGCTCTTCAGGATGTTTCCCAAACACCACCCCCCTGCCTCCCCCACAGCATCCTCCAGGCCTTTGCCCAGGAGGTGGATCAAACTGCACCCTGGTGAGGGTGCACAGAAGCAGCCCTGTTATGTGAGATGTCTGAATTTCATGGTTTTTTCCTATTTTTTGGTGTAAGACAGTGAGAGCAAAGCAGCTGCTCCATGAGATACTCTCTGTCTAGGAGCTGAGAGCCAAAACCTCCCTCAGTATGGCGATGTCACGCTGCACCTCCAGGTTGGTCTGTAACATCCCACAGGTTCACCTGGAAGTTGTAGCACTTTAACTAGACTTGGCCTAGTTATACTTGTACCATTCCCCCCTAAGCAGATGCAATCAGAGCTGTCCAGATGTTGCCTCATGCATCCAGCTGTTCCAATGGAAGCTGATGCCTGTCTCCTGGAGGTTCCTGCCTCTATCACTGTGCTGCTGGAACCGTCTTCCCAGAGCACCAACCAAGTTGCCTTCACCAGCTGCCCGTAACAGTTGGAAGAAACTTGGTTGCTACTTTATTCCCAGCAGAAACTGGGATTTTCAGAAAAACGGCCTCAAAGGCAGAGCTGTGAGGAGTAGTTACCTCTGGCCTGATAGTGGGTGAGAAGCTGGGAGGCCATTTCTTAGGCCTCTGGCACATGTTGGACCAGGAGAGAGCATCTGTCCTCAGTCTTCACGTGTTGTACATCTAGTCCTTCATGTGAAAGGGGATCAGCCACCTTGATATAAGCTGCTTATTGTGGGTTTTTTCTAACCCGGCAGCCAACTGCTCCTTGAGCTCCACAGTGCTCAGCCCCAGCAGCCCTGGAGCCTCCAGAGAAGCCCAAGGGCTTGGAGAGGAGTTTCCAACAGAGCCACTTCCTTCTCTGCAGCTCTGCATCCTTCCCACCCAAAGCCATGGGGAGCTGGGGGATGGAGGGGCTCCCACTTGGCACTGGGGATGTGAAGCGTGAGCTCTGCCACCCAGCAAGGTGACACCCCCCTGGCCAAAGCCAAGGCATGATAGGACAAGGTGGCACAGTTTTAAGCTGAAAGAGGGGAGATTGAGATGGGGTATTAGGAGGAAATTCTTTGCTGTGAGGGTGCTGAGACACTGGAACAGGTTGCTCAGAGAAGCTGTGGATGCCCCATCCCTGGGAGTGTTGAAGGCCAGGTTGGATGGGGCTTGGAGCAACCTGGTCTAGTGGTAAGTGTACTTGGCCATGGCAGGGGGGGTGGAACTAGATGTTCCTTAAGGTCCCTTCCAACCCAAACTGTTCTATGAAATAAGAACATGCTTTACCCAGCAAAACCCAAAAAAAGCATCAAATTCATCTGTTCAGCTCCAGCAAGGCCAAGTTCTGACTGTAGCCAGTGTCCTGTAATTCAAAGACTCTTTTGGACAACCCCTTTGAGTCCGGACGTGTGAGCAGCTTCCCTGGAAAATGTTTCCATGTAAAGCCTTTGTGAACTTGTGCATGCATGGATGTTATGGTTATCACACATGTAATTTCATCTGACATTGTAATGACAGCACAGGGACTTTAAACTGTAACAGTAAATATAGTTGTTAGGGGGGGAAAAAAAAACCAAAACCAAATAAGAAAAGAAAGAAATATCTCAGCCCATCATCCTGAATGTCTCTTCACGTCATGGGAGAGATGCAGACAGACTCCAAACCCCATCAGCATTTCTGGGTTCCAGTTGGAAACCAAGACAGGCCAAAACCAACAGGCGAGACTCTCTCGCTGTACCTGGCAGGGCTGCATTTTCTCCTCCTTTTCCCTATTTTTTTTAATTCCATTTGAAGGGCCATCCCTCTCAAATCCCTGAGAGGGGAGAGGCTTGGGGATTTTTCCCTGCTTCCTGGGGCTGTTTTCATTGCTGGTGGCGTGATGCAGCCCTGAGCCTGCCCTCCCCCCCCTCCCCCTGCCCCGGCCCGGAGCTGAATCCTGACTCGAGCTCCAGTTATTTTTGAACGCTGTGGCTTTGCAAGGCTGCGCTGAGGGGTCAGTTGCCAATTCCATTAGAAGCCTCATTTACAACTCAGCTGTTTTAAATCGAATCAGGCTGGGACTTGGCCTGTGCCCATAGTCAGCTGGGAGGTAGGCCTTGCCTTGCCTGGGGACCCGATCCCTCAAACCCCCTCCTCGCTTGCAGAAGCGTCGGTTGAAAAATTCATCCTGTTCATCTAAGCAGGAGATGGTTTTTTTTCCCTTCCTCCAGGTTCTATCTTGGGGAGGGTGCAAATGGTTTTCTTTCTTTTCATTCTATTGGTTCTCCACCAGCTTTGACTATATTTACCAAGCTGGGCATGGGTGGACTCCAATGAATGGTGGAGATTGCTCAGGTGGGTGAGGCTTTGTAGGATCAGGGCAGAGCTGAGAACTCGGCTGCTCTTTATATTTCTAGCAGGTGAGCAGAGAAACCAGGGGCTTTGCTTACAGAGGGAGCTGAGATACAGATGATACCTGAATCCAACCCCTGATCTTCAGTTCAATTGCTCAGTAACCTTGAGAGCTGGATTAAATGGTCCCCTGAAGATAAAGGAGATATTGGGTGCTTGGGCCACACTGTAAGGTTATGCTCATATATTATCTCTGGTCTTCAGAGAGCTCATTAGTTGATTGGTTTCCATACAAGAAGTCTGGATGAAACTCATCCCTCTCCCCTAAGTGTCCTCTGCTGGAGCCCAGCAGCATTTCCTCTAGAAATGCCCAGCTCAGGGGTTAGAGACATGATGGACCTTGCTGGAATTTCAGTGTGGTGGGGATGAGTGATTCAGAGAAGCGTTGGCTGGCAGAAAAATTATCGTAAAATTATCGAGTGGTTTGATTAAGAAGGGATCTTTGAAGGTCATCTAGGCCAACCCCCCTGCAGTGAGCAGGAGGGGTGCTGAGACAGTGGAACAGGTTGCCCAGAGAAGCTGTGGCTGCCCCATCCCTGGAAGTGTTGAAGGCCAGGTTGCATGGGGCTTGAAGCAACCTGGTCTAGTGGGAGGTGTCCCTGCTCGTGGCAGGGATGTTGGAACTAGATGAGCTTTAAGGTCCTTTCCAACGCAAAACATTTTATCATTCTGATCTTCAACTAGATCAGGTTGCTCAAAGCCCCATCCAACCTGACCTTGAATGTTTCCACAGATGGGGTCAGCAAAGGATGGGGAGATGTGATATCCACCCATTCTGCCTAATCTCCCACTGCGATGGAGCTGGGGCTGTAGGTGACTCTGAGGAGACACTCATATGGGTAAAACCTGGGTGGATTGGGTCCCCTCTCTGAAGGCAGGAACTTCACCCTTTGTTGAGGCTCACTGTGGCAGGACGGTCCAAGGCCTGGACTAGACTTCTACCCATGGTACAGATGATGGGGTGGTGGTGCTGTAAGGCAAGATGCTCTGCTTCCATGAACACATCTCTCTGAAAGCCACTTCATGTCCACGTGGGAGCTATTCTGGCCCAGCCATAGCAAAGGAACTTGTGTGCTTAGAGCTCCAGGACTTAAATGGCAATTAAAAGCAAATGAGGCTGCAAAGGCTCTCACGAGACCCAAGCAGAAAATAACATTTTGGGTGATGCCAGAGGGAAAAAGACCAGTCTGAGGTACTGCTCTCCTAAATACTTGTGGGACTGCCAGCCTAACGAACGCCGACGCCATGTAAGTGGTGGAGGGCAGGGTGGGAGGTGAAAGGTGAGGCCAAGCTTGAGTTATGGGCCTTGGCCTACAGCAAACTGAGTTTTAGAGACAAGGTTGTCCTTGTGAGAGGTAGGACGAGGATCCTGCCACTGCTTTGGTGTGAAGCTGCCCATGTGGTGGGTCCAGTGGTGGGCACGTCGTGGCCAACCCATGGAGATGGGGCTCCTCCTGGAGGGATGGTGTTTGGAGAGGTGGTGGTGGACCAGCAAGAAGCTCCCTCAAACAGGAATGTGCACAACTGGGGATGCCCAGCGATGCTGTGGGGAAGCTGAGGAAGGTCTGGAGGAGCAGCCCTGCCCGGGCAGAGGGGTGGAGCACGGCCTCTGCCAAGGCCACCACCGAGCTGAGCCTGCCCGTACCTGCTCCCAAGCTGATACTAAGCCTGCTCAAACACTGCACCACCTTCTCCTCCCATTGTGTTCTGTACCCCACACCCAGCACCAAAATAGCAATAACCCCCCCTTCCCCACCCTCCCGCCGTGACTCAGGCTGGCGAGCAGGCTCACATCTGCTTCTCATTTAACACGCTCCTGCTCTGACCCTTTTCTTTTCACTCCCAACGTCCTCCCTTCAGTGGTTTTCTCTCCAGGGACAAGGCGGGGGGAGTGGAAGAGAAAGAGGGGGAGCTGGATCCTCATCCTTTACCCTTTGAATTTTTTTTTGGAGCACCCCAAAAAGAAAAGTCCTTTCCTTCTGGAGCCGTGTTTTTGTGCAGGCTGGTGACAGCCTTGCCCGGCTCCACGTCCAAATCCCTCGCAATCCTGTCCACTCCGGAGGGACACCAGCCAAACCAGTTTTCCATGGTTAAGCTGGGCATATTTTTCCACCATGGGGTTTTGGTTTGGGGTTTTTGTTGTTGTTGTTGTTGTTGTTGGGTTCTTTTTTTGTGTGTGTCAGGAAGCAAACCCACCCAGCGTGTGCGCGCCGTTCAATAGGAGCCTTTTTTTAATTTCCTTTCTCTGGCTCCGAGGAAAAGCAGAGAGAGAGAGGGAGCAAACGGGCTCACCACCCTCCTCGTGAATCATTTCCTCCTAATGTCTAATCTAATCCTCCCTTCTTCCAGTTTTTACCCCTAGACAATGTCATGGACCCTCACCTAGGTCGTGTCAGAGATGCTGGAGGAACCAGCAACTTGATGTTCAGCCAGGCCAGCTCTGGCGTAGGTGCATCTCTGGTGGGGATTTTCCTCTCACTCTCTTTTTTGGCCTCTTTTTTAGGCTTTCTGGGTTGTAATGGTTTGTTGGAGTTTTTTTCAGAGCATGGCACGGGAAGGGGGAGGCGTCACTGGTGTGAGTGAGTTTCCCTCAGAGTGGGGTGGTTGCACAGGGTGACTGGAAACTCTTCTGTTTCCCTTGACATATCCCCCCTCCCAGTGGATTTCTCCACGCACACCAACATGTGTAACGTGTACCCATGTGTGTCCATATAGATGCATAGGGAGGGGAGATATTCAGCCAGGATTGTTTCCTGTACCAGTGACACCACATTTCCAAGGCCTCCAAACCCTGGAGCTTGGCCAGGAGAGCCTCAAGGCTAATGTGGAGTCATGTGGAGAGGGACTGCGGAGGGTTTCCAAGAAAAAGCCCCAGAACTAACTGGACCTTGGGCATCTCCAGCCTTGCAGAAACCACAGCAGAGAGGAACAGAAGGGACTTGGTGGCCAGAGCATCATCCTCTCCAGCTCCAGTCCTCCAAGGAGCTGCTTGGGTGGGTCAGATGTGACCACCCTCTAAAGCCCTCTCCTGCTGGTACCTGCCTGGACACTGTGGTTAATTAATCTGCCCCTGCTTTGTGCATTGTTGTAGCCCTCAAAACATCATCTGGAGCCAGGCTGTGCCTTCAACATAGCTCCACTAATTGTTTATGTTCATTTGACCATTTTTCACTGGGATTCTCCTTTGCCAAAACCTGCTCAGCACATCAGATGGGACTTGTCATGCAGCATTCAAGCTGCCACCCAGACGTGACCCAAAGCTCCTGATTTTGGAGATTTATATAAACTCTGAAATTGGGAAGTGTGCTGGGTAATTAAAAGAAGCCAGAAAGAAGAAACCAAAGAGAAAACATGGCCCTTCAATTATAGGAGGCATTGAAGTCTACTGTGGCCCTGCCAGAGCTCCTGTTTGGATTTTTCTGGGTCCCAAGAACTGGTTTCAAGGAAATAATAGAGCCATGGACTTGGTTCTGGTGGTGTGATGGCATCTTCCAAGCATTCGTCCTGCAGCAGGCTCACCCAGAGGCGAGGTGCTGATCCACCAAACTTCCTACCAACGTCTGGGAGCTTGTTCTAAAACGATGTTCAGGTCTAGCCAGGGTGGGAGACCTTGGGGCAGATCTAAGGAGGTGCTGGGGCTTTTTGGATACCTGGTGGTTGCCATGATAAGTGACGAGGGAGAAAGGAGAGGAGCTCAATCTGTTCATCATCACGTGCCAACGGAGGGGCCAACTTAAGCAACAAGCCCGTTGAGGAGTGGGGGGCCAGGAGAAATGGCCTTAACTTAAATACCCCATGGGCTGGGGTTGGTCATGGAGCAGCAGCAAATTCCCATTACAACCAGTAGCACCCGAGCATCCAGCTTACTGGGGAAGGATTGGATTAATCATTTGCCATTTCGCCAGATTGTATCTGTACATAAAGTTGTTGGAGATCAAGGTGACCTGTGTAGGCTGGGGGTAGCTGGAGCAGGGATGGATTTGTTGAGAGACAGGTAATATCTGCTGCAGTTTGTAACTAGGCTTTAAAAAGACCCCAGGATGGATCCACAAAGGGCACAGATGTTTGTGCCTCCACACCTCGGCGAGCGAATGAGTGGCACCTGTAATCACTATTTATCTTCTGAAGCAAATAAGTCCTCGTGGTACTTCCCAAGTGAAGTAGAGCAGATCTCCAGCATTGACGTGCCCCAGGTCTGCTTGGCCAGCTAATCTTCTGTGTGGATTTTGGAAACTGGGAAGTGTGGCTGTCACTAAAATCAAGAGGGGGTTCAGTTTGTCCTTGTTGGGATTGATGGACACACTGGAGGTGGTTCTCCAACACCTTTTATTTTGGATTCCCTGATGGGACTTCAGGTGAAGATGGCTTTCTGATGGCTTTGTTTATAGGAAACCAATAGTTCCAACCCCTCAAATTCAGTTTTATGGAGTGTGTGTAAAAATCTATGGTTCATGTGGGCCCAACTTGCCAGCCAGATGCTGACAAGGATGAATCCTTGTATGCCCAAGGGTTCTGGCTGGAGATGAGCATGAATTGAAAAGGCCAGTAGGTAATGGAGGAATACCCCACTGAAGGTCATCTGTATGATCTCAATCCCTGAAGCATAATCACTCTAATTATGTGATCAAACTGTGCTCGACTTCTAGGGCTCTTCCCTCAGGAGGAACCACCTCAGGCATCCTTGGCTCTGTGGAGACTGGACAAAAAGGGTTGGGCTGTCCCCTTGGGGCTCCTTGGCCATCCCTCACCTCCCAGCATCGGTGAGGGGTCTTCATCTGTGTCAATCTCACTGGGTCTCTGACTGGCCACTCCAGAGCATCCCCCTAAATTGTTCTGACCTGCTCCATTTATGGAGGCACTCCCTTGCCAGGAGACACATGGGGTGATGCCACCTCTGCAGCCACCTACAGGGGTTTCTCCCCGTCCTTGCTGCAAGCGAGCACCTTCCATGGGCAATGTGACCCTCTCTGCATCCTTCCTCACCATCTCAGCCCTTGCCTGCTTTGTCCAGATCTAAGCAAAATCCATGATTTTTTTTTTGAGGAGAGATCCTCAGGTTCCCCCCCACACCGTCATCTTTGGGTCTGCATCTACTTTAGAAACCCGATGACTCCTTGCAAGGGAAGCAGGGCTTGGTGTCACCTCCTTTTCCTCATCATTTTGGACATCTCACAGGGAAGTGGTTGAAAGGTGAGGAGCTCTCTCCACCCCACCTTCCTGCCGGAGGGGAGGAACGTGAGGTACTAGGGTGGGTGGTTTAATAACATGTTCTTCTGGAGACAAGATGTTCAGAGGGGAGGCGTGCTTAAGGAAATATTTGTCCTTTTTGACTTTTATGTCTTCCTTTGGGTTTTTTGGTGTGTTTTTGTTTTTTTATATAAAGGAAGCAAAAAAAAAACCCACCACTGTCTACCTTTGAAATAGGCTTTTAGGGATGGTAACTCCTTCTTGGTAGGAAAGAAGAGGCTTCTTCCAAACTGGAGTCAAGCATTTGGCCAAGGAGATGGTGTCAGTCGCACGGCGCCAGCTTCATAAAATCATAGAATAGAACCACAGACTGGTTTAGGTTGGAAGGGACCTGAAAGATCATCTTAGATCCAACCCCCTGCCATGGGCATGGACACCTCCAACTAGACCAGGTTGCTCCAAACCCCATCCAACCTGGCCTTTAACATGTTCAGGAATGAGGCAGCCACAACTTCCTTGGGCAACCTGGGCCAGTGTCTCACCACCCTCACAGCAAAGAATTTCTTCCTAATGTCCAACCTAAATCTCCCCTCTTCCAGTTTTAATCCATTCCCCGTTGTCCTCTCACTCCCTGCCCTGGTCCAAAGTCCCTCCCCAGCTTTCCTGGAGCCCCTTCAGGCACTGGAAGGTGCTCTAAGGTCTCCCTGGAGCCTTCTCTTCTCCAGGCTGAACAGCCCCAACTCTCTCAGCCTGTCTCCAGAGCAGAGCTGCTCCAGCCCTCTCATCTTCTCCGTGGCCTCTTCTGGACTTGTTCCAAGATCTCCATGTCCTTTTTATGGTGGGAACTCCAGAACTTCGGGTGGGGTGTCAACGTGGGTGGCTCTGCTCGGGGACACTTGCATAAGGGACTTGCTCAAGGTCACAGAGCAGTCAGCTGATGCAGGAACAAAGCCCTGCCATCCCTGTTCCCCCAAAATAACAGCTGAGGAGCAGGAACCATCCATCACCCATCCATGTGCTCCACAGAAAGCAGCTGTAATATTTTGACAGATGAGGGCAATCTCACATCCACATCTTAATTGCCTCAGTACGATGAGGCCCAAATAAACCCGGGGAGGAAAAAAAAAAAAAAAAAGCCCAACGTGTATTTCTGGGCTGATGGAGGCAGCAGACAGGTCTACAACCATGGGACCATGTGTAGATGCAGATGGAGAGCAGCCAGCCCAGCCCGGCTTCTACCTATGCTCCCGCTGCCTGGAGCAGGGGTTGGGAAAGAGGAGCAGGGAGGAAAGCAGCAGAGCCAAAGTGTCCCTCAGGGTGCCAAGTGCCCTGGGCAGGGGTGGGAAGGAGTTGGTGGAAGACAATAAATTGCAATGCGAGAAGCTGTTGAGACCTCCTGCTGAATCAATATTGGCCTTTCAGTGCTTAGAAGGGGCTTAGAATCAAAAAGGGGACAGACTTTTTAGCAGGGCCTGTAGCCACAGGACAAGGGGTGATGGGTTTAAACTGAAAGAGGAGAGATTTAGACTAGAAATAAGGAAGAAATTTTTCAGCATGAGGTTGGTGAGACACTGGCCCAGGTTGCCCAGTGTTGTGGATGCCCCATCTCTGGAAACATTCAAGGTCAGGGTGGGACGGGGCTCTGAGCAACCTGATCTAGTTGAAGATCATAGAATCACAGAATGGTTTGGGTTGGAAAGGACCTGAAAGATCATCTAGTTCCAACCCCCCTGTGTGGGCATGGACACCTCCCACTAGACCAGGTTGCTCCAAGCCCCATCCAACCTGCCCTTCAACACTTCTAGGGATGGGGCAGCTACAGCTTCTCTGGGCAACCTTGGCCAGTGTCTCACCACCCTCCCTGGTCACTGCAGGAGGGTATGGCCTAGATGATCTTTAAAGGTCCCTTCCAAACCAAACTATCCTGTGCTTCTGTGACTCCCTCTCCTGCCAGGGATGCTCAGCACCCCGAATCCATGTCCAACCACCTTGGGGATGCTTTCCTGGAAGGCCTCACGCTGCAGATGTAGAGCTCAAATCTCTGCTGGACTTTTGTGCCTGCAGGGACCGAGCAGGAGGGATGTGTGTCAGGGCAGCAGGATCTGGCCGTGGAGGGGGGTGCTAAACCCCAAGCCCTGCTCCATGCCCAGGCTGCCTGCTGGGAAGAATTGGAAACACCATTTCTTTTGCCTGGAAAAATATCATCTTGACACTGGTGGCAGGCAGAGATCAGCCAGAGCCTGAGGTCCTTCCTCCATCTCACTGACTGCAGAACGAGCACAGCACGGGGAGGGGGCAACAGTTTTGCACCCCGTGGGTGTCCCCAGGGCACCCCCATAGCTTCAGGGTGGCCCCTTGTGGGGAGAGGGACTATAGGCACCCCAAAAATGAAGCGTGGTCAGGAGCCAGCACCTTCCCATGGGGAAAATCATAGGAAAGAGGAGGCCAAGCAATGCACATTTTAAGACAAAAATGCCCTGGGACTCTCTATGCAAATATATTAAAATACACCAATATTAAAATACAGACAAATAAAATACAGAAATATAAACATATAAAACGCTTTCATAAAAACAGAAAGATATAAAAGTTTATTAAAGTACCTAAATAGACATATTCAAATATACAAATATGAAAATGATGAAATATTAAAATGCTGCACCTTATAGTAATGATGCTACAGGCCAGCATGCAAATAAAGGCCAGAAGTTCCATGTCTCAGCTAAAGCTCAGGTTCTGAAGTGTTGTCCCTATGGATGGAGCAGCTAGGAAGGGGACATCCCCAGCCCTGCTGTAGCCCTGAACCAGGAGCTCCACGTTCCACAAGTCTGGACTCTCCCTGACTGCCTTTATCTCCTCCAGCTTCGCAGGGCGTTGTCGCTGGAGATGAGGAAGGAGATGGGAGAGGGAAGGGCTGATGTGGGGCCCTCACAGGCCTCCTGATTCTGGTTTTGAGAAATACTGAAACCCAGGGGCAGGATCCTGTCCCACCTTGGGGCTGGCACATCTTTCCCATGGCTCCTCCAAGCTGTGGCTCTTCTCCATTACCACTCATACAAATGGATATAGGCAATGGACATGGAGTTGTTGGAAGTGGGTCCAGAGGAGGCCATGAGGATGATCCAAGGGCTAGAGCAGCTCTGCTCTGGAGACAGGCTGAGAGAGTTGAGGATGTTCAGCCTGGAGAAGAGAAGGCTCCAGGGAGACCTTAGAGCACCTTCCAGTGCCTGAAGGGGCTCCAGGAAAGCTGGGAGGGGCTTTGGACAAGGGCAGGGAGTGATGGGATGAGGGAGAATGGCCTTAAACTGGAAGAGGGGAGATTTAGGTTAGACAGTAGGAGGAAATTCTTCACTCTGAGGGTGGTGAGACACTGGCCCAGGTTGCCCAGAGAAGCTGTGGCTGCCCCATCCCTGGAAGTGTTGAAGGGCAGGTTGGATGGGGCTTGGAGCAACCTGGTCTAGTGGGAGGTGTCCCTGCCCATGGCAGGGAGTTGGATCTAGGTGATCTTTAAGGTCCCTTCCAACCCAAACCAGTCTAGGGTTCTACAGTATTAGTTTAATTCATCTATGTTTATACAGATATCTCTATAATCCATGGAATAAACTTCTAATTTTTCTTCATAATGCTCAATGAGCATTTCACCTCTTTTCTATTTCATAGTATTGCTTTGCAGAGCCTGGATTGTACTGAAGAAGGCTTGAAGTTAAAAGGAGACATGAGAATAAAGCAACAAAATAATTTAAAATAAATAATAGAAGGGGTTTGGAGCAGCAGAATGAGCTTTGGGTCACCCCAGGGAGTGTGATTTGTAATATTCTGTGGTCTGTGGCTTGGATCTGGGTTGGATCACCCATGGTCAGGCAGGCAGTGAGGTTCAACCATCACAGCTGGGGCTCCTGCCTTCACCTGCCTACACATCTCCATCGTGCTGGTGTGGTGCTCACCTCCCCATGCCAACAAAGCACCATCCTGCCCCACATCAGAAGGATTTTCCCCACAAAAGAGGACAAAGCTCAGCTCCCCTTTTCTCCAGTTGCACCCACAGGTGCCAAAATCCACCGGCAGACCCACGTATCCACCATCCTGGCCACGTATCCACCATCCCATATCCAAATCACATCTCCCAGGGTTATTCTTTTCTAAATGGGGCTTTTCATGGCAAGAAAGTAATGAAGGAGTTTCAAGCGTGCCCATCAATGCAACGTTTCAAGATGTCATCTGCAAAATACCTTTAGTTTTTGTGCCCTCCCCCTTTCTCTCCCCCCTCCCCCCAGTTTATTTTAACAATGCTGTCATTTTCTCTTATAAAATGGGGGTTTTTTTGGTTCTGTTTAACTCCATAACAGCATTTGTGTGTGTGCACTGGTGGCATTTGTCACCCTCAGCTGCTATTTTTAGGCCTGTTATTCTCACAGATCCCACCCTTGGCTTGGGGAGGGGAAGAGGGGGAGGAAGGAAACCATCAGAGCAGGATGGAGCAGGGATGGATTTGTTGAGAGACAGGTAATATCTGCTGCAGTTTGTAACTAGGCTTTAAAAAGACCCCAGGATGGATCCACAAAGGGCACAGATGTTTGTGCCTCCACACCTCGGCGAGCGAATGAGTGGCACCTGTAATCACTATTTATCTTCTGAAGCAAATAAGTCCTCGTGGTACTTCCCAAGTGAAGTAGAGCAGATCTCCAGCATTGACGTGCCCCAGGTCTGCTTGGCCAGCTAATCTTCTGTGTGGATTTTGGAAACTGGGAAGTGTGGCTGTCACTAAAATCAAGAGGGGGTTCAGTTTGTCCTTGTTGGGATTGATGGACACACTGGAGGTGGTTCTCCAACACCTTTTATTTTGGATTCCCTGATGGGACTTCAGGTGAAGATGGCTTTCTGATGGCTTTGTTTATAGGAAACCAATAGTTCCAACCCCTCAAATTCAGTTTTATGGAGTGTGTGTAAAAATCTATGGTTCATGTGGGCCCAACTTGCCAGCCAGATGCTGACAAGGATGAATCCTTGTATGCCCAAGGGTTCTGGCTGGAGATGAGCATGAATTGAAAAGGCCAGTAGGTAATGGAGGAATACCCCACTGAAGGTCATCTGTGTGATCTCAATCCCTGAAGCATAATCACTCTAATTATGTGATCAAACTGTGCTCGACTTCTAGGGCTCTTCCCTCAGGAGGAACCACCTCAGGCATCCTTGGCTCTGTGGAGACTGGACAAAAAGGGTTGGGCTGTCCCCTTGGGGCTCCTTGGCCATCCCTCACCTCCCAGCATCGGTGAGGGGTCTTCATCTGTGTCAATCTCACTGGGTCTCTGACTGGCCACTCCAGAGCATCCCCCTAAATTGTTCTGACCTGCTCCATTTATGGAGGCACTCCCTTGCCAGGAGACACATGGGGTGATGCCACCTCTGCAGCCACCTACAGGGGTTTCTCCCCGTCCTTGCTGCAAGCGAGCACCTTCCATGGGCAATGTGACCCTCTCTGCATTCTTCCTCACCATCTCAGCCCTTGCCTGCTTTGTCCAGATCTAAGCAAAATCCATGATTTTTTTTTTGAGGAGAGATCCTCAGGTTCCCCCCCCCACCGTTATCTTTGGGTCTGCATCTACTTTAGAAACCCGATGACTCCTTGCAAGGGAAGCAGGGCTTGGTGTCACCTCCTTTTCCTCATCATTTTGGACATCTCACAGGGAAGTGGTTGAAAGGTGAGGAGCTCTCTCCACCCCACCTTCCTGCCGGAGGGGAGGAACGTGAGGTACTAGGGTGGGTGGTTTAATAACATGTTCTTCTGGAGACAAGATGTTCAGAGGGGAGGCGTGCTTAAGGAAATATTTGTCCTTTTTGACTTTTATGTCTTCCTTTGGGTTTTTTGGTGTGTTTTTGGTTTTTTTTATAAAGGAAGCAAAAAAAAAACCCACCATTGTCTACCTTTGAAATAGGCTTTTAGGGATGGTAACTCCTTCTTGGTAGGAAAGAAGAGGCTTCTTCCAAACTGGAGTCAAGCATTTGGCCAAGGAGATGGTGTCAGTCGCACAGTGCCAGCTTCATAACATCATAGAATAGAACCACAGACTGGTTTAGGTTGGAAGGGACCTGAAAGATCATCTTAGATCCAACCCCCTGCCATGGGCATGGACACCTCCAACTAGACCAGGTTGCTCCAAACCCCATCCAACCTGGCCTTTAACGTGTTCAGGAATGAGGCAGCCACAACTTCCTTGGGCAACCTGGGCCAGTGTCTCACCACCCTCACAGCAAAGAATTTCTTCCTAATGTCCAACCTAAATCTCCCCTCTTCCAGTTTTAATCCATTCCCCGTTGTCCTCTCACTCCCTGCCCTGGTCCAAAGTCCCTCCCCAGCTTTCCTGGAGCCCCTTCAGGCACTGGAAGGTGCTCTAAGGTCTCCCTGGAGCCTTCTCTTCTCCAGGCTGAACAGCCCCAACTCTCTCAGCCTGTCTCCAGAGCAGAGCTGCTCCAGCCCTCTCATCTTCTCCGTGGCCTCTTCTGGACTTGTTCCAAGATCTCCATGTCCTTTTTATGGTGGGAACTCCAGAACTTCGGGTGGGGTGTCAACATGGGTGGCTCTGCTCGGGGACACTTGCATAAGGGACTTGCTCAAGGTCACAGAGCAGTCAGCTGATGCAGGAACAAAGCCCTGCCATCCCTGTTCCCCCCAAAATAACAGCTGAGGAGCAGGAACCATCCATCACCCATCCATGTGCTCCATAGAAAGCAGCTGTAATATTTTGACAGATGAGGGCAATCTCACATCCACATCTTAATTGCCTCAGTACGATGAGGCCCAAATAAACCCGGGGAGGAAAAAGAAAAAAAAAAAAGCCCAACGTGTATTTCTGGGCTGATGGAGGTAGCAGACAGGTCTACAACCATGGGACCATGTGTAGATGCAGATGGAGAGCAGCCAGCCCAGCCCGGCTTCTACCTCTGCTCCCGCTGCCTGGAGCAGGGGTTGGGAAAGAGGAGCAGGGAGGAAAGCAGCAGAGCCAAAGTGTCCCTCAGGGTGCCAAGTGCCCTGGGCAGGGGTGGGAAGGAGTTGGTGGAAGACAATAAATTGCAATGCGAGAAGCTGTTGAGACCTCCTGCTGAATCAATATTGGCCTTTCAGTGCTTGGAAGGGGCTTAGAATCAAAAAGGGGACAGACTTTTTAGCAGGGCCTGTAGCCACAGGACAAGGGGTGATGGGTTTAAACTGAAAGAGGAGAGATTTAGACTAGAAATAAGGAAGAAATTTTTCAGCATGAGGTTGGTGAGACACTGGCCCAGGTTGCCCAGTGTTGTGGATGCCCCATCTCTGGAAACATTCAAGGTCAGGCTGGGACGGGGCTCTGAGCAACCTGATCTAGTTGAAGATCATAGAATCACAGAATGGTTTGGGTTGGAAAGGACCTGAAAGATCATCTAGTTCCAACCCCCCTGTGTGGGCATGGACACCTCCCACTAGACCAGGTTGCTCCAAGCCCCATCCAACCTGCCCTTCAACACTTCTAGGGATGGGGCAGCTACAGCTTCTCTGGGCAACCTTGGCCAGTGTCTCACCACCCTCCCTGGTCACTGCAGGAGGGTATGGCCTAGATGATCTTTAAAGGTCCCTTCCAAACCAAACTATCCTGTGCTTCTGTGACTCCCTCTCCTGCCAGGGATGCTCAGCACCCCGAATCCATGTCCAACCACCTTGGGGATGCTTTCCTGGAAGGCCTCACGCTGCAGATGTAGAGCTCAAATCTCTGCTGGACTTTTGTGCCTGCAGGGACCGAGCAGGAGGGATGTGTGTCAGGGCAGCAGGATCTGGCCGTGGAGGGGGGTGCTAAACCCCAAGCCCTGCTCCATGCCCAGGCTGCCTGCTGGGAAGAATTGGAAACACCATTTCTTTTGCCTGGAAAAATATCATCTTGACACTGGTGGCAGGCAGAGATCAGCCAGAGCCTGAGGTCCTTCCTCCATCTCACTGACTGCAGAACGAGCACAGCACGGGGAGGGGGCAACAGTTTTGCACCCCGTGGGTGTCCCCAGGGCACCCCCATAGCTTCAGGGTGGCCCCTTGTGGGGAGAGGGACTATAGGCACCCCAAAAATGAAGCGTGGTCAGGAGCCAGCACCTTCCCATGGGGAAAATCATAGGAAAGAGGAGGCCAAGCAATGCACATTTTAAGACAAAAATGCCCTGGGACTCTCTATGCAAATATATTAAAATACACCAATATTAAAATACAGACAAATAAAATACAGAAATATAAACATATAAAACGCTTTCATAAAAACAGAAAGATATAAAAGTTTATTAAAGTACCTAAATAGACATATTCAAATATACAAATATGAAAATGATGAAATATTAAAATGCTGCACCTTATAGTAATGATGCTACAGGCCAGCATGCAAATAAAGGCCAGAAGTTCCATGTCTCAGCTAAAGCTCAGGTTCTGAAGTGTTGTCCCTATGGATGGAGCAGCTAGGAAGGGGACATCCCCAGCCCTGCTGTAGCCCTGAACCAGGAGCTCCACGTTCCACAAGTCTGGACTCTCCCTGACTGCCTTTATCTCCTCCAGCTTCGCAGGGCGTTGTCGCTGGAGATGAGGAAGGAGATGGGAGAGGGAAGGGCTGATGTGGGGCCCTCACAGGCCTCCTGATTCTGGTTTTGAGAAATACTGAAACCCAGGGGCAGGATCCTGTCCCACCTTGGGGCTGGCACATCTTTCCCATGGCTCCTCCAAGCTGTGGCTCTTCTCCATTACCACTCATACAAATGGATATAGGCAATGGACATGGAGTTGTTGGAAGTGGGTCCAGAGGAGGCCATGAGGATGATCCAAGGGCTAGAGCAGCTCTGCTCTGGAGACAGGCTGAGAGAGTTGAGGATGTTCAGCCTGGAGAAGAGAAGGCTCCAGGGAGACCTTAGAGCACCTTCCAGTGCCTGAAGGGGCTCCAGGAAAGCTGGGAGGGGCTTTGGACAAGGGCAGGGAGTGATGGGATGAGGGAGAATGGCCTTAAACTGGAAGAGGGGAGATTTAGGTTAGACAGTAGGAGGAAATTCTTCACTCTGAGGGTGGTGAGACACTGGCCCAGGTTGCCCAGAGAAGCTGTGGCTGCCCCATCCCTGGAAGTGTTGAAGGGCAGGTTGGATGGGGCTTGGAGCAACCTGGTCTAGTGGGAGGTGTCCCTGCCCATGGCAGGGAGTTGGATCTAGGTGATCTTTAAGGTCCCTTCCAACCCAAACCAGTCTAGGGTTCTACAGTATTAGTTTAATTCATCTATGTTTATACAGATATCTCTATAATCCATGGAATAAACTTCTAATTTTTCTTCATAATGCTCAATGAGCATTTCACCTCTTTTCTATTTCATAGTATTGCTTTGCAGAGCCTGGATTGTACTGAAGAAGGCTTGAAGTTAAAAGGAGACATGAGAATAAAGCAACAAAATAATTTAAAATAAATAATAGAAGGGGTTTGGAGCAGCAGAATGAGCTTTGGGTCACCCCAGGGAGTGTGATTTGTAATATTCTGTGGTCTGTGGCTTGGATCTGGGTTGGATCACCCATGGTCAGGCAGGCAGTGAGGTTCAACCATCACAGCTGGGGCTCCTGCCTTCACCTGCCTACACATCTCCATCGTGCTGGTGTGGTGCTCACCTCCCCATGCCAACAAAGCACCATCCTGCCCCACATCAGAAGGATTTTCCCCACAAAAGAGGACAAAGCTCAGCTCCCCTTTTCTCCAGTTGCACCCACAGGTGCCAAAATCCACCGGCAGACCCACGTATCCACCATCCTGGCCACGTATCCACCATCCCATATCCAAATCACATCTCCCAGGGTTATTCTTTTCTAAATGGGGCTTTTCATGGCAAGAAAGTAATGAAGGAGTTTCAAGCGTGCCCATCAATGCAACGTTTCAAGATGTCATCTGCAAAATACCTTTAGTTTTTGTGCCCTCCCCCTTTCTCTCCCCCCTCCCCCCAGTTTATTTTAACAATGCTGTCATTTTCTCTTATAAAATGGGGGTTTTTTTGGTTCTGTTTAACTCCATAACAGCATTTGTGTGTGTGCACTGGTGGCATTTGTCACCCTCAGCTGCTATTTTTAGGCCTGTTATTCTCACAGATCCCACCCTTGGCTTGGGGAGGGGAAGAGGGGGAGGAAGGAAACCATCAGCCTCAGCACACTTCCAGCCTGTGGCCATCCACCTCCCCGGGGGGCCTGGGAGCCAGAAGGTCATTTCTCAGGCTCGCTGAGCTCCCGAGCTGTCAAAACCACCCTGCGACTTAAAAAAAGAATGCAAATGTATGCAAATGAGCGGGCTGCTTCTCTTCCCCCCCCCCCCCCCCACATTTAAATGACATGAATCACCTTCGATGTTTCGGGCATCCCGGAAAGTTATTGGCTTCCCCAAGTGCTTTGGTTACCAGAGCTGCATCTTGAGAGGAGCAGGAGGGAAAAAAAGAAAGGAAAAGGATCCCATTTCCACCAGAAGCAGCTGCACATCATTTTAATTTATAATTACGTCCCTCCTGATCTCCTAATTCCTTATTTATTTATTTATTTATTTGCTTTCTTGCTGCAGAGTGAGTAATCCACAAATCAGGGAGGATGGATTTTACAGTGTGTGGTTCTGGGCCCCTCACTTCAAGAAGGACGTTGAGGTGCTGGAGCAGGTCCAGAGGAGAGAACGAGGCTGGGGAAGGGACTGGAGGGAAAGTCTTATAGGGAGAGGCTGAGGGAGCTGGGGTTGTTTAGCCTGGAGAAGAGGAGACTCGGGGGACCTCATCACTCTCTTCAACTCCCTGAAGGGAGGTTGGAGTCAGGTGGGGGCTGGGCTCTTCTCCCAGGCAACCAGTGACAGGACAAGAGGGCACAGCCTGAAGCTGCTCCAAGGGTGGTTTAGGTTGGATATCAGGAAGCACTTCCCATGGAAAGGGTGATCAGACATTGGAATGGACTTCCCAGGGAAGTGGTGGAGTCACCATCCCTGGATGTGTTCAAGGCAAGGCTGGATGTGGCACTTAGTGCCATGGTCTAGATGGTGTGGTGGTGTTGGTCATAGGCTGGACTTGATGATCTTAAAGGTCTTTTCCAGCCTTGGTAGTTCTGTGATTCTGTGTGAAGCAAAAAAAAAACCAAACCCACAACAACAAACTTTCTAAAAACAACTGTCAGGGGAGTCTAACGTTCTGCTTTTCTGCTCTTTTGCACTTTGGGTGATCTGGTGATAAAAGATCAAAATAAATGGGTAGGACAACACGTCGCTTCGTGCATGGAGCTTCTTTGCCACAAATCGCTCCTTCCCAACAAAAATGAAAGAGTAGGAGCTAAACACAGCAATAGAAATTTAATTGCTCACACTTGTTATTAAGCCCTAAAAAGGACGTTGTCTTTTCCTGCCTGGCTCGGGGGTTATTTATTATCTGACACTCCACTTGGGAAAGGCATCGGATTTATTTTCATTTGTGGGGGATTTTCAAGGCCGATTTGGGACGGAGCTGGCCGGGCTGGTAGAGGAGCATAGCTAGTTAACATGGTTAAGCACAGCACACTGTAATGAATCAATTTGTCTCAGACAACGGAGATAATTAGCATGGAGCTAATGAGCACACTGGGGGATGCGGGGCTGGAGCGTCATCCCTCGGCTGAAAGTGGCTGGAGCTGAAGGGGGACTCGGAGGGGTGTAATTCCTGGTTCCTCTCCCCATCTCTGGGCATGGGGAGGTGGCTGAAGAGGACTTCCCGTGGTGGGGGCTGCCCTCCATGCCACCCTCAGTAGCTCAGGGATAGCTTGTCCCCTCTCCTGGCATTGTTCCCACCATGGCTGGTGGTCCATAGGCATTCCTGGGGTGTTCTCCATAGAATCATAGAATCCTAGGGGTTGGAAGGGACCTCGAAAGATCATCTAGTCCAACCCCCCCTGCCAGAGCAGGGTCACCTAGAGCACATCACACAGGAACGCATCCAGGTGGGTTTGGAATGTCTCCAGTGAAGGAGACTCCACAACCTCCCTGGGCAGCCTGTTCCAGTGCTCCATCTAGGCTGCACCATCTTCCCAAGGCCTTTGCTCCCCGGTTCCCACACAGCAAGTGTTCCACAGTGCTGAGGAGGTGTGGGGGAGATATCTGCAAGGTCTCAGCTGGAGATTGACCCTGCGGGAGGGAGGAGGAGAGAGATGACATTCCTCTTCCCACGGGAACGTATGCTGCAGAGTCTGATCCCCTCTGCAGCTCCCCAGCCTCCCCCAAGGGTCACAGGCTTGCTGACCAAGGTGAAGCAAGGATTTCCCTGGACAACCTCCATCAGACCAGGCTCTTTCCATCCCCAAAGGATGGTGCCAGGGGGTAGGGTGGGAGCCAGCCCCATGCAGTGTGACAGACCACGTCCCCACAGCTGGTGGGAAGGAGGGTTGGAGTCAGCACAGCCAGAAACTGACCAGGGAAGGACACCCAGGATGTGGTGATGGACCCCAGGAGAGATACAGAGGTGGTACAGGGTGGGATTGGGAACCTGCCTGATGGTGTCAGCCTTGAGAAAAGGCCTGGAGCAGGGCTGCAGTTTTACTTCTGTGTATCCTGGGTTCTTTTGGAGCTCAACCGCTGGGCTGTGAATTGTCAACCTGCAGCAGGGCCACAAGTGTGGGCTTGTAGAGGTGACACCTCATGAACACATGCTCTATGTCCTGGGCTTTCCAAAGGGTTGGTGCAGTCAAAGTCATTCCAGCTGTTTGATGTATTCCGTGTGCGTGACAGGATTAATGTATTCCTCGCCTGCTGGAGGAAGTTGCTCTCCTTTCCTGGGATTTCTCATGTGGAAGGGCTGCTGGAGCCATGTGAAAGAGGAAACATCTTACAGATAAAAAAAAGGGAAAAAAAAAAAAAAAAATGAGCAAGTTTTCCTTTTGGGTGTGGGCTTTTTGCTTCTGAATTTCCCTTTGAAGGTGGAGCTGCTCTGGCAGGGGAAAGTGTCTGCCAGATGCAGAGGGCATTTGATACCCTGCTAACAAGTCCAAACAGGATTGAGAATGGAACAGGCTCGGCTCATGGGTGAAGACAGCAGGCAGCCATCTGCCTCTGGCCAAGCCCTTGTCTCCTGGTGGGGTTCCTGGTTCTGTTTCTCTAAGTGTTTAGGTGGCACACAAGTCCTCGCTTGCCTGCCCCATTCCCAGCTCCCTCAGGAAAACGACCCTGTGCGGGTTGTCCACACACTGAGGAGACGTGGTCTAGTTTGCAGGCATGAAGGAGCAGGAGGACACAGAACTGAAGACCTGCTGCCTCATCAAAACCACTCTCCTGCTGCAGCAAACATCTGTGACCAGCAGTCCCACCAGTTTGGGACATCCAGTTGTACCAGTCCCAAAAACAAACTGCTTAGATGAGACGGGCACTCCCTGGCTCATCTTGTTTAAGCCATGTAGGTGCTGGCACTTGGCAGCATGATGCAAGAGAACATCACCCATTCCTGACATAGCTCCTGGCAGGGGAAATCCAACATGTGCCTGGAAAGATGTTGGCTCTGGGAGGATGTGAAAGAAACACGATAGGGAAGGGAATTGTTGCACAAGGTTCCTAGGGTAGGGATGTGAAAAAGAAGAGGGAGATCATAGTGGTTCTGAAAAGGTGAATGGGGTGGGAACAGGGAAGAGAAGGATGGAGACAAAGAAGGAGACAATTGTGGAGGGAAGCAGAGGTTAAATCACAGAGGAACTGGAAGGAGTTGGAGGTGATGTAGAGATGCACTAGGGCAGTGCAAGCAGGAGGTGATTGCAGAGGTCCAAGTGTGGCAAGGGAGAGGAGGACACTGAGAGAAGGCAAAGTCATTTTGACATCATTGATTGGCTCCAGGGAGACCTTCTAGCAGCCTTCTAGCACCTGATGGGACTACAGGAAAGCTGGGGAGGGACTTTTTACAAGGGCCTGGAGTGATAGGACGAGGAGGGACAGTTTCAAGCTGGAAGAGGGGAGATTGAGATGGGATATTAGGAAGAAATCCTTTGCTGTGAGGGTGGCGAGACACTGGAACAGGTTGCCCAGGGAAGCTGTGGAGTGTTGAATGAGTGTCCACATCCCTGAGAGTGTTGAAGGCCAGGTTGGATGGGGCTTGGAGCAACCTAGTCTAGCGGGAGGAGTCCCTGCCCATGGCAGGGGTGTTGGATCTAGATGATCTTCAAGGTCCCTTCCAGCCCAAATCATTCTGTGATTCTATGATCGGGACACCCCACTAATTCCTCACTGTCTGTGTTTTGTCCTAGGGCACTAAATGAGAATATGGCCAATGGCATTGAAGATCTTATTGGGATCCCATTCCCAAACCACAGCAGTGAAGTCTTATGTGGCTTAAACGAGCAGCGGCATGATGGTCTCCTCTGTGATGTCATCCTCATTGTACAGGACCAGGAGTACAGGACCCATCGGTCCGTCCTTGCTGCCTGCAGCAAGTACTTCAAAAAACTCTTCACTACAGGCACTTTAACAGACCAGCCCTATGTTTACGAGATTGACTTTGTCAAGCCTGAAGCACTTTCTGCCATCCTCGAGTTTGCCTACACCTCAACCCTCACCATCACCACCTCAAATGTCAAGCACATCCTCAGCGCTGCCAAGATGCTGGAGATCCAGTGCATCATCAACGTATGCCTTGAAATCATGGAGCCCGACAGAGAGGCGGAAGAGGAAGATGACAAAGAGGATGAAGATGATGAGGAAGATGAAGATGAAGAGGAGGAGGAAGAGGAGGAGGAAGAAGTAGAAGATTTTGTCAATCAGGAGAACCTAACTGATGTCCAAGAAGTAAGCTGCCACCAAAGCCCTTCTAAGTCTGATCTTACTGAAGAAGCATATACAGAAGCACCTAAAGACTTTCCAAATCACTACCAGGCCAATAACTCCTCTGGACACTTGGGTGTGATACGAGACTTCTCCATTGAGTCCTTGCTAAGGGAAAACTTGTACCCCAAGGCCAACATCCCAGAAAGGAGGCCACCTCTCTCTCCTTTCACCCCTAGCTTCTTCCCCCATCTATGGAATGGCGATTTTAGCTCTTTCTCCCAGCTCGAGGAGCCACCGGTAGACAACGGCCCCTTGGATCTGGTGATCAAAAAGAGAAAGATCAAGGAAGAGGAGGAGAAGGAAGACCTGCCTCCACCTCCTTTCCCTAATGACTTCTTCAAGGACATGTTTACCAACACCCCAGCAGCTCCCTTGGGGCATATTAAAGCAGAGACTGACTACAGCGCTTATCTCAACTTCCTAAGTGCTACCCAGTTTGGAGGAGTTTTTCCCCCATGGCCCCTGGAGGAAGAGCGGAAGATGAAGCCCAAGGCATCCCAACAATGTCCCATCTGTAACAAAATCATCATGGGAGCTGGCAAGCTGCCCAGGCACATGAGGACCCACACAGGAGAGAAGCCCTATATGTGCAATATCTGTGAAGTCCGGTTCACCAGGTGGGCGGTGGTTACCTCTGCCACGCGTGGCCATGTGGGGAAGGGTGGTGGTGGTGGTTGGAGGGGCCACGTCATGACCCATGGCTGATTTCTAAACTAAACATCTCTTTCCTGCCCCCCCCCCCCCCCAAAAAAAAAAAAAAAGGAACAAGGAAAGCAGGGCATGATCTTTATCCCTTAGGAAAAAAAGGGAGGAAGGGAGGGTGGAGGAGGAAAATGAACCTACTGATTTTGGTGGGTTGTGGGTCGCATCCACAGCTCCACTGGATCCATCCCCTCACTGGACAAGAGCTTAAATAAGTAACAGGATATTTTCAACCCCACCATAGTTCACCACATTTGGACCAGAGGGAGCTGGAAAACAGATGGTGAAGCCAAGGAGGCTTCATCTCTAATGTGCTGGGAGTTGCGTTGAGGTGGGAGGGCCATTTAGCTGCAGGATGTAATTAGTTTGGGTTTGCACATTTGGCGTAAGTGTAGACCATAACCAAGTTCCACGTGTTTAGACATGACAGTGTCTGGGCTTTCTGAGGCTGGAGCAGTCCTAATTGTTACACATTGGTAGTGAGGTGGGGATTGGTCTTTTCTCCCAAGGAACAAGTGATGGGACAAGAGGAAATGGGCTCAAGTTGTGTCAGGGGAGGTTGAGATTGGATTTTGGGACCAATTTCTTGCTGGCAAGGGTTGTGAGGCCCTGTCCCAGGCTGCCCAGGGCAGTGGTGGAGTCCCCCTTCCTGGAGGGCTTTCCAAGCCGTGTAGATGTGGTGCTGGGGGCCATGGGTTAATGGTGGGCTTGGCAGTGCTGGAGTAATGGTTGGATTTGATGATCTTAAAGGTCTTTCCCAACAAAAATGATTCTGTGATTCATCACCCTGAATGTTGTCTGCCCCAGAGCCTGGCACCAACCATGGTCAGGAGAAAGAAGTCATCACCCTCAGAGAGGTAGATGAAGAAAGGGGATGAGCAAAGGTGTCATCCCTGACCACAGAGGCAATATGTGGAGTATAGATTAGGACACCTATCTTTCAGGTATCTCAAGACAGGCTGAGAGAGTTGGGGCTCTTCAGCCTGGAGAACAGAAGGATCTGGGGAGACCTTAGAGCACCTTCCAGTGCCTGAAGGGGCTCCAGGAAAGCTGGGGAGGGACTTTTTAAAAGGGCATGTGGGGAATGGTTTCAAGCTGTAAGAAGGGAGATGTAGATTGGAGATTTGGAAGAAATTCTTTGCTGTGAGGGTGGTGAGACATTGGCCCAGGTTGCCCTGAGAAGCTGTGGCTGCCCCATCGCTGGAAGTGTTGAAGGCCAGGTTGGATGGGGCTTGGAGCAACCAGGTCTAATGGGAGGTGTCCCTGCCCATGGCAGGGGGTTTGGAACTAGATGATCTTGAAGGTCCCTTCCAACCCAAACCATGATTCTATGAAGTTTTGTGAGACCAGCCCCAAAACGGGCTGCTCCAAGGCAGGTGTGACCCACCAGATCCACCCCTGGTACCAGTAAGATTTTATTCCCAGCCTTTCCACCTCTCTGCACCCAAGGTCAAGCCCTCGATGGAAACAATCTCGGGCAGGCTGTGCAAATCTGATGCTGCAGCTTGGAACCCTTCTTGGAGAAGCTGGGCGTAGTTAATCGGTGACCAGGGACAAATAGATTCCCGGGCCTGCTCTTGCTGGGGATAATTAATATCTAATGAGTACAATCGTTACCATAATAATCAAAGTTTCTGACAGGAGCATGGGTTTGCAGCTCCCAGCTGTGTGTGAGAACGAGAGCCCGATTAGGCTGGGGTGAAAAAAGCAGAGGAAAATAATATGCACAGTAGGCAGAGGCGAGCTCCTGACAATGGCCGGACACCTGGGGTGCTCCTGCATTCAGCTTGTCTTTTCTTCTCCCCGTCCCCGGGATGATATCCCAGTGGAAGTTATGCAGATGATGAGGATTTGACCTGAAAATAAATTGCCAGGCTTTGCTCCGTTAAGGGTGAGGATGTGTGGAGAGTGAGCTGGCTCACCCTGGTGTTTGCAGGGGGGAAAAGGCATCGCCTGGTGCTAATTCCTGCTGGTGGGAAGCTGGAGAGGAGAAGACTCTGGGGAGACCTGAGAGCATTCTTCCAGTACCTGAAGGGGCTCCAGGAAAGCTGGGGAGGGACTTTTGACGAGGGCTGGGAGTGGTGGGATGAGGGGGAATGGCTTTGAACTGGAAGAGGGGAGATTTAGATGAGATCTTAGGAAGAAATTCTTTGCTGTGAGGGTGGTGAGACACTGGCTCAGGTTGCCCAGAGAAGCTGTGGCTGCCCCATCCCTGGAAGTGTTGAAGGGCAGGTTGGATGGGGCTTGGAGCAACCTGGTCTAGTGGGAGGTGTCCCTGCCCATGCAAGGGGGTTGGAACTGGATGATCTTTAAGGTCCCTTCCAACCCAAACCAGTCGGGGATTCTGTGATCACCAACACCTTCCCTGTAATGGGAATAACAGAGCTGAGCCCTCCCAGAAGGCTCCCAAAGTCCTTTAGAAGCATGGGCAGCATCACTGGCTTGGTTTGGGGAAACTGAGGCACAGAGGAATGTTGCTACTGACTCTCAGTTACTGCAAAAGTTTGTGTGGGAATTCATATATCCTAATCCCTAATCCAGAGAGGTTAAATCAGCTTCTTGGAGGTTAAAACCTCCAGACAGGGATGGTCTAGTGTGGCCCATTACTAAACCAAATAGCTTCTACATCCCCCCATGTTCTCAACAACTTCTAAATGCAAAGCACGGGGCTAAGGAGAACTTTAACCCAAGAAAATAACCACAAAGAAAATTCAGACTGACCCAACGATGCCATTGCCCATCATCACTCTGGAAAATGAAGCTGTTTGTTTGGGTCACCCTGCACAGAGCTGGAGGCTGGAGGGGTTTTTGCCTTCTTTAACACCCTGAGCTAAGTGGGTATTTCAAAACCTTGGTTTATTTTTCCACGCATTTGGAAGGATTTTGAACAGTGTGCTGTGGGTTTGGCTGTCATTTACTTGTTGGGTTTTTTTCCCCCCTGTTTTCAGCATTACTCTAACGTGAGAGCTCTCCTTCAGGGGAAAGTGTGTTTAAGCAACACGGAGTGATGGAGATGTAGACAGGGATTTCTGCTGGGTTTCCTGAAATCCACCACGTGCATAACGTGTTTTGCTCTCAGGGATAGTCATAGAATCATAGAATCACAGACTGGTTTGGGTTAGAAGGGACCTTAAAAATCATCTAGTTCCAACTCCCCACCTGCATGGGCAGGGACACCTCCCACTAGAACAGGTTGCTCCAAGCCCCAGCCAACCTGGCCTTCAACACTTCCAGGGATGGGGCAGCCACAGCTTCTCTGGGCAACCTCATATTGAAGAATTTATTCCTAATGTCTAACCTGAATCTCCCCTTTTCAAGTTTCAAGCTATTCCCCTTTGTCCTCTCACTACAAGCCCTTGTCCAAAGTCCCTCCCCAGCTTTCCTGGAGCCCCTTCAGGCACTGGAAGGTGCTCTAAGGTCTCCCTGGAGCCTTCTCTTCTCCAGGCTGAACACCCCCAACTCTCTCAGCCTGTCTCCAGAGCAGAGCTGCTCCAGCCCTCTCATCATCTTTGTGGCCTCCTCTGGCCTCACGCCAACAGCTCCATGTCCTTCTTGTGTTTGGGGCTCCAGAACTGGACACAGTACTCCAGGTGGGATCTCACGAGAGCAGAGTAGAGCGGGAGAATCATCTCATGCTTCCCAAAATCATTGGGCCCACACCCACGGCCATGAGTGGTGGATTCACCAGGGAGATGCAAACCCAAACAGTCCCCCCTTGAGGTCCCCTGGGATGAGGGTGCCAGGGAGCAGAGGTTCCCAGGTGGGATTTCTGGCTAAATCAGTCCTTCCCATTATTTTTATGCTCAAGGAACTGTGGAGGAGCAAATTTACTGGGGGAAATAGAGAAAATATATTTTCCTGGGTGGGAAGTGCCCCAACCTTCCCATCAGATCCCTTCCCCTTCACTTCAGTGGAATCCCACATCCCAGGGTGAGGACCCCTCGTGCACCTGGACCTGCTCCTTCCCTCTCCCAGGGACATCCTATCACAGGAAGCAGGACTTCATTGAAAAGCTCATTCGTTTTTTTGTTCCTTAAACAAAGGCTGCTCAGCTTCTAGTCTGCTAGAAGTCTGCTTTCCCCTGCTAAAACGCTGGAGAAAACTGCAAATATTCCAGCTTTTCCAGCAAGACAACCCCGGAGTGCTCAAGGAGAAACAGTTCCAGGCAGAAAGGTTAATGTTATTTGTTCCCATTATTTGTGTTGTGACAGCTCCCAGAGCCCTAATCGCTCTCCTAATGCAATTGCATTAAGGTTATTCACACACCCGGAGCGGGGTTCTCCTTCGGAGAGCCTTCCAGCCCAGCTCCATTCCCACAAAACCTCCCCCGGGCTGCTTCACCACATCTCACCCCACCCCCGCAAGCTCTCTGAGCTTCTCCAGGTAGAGCCATAAAACCTCTGGTCCATCCCACGGAGAGGCTGCTGGAGCAGAGAGGATTGAGTTTCTCCCCGTCGATGGGTAACAACCTGAAAAAGGCTTTTCCTGTGTTTACATTATACAACCCTGGCACGCTCCATGTTTATTAGGAAAAGCGATCCCGCTAGGATAAACATTGCATATAGAGGTTTAAATTATATTATAGGTGGGGCTGGTAGCTCTGCTTTTTATTAACATTTCCCAGCACTTCACAGGACAAGCCCCTGCCTTCATCTGCTGACGACCTCTCTGCTTGGGACGACGCTTTGCCGCCGGCGCGCGTAGGGGAAACGTCTTCAAATCTTGGGATAAAAACATCTTGGGAAATTGCAGAGTGGGGGTTTGGCCCTGGGAAGGGGGTGGTCACAGCACCGAAAGCTCTTTCGAGAGGCAAAAGGGCAGGGTGGCAAGAATTAGTGCAAAGGCAGCACCTTGCACGTTGTGCGGGTTTGACTTGCTGGTGTAAATGTGTTTTTGGGGTGGTTGTTGCTTTTTCTTTTCCACATGCTCATAATTTTATATGTAATAATATTGACGTGACTCCATATAGTCCCCAAGCTGGGAAGATATTCTTGCTGCTTTTAGATGTTCACCTTAAAAAAAGCAGCGTGGCCAGCAGGGACAGGGAAGGGATTGTCCCCTTCTGCTCTGGTGAGACCCCCCCTGCAGGGCTGGGGGCCAGTTCTGGGGTCCCCAACACAAGAAGGACATGGAGCTGTTGGAGGGAGGCCAGAGGAGGCCATGGAGATGCTGAGAGGGCTGGAGCAGCTCTGCTCTGGAGACAGGCTGAGAGAGTTGGGGGTGTTCAGCCTGGAGAAGAGAAGGCTCCAGGGAGACCTTAGAGCACCTTCCAGTGCCTGAAGGGGCTCCAGGAAAGCTGGGGAGGGACTTTGGACAAGGGCAGGGAGTGATGGGATGAGGGGGAATGGATTAAGACTGGAAGGGGGGAGAGTCAGACTAGAGAGAAGGAACACATTTTATTTATGCTGAGGGTGGTGAGACCCTGGCCCGGGTTGTCCAGAGAGGTGGGAGATGTCCCATCCCTGGAGACATTCCAGCTCAGGTTGGATGGGGCTCTGAGCAACCTGATCTAGTTGCAGATGTCCCTGCTCACTGCAGGGGGGTTGGACTAGATGGCCTTTGATGGTCCCTTCCCATCCAAACCATTCTGTGATTCTATACAAAACCCCAACTATATCTGTAGATAAATGCTATTGGGATGGGTATGATGCTGTTCCATGGCCGTATTTAGAAGCCTTCTCCAAAATGTGTTTGAGGCTGGAGGTGCATGTGTTGGCCTTGGAGAAGATGGCAGGGAAGGACAGTGGGTGCAAAGCACCAGGGCGCTGCCTGCACCTCTGCCTGCCTCGCCCTCAGCCGTGCTCCTTCTTCAAAGGAAATCTCCTGAGACACCCAGTGGTGACTGCAAGGATAAAAGGAAAGGGAAAACCAGCTCCAAGAAGGATGTTGTTTAAGGAGCACCACCCCACAGGCTCAGCTGATTTCCTTCTCTGCAGGCAGTAATATGGCTGTACTTACTTAGATATTACTTTATGTGTTTCGGCTTCATTCCAGAGGAATTTTTTCCTCAGATTTAGGCTGGCTTGGATTCTTTGGGATGGGCTGCAAACTCCTGACATGGAGGCTTGGATCTGTTCAATATTCAGACGCTGTCATCCCAGGAAGGAGGAGGTGGATATGGCATGAAATTCAACAAGACCAAGTGCAGGGTCCTGCACTTTGGCCACAATAACCCCAGGCAGAGCTACAGGCTGGGGGAAGAGTGGCTGGAGAGCAGCCTGGCAGAGAGGGACCTGGGAGTGCTGGTGGACAGCTGGTTGAACATGAGCCAGGAGTGTGCCCAGGTGGCCCGGAAGGCCAATGGCATCCTGGCTTGTGTCAGGAATAGTGTGGCCAGCAGGAGCAGGGATGTGATTCTCCCCCTGTGCTCAGCACTGGTGAGGCCTCACCTCAAGTCCTGTGTGCAGCTCTGGGCCCCTCACTTCAAGAAGGACGTTGAGGTGCAGGAGCAGGTCCAGAGGAGAGCAACAAGGCTGGTGAAAGGACTAGAGGGAAAGTCTTATAGGGAGAGGTTGAGGGAGCTGGGGTTTTTTAGCCTGGAGGAGACTCAGGGGGGACCTCATCACTCTCTTCAACTCCCTGAAGGGAGGTTGGAGTCAGGTTGGGGCTGGGCTCTTTTTCCAGGCAACCAGTGACAGGACAAGAGGGCACAGCCTGAAGCTGCTCCAGGGGTGGTTTAGGTTGGATATTAGGAAGCACTTCCTCATGGAGAGAGGGTGATTAGACATTGGAATAGACTTCCCAGGGAAGTGGTGGAGTCACCGTCCCTGGAGGTGTTCAAGGCAAGGCTGGATGTGGCACTTAGTGCCATGGTCTAGATGGTGTGGTGGTGTTGGTCATAGGCTGGACTTGATAATCTTAAAGGTCTTTTCCAGCCTTGGTGATTCCGTGATTCTTTGATAGAAATGCCAAACTGCAAGAGCATCCATATGTTGGAGCAGTGCCATGGGTGGAAGCCCTGGGATGAGCTCCCCACCTTTCTGTTGCTCTTCCCTCTCCTGATCCAAGGGGCAGTCCTAACTTTATCCCTTTCAGCCCACCCTGTCTGACCAAATGCCACACTGTGTCCAGTTCTGGGGTCCCCAACACAAGAAGGACATGGAGCTGTTGGAGTGAGGCCAGATGAGGCCATGGAGATGATGAGATGGCTGGAGCAGCTCTGCTCTGAGAGTTGGGGGTGTTCAGCCTGGAGAAGAGAAGGCTCCAGGGAGACCTTAGAGCACCTTCCAGTGCCTGAAGGGGCTCCAGGAAAGCTGGGGAGGGACTTTGGACATGGGCAGGGAGTGATGGGACAAGGGAGAGTGGTTTCAAGCTAGAAGAGGGGAGATTTAGATTGGTTATTAGGACTAAGTTCTTTACACTGAGGGTGGTGAAGCGCTGGCCCAGATTGCCCGGAGAGGTGGTGGAGACCCCATCCATGCAGACATTCCAGCTCAGGCTTGGCAGGGCTGTGACCAACCTGATCTAGTTAAAAAGGTGCCTGTGCACTGCAGGGGGCCCTCGACTCGATGTCCTTTAAAGTTCCCTTCCAACTCCACACATTCTATGATTCTATGGTTCTTTTCCAGGCAGGACAAGCTGAAGATCCACATGCGGAAGCACACGGGGGAGCGGCCCTACCTGTGCATCCACTGCAACGCCAAATTTGTGCACAACTACGACCTGAAGAACCATATGCGCATCCACACGGGCGTCCGGCCCTACCAGTGCGAGTTCTGCTACAAGAGCTTCACCCGCTCCGACCACCTCCACCGCCACATCAAACGCCAGAGCTGCCGCATCGCCCGGCCCCGGCGAGGACGCAAGCCGGCGGCGTGGAGGGCGGCCGGCTTGCTCTTCGCTCCTGGTGGTCCACCGGTGGAGAAGAGCTTCATGATGCCACCGACGTTGGAGGAGATGAGCAGCCACCTCGGCGGCGCGGCCATGTGCCTTCCGGGCCCCAGCCCCAAGCACTTTTTGAGCGGGGCCAAGACCGCCTTCAGCCTGCAAGAGCTGGAGAGCCAGTTTGAAGAAACCCAGATGAAGCTCTTCAGGCGAGCCCAGCTGGACATGGAGAGGAATGCGGGCATCTTCGCCTTCGCCTTGGGCCATAACGAAAGCCTTGCTGCCCAACCCTTCTTCCCCCTTCCTGATCCTTGGAGCACGGGCTTCAGTGGCTTGGCGGGGCTTGGCCACGTGGCTCCCATCTCAGAGGCGAGCAACTAAACCCATGCCCACAGTCCCACCATGGGTCCAGTCCCTTCCCAACAGGGCAACCAGCTCCCTTGGGGTCACTGCCTGCCCTTTCTCATCATCTGGCTCCCAAGAAGCTCTCCAGTCCCCCACCACCATGGCCTGTGTGGGGTTTGGGGCATGGGGCCCTCCCTGGGGCAAGGGGGTGGGTGGGTGGCCCATGGCCACCAGCACTTTAGACTCTGCGATGCATTTGGCCTTGGGGCTGTGGGGCACTCGCTGCCCCCTCCGACCACCCACCACTCATGGCTCCATCCAGGAAGGCCAGGCCAGAACTGCTGCTCTCTTCAACGCTCCAGAAAATGTCACTTGCCTTAGTCCATGGCACAGCCATCACCATGAGATGGCTCTTCTGAGGGGAGATGTTCCCCATTTTCCACCTGCAGGGCCTGCTGGACACCAACAAGCCGTCCAGACTTGTTTTGATATGTTACATTCCTTGGCCCTTTTGGTCAAAAGGACTTTATTTTTTTTTAAATTGATTCCCATGTCTGGCAACAAAATTCATTCTACAAGAAATAAAGGGGAAGGTCAAGCAGCCACGTTGGGATGGGGAGGATCCAGTCGTTGACTTTCTCAGCAGTAGATTAGATTTGCAGGATGAGTTGGGACTCTAAATAAATACATTAATAAATAAAAAGAGATCAAAATTACCCAAGAGCAGGGTAGAAAAGGAGGGGTTTTTTACTTAATAATGGTTCTTTGGCCATTTCCAAATTTCAGAAGGAGAACCAAAGCCTATTTTGAGTATTTGAACTTCAGTTGCTTGAAAAGGTGAAGGAGAATTTTTGGAAGGATCCGAAATCGATCTGGAGGTGGGTTGTTGTGGTTTTTTTTGTAAAGCCTTTGCTTTGCAAAAATAAACCACGTGGGAATTTTGAGTCGTTTCGAACCGAAGAATCAGAATTCTGAAACGTCTGGGGTTTTGTCCTTAATTTGTCCCCTAATTCCTGTAAACATTTGGATAGCAAAAATTTACAAAACACTTGAGCGTCCCCGAATCCGCAGTGTCGATGGGGAAAAAAACTGGGTGTGCAAATATCCCTGCTGTTTGTCTCAAGGGATCTCTGTGGAAATGAAGTCCACTGAGGATGTCTTGCAGATGAGATTGTCTACTTGCAAGCAAGTAGAAATGATATTTTATCACCACTTGTTGGTTCAAAAGATGAGGTGGTAACGTATGATGGGGTGCTCCAAGGCGAAGGTTGCCCATGGTGGCCACCAGGTCTGGGGACCTCCCCATCATCCTTGCAGACCCGATCTAATAGTTCTTTTGAGGTCAAAAAACTGGCAGATTGGCTGGAATTGCCCCACGAGCCTCCTTCAACCCCTAAAAACATGAGCTGCTCTTGAGGATAAAGGCTTTTGATGGCCATCTGCCACTGATGGCTCCTCTTAGACCTGGTGGGACCCCAACCAGCTAGGATGGCATGCAGCAGGTGCCTCAGGAAGCTGGTTTTACACAAACCTGTCTCTTAAAAATGTAAATGTAACACGTTAGGGCTTTTTCTTTTTTTATTGTTATCCTTCAACGTCAGCAGAATCAAAGGGAACGAGAGGACCACGGGTTCATGAATTTTTTTGTTTGCTCATCGATGGTGCTGCTCTGAAGCAGTGGCTGGATGAGGGTCTCCCCACTGGAGCACAGGGGAGACACAAGGGGTCCAGGATCCCCAGCATGAAGGCATGAAGGCCTTCTGCTCTGCAACCATCCCTAGCAGAACAAGCCCAAGGAACTGCCCAACGCTGGCTTCCTCTTCCAAAACAAACCCACAAAGACTCCGCCTGCAACAAACCCATGGAGAAAAAAAAAGAGAAAACTTCTTAAAACTGCAACAAACTCTTTTTTCTTTTTTTTTTAAAAGCTGCATCAACTTCTTACCACAAGTGACGTTTTGCAGATGACCAGTTACTTCAGGTGTTTTTTTTGTCTACAGTTTGGAGTCATTGTAAAGTATCCAAAGATGCTGAGTACTGTATCATCTACAAGGACTTGAAGCAAGGTGTTGTTTTTTTTTTTCTCTGTCTCGATTTGTTGGTTGGGTTTGGGTTGGGTTTTTGTTTTTTTTTTCCTATTTGTCTAGGGGTTGGGGGGAAACCTTTGCAATTTTTCTATTTATAACTATTTTTATGTGATTGCTTTATGTACAAAACAACGGGGTACAAAGAATAATCAAGACAAAAAAGGGAGAGAGAAACACACACACACACACAAATTTGCCTTAGTTACTCACGGGACAATCACCCTTAACTTTCATTGATGCTAGAAAGTGGATGGAAAAAAAAAAAGAGAGACTAGATCCTTTTATGTATTTATTAAACTGTATTAATTGATGCTCTTAAATTATTAGCAGGACGTGGTTCTCTGAGAAAGTTCAGCTGCTGTAGATTCTCCCTCCTCAGGCCACCGTGGCCATCCTTGTGGTCTCAGGTCGACGGATGTTTGCTGGGCGCACAGATGTGGTGCTTTCCAAAGGCACCTTGTGGGAAGCCAAAATTAATTAAGCATTAATGAAACATGTAGTTGGGACGGGCTGGGGCCCGAGGGGGCTGTTGGTGTTGGGATGCTGATTAAGGAGTTAAGGTTGATTTTCCCGCCTTGTGCTGTGTTGGGGTTGGATGGAACCGGGGGGTTGGATGGAGCCAGCTGCTTGGGGTGATCACGTCTTGGGGTGGGGAGGGAGGACTACAGCAAACCCTATTTCTTCCCATTTCCATGTTGCATGGTGACTCCAGGCCACAGGTATCCACGTGGGAGTCTGGCTAAGCATGCTTTCCCTGGGCTCTGCTCCCCTTCCCCAGCCAGGATGGGTGTGAGGAGCACCAAGCCTTGGGCTGGAAGGACACAGGGCTCTCTCCCAGCTCATGGTGCCGTGGGTTCTTGTCCATCTTCTCACCATGGCTCCTAGGGCCTGGCTGCAGTGGGTACTGAGGAGCACAGGGCTGCATCCAAAGAAGCACGACCAGCAGGTTGAGGGAGATGATCCAGCACAAGAAAGACATGGACCTGTTGGAATGAGTCTAGAGGAGGCCATGAAGATGGTCAGAGGACTAGAACAATTCTGCTGTGAGGACAGGCTGAGAGAGTTGTGGTTGTTCAGCCTGAAGAAGAGAAGGCTCCATAGAGACCTAATTGTGGCCTTTCACTACTTAAGTGGGGCCTAGAAGAAAGATGGGGACAGACATTTTAGCAGGGCCTATTGTGATAGGACAAGGGGTGATGGGTTTAAACTAAAAGAGGGGAGATTCAGACTAGATATGAGGAAGAGATGTTGTACACTGATGGTGGTGAGACCCTGGCCCAGGTTGCCCAGAGGGGTGGGAGATGTCCCATCCCTGGAGACATTCCAGGTCAGGTTGGACGGGGCTCTGAGCAACCTGATCTAGTTGCAGATGTCCCTGCTCACTGCAGGGGGGTTGAACTAGATGGCCTTTGAAGGTCCCTTCCCACCCAAACCATTTGATGATTCCCAGAACACAGCTGACACAAAGGCAGGCCCTCTAATTCTTGTTGCCGCCGAAGAGTCACAGAATGTCCCTGTTATTTTTGAAAGAGATGAAAAACCCTGGGAAACAGGTTCCATGTACGAATGGTGGGACTCATCCCACACCGTTCAGCCATTTGGATGTGAAGTAACAGACACCCCGTGCACATTGAGACACCTACATGTTGACACCTTGATTTTGGGTGTTCTAACCTGCAACGTGATTTCCAGCTTCCCTCTGAAGCCATCCTGGCTCTGGAGGGAGGCAGGTACTGCTGGAGTGTGATTCACTGCACCTACGCTGGACCTCCCAAGGGTGTGATGAATCACCTTCAATGGCACCTGTCTATCTCCTGCCTACCAGCATGGTTTGGAAAAACTGCCTTCCTTTCCCATAGGTATGGTGAGATAAGGTCAACCACCGGGAGGGATGTTCCCAGCACTGCAGCTCCTTCTTCTCTGCTCAGCTGATGGGCCAGTCCCTGGCATCCCACTTTTCCCAGGGACCATTCCAAGCTTGGGCAGCTTGACTTCTTTGTGGTTGATTTTAAATGTGTGCTACAAACACTGGAGATGCAACGGGGTCCAAGTCCATCATCCCAAACCTGGGGACCAGGGGCTTGGACTCATTGGACACCCACCCCGCCGCAATCCCAGGAAACCCCCGCCCGGGCTCTCGCAGCCCCTGGTTATTTTCCTTCCCTCGTGCTCCACAGCATCAGGTGCTTGGGCAGGGGTCTGGACCTGCAGGCACAGCCCCAACACAGGAGGTCGGTCGTTGAGCATCTGGTCGTTGTGCCTGCAGGCCCCAGCAGGGTCAGCATCTGCCACAGCAACGGGGGGTTTCGAAGTGCAAAAAATACAAAATTCATCTCCAATCAATCGCTTTTGAGCTACTTCAACACCTTTCCAGTGGGTTTTTGTTCGTTTGCTTGCTTGTTTTTCAATCTGGTGGGTTTTAACCCCATTTTAGGCTCGTGGTTTGGTTTGCTTATAAGCCCCCCCCCCCAAAAAAAAAAAAAAAATAAATCCTACATAGATTTGCAAGGGGAGGGTGAAAAGCTGGGAATTGCTCGGAGGGCCCGCGCACTAATCAGACACATGGGAATCACAGAAAGAAACCAGCTTCAGTAAATGCTTGTTAGCAGCAGCATATGGCTCCACTCTTGGTCCTGAACAGCTGCTGTTATCTGCTGGATCATCCAGACCACGCAGGGGGGGGTGGGAACCGTGCTGGGGATGATGCTGCTCACACAAAAGGAGCATCTCCTGTGTCTCAGCTGGGTGGAGCTGGCTGGGCAACTCCTGCCCTTGGCTCCAAACCTTTCGCTGCAAGAGCCTCTTCTTCCAGTTGTGCAGGAGAAATGAAATACGCCCCCCCAAAAAAAAAACAACTTTAGGAGGTGAGAGGTCTGCAGAAACAAGTGAATAATTTCTTTAAATAGCCCCTAAAATGCTACAAACCTGAAAGCATGGTCCTCAGCAGGCCTCCCGGTGACACCAAGTGGGGTCACCATCTCTGCTCTGCTCCTGCCCTGCCCACAATCCTGAGGGACTCACTGTGCTCCTCATCCTGGGCATTTTCAGACCGATTTTTGGAGGGGTTTGGTGCTTTATTTACAGTCTGGGTGCCCTGAAGATCGTGTGGTTGCAGACGAAAGCTTTACGGGAGAAAATGATGCAAGACCCCCAACCATCTCATTTGAAGAACACGTGTTCTGCAGCGGGACGCCCGTGGTTGGGTTTTTAGGGTTTGCCATCACCTTTTGGCACCTCTGACAGGCTGCACCTCTTTGGTCCACACGTGACTTTCTTTCCAAGCCAAAAAAAAAAAAAAAAAAGATCATAAATAAGAAAAACCCCTTCTTGGGGAAGATACACCCACTCCCCCTGCGTAGCCCGAGCGAATGCAGCTCCATCCCACCTCCCAGCCCCACCTCCAGGAGCCCCAGCACCCTGATGGCAGGAGATAAAATACCTGTGGCTTGGAAATGCCTTTTTTTCCCCTTCTTCTTCCTTGTTTTCCTGTGTTAAACGGATGTTTTACTTGACTTGCACTAATTGCTGTAGGGCAGGCTACTGTTAGGTTTCTTTGTTTTGGTCTCTTGTTTGGTTGCAGCTCCTCTTGGCTAAGAAAATACCTGCTGCACATTTTCCACCCCTGGAGAAACAAATAAACTCTTACCTGAAGCAGTGAGTGGCTCGTGTATCCTTAACGCTGCTGTGGGGCTGGGGGATGAGGAAGTTATGGCATCAAATGATGGTCGTGGGCCACCTCACCTTCAGGGTGACCCTTCACGTGGCATCTAGGCTGTCACCATGAGGGCGCTTGGGCTGAGGAGCAACCCCATGTGATGTTTGAGACCCCAGCATGAAAGTTGGCTGAAGGAAAGAGAAAAATAAGCACCATTTGGGGTTTTTCCTCCCGATTTCTGTTCATCTGCTTTCTGCAGCTCCCCGGCTCATTCAAACTCGCACTGCCCTCGTGTGGTGGCCTGTGGCAGCTCTGCCACCGGAACGATGCTGGCGACTTGGATAGAATGGTTAGAGTTGGAAAGGACCTTGAAGATGATCTAGTTCCAACTCCCCTGCCATGGGCAGGGACACCTCCCACTAGACCAGGTTGCTCCAAGCCCCATCCAACCCTTCAACACTTCCAGGGATGGGGCTTCCACAGCTTCCCTGGGCAACCTGAGCCAGTGTCTCACCACCCTCACTAAAGAATTTCCTCGTACCTATATCTGGAGGTGTTTTGAAGTTCACAGTTGTCCCAGGACAGGCATGATCCTCCATCACCTCCTGTTGTGCCCAGTTGCATCTACCTGCCAGGCAGAAGAGACACAAAGCTCAACCACACCAAGATGGAGTTTAATGGTTGGACTTGATGTTCTTAAGGGTCTTTTCCAACCTAAATGATTCTGTTATTCTAAGAGCTTTCTGCCCCTCCCTCAATTAACACCAACCAAATAATTAGGCCAGTGGAGTTGGGGACATCTGACCCACAACCATGGGTGACATCAAGGGAGGACCCTAATTTTTGAGAAGGTTATTCCCTGCAACCCAAGGGTGAGCTGGGACTTGGACCCTCTGATGCCCAACACAGCCTCACCTGATATTTCCCCCTTGCCCAGTTCAGGTGAGTAGAGGGGCCAAATCACAAGTCTTCTGCAATTGTGTAAAGCTCATTTCCTTAGGAGTTGAGGCTAAAAACCATAAATGTAAACACCAAAGGAGCCAAACAGAAGCACCAAGCTGTAACCCCCCTCTTTATAATTGGAAGTTTCCTTTGATTTCTCTCTTCCTGCCGTGAAGGCACCAGCTGAGATGTCACAAATCTGATCGGGTTTCTTCAGAGTTCACACGGTGCCTGGAGCCTCAGGGGTCATCAGAAATCCAGGCAGCCAAGGCAACACATGCAAGGCTCCAGCTTGCCCGGTCCAGGCAGGGGCTGAGGTTTCCAGGACAGTCCCTAAAACCTTCCTCTCCTCTCAGGTAACCTCCAGCAAATCCTTATCCTGATGGTTGCAAACCTTCCTGCCCTTATGGTGTAGCTGTTGACTCTGTTTCCATAGGAAACAGGCGAGTGTTTCCTCAATGGAACCAACTTCTGCAGCAGGAGCTGGAGTTCCGCATCGTTTGGGGAATATTTAGGGCTTCAACCTTGAGTTGTCAGAACCTGGGTTCACATTTAAGCAGCTTTTATGAGATGGTTCTGGTCCTCGCTGTTGCTGGGAGGTTTTGATGATAATTACTGAAAAATCAGTTGGAAATACATGGTCCTTGAACACCTCCAGGCATGGGGCAGCCACAGCTTCTCTGGGCAACCTGGACCAGTGTCTCACCAGCCTCCTAGTGCCTAACCTAAATCTCCATTCTTCAAGTTTTAATCCATTCCCCCTTGTCCCCTGCTACAAGCCCTTGTAAAAAGTCCCTCCCCAGCTTTCCTGGAGCCCCTTCAGGCACTGGAAGGTGCTCTAAGGTCTCCCTGGAGCCTTCTCTTCTCCAGGCTGAACACCCCCAACTCTCTCAGCCTGTCTCCAGAGCAGAGCTGCTCCAGCCCTCTGATCATCTTTGTAGCCTCCTCTGGACTCTATCCAAGAGCTCCATGTCCTTGTGTTGGGGACCCCAGATCTGGCCCCAGCCCTGCAGAGGGGTCTCACCAGAGCAGAGCAGAGGGGGACAATCCCCTCCCTGGCCCTGCTGGCCACGCTGCTGGGGATGCAGCCCAGGACACGGGTGGTTTCTGGGCTCCAGCGCACGGTGCCGGCTCATGGTGAGCTTCTCATCACCCAACACCCCCAAGGCCTTCTCCTCAGGGCTGTTTTTGATCCATTCTCCCCTCAACCTGTATTTGTGCCTAGGATTGTCCCGACCCAGGTGCAGAAGGGACAATCTTAGCACATGGGAGCAGGTATAGTTTGGAGAGGCCTTGAGATGTGGATCTTGGGGAATGATGCTCAGCGGGTGCAAGAGCCCACATGGGAGAACAGCTCCTTGCCCAGTGGGCCCATGGTGAGAAGCAGCTAAAAATGGAGCTGGAGGATGTTGAGGGGGTTTTGGAGGGCACCACTGCCCCTTTGTGATGTGCCTGCAAAATTTATTATGAAATGAGATTTTAAAGTCACCAATAAGCTTTGAAAACCTCATGATGGAAGGTGATGGGTGTTTCTGCACGCCAGGAGCATCTCCAGCTTGGATGGCAGCAGCGGGATGGATGAAGGAAAGGGATTCAGCCCACCAAGGTCAGACACCTGCAGCAGAGATGCCACCGTCTCAGCTTGTCATCTACACTCCTCCTGGTGTCCAGGGCAGAGCATTCCTTCTTGAGGTAAACAACTGAAATAGGATGGGGTATTATGTGGGACTGAAGGCAGAATTCCCTGTCTGGATCACCAGAGCAGAGGCAGGAAATTCTGGGTGTGCCCACAGCTCATTATGTACCAGGTGAAGAGCTAATGAAGGCCACCACCAGCTGAAGCTCCACAGGTTCAGCCCAAAGCATTGAAAAGGGGCATGAGGCTGGGAGGAGTTCATCCTGGAACCCCAAGGAAGGGAATGGTGGGATCTGCACCTTCTTCAGCCTTTGCCATGGGGTGAACCAGATTTCTCCTGCATCCTTGGTAGCTCAGCCACATCCAGATGACAGAAGACACTTACATCATGCAACAGGTGAGTTAAAATGCTTGAAAAGCCACTTTTTGTCTTGAAAAAAACTATTAATTTATCTGGATAAGCTAGAGCCTTGGCCTCAAAGCAGGGGATTTAAGCCAGGTTTGGAGGCCTCCTATTACATCTAATACACTGTCTTCTGTCCTCTCCCACCAACCCACCCCAGGCACGCTGTGATTCCCAGCCTGTAACCTTCTCCATCAACCTGCTTAGGGAGAAATTAACTTCATCTGTGTTCAGGAAGGAGATTCAGGCTCCTTGAGGGAAGGCAGCTAATCTTTCTGCCTTAGCTCCTCCATTTGTCAAATGGAAATGATGACGTGATCCATCTTTGTGGGCTGTGGGGAGGACAACAGCTCCATCTGAGACTCTGCTGCACCCTGACAAGGGAGCCTGGTGTGAGAAGGGTGCTGGAGCTCCTCTCCTGTGAGGACAGGCTGAGAGATGGGGTTGTTCAGCCTGGAGAAGAGAAGGCTCCAGGGAGACCTTAGAGCACCTTCCAGTGCCTGAAGGGGCTCCAGGAAAGCTGGGGAAGGACTTTGGACAAGGGCAGGGAGTGAGAGGATGAGGGGGAATGGGTTACTGGAAATGGAAAACTGGAACAGGGGAGATTTAGATTAGACATGAGGAGGAAATTCTTTGCTGTGAGGGTGGTGAGACACTGGCTCAGGTTGCCCAGAGAAGCTGTGGCTGCCCCATCCCTGGAAGTGTTGAAGGGCAGGTTGGCTGGGGCTTGGAGCAACCTGGTCTAGTGGGAGGTGTCCCTGCTCATGGCAAGGGGGGTTGGAACTAGATGGTCTTTAAGGTCTATTCCAACACAAACCCTTCTCTAATTCTGTAGTACAAGAACTTTCATCCAACCTCAACCCTGTCCTGTGCTTCAGCTCAGGACCCCTCTGAAGTGATACAAAGTGCTCTTTCAGGCTTGCATGCCCAAGGGGCTGCCATGGGAGCCGTGCAGGTGGGGCAGTTTGTATTTTGAGCTCACCTCCTGTAAATTAAAGGATCCCGTTGGGCGGTTTTGTCTTGCACATGCAGGCATGGAGGAAAGCAGAGTCCCTGCAGCGCGGTGGTGAACGTGTCCCCACCTGCCCTGCCCACGTCAGAGAGACAAAATCCAGCCATGCAAGCCTTGAGCTCGGTTGAGGCAACAAGGCAGAGCTGCAGTTGTCTCTGCTGGTGCAGGACCAAAGCTTAAGAGGATCTGCATGTGCTTGTTCTCCTCCGGCGTCTTCATAATTCATCGTGGTATGTCTGAAAGAAGCTTCCGGCAACGTGTTTTTGTTACTGCCCTTAAAATAGGATGCAGAAGGGAAGGTTTATGGGACATAATTCATTTTATTGGCTCTTCTGCACCAGAATTAATTGCAGCCATATTTATTGCTCAGGCAAGTAAAGATGAGGTAGATAAGGGAATGTCTTTGTTTAGGGCAATGAATAATTTATGTCGTAAATTCACCAGAACCTTGAAATTTGAAGGACTGATTTTGCTGCCTTCTGTGTCCAGGGAGTGAGATTGAGCCTTAACCCTTGTGTGTGACTGATGTTTTATGACTTTCCTGTCACTGTCATCATCTGCTCAACTCTTCTGTAACATGAAATGTGGCATTTCCCTGTGTAGGGTGGCTTGGGCTACCTGTAGGGTCGGCATCCAAGCCACTCCTGTGTGCAGTGGTGAGAGGTATATCCAAGGAATAACTCATCCTGTCCTGTGACAAATGTTTAATGCAGAATAAGACATAAAACTGACTACAGAGGGAGCTTAGACAAACAGCTTTGATGGCTCATTTCCCAGCTGCCAAGACAGGGGTTATGTGTCCAACCCGTAACTCCTAGTTGAGCTGGAAGAGATGGTTTTTAGAAAGGCAGCCTGAAGAACATGGATGAAAAACCTCCCTAAATGTTACTAGAAAGTGGCAGTTTTTCTCAAAGGGATTTTCTGCTGGGCTGTAAGATCCTGATGAATATTAGGACTTGTGTCCCAGGAAATCCCTGATATAGAATAGTTTGGGTTGGAAGGGACCTTAAAGCTCATCAGGTTCCAACCTCCCTGCTCTGAGCAGGGACACCTCCCAACAGACCAGGCTGCACAAGCCTCATCCAACCTGGTCTTGAACACCTCCAGGGAGGGGGCTTCCACAACCTCCCTGGGCAACCTATTCCAGGGCCTTACTAACCTCATGGTGAAGAATTTTTACCTAATGTCCAACCTAGATCTCCCCTCTTTCAGTTTAAAAACGTTCCCCCTTGTCCTATCACTGCCCTCTCTGGTGAGAAGTCCCTCCCCAGCTTTCCTGGAGCCCCTTCAGGCACTGGAAGGTGCTCTAAGGTCTCCCTGGAGCCTTCTCTTCTCCAGGCTGAACACCCCCAAATCTCTTAGCCTGTCTTCATAATATATAATAATAATGATAAATGCAAATAATAATAATCTGCTATACTTGTTTTTCTAAGAGGACAGATCTGTTGCCAAGACTTTTCTGGCCCCTGGGTGGGCACCACTATCTGCTCCCACCCCTGAGAGCCTGCACCACGGTGCAGATGGCACGTGCCTTGCTTCCTGGGCTGGGAATTGGATCTTTTCTAAAGCCTTTGCCTTGGAGATGGAGGGCAAATGTTGATTTATCAGTCCTGCCTCCTTCTCCTCTGGAGCAGAGCTGGAGGGCTCTCGAGCGTGCATGCCTTGGTGTCCCTTAGATGATCTCTTGTTTCAAAACAAGGCTGGGGGGGTTGGGGGGGTAGGGAGAGACAGTGAAAGTCTGAAACTGTAACTTCAAAGGCAAGCTGGGATGGGAGCCCATGCCAGCTTATGAGAGGAAAACCAGGGATGTTTTTGATTTAGAGAGAAGGTAAAACACATGGTGAGACTGAATAGCCATGTCCTTTCATAGCTCTTTTCTAATCAAAGAAAGGACAGTTGGGGGGGACACTGGCATTCTCAGTGGAAACTCTTATGTCTTGGGAGGAAAAAAAAATACCCCTTTATTTTCATTAACTGTCTATAAATCCTTCTGCCATGGAGAGGCCCTGCCAGAGTGATGCTAGTTGGATCCTTTATGTGACACACTGTTCTCACCACCTCTGCAGAGAAGACTCTGGTATCTAACTTGGGTTAAAAAGGGGAACTGGGGTGGGGGGAAATGTCTGTGGCCTAATCCTGCCTCCCCAGGAGCTAACGTTGCTCTAAAAAAATTCCAGTGGCAGAGTGGTTGTCCAAGTTTCCCAGTCTGAAGGGAGGTCACCAGCTGGACCTTGTACCATTGGACATGGGCAGAAGTCCCTTCAGAGTGTGAAAAATGGGTGGACGGGCATTTGGAGACAACATCTATTTTTCAGAGGGCTGGTGGTGTCAAGTGAGCAGGCCACAGGATGGCAGATGAAACTCGGGCTTGATAAACAACATGGTGAGGGGGAAATGATGCCACTGCAGTGACTTGGGTGGTTCGGTCAGAGTCCTACAGGTGATGACAAACATCAACAGTGGCTGAAAATGGATATTCAGGGCTTGGGGTTTGGATGTGAGCACCCAAAAATGAGATTCAGCTGCCTGATTTGGCAGTGATCCATCAGGAGCTGCTAAGTGTGGCCCCTGTGTCTGTTGGTGCGTCGTTGTCCTTGCTCTGGTGAAGCCTGAACTATGTCCTGAAGCCTTCAGAGGTCCCTGCTTCTAATACTTATCTTCACATCTAAGATGTAGCTGAGGAAAAATACAAATAATGGTGGGGGGGAAAAGGATCTCACTGTTTTCTAGTTTATTTTTTTTAAGTACCAGCTTGCAGGTCTTGTTTCCCTTCCTTGGAGGAGCAAGGAAGGCACAAGCCTGGACCCCCTCCTTCTTGAGCCCTGCCTCCAATTTGCAGGTCAGCATTCATCCAGCAGTTGAATTTTCAGCTGTCACAGAGGCAGAGAGGAGGTAAAAAAGAAAGTCTGATGACTAAAAAGCCACCTGTGGATCATTCAGTGCCAGACAGCCAGAGATGGAGGCTGCTGGGTGAGTAATTGTCACTGCCAGAAGTGACCAAACAGTAGGCAGCAGTTTCCCTTGCCCGGTGGTGAGAGTTGTCAGACAGATGGTGAGATGGTCTCTAGCTTCTGCTGGAAGTTCCTGGGACAGGAGGGGTAATTCATCAGCTGCTGAACTGTGTTAGGCCTCAGCTTCTCTTATCTTCTTGGACGTGGCCCTGGAACTCATCTATGGATGGGAAGGGTTAAACACCTGGGCACTGGGGCCTTGGGAGGATATGCTGCTGTCCTGGTGAAGAAGCTCTGAGGCCAAAGTTTAGCATTTTGGTGAACACCAAACTCTTCACTGGGTGACCTCCCAAATCTGCTAACCTCATCCATCCTGTTCATCCATGATTTCCCCTCTTCTTCCCTGCCCCAGTTTCTCCTGCAGTGTTTTGAACTCCATTTGCTCTTCAAACCCAACAATTACTCCCCCCTTGGTTGCAAGAACAGCCAAGACTGGATTATGTTGGTTAGAAATTGGTGGGTCACAATTTCTAATGTTGGAGAAACTTGAAGAGAGTCAGGGAGAAGGATTGGTTGCAGGAAACCTTGTTGCAGAAAACCCCTTCCCATGACTCTCAGAGAGCTGGATGCACTGAGGTTCATTATTGGCCTCCAAGTTTAAAATCAGCCTGAAAAACTCAGGTTCAAGAGGAAAAATTGCAAAAATTCACACTGTTTATTAATTAAAAAAACCACAAACCCCATAACTGTAGAAAGCAAAACTGTGTCAAAATTTGTCTTGCCCATGAAAATCTTTAAATATGATGATCATTTTTACAGGCTGAGAGAGTTGGGGGTGTTCAGCCTGGAGGAGAGAAGGCTTCAGGGGGACCTTAGAGCACCTTCCAGTGCCTGAAGGGGCTCCAGGAAAGCTGGGGAGGGGCTTTGGACAAGGGCAGGGAGTGAGAGGATGAGGGGGAATGGATTAAAACTGGAAGAGGGGAGATTTAGGTTGGACATTAGGTAAAAATTCTTCACTGTGAGGGTGGTGAGACACTGGCCCAGGTTGCCCAGAGAAGCTGTGGCTGCCCCATCCGTGGAAGTGTTGAAGGCCAGGTTGGATGGGGCTTGGAGCAACCTGGTCTAGTGGGAGGTGTCCCTGCCCATGCAGGGGGGTTGGAACTAGATGATCTTTAAGGTCCCTTCCAACCCAAAGTATTCTATGTGGAAACCAGCAGAAGGTCTAGGCATTGTTGGATGTAATCATGCTCCTCTAGGCCCCAGGCTAGTGTTGGAGTTGGGCAGCAAGGTCTGCTTGCACCTGGGGAGCGATCAGTTTGGAGGGCAAGGAGAGTGATGGATCATCAGAGAGAAAAGGGTGAAAATCCCTGTTTACCTTGTCTCAGCAGGCTGTGGTTTACGCAGAGGCTTCAGGCTAGCAGGATAAGTGTGCCAGCTTACTCCAGGGTTAGATTTTTGGTGTTGGGGGGTCATTCCCCAGCAGGTGTTTGCCACAGGAGGCACCAGGCCACTAGCACACCCCTTGAGTCACCACTCCTTGGGGTTATGATTTCTTTCTTCTTCCCTAAGTCTGAAATAATTTACAAGGCAAATCATGACACTCGCCCCGTTCTGGTACACACTGACTCAGGCTCATGTGCTCCTTGGCAAAGCTTAGACCTCTTTCTCCTCCTTCACTGCCTCTCTGCCCACTCAGCCATGGAGTGGGTCCTGGAAGGCTTCCACTTGTTTGCATCCATCCAAGGCTCTTCAAGCTTCAAGGAGGGGAGATGGCTGAGCACATCTGTGCTGTAGGACTGAGGGGCAGAACTTCAGCCCCTACCACCAATCGCCAACAAGGTGGTCATGTCATGCAGTAGAACATCTCAGCTGGTAGGTTGCAACAAAACCTTGAAGCTATTGCAGGCATTAAGAAAAAAAATACGGAGTTACAATGATGTTCTCTGGCATCATATTAATTCACAGCCAAGTGTGTAGCTTTGGTCCAACAACTTTTCATGGCTTGGACTCTGGGCCATGACCATGGTACAAGTCATAGGATCCCAGACTGGTTTGGGTTGGAAGGGACCTTCAAGGTCATCTAGTTCCAGCCCCTTTGCCATGGGCATGGACACCTCCCACTAGATCAGGTTCTCCAAGCCCCATCCAACCTGCCCTTCAACACTTCAAGGGATGGGGCAGCCACAGCTTCTCTGGGCAGCCTGGGCCAGTGTCTCACCACCCTCACAGCAAAGAGTTTCTTCCTCATGTCTTATTTACATCTCCCCTGTTCTGGTTTGAAACTATTCCCCACCATCCTATCACTCCATGCTCTTGTAAAAAGTAGAGCCAGGCCATATGATCTTTGGGACCATCTTAAGGTATATGCTGATTCCCCTTCTCCTGGTGACTCCAGAACTTGCACGAAGTTTACACCCAAGCATAAGCAAGCTCAGTCTTCTGTTCAACCACTAGCATAGCATCTCCTACCTTTTACTGTGTTGTATTGGTCCTCAGCTGGATTTTCCATGTGCTTTAACAGCATCTCTGGACTGTTAGAACAGACTTTGGGGTGGCAATCAGAAAGGGGGCTGGCTACAGCCTCTACCACAACCCATCCTCAGCTGTCTGCTTCAACACTTAGTGCCCACCTGGAACGCTCTGAAGTAGCCAAGATGATGTTGACAGTTGGACTTGATGATCTTGAAGGTCCTTTCCAACCTTAACGATTCTATGACCTGATGAATTCCCAAACTGAGGCCTGGTAAGGAAGCCACTGGGGTTACATTAGCACCAGGCTGCACAGTGGAGTGTTGGTTTTCTTTTTTCAGCACTGAAAAGGAAAACAAAGAGGATCAAGTTTGGCTTTGTACTGAGAGAACAGATATTTAAAATTCAAGAGTTAAAATCAGTACAATTTAAAGTAATGCTCTGATGAAAATTAAGGAAAGATAAACCTATCCTAAATGATACAAAGGAAAAAAGGGACTAATTATTTAGCTGAGCTGTAATTTCATTTGTTGTTATTAGGTGGATTGAGATTACTTCCTCACTCGAGATTAGAGATTCGAAGCACACAGCTGAAATCCTCTTTCTCCTCCAGAATTGCTAAATCCTTGGATAGTTCTCCATTATTCCATTTCAATTTGCATCTATCCTCATGGTCAGGACATAATTTCAGTTCTCTGCCAAACAGAGAAGTTTCTTCTCCCTAAACATAATCCCCCATTTTCCTGATAGCAAAAGCTGTAGACAAACCAATAGCACCAACTCCTCCCAGGTTCCCCAAGGCTCCCAACACTTCATACCTCAGCAGGGTGCTGTAATTAGAAACCCCAAAGCAAATTAGAATTAATTTTATTGAAACAAAATATGTCAACAACTTGGAACCACTTGGAAAAGAGGCTGGTTTGTTGGTGGTTGGGTTGGTTTTTTTTAACGTTAACAAACTTGTACACAGACTTGACTAACCTTCTTGTTGGGTTGTTGCCACCAAAAATGGAATCCAGCCCCTGTGCCCTGTTGCTTGATCCCTTTGGCCCTGTCTGGCTGAGAGCTGTTGCTGGATGTGGTGGATGTGGTAAAGGGAGGAGGGACCAGACAGACCTGGACCTCTAAGAAATAGGAGCTAAGCCTCAGCTGGTCAACTGGAGTGGCTCTGATGGTGTCAACAGAGTTACACCAACTTCTAGCAGGGAAAGACTTGGTCCTTCATGTTTTGGAAGAGGTTTCTAGACCCTGTTCCTATCAGTTCTCATCTAAACCTGTCTCCCTTGGTGGTATAGATACTTGGGGAACTCCATGAGGTGCTGCCTGTTTGTTATCATCATTAGAGGAAGAGGTGAACTATCACTAGAGAAGCTGGAGCAGCTGGTGATTTCAATTTGCACAGTCCATGGACTACTTTGGGATAGCAGGACGTCACTTTGTGTTCATTGCCAAATCCTAGCACCTGAATCTTGCATCAAGACAGAGATCAAGGAGTTACTGAAGTCTTGTGCTCAGAGACCAGCTCTGAGGAACAGTTTTTAGGCAGCTCTTGAACTGTGGCACTTGGTAACCTCCCCATTAGTGCTGGGCAGATGGAAGAGGAGAGATTTAGGTTAGACATAAGGAGGAAATTCTTCACTATGAGAACGGTGAGACACTGGAACAGGTTGTCCAGGGAAGTTGTGGAAGCCCCATCCCTGGAATTATTCAAGGGCAGGTTGGATGGGGCTCTGAGCAACCTGATCTAGTGGGAAGTGTCCCTGCCAATGCAGAGGGGTGGATCAAGATGAACTTTAAGGTCCTTCCCAACTCAAACCAGTCAATGATTCTATGATTGCTGGAAAAGGCACCCCTATTTTCATAGAATCAGAGAATGATTCAGGTTGGAAGGGACCTTAAAGCTCACCAGGTTCCAACCCCCTGCTATGAGCAGGGACACCTCCCACCAGACCAGGCTGCACAAAACCTCATCCAACCTGGCCTTCAACACCTCCAGGGAGGGGGCTTCTACAACCTCCCTGGCCAACCTATGCCAGTGCCTCACTGCCCTCATGGTGAAGAATTTCTTCTTGATGTCCAACCTAGATCTCCCCTCTGTCAGTTTACAACCATTCCCCCTTGTCCTATCACTGCCCTCTCTGGTGAAAAGCCCCTCCCCAGCTTTCCTGGGGCCCCTTCAGGTACTGGAAGGTGCTCTAAGGTCTCCCTGGAGCCTTCTCTTCTCCAGGCTGAGTAGCCCCACCTCCCTCAGCCTGTCTTCCTGTGCAAAGTAAACTAAAATCAAGAATTGCATGAGGAAAAAAAAAAACCAAAAACAAAACAACCCAAAAGTTTCATCTGCAAAACAACGGCCCAGCGGAGATCTAACTCCAGCCCTTTTGGTTTGTCATCTGTTGGGGTGCAGAGGGAGTGGTTGGGTGCTGCCCAGAGTTGTAACCACACTGGTTCATGTTTCAGTGCTCAGTCACGTCTGGTTTCTGGCTGTTACCTGCTCTCACTCCACTGATTTTTAACTCACTTGGCGTTTTCTGTGCGTGCGAGATGTTCGGTTAGATCCCTTGTGCCGCGAGTGTGGAAATAAAAGGGGCCAACTAAGAACAGACAAGTGCTTGGGCATTAGGTGAGGTCTAATCCTCCCTAATCGCATTTCTAAACCTGGTAGTTGGAGGTAGGATTAGAGTTATTAACATGCGGGCACTAAAGCATATAATTTATTTAACAATTACTGGCTCCTTGGGAAGGGGGGGTCTATACGAGCTGCAACTGGATGGTGGCTCCTCCATCTCGTGCAGGATGGAGCTGCTGTCAGTGACAAAGGCAGCAGGTACAGCTTGCTGTTTGCTGGCACACATGGCAGCAAAATAGGGGTGACCTTGGGTATAAGCAGAAGGAAAGCTGGTATCTCCTCTGAGGACTCTGTCGCAGTCCTCTAGGAGCGTCTAGACATCTCGCCAGTGGGTAAATATAAACAAATAAAATACAGGGTGAAAAAAATACAGCCAGTGTTTCGTAGTCTTTTCCAGAACAAGCAGCAATGGAACTGCACAATCACGTAAAAAGCTGGGACTTGAAGGCTGAAGAGCAGGAGGTGAAGGCAACAATTGGCAAGTAGCAAAGTTGTGCAACAACAGCAGGGAAGGGAATTCCAGAGCTCCTGGACCAAACCCTGTCCCGAGCGTGCCATACAGTTTTCCCAGCTCAGCTGGACACTGTGGTGTTACACCAGAGATTTACGTGCCAGATAGACATCCTGGGAGTCAACAGATTTGAGTTTTAATTCTTCAGTCTGTCTTACCAGTCCACGTGTCTGCCTTGAGAGAGCTGAGGTTTCACCTTGGGATTGTGCTGAGGAGGTTTGGAACAGCAAGGGTTTGGTTTTTTTCCCTATTTGTAAAATGAAAGTCTGTGCCCCAGCCTGTTGTCTGGTGTGCATTAACCTACTGGAGGACAGTTCCAGGTCTAAGAAGGATGCCAGGTCTGCTTGGAAGCAGAAGGACAGGATGCCAAAGCCTGGGGGCAGCTCAGTCTGATCCCAGGACCATGCAGATGCAGATGGGAAGTCCCAGCAAAAGCCCAACACACACAGCTCCCTTGTCCATGCTCTTCAGCTCCCATAGAGCCTGGCAAAGGCTTGGCCACGGGCCAGTTGCACTCCTCCAGACAAGCCTTGGGCACGGTTTGGGATTTAGGTCAGGCCAGGGATCATTTGCAACAACATTTTTTTCATGTGCCCGCCCTGTTTTGAAAGCTGAAAGTCTAGTCCTCTGGGCGTTGCTCATTCCATGCCAGTTGGAATCTCTGGCTGTGGCCAGTTGGTGTGGTAGGTACACCACAGGACCCCACATGGTCTGTTGGGTGCCTGGGGCCAGGCTTCAGATTTGAAGCATCCTGAGGCATCCAAAAATCAAGAGGCTCGCTTTATAGCCAGTGCAGAAAAATAGGGACTCCAGGGAGTTATTCATCCCACCCTCACTAACAAGTGATGGGACAAGAGGAAATGGGCTCAAGTTGTGTCAGGGGAGGTTGAGATTGGATCTTGAGAACCATTTCTTGCTGGCAAGGGTTGTGAGGCCCTGTCCCAGGCTGCCCAGGGCAGTGGTGGAGTCCCCATCCCTGGAGGGATTTCCAAGCCATGTGGCTGTGGTGCTGAGGGCCATGGGTGGCCTTGGCAGTGCTGGGTTAATGGTTGGATTGGATGATCTTAAAGGCTTTTCCAAGCAAAATGCATCTATGATTCTAAAACAAGTTCTAAGATAGGCCAGATGAACAGATCTCTAGAGAGACCTCTTTTCCTGATGACTGTAGTAAGTTTAGGGTGATTAACTTAGACTTTGGCATCTAACATGTAGTGAAGAGCATCCAACCATCTGTCTGCAGGGAGAAAGGGCTGTTGTTGGAGGCAGCACCCCTCAAAAGATACTACAGATCTAGCCTGTAAATCCCACAAATGCCTTTTCTTGTGTACATTATGAAGCAAAACCATGTTCCAAATATTCTTTTCTGGGACTCTAAATATACCAGCCTGGCCATAGAGGCTGGCCCCACTGCTCTGATCTCCTTTCTCAAGGCTTTGTTCTTGCCCTGGACAGCAGCCATGTGGCTCCTGGCTTAGAGCATGGAGATCTTTCAGGTAATGACCCAATGGCCTTGCCAACGTTTCCAGCTGAGACTGTAACAGGCCCATGTCACAGATTTGAGTCATATCAGCTGCTGTTAAGTCACTGTGCTCAAAAAAGGGCGAAAAGTCAGTAGAGGGGGACAGCAGGATCCCTTCCTGGAGCCAGTCTTATCTGTCTGGAATGATAAACGGTGCTGGGATGATTCTCTTGCTCCTTTCCCTTCTGTCACCCTTTTGCTGAGAAGAGAAACTGATGATCTGTTTCACACTAGATGTTTTTTCCAAGCCACTAGCCTTCATTTTTAAATGCATGCCAAGTGTTAAAATGTCATGGCTTTTCTTCTGGCTTCACCTCGCAGCAGGAGACCATTATCTACTCACATTACCAGTTAAAGAAGTGCAAACTACCTGTAACTGCAGCACTGCAGGTGCCTGGGGAAGGGATGGAAGCCTGAGCTGCTATCAGGGATGGACTTTGGTAAAAAAAACCCAAACAACATAGAACGTTTTAAAGAGGCAGAGTAGGTTAATCAAATCATGTCTTCGTCTGAAAATGTTGTACCTGCCACTGACACAAATAACCTCCGAGACGATGATTGAAAGAGGATTCAGGAGGAAAATATTCTCCCCTATCATTTTGTTCACTTGCTGAGTTTGACAGCACGTCACTGTGGCTAGACAGCTTCACAGGGAGGCTGACAACCAGCTGTCTGGCACTGACACGTGGTAGGGGAGATGCTCCATATGCTTTTCCTCTGATCAACTAGAGAAGAAATAAAGAAGTGTGGCCAGCAGGTCAAGGGAAGTGATTCTCCCTCTCTGCTCTGCTCTTGTGAGATCCTCCCTGCAGGGCTGTGTCCAGTTCTGGAGCCCCCTACACATGAAGGACATGGAGATCCTAGAGACAGTCCAGAGGAGGCCACAGAGCTGATGATCCAAGAGCTGGAGCAGCTCTTCTCTGCAGACAGGCTGAGAGAGTTGGGGGTGTTCAGTCTGGAGAAGAGAAGGCTCTGGGGAGACCTTAGAGCCCCTTCCAGTGCCTGAAGGAGCTACAGGAAAGCTGGGGAGGGACTTTGGACAAGGGCAGGGAGTGATGGGATGAGGGGGAATGGCTTTGAACTGGAAGAGTGGAGATTTAGACTGGAGATAAGGAGGAAATTCTTTGCTGTGAGGGTGGTGAGAGACAGGCCCAGGTTGCCCAGAGAAGCTGTGGCTGCCCCATCCCTGGAAGTGTTGAAGGGCAGGTTGGCTGGGGCTTGGAGCAACCTGGTCTAGTGGGAGGTGTCCCTGCCCATGGCAGGGGGGTTGGAACTAGATGATCTTTAAGGTCCCCTCCAACCCAAACCAGTCTTTGATTCTCTAATTCAGTGATTCTATGAAATAACAGCAACATGAGCTGAAGGAAGAGAAGATAGAAGCCAGGATAATCAGGAAGAAGGCCAAGCACACAGGCTTTCTTTTCTTTCTCAAAGTATTTCCAGGAGTGGGCTGCTCATACATGGAGCATCATAGGTGTTGGTGCCCAACAAGTAGAGTCCTTATGATTTGTGCTGGGCACTTCTGGGGCAGTGAATCCTTGACTCAAAGCCTGCTGGAGGCATGTTTCCATTGTATTTCTTAAGGGTGGACAGAGTTCAGGCTGACATTCCCTGGCTCTCTTCCTCCCCAGACACCTGTAATGCCAAGTTTGGCACATTGCAAAATCTACCCAAGATCTGGGTAAGGAACTCTGTGTTGCTCTGGTTGCAGCAAACCCTGAGCTATTGGAGTTCAATCAAGAGGTTTCCATAGAATCCCAGACTGGCTTGGGTTGGAAGGGACCTTAAAGATCATCTAGTCCCAAGCCCCCTCTGCCATGGGCAGGGACACCTCCCACTAGACCAGGTTGCTCCAAGCCCCATCCAACCTGCCCTTCAACACTTCCAGGGATGGGGCAGCCACAGCTTCTCTGGGCAACCTGGGCCAGTGTCTCACCACCCTCTGATTGAACCCTGATTAAATTATAGACACACCCTGGAAAGGGCTTTCCAGATAATTCTTCTGTTTCCTTTAACTTCATCAGGGCTTTCTTCTCACTGGTGGGCCAGAGGGCGGCAAAGCTTCATATACAAAATTTAACAGTAATAATTGCACCCAGTTCAAGGTCCTTCAAGGCTTTGTGTAATGATAAAGTCACCCATCAGGACCACTTGAGGCTTCACAGGGCCAAAATTATCAGTCTCTGTCCTGCCAAAGCACAACCATCTGTCACCTGTGTTAGCTAAGGAGAAGCCTCCAGTTACACTCAACACAGGTAAGGTTGAAGCTTCACACAATGGGTCCTTCGATTCCAAAAACAACTGCCAAAACTTCCCTTCAATCCTTACCATCAGATTTAGCTTTTACTTTTGTGTGAGATACTTACTTCAAAAGGAAGACACAAGGTCCTTGGAACATCTCTAGTACCACATCTTGCCAGTGCTTGAGGTGCAAACTCCTTTTTTTCCTTTTTTTTTTTTTCTTCTTTGCTTTAATCTTCAAGCCGGTGGATGGAGAACGTGATGTTGCTTCTGAGAGATGCTACTGTTTGTCTTCAGTTGCTGCAGATTATGAATCACTGCAGATGACTCCTTGTATAGACTTGGAAAGGGATTTATCTTGGAATGAACACAGAATCACAGAACTACCAAGGCTGGAAAATACCTTCAAGATCATCAAGTCCAGCCTATGACCAACACCACCACACCATCTAGACCATGGCACTAAGTGCCACAACCAGCCTTTCCTTGAACACCTCCAGGGATGGTGGCTCCACCACTTCCCTGGGAAGTCCATTCCAATGTCTGATCACCCTTCCCATGGGAAGTGCTTCCTGATATCCAACCTAAACCTGCCCTGGTGCAGCTTCAGGCTGTGCCCTCTTGTCCTGTCACTGGTTGCCTGGGAGAAGAGCCCAGCCCCCACCTGACTCCACCCTCCCTTCAGGGAGTTGAAGAGAGTGATGAGGTCCCCCCTGAGTCTCCTCTTCTCCAGGCTAAACAACCCCAGCATCCTCAACCTCTCCCTATAAGACTTTCCCTCTAGTCCCTTCCCCAGCCTCGTTCTCTCCTCTGGACCTGCTCCAGCACCTCAACGTCCTTCTTGAAGTGAGGGGCCCAGAGCTGCACACAGGATTTGAGGTGAGGCCTCACACAACACTGTTACTGGACATCAGCCTCTTTCATTGGTTTCTTGCTCTTTGCAGACATTTTGCTTTTATTTCAGTCACTGCTTCTATGTGTTTGGGCAGGACACAAACTTCTCCCATGTTTCCTGAGGCTTTCATCTCCTGTAGCTCTTCCCTGCTTCCGATTTCACTTCCGCTCTGCCTGATCCTTGCATCTCCTTTCAGATTCCTCCTCCTAGCTGAGCTTAACTGATCAAGATGGGTACAGAGGACTCGGGTCTCTGCTCAGGCTGACCTGATGAAAGGTTACATTGTAGGACAGTGAATAACTTCCCTTGGAGACTAGAAGTTATTTAAAATTGATCAGAGAACAAAAGTTGCTTCAGGCATCAAGCATACACAAGTGAGGCCCCTCCTTCCCCACTCCCCCTCCAGCTTTTTCACAAACTCTAAAATTATTTGACAGAATAGAAGGCCAAAAAATGAACTCTAATAATGAAAATATTACAATTATTAAAAATAATACTAATAATTGTTTCTCATCTGCTTCTCATAAGAATTTGAAGTGGCAGTACTTGAGGAACAACATTTTGGGGTGCTGTACAGCTGCTCTCAAAGTCTGATTCATAGAGATGTTTGTAATACTTTATGGAGATCCAGTTTTTCTCCTTGAAGCAGTTAAAGTTCCAGCAAACTTCTACTGCAAGGAATTCATTTCAGGATCTTTTTGCTCAACTCTCCCTGTTCCTTGCTGTGACATAAATCAACAGGCTGATTAAGTTCTGCATCTGACTGTGTGCTCTGCTTCCCTTATCTCTGCTGCTTCCAACTGTATGATCTCTAAAATCTTTGCTTGCAGTTGTGTCAAACTGGCCTGGAGAAGCTAACTCAGCTAGACGGAAGTTTCAGGTCTAGTTTGCTCACGTCGATCAGCAGACAAGCTTCTCTATTTCCATTCCCACCAGCCAAAACTACTCTTAAAGCATTTAAGATCTCATTATTGTCTGACCTTCCTTCACCTGTAAACGCTGAGGGCTGAAAAACCAGCAGCTGTCCTTGCCTGTGGCTGTGAGCTGGGAGCCTTTTCCTACTGCCACGTTTCATAAATGTTGACAAATTGCTTTTATCGAGCGAGCTGCACGGCGCAGGAAACGTGGTCCCTCCTACTGGGGGTTGCAAGACAGCTGGCTTGAGGCATCAAGGCTGCACATCTCAACTAGAAGAAGCAGGGGCTGCATTTTTGGAAAGCAGGGGTTTTGAAAAGGCTTGACGGGTCACTGTGGGAAACACTGGGAGGATGTATTCCTGGTTTTACACAGCAGAGGAAATGGGGCCTTGGAATCCACCAGCAGAAGGCAACTGAATAAAGGCAGAGAAGTGTCAATGTTATTAAAGGACTGCTCGTGGTTTCAGTGTCCACACTTGAAAAAAGGAAGTTGCAGAGGTAAAGAGGATTTGGGATAAGCAATGAAGTTGGGAAGCCCTGCTTGTGGTGAAAGACCATGGAAACTCACTCTAGTTTGTTTATTTAAGAAAACCAGTGAGGTGCAACGTGCTCCCCTTCACCAAATACTTACATGCAGTAGAGATTTCATAGAATCCCAGACTGGTTTGGGTTGGAAGGGACCTTAAAGATCCTCTAGTTCCAACCCCCCTGCATGGGCAGGGACACCTCCCACTAGACCAGGTTGCTCCAAGCCCCATCCAACCTGCCCTTCAACACTTCCAGGGATGGGGCAGCCACAGCTTCTCTGGGCAACCTGGGCCAGTGTCTCACCACCCTCTCAGGGAAGAATTTCCTCCTAATCTCCAACCTAAATTTCCCCCCTTTCAGTTTTAATCCATTCCCCCTTCTCCTCTCACTCCCTGCCCTTGTCCAAAGTCCCTCCCCAGCTTTCCTGGAGCCCCTTCAGGCACTGGAAGGTGCTCTAAGGTCTCCCTGGAGCCTTCTCTTCTCCAGGCTGAACACCCCCAACTCTCTCAGCCTATCTCCTGACCAGAGCTGCTCCAGCTCTTGGATCATCATTGTGGCCTCCTGTGGACTCTATCCAACAGCTCCATGTCCTTCTTGTGTTGGGGGCTTCAGTACTGGACCCAGCACTGCAGGTGGGGTCTCACGAGAGCAGAATGAAGGGGAAGAATCACCTCCCTTGACCTGCTGGCCACATTTCTATGAAAAGACATCAGCCTAGCAAAACAAAACCAAACCAAAAAAAAAAACAAACAGGCATAATGAGATCTAATGGTGTGAAGCTGAAGCCAAACATATTCTTTAGAGATAAAAGAGAGAGGCTCTTGTATCTACCACACCAACTTTCCATGCAGCTGGTGGATCCCTCCCACCATGGGTTTGTAATCAGAGTCAAGCTGCCTTTTCCATGGCTGATGTGCAATAGTTCAGAGCTGCAAGGCTTACAGGCTCAAAAAAAGGAATCTGTGAGAGGAAATTATTTGGCCTTGGAAATGAGTAACATAGAGGAGATGGTTGTAATGGTCCATATAAGTCATGAATTTTAAGACTCTGGTAAAATACTGAATTTTAACCTCTTGGTGCCTTAAATCCTGCAGTCAGAACATGGCATCAGGGCAATATCATCCCACATGCTGGGGAGGGACTTTTTGCCATAGTGTGTAGTGAAAGGACAAGGGGTTTTAAATTGGAAAAGGGGAGATTTAGGTTAGACATTAGGAGGAAAATCTTTGTGAGGGTGGTGAGACACTGGCCCAGGTTGCCCAGAGAAGCTGTGGCTGCCCCATCCCTGGCAGTGTTGAAGGGCAGGTTGGATGGGGCTTGGAGCAACCTGGTCTAGTGGGAGGTGTCCCTGCCCATGCAGGGGGGTTGGAACTGGATGATCTTCTATTTCCCTTCCACCAGAGAAGAACTTCTGAAGTACAACGGGGCAAAACTTCCTTTTGCAGAGAGTAGATTCTGCTGTGCTGAGAGAGCACACGTGCCCAGCACCAGTTTCTTCCACCACTTCTCTTTTTTTGCATCAGTTATTCACCACGATCAATGCCAAGAGCTGGAACAAACAGCATGAGAGTTTAGTAATGATAAAGTCCCAGCAGATTTTTAAGGCCTAATTTTTTATGATGGCAACATTTATATTTGGTGAGAACTTCCCCTGCGTAATGTATGGTAATATCTCTAATAATAGCAGTAATATATGGTTTATATCTCTACATACAACTAAGCAAGAGAGGATTTCTCAGGTTCTTTGGATTTTCTCTTGATCTATTCTGTCCATCACAACTGCAATTTACTGCTTTTAAATGATGCTGTCATAACTCACTGGTTTGTGACAGCACAAAGGGAATGTTCCAAATCTGTACCTAGAGCTTGGCAGGCCCAATAATAACACAAAGAAAACTTTTACCTCAGAGGGTTCTCAACACTTCATCGACTGATACAGAGCATAGACACAGAGATGACTTCCAACTCAGCTCCCAGTCTTGGACAGATGGTGTAGAAAAACTGGGGTAAATCTCATTGAGGCTAATCTATACAAACATATGCTTAATTAGCATAGTGCATCTTCCACAGGGTAAAACAGAAACAGACTGTATTGCAATAACTGATCCCAGCCTAAATTGGTTTATTTTGATCCTTCCTAGGGAGGCATCAACTATTTTGTGTGATGATGATGGTTGTTATTATTTATTTTGCAGATCTCACTGTAATGCAGTAATTTCGGCTCGCTGGGAAAAGCAAACAGAAAAAGAGAATAAGGATGAGAGGAAAACTCCTCATCCCAAGGTTGGCATTTATGCTGAATTTTGTTCCTGTGGCTGATCCTGCTGCCTTCTTTGCTGCATAGATTTAAACATGTACACGAATCCTTGCTGGACCAAGGCCTACCATGAATTCAGAAACAAAGCTATTGTCCCCCAGGCCTACTCACCAATTACACTTGTTTATTTAAGTCAATAAAGATAAACTTGTGTAAATCTCTTTGTAAACAAGGCAATTTCACTTTAATGATGGCTTCTTTTTGGGGTTAGCATAAATGTGTTTCTAATCAACTTCAACTAATCCCAAATAAAGGATGTGGGCAGATGAATGGGGCAGTAATTGGAAAAATAAGCAAGGAGAGAGGGATAACCCGAGAAAAAAGACAGCAGGAAATGCTTCTGATCTATGAAAATCAGAAAAAATGGGAAAGAAAACCCAGTTCCAGTGAGTATTGATGACTGAGAGTGGGCATCCCCTGGCTAGCACTGCCTGGATGGGGTATGTCCAAAGGGGTCCTCAGGGAGCTGGTGTGGGGAGCCCCAGCCCCCCCTCATCTCAGGAGGGAGTAGCAAAGTGTTGCTGGACCTGAGGGAGGTCACAGAGTCCTTCTGGTTGGAAAAGACCTTTAAGATCATCAACTCCAACCATAACCTAATTCTGACAACCATTAATCCAATTCTACCAAGTCCAGTGCTTCAACCATGTCCCTCAGCACCACATCTACACATATCTTAAACACCTCCAGGGATGGAGACTCAACCACCTCCCTGGGCAGCCCATTCCAGTGCTTTATCACCCTTTGAGTGAAGAAATGTTTTCCTGCCAAACCATCTCGACGGCTCCACAGTCTGCTCCAATGCAACCTCCACTGCCAGCTCAGCAGAAGGAACAACTGCTTTGAGGTCAAGCAGTGTAAGACACAACTGTTCCTTGGTGGTGACTGACCACACCTGAAGGTAGGCGTAAAACCCAGGCTTTGAAGTCAGGAGACAGGATGAAATCAAGTTCACTGAGTATGTTTTTCTGGCCTGTATCAGCACTAGTGTGGCCAGCAGGAGCAGGGCAGGGATTGTCCCCCTGTGCTGGGCACTGGTGAGGGGGCACCTGGAATCCTGGGGTCAGTTCTGGGCCCCTCAGGACAAGAAGGACATGGAGGGGCTGGAGTGTGTCCAGAGAAGGGCAAGGGAGCTGGAGAAGGGGCTGGAGCACAAGTCTGAGGAGGAGCAGCTGAGGGAGCTGGGGGTGTTGAGCCTGGAGCAAAGGAGGCTGAGGGGAGACCTTCTGGCTCTGCAACTGCCTGAGAGGAGGTTGGAGCCAGGGGGGGGTTGGTCTCTTCTCCCAAGGAACAAGTGATGGGACAAGAGGAAATGGGCTCAAGTTGTGTCAGGGGAGGTTGAGATTGGATCTTGGGACCCATTTCTTGCTGGCAAGGGTTGTGAGGCCCTGGCCCAGGCTGCCCAGGGCAGTGGTGGAGTCCCCATCCCTGGAGGGATTCAAGAAACGTGTAGATGTGGCACTGCAGGGCATGCTCTAGTGGCCGAGATTGCAGGGGAGTTTTTTGGTGGGTGTTATTTGGTGGAGTGTCTCTGGTGTTTGTGTTTGTTTGGGGTTTTGTTGGGGGGGGGGGGTGGTTTGGCAGGTGTGTTCCATGGTGTTTGTTTGTTTGGTTTGGTTTTTTTCTTGTGCTGATGGTTGGCCTCGGTGATCTCAGAGGTCCTTTCCAACCATGACTATTCTGTGACTCTATGAAAACCAGATCTTTGCTTTTAGAGCATTATTTGGAATGGGTTATTTCTAAATTCCAGGTTGACAAGGGCTATAAGACAGACCCAGCAGGCTTACATCAAGGCCTGTCATTTATTTTTTTGTGCACTCTGGGACTGTTTCCCTTTTTTTTTTTTTTTTTTCTTTCCCCTTTTCTTTGCTTTGAAATCTCCCAACAGCCCAGTCTGAAGCGACAGTGATTTAAGTAACATTGCAAACATACTTCTGCTTTCAGAAGAGGGCAGTGAACAGATTTGAGTCTCAACATCTCAGGGAAATATCACTGCTGAAAAGATAAACGGAAGAGCATGTTGAAATTCAACAAGGGCAAGTGTGGAGTCTTGCATCTGGGGAAGAACAACCCCATGTACCAGTACAGGTTGGGGGCTGACCTGCTGGAGAGCAGTGCAGGAGAAAGGGACCTGGGGGTCCTGGTGGACAGGAGGATGACCATGAGCCAGCAATGTGCCCTTGTGGCCAAGAAGGCCAATGGCATCCTGGGGTGCATTAGAAAGGGTGTGGTTAGTAGGTCAAGAGAGGTTCTCCTCCCCCTCTATTCTGCATTGGTGAGGCTGCATCTGGAGTATTGTGTCCAGTTCTGGGCCCCCCAGTTCAAGAAGGACAGGGAACTGCTTGAAAGAGTCCAGCACAGAGCCACCAAGATGATGAAGGGAGTGGAACATCTCCCTTATGAGGAAAGGCTGAGGGAGCTGGGTCTCTTTAGCTTGGAGAAGAGGAGACTGAGGGGTGACCTCATCAATGTTTACAAATACGTTAAGGGCCAGTGTCAGGAGGACAGAGCCAAGAACTTGTCAGTGATGTCCAGTGATAGGACAAGGGGCAATGGGTGCAAACTGGAACAGAGGAGGTTCCATGTAAACATCAGAAAGAACTTCTTTTCTGTGAGAGTGTCAGAGCACTGGAACAGGCTGCCCAGAGAGGTTGTGGAGTCTCCTTCACTGGAGACATTCAAAACCCACCTGGACACGTTCCTGTGTGATGTGCTCTAGGTGACCTTGCCTGGCAGGGGGGTTGGACTAGATGATCTTTCAGGGTCCCTTCCAACCCCTGAGATTCTGTGTAGAGCAGAAATATGAAAGGCCTTTTTATGTATTTTGCTGTTACTCCCAGACTTAACTCACAGCTTCTTTTTTTTTAAGTGTGAGGGGTACTTGGCCCTTTGCACTTATTTGATCTCCCATGTGCTGCTCTGACTGAGTTCCTCTTCATTTGGGACATTTTTAAGCCTCATGCCATAGCTTCCTTTTAATTTCTGATGTTAAAGCTCTTCTCTGGTCACTTCATTTTAATGCCTAATTGGACATTACCCCAGCAGTTGGTCATCTTGAAAACCAACAGCCATGCTCCTTGTTATGTGATGGGAAAGGCACGGTGTGGTGTCCTCTCCAACCCTCTTTGTGCTGCCACCAGAACTGATACAGTGTGAAGCTGCTCACAGACTTCATATGACATTAGAAGTGGGTTTAGCCCATATTTAACACCCTGAAGCTGAGGGAGACACAATCTCTATCCCAGAGAGGTTGTTTCAAGCTGTTACCTACACGGGAAAAGTGGCCAGCAGGTCAAAGGAGGTGATTCTGCCCCTCTGCTCTGCTCTGGTGAGACCCACCTGCAGGGCTGGATCCAATTCTGGAGCTCCAACACAAGGACATGGAGCTGTTGGAGCAAGTCCAGAGGAGGCCATGGAGATGATGAGAGGGCTGGAGCAGCTCTGCTCTGGAGACAGGCTGAGAGAGTTGGGGGTGTTCAGCCTGGAGAAGAGAAGGCTCCAGGGAGACCTTAGAGCACCTTCCAGTGCCTGAAGGGACTCCAGGAAAGCTGGGGAGGGACTTTGGACATGGATGTGGAGTGATGGGATGAGGGGGAATGGTTTCAGACTGGAAGAGTGGAGATTTAGATGAGATATGAAGAAGAAATTCTTTGCTGTGAGGGTGGTGAGACACTGGCCCAGGTTGCCCAGAGAAGCTGTGGCTGCCCCATCCCTGGGAGTGTTGAAGGGCAGGTTGGATGGGGCTTGGAGCAACCTGGTCTAGTGGGAGGTGTCCCTGCCCATGGCAGAGGGGGCTTGGGACTAGATATCTTTGAGGTCCCTTCCCACCCAAAGCATTCTGTGATCCCATGACCTTGCCAGTGCTGCCCTGTTGGTCCCTGTGTCAGGCAGTCCTGCAGTGACATGGAAATGCTGCTCTCCTGCCATTTGGCCATGAAATCACCCGGCATGAAAGCAAATCTGTCCCTCTCACAGTTTCCAGCCCCGGCTCCATTCTCTCTTTCATAATGTTTTGCAGATTTGTGGAAGATCAAAGCTATCTTTGCCTTAAGTTTAGAGAGAAAATAACATGCTCAAATGGCACTTCCAGTAAGCAGGGAAGCAGTGCTGCAGTAGAAGACAAAGGACTTATTGAAGAGCTTCAACAGAACGAGCTAAGAAATCTGGGAACGTTTAGCAGTGCTTCTCAATGGATTTATGGCCATTTTTGTCATGCATTATTTCCTGGCTGATCTTTTTGTATCACAACCCTGTTCAAAGCTCTTCCTCGTTTGCTTTTTTTTTTTCTTCCCATCAGTTTGACAGATCATTTGGACATCTTGGTAATAACGACCTCAAGACACAACTAATCTGCTCTGCCTCCAAGCCCTGCCCTTCCTGCCACCCTTCACACTTGTCTCCACCTTCTCGTTGTGATATCTGATAGTGTTGGGTCGTTTAGAAATCCCGGGTGTCTTTGAAGTTATCTGATCCTGGTGTTGTCTGTCTTTTCCCTCACAGAGGATTTGGTCACAGCCTTTGGGAAGCCAACATGTGTCCTCTGTACACAGTGCAGCCCTTTCATCCTGTTCCCTTTGGTTCTCAGATTATTTCCCTCCTCCTCTCCAGCAGACGAGTGACTGTGAAACACCACGGTGCTGTTTCTCTCTCTCTCCAAAAAAAAAAAAGCTGTTTGTGAGGATGTGGATCCCTCTGCCACGTGTTAACACATCTTGGGAGAGATGCTGATCCTCTCCCACTGCAGGTTTGAAGCCAAATGGGACTGTCAACCACCTGTACCTAACAACTAACGTCCCCTATGTTGCTGAGCTGCACTGTTCAGTGACTGCTATCCAGCTTTGGGCTCAGGGATTGAGTTTTGCTGTTTCTTTGTTTTTACCAAACCAGGTACTGTTTCCACAGATGCAGCTGCGTGGCCAGGAGCCCTTTCTTGACTGATGTTGAAGTTGCAGATGCACATCTCACCTGGCTTCTCCACGGCAACCATGCTCCTCAGGTAACTTTTGGGCTCTGTGATTTGCGGCCCCAGTGCTGCCTTCTCTGAGCTGGCAACGTGCACTGGAGCCCAGAAACCACCCGTGTCCTGGGCTGCATCCCCAGCAGCGTGGCCAGCAGGGCCAGGGAGGGGATTGTCCCCCTCTGCTCTGCTCTGGTGAGACCCCCCTGCAGGGCTGGGGCCAGTGCTGGGGTCCCCAACACAAGAAGGACATGGAGCTGTTGGAGTGAGTCCAGAGGAGGCCACAGAGATGATGAGAGGGCTGGAGCAGCTCTGCTCTGGAGACAGGCTGAGAGAGTTGGGGGTGTTCAACCTGGAGAAGAGAAGGCTCCAGGGAGACCTTAGAGCACCTTCCAGTGCCTGAAGGGGCTCCAGGAAAGCTGGGGAGGGACTTGGGACATGGATGTGGAGTGATGGGATGAGGGGGAAAAGCTTTAAACTGGAAGAGTGGAGATTTAGACTGGAGATTAAGAAGAAATGCTTTGCTGTGAGGGTGGTGAGACACTGGCCCAGGTTGCCCAGAGAAGCTGTGGCTGCCCCATCCCTGGAATTGTTGAAGGCCAGGTTGGATGGGGCTTGGAGCAACCTGGTCTAGTGGGAGGTGTCCCTGCTCATGCAGGGGGCTTGGGACTAGATGGTCTTTGAGGTCCCTCCCAATCCAAACCATTCTATGGTTCTCCAATTCTTCTTCTGCCACTTGCCATTTCCTTCCCTAAAGAAAGGAGCTTTATGCAATTGATGCTTTTCCTTTTTCTGAGTCCCCCAACAGAAGCTTGTCAACCTTCTGACCTGTTTCAACCAAAGCTGTCAGAGATGCAGAGCTTTTGGAAACGCAAGCTCTGTGAAGTTTCAGGGCAAACAGCAGCTGCAGGAAGAAAAAAATAAAACAACCCAAACTTGTTAATGCTCCACCCGGGAGAAAAGGAGGGAAAGCTCAGCCCTTATCAGCACTGTTTGGCTTCCTTGGCAGGAGGGAGAGGGTGGGCAGCTGGCCAGGCAGAGCCCTCAACCAGCCATGGCATGTGCTGCTCCATGCCCGGACAGCAAGCCAAGAAAAGTAGGTTGGGGACACCGAAGGGACCTTTGGATACATCCAAAGTCAGCCTTGGGGATAGGAGAGGAGAGGGGGCTGTGGATTTCTTGCAGTGGAGAGGTGCAGGGAATGTCTGACATGAATCCACAGGAAAACTGAGCTTAATTAACTTGCTGTTGATAGAAAAAAAAAAAAAAAATCTCTCTGATGGCAGCAAAACCTCCACAAAACAAGCGCTGTGCTGGCTGAAGAGCCTGTGTCTGTTTCCAGGTACAACAGGCCTGGAACACCTCCTTGTCTTTCAGAAACATGCAGGTGATCTGTCAGCAGCTCTGCAGTGGCCATCTTCCCCATTCGGTGTTTATTTCATGCCCAGCTTGAATCTCAAACTGATGGAATTCGGGGGAGAGGGGGGAAATTACAATTAAAAAAAAAAACAACCCTGAATAAGCTGCATGTCTGCTTCAAGCTGGGATAATCCAAGGAGAGACTGGGCAAGAGGGAGATTTCTGTGAGTCCACGTCTATCATTCTGTCAAAAGGGCTAAATGATGGGAGAGGTGCTTCACCTGGCTCCTGAGAATCCCAGGCCTGCTGAGATGGGAAACGTGCCCAAGGTGCTGAATCATGACACCCACATCACGGAGTGGCTGCAGGAACCGTTTCAGTCTGGAGGAATCATAGAATCAGAGAGTGGTTTGGGTTGGAAGGGACCTGAAAGATCATCTAGTTCTAACCTGCCTGCAAGGGCAGGGACACCTCCCACTAGACCAGGTTGCTCCAAGCCCCAGCCAACCTGGCCTTCAACACTTCCAGGGCTGAGGCAGCCACAGCTTCTCAGGGCAACCTGGGCCAGTGTCTCACCACCCTCACAGCAAAGAATTTCTTCTTAATCTCCAATCTAAATCTCCACTCTTCCAGCTCAAAGCCATCCCCCCTCATCCCATCACTCTGCATCCATGTCCCAAGTCCCTCCCCAGCTTTCCTGGAGCCCCTTCAGGCACTGGAAGGTGCTCTAAGGTCTCCCTGGAGCCTTCTCTTCTCCAGGCTGAACACCCCCAACTCTCTCAGCCTGTCTCCAGAGCAGAGCTGCTCCAGCCCTCTCATCATCTCCATGGCCTCCTCTGGGCTCTCTCCAGCAGTGTGTCTCTGGAAAGAAAACTCTTACATTGGAGAGATAGGACCTCAGGTGTAAGAGAAGTAGCTGGCAATCGAGATATATGGGGAGGGGAATAAGGAAAAGTTTCAAAAAAGGGAAGCAAAAAACCAGAGCATCTAGAACAGGCCTGCAGCAAAGCAGAAACAGACCTTTTCACACAATGAAACCCCATTAAGCTCCCATGTGGTGTCTTCCCACTCATGCTTTGGGGAACCTGATGGGCATCACCACAAGGACCTCTAATGGATGAAACAGTGATGGCTTTTTTTTTGTTTTTAAGCCAACAGGTCCCTGGCTGGGCAGCTGTGGGCAACAAGCTCGCATTTACTTGTGGTGAGCCTGGGTATTTGCTCAAGCACAGGAATGCAGCTGTATCACTGTCACACCACATGTGGTTAAAGCTGCAAAGAGTCTACTGAAGGCAGTGGCAGAAGAAAAACCCAACCACAACGTGAGGGGAAACCCGGTCCTTGAAGAGTCACCAGGTGGGAGCGGGGCAGCACCCACAGCCCGAGGTGACACCAGCAGCCCCAAGGCTGTGTGGGCAGCAGCAGGCAGGCTTCAGGGTGGCCTTGGGGACCATCAGGAGGGCAGCAGCTACCCAGGGCCCATCCCAGACTGAAGCTCTACGTGATGGCAGGAGACAAAGCCTCAGGCAGTTTTATAGAGAATCCAGAGGAGGCCACGGAGATGCTGAGAGGGCTGGAGCAGCTCTGCTCTGGAGACAGGCTGAGAGAGTTGGGGGTGTTCAGCCTGGAGAAGAGAAGGCTCCAGGGAGACCTTAGAGCACCTTCCAGTGCCTGAAGGGGCTCCAGGAAAGCTGGGGAGGGGCTTTGGACAAGGGCAGGGAGCAATGGAACAAGGAGTTAATAGATTAAAACTGGAAGAGGGGAGATTCAGGTTAGACATTAGGACGAAATTCTTTGCTGTGAGGGTGATGAGACCCTGGCCCAGGTTGCCCAGAGAAGCTGTGGCTGCCCCATCCCTGGAAGTGTTGAAGGGCAGGTTGGATGGGGCTTGGAGCAACCTGGTTTGGTGGGAGGTGTTGGAACTAGATGATCTTTCAGGTCCCTTCCAACCCAAACTGTCCTATGAGTCTGTGACTCTATGATAAATCTGTTCCGGGATGAGATCCAGGATTATCCGGGAGTTGTGGGGGCCATGCCACCCTGAGTCCATGGCTGTGGGTCTGCAGGCCGTCGTGCCCCCTGAGGAGCCACTGCAGCTACCGCCTCACACCAGCCCTCTGACGGCAGCAGTTTCACCCTCCCTTGCCCCACCAGCATTTAAACTTCGATTTATTTACGGTTTATCGGCCGCTGGAGGGCAGGCGGCCCGGGTTATCCCTCAGGTAATTTCTGGCGGGAAGGAGCGCACTACTTTTCCCAGCTCCCACCCGCGCGGAAGGCTACAGGGACCGCCGAAGGTGCCCCCCCTCCCGCGCCAGTGCGGCTGCGCGCCTGCGGGTCACTCAAACCCGCGCTCGGCGGCTCCTGTTCCCGATCAACCGCCCCTGGCGGGCGCGTGGGGCCAAGAGTGACAGCCACCTGGACCAATCAGCGGCGCCGCCCCCGCGCCCGCCCACCCGGCTCCGTCTCCCTTCGCCTCGCGTCCCTTTTATTTTTTTCATACCTCTCGCCTTGTTTTTTTTTCCGCCGCCGGCACTGGATTGGCGGCTCAATCCGCCAATCGGCGGGGTGGGCCGCGCCTCCGTGCTCTTTATCCAATCATCGCCCGATCTTTTTGAAGTGACGGGTGAAACAGCCAATGAGCGGCTCCTCTGCACACCGCTGGGGGCGGGGAGCAGCCGGAGCCAATGGGCGCAGAGGGGCGGGCGCGCAGGGGCAGGCAGCGCTGAGGGAGGAGGGCGGCCGCGCAGCTCGCTGAGGAAGAGGTTGGTCCCGGGGCGGTTTCGGCGGGCGGCCCGGCCCGGCCGCGGGAGGTGGGACACCGGGCGGCCGCTCCTCGGGAAGGGAAGCCCTGCCGGCGGTGTACGGGCTGGGGAGGGACGGAACGGGCCTGGTCCCGGCGGGGGCCGGGGGCGCCTCCCCACGCCCTCCTCCCCCTTTGTTGTGGTGGGACGCGGCCGGCGCTGAGGGCGGTGGGTCCCGGCGGCGGGCCCGGGATTGGGGCGGGGGGGGGCTTCCTCTAGCCGGCGGGTGGAGGCGGCCGCGTGGGGCGGGGGGGGCGGCTCCTGCCGTGAGGGGAAACGGGGTGGGGAGGGGGGGGGGAGGTCGCTGTCGCCCGCCCCCGCCACCCCCACCTCGAACACCCCCCGTCGTGGGGCGGTGAGGGGTGCGAAGGGCCGGCTTGTGCCTCCTTGCGTGTGTGGGGGGAGTGAGGGGAGGGAAAAACGCAAAAGTTGTGCTGCTTCTTTTTCCGCCCCCCATCTCTGCCCCGTGTTTTTTTCAGGTGTGCAAAACTTGGTGCCTGGGTGGTGGAGAAAGTTAGGAGCAAGTTGGAAAGAGGTGTTTAGGATTGCAGGCTTCGTCTGTGCCCTTTAGTCTGTTCCTCTCCTAGTCCAGAGCCGTGGACGTGAAATACAGGCACAAACTCACTGCTTACATGGGACATGTCCATGTGAATTGAGAGTAGAGGTTTTCTTCCTGGCATTTGTTTTAATGCTGTAGCTATCTATGCACTGGAAGATGCCAACAAACATAATCTGCTAAGTGTTTCATCTACCTAGATAAGCACATGGGAGAAGTTGTGTTGTGATAAGTGCAAGTAGCTGGTGGTACTGCAGGGTTGTGGAGCTCCTATTTGTGATTTTTTGTGGGGAGTGGAGGGAAAGGGAAAAAATGTGACCCAGAACCATCTTTTAGTCTTCAAGGGGAAAAAAAAAAAAAGTGGGTGGGTGAAGAGCCCTTGTGATAGTCTTGGAGAGCTGCTGAATTGAACAGCTGGGATCAGACTGTAGCCTTGTCTCGTGTCTTTTTGGTTGTCCCTCACAGCTTTTGACTTAAAAAAAAAAAATACCAAACGTGTGTGGTTCAAAACCAAGGGGGTAGCATGTAAAAAAAGTTTTGCTTACTGGGTTTGCCAAACAAGTATTTCTGAAAATGCTGTGAGTGAGTGCTGCAGCCTGTGTGTGCTGCATGTAGAGCTCATGTTATCACAGTTGATGGTTGAAAACAAGTCAGATTCCATCTGCAGCAAGAAGTTTTATCAAGGCAGCTTATTAGGAGACAGCACATAACAGCAGGTTTGTCTGTTCTGAAGTGTTCCTCTCTTAGCCTGGAGAGCTGTACTTTCCAACTGATTCATGACATTATTTCTGTGGGGGCTGGACTCAAGTGAGAGACTGATTAGTCTTTGCTCTGTTCTCCAGCCTGAAAAAAAACACACCACCACCACCCTCTTGTTGTTAAGGAAAAAGGCTTCTCTTAGCAGAACAAGGTTGCTGTTTAGACTTCCCTCTGCTTTATCTCAGCGTTGGAGCTTGCATGGTGGGTGAATAGATCTTTTTGTGTGTGTGTGTGTTTGTTCTGAGGCACAGCTTGGAAACTTTGGCGTTTACAAACTGTAGTGAATTAGAGGGGAATGACAACATAAATACAGGGGAGGTTTTTGAAGTCCCTTCCCCCCATTTGCTTAGCACTATCATGATGAAAGATAGCATTAGTTCCAAATGCCTTTAAAAAGGGGAAGGGGAGGATTTCACTTAAGGTGGTTTAAACTTAACTCCAAGATTAGTCTAAGCACATACTCAACAATATATTGGGCTGTTTAATAGAGTAAGGTGGCAGTTGATTGTTATTTTGTGGTTGTGTGGGTCAGACAGTCACAAAACTCTTTGAAGATTTAGTTTTGTTTATGGAAGATGCTGGGCATGTGTAACATCTGAGAGGGGAATTTGTCAATTTCCCCGAGGTCCTGTTTGATGATAAAAAGGAGAGCACAATCGAAAAAAGGAGGTGAAAAAGGTTGATGAGTCTTAACTGATCTTTTCCTTCACCCAGAAGCTGGATTCATGAAGAAAATCAAATAAGGTTGAATTACACAGTGCATCTCCAAATGAAAGGTGCTCTGGAGTCCTCCTCCATCTTCCTGTTCCACTTGATCTTTCAGAAGTGTCGAGCCCCAGTTGATGTAATTGAGTTTATTGGAGCTCAAAAAAATCTCTGCAACTTTAAAAAACAAAACTTGTTTCCATCTCTCTAATCCCTTTCCCACCAAAGTACTGGGAGAACAGGCTTTGTAGTAGGTTCTGGAGAACAATGAATCTGAGCTCTGCTTGAGACTGAAGAGAATTCCTAAGTTTTGTTTATATAAAGAACAGTACGCAAAGTTTTAATTATTATAACAAGTATTCTGGAGTTTTCAAATGTATTCAACGCTGCCTTAATGATTGTGCATGTAAATGCCCTATAATTGAAAGCATCCATTTATGGGCCTGACTTGCTAAGTGAGCTGTAAATTCTGCTTTTCAGATTGGATTTAATGACTTTTATCATAAAGCCACAAACTGGTTGTGAACTGTGCCGAGAGGCAAACAATACCTAAGCTTACTTTGCCAAAATATTTGTAATTGTTGATTTGTTAAACTGAATTGCTGCAGGTCATGCGATGGGATTAGGTTTTTGTAATAGAATGGAGAGTCCAGGCAGCCCTGTGTTCAGTACTCTCTGGGCTAGAAGAACTTGGCTACTGCAGAAAACCTTCCTAAACATTGCTCTCCACTTCCAGTAGAGTAACTCTGTTACAAACAGTAAGGCTTAACTTCAGGGGACGTTTTTATTGTGATTGTGTGTGTTTGGCAGCCATAGTGTGAAGTAAGACCAAGAAGAGACTGGGAGAGAACAGGTCCTGGGTCTCCTATCAGTTTAGTCTGGGGCTCAAGCTTGATTTAATTACATTGGAGCCATCAGAGCTTAATGCAGGATGCTCCTGAGAGCAGAGTGAACTCTGCTTATCGAGGGGGTAAGGGGAGCTGGCCTGTTTGAAGAACGTTTACAAAAGTGAACTTGCATTAACTGGTCATTAAATGCAATTGTTTATAGTTTGACCAAGTGGAGGAACTCCTAAGCTCTACAGATAAAAGCCACAACAGGTACAGAACAGATAGTTCTTTGAATATTCTGGTCAAATACAGCCCAGGAGTGTTTATTTTCTAAAATAGTGAAACACTTGCCTGTTACATGTGGAAAAATGTAGTCAAATGAGGTGAGAAGGGCTTAAACTGCTGTGGTTCAGAGCGGCTGTTCTGTGCTTTTGTGGAGCTATTAAGATGTTGTAGTTTTAAGGAGCAATACTGTGAGGTGGTTTATAATCCTGAGGAGGAGGAAGAAATTTGCTGCTTTGCAGAGGCAGGTGGATTGGCCGACTGCAGTTGTGGTAGTTCTAGGAGAGTGGCTAAAATACACTTGGTCTTGTTAGTAGTTCATTCAGAAGTCAGTAAAACTAACATCTCTTCATTCTTGGGTCTCCAGTTGCCTGCAGTTTTATTGTGCTGTGGATACATGTGTTAGTACTGGCTGATACTTATCTTAGTTCTGTGGATGAGAAACATGAAGTTTCTCATTTGATTCATAATCAAACCTCCTGAAATGAGCGAGAGGGGGAAAAAGTCTACTTTCAAACTAGGTGGGTAATTCTGTTTTCAGTGTGCTCTCTCAAGGGAATATGGTTATCCAGAGTGTCCAGATGCATTGCAATAGCAGAGCATAATAAACTTAAAAATTAATGTGTAATTGGAGTCTATATATAGGCATGTTATGAAATCCTCAGTCTGAAGCTGAGCCAGAGGAAGAATTTTCCTTGCTCCTGCCCCCTCAGATCAGAAGCAACCCACCTTGAACTTTGTTGGCTCGTGTCAAAGCTGACCCAGGAGCTTGGCTTTCCTTCTCAGAACTTAGGCCTGTGAGCTGGCCAGATGGAGTTGCCAGCCAGATGGAGCCCCTTGGGAGGGAGCTCTTAGAGCCACTCCCCACTGCTGGCCTAATGGGCTGAAAAGCTGAACTGGGAGGTGGATCTGAGGGCATTGCTCAGTAGGGGTGGATTCCCCTTCCCCCAGCTCTCCATCCCCACCTTCCCCAAAGCAAAAACCCCAAACACCCCAAAACTAATAAGGGAATACTTGAAGCTGTCTTACTCTGACCTGAGTATGAGAAGGATGGGCACCATCTCATTTTGTCCTGTGGTTGTTCCTCAGAAAAGCTTGTATAGGGCAGCAGGTTTGAGCTTCTCCAGTACGACAGAACCAGGTATCTTGAATATGCATTTGTAGGGGAAGAAGAAAGAACTGACCCTTCTGGAATCTCAAAAAGCAGCTTTTGGAGGGGTTGTGGGTGCAATGGAAGAAGTGAAATGTCTTCTCTTGTCTGTTCCACTGCCTGCTGTAACTAGAGTGTATTCTGTCTGAAAGGGAAAAGGCTGGCTTTGATTTTAACTTGAACTTCATACAGAATGCAGGTTTTCTGTGAGTTGAGATCATTAACATTGGGGAAAACTTCCTTGGATTCTGCTGAGAATAAACTGTCACCTTGTTGTTTGGAGTAACACAGCCTAAAGGATCCAGAAGCAGATCATGAATTAGTTTTGTTTTGCTTCTGTTCGATGCAAGATTAAATACTTGTTTTATTGTTAAGTTTTAGTGACTTGTGATTAATTTAAGAGACATGGAGTACTGCAGAAGCTACACCCTTTAAAACTGTAACACTTGGTTTTGTTTAGCCTTAAATGGACTGTGCTTCAATTAATGTCACCTTATTTTGAAGCAATTAATATCCCAGGGAAGCATGTGAAGGGAAAGGGATGTTCCCTCATCTTCAAAAAGATCTCAATCATGGTGCACTTGGTGAAATTGTAGAAGAATCTTGTCCACAATCTGGGATTAATGAAAAAAAAATAATTGGCTTTTAAAAAAATAATGAAAATGGAACTAGAATAGGGAGGAAATGAACCTGTAGACTCTTCTCTCAAATGCCACAAATAATTTTCCTCGATCTTCTTTCCTCAGGAGCTTAAATTCTGTCCTTTTCCTCCAGAAGAGCTCTGGCAAATGAAATTCCTCTAAGCCAGAATACTTCTAGTAAAACCAGGAGAGATCAGATTTCTTTATTTCAAGTTTAAGATGAATAAGCAGACTGATATGAAATATGTTGCATAAGGCTTTAGAATAAATGAGGCAGAAATCACTTGATATTTTTGGTAGCACCAGTGTGTTTATAGCATGTTCCAGACACTCAGGAAAGGAAAATTTCCCTTGAAGATTGGAGTCCGCTAGCATGCTGCCCTTAAGGTTTTCTTCATCTTTTATGCTTAGATATTGCTGGGATCATGGGCTTAATATTTAATACTTGTTCCAGAGAACCACAGAATGGAGTAATAGCAGACATGACTCAAACTGTGATTTTAAAAGTTGCCAACTATGACACTGTTTGACCAACTATAGAAACATGTGTGCATCAGGGGCAGAGATACACTCCGGGGGCAGAGACGAAACAAATACCACCAAAGTTAGGCAATTTGTACATTTTCCAGTATTAATCTATTGGGAATATCAACACGTGCTCGCTGTGCTCCACCAATCTAAAGAGACACTTGGACCTCTCTGGGCAACAGAGCGACTCCTCCTTGAGCAATCAAAGCTGCAGTTCCAAGGCACGATCCAGAGAACGTGGGAAGGGACAAAATAGTGGAAGTTTTCTGCTCTGTATTGAACTGCTCAGAAAGTGGTCTTGAGAATCTGCCTGTGGTTGCTCACAGAGTCCCAATACGTTGGTGTGTTGCAGTGGGAGTAGTACAGAGGATGGTAAAAGATCAGCTTGGGGCTGTGATGTTGGACCTTGGTAGAGGAGAGTGAGCAGGAGAGGCAGCGCGGAGAAAAAGCAAAGGCAAAGCACAGGGAAGGTCCTTAAAGGCAAAGGCCGTGAGTGCTCAGTTTTTGGAGATGGTTGGCTGTAGGCTACAAGGGAGTCAGGAAGACTGTATCATAAGGAAAATGGGATGTTGAAGATGAGAGGGCTGGAGCAGCTCTGCACTGGAGACAGGCTGAGAGAGTTGGGGGTGTTCAGCCTGGAGAAGAGAAGGCTCCAGGGAGACCTTAGAGCACCTTCCAGTGCCTGAAGGGGCTCCAGGGAGACCTTAGAGCACCTTCCAGTGCATGAAGGGGCTCCAGGAAAGCTGGGGAGGGACTTTGGACAGGGGCAGGGAGTGAGAGGACAAGGGGGAATGGATTAAAACTGGGAGAGGGTAATTTAGGTGAGACATTAGGAAGAAATTCTTTGCTGTGAGGGTGGTGAGACGCTGGCCCAGGTTTCCCAGGGAAGCTGTGGTTGCCCCATCCCTTGAAGGCCAGGTTGGATGGGGCTTGGAGCAACCTGGTCTAGTGGGAGGTGTCCCTGCTCATGCAGGGGGTTTGGAACTAGGTGATCTTTAATGTCCTTTCCAACCCAAACCATTCTTTGACTCTGTGATAGGAATATTCAGCATGCGTTTAATCTGCAGCCATTTTAGCGATGTGGAAGTGTTTTCTGCAGCATTGGCTAAGATTGTTTTTTGTGTGCATTTGGGGAAAAAGTTTTCTGTTTGCTTTTTTTGTGTGTGTGGATGAATAAAGCATACAGGGAGAAAGACTAGAGGAGTGTTTTTAGGGAGGGGCTAGAGTCAGCAGAGGGGGTGTTTCCTTAGGAGCAAAGATCAACGCTCCGTATGTTACTGCATCCATTTGAAGGCAAAAGCTACAGGTGATGAATTGAAATGGGAGTTGCTGGTCAAAACCCAGCTGCAACAGGCACTCCTAAACCTAGTAGTGTAAAGATGGTGTCCAAGACTGGCTGGGCAGGTACATTAGAACCCAACCCAAATGTAGGGCTCCCGCCAGATGTTCAGTAGCAAACATGTGCTGTCCACCTTCTATCTCCACATCCCTCATATCTCCACAGGTGCAGATTTCTGTCTTTGTACTTCTAATTTTAACGTTGAGAGCTTTAGGATAATATGACCAAAAAGATAAGTTAAAAGGTAGCCATAGACTGGTATTTTTCCTGTGATCTTTAGATGAGCCCTTATGCCATGTCTTCAAGTACTTGAAATTTAAATCAAGTAGTAAAGCTTTCAGGCTTGGCATCTGTCCAGAGGAGCTTCCCAAACTGTATGAGCTGTGTTCAGATACTTTCTTTGTGACAAAAGGCTGATAGTCCTCTCTTTGAGGGAGGGAAGTGATTCAAATGTACAGAACCATGAAGCTTGTGGAGGAGATGAATACAAGCAGTTCTTCAGCAAAGATCGAAATGGTAGAACAAAGGCCACTTTCTGGTGTTAGAAAGAGATAAAATTAAACCAGCTACAAGTACTTAGACAGTGGGCAGTTAAACTCTGGTGCTTTCTGCCACAAGAGGTTGTGAAGGCAGATTCAAAAAGTGGTTAGATGGATTTGAGGACAGCAAGTCCATAAATGAGGAAACAGGTAGGAATGTAGCCTTTAATTTCCTGCTATAACAGTTTAGGATGCTTAAGAATTACAAGGAGAATGGGCTACATAAACCAGCCAGGTTCATGTGCTTTCCTTGAGTAGCATATCCTTTTGTTACCTTCTGACCCAGCAGGATATTTCTTTATTGCTTTTTCCTTACATTTATGCAGATGGCTCAAAATTCAACCTAACCAAGCCTTACTATTTGCAGTGCCTCCTCCAGGCTTGGAGCAGAGTGCTGCTTTTGCATAAATTCAAGGGGCTGAAATAGTCTCCTATGGGTACTCATCCCAGCCAGCTGAAATATTAAGCTGAATGAAGTCCTGTCCTACTTGTGTCACATTCTCCCTGCTCAACCTTTGCAAGATACGGGGCCACTACTGGAATAACTTAGTGACATTCTTATTGATCCTCCTGGCAAATCCCTGACATGGCAAAACGATGGCTAGAAGGAAGGAAGTTAGGTTCAGCCTCTCAGGCTCTTAGTCTGCAGCTGTGGTACATGTTGTGTGGTTTTTTAAAATAGCTGCTGAGCTGCAAAAATCATTGCAATAAAGGGCTCTTTAAGCATGTCCCTTTGTGTTTTGTTTTTGTTGTTTTTTTTTTAATTAAAAAAGCTGATTTTCATAGGGGTAACAGATCAACACGGAATCACAGAATCACCAAGGCTGGAAAATACCTTTAAGATCATCAAGTCCAGCCTATGACCAACACCACCACACCATCTAGACCATGGCACTAAGTGCCACATCCAGCCTTGCCTTGAACACCTCCAGGGATGGTGACTCCACCACTTCCCTGGGCAGTCCATTCCAATGTCTAATCACCCTCTCCGTGAGGAAGTGCTTCCTAATATCCAACCTAAACCTGCCCTGGTGCAGCTTCAGGCTGTGCCCTCTTGTCCTGTCACTAGTTGCCTGGGAGAAGAGCCCAGCCCCCACCTGACTCCAACCTCCCTTCAGGGAGTTGAAGAGAGTGATGAGGTCCCCCCTGAGTCTCCTCTTCATCCATAAGGGATCTGGTTAAAACTAAGTATGCTGTCTGGAAATTTGTGCTTAGTTAGGTGTGAGCTGACAGTATTTTGGAAATAAGAAAATAAAGGGTCAAGGTAGTATGAGAGTTCAAATACAAAAAAAAATTAAATATATAGAATTCCTAATTTCTTTCCTACTGCAAGACTTTAAATCACTCAATGTGCATTTGAGGCAGAAAGGCAAATCTTAGCTTAAAAAAATAGCACCAGAGGATAGAGAAAATGAGAGAGAGATCAGTGTTATGTCTTAAGGGAGAGAGTACTGCAAAATTGGACATCTCATCACAAAAGGGATATTGTAAAGCTGAAAAATTAGATAAAAGCTTTGAGGGTGTTTAGAGGGCCTGGAAGAAGAGGCAATTTACCTTGGTGGTAAACGAGACCCTGCTGAAGTGTGTGTTTCATAAGGCTGACAATCAAAGGAGGATTCTGGGGCATTGAAAGGTGTCAGATTTGAGGCTAAAGAACAGGAAATAAGTGTATGATGTGTCAGTGAGCTCCATAAATGGGAGAAGAATTGGTGTGTGGATAAGCAATGATACTGGTACTTGGTTGCCTACATCTGTCAGCGTTGGATTTAATGTTCAGATATTGCACCATAAATTGCCAGGGTTTAAAATGAGATCTTCCCACCAAAAGAGGCAATGCTTTTTGGTGTGGTTTTTTTGAATTTCTTGCAGATGCCTCTGAAGCATCTAGTGTTGGCCTTGCTCAGAAGACTTTTTATACAGCTCCAGGTGCCAGAAACCTGGTGCATGTGTTTCTTAAAGCAGCAGAGGCCATGCAAGTCTCCCATTTCATCTCTAGCTACTCAGTTACTGCATTAGTGGTCTAATGTGTTTCCCTCCCAGGTGTGTGAACAGTTCAGAACATGTGGAAAGGGAGTGAGACATTTTAATTTGGCTTTGCCACCAAAATAAATGATATAAATTAAAGTCCATGCCTGGGTTGCATTTACAGTGATGCAGTCAGTGCTAACACCATGTTGAAGGCTGGGGCTGGAGTCTTCCATCCACTCCTGTAAACTCACCTGACATCAATGTGAGTTAACCTGGAAGAAAACTAGCTTAGCAAAAAAACCAAACAACCCAACCTTGATCAGTTTTTACTTGGTTGTCCAGCTGGGTGTTTGTGGAAAGGTGTTAGCACGTGGTGGTACCACTGGAGAGGAGACCTGTAGCAGGAAGCTGTTGCATTGGCTTGGTTCCCTGTGAAACTGTACCCTGAGCATCCTAGTCAGTGTTAAATTAGAAAAGGTTGGATATTGAGTTTATTTTTCTTGTGTTTGCTTCAGTCAGGGCTCCAATGCAATGCTTTTGCAGTCTGCAAAACCTGCAATCTGAAATGTTTGGGCTGTAATAATGTAGTGTTATTGAAAGAAAAGAAGTTCCTTTCCTGTTAGATTCTGGTGTGAAAATGAATATTGTTTCTTTTTTACCAAGGCCTCTACTGATAGAACAAGGAACAATGGCTTTGAACTGAAGGAGTAGGTTTAGGTTGGATATAAAGAATAAATTTTTGACAATGAGGGTGGTGAGACACTGGCCCGGGTTTCCCAGAGAAGCTGTGGCTGCCCCATCCCTGGGAGTGTTGAAGGGCAGGTTGGATGGGGCCTGGAGCAACCTGGTCTAGAGGCAGAGGGGTTGGAAACAGATTATTTTTAAAGGTCCCTTCCAACCCAAACCATTCTATGATTCCCTGGTTTAGAATACATTATTTTGAATTACTTGCATGAAGTTAGCAATGTTCATCTTGAGACCCTGTTAATTGGAACCTCTGACCCCAGAAAACCCACACTTCTTGCTTCAGTCATATTTCTAGGTGCTCTCAGAAGCTGGTTTATAGAGGTATAATTTATTTGACACTAAGATGTCATTCCTGGTGAATGTTGTGTTTTGTGGAAGTTGAAAAGCAGTGATTTAAAGCTACCTATAGAATATAATCTAGTGCTTGTTGACTGGTTGGTCCTGACTGAAACCACAAAGACATGACGAGGCATAAATTAGCCATGAATACTGTAGCCTGAAGTCAACAGTGTTATTTTGTGGGTGGGAAATTTCAGGAAGATGAAGTTGGTGTATTTTGGATAGAAGTGAGGCATGTGCCTCTGCAGGATGGAGAGGCATGTAAGCTGCCTTGAGAGCTCAAATCGAGTAGCGTGAAGGTAGTGTTAGCTCTTAGCTAAAACAAGATTTTTTCAGCTCACTGAACCAACTTAAAACAGCTTGGAAATAAGGTTACTTGCTGGAGTTCAAATACCCATTTGCTGCCTGGAAATAAGGTTGTTTTTGACTTGAATGCCATACTTCTATCCCTAGGACTATTATGTCCTCAAGCAATTTCTAACAGCTGTCTGCCTGAAATAATACGTTTGATTTGGGGCTTATGTTTTAATACCTAAAACTAGCCTAATAGAAGCTGCCAAAACAGAGATGTTGTGGTTTTTTTTTTCCTAAATGGCTCTTGTTTCTCTTTTAAATCATTTGAACTGCCAGTTGCAGCGAATGCCAAACAAATTTCAGTATCCCTTCTAATCTTTCATTTTATATAAACATCCTGGTCAGGTAGTTGATACGGACTGAAAGGCTGTGAAAATTGAAAACAGTTCATAGAATCCTAGAATGCCAGGTTGGAAGGGACCTCAAGCATCCTCTGGTCCAACCTTTATAGGTGCTACTCTAGTTGCTATGAGGTGGCTCAGCACCCTGTCAAGCTGAGGCTTGAAACTGTCCAATGTGGGGGAATCCACCACTTCCCTTGGGAGACTATTCCAATGTTTGACTGTCCTCATGGGGAAAAATTTACCTCTTGTGTCCCATTGGAACCTCCCCAGGAGCAACTTGTGCCCACGACCCCTTGTCTTGTTCTACCTACTACAAACTAAGATTTTAAATATTCTTGAATGAATTTTAAAAGAATGGATGATTTTAAGCATTGCCAGTTGAGAAGATGCATTATCTGTAGGCCATTGGACTCTAGATTGAAAGATGGGAATAAGCTTATTACCAAACTTAGGGTGACTTTCAGATTGGTTTCTGCAGTGAAACAGACATTGGTAGTTCTTTAAAACGTGGCAAACAAACTGAGAAAAGCCTTGTGAACTGGCTTGCTTTTGGAAGACTTCTGTCAAGGAGTAATGACTAATGATATTCCAAACACAAATTTCCTTGCCAAATTAATTTGGAGACGGGCAGAACGTGCGTGTGTGTGTGTGCAATTTGTCAATCACTTGTGGAAAATGTTCATGTATTACTGAAACCAGCCAGCCAAGGTAAAAAGCTGGATCAAGTTAACTTTTGTGTTTTCTGGGGGTGACTTTAGCCAGGAAAGACTTGAGGAAAAATTAGATGTTTAGTCCAATAGTAACCTTATTCTGTGCTAACTGTTGAAGAGTCTGCAGCAGGCTTGCATTTTGACTTTGTTGATAACTAACCATGATATGCAGACTGCTTCTGAGCTGTTACCTGACTTGTTTTGGGATGCAGTGTCCTGTGGCATTTGGTTCTGAAAGGTCCTAAGGAAGCTATTTGTTTCACCTGAAACCTCAGTGCTAATGTGGCTGTTTTGGTTTGTGTTTTTAGGGCTCAGAGGGGAATCTCTAATTTATTGCTGGCTGAGTGTTCTGTCTGGTGGAAGTCATGTCATCCATACTGCCATTCACTCCACCAGTTGTGAAGAGACTTCTGGGCTGGAAAAAATCTGCTGGTGGCTCTGGAGGGGCTGGTGGTGGCGAGCAGAACGGTCAGGAGGAAAAGTGGTGTGAGAAAGCAGTGAAAAGTTTGGTCAAGAAGCTCAAGAAAACAGGACAACTGGATGAGCTGGAGAAGGCCATTACCACTCAGAATTGCAACACAAAATGTGTGACGATACCAAGGTAAGTGCTGTTGTGTTTGAAATCCTGGCGACTACTTGAGAAATCACTAAATGGATATACTTAGGCCATCCTGTGAGCAAATGACTGAACTCAAGTTGCATGCTTTTGATTCTTTAAAACCTAATTTGGTGGTTTTTTTTTTTGTTTAGTGCTTGCTTACAACTGAATGACATGCTTGGTAAAGTCAGTTTCTAATAATGAGTTTACATTTTCATTACTCTGTAGATTCCAATTTGTCTGTGTTCTGGTGGTGCTTCGCGCAGCTCTTTGTTTGTAGCACTGCCTTATGCTTTTATTTCATAACCTTGTCTATAATCAGAAGGGCATACTTGAACCTACACTTCCACTTTAAACAAACAAAAAAAGACTAGTTTTTCCTTGGTCAACACTTCAGTCATATAATTATTTTCAGTTGTATCTGGTAGTTGCATTTAAATTGTACAAGCTGCATCCGTTCTCCCTTTTGAAGGGAAGTTTTCTCTTTGGAGGCAGGTTGTCTGAAGACCAGTTTATTTACTGGAATTGTTATTGGTCGTTGAAAGTGCTTTTAATTTAATAACTTGGAGTATTTTTAGAAGTGCTCTTCTGGTCCTGATGTGGTTATACATTTAGGAGAATGACTTGCATTCCTACCCCTTTGACTTTCTCAACTTAATTCATAGCAACTGCTGTGCGGGAGGCGAGGGTGATGGTTGTAAGTATAATGCAGTCTGCTCTCAAATCATCTACAGAAATCCCACGAAGGTGCATGTGTGAGCTCATTATGTGCTGCCTAAGTAGCAAATCACAGGTGTGTTTTTCTAGGAAAAAAAGCTAGAGGATCTGGTGGCACAGGAATATTCTGGGCACTTAGCCCCTTGACACTTAAGTTTTAGGGGAGAGAAACTGCATCTGGTTTATGACCTGAATTTCTGTATTAGCACATCCAGCTGCTTTTAAACTTTGTATTAATCATAGCACAAACTAGATTTGACTGGTGTCAGTAATGATTTCCATATATCAAATGTGTTATAGCTGTAATCTGGTAATGGGTTTAGCAGTCTCTTTTAGATTTGACACAGCTTTCTGGGAATCTCATGAGTATGTTCTGAATGACTGACTACTTTAATTCTGTTCTCTCTCTTTTCTGTTCACCTTTTGTTTCTAATGCTGCCCTCTGCTTGTATTTTCTTCCCTAGAGAAGTCCCAATATTCTCTGAGTTTCCCTTCTGCTTTCTTCCTTTTGCCAGCTGGAAAACAATCAGAAATAAAATATTAGAGTTTTCTTGTCTTGCTGTGTATCAGTAGGCTAAGACTGGAACATGTCAGGAGTATCTATTTCTTGACTTGCCATGACTCTGTGTATTTAGCAAATGTTTACTATGATAAAGCTGACACATTTAATTGGAAGGTGTTTCACATGAGAGAAGCTAATTATGCTGTTTACCAGATATAAAATATCTATCTAACTTTTAGAGCACGTAGAGAGACTTCCTAGAGCTCTCCTGCAGGGGTACTGGGGCAGTAAATATTGCTACTTCAGAAGAATAAATTGTCCACATTTAATTTTACAGATGATGATACAAGATACAAAGAGTGTGCTAATGTAGCATTGTTCTCCCAGTCAACTTGTCTGTAGTTGAGTATTTCTTCCTCCTTTCATGACCTTTTGTGTTAGACGTAGTAAATCTTGAAAACAAAATATGAAGCTCTGTTGTACTCTCTATAGACTCCTTGATGGGACGAGCAGTTGGTGGTGGGCTGTGATGTTCTCCTCTGTCTCCCAGTCAGCTGTGGAAAGGACAGGACCAAGGTTTTACTTTTCTTGACTACTGTAGCAGTAAGCTGGTAGCTGGAGAGCTCTTCAAGTGGCGTTGGCTAATATACAAGGTTTAAAATTAAACTAAGAAATAGCTTTGGTATTAGGGGGTGAGATGATATCAGGGTTGCCAGCAGTGCTGTACAGAATTGTTGGGTTTCATAGTTGGCTTTTGGACTGTTGATACTATTTCAGTTTGACAGCAGTAGCCTGGGTTCCCAAGAAGGAACAAATGTCAGCTTAGTACTGTAATGACTTCTGGAGATTCTTGTTCTTGGATTTAGTAAGTTAATGAAACTGCTGCTTGAGACCAGCTTTAATGAGTGTCTTAAAGATCTGCAGATCAGCAGGGATAAATAATAATAAATAATAAATAATAAAATGCTGAATTTGGGGCTTTTTTCTTCCTAGTCAGCAGGAAGTTTGAGGTGCTAAGCTGCTGAGATGCAGTTCTGATGTGACAGCTGGGCAAACTTTCCAAGCCTTCTTCTGCAAGGGGAGGGATTTTGTGTGGTGTTTTTTTTAACTGGCTTTAGAGTTAATTGCTAATACTGTTTAACTCAGCTTAGATACCCAAGTGATGCTTCTATTTGCAACTGTTGCATTATTCCCTCAACAGAAGTTTCAGTTGCAGAGTCACAAGTTTCTCCTCCCCTGGAAGATTTCCAGAGAGTTTGATGCGGTGCTTCAACATGGAAACAACAAAAGAACCTCAAGCAACTGAACACCTACAAGCTTTTCTCAGAACTGAGAGCAGCTTGGCCAGCAGTTGAATTAAATGGCCTCTTCAGGAGTCTGTGTATACTTTGTGTATGTCACTGAGGATCCTGCCTTGGTCTGTTTCTGTGCTGTTTGTCAAGGTGACCACACACTCAGCGAGGCTGATACTGTGTGTACTATGCAAAAGCTGCTCATGTGGTAATTAACACAACTTCTTACACAGACTAATAGAGGTACTGAGAAAGCAGAAGCAAGCAGATGGAGTGGGTGTTGGCACTGCACAGCAGGGGTGCTTAGCTCTTCATAAGTGGGTCAGTAATCTAGAGCAGAGGCTAAATAAGTACAGAGGTCCTTTTGACACTAGCCCTTTAAGTAATTTGTAGTTATCTTGCTGAATCCTCCCAGCAAGCCAGTGGGATTCTAATCACATAATCCCTGTGTATCCTGAAACTAAATGTTGGCACGCGAGTTCACTTTTCTAAAATATGTAGTGAATTTGGTAGAATTTAGGATCCTGCCTTTATGCTCTCCCTTGCAGTTCAACACAAATGGAGCACAAGAAGCAGTCAGTGAAGAACCAGAGCATGAGCCTCCAAATATTTATATAAGTTATGTTCTTTCGGAGCAGTTTCTTCCTTACTCTAGCATGGATCGTTCTGTTGAAAGAAATACTTTTGAACAAGTGATAGCTAAAATCCAAGCCTGTAACAAACCAAACTGTGCCATGTTGAGAATAGTCAACTGGCATATTCCTAGTCCATCTTCATCATTTAAAAAGTCATTTCAGTGGTGACAGTACAGAGCAGCTGGAGTCCAAAGTCAAGAAAGACAAATCACTGGTTTCAGTGTCCCAGTATTTTGGTGTGATCAGCTCTGTGTATTTCTGTCTTAAAAAGGGTATGTGCTTCATGCTTTCTTTTTTAAGACTTAACAAAATGCAGTTGCTGTTGTAAAATGCTGGATAATGTACACCTAATAGCACAGTTTAGTTGGGGAAGGTTTGGGATAATGCTCACCTAGGCTGTTGCAGCTCCTGTATTTTTAAAATTCATTAAAAAAGCAAGGGGGAGGGAAGTATTGAATTTAGACTCCTTTGTGGTATCTCAAGTTCTTCAAGACCATACATATCTCAAAACTGATGCAGAACTGTGGCCTGAACTGAGGCAGATGAGATCCCTCAATAGACACACCTTTTTTTTTCCTTCCAGTGTATGACAGGAGGATAAAGAAGAGAGAGGTGCTTCCCATCTATCTCAGCATCTCTGGCTTTCATTCATTTTAGCTTTGCATAGTGAATTCAGCTTTCATGCCTGCCCTGACAAATGCTATTTGTAGCTGAGAGGAAGGGGGGCAGCTGAAAGAAGCATCTGTAACGGTATCATTCTATTTTCTCTCTCCAGATGTTTGTGTACTCATCTCAGTACTGTAGAAGGGTTTGATACAGCATCAAACGACTTCATTGATAACTTCACAAACCTTCTTCTTGAACAGATAGATTTTTGTTGCCACTCATAGTAGTAGTTATTACAGTTACTGCATCAATTTGCTTTTGATAGTGTGGATTAATACTTGAATCTTAGATTTAATGAGCGGTCCTGGGTTTCTGTGGGGAGGTAAATTTGATCACTGCTTTATATTAGAGCAAACTACAGCACAAAACCAAAGTGGTGTTGATGGATGAGAAGTGATCTGGCAGATTACTGGCTGAAAGAAGGTTTTAAGACCAACTTGCATAAATCCCAGTTCAGAGAAGATTCTTTGTTGGGTCTTAGTACTGCACAAGTAATGAATGTAGAGTCTTAATAATGCAGCAGTTGTTTCCAGCACAGAGAAGTCTCATACTCCTCTCAAACCCTTGCTTTCCAGCCTGCTGGGCCAGTAGAGTTTCAGAAGGTACTATCTGAAAAATGTGTTTTCTTGCTTCACAGTTCAATATCTGTGTAGAAAATGTGGCCTTATCTGTGCCCTCTGCCCTTCTTGCCTAACACAAGGATAGCATCCCTACCCTGTGTTTCCTGGTTTTCAGAAGCTTATTCCTGGTTTGTTTTTGACAGCCTCCCAGTTCTGACCTGAGTGAGAGAGATGGTGAGAGGGGCTCAAATCCTGCTGCTGTTTTCTGAAGAGTGTAGCTGATTTGTGGAATTCACACTCAACAGTTAGACTTGTGAGGCACCTGGCTTTGCTTCAAATACAATCTAAATTCTGCATGTTTGTTTTTTTTTTTTTACCATCCAGAGGCAAAGAAGAAACCCTACAATGGGTTCCATGCTTTTGGGACTGTGGGGCTTTATGTGAGGGAGTGTTGGGAATGCAAAGCAGACAGCTGCAAGCAAAATGGGTGGTTGGCATTGAAATTAAGGGCTACTTACCAACTAACTTCACTAGCACTGGTGTTTCTTTGAACTTGTTAGGAGGAAGTAGGAATATGAAACTCATACCTGTTGCATATATGTCACTTCAGCCAATAGTGAAAGTTGGTAACTTTTATAGCTGCTGTCATGGAACCAATCACACTCTGATCCTGAAGGGGAAATAGTGTGCTGGTGGTATTTAAACATTGCATTCAGAATACCTTTTAATTATTTTTTTTCTTTAAGAAAGTAAAAGTGCAGTAGTATGTATTGACTGCTTCTGAAGGCTGTAAAGTTTTGGGGTTTTATTTAAACAAAAATCTAGGTATACAGGGGGTTTTTTACGTGTCACTTAAGTCTAAAAGGCTGCTGTTGATGTTCAAGTGGTTGATGCTGTTGACTTTTCTGATCTACAAACAGCTGAAGTAAACTGGGCACAGACCTGTTTAAAGATGAAACAGCTGGCTTGGAACTGCTGTTTGAGAGCACACTAATCTTTTAAAGTTACAACAATTTGATGCCTTTTTCTTCACATAATTGAGTAAAAAGCAATTGCTAATTTAGGTGTAAAATGCACTATTTTTTCTTGAATATAACCTGTGCTATATGCAGAGATAAGCCTGGCATGACACACTTAGGAAGCACCCAGAACTTAGTCTTTTACAGAGAAGGTAGAGGCAAGATTCAAGTCCCATCATAATTATGGGACTGAGAAGAGCAAGGGCAGCTTTTGAATTCTTGGGAATATTTGTCAGAGAAGTGATCATATAGCTGCATGCAAGTAACCTAGTTTTAAGGATGCTTTTGATCACCCATAGGGCAGGGTTGTCAAGCTAATGGGCCTTCTAGAATAGATTGTTTTCAAGCTTGAAGATGTTTTTCCCCCCAAAATAGGTTACTTGAGAGGATAGCAATACAGAAATTCCTTTATTCCTTCTCAGATTAAAGTCCTGGGAGATGGGTGATTTCAGCAATAAACTGCAGGGGGAAGGGTCCCCTGGAAACTGTTTTAGGAGAGTTCCCAACATCTGCTGCTAAACTATGAGCAAGTTAGCTAGAACAGCAGCAGGCAGTGGGATTGGCATGGTAGATCCTAAAATAACATTGCTATCCAGACAGAGGTGAAGTCTGTTTTCCCAGAAACTGAACTTGGCACTGCCTGTTAGTTTGTAGCAGAGCTGGGGATAATTCACTATTCAAGTTAGGGGTGGACATTGAGTCTTAATCATAGCTCACCAGTTGAGAACTGCTATGTATAAAGAAGGTCCTCAAACCATATAGTGTATTTCAGTCTGGATGCATTCAGTTAGACATAAATTAGTCCTATAAATGTTTGAAGGCTATAGTTGAACATCTTAAGCTTTCTAAAATAAGTATAGATATTTAAGACAGTACATCAGAATACACTATGAACACTGTTTTTATTGCTGAGATTACAGGAGGAGCATGCCTGTAAACTGTTTGGTGATAAGCTGACTCTTTTTTCTCATGACAGGATTATTGAGGATGAAGCAGAGCCCCCTCTGCTTTTCTCTTGCTGGAATTTCAATAAAAATAATGCCTTAGAAGAAAGCCCAAGAGATCTTTCCTGGAAGTATAGCAAGAGATGGCTTAGATTTTGGGGAGTGTTGGCCAAGATTAGCTTCAAAATCCCCTAATCCTCCAAGTGACAGCTTCTGCTGTGAAGGCTTTGGGTGTGTTCACTGGAAAGGTGTAGGAGGAGAAACAAGTTGCCCTTGGCAGTCCCCTAATTATGATGGGACTTGAATCTTGTCTCTACATTTTCTGTAAAAGACTACAGGAAGTTCTTGGTGCTTTCTAAGTGTGTCATGCCACTCTCACCTCTGACATTCTGCAGTGTCTTCTAATCTGTGTTGAGAGTTTCTTTCAATAATTTGATGATGGCAGCTTTAAACTGGTCCTTGTTCTGTAGTGCTGTGTTGTGCAGAGAGAGGAAAAAGAGCTCTCTGAGAGACTGATCTAACTTCCTCGGGGTCTTTCTTGGAGCTGGGGTGGCAGAAGCTGGCACTTGGTTTTCCAAGACCATCTCCTGCCCAAAGATAAATGGATCCAGCCCTTCATAGTTGCCCAATGTCCAGGACAGAGGTGCTGTAGGCAGAAGGATGCTGCCCTGATAACAAACAACATGCTAAAATTCCAGTTCACAGAACACTTTTAAATGCTGCATGGACATAGAATGGGAAATAAAAATTCATGTCAAGTTTGACTTTAAGTCTCTGTGAAATTTACTGTCTAAACTTGAGGTAAGCAATCAGTAAGAGAGTGTGGCTGACACTGATTTCATCTGTTTGAAATCTACCCTTACTCATTTCTTCTAACTGCAAACTATCTTAATGATAGGCTCAGGTTAAATTTTGCTTGCTTTCTCCTCTTTGATTCATATCATCGGTGTGTTTGATTTGTAGGGCAGGGTGCAGGATTAAGATGAGACTAAGAGAATGCATTTTTTTCCCCTCTACCAGCACTTGAACGACCCAAATTCAAAATTCTGGATACAAAAGGATGCATGTGCATCTGGGCACTGTCCAGACACTGCACTCAGGCAGGGCTTTCATCTAGCATAGATAAGTAATTCTTTAGAAGGTGAATTTTAAAAACTAACTTTTCGAAACCTTCTGTCACGGTGTTAATTGAAATTAGAGCAATTCAAGTATAATTGAGAGTGAGGCTTTATGAAATACACTGAAACAGAAGTCTTAACTTGGTTTGTTGTACTGCTGTGGCTGATGTCAAGGACTGAACTGCTGTAACTAAGGTTAAGCTTTAGTGTAGACATAGTTCAGGTTACATCATCTTATTATATTGATGTCATCCTGAAAAAGGAAGTCTTAAGAGTATTAAAGAAAGAAACTTAGGGCTGCCAGTTTTAAGCTCGTGCAATTCAGGAAGTCATGTGGCTTACCCATATAATTTGTTACAGAGTTGGTATGCCAAGCAGAAAGTGTTGGTATGTCATTTGAGGTAGGTCAACATGTAAAAATATAAATGTGCCAGATAATTAGCCAGTAGCAAAATGCTGCTTTGTTCCAGAGAAGCTTGTCTCTTGAGTCAGGAGGAAAAATTGTTGCATTTTGGGGACTATTATAGTACACTTACTGGATGAAAGTATAACTGTAGACTAGATAAAAGATAACTTATATACTGTATAAAAGCTCATGGGATGTGGATTCTGGCCTTGACTCTGCTGATTTTTCCCAGGTAACCTTACAAGTTTTTAATTTGCTGTCATTTTTCTGTCTACAAACTGAATCTGTCGTGTGTGTGATGATGCCACCTCTTCACCTCACCAATATAAGCTGTATTGTTTGGTTAGGAAGTGTCATTTTAAGGCATTGTTCCCACTGGAGTGTCAGTGATGTGGAAAGCAAATTTGGGGGTGATGAGTTGTTGGAGCTGGTGGAAGGTCTTTATTTTCAAGTTACAGTTGCTCCTCATTAGGATTGCCTTGATGGTGAAGAAGCAGGAAGAGTCAGAATAAAAAGAATGAAGCTTGCTCGATTTTTTTTTTTTTTTTTTTTTTCTGCTGGTAATTGTTTGTCAGGTTATCAACTGATGCTGGGGCTGTTGAGTTTTAAGCAAATGAAAAATTAGCTACCTGGGATTATAATAGTGACAACCTGCCTAGTGGATCCTGGTACAAAGCTCTAACTAGGAAGAGTAATACCTGTACCTGGCACTTCATGTTGCCATTAAGAAGACTCATTGATGTTGACTGTGCTTTCTTGTCAGTATTGAGCCCCAAATAGTACTTGTTTTTCCTCTAATAAAGGAATTTGAGCTTTAGTCAGCCCAAGTTAATGCTAAACTATTCCCTGGCTTACTGTAATAATTAGTGTCTTTATATCAGGCCAACTATTCAGTGTGGTGAAGATTCTTCTCCTCATGATGTTTTTCTTTTGTAGAAGGCAGCCAGTTTAGTTTTCTTGGTGCTCTAACCAAACACCTGAGTGCTGTTTTTACTCGTGGGAATGTTTTATGACAACCAGAGCAATTTTATGGGAAAAACTTCCCAATTGTGTTGCTCTGGCTGTTAGTCTCAGTAGAATTTCTAGGATAAACAACATGCTGCAGGTCTTTTACTGCTGCAGCTTTGAACACAAATAGCTGCTTAACAGGTTCCCCACTGATTTAATCCTGCTTGTAATCTACACCTGCTAATTTAATAAAAGTAGTTTCCCCATGTCTTGTTTACTGCTTGTTTCTGTTCACTGACTCTGTTGCAGTGCTGATTGGTGGAAAACTTCTAAAATTTACTGTATACAATGCTGTAGTCTCATCATGAAAAGCTTTGGTTGGCTTCTGTCATGCTGCATTGTTTGGAGCAGACCAGCAGGGTACAAGAGAACAATCGGGAGCTGGAGTAAGTTCACATCTCACTGCATATGCTTCAAAATTGGCAGAAGAACAATGAGATTGGGGAAATCCCCTTGAACAAGTGCTGCACAGTAATCTGACTTCAGCATTTGTTCAGAAAAGGTCCCCCAAATTGTGGGTGTTGATTCCAAAATGTGCAGTAGGTCAGGCATTGGAAGTTTTGATTTCGATTCTTTGCCTCGAATTGGAGGGAAATGGACCATGTTTTTGGATGCTTGGCTTATCCCTTCTTAGGTACTGGATAGAGAAAAGCTTGATGCAAAAGAAGCAAACTCTTGAGTTTTGCCTAAATGCAGAATTTCCAAGTTACTGTTCAGTTGAATTGTGAGCTACATCCCAGAACTGGTCTTCACTTCCTCTTACTTTTGCAGGAGGTTTAAATTCCTCTGTCGATGTTGGAAATAATTTTAACTTGAGCTGTAGTTTTGAAATTTTGAGTGTAAAGGAAGGCTGATACCAGCTGATATGGAATCTTGCAACTTTGTGGCATGGGAAGTTGTGTTTCAAAGGGCGTTTGACTCTTGGGTGTTTGGTTGAAAAGGTCCTTTCTCTTTAATAGATAATTCAAATGTTAATTTAATGGGCTTCAACTATATTTTCCAAGAGTGCCTTATGAACCTTACTGTGTTTGTGTGAGCCTGCAGCAGTGCAGCCTCCAGTCTCTACAGTTTATTGCTTGCTTTTTACTGTTTTTCTGTAATAAATCTCCTCTTATAGTGGGGGGAACTCAAATGTAAATCTAACAGCCATATCGGGGAAAGAAGTCAGGATGTGTCCATTCTGATGAATCCCACTGAGCTAAGAAGGAAGGTATCTTATTTCCTTTGTATTTAAATGTTGAGTGTCTAATGTTCTGCTTGTGTCCTGCATACCTGTCTTGCAGACTGATGCCTTGTCAGCACAGTTAGTGACCAAAAAAATCAATGTTTTGCTGTCCCCTGTACATCTCAAGTAGCAGGAGGACAGAAAGCCCACTAAAGTGAGTGTGCCAGTGAGTGGCAGACATTTTAAAAATACTCTAATAGTCTCTTCAATGATAGGAGGGCAATTTTCCTGGACCCCAGTGTCAGTGTGTTTGTTCATCATGTGGGAACCCTTCAACGTTTTGGCCCATAACCACAGACATTCCAAGAAGGACTGAAGCACTTCTCCTTGCAGTGAGAAGCCACACAACCATTTACTTGAACTCCAGTGTTCCTCAAGCCTTTGAAAGTCTCATCTTTTTGGCTGCAATAGGACAAGAGAGAGAGCAGGGCAGCTGCCACCTCAGCAGAGGGCAGATGGTGATAGGTCAGGGTTGACTCCTGTTAGGTGGAGTGAGGAAAGAAACTGTTGGATGTCCTGGGAAAGTGCCTTTAACTGTTAAGCAATTGCCTGTGAGACAAGAGTGCTTGTGGGCATCATCTTCAGATGTGTGTTCTGGGTGTGAATCATGAGCAAGGTGCTGAAGACTTGATCTTGGCACTTCCTTTCTCCCTAGCTCTAGGCCGCAAAGCTAAAGAAATAGGTTTGGATTTGTGTTCTAGGGGTGTCCCCTGCATACTCAGATTTTCTGTCAAAAGTACCTAACTAATATGGGGACCCACATTCTTTTCTAGGCCTGAGGAGAGCAGAGACTTGTAGTTGGGCACTTGGCTGTTAAGTTGCTATCTTGATTTTGCCTTTGCTAAACACAGAAGACAATACAATATCTCAGCAAGCAAACTAAGTTAATTTTGAAAATAAAGTACTGCTTTCTTATATCTGAACACTGAAGCTCTTCAAGCTTTTTTATGGCTTCCTTGCTAGTTGTGAAGTTTCTTTAATGTCTCATTTTACATCTCCTTTGGATGTTGCTGTGAGTGGCAACGTCATTGTCAGGCTTAATTTTTGTATTTACATATATATCAAATTGATAAAGCTGTCACAACACAAGTACCAACATTCAGTTCTCCTCCCCAGTATGTTGCTTGGGGAAGCTTCTTTTATGGTTCAAACCTTAACTTCATCTGAAATACCTTACAGGGAAGTCTGCACGCCTTAGTTATATAATACTTGGTGTTTCTTTGAATTTTAATAGCCCTCATCTTTAGAGATAGTGTCTTGTTTTGACGTGAATCAAGTCCCATTTATTCTCTGTTTCACCAGTTTTCAGCTGGGTGTACATGGCTTGGGCTGCAGCAGGGATTATTCTGGATGTAGTGGCTTCCCTGCATCAAGCACTTCATATATCCTACGTTCATTTGTCTTCCTGGTTTTCCTGAGACTGGGGACACTATCTGGAGGTACCTTCAGCTGGAAATGAGGTATTAAAAGGTCCTGTTGCTGGTGTTCTAACATTTTGCCAATTTAGCATCTTCTTCTTAGGGACATGGACAAGATGAATGCCTTGCAGAGCTAAGCCCTCGCCCTCACTACCCCACATACCCTCTTGTTGGGGAAGGTTAATCAAAATGTCACATCTTTTTTCAGCTGTTCAGCAGTTGCAAAACAACCCACTCAGGTGGTATCATCAGCCACTCACCCACTTGGAGGATGTCAGACTGCTTGAGAAGAATGGTTTGACTTAGCCCTTGGTAGCAGTACCTGTTAGCTTGTGGGGAAAGCTTCCATCACTCCTACTATGACTAGTAGTGTTTAGAGAACTTGAGATAGAGGTCATTTTTTTAATATCTGCATGGTGCTGGTCTTGAAATGCATGTGCTGGGGCTCTGTTTGTCTTTTGAAAGTATGATCTTAGGTGAGATTTCTACCTGCTGGTAAGAAACCAATTTGTTGTGGCTAGATCAGCCAGTATTGTGATGGATGTGTCCTCCCATACAGATACTTTGTGCTTTGGTACTTCTGGTTCTGTCTAGGTCTGTTGGGGATGACACAGAGCTCTAATCTGTGAAAGTGCATTGGGTGTCACCTTAGCCCGCTGCCTGATAGTACTTACTAATACAAAACAGTAAAAAGGGACCACATGTGGTGTGAAATGAAAGTGAGATGAATCTGCCAGGTTCTTCATTGCTTATGTAACTTGTAAGTGAAAGAAAGTTATTTAACAGCTTGACATTGCACCCGGTCTGGAAGACCGTGCTAGTCATCTGTCTTTTTAGTTGGAGCATTTCAGTGGTAATTTAAATATTAGAAAGGAATTGTTTGATCAGCTGTTTTTACAGGCATGGGATAATGGAAGTGGGGAACAGGTGGTGATTTCTCAGCTTGACTGAGCTGATGAGTGTGCTTGCTTCATAGCTGCCTGCTACATGATGTGGTGCAACATCTTCTTAGCTACATGGAGCTCTGATTCTTTTCCTAAGTGGACATTTTTGGAGCTTCTCTTCCTGGTTGTGCTTCCTTTAGTCTTGAGAATAGAGTTTTGATCCTTTAATTCCTTTCAGGAGGTGGTGGTCTTGTGTTCTCTGGAAAGCTGTTGCTAGAAAATCTGAAGATGCTTTCTGGTGTGGTGTTCTCAGATGAAATACAGACAACATCATCACCATCAGTTTGCTCAGACATGTAATAAACACTTTCAGCTATGGGAGTTTCAAACTTGGAAACTTCTGTCCCAACTGAAGCATCGGATTTACTGTGGAAACTGCTAAATAATACAGCAATCAGAAAACCTTTATTGGCTTTCATAGTGTAACAAATGGAAGCAGTGTAGAAATTCCAAGTTATCATATCAAGAGTGCCATCTTAAAGCAGAAACATCCACAAACTCAGAGCTTGTGGCTCCACATGATACTTTTTTTCCTTGTTGTTGTTGGTTTGTTGGTTTTTTTCCCCCAGCTGCCTGGTTAGTCTCTGGGGAGCTGTGGTTGTAGGCTTGTCATCCTCACTAGATGTCTACCAGAGAGGGCAGTGATAGGACAAGGGGTGATGGTTTTAAAATGAAAGAGGAGAGATTTTATGTTAGACAACAGGAAGAAATTTTTTGCCATAAGGGCAGAAAGGCACTGGAATGGGTTGCCCAGGGAGGTTGCAGAAGCCCCCTCCTTGGAGGTGTTCAGGGCCAGGATGGACAGGGCTCTGTGCAGCCTGGTCTGGTGGGAGGTGTCCCTGCTCACAGCAGGGAGTTAGGGACCTGATGATCTTTAAGGTCATTTCCAACCTTAACCATAAAACCAAAAAATAAAATAAAAATGCAGGGCATCTAGAATTTGCTTGTTTTGATGACTTTGTTTGAACATGTCACTGGGGGGAGCAAATCTGTGTTGTGCTTCGTCTTATCTCCAGCAAAGACTGCTTCAGAGGTGGTGAGATAGAATTTGCAGCTACTGAAAGCTGTTGGGAGTAGGGAACTGCAGGGCACGGTTCCCAGCCAAGCTGTTAGCTCATGATTTCCATAGGCTGCTTCTGCATGCTCCCTGTTTCAGTGTCTGACTTGTGGCCAGCTCCCTGCTGGCCCTTGAGTGAGGCCAAGCTGCAGTGCATGCCTTTGATTTCTCAGTCCTGAACACCATCTCTGCACTGCTTGGCATTTAGAAGCTTTCAAGTTTGCAGACTCCACCTGACTCTGAGCAGAGAGTAGAGACTCCTTGATAGGACGTGCTTCTGAACAGACCATATGGACAGCAAGGAAATAAAGAAATATTTACTCCTGCTTGGTTTCCATGGCATCCTGGAAAAACTGCTTTTGAACTTTGAGGTGCTATCCTTCCAGCATCTATCTCCTAGCATCTAGAGAAAAAACAAAGGTAACACTGATTGTTGCTGGCTGCTTTATTTTGTCTGGCAGCACTGGGCTAACACGTCAGGATTTGGGAGAAGGGAGGAGGATGAAGTGCTTTGAAGAGGCCTGCCGTGTGTCTGTGCTTTTGCCTTTGTAGGCAGTTGGTTGCACATGTGACCAGGATGAAGTGTGCCTTTAGAAAAGGCAACAGAAGCATATACTGTTCTTCAAGATGTCTTTTTGGCCTGGCACACTGAAAAACTGGAAGAAACGAGTTCCTGGCCCTGAAATGAGCAATGGGTGGCTCAGATACTAGGTTTTAACAGAGTGTCTTTTGTACCTCACGTTCCACTTTTGAGTCCCCTGTGGACATCCTTAAAGTTGAAGCTGAAGTAAATGGGAGTCGTTCAATGACTTTTTTCTTTTCCCACAGTGCTAGAGAGGTTAATTGTATCCTGTGCCTCCTGCTTTTCTGGCTATTTTGATGTGATAATTTTTTAGCATACATCCATTTATAAGGAAGGTTACTTAAGTCATTTTCCTCAGCTCAGATGTAACGATTTTGAATGTATTTTACAAAATTCTATGTAAACTTTATTTGTGAAGGGATTCTGATTATGAGAAGAAGGGTAATGGTTCCTGGTTTATATTCCACTAAATATGCACATACATAAACATTTCTTTCTTGGTTGTAGTATGTCCTTGAATGTGTGTGTGGGGAAGAGGGAGTCAGGGAGAGAAGATACAGTTACTGTCTTGAGCAAGTCATTTTTCTGTGTTGCATATGCTTGAAGAAAAAAGGTCTGCTTTGGGGTTCTGAGGGAAGAGGGTAAACAAGGCTTTTTTGTTATGTATTTAAGACCAATTGCATAAATAAAAGTAAACCTAAGGGGCTGGAGACACTTGGGGAAGCACAGTTGTGGGAGCTGAGTGCCCCAGCTGCCAGTTTTACTATTTTTTTTCGTGGAGTTTGTGCTGAGAGAAAAACCTGTGCTTTCAATTCTGTAAGAGCTTTCTTTTCTGGAGTCCAGGGCTCTTTTAGACATTACTTAATATCCTTTTCCTAGACTTAACAGTCTCTGTTTCTCCTTTGAAGCATAGGAGAACCTGGTAGGAAACTTAACTGCCCACCTGTCCTTACAGCATATGTAAATATCCATTTACTGCTGTTGCTCATTTAACAGAACTTTCCTTGGGTCTGCTTTTCTACCCTAGTGTCTATCAGGGAGTGGTCTCCATGGAAGAATCTTGTCCAGCTCCTCTTAAGGCTGAGTGCCACTGTGATCCGTGTACATCATTTTTAGGAGGAATTCACACTTGTGCTTTTTACTCAGCATTGGTCAAGGTATTAGACATTGGAATGGGCTGCCCAGGGAAGTGGTGGAGTCACCATCCCTGGAGGTGTTCAAGGAAAGGCTGGATGTGGCACTTAGTGCCATGGTCTGGCTGATGTGGTGGTGTTGGTCATAGGCTGGACTTGATGATCTTAAGGGTCTTTTCCAGCCTTGGTAGTTCTGTGATTAACTCATCCCTCTAGCAGGCGCTGAGAAGAAAAATTATTATTTCGTACCTAATCACTGAATCTTTACATTTTCTGTTGCAAGAAATGAGATCACAACCTCTGTGTTAACTTCACATCTTTCAGAAACAGGCAAGAACTGCTGTAGCTTTGAGTCATGAATGTGTGTGCCTGGTTATGGACATTTAAGTGAGCAGATGACATTTTGTCACTGTAATACCTGGTGATGGAGGTGCAAGTTAAGATTGGTCACTTCTGCAGGATTGCAAAAAGATGTAGGATCCATAGAGAAGGGTAGATATCTCCCGAAAGTAACATTTGCATTGTTATTGTAGATCTCTGATGTTTTCTAAGTGAGCATGGGGTGAATGACCTTTTCCTTGCCAGCCCCAGCGTGGGGAAAAAAAACAGTAGTTTATCTCAGTAGTTGAGACACTTAGGTCAGCCAAACTACATTGTTCTGTAAGCTTTTGTCCAGACAACTGGCTGCACAGCTATGGTGCTGTTGCAAAGACAGGTGGTATAATTAGGGTGGCTACTGGCTGGTACACAGACATTTGAGGCTCTGGTAGGGAGAACTATTAATTGCCAGTATATAGAAAAGACTGTCAAGTCAGAATGTAAAAGCAGCTACACACTTTCATTTGAAACTCAGAATTAAGGAAACCATGATTAGGCAGATTTGGTAGGAACTGTTGTCTGCTGAATACAATACTGTATGTAAGCTAATGAACTTTTTAAATTGCTGACTTGAATTTATCTGTTGTACACAAGCCTTTCAAATCAGTCTTTCCAGTTATTGTTGCCTGCAAGACCCTGCCTGAACTAGTTCCAAAGGTTTGGTGTATCTGCCTCCCAGCTTTATGGGTTCTTGAACCCCAGTAGCATCAGGAAGAAAGAAGATAACTGCTATGAGAGGAAGGATTCTCTTCTTTGATCCATCAGTCAATCCTTTTCTCATCTTAATATCAGTGCAGTAATGGACAGTGTCTTCAAAGGATGTCACCTCAGTCCAGCTATGCCAGTGAGGAACCAGAGCCAAGACAACACAGCAGTGTTCCCCCCTTGGTTTCCTGCTCAGTGTGTTCCTGTATAAAATCCTGGATCTAAGATCTTAGATAGCAAGATTTAAAGAAGAAAAAAAGTTAGTATACAAGATATGGATCTTCAATCTATAGTCTGTAACCTGTTTTCTTAGGCAAGTTTTACAGAAGCAGCCACAGTGATGTTAAAGCAGAGGCATTTACCCATTTATTATGAGAAAATGGAACTCAGTAAATCTAGTGGCCATTTCTTACTGCTCCATTTTGGATAGCTTGGTGTGGCTCTTGAAGCAAATTCTGCACCCCTTCTGCCCCCTTGACAAAAGTCAAGGTAGTAAGTCCTCTATGTGCCAGGCTGGTAAAAGTGAAAACATGATCATCGTGGCTTCTATTGGCACTAGTGTGGCCAGCAGGACCAGGGCAGGGATTGTCCCCCTGTGCTGGGCACTGGTGAGGGGGCACCTGGAATGCTGGGGTCAGGTCTGGACCCCTCAGGACAAGAAGGACATGGAGGGGCTGGAGTGTGTCCAGAGAAGGGCAAGGGAGCTGGGGAAGGGGCTGGAGCACAAGTCTGAGGAGGAGCAGCTGAGGGAGCTGGGGGTGTTGAGCCTGGAGCAAAGGAGGCTGAGGGGAGACCTTCTGGCTCTGCAACTGCCTGAGAGGAGGTTGGAGCCAGGGGGGGGTCAGTCTCTTCTCCCAGGTAACAAGAGGAAATGAGCTGAAGTTGTGGCAGGGGAGGTTTAGATTGGATATAAGGAACCATTTCTTCCCCAAAATGGTTGTGAGGCCCTGTCCCAGGCTGCCCAGGGCAGTGGTGGAGTCCCCATCCCTGGAGGGCTTTCCAAGCTGTGTAGATGTGGTGCTGAGGGCCATGGTTCAGTGGTGGCCTTGGCAGTGCTGGGGTAACGGCTGGACTTGATGATCTTAAAGGTCTTTTCCAACCAAAACAATTCTATGATTTCGTGATTCTCATCTCCCCACTTTAAAATGGATGAATGAGGTACTGTTACAGTTTACTGAAATTCTTTTTCATTTCAGTCACAGCTCCAGCACTACAAATGCCTCAGAAAATGTAGGGGCAGACAGATGCAGTGGAAGAAAAGCTCGTGTTTATAAGATGCAGCAGAAGGGCAAATGGAGAAGATTGCCTTGAACGTGGACTTGGAAACTTGCTACTGGCTGTAGATTCTGAAAGACTGAGGAAAAATGTTAGGGGTTCTGTTCAAACTTCACAAATAAGCAAGTTACATGTCCAAGACCATTCTGTAATAATTCCTGTATAATATGGGATTTGACTAGCAAGGTGCTATTTGCATTTCAGGTTCAATTTGTCATCTTTCTAGTTCTACTGCTTCAGGAAAAGAGGAGGCTGTCAACTGAACTCTGCCTTTTTTTGCTCCTTTAGAGCTGTTCCACTTTGCAAGACTTTGAAGAAGAAAGTAGGATCTCAGTTATGTATGAATTGCAACAATATTTAACAATGTCTGTGTAGAGTTTTTGGTACTTCATATGTAAATATTTTTGAAGTGGTTCTTCCCACTTTCATCTGATGTTGTAGTTGTTGCAAGCACTTCTATTAGTGCAGGAAGTACCTGGAGCATACAGCACTAGTGGCCAGGATTGGGAATAGTGTTAGTGGTAGGATAGTTGCTTTGTTCTTTCTGTCTCTTTAAAAACTAGTAGTAAATTGATAGTAGGAACAACCTGTGATGTGCAGACACCAGCCTCAGCATGTGTGTGACACTTCTAGTGCACCTAGGGTACTGTTCAAAACTGCTGGCTTTGGGTTCTTTCAGCAAAACTCTCCAATAAAACAGCATCTCTATAAAACAATATTCTTGACAAGACCTACCACCTTGGTCCCTGGTTGTATGTCTTCTATTTTGCAAAGGTGCTTGGGGATGTCTTGGAATGTGTGCAGTGCCATGCCTGGGCATCAGCTTGTTTGCTGCTGGGGTGATGACTGTTGGGACAGTACTTGCACATCCTTGGTTGAATCTGTGAAGCAGTACATCTGGCTTTAACTGTGCTGAGAAACTGAACCTGATTAAGTGGCCTAAGTTGAGTATCAGCCTGAGGTGGCTTTATTAGGTGGCATCTGGACATCAGGGAGGGGATTGTGGATTGTTCTGTGTAGCTGCATCTCCAGTTATGGAAGTTTCTAATTCAGGATTACTGCCACTGCAGGCCAGGATGCAAATGGCTTTCTGTATTCACTAAGATGAGGTCATATTGTCACAGACTGATGTTAATATGCTGGTTGGCAAGGGTCATCTTATCCTGTTTAACTTGATCCTGTTCCTTTTTTCACCTCGATGGGTCAGTGCCCTTCACCACCTAATCATATTGCAACTACAGGAATCTGGTTTTGGGCAGTGTGTTCCAGTTGAGATTATGTCCATCTGGTTTTGGTCCCTTGAGTGTGATTATAGCCTGTACTCTTCCATCCCATATAGTTTATATCTATTTTTAATGGATTTTGTTATGGCCTTTGATTCCTCCAATAGGGATATAATAAAGCAAGTAATTCTATTGCTTATTTATGGGTGTGGCACCAACCATGTTTGTCCGTGTTAATTCTTCATGGGCAGATCAATAATTAATCTGTATTTTGACTGGGACTTGATAATCCAGTTCTGTAGTAGACTTACAGAATGATTTGGGTTGGAAGGGACCTTAAAGATAACTTAGATCCAACCCCCCTGCATGGGCAGGGACACCTCCCACTAGACCAGGTTGCTCCAAGCCCCATCCAACCTGCCCTTCAACACTTCCAGGGATGGGGCAGCCACAGCTTCTCTGGGCAACCTGGGCCAGTGTCTCACCACCCTCACAGCAAAGAATTTCTTCCTAAAATCTAACCTCAATCTCCCCTCTTCCAGTTTTAATCCATTCCCCCTTGTCCTCTCAATACAAGCCCTTGTCAAAAGTCCCTCCCCAGCCTTCTAATCCACTAAGGTAGTTTTGCACTGTTGATGCTGATTGAGAACACCATTCATGATATCTAGACTGAGCAATACAAATGCTTTTAGATTATCTTTGATATTTAGGTTTTTCCTGTGTCCACATTTTTCTAGTGTGTGTCAGTATTTTCTGCCTTACCAAAGAAAGGCCCATTTTGGCACTTGATCTCAAAATTGGGAAGCTTTGCTGCAGCTCTTTGCTGTTTAGGTAATTCCTTGCCCAGAGTAGGGTTTTTTTGGAACTCAGATTTTCCTGTTAAAGGAAATGATGAAATGGAAGAAGTGAAGACATGCTGTGTTCTGATGCATGCTGATAGCCACAATAAAGATTTCTCTTGCTAGAACTGTACAATATCATCTGAGATGCTGCCTCTTACAAGCAGATGAAAAGTCAGGTTGGAAAGCCAACTCCTGCAACCCTTTCCACTTAGGGAAGGGCTCCGACAGAAGTAGCATTGATTCCACCCAGTAATAACTTGTCTGACCCTTTCTTCACCACATCCATCCTCTGCTCAGTCCCAAGATAGGAATTGTGGGACTGTGGTGTTCCAGGTTTAGTGTGTAGCAGCTTAACCAGGTGTCTCCTAGACTTTGACTTTTCCCTAAAGGATCCCAGGGTATCAAAGAGTAGTTGTTACTCCTTGCAAGTATCCTTTGAGCATTTCTCCTTTTTCTAGGAAATAGTTTTCTTCAGAACACCTGGGAAACTGAGCCAATTGGATGCTTTGTATCCCTGAAGTCCCTTAAAATAAACTCCCTCATTCTGTGGGGGCTGCAAAAGCAGCAATCTAGTATTCAAGCAAGCTTGCTCTGGGACTGCTAGAGGCCACAGAACATGGTGAGTTGCTAATCTAAGCTAGTGTTGAAAAGATTAAAATATTAGCTTTTTTATAGTTGACCTTGTTTCTGTCAACAGACAAATTGTTTTGAGAACAGCAATGAAAATGCTTCTTGGAGTGAAAGTGTCCGCTCTGGTAGGAGGAATTATATTAACTTAAAGCTTGTATTTTGGAGTATATTTAAGTGCTGTCTACACAGGAAAGATTTAAGTAGTGCTTGGATGCAGGAGCCAAATTATATTTTGGAAACAATGGTGGCTTACCAGTGCTACAGTATATACAGTGAGTTCAAAACCAAAAAAAACCCTGTTTGGTAAAACGTGAAGCCCGAAGTGTGCTTCTAGACTTGGGTTTGAGGGCAGTCTGCTTCCTGAAGGTGAAACTGTGATATGTCTTGGCTGCCTGCCTCCTAAGAAATTAAAACATGCCTGGGAATGTTCCCAGGTACCATGGCCAACTGGCTCAGGGCTGGCTTGTCCATACTCTTAGTGAACTACCAGGGCAGGGAGGCTGCATCTGAACTGCCCAGTGTGAGTGGTCCTGATGGCATGTCTGCTCACAAACCTGGGAATTGTGTGGGAGAACAGTAATTGGCACAGCCCAGTGCTGGGGAATGTCCTAGCTGCTTTCTAGCCTACATGATCACGTTCCAATGCCTGGGAATGTTTCCAGACAAGATTTAACTTAGGAGTGCAGATGTTAGTCCTTGATTCTTCCAGATTCTTTATATCCTGAAACCTAGAAGGACTCTTCATATCACAAGGGGTTTAGGATGCTTCAGAAAGGTAGGTTTAGGAGAGAATGCCTCCTATTTATTTTGGGGCAATAATTCTGCACCTTCTGTCTCCCTTTTAGCTGGTTTTAGTGGTTGTTTAAACATGTGTCAGACTGCAGTCACCTTCTTTCCAGCCACCATCTTCCTGGGATGAGTAGGAGGGTCTGCCCTCTGTCACAGTATTGCTTGTGTCTGATGAACATACTGGTGCCTTCCATGGAAGTGCTGCATATGAAGGATGTTTTTCGTGGTTGCAAGGAATTTCATTCTGATTTGGTGTGCGTGTGTGTGAATATTAAGAGCCTGGGTGATGTGGTGGGGGCTTGGTCTTGCAGCTTTTAGTCAGTAGATCTTTTGTGTGAGCAGGAGAGTGGGGAGACCACTGTTTCCTCAGGTGTTTCTTCCAGGGAACAGTAAAAGCTGTGTTGAGCTGACTTTATTGATCATACAAGATGATTTCCTGCAGGCTCTTCAGGGTTTGATTGTGGATTATTGGGATGGGAGTAAAGACCTGGTGTACAGGAGCCAGTGAAACATTGATATTAACCCCAGCTCTAAGCAGATGTACAGCCTGGAAGACAACATATCATGGAAGCTGCTGAATATCAGAGCAGTGTTGCTCTTCTTCTGTACCTCCTGGCATGTCCTCCCTCTGTGGTGTCCTGAGCTTCATTGCAAGCTGTGGCTCAGTCATGCAGTCACTCCAGGATACTGTTTGTCTTCCTGTGGGTTATGGAATATGCCATCAGCTTTGATAGTTTGAATATTTATTGAGTAGAGAGGAGCAATATAAAATCCTGTTCCTCTTCATTGGGCTTTGTCAAGGGCTGGGAAATTTTACTTTTGCACGTGCTGCCTTAAAACTTGTGTAGCAACTGCGTGGCATGTCACATTTACACCAGTGATGCACCCCACAATTTTGGGAACGTGTAATCTGTGTGACAGCATCAGCTTTGGAGCACTGCTTTGTATAAAGGATCCATTGCTCAGAGGTAGTAAGCTGTCAGAGCTGATTGTGTCAATTAATATGCAGCAGGCTTTGTGTCTGCTGATTGTTCTTCTAATTTAATGTGCATGATGATCTGTCTCGCTAGCAGCAGTGCATATTTAAGGAGACAGTACAGTGTAGGGATGCTCCCTGGTGTCCCACAGGCTGTGTGTTTTCAGGGCAACTATTTCAGTCCTTCCACAGCTTCTGGCAGCCCACAGTTCTGGAGGTGTCTTAGGAATATGAAAAAGAGAGGTTCCAGGTTCTACTGATGTAGTGATGTTCAGTATCCCTCTTCTGCCTGCTCTGTTTTTGGAGAGCTGTGGTGCTGCCTGTGTCTGAGATGGATTTAACTTGTTCAGGACAAGTTGGCTCCTTTGAAGAGCTTGGATGTATGTTAGGGAGTGGACCTTCATGTGTGGCTCTTTGCTGCTCTCTATTAGACCAAAAGTCATCTAGTACAAGATCTTAGTTGTGTCCATAATCAGTAAAATGTCAAAGGCTATTTAACGTTTTTGTTTGTGGAAAAAATGCAGGCTGCTGCTGAAAATTACACTTTCAGTCCTCCTTAGTAGTGCTTGTGTAGCTCCATAGTGAAGGGAAGAACCAACCTGGCTGAGAAGTAACTCTCAAACCATGGATTTTCACCTTTGTGTGTTCTGTGGTCAGATAAACGAGGTCATTGATTTGGGTTGCTGCTCAATTGTGTGAACTTTTCGGCCTCCCTGGGATGGCATTAGAAATTAGGCAAGAAGGGGACAAGAACATTCCCTTCATTCAAGAACATTCCCTTCATCAGGAGCCCACACTTCTATTTTACTAAGGTCACCATGGAATTGAGGCAGATGTCAGCCCTGAAAGTGGTTTTAAGCTCAGTGCTGTGCTCTCTGCTTCTTTGTTTTGTAGCATTGATGAATTTTCTCTGTGTAGGGGTGAGAAAAAATACCTGCTTCACCTTTCTTCCCTTGAACACTCAGTCCAAATTTGCAAGAGCATCAGCTCATCTTAGTAACTTCAATTTAAATGGCAAAGCCTGTATTTCAAACCTGGAGTTAGGTAAACATGGATTCTTTTCTGTCTGTTGCAACTTTTCAGAGGCTATTAACTTTAAAGGTAATGTAGCACCAAGTCAAACTTCAGGCTTTGTAATTAGGGAGCAGAGTTATAAGTCACTCATCAACCAAATTCTCTTAATTTCTGAGGGGGGAAAACTAGTTGTGTGTTATGTATGTAAAATAAACTGTCACAGAGCAAGTCTGATAGAGCTCAGCTTGATTTATGGTTCTGAAGATGTGCTGCCCATTTACAAGCCCATGCTGTTTTCTTGCTTTACTTAAGTCTTCTGCTGCTTTCAGTTTGTGCCTATCAAAGAAGGCTCCTTTTTCTTTACTGTTGTGATCTTATCATTGAGCCAGTTTGGTAAATAAGTAGTTGTCTTTCCTCCTGCTTGATTTAGCACTTCAAGTTTTGTTATTCTATAGTTCAGACTCAAAATTGTACTGTAAAACTGTGTTGAATATTGTGGTTTGTGTCCAGTGGAAAAGCATATTTAGCTTTTTAGTCAAGGGGGGTACAGAAAACAGTGAAGTATCAGCTGCCATGTGCTTTTCTTCAGTCTGAATTTCCCTGTTTTGGGAAAAGCAGCAAATTATTACGTGCATGGAGAATGAGATGAATGCTGAAGTGGTAGTACCTGAAAGTTAGATTGTGATGATCAGTTTCAGTGACACGTGGCCTCTGTTTGAAGTCCTAGGGAAGCTTATGTTTCAGAACAAACAAAAACAAAAAAACCCAACCCAGCAACTGCCCTTTAAAATTGAATTTTGTGAAGAGCTAGGCTGAGGAAGTTTTGCCTGTTTTAAGGAACATTACAACTGTATTGACTACTTAAAACCAGAGAACTTGTTCACCTTTTAAAAACATGATCATTGACCTTGAATCACGTGTTCCATTTTGATACCCTCCTTCATATAGAAAATATAGCATGAGATGCGAGTTTCAACGCGAGTCCAACAATGCTCTATCTTCTATGTGAAAGGAAGTATTCTGTACATTTTTCCATGTTTGACATCATGGTGTTTTGAATAACCATGTTCCATATTCATATCAATTTTTTGTTTTTGTTTTCAATTTATGCACAGCACTTGCTCTGAAATTTGGGGACTGAGTACACCAAACACGATAGATCAGTGGGATACAACAGGCCTTTACAGCTTCTCTGAACAAACCAGGTGAATATTCTGCCCTCTCTCGCATCACAGAAATCTTGTGGGAGGGATTGGCTTTGGAGGGTCTGTAATGGGATGCTTTAGCTGTAAAATAGACTACAATGCTTCCTAGGCCTCTCATGGTACAGCATTTTAAAATATTTGCTTGCCTGTGTAGAAGTCTAAGTGTTCTCAGCTGATGTTTTGACCAATGAAACTCTAATTCTGGAATATTCCTGCTATTGAAAGAATGGGAAGACTTGTTAAATGCAAGCTCTAATGTGATTTGGTATTTATATTAACAAAGTTGGGAAACTTAATTCTTTAGTCCTAATCTTACAAAGTGTTTAAACTGCTTTGTATGCCACAAGCTTTCAGTTAAATCTTGCTAATTGGCTCAGGTACGAGCTCCTAAAGAATCGCTTGTAAATTCTCCAGCGGGCAAATTTTAAACAGGGTCTTTATTTTTTTTTCATGTCACATTCCTTGATTTGTGTATTGAGGTTTGTCTCCCATCCCATAACAGTCATAAACATCTGCATTTGTGTAAGCATATGCAGTCTGTCTTTAAAACTAGCAAAACGTTTTCGGCTGGTAGATGAAGTCAAGAAGATGAAGTGTGCAGCCCGTGCAAGATGTGGATTCATGCCTTTTGCATTACAGTTACACTGCCATGTGGGTCACTTGGGCAGCTGACTGCTTAGAGGCTTATTTGCAGTCCTGTGGGAATTCTTACCCTTAAAGCCATAAAGCATCCATGCCACAGCCAAGCCTTGAGGTTTAGCAGCAAAGGGGACTGTTAAATGTGTGATTTCTTGTTGGTTTTTTCACGACTGTCTTCATTTAAAAAAAAAAAAAAATGAAGCAATCATCCTAAAGACTTGGTTGGAGGTAAAGTGGCTTCTAACGAACTCTAAATTCACTGGCAATAATTTGAGCAGCTCACAAAGAAGACACTGCGTGAGTCCCTCATTTTTATCACATTTGAAGCCTTTTACTGTCACTAGCAGTGTCAATCCCCTGAGTTCTTAAATGAACTGCCCATCCTGTGTGTGTAGACTGTTGCTGGAGGGGTTAGGGACAGCGTGCAGCCTGTAAATACCTCTCCACATCTCTCCCCTGTAGATCCCTCGATGGGCGCCTGCAGGTCTCTCACCGCAAAGGATTACCACACGTTATCTACTGCCGGCTGTGGCGCTGGCCAGATCTTCACAGTCACCATGAACTTAAAGCAATTGAGAACTGTGAATATGCTTTTAATCTTAAAAAGGACGAAGTATGTGTAAACCCTTATCACTACCAGAGAGTGGAGACACCAGGTAGGAAGACTCCTTCTGACTTTCTGTAGCAGCAGATCTGTTCGGTGTTAAAAGTGGAAGAGGGGAGATTCGGGTTAGGCATTAGGAGGAAATTGTTGAGGGTGACACTGGAACAGGTTGCCCAGGGAAGTTGTGGAAGCCCCACCCCTGGAAATGTTCAAAGGCAGGTTGGGTGGGGCTTGGAGCAACCTGGTCTAGTGGGAGGTGTCCCTGCCCGTGCAGGGGGTTGCATCTAGATGATCTTTAAGGTCACTTCCAACCCAAACCATTCTATGATTCTGTCTATAGAGAAAGGTGATACTTTCTCCTGCCAAAAAGCACAAGATTGTTAGAGATGCAGCTTTTCAGAATACCATCCCCTGAAAGTTTAATAGTGAAGTTACTGAATAATCTTTACAAATGTGTTGAATATCCCTGATAAACACTTCCAGTACCACCAGCAATTTCCAGCTGGCTAAGTCCGATCTGGCCTGAAAAGGAAATAGAGGTGGCTCTGCTGATGTGGAATAGTCCTACTCAAGAGGCACCTCAGGAGTCCCATTTCTTCCAGTACCTAGGAAGACAATTGCAGCATTAGTTAGAATTAATTATTAATTAACTGATTGTTAGAATTCTAGATTATTTTCCTTTTAGCTCACAGAAGCAGGTATTTTGGGGGTCTTACTAATGCTTTGAATTTTGCTTTTCCAGTCTTGCCTCCCGTACTAGTGCCCCGGCACACTGAGATCCTAACGGAGCTTCCTCCTCTCGATGACTATACCCATTCCATTCCTGAAAACACTAATTTTCCAGCTGGAATTGAACCCCAGAGCAATTACATACCAGGTATTTTCTGAACTCCCTCTGTAACCAGTACGTTGAGCGTTGCACCGGTGGAACAAAGATGGCAATTTCACCCTCCTAAGTAACTGAAAGATCCACCTATAAATGAAATTAGTTGATTTAGCATGTTGATTCCAGTGGAAATAACTGAACACTGGTTGCAGAGCACAATCCTGTGTGAGACTGTCTTGCTGTGGTTTCACTATAGCCTCCTTGCTTTCAGCAGCTTATTCAGGATTTTGAATGCTAATGAAGACAAAATAGACCTTTACCTTATGCTTTGAGCCTGGTTTACAAACATTTAGGGATGGTCAAATGCTTTGTATTGGAGATGGAGTAGTAAATTGCAACTCAATCTCAGCCATGTGTGTTAGGTGCAGAAAACTTAAGTTGCAAAACAGTGTCTTAAAAGTGTTTTGATCATAATTGCTCAAGGTCTGCTTATTTGTTAGTTGTATGCATTCAGTTTTGCCTTTTTAGAACAAATTAAGAACCTAACAATATTGAGCCCTTAAAGAACTCCTCCTCCCCCTCTTTGTCTCTTTTACACCCCAAAACAAATACTGAGAGTAATCCACTACAGTGCTCTGTACCCTTACTGAAACATAACATCAGTGACCTTTGTTTCCTGCCCCAACTTCCTGTTTCCTGTCTCTTCAGGAAGTTGCCTGGAGTGTAAAAACCAAGCAAAGCTGAAGTTTTCTCATGAATCTGTAATGCAGTTATGTTGCAAACAAGCTGAAAACTCAGATTCCCACATTCACAGGTTCAGGGTCACTGGAGTTGGAAGGGACCTCTGGAGATGATCTAGTCCAACTCCCCTGCCAGAGCAGGATCCCCTACAGCAGATCACACAGGAACAAGTCCAGATGGGTTTGGAATGTCTCCAGAGAAGGACACTCCACAGCCTCTCTGGGCAGCCTGTCCCAGGGCTCTGTTACTCTCACAGTACAGAAGTTTTTCCTTACGTTTCACTTGACCCTCCTGTGCTCCAGCTTGTGCCCATTGTCCCTTGTCCTGTCACTGGACACTGTGGAAAAGAGACTGGCCCCATCCTCCTGACACCCCCTTTAGATATTTATAAGCATTGATGAGATCCCTCCTCAGCCTCCTCTTCTCCAGGCTGAACAGCCCCAGCTCTCTCAGCCTTTCCTCATGGGGCAGATGCTCCAGTTCCCTCATCATCTTCATGGTCTTGAGCTGGACTCTCTCCAGGAGCTCCTTATCCTTTATGAGCTGGGGAGCCCAGATCTCAACTGTCATGAACAATAAGAGGACTTCTTTGAAACTCAGATATGTGCAATGCACAAATTGTATCTATGTCTTAAACAGGATGTTCTTTAAATTTATGCAAGAATTGAAATGGCACCAACAAATGTCAATTAGTTTAATCTCATCTGTTTAATTTGTGCCATGTTTGTTGCCACCAAGGGACAGCATATCTTTAAAGAACAATTTTAGGTGCTAGAAGTTGGTGTTCCTTTCTTCTGTATACTTTTTTGAGTCCACCTGAGGGCTTTTGGAAACATTTGCAAACCAATTCCTGGAAAGCCACCGTTTAGAAATCCAGTGCTGTGGAAAGGAGCTGAAGCAGATCTAGGTAGTTATCTGCAGGACTGTTCAAGGTGACTGTAGGTATTCATCTGATTCCCAAATGTTCATGCAACTAACCACACCTTGCTTCCTTCCCATTGTCACTGACACCTTCCTGTTGTATTCATATCATGGCATCTTACTTTATTGGAGCTTGCTGAGTTAATCTAGACTACTTAGCCAGGCTCTTGACAGCTTGCTTCAGAGAGCCATTTTCTTTAGGCTGTGCTAGTTTTGCACTGCAAAACTGTCTCAGTACTTGGTCTGCAGAGGGGTTGGGGTCACCACCAGCTGGGAAGATGGTGACTGTGAAGGTGCAGGATGGACTTCACGGAATCACAGAATCGTTCTGGTTGGAAAAGACCTTTAAGATGATTGAGTCCAACCATAACCTAACTCTACCAACCTTTAGCCCAACTCTACCATGTCTGGTGCTTAAACCATGTTCCTCAGCACCACATCTACATGCCTTTTAAACTTCTCCAGGGGTGGTGATTCAACCACCTCCCTGAGTAGCCCATTCCAGTGTTTAATTACCCTTTCAGTGAAGAAGTTTCTTCTACTATCCAATCTAAACCTCCCCTGGCACAACTTGAGCCCATTTCCTCTTGTCCCATCACTTGTTCCTTGGGAGAAGAGACCGACCCCCCCCTGGCTCCAACCTCCTCTCAGGCAGTTGCAGAGCCAGAAGGTCTCCCCTCAGCCTCCTTTGCTCCAGGCTCAACACCCCCAGCTCCCTCAGCTGCTCCTCCTCAGACTTGTGCTCCAGCCCCTTCCCCAGCTCCCTTGCCCTTCTCTGGACACGCTCCAGCCCCTCCATGTCCTTCTTGTCCTGAGGGGCCCAGAACTGACCCCAGGACTCAAGGTGGCCTCTTTTGGGGCTGGCTGTTCCCTTTCCAGTTATGGATGTGCAGAGCTGCATTGTCCAAACCTCTGGCTGCATTCAAGCTCTGCTGAGGGTTTTTAATGCTGCCTCCTGGGCATTTGTTTCCAGCTGTGGTGGTGCTCAACCTCTGACCCTAAAACAGTATTAATAGTATTAGGTGGAGGAAATCTTCTCTGTTTGGACAGGGACTAGATATGGAAAATAATCTGTGCCAAAGAGCCAAGATTAGCAACTGGAAACAGGAGGTGTGGGTTGGATTGGAAATGACCATTGACCTTTTAACATGGCTGTGGGCTTAACTACAACGAATCATTTGGAGATGGGTGGAGTCCACTTTGGCATAATGAATTCTGTAAAAATGTTCCAAACAAGTATTTTTTTTGTCAGCATAGTTCTTGCTCGCAAAGATTTCCCTTCATCTTCATTTTAAATTCTCACTTGAGTTTTGTCACCTCTATATTTAGCACACTAGTTCTACAGAATGAACCAAAGATACAATTCTTTCAGTTCATTTTTATTTAATCAACTGACTTCATCTAGTTTCCTCTTGTTGACTTCCTTCTGATCTTACTATATTGCTGTAAACCTCAGACATATTATATTTGATATAATTTGATTTTAATTCTTAAGCAAAAGGCTTTATCTTTAAATTTTTGCTGTTTGATAATAATGTAATTGAATGTGTTGAATCTCTTATGTCTCAGAGAATTCAAAGGTGATTGTAGAGATACTTAGCTTCAAACACTTTCACTGCAGAAATCCAAGTTTTGCCTTTAATTTAGAGGAAAAGACATTTGCTCATTTCCTGAAAGGCAGTTGGTTAACTCATTATCTAGATTACAAAGTACACTGTGAATGGAGAAAAGGAACAACCATCCTGGGTTCTGAAGATATTTCTGTGGCATTAGACACAGTTTTTAATATCAGAATGCTACAAACTTGTCGCTGAGTTTACTTGGCTTGGTGGAACTCCATTTTTAAATGAAGCTAGTTAAAAGAATAGATGAAATAGAACTTTGAGGTAGTAATAATAATAGAGCTTGTGCAGCATAACTAGCTAGATAACATGGTTATCATTAATTGGTGAAATCAACTGGTGGGCATTGAAGAATGGAACTGAAAAATAACCTTTAAATGTAGCAAGTTCTTTAAGGCGTGGGAGGGTGTCTGATCTGATGGTTGTACTACATAAAGGCAGCTCACTTTTTTTTGAAAGAAGTCACCAGATGGGTTTTTTCATTTGTAATTCTACTAAATGTGAAAGCTGTTGATCACAGTTGCAAAATTATTACTCATTGTAGTCGAAGTATCTTGTATTAAATGGAACAAACAAGGATTATCTGTTAATTATAAACCATATTTGAGCAATTGAGTGTCATGCAAGAGAAGATGTATCTTCAGTAGATAATAAGGCAGGTAATGGGTTTGAAGTCCTACTGGAAGGCAGAAGGAACAGCAAAATGACATTCTAATTCAGTGTTCAGGTGTTACATGGAGCTTGTGAAGACTTAAGGACAAAAAACCCAAATGCTCAGTCAGTCACTGAACCAATAGGTGGGTTTTTTTTTTACCAGAAACACCACCTCCAGGATACATCAGTGAAGATGGAGAAACGAGTGACCAGCAGTTGAACCAAAGCATGGATACAGGTAACATTTCATTTCCATTACTTTCAAGACCTGGGATTACTAGCTGTGATCCCTGTGCATAAGTGGCTGAATTCAGTCTGGATGATGGTGGCAGCATTCCTCTGTTCCACCTGGTGTTTTTTGGTTTCAAATATCACTTGCACTCTTTTGTGAACAAAATGGTTCTTTTAAAAACTTTCTGTACCATCTGAAGTCCATTTCTTTTGTTTCATAACAAAAGAAAGCATGCAGGTCTAATTAAGGCTTCATCAGAAAGCCTTAAAATAGATTTTAATAGTGGACTGTTTTCAACTTACCCCCAACTTTACCTGGTGGTAAAAAGTTTATTGAAGCAAAGTGGCTGTTGGGCCTAAAGTTACAGAAATGCTGCGTTTTGAGAACCTGTCTCTTAATTTTTATCCCTTGTGCCACGTTTCAGATTAATTATTATATGGCAGGTTCTACTGAAAGAAACATGAAGCATTTGTGCCTGTGTGTGAAAGGGCTGCTGGATTATCTGGTTGGCCTTAGATTTGGTCAAAACACAGTTAATGTGCTGGGGAAGGACCTCCTGCTATGTGCTGGCAGACTGGAGCTTGTGTTTGGTGAGCTAATGATAGCAAACCTTTTTCAGTTAATTGGGATCAACTGCACTGGTTTTCCCTAAGAACTGCAATATTTTCCCACTATGTGACAATAAGTACCTTGATTAAAAAAAGCCTGGCATCAGTAGTCATTGTAGGAATGTTTCTGTGCACAGCCTCACTTGATGTTGCCTACTTGAGCACAAATTGTGTTGAAGAGCTCATGTTTTGCTGAGGTTTTTTTCCTTCCTTCCTTCTTCCAGGAAAGAATAATTTCCTCAAATGAGGAAATCCAGCTTGTTCTTTTCTGGAGAGTCACTCTCTCAATATCTTGATTGTCTTGTCCACTTTTTCTTAGCTTTTTTACCCTGAGTTTGAGGAGAGGTCACTTAAGTTCTCCCTGGAAAAGTGTCTAACTAAAGTTATGTTCACAGGGTGTGCACGGAGTGAGAGCTCTGCCCATTACAACACAAAGATACTAATTGAGTTTGAGAAGGGGTAGCTTCCCAAGAGTCTGGAAAATGCAGTCTTCATTCAGAATAAGCATGTGACTTGCTGGAAAACTGGTTGTAGGATTTTTGAGGTTTATATCTATACCTAGATAATGGTCGTACCCATCTGAAATAACAAGACTCATTTGCTCTGAAACAATCTGTATTGCTTCAACAGGATCTCCAGCAGAGCTGTCTCCTAGTACTCTCTCCCCAGTCAATCATAGCCTGGGTAAGCTGAAAATATTTCTAATTGTTTCTGTCTGTGTGGTGACTCTTCTTTAAATATATATATATCTCATTAAATTAAAAAAGAAAATGTACTTCTAAAAAAGCAAGAGGTGCGTTAGGAGGAGGCTGTTGGGTTGGCTTCCTGATGATAAGCATAGTAGGGCTTGGTTAATAGCTTGTTCATAACCACTCTATTTCTGTAGCTGTTGAGCTTCTAGCAAAGAGAAGAATATTATTGTATGTGCAGGAAAAGCATTTATAAAATGAGTAGTTGAAAGGACATTAGCCTCTCATAGTGCTGCTCAGACTTGGTGTCTCCCTGGGGTGTGTGTTCTGCTCTTCTCATGTACTGTTTCACCTGTGGCCACACCACCATTGCTGCTCCCACCTGCTTTGATCAGGTACCACTGCTGTGTGTCTATAAATGCCTCAGGAAGATCAGATTCCCTTGGCTTTGGTTAAGGAATGGTGACAGGATGTGACAGGAAAACGCTGCTCAGAACACGGAGTAAGTAATTAGGGTTGGTGAAAAGGGAAAGCAAGGCAGGAAAAGCTGAAGATGCACTGGGAAGATATTGAGCTTTAGCAGGGGAGAGTAAAAGGAGCTTAGAGCTGCCTTTAGATAAAGAGACAACATAAGATATGGTACAGAACATCATTTTCATATTAATATTTTTCTCCTTTGTGTGGTTCAGTGCTTGATAGTTTAATCAGTAACGTTGCCAAAGTGTTTGGGAGTTACAGAAAGGCAAGAGAGATGTCTCAGTGTCTGGCACTCACAGTAACATTAGCTTAATCATTTTGTCAAGCAAAATGCAAGTACTGATCTACATGAGCTGTGGTCAGATGAGATCACTCCTTCCTCTCCTCCTTCCTTGATGTGAAATATTGAATTCCATTCTGTTTACGGGGGTAGGTAAAAATGACAGTAAGCAAAATATCATTGGAGTTTGAGGAGACGACCCCTTCTGTTTCTGGAAGAGGCAAATAGCAGGGTAGGGGTTTCTTTTCAGCCTCAAACTCTGTGTTAAACTTGGTTTTTTAATATATATATAATTTTTTTTTTAGACTTGCAACCAGTTACCTACTCGGAGCCTGCGTTTTGGTGTTCAATAGCATATTACGAATTGAATCAAAGAGTGGGAGAAACCTTCCATGCATCACAGCCATCCCTGACTGTAGATGGCTTTACAGATCCATCAAATTCAGAACGATTTTGTCTAGGTCTGCTTTCCAATGTAAACAGAAATGCTACAGTGGAAATGACAAGGCGACACATAGGTAAAAATCTCTGACCTTTTAACTGTTTCGTTTCGGTTTAGCCATTAAATTATCCGGGATGATCCAGGTAGGGTGGGAAGCCACTCACTTCTATGGAATTTCTGTTGCTTACATTGCTGTTCCTCCTTCTGGAAAAAGTCAATCCACTAAAGCATCCCGAGGGGGCAGATTTTTGGCTTCCAGGCTCGTTGGACCACTCTGCCCTGTGTAGCGTTTCTGTTCAGAGTTGCTTATGATGGACATTTAAGCTTTAATTACAAAGTATGAACAAGTTGCTTGGGTTGTTCTAATTTATGAAATGCATAATGGGCATGGGTAGTACTCCTGGAATTCTTTCCTGAAATGGGAAAAGCTGCCATTGAGTTAACATGCTGTTTCAACATGATCAAGATTTACTTTGTAATAGTTAGTAAACAATGTTGTGTTCCACAAAGCAGCATCTTGGCTTGAAGTGTTTCATGAAACTACTTTCTTTTTTCCCCCCTGTCAGCTTTCCATTTAGCAACATCCAGGAGATGTTTTTGGTTTTATTTTTTTATTAAATGTTCAACCTCTTTAGTGTAGGACCTTCTGACTCCCTCTAGGCCAAATCCAAATGCTTGTCTAATAAACTTGTAGATGTGCAGAAAACCAGGCTGTGCTTGTTCTGACTGATCAAAACGGTCAATAATGAGGGAAAGCAAAAATGTCAGGAGCTCTCAATGTTTTATAGAGCAGCTCACATTTTATTTGCAAAATAGTTTTAAAGAGAAAGGGGAGAGGAACTATGACCTTTAAAAAGGACATGTTAATTACAAACAGTTTTCCTTGGGAGATCAATTGTACATTATCTCTTTTGTGCTACAAATAATGCATAGAGAGAGTTTTATTCTCAGGTAGAGAACAAGATCATGATTTGAAAGAGAGCACTAGGATTTCTGATGGGAATTTCTTGTTAATGGGGCTAAATGAAGGCCTGGCTTTTTTTGTCAAAGTAGTACAGAGGGGTGTGCAGATGGTTGTGAAAGACTGTGGGTGCATGTAAGTAGAGACTGTTGAAGTGGGGTACTTGTGTTTCCCTTTTTTGCCATCGTGGCCTCTGTCACTTCATGTACAACACCGAACATCAGCACAAGTTTTAATTCTCTTGAATCTAATACTTTACAGGCTGAGAGAGTTGGGGGTGTTCAGCCTGGAGAAGAGAAGGCTCCAGGGAGACCTTAGAGCACCTTCCAGTGCCTGAAGGGGCTCCAGGAAAGCTGGGGAGGGTCTTTGGCCAAGGGCAGGGGGAGAGAGGACAAGGGGGAATGGGTCAAAACTGGAAGAGGGGAGATTTAGGTGAGACATGAGGAGGAAATTCTTTGCTGTGAGGGTGGTGAGACACTGGCCCAGGTTGCCCAGAGAAGCTGTGGCTGTCCCATCCCTGGAGGTGTCCAAGGCCAGGTTGGATGGGGCTTGGAGCAACCTGGTCTAGTGGGAGGTGTCCCTGTCCATGCAGGGGGGTTGGATCTAGATGATGTTTAAGGTTCCTTCCAACCCAAACCATTCTATGATTCTATCATTTTCAACTTTGGTATTTCTTTAAGTGGAAAAGATTTTTGGTAGTGAACACCGCTTCCTAACTTGGGTTTGGTTACATGACTAGAAAATTCTTTCTCACTTGACCAAAAAATCATCCTGCTTCTCCTTCAAAGACTGCGTGTTGGTGGGCGAAAAATGCAAGTGAATTGTGTTCTGCCTCAGCTGCCAGCCCAGCAGTGTGATCCTGTAGAGGATTTGATTCCTGTTAGGAAGAAAAAACTCTGCCTTCTCCAAAACAAAATCCTCCCTTGTTTGTTAAGCTGCTTGGGTCATCTCCTAACTCGAGTTCCTTTGAATCTTGCTCCAGGAAGGGGAGTACGTCTCTATTACATCGGGGGAGAAGTTTTTGCCGAGTGCCTCAGCGATAGCGCCATTTTTGTGCAGAGCCCCAACTGTAATCAAAGATATGGCTGGCATCCTGCAACGGTGTGCAAAATTCCACCAGGTTAGTAGACCCCTCCCCTCCTCTCCCCCCCCCATGAAGGTCTCCTGCAAAAATACCCCGTGAATGTAGTCACTGGATGACATTTGCTTCCCTTGTGACAGTTTCTTCGGAGCAAACACAAGGGTTCATTGATTGTTCCCTTTTGATGTGTTGTTGTTTTTCTTGATAGGATGCAATCTAAAAATCTTTAATAACCAAGAATTTGCTGCTCTTCTGGCTCAATCTGTGAATCAGGGTTTTGAAGCAGTCTATCAGCTTACTAGAATGTGTACCATAAGAATGAGTTTTGTTAAAGGATGGGGAGCTGAGTACAGGTAAGAAGAAACCCTTTGCTTTTCAATTTAGAGTTAATTTTTTTTTTTCAATCATACACAATTTCTTGACTTGGAAGCAACATGTACAGGCTTCTTAACTGCTACTATAGATCATCCCTCTGCAAGTTGAACCCGTATTTCCCTTTTTCTCCTCCTCAGCTGTGGAGCTCCTAAGTCATACAGAGCAGTAAACTGATTTTAGTGTTGCATTGAAGTCAGCTCCTGAGCAAGGAATGTCATCCAAGTTCCGTTTGCTCCCTCAGTCCTGCTTCCTTGTGTGTGGTGGTGAAATCACTGACAACATCTAGAAGTTTCACAGTTTGTGCCATGAGATGATTTGCTGCTTGTTAGGTGTACAGTCATTTTGGTCTCTGCATGGAGTGTAATGAGTGTGTTAGGTTGTGGTGCAAGATGCAGTTGCCAGGACCTGATGGAAAGAATTGAAGGCACCTGGAGTGAATTCTGCAGGATAAACCAGCTGGAGGACACACATTTAAGGGTTGGCAAATATTTTGGAACTTGTAGTGGAAGAAGCTTCTCTGGAGTAAGATGACTGTGTTTATGGAGTACAACTGCTAAAACCAGTTTTTTGAGTGGAAAAAATAGTCTTTTATCTGCTTTTGAATAGATTCCAATTGTATTGTCTGCTAGCACAAACCAAGAGCTATAGTTAGGGACAGTGCCTGTTTTTAATGTATATGGGAATTTGAGAAGTAAAAGAGTTGACTTTTAACTGAATGCTAGTAAAAATTAGTCATTAGTTTGGAGAGCTAGGGATGTGGTTTTAAACAAACCCCTTAAACCTCTCTAGAAATTGTCCACTGAAAGAATGAAGTCTGACATACCCTATTGATATATACCTAATAGTTTGTTTAAAACCCATATAATTTCTAAAGTGTTTCTAAAATCTACGTGGCATGTAGATTTCCCTGTGAATCCTGAGGTTTTGATTCTTTTATCTACTCTTGAAATGCATCCATGTCAATACCAGTGTCAGTACAGGGGGGGGAAGCTGCTTGGCTAAATGAAGCCAATTTTGTAAAAGCCTAATTAGATGACATGAGAAATTTGAGTAATGGAATAAATTGGGACCTCTTTGTTAGCAAGAGGAACACAAGAAAGGATCTGGCTCAAGTTTAAAGAATGTTGGATTTGGCTCCAAAGGAGCATGTATACACTTAGGCATAATTAAATACAACATTCAAATCAGAACAGCAGAAAAGCTTAATCACTCAGATTACATGGAGACAACTTGAAGTGAATGGACTTGTAAGTGCTGGGTTGAAACAGTGGGGAGGCTTTTGGTCAAGTTCTTTCTTAAGAGGGAGATTGTTGGGTTGTTAGTAGTCTATAAACCCTTCAGAGATCATAGGGTTGAAAAAGCTCCAGTGGCAGCAGCCCAGGAACTGATTACTGACATGATGCTGAACAAGTTTCTGTTGAAGATGGTGCTAATAAATTATTGATGCACAAAACTTGCAAGTTATGCTGCAGTTGTGATTAAAGCAAGGAGAGGTTGCTCCTGCAAACACAACCTTGAATGTCAATGAATATAGTCTGAATTGTCAAAGTAGACCAGGAAGCACTGTCAAATCCATCATTCTTAAAACTCCCATGCTTTGTTGTTATGTCCAAAACGTGTCTCATAGAACAGGTTTTGGCAAAGCTAGAGAGCCACCAAGCTGGTGAAGGGTCTAGAGAACGAGTTATATGAGGGAACTGGTGTTTAGTTTGAAGAAGAGGAGGCTGAGGGGAGACCTCATTGCCCTCTACAACTACCTGAAAGGAGGTTGTAGTGAGGTGGGTGTTGGCCTCTTCTCCCAAGTGAATAATGACAGGACCAGAGGAAATGGTCTTAAGTTGCACCAGGGGAGGTTTAGATTGGACATTAGGAAGAATTTCTTTACTGAAGAGTGGTCAGGCACTGGACCAGGCTGCCCAGGGAGGTGGTGGAGTCATCACCCTTGGAGGTGTTCAGGAAACATGCAGATGTGGCACTTCAGGGCGTGCTGTAGTGGCTGAGGTAGTGGGGATTTTTGTGGGTGTTTTTTGGTGGAGTGTGTGTGGTTGTTTGGGTTTGGTTTTGGCCTTTTGTGCTGATGGTTGGACTGAGTGATCTCAGAGGTCCTTTCCAACCACGACGATTCTGTGATTACTTGATTTTAGGCATATGTGCATAAACATGTAGACATGGCAGGGTGATAGATTCTGGAAGTTCAGGCAGACAAAGTAGCTCATAGCTTTTTGCTTAGGACATGTTGGTTTGAATTGGGAATGGTGGTAAAAGTTCAGCTTGGCAGTCAAGTGTTCACATTAGCACAGGAACTATCCAGGTCTAGGATCATCTTCCAAAGAAAGTTCAGTGGAGGGAATTACAGCCAAGAAATGTAGTGATACACAAACTGGAAATCCGGGGGGAGGAGGCTGAGTTTTAGCTTTGAGGCAGCTGCTAAGTCTCTCTCACTGTTTTATTGACTTTGCCAGTATAGTGCAAAGCCAGGGCTGTTGAACAGTAAACTTTTGAGGAAGTGTGTTGTGGAACACATTGTAGGGGAGTTGACAGCAGTGGAATAATGAACTTCCTTCTTTGGGAGAGGATTTGGGCCTAAATGGAATTACATTTCCTGTGGTTTAGATTGTTCATTTATTGGATCACTTTGTTTTGGCATAAGCGTTTGGGGCTAAGATAAGAATGGTTTTTAGAGTGCTGAGAGAGCTCAGACCTCAGCTACTTTCTTCTCCTCGAAAATGTGAAACCACAGACAACTTTTTGACGTCCATCCTCTCACTGACTTAATCCTTCTGCCTTTTCACTTCCTCTGTTGATCTAAACATGTTTCCTTCAAGCAAAGGGTTGCGGTGCTGACAGTAAAAGTGAGGGGGCTGGGTTTGTGTCTGACTGATCTGCTGCCTTTGAATCTTAATGCCTCCTTGCTTTGACTTTGGGATAGTTGGAATTACTAGGAAAAACTGGCTTAGCAACAGCAGTCCTGCCAGTCTGGTTTGGGAAAACTCCCATGCCTGGAGTGGGTACAGTGAAATAACAGGATTTCTCAGGCACAGTGTATCCAATACTGATTGCCTGCCTTTGGAGATGAGAAGGAAGATGTTTGGAGTAACAGGTCTCTGAAACAAGGATATATGGGAGTGTGAATGAAGCCTTCATGGTTGTCAGTCCTTCAGCTTTACTAAGGCTTTCTGTTTGGTGTATAATTAAGGGCTTCTCTTGTGGAAAGTGACAAGCAAGTTCATAAAGCAGACAAGGGAAGCACTTTTTACTGAAATTGGGTGAGGATGTCACAGTACAAAGCCCATGCAGAAGTGTAAGATGCCAGGAAATCAGAGGTGAAGTTTGGTGTTCCTTTGAGATAGCATCAGCACAGTATAACCACACACTGTGTTTTGACGTAATGCTTCTGACAACAGCTGGCAGTTTCCTTACATGTTTATCTTGTTAATTGCTCCAAAAACTCAGACCTTATGATTGGGATAGTACTGTGCTGTTTGGCCACGCTGGCAGTGCAGAGCCAAGTGTTTCTATTCCATGTTTCTCAGTAGTTGTCTGCAAAATTCAAACCCGGTTATGCATGCAGACTCTTGGAAACACAGGACAATTTGGGTTGGAAGGGACCTTGAAGAGCATCTAGTTCCAACCCCCCTGCCACGGGCAGGAAGTTTGAGATGTGATGGGAACAGCGTGTTGGTTGGAGAACCTTCAGTTTTGAATTTCTTTTTAGAAATAAAGGCTTCTGGTGTAGCACCTGAAGCAATGTTGCAGTTATTCACTAGATGTGTTCTGGACAGGGGTGTCAATTATGGGTGTCTTACAGATGTTGGGGTGTTTGGGTGGTTTTTTTTGTTTGGCTTTTGTTACTTTTTTGAATAATTAAAAACACTGTCAGAGTAAAGCTTAGCACCAATTATGGTAACGGCTGCAGATTTTTATCTTTTGGCCTAGTAGATATGGATGGAAACATACTTGATCATGAGATGGAGAAATTTATGGCAGCCAAAACTGCTTTCTGACTTTCCTCTTCTTGGTTTTCTAGACGACAGACAGTAACAAGCACTCCTTGCTGGATTGAACTTCATCTGAATGGACCTCTACAATGGTTGGACAAAGTATTGACTCAAATGGGCTCCCCTTCAGTACGCTGCTCCAGCATGTCCTAAAACTCCTTCCTCCTTTACCACTGGGCTAAATATCAAGTCCAATCAACAGACTTAATATAACAGCTCGTCTGTCGTAGTATTTGTGTGTGGTCCCCATGAACTGTTTACTATCCAAAAAGGTTTTTAAAAAAAAAAAAAAGGAAAAAAAAAAAAGAAAAGAAAAACAGCACTTGAGGTCTCATCAATTAAAGCACCTTGTGGATTCTGTTTCCTATACTCTGATACTAGATGAAAATTTAGTGTATAGAAATGCCTTCTTCAGAAAGAAGAAGGGACAGTTCTAAAGACTCTTAATGGTGTTTTTATTGGGTATATAATTGAGTGTCCTAATGGTTTATCAATAACATGAATAGCTAAGCATATGTACAGGTAATGTATCATGATCTCAAATATCACAGTATTGTGCTGTTCTACATTTTAGTTCCCATAAATAGTCCTTTGGTTTTTTTGATTGGGGCAAATCTCTCATAAAATTCCAAGACTCTTCTCCTTTATTCTTTTATATTTTTTTATATAAACAGGTTTTCGAGTTGTCCTAAACATAAAAAAGCAGACTTTCCTTGTAGAAAAAGCTTAACTTTTTTGCTGCCTTCTTAAAGAAAAAAAATCCCTCCATTGGAAGGGAAAGAAATGTCTTGAGATTCATCTGTGAAATCTCAAGACACTTTATATGCTTAATGGGGCCTAAAATGAATTCATATTATAAATTCCAAGTATCCATCACACTATGAGTCTATTTTTCCCTACCCATCTGAGCTGATGCATCTGTTGCCAGCAGTATTGCTGGCACTGGTGTAATTTGGGACTTTTTTTATACCTTGAATCATTGAAATCAGTGTGTGTGTTTGTTTTTTTTTCTCCTGGAATGAGAACTTACAGTAGCATTGGATACTGGATTAAGTACACAAGGTTATTGGTTAACCCTTACACCTGTATTTTTTTCATTCAACAGATGCTACTAAAAACCAGTTTTTAGTTTTTGGAGCCAAATAAATACCTTGGGGGGGGAAAAAAAAAAACCCCAACCTTTCCCAGGGTAAACTAGACTCTCACGTGTAGGTTTTAAATAGATGCAGCTTCTTAACACATTTCAGTAACAGAATTTAAATTTCTGATCTGAGTGGCTTTGTGTAGCTTACTGACATACCAGATCATACGCATTCATTATGTCATAATGGGCCTTGTTATTAAAAGTAGTTGCTTCTGCAAAACCTCTAGGATAGTGGTTGCTGAGGTATGACCAGCAAAGGAGGACTTGTAGGTTCTTCATGACAGTGCATGTTATTGTGAACCCTTGGACACTACAGCTGCACCATATAAAAAAATATTCTGAAATATATTCTACAGATAAGTCTGGGTTGGGGAAGGGTTGGGAAACTGTATAGAAGGGTTATTCTGACTTGAAAAATATACATCTTACTAACAATCTTGTGATCTAGCTGTCTGTCATTCTTTTGTTATTGTGGCAGTAGCAGGATTGCCTTTGTCTGTTTTTTCCTCTTGTTTCATCCATTACACTAGTACTGTACTTTGTAAGTACAGCTAGTGAGAACTTAGCTTGGAGAACAAAAAAATGTGGCCAGTGTTACAGCTTTTAATCAGTTGACTGAATCAATGATTAGCAGTGGATATTTTTTATGCCATTATGACTTAGGGCATAGAAGCAATACCAAAAAAATCAAGCCTTGAAAAAGTGGGCCAGACACCTTGGGGGGGGGGGGGAAAAACCACAAAACACAAAAAAATTGGCAAAGCAGTTACCAGTTTGTGCTAGTTTTACCAGTAGACTAATGTATTGGTAGAACTTGTGAACCTAAGAAATAAGCTTCATGCGTGTTGCATTTGCCTAATATGTGAATACACTAATAAAAGTTTTAATTCTCATGATGGTGGTTCTTTTTCTTAATTGCTGCCTGTATTTTCTGTTGAAGGTCAGGAATCATGCTAACCAACCCAACGAAATGACACAAGTCTCCTGCATGTTGTGGCTGGAAAGGTATAGTTTGGGTGGTAAAATTGGTTCTTCAACAGCTATCGTGGAGGTTCTGGATCTGTGTGTGTTTAATGGCACAGGCTTCTACTCCAGATCGACTTCATTAAAGCAATCACTTTTCTCTTCCACAATCAAACTACATCCTGCTGGCTCAGATGTTTACTTTCCCCTGTGAAGCAGTTAGATAAGAGTGACTTGTCTGGGTGAAAGCCTCCATTGCATTTACGAGCAGGTTGCAACTTGCATCACTTTGGTGACCTAATTCTGCAGTCTCCTTGCTGTGGGTTTGTGTGTTCCTTCAGTTCCAGGGATCTTTCTTGCTTTGCCTTGAACATTGTAACAACATTGACTGTTCCCTTTTCTGGTGTGCACTTCCAAGTAGCCTACAAGGCCACAGCAGACATTATCTGCAGGCCTGTGGTGCTGCCTGTGTGCAAGGCCATCTCAGTCTGTGTAGAAGTCACTTTTTTGACTTCTGTTCAGTAGCAGTGAAATATTCTTTCCTGCCATTGCTGTTCCAGTCACAGCTTAGTGGAACAGGGGAACTTATCTGCATTTGAAATGTTTGCTTGCCTGTATTTCACTGAGTTGCCTTTGGCAGTTCTTGAGTAACTTTAACCTACTCCTGTTTCTTAATCCAGTAGTGCCTTTCTGACTTACCCCACTGCTGCTCTGCTCTTCTTCAAAGTCTGACCAGTGCCTGCTCAAGCATCTTAATGTGGAATGCCTGTGGTACGTAAGGAATGTGACTTCATCCCTCCTCTGCCAGTCAAAGTACTGCTGAGCAAAGTACAAATGAGAAGTGAATTATTTTTTTGGCAATGAGGCTGTTCTGTTAAATAAAATCCTTACCAAGGAGAAGGCACTCAACTGGAGATATGGGTGGCCAGCTGCTGCTTTGTATTGAGAAGCTGGAAGAACTCTGTATGAAACTGTTGCCTTTAATTTGGACTGGGTTTCAGTCCCTCTCTTGTCACCAGCCCTGTCTGAGCTTGGTGTTCGTAGGAGTGCCAAAGCCAAGTAACCCAAAATCAGGTAGCTGATGGAAACACCCCAGCCTAAAAGTTATCTTTGAGTTGCCTTTTAGCAGCTTGGATGCTCTAACCTGACACTTCAGGACTTTTTCCCCCTCCAAAGGAAACCCCAGTTTTGTTTAACAATTGTTCTAGGGCTGGGCCTTCCAGAGCAATGTCGAATGCTTGGACTTTTGCACCTTTAAACTGTGAGAATTTGATAGTAGAGCATCACCTGTGTGTATTTCCCCCTTCCTTTTGTGCAGGTTTCCTACCTAGGTGGGCAGAGATTCTCTGCTGTGACTCGAGAGCCTTTTGCCCAGAGTGTTCCAGGTGCTGTTACACAAACCTAGAGCATGGTGAGATCCGTGGTGGTTTCTTGTCCTTGGGGAAGAACAACACGATGTCCCAGTATAGGTTGGGGGCTGACCTGCTGGAGAGCAGTGTAGGTGAAAGGGACCTGGGGGTCCTGGTAGACAGGAGGATGACCATGAGCCAGCAATGTGCCCTTGTGGCCAAGAAGGCCAATGGCATCCTGGGGTGCATTAGAAAGGGTGTGGTTAGTAGGTCAAGAGAGGTTCTCCTCCCCCTCTATTCTGCATTGGTGAGGCCGCATCTGGAGTATTGTGTCCAGTTCTGGGCCCCTCAGTTCAAGAAGGACAGGGAACTGCTGGAAAGAGTCCAGCACAGAGCCACAAAGATGATTAAGGGAGTGGAACATCTCCCTTATGAGGAAAGGCTGAGGGAGCTGGGTCTCTTTAGCTTGGAGAAGAGGAGACTGAGGGGTGACCTCATCAATGTTTACAAATATGTAAGGGGTGAGTGTCAGGGAGTTGGAGTTAGGCTTTTCTCAGTGGTGACCAGTGATAGGACAAGGAGTAATGGGTGTAAATTGGAGCATAGGAGGTTCAAGGTGAATATCAGAAAAAACCTTTTTACTGTAAGAGTGACAGAGCACTGGAACAGGCTGCCCAGGGAGGTTGTGGAGTCTCCTTCACTGGAGACATTCAAAACCCACCTGGACAAGTTCCTGTGTGATGTGCTCTAGGTGACCCTGCTCTGGCAGGGGGGTTGGACTAGATGATCTTTCGAGGTCCCTTCCAACCCCTATGATTCTATGATTCTTATTCAGGACGTTGTGGTTCATCAGAACTTAACCTCCTGAGACTGATTGCAGGCAAGCAGTGTAAACAGTTCAACTTCAGACTCCCTGTATAATCAGCAGGGAGAGGTGAAGTCTGGGGCTCTGAATTGCTTCTGGTAGAGTGTCTGGGCCGTTGGCTGAGGTGCCCAATTTAAGTGCATAAAGGAAATATGAATATCAGCCTTAAAAGGTTCTTAGGCACTATCAAAGTAGTCAGATGTTTAGGAATAATAGCTTTAAAGTAATTTCCACAGTAAAAACCAGAAATCACAACTAGCATACTTCACTGAGCTTTTACTTTTCATGCGTCCAACTTGACTTTTGGTGTTGAAGTGGGAGGGTGTGAAGTTTGGGGGTTTGATAATCATCTGCAGCTCTGAGTTGTTGGCACACTGAACTGTGTTTCGTTTTAACCTTCAAACTTGTCATACTTCGTTGTGGTTACAGCTTTGGGGTTTGGTGGTGTTTTTTTTTTTTTAGCATTGCAAACTGAAATTTTACTGCAGCTGGGTTTTGAGTTAAAATATTGTGAAATACAGGATTTCACTACACTCCACCCACACAGTGTTTTACTGGAGGATGAAGCAGTGTTCCTTTTACCAAAACCAGTTTGACTATAACCTAATTTTGGGGACACTGAAGCTTCAATGCCAGCTCTGCAGAGTTGGTGAGGCACAGTCTTTGTTAGAAGAGTCACACACAGAGTGAATAACGTGCCAGCTGTGTTAGAAAGTGCTTCTACAAGGACCTGCTCAGGGAATTTAAATTGCAACTGGTCTGAAAGTTTATTACTATTAAGAAAATATTAATGCAATGTGGGTTTTTTTTCCCTGACCACCATCATAAACTGTATGAAGGGAGACCATTTAAAAATAACCTTCAGACTTGTTGCTCCTCTTCTTTTTTTTGTCTCTCCTGTAAAAATTCCTCTCAGTGAGGTTGCTGTTTGTTCTCCTGGGAAAGCACAGTTTGTAGGGTAAGTTTCTAGTTACTAGATTGTCACAGCTATGAAAACTAGAATCAAGGCTTCAAAGCTGAGAATGGTCTTTGATGTTGCTTTAGCAGTTGTCTCATTAACTGTAATCAGCAGTAAATCTAGTTAGTTGGCAGAAGAAAAATGGATGATAAATAATGGGTATGTAAAGATGTCTTGATGCTTTTCCCCCATGCAGAAGATCGAGTCAGGATGGATTCAGCACAGCACGGTGGCTTGCCTTGTTCCTTTTGGAATAGGAGCCAAAGTGGCAGTGGACATACATGCTCCACTTCTGATTTTCTTTTAATTTCACAGAATCACAGGATTGTCAGAGTTGGAAGGGATCTCTAGAGATCATCCAGTCCAACTCCCCCACTAAAGCAGGATTCCCTGGAGCACATTACTCAGGACTGCATCCAGGTGGGTTTGGAATGTCTCCAGAGAAGGAGACTCCACAAGCCCCCAGGGCAGCCTGTCCCAGGGCTCTGTCACCCTCACCATGAAGAAGTTGTTCCTCCTATTTCAGTGGCACTTCCCATGTTCCAGCTTGTGCCTGTTGTCCCTCGTCCTGTCCCTGGGAACCACTGAGCAGAGTCTGGCTCCATCCTCCCTGCACCCACCCTGCAGATACTTGTAGGCATTGATAAGGTCTCCCCTCAGCCTTCTCCTCTCCAGCCTGAACAGTCCCAGCTCTCTCAGCCTTTCCTCATCAGGGAGATGCTCCACTCCCCCAACCATCTTTGTTGCCTTCCATGGACTCTCTCCAGCAGTTCCCTGTCTCTCTTGAACTGGGGAGCCCAGAACTGGTCCCAGTTCTCCAGATGTGGCCTCACCAGGGCAGAGCAGAGGGGCAGAATGACCTCTCTTGACCTACTGGCCACACTCTTCCTCATGCACCCCAGGTTTCCATTGGCCCTCTTGGCACAAGGTCCCATTGCTGGCTCATGGATCATTTACTATCTACCAGGACCCCCAGATCCTTCTCCTCAGAACTGCTTTGCAGGTCCCCCCCAACCTATATTGGTCCATGGGGTTCTTCCTCCCCAGGTGCAGGACCCTACACTTGCCCCTATTGAACCTCATTCTGTTCTTCTCTGCTTGGCTCTCCAGCCTCTCCAGGTCACCCTGGATGGCAGCACAGCCCTCTGGAGTGTCACCACCCCTCCCAGCTTGGTATCATCAGGGAACTTGCTGAGGATACACTCTGTCCCTTCATCCTTGTCATTGATGAAGGTGTTGAACAAGACCAGACCATGTATTGACCCCTGGGGGACACCACTGGTTACAGGCCTCCAACTTGACCCTGCTCCATTGATCACAACCCTCTGGTAAATCCATGTTGACCACTCCCAATAATTTCCTGTTCTTCAGCATGTTTAGAGCTGACATCTCTCAGCACTCATGGATGCATCCCATCAAGACCCATGGACTTACAGGTGTCCAGTTTGGCCAGGTGGTCTCTCACCTGGTCGTCCTCTACTGAGGGAAACTCTTCCTCTCTCCAGACCTTTCCTCTTGCCTCCAGGGTCTGGGGTTCATGAGGGACAGCTTTAGCAGTGAAGACTGAAGCAAAGAAGGCATCAATAACTCTGCCCTCTCTGTGTCTTCCAGTACTAGGGTGCCCACCTCACTAATCAGTGGGTCTACATCTTCCCTAGTCTTCCTTTTTCTATTGATATACTGAAGAAACCTCCTCTTGTTCTCTTCAAGTGCAGCAGCCAAGTTGAGTTCTGCTTGAGCCTTGACCCTTCTAATTTTCCCCCTGCAGAGCTTCACTCCATCTTGGTATTCCTCAGAAGTTGCCAACCCCCTTGTCCAAAGGCTGTAAACTTTCCTTTTGTTCCTGAGGTCCACCCAAAGCTCTCTATTTAGCCAGGCTGGTCGTCTTCCCCGTTGGCTCATCTTTTGGATCCTGGGGATGGCCTGCTACTGTGCCATGAAGAGGTCCTCCTTGAACCTCTGCCAGCTGCTTCTAGAGTATTTCATCAGCCCCTACATCCTGGTTGGGGGGGCCTATAAGAAACACCAGCAGCACTGAAAGTGAAAACAAAGCTTCTGACACTTGATTTTTCTCTTAACAGCAGCTCTTTGCTTGTCTAAAGCTGGAGGAAGGGATCATAAAAAAATGTATCTGTGCCTCATGAGCTTATGAGCAACGTGTACCTGAGGCTGCACATTCCATTTGATTTGAAAACTTATCTTTGCTTTCAAGTCTTTTTTTTACTTGCCTTTTCATTTTGAAGTAAAACTCCCAGAACTGTTGTGGCACCAAGCATAAAAAAAATAAATAAAAAATCAGCTTTAGGTTGCCAGAAGTTGCAGTTTATCTTCTGGTGAAGGGATGGGTGGTGTCCATTGATGGTTCTTGAATCTTTGCAAGGAGTTGGCTGGGTGGTTGGTCACCTTTGATTGAGGGGTAGCAAGGCAGAGGTTGGAGCCTCAGGTATGCAGCTGGTTTACAAGGAAGCTGGAGTAGAAGCAGGTCAAGCTGTAGAGCCATAGTCTGGACCAGGGAATTGCAGACTTCCCAGGGTTAATTGTCATGTGCTCCAAACTCTTTAGAGATCCAGAACAGTTGGACAGGGAATAGTGGTATATGGGTAAGCTTAGCTTGCCTAGACACATGAATTACTTTGAAATAAAACTAATGCATAATGAATTTAGAAACATTTCACAAGTCCTGTCTCTTCTGTTTGTGTTGCCTGTCCTTGAAGAGTTGATCTGTAGGATTCCTGAAGCTGAGAAGAAAGATGTTCTTAAGCTGTTGAGATGTGAGTGGGGGTTATTCAGCATGGACTCCTCAGGGCTTTCACAGCTGGGTGTCGGTGTATTTTTTTTTCCTGTGGAATCACTGATGGAGCCTGTGGTTAAAATAAAAAAGCCTCAGGCAGCAGAAGCAGGCTTCTCAGGAGAGGAGCAAGGTTTGATTCTGCTGAAGCTCTGAGAAGAGCAAAATTTATCTTCCTTGAGGCTTGAATGAACGTTCACTACCCAGACTGCTAAGAGTGGAGAAGGGGCTTCAGAATTAGTTGTGTATTTCTTTAACTAGTCAGCTCAATAGCAAAGAACGTTGACTTTGGTAGAGAAGAGCCTGGAAAAAAATAGATTTGTTGTGGGGAAGAAATGAAATCATGTTTTGGATGAGGAGCTGTCATGCATCTGAGGAGCTGTCATGCATCTGAGGAGCTGTCATGCATCTGAGGAGCTGTCATGCATCTGAGGAGCTGTCATGCATCTGAGGAGCTGTCATGCATCTGAGGAGCTGTCATGCATCTGAGGAGCTGTCATGCATCTGAGGAGCTGTCATGCATCTGAGGAGCTGTCATGCATCTGAGGAGCTGTCATGCATCTGAGGAGCTGTCATGCATCTGAGGAGCTGTCATGCATCTGAGGAGCTGAGCAGCCTCAGAACTATGGGAGAAGTGTCAAGTGCTGAGGCAGGCTGTGGGTTGGGAAGGACTGTGGTTGCTCTGGAGAGCAACCACCTCCAGGCTGGACATACCTCAGAAGACCCTGGATTGCAGAAGAGAAACCCACACAGCACTGAGGTTCATACACCAAAATCAACCTTCTCTTTCTGCAGTTAAGCCTTGTAAATGATAACGTTAATTTAGGAAGAATAATCCCCTTCTAGGCAAGTTCACCATCTTTTCTTTAACAGCTTCAGAAGTCTGGGAGGAAAAAAACCACAGCTATTAGCAAGGCTGATGTTAGTACTGATGTGAGGGGAAAATATCTTCATAATATACCCAGGCTTTGAGGTTTGTGCAGTGAATGACATGAAAATGGGCAAAGAGCCAGGGCTGAGAAATACTGGGGTTTAGTAGAACAGGGAAAGTGGTGGAGCTGAAAAAAAAAATGAGTGGCTGATGCTCAGCAGTGTTATAGGTGGTCACAAAAGCACCCTTGCCAGTTATCTCAATGTTCTTGATATTATCTTCTAGTTACAGATCATAAAAGTAGTTTTCCTTTTTGTAACAGCACTGGAGGAGTTGTTGGAGCCCAGGAGCAGGCTTAATGGGAACTGGGCTGAGGGGAGCATAGATCTGGTTTTACATCTCTGTTGTTGTCAAAGCTAAAGCTAAACCTAGTCCCTTGAGGAGCAACTTGAGCTCAAGACTGAAGAACTGCCACAACTTGTCCTGCAGCCTGGCACTGGATGGAAGAGACTGTTACCTGGCCACAGGGAGAAGCATTCTTACAAAGAAAAAAGTAGCAGGAATAATAAAAAGCCCACAACCTCTGTGGGAAGAGGTTGACTTGTAATATCTACATGAATTGTGATTCTGGAGAAGAGAATTCTGCTTTCATGAGAATGCTCAGACAGTCCTTGGGAGTGTTCAGGTGCTCCTCAGCAAATGGTGTATCTCACCATGTGAAGTGTAGGTGTTGTGATGTGGTTTTTTGGGTGGAGGGATTTTTTTTTTTTAGGGACTTAGCAGAAAGTCTGATTTACTGAAACTCTGCAAGACTCCTTGGTACCCTGATTTCATTCTAAAACCCCTTGAATCCAAAGTTAGTGGATTTTTGTGTGACAAACAGCAGCCGTGCTTGTTAAATCTGAGGAAGATGCTGCTTTTCTGAGGCCCTGAGGAAGAATATTGAAGAGGAATTTTTTTTTCCAAAATGCTTGTTTGCCAATAGCAGGAAGTCATCTTAGAAAGGGGGAGTCAAAAACAGCTCCAAAGTTCTCTACTTAAAAAAGGGGGGGAGGTAGGAAAGGAATGAGTGTGTGAGCAACAGTCATAGGATCATAGAACGGTGAAGGTTGGAAGGGACCTTAAAGACCATCAGGTTCCAACCCCCCTGCTATGAGCAGGGACACCTCTGGCTAGACCAGGCTGCACAAACCTCATCCAACCTGGCCTTCAACACCTCCAGGGAGGGGGCATCAACAACCTCCCTGCCATTTTCCTCAACCATGATTAAGATAATTCCAAAAGTAATGGTTTCTAAACCTGACCTTTCACTGAGCAGCCTGGGGTCCTTTTTGTATTTTTGTGTTACTGTTCTCCAGGTGGTCAAGGCAATGTCAACTCTGTCACAAGGCAAGGCCCTTAGAACCTCTTTCCCACTGAGAAGATGTAATTAAGTGTGAAGATTAACGAGGGGTGAGATGCTGATATTAAATGATAGATGTAACATGACTATGATTTCAGAGGTAAAAAAAAAAGTAGACCTTATTTTCAGCCTCCCTCCCTAAAAAGGTGCTTGCATGGGTTGCTTTATACAGCAGAGGCATCAGGTTCTCTCAACGTGGGCATCAGATCTCTACAATTATGGAGGAGTAAGGAGAAAATGATCCTTTGAACGTTTGTGTGGAGGAGTGCCAAGGGAGGCAGGCTTGGAGTCGGAGGAACAGTATCCATCTACAGCTGGAAAGCAGATCAGCCAGCGGGCAGGATTTGATGCCCTTGTTTTCATAGCATCCTATAGAATCAGAGATGGGTTTGGGTTGAATGGGACCTTAAAGATCATCTAGATCCATGGGCAAGGACACCTCCCCCTAGACCAGGTTGGTCTAAGCCCCACCCAACCTGCCCTTCAACACTGCCAGGGATGGGGCAGCCACAGCTTCTCTGGGCAACCTGGGCCAGTGTCTCACCACCCTCACAGCAAAGAATTTCTTTCTAAGATCTAACCTAAATCTCCCCTCTTCCAGTTTTAATCCATTCCCCCTTGTCCTCTCTCTCCCTGCCCTTGTCCAGAGTTTCTCCCCAGCTTTCCTGGAGCCCCTTCAGGCACTGGAAGGTGCTCTAAGGTCTCCCTGGAGCCTTCTCTTCCCCAGGCTGAACACCCCCAACTCTCTCAGCCTGTCTCCAGAGCAGAGCTGCTCCAACCCTCTCATCATCTCAGTGGCCTCCTCTGGACTCACTCCAACAGCTCCATGTCCTTCTTGTGTTGGGGTCTCCAGCACTGGACACAGTACTCCCGGTGGGGTCTCACAAGAGCAGAGTAGAGGGAGAGAATCACCTCCCTTGACCTGCTGGACATGCTGCTGGAGATGCAGCCCAGGACACGGTTGTTTTGCTGGAGTCCTCAGGTACTTCTCGTGCGTCTCAACTCTATGTACTTTCAAATAAGTTTAAACTCTTGGGGAACTTCTTGGTTGCCATTACCCGATGATGCAGCAGCAGAGTGTCTCTAAAAACCCACATCTTCCTGCCTTCCAGCCTCAGGCTGATTTCCCTGAGCCACGGGATGTTTTGATGGGTTACCACCATTGGCAGCCTGTAGCTCTGAGTCATGGAAACTTTGGAGTCACTTGTACTACAGCGATGTGTTTTGCTTTGTGTGCCCCTTCCCTTGGCTTGTGGAGTTGGTCTGCTTTCAGCCCCATGAGACCCATCAGGGTAGGGTGGCTCTCTTGTCCTTGGTTAATGAGGCAGTGGTGGAGGTACTGGGACCAGACTGTAACTCAAGATGGGGTTGGCCTTCTGACCAGCTGAAATAGGAAAGTATCTTTTTCAAAGAGGCAAAATAATGAGAAACAGGTGTTGATATTTGTGAAACTAGTTGTACATCAGTTGACCGACTATTTTTGTTCTTAGTAATCTTGGAATGTGCAGATGTGACACTTCCACAAAGTGCCCTTGCTTGTAAGGGTAAAGCTTCTTTGTAGAAGGCCCTCACTGACTTTTGATTCCTTTTGTAGGACCAGCTCGTTTGACCTTATGCATCAACCCAATGCTTGTTTCCAAAACAATCTGATAAACCATCTGTGCCCTTCTCCCTTCCCCGAGAAGGTGGGTGACAGTGACCAGTGACACATGCTGTTGTGGGCTAGCAGGGTTTTAAATACAACCTGGTGCTTGGAAAGAGAGAAGAAGTTTGAAGGAACAAAAGCAAATTAGCTCCTTGGCTTTAGTGTTCCATTGAGAATAACTCAATCCTTTGAAAATTCCTACTCTTAAAAAACAAAAAGAGGAGTTCCTGTGTTGATTCCACTGCTTGAAAGGACTTAAGATACCAAGAAAGCCTTTGATGCACAGTTTTAGGTCATAGTTTTCATCCTGTCTACAGAAGAGGTCAGTGAATTTTAGAATCAATTGCAGAATGCCAGGCTGGAAGGGACTTCAAGGATCCTCTGGTCCAACCTTTCTAGGTACTACTCTAGTTGCTATGAGGTGGCTCAGCACCCTGTCAAGCTGAGACTTGAAACTGTCCAATGTGGGGGAATCCACCACTTCCCTTGGGAGACTATTCCAATGTTTGACTGTCCTCATGGGGAAAAATTTACCTCTTGTGTCCCATTGCAACCTCCCCAGGAGCAACCTGGAGAGACTGTGAATTCTGTTAGCTTTGGGGTTTTTTTTATTTTAGCTTTGGATTCATAGTTTTAAGAGTCAGGCACATCTGACAGAGTTGAAATGTTACATGGAAATGTGTTGGTTAAATGGGTCTGCTAAATGAAAGCAGACAAGTTGGTCCCTTGGTCATCTTTCCAGCCAAGCAACCTCCCTGGGTTTGTCACCCCCGTGTCTCCAGCTCTTTCAACATGAATTTTTTCTCACAGGTTTTCTACTGGATATTTCTCACTTCGATTTTTTTCCTTTCCCATCTAACATGAAAACATTCTGACTGTCTCCACAGAGGGTGAGCATTCAGCTCCAGATCTCCTCCAGCTGTTGCTCTGTACTGCACAGTAACTTCGGTTTGGATGTGAGCACTTCCCTTTCTCAAAGCTGTTGTATGAATCCAGGCCACTTCAAAACCCCTTGAGGGTTTTCACTCCTCTCCCTACCTCCTAACAACAGGACTGGCTTGTCTTCCAAAAATTCCCTGTGCTATGTTGGTTTTTTTAACCCTCCAGCCTCATGTCCAGTTCTGGAGCCCCCAACGTAAGAATGTGGAGCTGTTTGAGTCCAGAGAAGGCCGTGAAGATGATGAGAAGGCTGGAGCAGCTCTGCTCTGGAGACAGGCTGAGAGAGTTGGGGGTGTTCAGCCTGGAGAAGAGAAGGCTCCAGGGAGACCTTAGAGCACCTTCCAGTGCCTGAAGGGGCTCCAGGAAAGCTGGGGAGGGACTCTGGACAAAGGGAGTGATGGGATGAGGGGGAACAACTTTAAACTGGAGGAGGGGAGATTCAGGTTAGACATTAGAAGGAAATTCTTCACTATGAGGGTGGTGAGACACTGGCCCAGGTTGCCCAGAGAAGCTGTGGCTGCCCCATCCCTGGCAGTGTTGAAGGGCAGGTTGGATGGGGCTTGGAGCAACCTGGTCTAGGGGGAGGTGTCCTTGCCCATGCAGGGGGGTTGGATCTTGGTGATCTTTAAGGTCCCTTCCAACCCAAACCATTCTATGATTATTCTACAACTTGGGGAAGCAAACTCTACCTGTGTCAGTGAAAGGTGCCATTTTCCCTTCTCAGGATGGTTTGTGCAAAACCCTAGGTCTCAGAAAGCTTAGGACAGCTGGAATCTGGAAAGAGATCACAAAAACATGGTTTAAAGACATCCTACACTGGTTGCAGGTAAGACCTTGTATTCTCAGGTGCCAACCTTGATTGGAATAATGTATTATTGTGAGAATGGAATTTCTTAGAGCATCTTGTGACTCCCTACCAAGGACAAAAGGTTGTCTTCCTATGGGCAAAGTTTCCACTATGCTCAGCTCTATTCTGTTGATATCCCAGCCAACCACCATGATCAGATGGTGTCTATCGCTCTTGGGCACATGGTCTTTGTTCTTCACATGAGGTTTCATGTATAACCTTCCCTTCAGGTGTTCCCAGATGGAGCTGCACTGCCTTTACTCTCCTGCCAGACTTTCCCACAACAACCCGGTCACCGTTCGTGCTGTGGCAAGACTCGTTGTGTGGTTGGGAACAAAAGCCTGTCTTCTCCTCAGGTTAGCGTTAGCAAACACCATCTTTTCTGGTTGGAGGAGCTGCCTTGGAGTGGCAGCTTCAGTAGCCTTGGTGTAGTCCTGGTAGACAGAGAAATTTCACATTCATGCCCCAAAGCTCTGGGCTGTTCTGAAAGGCATCCATGCAAAGTTTTCTGGTCTGTCAACCACGGTTTGTTATATCAAAAAGATTCCCTTCTCCTCTGTCAGGCAGTCCCGATTTCCTTCTGGGTTTGCTGTGGAGACAACAGGATTTGCTTGTCTCAGCAGCTCCCCTCCTCCTTGTCCTTGAACGCTCTAGGAGATAAATTGAGTGGGGTTGGGCTTCTCCCCCCCTCCCCGGGTAGATCTATTTGGAAATTATTTCAAGGGCATGTGATGGTGGGGTTAGCCCGAGGTAGATAAACCTGGCCTGCTTATTGCCCGTGTGACCACAGAACGTTGATGCTTCTGCTTTTGAGTAGCTTCATGCCCGGGGTCATAGAATCAGAGATTGGTTTGGGTTGGAAGGGACCTTAAAGATGATCTAGATCCAACCCCCCTGCATGGGCAAGGACACCTCCCACTAGACCAGGTTGCTCCAAGCCCCATCCAACCTAGCCTTCAACACTTCCAGGGATGGGGCAGCTACAGCTTCTCTGGGCAACCTGGGCCAGTGTCTCACCACCCTCACAGCAAAGAATTTCTTCCTAAGATCTCACCTAAATATCCCCTCTTCCAGTTTTAATCCATTCCCCCTTGTCCTCTCCCTCCCTGCCCTTGTCCAGAGTCCCTCCCCAGCTTTCCTGGAGCCCCTTCAGGCACTGGAAGGTGCTCTAAGGTCTCCCTGGAGCCTTCTCTTCTCCAGGCTGAACACCCCCAACTCTCTCAGCCTGTCTCCAGAGCAGAGCTGCTCCAGCCCTCTCATCATCTTCATGGCCTCCTCTGGACTCCCTCCAGGAGCTCCATGTCCTTCTCATGTTGGGATCTCCAGATCTGGACACAGTACTCCCAGTGGGGTCTCACAGGAGCAGAGTAGAGGGAGAGAATCACCTCCCTTGACCTGCTGGACATGCTGCTGGGGATGCAGCCGAGGACATGGTTGGCTTTCAGATTGCATGGCTGAACTCTCCTAGACTTGAACTCCTGAGCACTTTGTTGTTTCTCTGTGAAGCACTGAAGAAGACAGGATGATGCTCTGATGATTCTGGCCAGTGAAGCAGTTTGGGGGCAGTCTTCATATCACCGTTTGGTGAAGATATGAGGTCCCTGAAATCCATCTGGGACAATCCCTGATCTCCTGAGCCAGAGATTGACCCACTTGATTCTTCCTGAATCTAAAATCCTCTTCCACACCAGCTGAGATGTCTTACAGGTCTCCTTGCTTGCTAACTCCTCTTCTCCTGTAGTACCAGAGGTCAGAGATCGGGAAGGGAGGTCTCCAAAGAGCAGCTCTCCCCTCTCTCTTTTGCTGCTTCTGACTATTTTGGGATACCCATTGGAGTCAGCAGCCTGGGTTTCCCCTTTGGCTCTTTTATGATCTGTTTTGTCCTCGTGGGCTGGGCATCTGTTTCCTTCATCTGCTTTCTTAGCCTGTGACAGAAGAAACCTGACTCCTCATGGCTGACACAGCTTAGCTCTCAAGGGAAGAAGGTTCCTTCAGAGTTTTTTTCTCTAAGACTCTTGTCTAATTCAGCCAAGAGATTAATCTTGTTTCCCTCTCCAAGCCTCATACCTCTAAGGCTCTCTTTTTCACACCTTTCATGTCAGAGAAGTTCTTCCATTTGAAGTTCTTTCTGGTGAGTCATTGGCCATTTACAATATAAGAATTCAGCCAATTCCAAGCAAAGGTGAGAAGGGTGCATTGAAATTTTCTGCCATGTGAGGGTGGTGAGACACTGGAAGATGTTGCCCAGAGAAGCTGTCGCTGCACTCCTCTCTGGAAGTGTTCAAGGCCGGGTTGGATTGGGTTTGGAGCAACCTGGTCCTAGTGGAAGGTGTCCCTGCCCATGCAGGGGGGTTGGAACTAGATGGGTCCCTTCCAATCCAAACCAGTCTATGAGTCTATGTTGCCAAGGTGCCTCCACCCCCAGGCTCAGCTGCCGGGTCTTCTCATTCCAGTTGAAGGAGCCAAGGTGCTACCTTCTCTTGCATGCATCACTGGTCAACTTCCAAATCTTCTCCAAGCACTGTCCTGTCTCTGAAGCCTTTAGGGCAGATGCAGTGTTGGACTGATGAGCTTCATGGTTGGGGTTGGTGTGGAGGACTGATCCTCTGCCCTTTGAATTAATGATGTAGGGAAATTGCCAGGACTAGGTTGGGATTTGAAGATAAGATCCAGTGTAGGTGACACAACTGTATGTAGGGAACGTGGGTGCTGGTTTGCCCCTTCCCACCTGCCTGCATGGAGCCTCTTGGAGTTAATGTTTCTGGGTGGCAGAGGGAAATGAAAGAGGTGTGGTGGACCTTCACCCATCCATGCATTGAGCTGCATGTAGATCTGGTGCTGGTCCAGGCTCTGCAGAAGTCACTGCACCATTTCCATGTCTCCAAAGCTGCACTTGGGCTGTGGCAAGGAGACACTGAGCTTGTGACACAAACCCTCTGCCCAGCCCTTGAATAACATCTATGAAACATTATGAAGAACATCATTTTTTCTCACGTGAATTCACGAGGCAATTCAGCTCAACAGTAGCAGAGGGGGGGGGGAAATCAGGAAATCATTTGTGAAAACACTTTTAAATTACAAAGTCCTGAAGGCCACCACACACACCACGAATCCATGGAAATGCTGCACACCAAAAAACCCTCTTTACAGGGGATCTGGGTCATGATTGGTTCTTTTATTCCATTTATGGCCAACTCTTCTTGGTATTTAAATCACTTCCAATGGGGGGAAAAGTTTGTGGTAGCCTCAAGCCATGAAAGCCCAGTTTTTTCATTTTTTATTTTATTTTTTTACAAAAGAAAGCACACAGCAAAACTTGACATGAAGAAGCTAATGAAACCCATATCCTGCAGAGCACTTGCACTGAAACTTTGTAAACATGAAAGAAAATATTCCAAAGTAAGCTAAGACTCATGCAAAGAGAGAGACTTCTCTGTCACCCACTCTTTTAGGGTTTGAACCAGGCAGTTGGGAAGCTAATGAGATTTTTATGTCAAATTCTATTTTTCATATGTATCACTTCAAGCAATTCATTCCAGACATTGGAATTCCTTTGGCTCCCCATCAGTTTTCTCCTGGCTGGAAGGATCCGACCTCCAGAACTTTTAGGGTTGGTTTGGGGTTTTGTTTTGGGGTGGTTTTTGGCACAGATAAATGTTAATCGAACAGGCAGGGCTTGGATGGCAAGTGGAAGGGTAAAGACGTGAAGGGAATTCACTGTGCTGCAAAAAAGCCAACCCCACAACCAAGGAAGCCAACCCCACAACCAAGGAAGCCAACCCCACAACCAAGGAAGCCAACCCCACAACCAAGGAAGCCAACCCCACAACCAAGGAAGCCAACCCCACAACCAAGGAAGCCAACCCCACAACCAAGGAAGCCAACCCCACAACCAAGGAAGCCAACCCCACAACCAACGAAGCCAACCCCACAACCAACGAAGCCAACCCCACAACCAACGAAGCCAACCCCACAACCACAGAAACACCAAAAAAAACCCAAGCAAGTGAAAACTTGTAATGCAGATGGGAGTAGATGGGAGAAGCCATCAAACAATTGGCTAAATGCTAGTTGGGAGAAGTCATTTTAAAAATTCTTGTCAGCTGGAACAAAGTTATGTCTAAGTTCCCCGTGGCCTTGAGAAGCCGTAACAGCCCGCGGAGAACCCGGACGTGTGGCAGAGCTCATCCAAACACTCCGGCAGGGAAAGTAAATTAAAGGAACAGGTTTGATCATAAACCTTCTGGAAAAAAGATGAGGATATCAAAGGCGGCTGGATAATTAGCATAATTACATCATCGTGCATGCAAAGGAGATGATCTGAAGGGATATTGTGTTGTGGGAGCTCGGCTTCGACTGGTTGTGCATGTTGAGCGACAGACTAATGGACCGCTCCAGGGAACGGAGCAGTAAAAGCTTGTTATGAATTTGTTTATCAAGAATGCAGAGATAGGAAGGAACAACGATGGCAGTTAACTGGCTGAATTATTGCTTTTTTAACCTTGCTTTCTGCTGATAGTCTTTTGTCAATGCCTGAACATCCTACTTGCTCGAGGGGCAGGGGAGAAACAGGAGCTGCCACAGGATGTCAGGCCACGAGCGCTTTGTATACCTGGGAAGCAGGAGCCAACTTCTCTGGCTGCTTCTCTCTTTCTCTCCCCTGTTGCCTTTGCCACCGTCTGCTTGTGGCTCAGCAGAAGCTGGTGCTTCTTTTTGGGCCGAGGCCAATTGTGTGAGGGTCAACAAGGCCAAGTGCTGGGTCCTACACTTGGGTCACAACAACCCCAGGCAATGCTCCAGGCTTGGGGAAGAGTGGCTGGAAAGTGCCCAGAGGAAAAGGACCTGGGGGGTGTTGGTTAAGAGTAGCTGAATATGAGCCAGTGTGTGCCCAGGTGGGCAAGAGGGCCACCAGCATCCTGGCTTGTGTCAGCACTAGTGTGGCCAGCAGGAGCAGGGCAGGGATTGTCCCCCTGTGCTGGGCACTGGTGAGGGGGCACCTGGAATCCTGGGGTCAGGTCTGGGCCCCTCAGGACAAGGAGGACATGGAGGGGCTGGAGTGTGTCCAGAGAAGGGCAAGGGAGCTGGGGAAGGGGCTGGAGCACAAGTCTGAGGAGGAGCAGCTGAGGGAGCTGGGGGTGTTGAGCCTGGAGCAAAGGAGGCTGAGGGGAGACTTTCTGGCTCTGCAACTGCCTGAGAGGAGGTTGGAGCCAGGGGGGGTTGGTCTCTTCTCCCAAGGAACAAGTGATGGGACAAGAGGAAATGGGCTCAAGTTGTGTCAGGGGAGGTTGAGATTGGATCTTAGGAACAATTTCTTCCTGCTCAGGGCTGTCAGATCCTGGCCCAGGCTGCCTGGGGCAGTGGTGGAGGTGTTTCAAAGCCACGTGGATGTGGTGCTGAGGGCCATAGTTTAGCACCAGGCTTGGCAGTGCTGGGTTAATGGTTGGACTAGATGATTTTAAACATCTTTTCCAACTAAAAAATGTCTGTGATTCAAGAAGTGGTACTGGTTCCTGCACCATGTCCAGTTTCCACCAAGAGAAGAAGAGAACTAACTGCTTGACAGCTTCTAGTTGGTCAAAATCTACTGGGAAGAATTAAGATGCCTTCTTTGATATCTTGTTTTGCTGCTTTGTGCACTTTCTGCCTAGCTTGAAAATGTCTCCTGTGGTTTTTTAGTTTGCATAACTGTGCCTGTGCTGTTGTCAAGCTCCCCTGGCCTTTTGAACCTACTCACCTGTTTAGGTCATGCTTAACAGAGGGTGCTGAGTGCTGTAGAGTCTTCTAGGGCCTCCTAGAAGGAAGATCCACATCACTCCCCTGCTGCAAAGAGAGCTTGATACTTCTTTTCTGTTTGGTTCTCCACTGGTGAACCAGTATCTACTGGCCTGCCATGGAGCAAGTGTACAGCCTGGTGAGAGATGGGATCAGTGGGAAAACTCTTCTTGGAGATTTCCTTAGCAATGGAAGGGGTTGAAGTGCAATGGAACATGATAGAATGGTTTCAGTTGGAAGGGGCTTTGCAGGGCCATCCAGTCCAACCCCCCTGCAGTGAGCAGGGACATCTGCAACTAGATCAGGTTGCTCAGAGCCCCGTCCAACCTGACCCGGAATGTCTCCAGGGATGGGGCATCTCCCACCTCTCTGGGCAACCTGGGTCAGGGTCTCACCACCGTCAGTGTAAAACATTTCTTCCTTATATCTAGTCTGAATCTTCCCTCTTTTAGTTTAAACCCACCACCCCTTGTCCTATCACAACAGGCCCTGCTAAAAAGTCTGTCCCCATCTTTCTTTTAGGCCCCATTTAATTATTGAAAGGCCACAATAAGGTCTCCCTGGAGCCTTCTCTTCTCCAGGCTGAACACCCCCAACTCTCTCAGCCTGTCTCCAGAGCAGAGCTGCTCCAGCCCTCTCATCATCTTCATGGCCTCCTCTGGACTTGCTCCAACAGCTCCATGTCCTTCTTGTGTTGGGGGCCCCAGAAGTGGACACAGTACTGCAGGTGGGTCCTTGTTTGTGGCAGCTTTTGGTTGCTGGATGATTATCTCAGCAAAGCTGGCTGGGAATTTAAGATGTGTATTGTTTTTTTAGCTACCAGCACCTTCACTTCCAGTGCATTCAGCACCAGAAGATCTCCAACATTCTGTGGTGCCCTGCTCAACATGAACCCTGCCCTGTGTTGTCTTGGACATCCATAATGGATACTGCTGATTCCTGAAAGCCTGAACAGGGAATCTCCTGGCTCTTGGGTCATGTCAAGGTGGGTGCTAAACCAGCCACTGCTTAATATCTTGCCTCTTCTGGGGTGGGATTTGCAAGGGAGATGCTGGGTAAGGGGAGTAATAAATAATGCCAGTCTCTCAGGAGGGGCTGGATCCAGACCACTTGACTTGGAGACAAGACCTAAAAGGCTCAAAGATTTGGTTCAGTTTTGGGCCCCTCATGACAAAAAAGACACTAAGGGGCTGGAGCGTGTCCAGAGAAGGGCAAGGGAGCTGGGGAAGGGGCTGGAGCACAAGTCTGAGGAGGAGCAGCTGAGGGAGCTGGGGGTGTTGAGCCTGGAGCAAAGGAGGCTGAGGGGAGACCTTCTGGCTCTGCAACTGCCTGAGAGGAGGTTGGAGCCAGGGGGGGTCGGTCTCTGCTCCCAAGGAACAAGTGATGGGACAAGAGGAAATGGGCTCAAGTTGTGTCAGGGGAGGTTGAGATTGGATCTTGAGAACAATTTCTTCCCCAGAGGTTTGTCAGGCCCTGGCCCAGGCTGCCCAGGGCAGTGGTGGAGTCCTCATCCCTGGAGGGCTTTCCAAGCCATGTAGCTGTGGTGCTGAGGGCCATGGGTTAGTGGTGGCCTTGGCAGTGGTGGAGTCCCCATCCCTGGAGGGCTTTCCAAGCCATGTAGATGTGGTGCTGAGGGCCATGGGTTAGTGGTGGCCTTGGCAGTGCTGGGGTAACAGTTGGACTGGATGATCTTAAAGGTCTTTTCCAACTAAAACAATTCTCTGATTCTATCATGGTGCTGCCTTTTGGGTCCTGCCAGCTCTCTGTTGTGTCCAAAATCAGCTTTTTCCTGGGAAGGGCTCAAATATCAGAGAACTTTCCATGTTTCCAGGCTCCCATGGCTTTGTCTACATGACCGAAGGCCATGGAATCTACTGCCTGTGGCCACGAGATAGTTAAACCGAGGGAGAAAACAGCGAGATTTTGCAGCTTTAACCTGAAGAAAATCAAACATCCACCTGATGGCAGCAGAGAACGGGGAATGGGTGAGCGGCGGCCAGCCTGGCTGTCCGTCCTGTGACGAGCGTGCACCAGGGATTTCTGAAATACAGAGTGTGATTTGGTGATGTCTCTTCACTTCGAGAAGGACATGGAGGGGCTGGAGCATGTCCAGAGAAGGGCAAAGGAGCTGGGGAAGGGGCTGGAGCACAAGTCTGAGGAGGAGCAGCTGAGGGAGCTGGGGGTGTTGAGCCTGGAGCAAAGGAGGCTGAGGGGAGACCTTCTGGCTCTGCAACTGCCTGAGAGGAGGTTGGAGCCAGGGGGGGTTGGTCTCTTCTCCCAAGGAAGAAGTGATGGGACAAGAGGAAATGGGCTCAAGTTGTGTCAGGGGAGGTTGAGATTGGTTAATAGATGAAACTTCTTTGCCAAAAGGGTTGTCAAACTCTGGAAGAGGTTGTCTAGAGTGGTGGTCAAATCACCATCTCTGGAGGTGTTTAAAAGCTGTGTAGATGGAGGAACACAGTTTACCACCAGACTTGGTAGAGTTGGGTTAATGGTTGGACTCAATGATCTTAAAGGTCTTTTCCAACCAAAACTCTTCTGTGATTCTATGAAAAGGCCATGAAGAGTTTAGGTATGCCACGATGCAGTGAGCACCATGAAGTGCCCAGCACGCTTGTAAGATGACTTCTACCCAGGGTCAGCATCTCTGAAAACCAGATGGTGAGGGCTGTGATGGTACGGCTGCAGGCGGGGCTTCTGTGGTTGCCCCTGCGAGTGGTGCTGGATCCAGCCAAGGTCCCTTCAGCCATGGGCACCACTGGTGGTGTCAGAGGTGTCAGGAGGAGAGAATGGGACATGGATGGATGGAATGGGGAATTTGGGAGCTTACCATGGGGTGTTAAAGTCTGAGAGCTCCTGAAGAAAACTAGGGAGACGTCCTACAAGAGACGGAAGTACTCAGTAGCAGGAGAAGTCTTGATACCAAAGTGCATCTCAGGGAAAATGGTGACCACAATCTGGAGCAAGCACCTTCTGCGTAGAACAAGTGGCACTTTCTGTCCCTCCCACCCACATCTTCCCAGGGCTTGCTGGAACAAGCAAGGACATGGGTCTTCCCACATGCCATGGAGTCATGGCAACCCATGGCACGTTGCCTTAAAGGAAACCTGGGGTAACTTTCTTGTTTGAAACTCTTGTTGAGGAATAACCCAAATCCTGTGGGTGTTTTTTTTAGTGTCTCTTCTGCCCAACTGGTTGGGTCATAGGAGGGGGATTGAAGAAAAGCCTTTGAGAATATCTCCAAGAAACACTCACAAAGAAAAGAACTCTCATGAAAATAGTTTTTCTTTTAAATTTGATCCTGTTAGGGAAAATGTACTTTTAAATGCTGCAGTTGACAAAAAAGTTTGACCCACAATTTAATTCTTCAACTTATTGATACTTTTTGCTGCTCAACTCCCAGTTACCTTTTTTTAATGGTGGAAGAATTTGCTGTACATCTCCAGTGGTCAGTGTTGTCACTGGGACCTATTGGCATATTTGACACTAATAAACTAGATATTGTGGCAAGAAATGAGGTGAAGTTACTCCAAAAAGGAGAGGTGGGGGCAGCACAGAATGATTTTGGTTGGGTTTGGGTTTTTTTTTGCTTAAAATAAGTTTTCTTTTCTCTTGCCCTCTGCAGATCCCACTTGCAGAGATGGCATCAAGGCAGCAACGGGAAGGTTGGAGCTTCTTCCAGCATGGGAAAGGTCTCTGGGGCTGCCCCCCAAACCTGCTTTTCTCACCCCCTTCCCACCCAGCTTCTCGACGTGCTGTGATGGTGGCAGGAGGTCTCAAATGGGATTGGAGAGCTTCTTCACCAACCTGTTATGCACAACAGTCATCTGTAAGTGCCTTAAACTCTTAAGTGACTTTGCAGAGGTTTAAGGAAGGTGCCACACTGCTCACTGTGTAGTCCCTTCTGTCCTTCTTCCAATCCCTTTAGGATGTTCCCACCATTGCTGTCAGCTCAGGTCACCAGCCAGGAGAGACGATGCTTTAGATTAGTGCCATGAAAACAAGGTGCCACTTCCACCCAAAACCCCTTCCCAAGCCAACCAGGGGTTGGAAACTTGTTGTCATCCCAAAGGTCGATGCTGTGTCCATATCCCAACAGCTGGGCTCTCCTTTCAGCACCTTTCAAAGGACCAGAGGAGAAAAACAAGATGGAAAAGAAAAAAGCCAACATGAAAAATTTTTGAAAATGATTGCATGCTGGCAGAGCAACACAGATGTTGACAACAGGATCTCCATGAGCCACCAATGTGCCCTTGTGGCCAAGAAGGCCAATGGCATCCTGGGGGGCATTAAGAAGAGTGTGGCCAGCAGGATAAATGAGGTTCTCCTCCCCCTCTACTCTGCCCTGGTGAGGCCACATCTGGAATACTGCCTCCAATTCTGGGCTTCCCAGTTCATGAAGGATAAAGAGCTACTGGCAACAGTCCAGCTCAGGGCCACAAAGATGATGAGGGGACTGGAGCATCTGCCCCATGAGGAAAGGCTGAGAGAGCTGGGGCTGTTCAGGCTGGAGAAGAGGAGGCTGAAGGGGAATCTCATAAACACTTATAAATATCTACAGGGGGTGTCAGGAGGATGGGAACAGACTTTTATACAGTGTCCAGTGACAGGACAAGGGGCAATGGGCACAAGCTGGAGCACAGGAGGTTCACGTTAAACATAAGGAAATAAATAATTATTCTGAGGGTAACAGAGCCCTGGGACAGGCTGTCCAGAGAGGTTCTGGAGTCTCCTTCTCTGGAGATACTCCACACCTGCCTGGATGCCATCCTGTGCAACCTGCTGCAGATGACCCTGCTCTGGCAGGAGGGTTGGACTAGATCACAGAATCTCAGGGGTTGGAAGGGACCCTGAAAGATCATCTAGTCCAACCCCCCTGCCAGGCAGGGTCACCTAGAGTACATCACACAGGAACATGTCCAGGTGGGTTTTGAATGTCTCCAGTGAAGGAGACTCCACAACCTCTCTGGGCAGCCTGTTCCAGTGCTCTGTCACTCTCACAGTAAAGAAGTTTTTTCTGATGTTTACATGGAACCTTCTGTGTTCCAGTTTGCACCCATTGCCCCTTGTCCTATCACTGGACATCACTGACAAGTTCTTGGCTCTGTTCTCCTGACACTGGCCCTTTACATATTTGTAAACATTGATGAGGTCACCCCTCAGTCTCCTCTTCTCCAAGCTAAAGAGACCCAGCTCCCTCAGCCTTTCCTCATAAGGGAGATGTTCCACTCCCTTCATCATCGTTGTGGCTCTGTGCTGGACTCCTTCCAGCAGTTCCCTGTCCTTCTTGAACTGAGGGGCCCAGAACTGGACACAATACTCCAGATGCAGCCTCACCAATGCAGAATAGAGGGGGAGGAGAACCTCTCTTGACCTACTAACCACACCCTTTCTAATGCACCCCAGGATGCCATCGGCCTTCTTGGCCACAAGGGCACATTGCTGGCTCATGGTCATCCTCCTGTCCACAGGACCCCCAGGTCCCTTTCTCCTACACTGCTCTCCAGCAGGTCAGCCCCCAACCTGTACTGGCACATAGGGTTGTTCTTCCCCAGATGCAAGACTCTACACTTGCCCTTGTTGAATTTGATCAAGTTTCTTCCCCCCCAACTCTCCAGCCTGTCCAGGTCTCTCTGAATGGCAGCACAGCCTTCTGGTGTGTCAGCCACTCCTCCCAGTTTAGTGTCATCAGCAAACTTGCTGAGGGCACACTCTGTTCCCTCATCCAGGTCGCTGATGAAAATATTGAACAGCACCAGTCCCAGCACCGACCCCTGAGGGACTCCACTAGTCACAGACCTCCAACTAGATTCTGTCCCATTGACCACAACTCTGACTTCTTCCTTTCAACCAGTTCATGATCCATCTCACTATCTGATCATCCAGACCACACTTCCTCAGTTTATCTACGAGGATGCTGTGGGAGACAGTGTCAAATGCTTGACTGAAATCAAGATAAACCACATCTACCGCCCTACCATTATCTATCCACCTAGTTAGTTCCTCATAGAAGGCTATAAGGTTGGTCAAACATGACTTCCCCTTGGTAAAACCATGCTGACTGCTCTTAATGACCCCCTCATCCTTGATATGCCTAGAGATAGTGCCAAGAATAAGTTGTTCCATCACCTTTCCAGGGATGGAGGTGAGGCTGACTGGTCTATAGTAACCTGGGTCCTCCTTCTTGCCTTTTTTGTAGACTGGAGTGACATTTGCTGTCCTCCAGTCCTCAGGCACCTCTCCTGTTGCCCACGACTTACCACAGATGATGGAGGGTGGCCTAGCAATGACCTCTGCCAGCTCCCTCAGCACCCGTGGGTGCATCCCATCCGGACCCATCCATTTATGGATGTCCAGATGCTTAACTGACCCCTAACCTAATCCTCATCTACCAAAGCAAACTCCTCCTTCATCCTGACTCCTTCTGGGGCTATAGGGATCTGGGGCTCCTGGGCAGAGTCTGCAGGATTAAAGACAGAGGCAAAGAAGGCATTCAGTACCTCTGCCTTCTTCATATCCTCTGTCACCAGGGCACCCACCTCATTCAGCAGTGGGCCTATATTGCCTCTGGTGTTAGTTCTATCTGCAATGTATTTGAAGAAGCCCTTTCTATTGTCTTTGACCTCACTAGCAAGGTTTAGTTCCAAGGAGGCCTTAGCTTTCCTAATTGCCTCTCTACATCCTCTGACAACAGTCCTATATTCCTCCCAAGTGGCCAGTCCCTCCTTCCATGATCCATAGATTCTCTTTTTCCACATGAGTTTGCCCAGCAGTCCCTTGTTTAACCATGCTGGTCTCCTGGCTCCCTTACTTGATTTCCTACCCATTGGGATGTTCTGATCCTGAGCTTGGAAGAAGTGGTCCTTGAATGTTGACCAACTATCTTGAGCTCCTTTACCATCTAGTACCCTGTCCCATGGGACTTCTCTTAACAATTGATTGAAGAGGCCAAAGTTGGCTCTGCAGAAGTCCAGGGTTCTGGTCCTGCTAGGTATTCTGTTCCTCCCACACAGGATCCTGAACTCCACCATCTTGTGATCACTGCAGCCAAGGCTGCCATTGACAGTCACCGCTTCAACTCACCTCCTTGTTGGTGAGTACAAGATCCAGCAGTGCTCCTCTCCTAGTTGGTTTGTCCACCATTTGTATCAAGAGGTTATCATCAATGCACTGGAGGAACCTCCTAGACTGTGAAAGGCTGGCTGTGTAGGTCTTCCAGCAAATATCTGAGTAGTTAAAATCCCTCATGAGGACTAAGGCCTGTAAAAAAAACAGTAAACCTCATCAACTCCCTCGTCTTGATCAGGAGGTCTGTAATAGACCCCCACAACTGTATCACCCATGCCAGCCTGCCCCTTAATTCATACCCACAGACCTTCCACTTGCTCCTCATCGGCCCCTGGACAGAACTCAACACATTCTAGTTGCTCTCTCACATAAAGAGCAACTCCACCGCCTCGCTTCGCTGACCTGTCTTTCCTAAAAAGGACATAGCCATCCATGACCACATTCCAGCCATGTGAGCTGTCCCACCATGTCTCTGTAATTGCCACCAGACCATAACCTTTAGACCACACACAGACTTCTAGCTCCTCCTGTTTATTCCCCATGCTGTGTGCATTGGTGTACAGGCATTTCAGGGAGCGAGCTGAGCATGCTGGTGGCACCCTTGGGAGGCCTTCTGGTCTTCATTAATACTAGAACAATGCCCCACTAGTTCAAACCCAGCTACAACCCCCTCCCACTTCAAATCTAGTTTAAAGCTCTGTGAATGAGTCCTGCTAACTCCTGCCCTAGGACCTTTTTTCCTCTGCAGGACAGGGTCTTCCCACCCAATGTCAGCAGGCCCATTGTCCTGGAAATCAAACCATCCAGGAGTTTTGTCCCCTACCCCCTTCAAGTCTAGTTTAAAGCTCTCTCAATGAGCCCCGTTAACTCCTGGCCAAGAATCCTTTTCCCCCCTTATTGATAGCTCTCTGCCATTGTTTGCTAGCCGACCTGGTGCCCTGTAAACATCTCCATGATCAAAAAACCCAAAGTTCATCCCATGGCACCAGCCTCCAAACCATTCATTAATCAGTTCTGTTTTCCTAGTCCTTTCGGCTTTTCCTGCCACTGAAGGAACTGAGGAAAAGACCACCTGTGCTCCTGATCCCACAAGCATTTGGCCTAGTTCCCTGAAATCCTTTTTCATCGCCCTGGGACTTGCCTTGTCAACTTCATCAGTGCCCACCTGCATGACCACTAGTGGGTAGTAATCAGAGGGGTGCACTAGACCTGGGAGTTTCCTGGTAACATCACTAACCCAGGCCCCAGGGAGGCAGCAGACCTCCCTGAGGGTTGGATCTGGCCAGCATATGGGGCCCTCAGTTCCCCTGAAAAGAGAATCTCCTACAACAATGACCTTCCTTTTGTTCTTAGCAGAGGCAGTCCTGATGCATGGGGCAGACTGCCTTGGCAACTCCTTGGATGGACCTTTGTCAGTAACCTCAGTTACCTGATTTTCCTGATCCATACACCTGTGCTGTAGGGGCACACATGAAGGTGAGGGAAACCAGGAGCGGGTTCGCCTGTTGCCTCGAGCAGGGACCCGCTTCCAGTTCCCCTCCTCTCTCAGGTCCCCTACCTCTGCCAGGTGGCAGGAACGCAGAGGATCCTCTACTTCTCGTGAAGCCTCCACCCTAAGGCTTTGTCTCAAGGATTACTCCACCAATCTATTTCTCTTTCACAATCCCGGATACTCAGTAATCTTTCCACCTCCTCTTTCAGCTCAGTCACTAGGCTGAGTAAATCATTCACCTGGTCACAGTGTACACAGGTGTTCTCTCTGCCATCCTCTGATACAACTGCCAGGCTGAGACATTCTGTGCAGCCAGAGACCTGGACAGCTGCATTCTTGAAACGGACCTCTGCCTGGGTTGCCACTGTCACAGAATCACACAGAATCACAGAACTACCATGGCTGGAAAAGACCTTTAAGATCATCAAGTCCAGCCTATGACCAACACCACCACACCATCTAGACCATGGCACTAAGTGCCACATCCAGCCTTTCCTTGAACACATCCAGGGACGGTGCCTCCACCACTTCTCTGGGAAGTCCATTCCAATGTCTAATCACCCTCTCCATGAGGAAGTGCTTCCTAATATCCAACCTAAACCTCCCTTGGAGCAGCTTCAGGCTGTGCCCTCTTGTCCTGTCACTGGTTGCCTGGAAAAAGAGCCCAGCCCCCACCTGACTCCAACCTCCCTTCAGGGAGTTGAAGAGAGTGATGAGGTCCCCCCCTGAGTCTCCTCTTCTCCAGGCTAAACAACCCCAGCTCCCTCAGCCTCTCCCTATAAGACTTTCCCTCCAGTCCCTTCCCCAGCCTCGTTCTCTCCTCTGGACCTGCTCCAGCACCTCAACGTCCTTCTTGCAGTGAGGGGCCCAGAGCTGCACACAGGACTCGAGGTGAGGCCTCACCAGTGCTGAGCACAGGGGGAGAATCACATCCCTGCTCCTGCTGGCCACACTATTCCTGACACAAGCCAGGATGCCATTGGCCTTCCGGGCCACCTGGGCACACTGCTGGCTCATGTTCAACCAGCTGTCCACCAGCACTCCCAGGTCCCTCTCTGCCAGGCTGCTCTCCAGCCACTCTTCCCCCAGCCTGTAGCTCTGCCTGGGGTTATTGTGGCCAAAGTGCAGGACCCTGCACTTGGTCTTGTTGAATTTCATGCCATTGGCCTCGGCCCAACGATCCAGCAACAGTCCTCCTGGCAACAGTTTTTGCCCGAGTGGATACCATGGCTAGGTCCTCTTCGGGGGGTGGGGGGGGGGGTCCTGTGCCCTGCTCCGCGCAAACTGCCGCTCCTGGGCGCCGCTCCCTGCGGGCTGCTCTCCCACCTGAGGCGGGGCAGGCTGCCGTCCCTTTGCCTCCGCCCACCGGGAGTCAGAGCTGCCGCTCCCCAGAAGCCCTCACTCCACGCCCACGGACGAGGCTGGGAGTGACTCCCTCCCGCTCTCTCCGTTTCTCTCTCTCGCCTTTTCTTCCTCGGTTTTGCTGAGGGTTACCTTGTGGGTTGGCCGCTGCAGAAGGGGTCCACCAGCACGATCCCTCGCTTTGGTGTCCCCTCGCCTCAGTGGCTTCAGCGAAATCTCCAGAGGTCCCTTCCAACCCCTTAACATTCTGTGATTCTGTGTATGAACTTGGAAAACTAAATTTAGATGGTGATGGCTGCTGTTGTTAGCTTTAAAGGGCTGGCTGGTCTTTGCATGATTATTGACCCATTTATTGGAGTAATTGGAAAAAAGTATTTATATCCACATGACCTTTCCATGACCAAGTAATCAGAGCAACAGCACCTCAATGATTCGGTGCCAGGTGAAAAGCTGGTGACACCAATAGGCCTGTGCTCAGGGAACATGGCAGCGACCTTGGAGCTGTGTTTGGAGACCAAGGAAAGCTGGGCAAGTTGGTCTCAAAGATAGAACCTCATCCTGCATTCAGAGCAAACCTTTAGCTAATACTATTAAATGCTACACAAAAGAGACTATGGTCAGTTACGAGTAATAAACTATTAATTAGAGCTTTGTCATAAACGACTCTCGACCTTTGAACTAAGACAATAAGCAATTGGGGATCCTTTGTTTCCGTGCTCTTGACTCCAGCAGTGTCAAATGTTGGATACAGGTGAGTTATGTTGTTCTCTCCCTTTGGGAAAGGTGATGCCTGGTAATTTGAGGATATTCGGCAACTTAGAAACTAATTAGTTTAAGATTAAATTTTCCACTCTGCCAGACCAAACACAATAACACAGGTCTTAAGACACAGGAGACCACTTTGGAAAGGAGTAAAGGGTGAATGGGCACATGAAAGAGCCAGTACGTGTCTCAGGTAGATCTGGCCACCCTAATTAGGTGGAACAGAAAACCGTCCCCCGGCTCCTGGAGACCTGAGCTGCTGCCATCACTTGTGGGGAGTTATAGCCCTCCATGCTGCCAGGTTTATGGGAGGTCCCTGGGGTCATCCTGATGTCCCCAAACCTTCCCTCTCGACCTCTTTGCCATAGGATGGTCTCTGCTCACCTATACCTTCTGGTTCCTTTTCAGTCACAGAACCATTTTGGTTGGAAAAGACCTTTAAGATCATCAAGTCCAACCGTTACCCCAGCACCGCCAAGGCCACCACTAACCCATGGCCCTCAGCACCACATCTACACGGCTTGGAAAGCCCTCCAGGGATGGGGACTCCACCACTGTCCTGGGCAGCCTGGGCCAGGGCATCACAACCCTTGCCAGCAAGAAATGGTTCCCAAGATCCAATCTCAACCTCCCCTGCCACAACTTGAGCCCATTTCCTCTTGTCCCATCACTTGTTCCTTGGGAGCAGAGACCGACCCCCCCTGGCTCCAACCTCCCCTCAGGCAGTTGCAGAGCCAGAAGGTCTCCCCTCAGCCTCCTTTGCTCCAGGCTCAACACTCCCAGCTCCCTCAGCTGCTCCTCCTCAGACTTGTGCTCCAGCCCCTTCCCCAGCTCCCTTGCCCTTCTCTGGACATGCTCCAGAACCTCACCTTTTCAACCTTCTCCTTTGTACTGGGGCTGACCTTCATGTGCTCAGCAAGCTGGAAGGATAAAATAAGCTCAACTGCCCATTTAATTTATTTTTTTAAAAGACCATTTAATTTATTTTTTTAAAATAATTAAATGAATCATGGGCTGAAGTGATGGGTTTGTGAGACACCACTGTGCCCATTACATCCTGTTGCTGATCTGGCTGAAATCTGCCTTTGAAGGGTAGTGGCCCAAATCCTATCTCTTCCTTGGTGTTGGGATTTCTTTCCATGTGCCTCTTGCCTGCAAAGAGGAACTCTCTGGGTTAACTCTCTGAGTTAACTCTTTGGATTAACCTGTTCCTCCCCATGTCCAAGGTCCCAGTGCAGCTCTGGTTTTCTGGATGGGCATCTGTGAACTCCTTCCCACCCCATGTCCATCCCAGGGCTGAGGACATCTGAGGATCAGGCTGCTCACCACAGGCACCAGGGTCACGTTGTCTTCTTGGCCAAACACATGGTGATCATGGGATGTGCTTCGATGTGCATAGCTGGACAGGCAGTGGCTGTGATGAGGAAGGTCAGTTCAGCTCACGGGATGTGCTTCATCACCTGGAGCACCAAAACTCTGGAAATACTTGCAGGATTGGACTCCAGAAGAGGAAAGGTAGGAATCCCCTTTTGAGTGTGACCAGGTTGCAATTTATTTGGGTTCTTACAGAAATGATTTTTAAAATAAATAAAAAAAACCTTCAGAATGTCCTCAAAATATATATATTTTTTTTTTAAATGCACAAAACCAGACAGGGTTTCGTTAATTTTGCTAAAAGCCCTTCCCCACTGCCTAGAATTCCCTAGACCCCTTTTCCAAGCCAGCTCTTGGTCCTCTACCTTCCTTCTCAAAAAAACCAAAAGCTAAATAAGCTGCAAACTGAGGAGCCCTGGAGTTGGTTACCAACCTACATGGTGTCTCACCACCTTCACTATGAGAGTGGTGAGACACTGGAACGGGTTGCCCAGGGCTACCACCACCGAATGCTGGAGAAACTGTGATTGTTCAGAAGCCAAGTAGCACTTCCCAAAGTACAGTATTTGCTTAATGGATCGTTACACCAACATAAATAACACTGAAACATGCATGGAAGCAACGAGGATTTAAATGTAATTACACAAGGAAACTTGGAGTGTGACTGCCTGCTTCCCGAGGCTGCGGTGCAGCATGAGGAGCATCATCAAAGGGAGGGGATTAAACCAAGCTCCAGAGAGCTCTGACTCTCCAAGGCACTTGCTTGAGGTTTCTGCTCGAAGTGGAAATTCGTGGACAGGCTCTAACCATCTTACTTTGTTCCTAGAATAATTTCCTCTGTAATGGTTCCATCAGGATCAGTGAAATTAAGTTAAAAATAAAACCTAACCAAACTATCTCTTCTGCCCATGGGAGCTGCTGGAAGTGAAGTGGAATTAAGGTTTCATGCCATGTGGGGCCCATTTTGGAGAACATTTTGGAGTTGTCCTTGTGTGTCTACCGTCCATAGATTCAAGCTCCAAAGGGGAACTCAATGCCAGGTTCAGCCAACCTGCCCAGGGCTTTGCTGCTCCATCCCTGCTGCCAGCCTGGAAACCCTTAATCCTGAGCACATCATCCCACCTTTTCATTTCTTAAGGATTTTCCAGTATGAAGAGCTGATGCAGATTTATTTGGGAATGTTGCTCAAACCATCAAATAATGGAACAATAAAAAGTTATCTTTCTATAATAAAAGCCAAATTCTGCTGCCAGGAAGGTCTATGTGATATGGGTGAAGTGCACGTGGAAGCACAGCACGGTGTGTGGCCTTTGCAGAGCAAAATGCAGATTCAGACCACAACTGGTAGTAGAGAATAAGTTTTCAGGGCTGTTTAACCAGCCCAGGATAAATTTGGCATTGGGCTAGTTTTGGCCAACCCCTGGAAGCTGCACCATGGTCACCTGGGGATGGGATGTCCTGAATTTACAGTCATTGACCTGGCACCAAGAAAGACAAAGCTCTCGGGTGAAGGTCACAGAATACTCAAAGAAGTGAATATTTCTATTTTATCAGTGAATAGTTGACATTGAGCCCTGTCTTTGGAATAAATTATTCTGGCTATTAAAGCTGGTGAATCCAGGGAGGAGGCACCAGAGGATGCTGCTGGGATTCTTTGCCTTCAAAGCACCAAGCCAAGGATGGTTAGAATCGTAGAATGATAGAATTGTTGGGGTTGGAAGGGACTTCAAAGATCATCTAGTTCCAACCCCCCCTGCCATGGGCAGGGACACCTCCCACCAGACCAGGTTGCTCCAAGCCCCATCCAACCTGGCCTTCAACACTTCCAGGGATGGGGCAGCCACAGCTTCCCTAGGCAACCCGTTCCAGTGTCTCACCACTCTCATAGTGAAGGTGCTGAGACACCATGTAGGTTGGTAACCAACTCCAGAGCTCCTCATTTTGCAGCTTATTTAGCTTTTTTTTTTTTTTTTTTTGAGAAGGAAGAGCTCAGCATCATGGCTGGAGGAAACCAGTGAGGTTGGGCTAAAGACCCAGCTGTAAACTGGGCATCTCCAGTTACTCTGAGCTTGTCTTCTAACAACTTTGGTGCACGGGGAGGTAATTTACTGCTCTGAAAATGTCAGTTATCAACCCTAGTGCAGCCTGGCCACCTGGCACAGACACCCAGTCAATGAAAGCTTGTTTTCCTCTTCATTATTACTTAAGTTGGTGTGAACAGATTTGCCAGTAGTAAAAAATAATGCACAAGAGAGTCTTGTTGCACTAATAACGTCAGTGCTCTGTCTACAGCACGGGGGAGCAGCTAGGAGCTGCTCGTGTCCAAAATCAAGGTCTTCATGGACCCCATGAACTGGAGAGGATTTAAGATTTCTGTTTTCACATCGAGAGCTGAGCTCTGGGCTCTCTGCTGTGTTTTGGCATCCAAGAGCTGTGGGTTTCATTCCTTCTGGGTGCCCGTGGGTCCCCTGCTCTCAGTCAAGGATGTGGGGAGAGGGTAACCCCAAGGAGTGATGGTGATCTCCAGTTCTTGGTCCAAGCCCCAGCCATATTTCACCATGTGGACTTAAAATGCTATAAGCAACATCTGTGTAACCCTGGCCTGTCTAACAAGTCCAACCTCCTAAATTTTATTCTTTCAATTTCGGCAGCTAAATAAGCAGCTGGATGTCCAGAGGGACCTACCAACCCTCCTTGCATCTCCTCAACCATCCCGATCCCAGCTCTGGAACCCAGTGCTGTGTTTTCCACAGCCAGCACCAGCCAGGTGATGCCACCAGGGATCCCAAGCAGGATGGGACATCTAGGGGTGTGGGATTTCCCCCTGCCTTTCCCTGGGATGTGAGAGGTGGCATCTCTGCCACCTTCCTGAACCTGGAGAGGGCAGCAGAGAAAAGCAGAGCGTCCTTGGCTGCGAGAGCCTGGATAGGGCAGGAGCAGCTGCGTTTCAGTATCCAAACACACTTCTCTGTGAGGAGGGTAATTTAGAGCAATTACACCGATTATTATTGCTTTTCTAATTAGTGCTTTTCCTGCAGAATTAGCTGAGTGTTTATTAGGAGCTGCTTGTTGCCAATAGCTTAACTGCTTCAGTACCAGTTTTTATCAAACATTCGAGGGGCTTAATCTTATTTTATTTTTTTATTTTTTTTTTCTCCCCTGCGTGTAACTGGTTTTGTTATCTGGTTTCACATAAAAGCCCCAATTAAATATTCATTTTGCTTCGTTACATATGGCATTAAAGTTTCATGAGCTGTATGTTCTCCTTGAAATTTGGGGGGGAGGGAGGAGAGGGGTGAAGCAACCAGCACTCTCTTAAAGGCAGGGACGTGTGAATGTGGATTGGCTTTGGTAATAGGGGACCCGGGGGGGGAAAAAAAGACCAAAAAAATCCACAAAAAAAACAAATGAGTAAACCCTAGTAAAAGCCTTTTCTCACCTGCTGTTGAGATCCAAACTTACACTCACCAGTGGAGGGAAAAAAATTTGCCAGGCAGGTGGAGTTTCGGTCCTGAACCTCTCACGTTGCGGCACGAGGCCGTGGCGTCCAGGCTGATCCCAGGGAAAAAAGGGTTTCCTTGGGGATGAGATGATGATTTTCACTCTCAACCCTTTTCCCAGCTTTCTTAATGCTTTTGGGCAAGTTTTTGTCAGCCTGTAGCCCGTGCAACCTTTCCTTGGTGTAGTTGGGGTGTGAACTTGTATTCCTGGGAAGGCGTCACCTTCTAGCAATGCCGATGGGAAGCGTTGGGGTCAATGGTGGCTTGATCAGGGGCTTAAAAAAAAAAAAAGCAATAAATAAATAAAAGAAAATGGCAACAAATGTATCCTTACCCTCCTTTTTTGGCATGGGGTAAGGATTTAAAGAGCTTGCATTTAGCTCTCCGGGTGCGTGACGTTTTAATTTAGTGGCTGTTGAGTTGTCGCCAGTGGCTGCAGGGCCAGTTTGCTGCTGCCGTCCTCGTTGATAAGAGATGTTTTTTAACCTGCATTTAGTTGACCTGCAGCAAGAGCAGGGATTTGGGCTTTGCATCGAGGACAAGAGCCAGCAAAGCCAGTGGTTGTGTCCCCCTGAGGTTTCCCAGCATCCCAGCAGGTTGACACAAGCAGCTGCCAGGGATGCTCAAGCTACCCCATTTTTTTTCCCCCCCCCCAGCTTCACCTTGGGGACCCCCAGAATATATTTCCTGGAGGTAAAGCAAAGAAAGTTGATATTGAAAGTACAACTTTCTAAAAACTGCATTGCACTACAAAGTGAAAAGGGAGAAAAAAAAATACAGAATTCTGACTTTTTTTAAGCCAGGAAATTTAAATTATAACAGCGAAGACAAAATTGCATTTGAAGCAAATGTCTTTGAATGCATCCTATAAAAACCCAATTAAACACTTTCTCTGAAAATACAACTTGTTCTTAGGACACCTTAGAGGTTTGAGGTTGTTTTGGGTTGTTTGTTTTTTTCTTTTTATTTTGTGGGAAGGGGAAAGGGTGTTTTTTGGTTCGTTTTTTTCATCAATTCTATCTGGTCAATTCTCACGTGGGATCACGACTTTGATAGAAATTGAGCACTCTCCTCTTTATCCACAGAAAACAGCAATGCTTCCCACCTGCATCTGGAACTTGAAAAAAAAAAAAAAAAAAAAGTGGAAAAAATGAGGAAAAAGTGTTAGTTTCAATTTTTCTTCCCCATCTCTTGCTTTCAGGGGACTGACTGGGGTGATGGGACGTGGAAAGCCAGGTAAGAGACTGCCACTTTTTTCCTCTTCCTCCCTAGAGAAAACAACCCAGTTGTTTTCAAAAAGCTTGTAGTAACAAATATTTGAGGACTTTTAATATTAATACATTGGGTTTTACTGTAGGATAAAGAACAATTCCCATGTTCCATCAGCTGCAGCAGGTGTTGGGATGAGCATGTGGGCTCCAGCTCTAGGAGAGGGATAGAAATTATTATCCATAATACGACGTTTTTTAACTGGCAACATTCTGGCTGCCCAACGTGAGCTTGAAGACCTGCCTCGAACATGTTTGTGCCTATTTTAGGGTAAAACAGACTCAAAATGCTTGTCCAGTATATGTCCCCTATGTTTCTGGATGTTTCTATTTTGTCTGGCTCTGATTTTTACATGGATATAAGTGAAATGATGTTGCTTATTTTGTTAAGGAATTTTTTCACCGCCCTACCCAGGCTTGCAGAATAACTACTTGACAAAACATTGACCAGAACATCAAATCCTCCGAATTATGTCCTACTTATGGGTTTCCAAAAGCAAGCTTTAGAATAAATTCCTGGGGATAAGTAGGATGGGAAATGCCCAGGCTAATATGTGTGCGCGCGTCGCGAGTGATGCTGTGGCAACTGCTCCAGCCGAGGAAGGTGGGAAGATAAATGAAATTCATAGTCAATAGATCATTTCTTATCCCCCTCTTGGGGCAAGGGGTTCAGGTTTTGTTTGGTTCAGACTTTATGTGGTTTTGCCTGTATCTCTGCAGCTATCCCTGAATTGAGAGTAGGAGTGAGGAGACTTTGGGATACCTGGTGGGACCATCCCAACCTTCCAAGGGTCTGCAGGAACATCCATGCTGCATGGGGATGGGTTCCTCCAAGGTACCATAAGTCCTGTTGTTGGATAATGTCATACATCTCAAATGTGTTTGTTGTTGCCAATGCAAATGACTCATTTCTCTCTGTGTTTGAAATGACAAATTTTAAGCCAAGCTTAGTGGAAAGGAAACTATGGAACATATGAGAGGTGAATGAAAGATGGACGGGGAGAAGGCAAATCATTCCCATGTCAAAAAGTGGACTTTGGGGGCAGAAAAATAATTTTTAAAATGGCATAAAATTAAACACACTTTTGGGGAAAAAAAAAAAGTGTCCTAAAAATTCAGAGGTAAAGCATCATTATAAGTTACTCTAAATGGGGATAGTTACATTTTGAAATAGTGTTTTGAGATGATCTAAACTTTATTTGGGAATGTGAATTCATGGCCCCAATGCTGTCTTGATTAAAAAACTTAGGTAAAACATTAGGGTCCTAGGAAGCATTTCTTTAATCTAAATTAAATGTTCTTAACTAACAGAAAAAAAACCCAACAAATTTTATATTATTTATGTCTCTTCAGAGTTTAGTTTTGGGTAGGGGAAAGCACAAATAGTTTGTTTTCATGGTTTCCATTCAATTAGGGGAGTAATAAATTGAAAAAGTATTCTGGGCACTTCATTGTGCAAGTGGCTTCAGTTTTTCTGTTGCTGTTACAAATAGCAGAGGGCTGGAGCAGCTCTGGAGTCCCCAACAGAAGGAGGACATAGAGGTCCTGGAGCAAGTCCAGAGGAGACCACGAAGATCATGAAAGGGCTGGAGCAGCTCTGCTCTAGAGACAGGCTGAGAGAGTTGGGGTGTTCAGCCTGGAGAAGAGAAGGCTCCAGGGAGACCTTAGAGCACCTTCCAGTGCCTGAAGGGGCTCCAGGAAATCTGGGGAGGGACTTTGGACAAGGACAGGGAGTGAGAGGACAAGGGGGAATGGATTAAAACTGGAAGAGGGGAGATTTGGTTGATATCTTAGGAGGAAATTCTTTGCTGTGAGGGTGGTGAGACACTGGCCCAGGTGGCCCAGGGGAAGTTGTGGAAGCTCCATCCCTGGAAGTGTTGAAGGCCAGGTTGGCTGGGGGTTGGAGCAACCTGGTCTAGTGGGAGGTGTCCCTGCCCATGCAGGGGGTTGGATCTAGATGATCTTGAAGGTCCCTTCCAACCCAGACCATTCTATGATTCTATGATGTGGGAACCTGTCTGCTCAGCCCAAGAGAGCTGATGCTGTGCCACCCTCCAGCACATTTAGGAGCCACCCGTGGAGTCAAGGCTTTGAATTTTGTGTTGTCCTCATTGATTTTCATTCCCCTGAAGTCCTTTATTTCATGTCTTATCTTCCTGCTAGTCTAAAGATGTCTGTGTGGGGAGAGGAGAGAGCAGGAAGATTCATTCAGCCTGGGAAAAGCAAAAAAATAAAATCTCACAACTCCATTTCATCCATTAAAAAGCAGGATTTAATAATTTTTTTTCACTGAAAAAATGTAAAATGTTATTGATTAAAGGAAAAAAAAAAAGAATCTTTTGAATCAATCCGATTTTGCATAAGTAACTAACATTTTTCCAAGTTATAAATGGAAGGAAAAGTGGGATCAAGAAATACACAAGCTAATACATGTACATATGTGGGGGGCAAAGCTGCTCTCCTGATGGTTTAAATCATGCAAGGCAGACAGGGTGGAATTAAGGCCAGGTTGAATGGGGCTTGGAGCAACCTGGGATAGGATGAGGGGGAATAGTTTTAAGCTGAAAGAGCAGAGATTTAGATGAGATATGAGAAAGAAATTCATTGCTGTGAGGGTGGTGAGACACTGGCCCAGGTGGCCCAGGGGAAGTTGTGGAAGCTCCATCCCTGGAAGTGTTGAAGGCCAGGTTGGATGGGGCTTGGAGCAACCTGGTCTAGTGGGAGGTGTCCCTGCCCATGCAGGGGGGTTGGATCTAGATGATCTTGAAGGTCCCTTCCAACCCAAACCAGTCTGGGATTCTCTGATACTGGGAATTTTGATCACTGCAGTTCATCTTCATCCATGATGTTCTGGTGCTATGGATGAGCCATCACCAGGGGTCAGTGCTGCCAGGAGGACCAAGTCCATGGTGCTTTTGGTAGCCAAACAACAGTTACCACGGAGGGGGTTTGCTACTGGGTTGGTGGGATAAATCAGCCCAGTGAGGCAGTCCTGGGGCAGTGTTAGTGCAAGAGGGGACAGCTAATGAGGGCTGTGCCTCGTTTGGAAAATGAACATGTAGAAATTGTGGATTTTTGGAGAAAGCAGCTAAGTTGGGATGGACATCACTGATTTCCCAGCCTCGTGGCAGTGAAATAACAACATGCAAATAGCACCTTTCATGCAGGACTCTCAACTTCTCCAGCCAGATTTGGCTGGGGAGTTATTAACTGTGTATTCAGGTCAGCCCCAACTTCTTGCCAGAGTTGATGTGGGCTGTTCTGCTCAATGTCCTTTTCTTGCTTTCCCCAGAGTTGCATTTCCCACGTGGAAGTGCATCCCTTGCCCAGGAGAAGCCATGACACCTTCTTTCCCTCCCGTGCCAGCCACCTCACAGGGATGCCAGGCGTGAGGAGCACCTTGTCTCCTGGAAAGCCCCACTTTGGCAGGTTGGTGTGCCATGACCCAAGCTGGAAAGGAGCCAGGAACGGTGAGGGATCCCTCAAAACCAGCATGGGTCACCTGAAGCATCCTAGCTTTGCTGGGAAGAGACACCCCCAACAAGGCAAAGGCATGGGACCCCCCACCCTCCAGCATGAAGACCAGACAAGTTCCTCACAGGGTATGGGCTGGAGGTTGAAATGGAGCTGGGTTTCCTGGCCCGTGGCTCGATGGCATGGAAACAGAAACGCCCCAGCAGGTTAGGAACAGGCTCTTCCACCTAAAGGATGAAAAGAAAAGGGGGAGAAAAAAGGGGAGAGAGAGAGCCGCTGCCATTGAATAATTGATGAGTTTCAGACCAATCAATGTGACAGCAGAGCAGGGCTAATTAAAGGTTTCTAAGGAATCCCTGTAGTAATTTACTTGAATGTAAGAAGTTCATTCTCTCTCTCCCTTTTTTCCCCCTCCCTGTTCCCAGGAATTCCAGTTTTAGGCTCCGGCAGTCTCTAACCACCGCTCACTTTTCCCCTCCAGGGGGGTGTTTGCTATGGAAATATGCAATTAATATTGCAGCAATCATAATTGCTAATTATTAAAACAATGCTACCCCTTTTTTTTTTTTTTTTTTTCCATGGCCTACTTTCTTGCTCAACATCATTTAAATAACAGGGAAAAGAAAAAAAAAGAAAAAAGAAGAGACAAGGTGGCTGGGGCTGAGCTGAGCCAGGGTGAAGCGTGAGCGTGGTGGGGTTTGGCTGTAATTCCATGTGTTCCCACCAAGTCTGCCTGGAGAGGCAGGGCAAGGTGCTGTTGCTGGTGGCTGCCCCTTGCTGGAGCCTTGGACCATGCCCCAAAAATGCCCTGTGATGCCAGAACCACCCTCACATGCTTGGTGACCAAGCTATCAGGATGGTCCTGCCCACGTTTCCGAAGCAGCCGCCGTGGTGACGTCCCGGTGACTTGATGAAATATTAATAGTTGGTGATGGGGAATTAACTGTCAGAGGTGTAGGTTGTCAAGGGGAAGGAGAAGCATGCAGGGGGGAGGTGCTCAGTGCTGGGGACCTGGTCTGGGGAGGGGAGGCATTTCCCTCAGCCAGGACCTGCCATCCTCATTAAAGAAATATGGGGCCTTTGGGTGGCCAAGATGTTGGGATCCTGGGGGGTGAATGAGAGCATGGCCAGCTCATGGTGCTTCCTGCAGGAGTTAAAGCCAAGGTCACACTCTGATGAGCAAGAGCCAGAATATCTTGGGGGCACGCTGGGAGAGGAACACTAGGACCGGCTCTGGTTGCTCCTCATGCTTTGCATCCCAACCCTTCCCTGACCCACTGCTTAAGCCACATCACAAGGGACATGGCTGAGGCTGGGGTGGGATGGAGGGAGCATGCACATGGGGTCATATGAGGCTGCACGGATTGGGCACGAGCAAAAGGCCATGGTAAGAGTTGCTGGTGTGGGGAGCTCTCATGGAGCTCCTTGGAGGGTCATGCTGCAGTCATGAGGGAAGGGGACTTAAATAACAGACCAAGCTTAAAACCAGCACAACTAAGATGTGAAGAGCCCAAATGTGGTTTTGTCACGTGGAGCAAGAAAGGGAGAACCTTCCTGAGGGTGCTGGCGGCGTGTCACACACAGCCATGTTTGCTCAGGAATCCAGAAGGGATCTGCTGGGGGTTTACAGAAGCAATGTATGTGGAAATAAGGCTAAAAAAAAAAGTCACCTCGTGTGTTGAGCCTGGCCAAGCAGCCCTTTTCTCCTGCACGTAAATGAAAGCAAAAAAAAAAAAAATCAGCAGGTTTATAATAAAACATGAAAGGCTTATGTGTAAGCTAGGAAGCAAGGCTCTGAATGGGTTCCTGGTGGTCTCAGGTGGTTGAAGGTGTAGCTATAATACAGCAAGCAATTAGAAACAGGTTTTCTATTAACTGGCTTCCTTTGCTGGCTGCTTTGATGGAGCTGACCTCTCCCTCCCATCCTGGAGCAGGCGACAGGTTGGAGACTGCCTGGCCCTCACCCCTCCACACTAAGCACAGGTTTTGGTCCCACGTATCTTCTCTTTTCCTGCCAGAGTTTTGCTGTCTGTAGAACTGGGGGTGTGGTGACTGAGTTTTGGCTTTAATGACAGCACGTAGGCCGTGCAAACCTGTGACTGGGGGAACCTTCACAATCTTTTTTTTTTTTTTTTGCTCCTTCCAGAGCAAAAAAGACCCAAACCCTGGTGGGTCTGGTGGGGTTTTAGGAACCTGTTTTTCTTTCTTTCATGAGAATGGATTATTCACCTCTAAAACTCCGTATTTATTTTGTAACACTGTCAAAGGGTCATTACAGATGTTACCAGCTGATTTCCCTGGAATTGCTCTCATTTATCCTGGGAGTGAACTCTGTTAGGAGACAGAAATTTTCCTGATTTGCTGAGTTTTTATTTTCAAAGGACTTGAACTCAGTCATCTTTTCCTGCTGCTCAAGAAGCTACCTGGAACTTACCTGATCTAGTCTCCAACCCACCACGGATCCTGCTGGGATTTGAACCAGTAGTTTGAAGAAAAGCTCTCTGCTGCTTTTCTGAGGCGTGCTCTGCTTTCCACCACCCACCATCTCATAGTGTCACCTGTGATGAACAGGTGGAGCAGTCAGGTGGTGGTTGACTTCAGCAGAGGGAGGAAGGGACTTGCTCCCAGCTCTTATTTGTAGGAGCAAATTGGTTTTGGACTGGGCATGGCAGAGGTGGAAGAGCTGCCTCTGTTACAGCTCCAGCTGGGTGGGGCCTGTCTCCATTTTGGTGTTCACCACACTTGATGGCCTGGATAAATGCAAAATACAGATGCAGAAGCAACTGCCAAGAGTCACTTGAGGTTGCTGAGGAGCCAGGCAGGCAACTGAGTCTGTTTCTGATCTTTTTAACCTTGTGGTAGTCAGAGGTTTGACCAGCACATCTTCCAAATCTGTTCCCCCGATTTGATGTCTTCCCTATCTCCATCACACTGATGACACCTCAGTTGCAGTTCTTTCCATCTGCAGCTTCAGGGAAGGCCCATAGTCAATTTCCATCTGATGCTTCTTCCAGGCTTGAGCACCCCTCCAAAATGCTGTAAAGAAGATCCACACCAGGCTCCACATGCTGTTTCCAGCTCATCTCTTTCCCAAGCTAAACTATTGCATCTTGGTAGTTGAGTTGGTAGGTGAGGAGTTGAGATCTACCCCTGAATTCTGAGGGTCTCAGAGTCCATTGCTGATGTTTAGGAGGAAACCAAGCATGGATGAGTCCATCCCCACCTTGGTATGGGCTGATGGGACTATGTGTGCCAGGAACCACCTCTGCTCTTGGAGAGCAACAGATGGTCAAACAAACTAGACTGTTAATCCAGCCAAATTATGGCAACAGATGTTTGAAGATGTGTGTATTCCAATTCAAACGGTTCACCCTCTTGGATGAACTAGGCAGGAGGAGGGGGTTTGTCAATTAAAATACAGGGAGAAGAAAAACAGACAAGCCCCCCAGAAGCTAGTTGTGCTCAAATGCCATTTTCCACCACCTGTAATCAGGCGCAAAGGGAAGAGAGAGGTGGACCTCGCATGCGAGAAGATGGAGCAGCCCCTGCGCTCTTCCTACAACCCTCCTGGGGTGGCTGGAGCATCCCTGGAGGAGAGGAACTGGTTAAAACCGTGGCTCCTGGGTAGCAGCAGGAGGGGTGAAAGATTGGTGGGCTGTAATGATGCGCGGGGGCTGCCTGGAAATGCCCACCAGCCCTCGGCAGCAGCGGGGGGGACGCGGCACCGAGAGGCCGGGGGAGCGTTATTGATGCGCTCGCCTCGGGGAGGGAAGCGGATAATGGATGTGGGATGTTGGCCGTGCTTTGTCATCAAACGAGGGGCCTGAAAGATGGGGTGCTGGAATATTATCAGTCATTCCTTGATCAAGATGTAATGCTCTGGGGGTCCTTCTCTTTTTTCTCTTTCTCCCCCGCCGCCCTGGCGAACGTTTTTATTTCTCACTCTTCAACCTTTTTCGCTCCGGCGTTCGGGATGCTCTGATACATTCCCCTCCCCTCTCCCTTCCCCCCAGCCTGAAGATACTGGTGTGAACTCAGGGAAATCGAGTCTCTCAATCTGTGGGGTCTCATCTTGAAAAGACCTCTTGTTTTTTATCCCCCCCCCTTAATAGATTATGTCTATGCATACACATACTTAAGTTTCATTTCTACGGTGCTATAGGTAAGAATAGTGCTTCACAGACAAATAAAAAGGTCAGTCCCTGCTTTGAGATTGCCATAACACAGCAAGGGATGGCAAATAAGGGGTTTTATTACATCTCACCTGTATTTAGGCAAATCAAACAATTGCATTTTTTACAGCCCTGGGTAATGGCCTGATGCAACCAAATGAGACCTCTCTCCCGGGGAGTTTAAGCAGCATATTAGCTTTATCACTTGATGACCCATAAAATGGTTGTGCACCCCTTAGTGATTACCTGACTTACTCAGCACAGCTCTGCAGGGAGGATATTTAAACATTTTTTGCATTATCAATTTCATATTGTCATAGCTCTAGTCGTCAGCCTTATAAAGGCAGTGGCTTTCCTTTTCGTCATTGTATGGGGTAGTAAACCAAGGAAGATGGGAATGGAAAGATAAAAACAAGGTTTCTCCACATCTTAGAGGTGGAATTAGAATTTGGGGGCTCTTTTCTTCCATCCTGTCTCCTCTGATGATGTTTCACTGCGTGAGAATGGGATGTAGTGGAGCATCGGTGCGTGTCGCAGAGCAGCACTGAGATGCAGAAGAGAAACGCAGCCAGAGTAAATCCTGCACATCATCTCTGCAGCCTTCACGTGGCAGGAGACCCATGGGCTGGTCTTCAGGGCTGTGGAGCACTTAGAATCCTAGACTGGTTTGGATTGGAAGGGACCTTAAAGATCATCTTGTTCCAATCCCCCTGCCATGGGCAGGAGCATCACTACACCAGGTTGCGACCACTTCACAACCCTTCCCACTCTGCAACCAGTTTTTGTGCTTTTCTCATCCCCTCTTCACAAATCATCTGTAAGCACAAGGTGCCACACTTCTTCATTCATGTGTCTCAGTAGCTTGGCCAGGGTTTGTTTGCAAAAATGCCACTTTAGGGGCTGCAAGTAAAGGTTGTCCACAACTGCAGCAGATGCTGAGCAAAGCCTCACCAGTATCACATTAATTCACCTCTCATAAACATGAACTGTGGCTTTTCTGGCCAAGCATCTCCTCATTTCATTTGGGGCCCTTTCTCCTTTCTTGTGAATAACTTGCCCTCTAAATATTCCTGAACAAAGTGTGTAAGGGATGAGAGCACCAATGTTCATCTGCAGCTGAATCCTCCTAAACTACTGCTGGAAATGTAGGGAAAAGTGATGCAAATGGGAATGTGCTTCAGAGCAGCTTTTGAGGGAATGACAATAAACAGGGAGGTAGGAGATCCCAAACCAAGGTATTGGGACAATTTCTAATGACAATGATTTTCACAGAATCATAGAATGGTTTGGGTTGGAAAGGACTTTAAAGATCATCTAGTGCCAACCTGCCCTGCATGGGCAGGGACACCTCCCCCTAGACCAGGTTGCTCCAAGCCCCATCCAACCTGCCCTTCAACACTTCCAGGGATGGAGCTTTGGGGAACCACTTAATGTGTAAAGCAGGTTGGAGAAAGAAAATAACTTATTTTCATCTTGTTAAAAACTTCAAGGTTTCCAAATTCACATTGTACCCAATTTGGATAGAAACCCAATATTTTGGAACCTTTTTTAAATTAGATTTTTTGGGGAAAAAAAAAAAGTCAGTCCCACAACTATTTCAGTGAAACCCCACAAAATTTGAATGAGAGGTGGTGTGGGTTTTTTGGGTTTTTTCTTCTACTGAAAAGATGACATGAAAGGAAGTATGTCTGAAGACGAAATAAAAATGTTTGGAGAAAAATTGAAACAAGGCACTTCAGTATTCTTAAAAAAAAAATCCATTTCTTTAGGAAAAGTCTTGATGGAATTGATATAGACATGAGAAACTCTTCAGTGATTGCTTTTGGGAAATGTCTTCTACTGATAAACTTATAGACCACTCTGCTTTTTATGTAGGCACCGTAGTCCCTGCTGGCCCCACCTCCAGGGGATTTTCCTCTGGCAGGGGCTTCTCAAAGGTAAACCCCACCAATTCTGTGGCCTAGGAGTCCTCCCAGTTTGTCCCAGTCACCATACTTGTGTGGGCAATGAGTGGACTGTGATCTGCAGTGCCTGGAGTTGACTTCAGGTGAAGACCCAGGTGTTGACTCAAATCTGAGATGCCTCAGTGCACCCAATGTGATCACTAGCTGATGTGGTAGATGTGTCTCCTGAGGGTCATGTCTTCAATCTACCATCCTGTTGGATAGTCTTATGGCATCTGGTGCTAGATACCTGTGTCTGGGCACCTCATTCCCACCTCCTTTGCAATTTGATCAGGAGAGGCTGCCTCAATCTCTTGATTGGAGGATACACTGAGATCCTTTGAGACTCCATCCAGGTAATCTCCATCATTGTGGAGTGGATGAGCTATACTAGCATCAAGGCTACTAAAGCTCTTGCCCCACGTTGCTAATGGGCCTAAATGTCACCAGACTTGAAGTTGAGCCTAAAACCCCACCACCTTTGGGCTGCAAAGGAGGTTAATAATGGGGGTGGTTCTCTTAGCACAGCTTCTCCTTCTGCCCATGGCTTAAGAAGCATCACAGGCCAGGTGTGAAGGGTGATCTTCCAACCTATGTGGAAAACTTGGAGGGAATGGGATGAGTTGTCTTTTCTTAAATAATTCTGAAGCTGCATGGACCTCCATGTTGTTACCAGTTCTCTTTCATCATCACACTGAAACTTTGTCTCTGTGGGAATTCTGTAAGTAGATATCACAACGGGTTTGCATGGCACAGGGATGGATCATCCATCCTGACATATGCACACTGAGCATATTGGTAGTAAGATTTACTCCCAAGTGCAGCCCCCAGAGATAGATCTCAGGCCTTAGTTAAAGACCACTGTCTCTATTTATTATCTTCTCACTGGTTCCAGAGTTGGTTTGAGCTACAGATGGTTGTATAGGGAGCAGAGTTTGATAACCAGAGAGGGAGAGCTCTCTGGGGTTCTGTCACTGACTGGAGTCACCTTGGGCAAGTCACTTGCTCCTAGATCATAAAAAATACATTAGCACTTCAAACTGGAACTTCAGGGTATGCTCTAGTGGCTGAGGTTGCAGGTTGTGTACTTGGGGGGGGTGTTGGGGTGTGGTTTTGTGGAGTTTTGTGGCTTTTTTTTGTTGTTTTTGTTGTGGGGTTTTTTTTATGGTTGGACTTGGTGACCTCAGAGGTCCTTTCCAACCATGACTATTCTGTGATTCAGAAGTCCCTCCCCAGCTTTCCTGCAGCCTCTTCAGGCACTGGAAGGTGCTCTAAGGTCTCCCTGGAGCCTTCTCTTCTCCAGGCTGAACACCCCCAACTCTCTCAGCCTGTCTCCAGAGCAGAGCTGCTCCAGCCCTCTCAGCATCTCCGTGGCCTCCTCTGGACTCACTCCAACAGCTCCATGTCCTTCTTGTGTTGGGGACCCCAGCACTGGCCCCAGCCCTGCAGGGGGGTCTCACCAGAGCAGAGCAGAGGGGGACAATCCCCTCCCTGGCCCTGGTGGCCACGCTGCTGGGGATGCAGCCCAGGGCACGGGTGGTTTCTGGGCTCCAGCGCACGGTGCCGGCTCATGGTGAGCTTCTCATCACCCAACACCCACAAGGCCTTCTCCTCAGGGCTGCTCCCAATCCACTCTCCACCCAGCCTGTAGTTGCTGGGGATTTTTTCAGCTTGCTGTCATGTGTCAAACCAAAGAAAAAATGAGACTTCTGAGAGAAATGTGTCTTTTTAAGGAAAGTTTATTAGTCTGCATAATACAACTTCACCCAAATGCTTCCTAGATCAGGACTCTGCTTTGGCTTGGACAATTCTTTGGTGATTTCTGAGACGTCAAGTGAATAATGCAGCTGGCTGGTGGGGGGTCTGCTGTGGGTGTCAGTTTGTCCAAACAAATTCCTGACTATTCTGGTCTATAAATCCTGAGCCTAATGCCATGAGACTCACACCAGTGAGTTCACTGCCAGCCTGTTGGCATCTGAAGTTTTGACAATCCCGTTGAACCATCTATATTGATTGCAGGTTTTGGTACATACCAAGAAACCTTTTCAGAGGGGAATTTGAATTACACTGAAGTAGCAGGAAAGCCCCAGATCACTTCAGCTCACTTTGATGTCTAATTTGCAGTCCTGGGATAGTGGAACTTCAATTAAAGTGAAGTCATCCCACGTACCTGTCTGCTGACCTGAGTTCCTGCGAGAACATGACAATGTTTGACAATGAGCAAGGAGAGCACACCGTAAAACAAGCCCAAGGTATCGAGTCTCCTTAAGGCACCCTTTCCTTTTCTGTGTCTTTTATTATTATTATTTTTCCCCTGTAGTGGCTTTACCCACCTGTAATTGCAATAGAAAGAAGGAGCCAGGAGATATTTCTTAGCAGACGAGACAGTGGTTGTGTTATTATGGTGTATTATGTTACTTTCCATTAGACCAAAAACTTTTCATCTCTAACCCTAGGAGGTGACCTACAGTAAATACAGTGTCATATTTAGCTTTTGTAAATAGCTTAGCTCTCATGAATGTTTTATAGTGGGGTAAATATCACGTTCTCTCCACTTATTTACATCCGCACAGCATCACAGAAGGCTTGTTGGTATTAAATATTAATTGTAAGCTTCAGTGAATCTATGCCTTTGTCAAGAGTGCACTGGGCCACACATCTTTTTTGGCCTCACACGTTGAGAAACCACATCATCTTCCCAAGAAAGAACTGGAAGTGCATTATCAGTGTTTGTAACCAAACTGCCCTTCAGCTTGATGGCCACAGGTTCCATTGCCTTTGCTCAGCTGGGAGGAGGGAGAGAAGTCAGGGACAAAGATGGACATGGCTGACCCAACACTTTGTCTATGTATCTTTTGTATCCTAGGCCAAGTCTCCATGGAAGGATTTCAGAGACTTATGAAGGCCAGAACAGATCACAGAATCACAGAATCATAGAATCACCAAGGCTGGAAAAGACCATCAAGTCCAGCCTATGACCAACACCACCACACCATCTAGACCATGGCACTAAGTGCCACATCCAGCCTTGCCTTGAGCACATCCAGGGATGGTGACTCCACCACTTCCCTGGGAAGTCTATTCCAATGTCTAATCACCCTCTCCGTGAGGAAGTGCTTCCTAATATCCAACCTAAACCTCCCTTGGAGCAGCTTCAGGCTGTGCCCTCTTGTCCTGTCACTAGTTGCCTGGGAGAAGAACCCAGCCCCCACCTGACTCCAACCTCCCTTCAGGGAGTTGAAGAGAGTGATGAGGTCCCCCCTGAGATCAGCCAGTCTGGCTTGCTCTGTATTTTGGTCCAGTGACACCCTTGATTGAGCCAAGAACTTGTGTCTGCCTTAAGTATATCTTCCAGGGAAGCAACCACTCTTTTGGCTGGAAGACATCAGTCAATGGGGAATCTGCCATATCCCTTGGCACTCTGCTATTACTTGATGCATGGTTAATTAATTTTAGAATTACCAATGATTTCTAATGCCATGCTACGATTTTCCTGCCTTTCACTTCCAGACGTGGGGTTTTGTTGTGCCTTTCCTGTTAGATTTTCAGATCTTGCCTAGAACCTTGTACTTTCTCCCTGGGAAGGGCAGGTTCTTCATCTAATGATGGAGGGTAATAATTTGTCTCTTTCTTTTGATATGCTAGATGCCCAGAGCTCTTGCTCTGTCTGAAGTTTTCTCCAGTTACAAAAAAGTGTTGTGGACTATTTGAATCTCAGTCAATTTTTGTATCTCATCTGTTTTAGAGCTGGGTGATGTTTTCAGTACTCCAGATTCAGTCTCTTCTTGGTCCAGAGAAGGGCAGTGGAGCTGGGGAAGGGGCTGGAGCACAAGTCTGAGGAGGAGCAGCTGAGGGAGCTGGGGGTGTTGAGCCTGGAGCAAAGGAGGCTGAGGGGAGACCTTCTGGCTCTGCAACTGCCTGAGAGGAGGTTGGAGCCAGGGGGGGTCGGTCTCTTCTCCCAAGGAACAAGTGATGGGACCAGAGGAAATGGGCTCAAGTTGTGTCAGGGGAGGTTGAGATTGGATCTTGGGAACCATTTATTGCTGGCAAGGGTTGTGAGGCCCTGGCCCAGGCTGCCCAGGGCAGTGGTGGAGTCCCCATCCCTGGAGGGCTTTCCAAGCCGTGTAGATGTGGTGCTGAGGGCCATGGGTTAGTGGTGGCCTTGGCAGTGCTGGGGGAACAGTTGGACTTGATGATCTTAAAGGTCTTTTCCAACCATGACAATTCCAGGAATCTCTATAATAAACTCTTCTGAGGAGCCTGAGGTTGCTTTGTTGGTATTGAGTCTTCCTCCAGAGTGATCATGACATATTACAAGTTTTAACTGCGAGGATGTTTGGGGCTTTTTTATGTTAAAATTCTATTTTTTTAATTTTTTTTTTTTTTTTTTTTTTGAAAACACTGCAAAGTGAAACCCCAGTTTGGCCATAAATGAGACTCTGAGAGGTGCTGTTATTATTATTGTTGTCTAGCAGCACAGCTTACTCTTCCCCCCAAATTGCAGAATATAATTTTTCTCAGGCACCAAGCATGGTTATTGTTCATAGAATCCCAGACTGGTTTGGGTTGGAAGGAACATTACAGATCATCTAATTCCACCCCCTCTACATGGGCAGGGACACCTCCCACTAGACCAGGTTGCTCCAAGCCCCATCCAGCCTGCCCTTCAACACTTCCAGAGAGGGCCCATGATCCATGTGCTTTATATACCCAAAATAAATTTGCACCAAGGTATCATTCCAGACCTGGAATTAGGGTTGCACCGAGCTGTCAGTGACTGTGGTGTTGATTGCCTTTGATGGCTTCTCACTGACCTGATGTTTAATTTTGTTGTTTATAATTTTTTAATGAGATGTTCCCTAATCCATCCGACCAGCGACTAGGAAGACGACGACTATACAAGAGGGACAAAAAACTTCTGGCTTTGTTAACTGTCTGATTTTTCTGATCCATTGGCTTTGGTGGCCTTTATTTGGCAAGAAGTGCCTTTTCTGCCCCACCTGACCCCAAACCATTAAAGTGGTTGCAGAAGCCAGAGCAGTTGGTGGTACACGCTGGAGTTTGTCAAGTGACTCTTCACCCGGAGTAGCAGCCTGGTTATTTTTAATCAACGCAAATCAAGTTTTGAAGCATCCACTATGTCCTGGCTTGGGAGGCAAACAAAACTACGTTACAAAACATTTAAGCCCTGTAAAATTTCCCGACCTCTGAAATCTCTTCCGACCTAGTTGCAGCTTCACAATGTCAAGCCCTAATCTCTCCATTAAAGCCTTTTCACCTATTTCCTAAACTGCTGCCCGATGTGTGTATTTAGACAAAACCAGCAGCTTTCAGAGCCATTAAAGGCTCAGGCCAAAAGTAAAGATGATTTTCTTATGGCTGAGGATGTCTGACAGCCCAGGGGGTTGGACACTGCAATGTTCTTCAGCTGACCCTTATTTAAGAGAACCTGTGAGTGTCGGGATTACAAGGCTAAGATTACGGTGGTATTTAAATATTATGTTATTAGTCAAATACTGGCATGTATAAACCCAAGATAATTTGGAGGGGGATTGGGAAGGGGGGAATTTACTGTCAAGGCTCAGATTTAAGCTGTTAGATTCAGCTCACAACTGAGTCTTTAAAAATATGCCCTTCCCCTCTTATAAACTGCTATTTATATTTACGGCACCAAATTAAATCTTTCAAGTTTGGTGACCCCGACATGCTTTCTTTTCTTCTTTTTTTCTTTTACTCATCAGCAAATGACCTCTGTAATTAAATAATGTGTGTCCCATTTGTGGGAGGGTGCATTAAATCTGCCTCCTCACTTGGAGGGAAGAACCTGAAATCTGTGTTATTCTCCCTAATTTCTTAAATTCCTGAAACTCCCAGGACTTTTAAGGACAGTCAAGAAAACCCAAGGACAGTCAAGAAAACCCAACCTTGTTGCCAGCTGAGCAGAGGGTTTACTTCGCTGAGAAGAGGTTGTAAAAGAAAACAAATTAAGGGTTTCTACCAGGCTAACCCTGATCCTTCAGCCTTTCCACAGGAAGAGCAAGAACCCATATGAGGTCAGAAGAATCACCCTTGTCAAGCTGTTTTTCTCCACTGAATGGGCAGAGGGATCATTCCAGCTTTGAGCAGCACAATCATCACGGTCTGAAGGTAGGTGGGATGGTTTCCACCTTGGCCCACACAGATCACCTGCTTTGCAAAATACCTTTGCAAGAAAAGACAATCCCGTTTGTCCTACAGGTTCATGAGTCAAGGAGCTCATGGGGTGTGCTCAGCCTGCACCACCTTCCCCCGTGGAGAACTTTGACCTGACCAACCCCCTGAGAATTTTGCAAACTGTAGTGCATCTCTTTTAGCTTTGGCACCACCCTTGGGCTGACCCTAGTTTAGGTGCCTCATCGGTAGGAACCTTGGGTTCCTCCTCTGTAAAATGGGGATGGTTCCAAAGCCCCTCAAGACCTACTGGTGCAAAATGCAAGGACCAGAGCGAGTCATTTTGGAGCAGCAGACACATGGATTCATGGTGGAGGGGAGGGGGTTTCCTAGGGGAAGCCACTGGGGTTGCTGGCACAGCCTGAGGTTGTGTCATTCACCTTCCCTTAATCTCCTGCTTTTTATTGGGGTTTTCTTAGTTGCTGTTCTTCACAGCGCTGTGGTCTCAGGATCCAGTTAAGCAAACCCCACATTATCCACACTACCTAACAGTGTGACATCTGTGAATGGCTTTCTAATGACTCAAATAAATCAGCATGATTGGAAATTCTTGAGATTTTATTGGGAAGGAAATTTATAGTAATTGAACCCAATTAATTTTGGATTTCTGTTAATCCGAAGAAGGTTTCGGAAGCTTTGGGGTAGACCTGCATTGTCTCCAGGAAGTGATGTGGGTGAAAGAATGAGAAATCAATGGATTTTTGGACAAGATGATGATGATACTAGGAGAATTTTTCAAATGAGTTTGTTCTGCATCTTGCATCAATTGCAGAGTCTCTTTTCTGGCGTCTAAAAATATCGTTCAGGGCTTTTTACTAAAGCTTCGAACAGACTGAAAGGAATCTTTTTTAATCAAAACAAAGAACCCTTTTTAATTACTCAGACTCCTTCACAGTTGGAGATAATAATTGTCTTACGTTCTTAAGTAGTGCTGTTATTAGCCTGCCCGGGGGCTCTTCTATTTTCCAGAAGTTGGCGTCGCTCTCTGTTGAATGCCAGGATGGAGCCTGTGTCAGCTGAAATATTCCTGTACCTCCAGTTCTGGGGGTGATGTGGATTGAATCCAGCCTCTTCCTTTGGTGCTGCCATTCCCAAAACGTCCCTACGCACCAACAGGAGCCTGCTACACACCAGGGGATGGTAAACTCATGTTCTGCAGAGACACGTTTCCAACTCCACCTGTGAGACCATCATCTTATGCTTTTCCTTAAGCACTTTTGCTGTTAGTGTATGAGGGTTTCTTGGGGGGGCAAATAAGTGCCAGTCAAGTGAGTAATATTTTTTTTCTTCCTGTTTTGTTGTTGTTGTTGTTTTGTTGTGGTTTGGGTTTTTTTTGTTTGTTGGTTTGTTTTTTGGTATAAGGTTTAAACCTTCCTTCTAGCACTGATCACGGAGTGGTCAGGGTTGGAAGGGACCTCTAAAGATCATCCAGTCCAACCTCCCTGCTAAAGCAGGATCCCCTACAGCAGATCACACAGGAACAAGTCCAGATGGGTTTGGAATGTCTCCAGGGAAGGACACTCCACAGCCTCTCTGGGCAGCCTGTCCCAGGGCTCTGTTACCCTCAGAGTAAAGAAGTTCTTCCTTATGTTTAACGTGAACCTCCTGTGCTCCAGCTTGTGCCCATTGCCCCTTGTCCTGTCACTGGACACTGTGGAAAACAGTCTGTTCCCATCCTCCTGACACCCCCTTCAGGTATTTATAAACATGGATGAGATCCCCCTCAGTCTCCTCTTCCCCAGCCTGAACAGCCCCAGCTCTCTCAGCCTTTCCTCATGGGGCAGATGCTCCAGTCCCCTCATCATCTTTGTGATGGACAGAGAAGGAGAGCATCCAGGCAATGTTGTGGACATCCTCTAGAGCAGCACAAGTAGAAGTCTGGAGACTGGGCTGTAGGATTAGCAGGATGGGACTAAATATTTTATGGGTATAAAAAGGAAGTTGAGGGATCAAAGACTGCTGACCTTCATGAAGACCTGCTCAGTGTCTGCTCTCTAGAAATCTGGCTGTTAATAACTGACATGAAATGAACAGCTCCTGATTGAGAGAGAATATTGCAGACCCTTGGAAAGGCTTTTGAACATTTATGCAGATGTTTGTCTTTTGATCATGTCCTTGGCATTGGCTGTTGCTCATGGGTCAGATTTAAATTGATACTTCTGGTGCCCGTTGGTTTTTGTGGCTTCTTCCAATGCTGAGCAGCAGGAAGCTGCTCTTGATTGCATTTGAAGTTAGTGAGAGAAGAACAAGCCAGCAAACTTTTGTATCTGCCATGCACTGGAAATGGGTGTAATACAGGTGGATTTGGCTCATGCACTGTCCCCTATTGGCTGCCTTGAAATTGCAGAGTAATTTTGATTGGAAGGAACCAAGTATGTTCAGTTACTATGAGAAGGGAAGCACCCAAAAATGTCAAGGAAAGTAAGTACGTCTGAGAGTAGGAAGGTTCTACAGAAGGAACTGGACAGGCTGGGCCAATGGGCTGAGGTCAATTGTATGAGGTTCAACAAGGCCAAGTGCAAGGTGCTGCACTTGGGTCACAACAACTCCAGGCAATGTTCCAACCTTGGAGCAGAGGGGCTGGAAAGTGCCCAGGGCAAAGGGACCCGGGGGTGTTGGTTGACAGCAGTTGAATATGAGCCAGTGGGTGCCCAGGTGAGCAAGAAGGCCACCAGCATCTTGGCTTGTGTCAGCACTAGTGTGGCCAGCAGGACCAGGGCAGGGATTGTCCCCCTGTGCTGGGCACTGGGGAGGGGGCACCTGGAATCCTGGGGTCAGTTCTGGGCCCCTCAGGACAAGAAGGACATGGAGGGGCTGGAGTGTGTCCAGAGAAGGACAAGGGAGCTGGGGAAGGGGCTGGAGCACAAGTCTGAGGAGGAGCAGCTGAGGGAGCTGGGGGTGTTGAGCCTGGAGCAAAGGAGGCTGAGGGGAGACCTTCTGGCTCTGCAACTGCCTGAGAGGAGGTTGGAGCCAGGGGGGGTCGGTCTCTTCTCCCAAGGAACAAGTGATGGGACAAGAGGAAATGGGCTCAAGTTGTGGCAGGGGAGGTTGAGATTGGATCTTGGGAACCATTTCTTGCTGGCAAGGGTTGTGAGGCCCTGGCCCAGGCTGCCCAGGGCAGTGGTGGAGTCCCCATCCCTGGAGGGCTTTCCAAGCCATGTAGATGTGGTGCTGAGGGCCATGGGTTAGTGGTGGCCTTGGCAGTGCTGGAGTAACAGTTGGACTGGATGATCTTAAACGTCTTTTCCAACCAAAAAGTTTATGATTCTATGATTCTAAGTAATACATCACGTCCAGCAAGACCCATAGACTGTATCAAGGCTTCTTAAGAGAGGGAAAGGAAGAAGAGAGCAAAAGAAGAAAAGGAAAAAAGGGGTTTGGTGAAGGGCCAGTGTCTCTGAGTCAACACTGACCAACTGTATTTGGTCAGGAACTCATTGCACATTCCAACTGTAGTGACAGGCTGGTGTTTCCACATTTCCCATCAAAAGCCAAGAAAAGCCTTTTACCATGTCACTGGAGAGAAGAAACTGGTTTGGAAGACATCCCAAACTTCACGTGCACCAAGCTACCAGTGTAGCTGCCACATTGGAAACCTGAAGTACAGCCAAGCAAAGACTTTCCACCGAGGCAACTTTGTAGAGCTCAAAATGCTGAATTTTCAGTATCTCTGGCTATAACCAAGGTCTGGGTGGAGACCCAGGAGACAAAAATTTAAGCTGCTTTCATCTTCCAGGTACTTTCTGCTCGAGAAGCCCCTTATCAGAGGGTTACATCTTTCTGAATGCAACTTTAGACTCTTTTTGTGCTAATGCATTTATACTGTGATTGAGAAAAGCTTTGTTTTTAAAGAGGAAGATAAAACTTACTCAAATCTGATAATCATTTTTTAAAAAGCTCTGCATTAAGATTTATGTTGCTTTTTTTTTTTTACCCACTTTCCCCTGGGGGGGGGGGGGGGAAGATGAAAAAAAAAATGAAAAAAAAAAAGAAAAACAACAACCCTACTGCATCAAAGACAGAAATAATGGCTTGTAAGTACTTAAAAGCTTATGGATAGGAAACTTAAAAACTGGTCGGATTCAAACCAAATCCCATCAGATTTTCTTGGTTCTCATAAACCTTTAATCAGCTTCCAGGAGGCATTTTTGCTAACCATAAAACATGTGATTAGAAGACACATGAACTACTGGAATTACGACAGCGAGATGAGCTTTGACTTTAGTCTGACTTAAGAATGGGAATTGTAGAATCCATGGCTGTGATAGTGGTCAGTGACCAACCTGGGGGGGGGAGCACAGAGCACAGTGAGAAGACAAAGTGGTGGTGAGACCTTCACTCACCATGTCTCAGCCCTACGAGGGGTTTTCAGAGTCCAGGTATCCTCCTTGGTGAACCTCTGGGGTATTTAGAGTAGGATGTGGGTTGCAAGGCCCTGGTCCCTGATAGCCTACTGGTTTGTACCCCACAGGGACAAGACAATCCAGAAGGGAAAACAGAGCAGCATGTTCAGCAGAAAACTGACATGTTCCTAATGGCCTTAAGGTGATTCTCCCCCTCTACTCTGCATTCATGAGACACCACCTGGAGTGCAGTCCAGTTCTGCAGCACCCAATGTAAGAAGGACATAGAGCTCCTGGAGGGAGTCCAGAGGAGGCCATGAAGATGATGAGAGGGCTGGAGCAGCTCTGCTCTGGAGACAGGCTGAGAGAGTTGGGGATGTTCAGCCTGGAGAAGAGAAGGCTCCAGGGGGACCTTAGAGCACCTTCCAGTGCCTGAAGGGGCCACAGAAAAGCTGGGGAGGACATTTTGCAAGGGCAGGGAGTGAGAGGAGAAGGGGTAATGGATTAGACATTAGGAAGAAATTTGTTGCTGTGAGGGTGGTGAGACACTGGCCCAGGTTGCCCAGAGAAGCTGTGGCTGCCCCATCCCTGGAAGTGTTGAAGGGCAGGTTGGATGGGGCTTGGAGCAACCTGGTCTAGTGGGAGGTGTCCCTGCCCATGCAGGGGGGTTGGAACTAGATGACCTTAAGGTCCCTTCCAACCCAAACCAGTCTGTGAGTCTATGCATGGGCATCAGAAAGCACAAGGCAAAGCTGCAACCTCAGCCATAAGAAGTGGAAGGTGCCAACCAGCCTGAACTGATCCCCCAGGGTAGAAACTGGAACAGGAGTTGCTGGCAGATTTTTCCATGAAGGCCATTTTATTTTTTAATTCACTTTGCCACTGCTGAAGTTCTACCATATCTCTTAGTATTTAGGAAATGTGTCATGTCCTGTCTTTTTAGCTGGGAGAATACTCAAGGCTGGTGTTTGAAAAGGACAAATGGGTTTAGAACATACAGACCTGTACGTCTGGTTGGGCAATTTCAGATTGGGGAAAAACTGCTGATCTTTTAGCAGATACCATTGCAACTTAACAATTACCTTACAAAGCACATTTGTTCTTTGTTCTTTCCACTCAAATAAAAAGAGTCAACACAAAAACATCCCTGCTAGGATCCCAGCAAACAACTTGAGTCTGTTACCAAAACCCTAACTTAACATAATCATTGTAGCACAGCATGCTAAAATAATTTCAGATCATTCTGTACAGACGACACTTGTTCACCCAGTCACTGGGACAGTGCACAAATAACTTAGTTCATCATTCCTGTGGGTTGTTTTGTTTTTTTTTTTCCAAATGCTGCAGGAACTTTGCTGAGTATATCAGGAGGATTATGCAGGTTTATGTTACACGAGCTCCTGCAACGCTCTCTGTTATAAGATAAATTTGTAATTCCTAATGCTGTAATGTCTGCTGGAGGATTATTGTGTCTTAATGTGATTGGACTGTTTACTGGCTGGAACAATGTAGAAATGCTAGAAGAGCCTGATCCTGTGAGTTACAAAATATGGAATCAACTGGTGCAAGTGAACTTGGAATGGTTGGACTTGATGATCTTAAAGGTCTTTTCCAACCTAAATGATTCTATGAACTCCTGAAGTATCACTTAGAGCAAAGGTAAAACTGGAAGGACAAGGTTCACATGCAGATGAAGGTCCAGCTCAGATGCATCCCTGTATTGGGTGTTTATTGCTAAGAGCTGGATTTGGCTGGGCAGAAGAGGCATTGTGTCTGTCAGCTGTGTCTGGTTGCCCAGAGAGGTGGGAGATGCCCCATCCCTGGAAACCTTCCAGCTCAGGTTGGATGGGGCTCTGAGCAACCTGATCTAGTTGCAGATGTCCCTGCTCATGGCAGGGAAGTTGGGCTAGATGGCCTTGAAAGATCCCTTTCAAACCAAACCATCCAATGATTCTGGGGAACAGACAAAGTTTGGGAGCTGCTGGGACCCTTCCCATGCTGGGACCCTTTGAGGTGCCAGGATGGGGGTCTGTAGCTTTCTTGAGTCAAAAGTAGGACGGCAATTTAAAGATCAGCCCTCTGCAAGGTGCCACCCATTTTGTATGTAAAGGGACAGCAGGTTGCTCCTCACCTACCCTTTGCACCACAAAGCTCTGCATTAAGCATGGTGGGACGTGGGGCATGAACCTGAGCACTCCACAAGATCTGGTGTCAATTCTATTTTTTTTCCCCCCAGGGTTTCCACTCATTTATCTGATCTTGCAAGTGGTGCTGATCATAGAATCATAGACTGGTTTGGGTTGGAAGGGACCTTCAAGGTCATCTAGATCCAAACCCCTGCATGGGCAGAGACACCTCCCACTAGACCAGGTTGCTCCAACCCCCAGCCAACCTGGCCTTCAACACTTCCAGGGATGGAGCTTCCACAACTTCCCCTGAGAAACCTGGGCCAGTGTCTCACCACCCTCACAGTGAAGAATTTCCTCCTAAGATATCAACCAAATTTCCCCTCTTCCAGTTTTAATCCATTCCCCCTTGTCCTCTCACTCCCTGCCCTTGTCCAAAGTCCCTCCCCAGCTTTCCTGGAGCCCCTTCAGGCACTGGAAGGTGCTCTAAGGTCTCCCTGGAGCCTTCTCTTCACCAGGCTGAACACCCCCAACTCTCTCAGCCTGTCTCCAGAGCAGAGCTGCTCCAGCCCTTTCATGATCTTACTACCAGATACAAACCAGTTAAGGAGACTGCAACAGTGACCACCAGTCACCGGAGCGTGTACCATTCTCCATTCATGGCAAGTGATTGCCTTCCAGCCTGGCATCACGTTGGAGAGCTGCAGTTGGTGGCCTCAGCAAGATGAGCTGCTTGGATGTGGTCCTTCTGCTCGAAGCAGATGGGTAAGAGTGGTGCACCACTGCTAGCATCCTCCATGGAGGTGCTGGAGCCAGGCTGGAACATCACCATCTGGACATGGACCACGGATGTTTCAGAGAAGGTGCTTTGTCAGCGGGCCCTGTTATTCCCAAGGCATGGAAAATTTGGGAGTTGCCCAGAAAATGCAGTCCAGCTGTGTAGGAGCCTCCCAGGTAAGCAACTGCTCCTCCATCAGGAGATCAAAATGAAGGCACCCACACATTCACCATCCCTGGCAGGATTTCCACGCCGTGTAAATGTGGTGCTGAGGGCCATGGTTTAGTGGTGGCCTTGGCAGCGCTGGGGTGGCGGTTGGACTGGATGATCTTACAGGTCTTTTCCAACTTAAATGGATTCTCGGATTCTATGTTTTTCTGGGAAATGTGAGGAATAAAACCAAACCATACTGTATTTTCATGCCGCCACGCGGCGATTGCTCACACAGAAATACTTGGGTCACTTGGACCCGAGTCCTCAACTCCCAATGACTTTTAACAGGCAACATCTGACAGTACCAAAGCCCCTTGCAGCCCTGGGTGAAATTATGATAACAAGAGAAAAAAGCTATTACTGCCACCATGCTTTCATTATGCAAATGATATTAAGATAGGCTGTGCAGATCGCCTGTGGCTATGCTATAATCTCCATGCAGTGATTATAATGTGTCAAACTTAGTCATTTTGATTATGACATGTTAATTACATGCCATCCTCATGCAGACATGAATATTACTCGCAGTCAAACAAAACACAAATTGGAGGCATTGTTTTTTTGTTGTTGTTGTTTCTTTTCTGTTTGTTTGAAATGCCGTTGATTAGCTGGATTAAAAGATAAAGAGATACGTAACATTTTAAACTCATTAAAGGTTGGCCAAGCCCTCCCTGCCTGCCTGGGTGTAGAGGAGGATTTTGGTCACAAAACCAGCATTATTCTGGTTGGGTTTTTTTTTTGTCCCAGCAGGGGGGCATTTAAAAATATATATATATATATATTTTATAAACTGGAGAGCTGCGTAGGGTTGAGGAGCATTTCATCTTTTAACACTTCCTGGTGTTAAAGAGGATGCAGACAGCTGGGGTGTCCCTGTCTCCATCGTGGTGCAACACCCATGGGTCACCCTGCTGTGGATGTTTCCCCTCATCATCCCCATCCTCAGGTACCTTAATTTCAGAGGGGCTATTTTTTTTCATTTTTAAGTAAACGAAACAAAATTCCCAAGTTTTCTGAGGACTAAGCCTTTTTTCCTGCTGTCCCACTCTCTCCCTATGGCAGATCGTACTTAATCCTCCCAGAAGAAGAGCAGAATATTTCTTTTTCTTCTGGTGTCCAGCAAAACCATGTTTTAAAACACTGCTATTTTGCATCTAGCAAAAAATACAGGGACGTTTGGGATTTTTTTTTTAATGAAAAAAAAAAAAGTAGAAGTACAATTTCAGGGGAGATGGTTCACTAAAATATTCCCCCCTGATGAAATATGCCATTAAATATAGAAACAGATCAGATATCAGATCTTCCCATCGAGATTCCCTCAGATGAGCTAGCTAGGTGAGAAGCTGAATTACTGAGACACCTCAGCAAGTACAGGAGGGGAGGGGAGGAAAAAAAAGGCACCTGGCAAGGGAGCAACACTTAACTAGACTTATAAATAGCTGGGGCTGGAACTTGGCTGATTAATTTGGGGAAATAAAGCTCGCTGAAAGTCTTTGGGAGATTTGTCAGATTTCCTTCCTTTTCTAGGCCTCACTAATGCTTAAAAGTAAAATACAGGCATTGAAGCTAGGGTTTTGTTTTAGGTAATTAAATGCTTCGAGTTACTGGTAAATTAACAGGGATCGTTTTTAACGTTGTCTCCTCTGAGCTCAAAACAAGAAGGGAGAAAAACCCCAAGCAAAAAGAGTTGGTAGCAATCAAATGAAAATGTGCTCGATGGACAATTTGCAGCTGAAAAATGGGACGGGACTGAGAGAGGGAGGGAGCCAAAGGATGTCCAGATATCAAGGGAGAAGCTTAAAATGTATAATTTCTCCACCTAAAAAGCAGAATTCATCTGACATCCTTGGAGAAGAGTCACAGTAAAACGATTCTTCCCTCTTCCACCATGCAGGGGTTTGGAGGTACCAGCATCACCAGAGCTTGCTTTTGGGTAGACTTTGGGGCATCTGGAGGTGCAGCCTGACCTTTGATCACCTATTTTCATCTTCATTCCCTGATCCCCATTTTGGCAGCTCGTAGGTGAGTTGACTGGTGGCTTTTTCTTTTTTTTTATAGTGCGAGAAATAAATTTTAAATAAAAATAAAAGGCATCGCCTCAAACATTGTCTTTTTACAGAGGGACATTTCAAGGCAAGTTTTACACAGGTTCAGCCCAGAGGGAAATTAAACTCTACATGTAAATGGAGATTACACACAAAGGAATCCATTACTTTCAATATTTCTCAGCAGGAGGGTTCAGAGTTATTTAAATAAGTTTGGATATTAAACCTAAAGTAGCCATTAAAGGAATGTGGGTTTGTTTACCCAGTTTTTAGAGAAATCTTTCTCTCTCTCTCTTTTTTTCTTTTTTTTTGCCCAGCTGACTGAAAAATCCATTGCTTGCATGATGGTGAATATTTTTAATACATAAAAGTCATCCAAGAACTTCCAGTAGAATACTTCCTTTGAATTTTTAAGCACCAAATTACAGAATAGTTATTGCAGCAAAATGTCTTCTTTAGGACGGGTTAAATTGCATATATTTTCCTCACTTTTTTTTTTTTTTTTTCCCCCTCCCCTTTTCCATCTATTCTTTAGAAGAGAGCTAATCTAACCACTGACATTAAACCATATTGGCTCTGTAAGGCACTTTGATTGTCATTGAGATTATTTTAAAAGTTATTTAGGTCCCCCTGTTACATCCTGGCAAGCGCGGGGAAAACGTTTCGCCATGTTTCTCTTTGCAACATTTCTTTGGGGATTCATAAATATTGATTGTACCGTAAAAAATTGATGGAATCTTGAAACAGACTGCAGCCTGGGTAGCTGGGGAATTTACTCAATTTTTCTCAATAGCTGCAGTCTATAAAAAGAGGAGATTTTGCAAATTGTTTCTCACCTTGTCTTTTTAGTATTTAATAGCTCTCAATTCTGTAGCCTCCTGAACCATGCACCCGGCGTGTTTTCCATCAAAACTGTATCAGGCCTATTCAAAGGGAATTAAAAGGTGAGGTGTCACCAAGGGGTTAAACTGCCTCCCTGGATGGCAAGCCTGGCCGTCCTTCCTGGTGGCAGTGTGGAGCCATCCCAGAGTGCTTGGTGTGTTAAAAGTTTTGTTAAAAAACTGAGCGGTCCTTAAATGGCGATGGGTGTGTGCAGAGATAGGGGGGAATAAAGGGACAGGTCTCTCTCTCTGGGTATGAAAAAGAGGAAATTAAAAAAAAAATAGCATCTCCCTGGATGCCAAGGAATCCCTCAGCATCTTAGTATTAAGCACAGGATGTTCTCCTTTTGATGTGGAGAAGTTTTAACTCCGCTCACCCAAGATCTCCCTGGAAGTGTTGAAGGGCAGGTTGGATGGGGCTCTGAGTAGCCTGATCTAGTGGGAGGTGTCCCTGCCCATGCAGGGGAGTTGGAACTCGAGGATCTTGAAGGTCCCTTTCAACTCAAGCCATTCTATGATTCTGTTATTCTAAGATCATAGAATCATAGAATCATCAAGGTTGGAAAAGACCTTCAAGATCATCAAGTCCAACTGTCTGCCCCACAACCCCTAACAACTAAACCATCTCCTGAAACACCATGTCTACCTGTTTTTTGAACACCTCCAGGGACAGTGCCTGTACCATCTCCCTGGGCAGCCTGTTCCAAGGCCTCACCACTCTTTCTGTGAAGAAATTTTTCCTAATATCCAGCCTGAACCTCCCCTGGTGCAACTTGACCCCATTTCCTCTTGTCCTATTGCTCATCATCATGGAGAAGAGGCCAACACCCCCCTCACTACAACCTCCTCTCAGGCAGTTGTAGAGGGCAATGAGGTCTCCCCTCAGCCTCCTCTTCTCCAGGCAGAACGTCCTCAGCTCCCTCAGCCTCTCCTCATAAGACCTGTTCTCCAGGGCCCTCATCAGCCTAGTTGCCCTTCTCTGCACCCTCTCCAGCAAAGGAGATTGCTTTGCCAAATCCCTGGGATGGAGGCTGTGGCTGAGCCCTGACCTTCTTCACCTGGGTCATCCTTTCTGGAGACCCTTTGGCCAACACTTGGGTATTTTGGTAAATCCTATAAAAATGACCTGCTTATTTCTCTCTCAGGCCCATGATGGGACTTTCTGTTCTCCTCCACAGCCCGTGGGCACAGCTTGGGACTTCTCATTGGCTTGGTCCTGGCTGTGCTGGGTGGTCATGGAGGGATGACAGTGATTCCCTCTTTCTCAGCTGTAAATACAGACTTCCCTTTGGATAATTAAGCTGTCCCAAGGAAAACACCAACATACAGCCCTGGGCAGGTAGGGCTGTGCACAGGCAGCAGAACCTCTGCTTTGCTCCTAATCAAATTAATTACAATTCTGTAAATAAATGGGAATAAAAGGGAGCAGTGGAGGATCTCTGTGATGCCCAGGCTGCTCAAGGAAGTGGTGGAGTCCCTATCCCTGAAGGGATTTCAAAGCCTCATGGGTGTGGTGCTGAGGGCCATGGTTTAGTTGTGGCCTTGGCAGCACTGGGGTAAAGGTTGGACTTCATGACCTTGACGATCTTTTCCAAATCAAATAATTCTATGATTCTGTGATGCTGGTGGTCTTTGCTTTCATTCATCCAGGCTTGGTGCAGCCCTAGGATGTTTTCTGAGGGCAACAAAGAAGACTGGGGCATTGGAGCATCTCCCTGATGAGGAAAGGCTGAGAGAGCTGGGACTGTTCAGGCTGGAGAGGAGAAGGCTGAGGGGAGACCTTATCAATGCCTACAAGTGGGTGCAGGGAGGATGGAGCCAGACTCTGCTCAGTGGTTCCCAGGGACAGGACGAGGGGCAACGGGCACAAGCTGGAACATGGGAAGTGCCACTGAAATAGGAGGAACAACTTCTTCATGGTGAGGGTGACAGAGCCCTGGGACAGGCTGCCCTGGGGGGTTGTGGAGTCCTACTCTGGAGATATTCACAACCCAGCTGGATGCAGTCCTGTGGAATGTGCTCCAGGTGATCCTACTCCAGCAGGGGGAGTTGGACTGGATGATCTCCAGAGGTCCCTTCCAACTTTGACAATTCCATGACTGTGATGCCAGGGTGTTCTGAGGAGCCATGTTAGGCACCAAGGCTCTGCCCCAGGATCAGCATTTTGCAAAGGGACCAGTGAAGGAGCTCAGTTGCAGGTCCATCCTGCTCTCCTCTAGCATTCCATTAGGTCAAACCTAAAATGATTGTGAAGACCCGGAGAAGAGATCACCCAAACAGAGCAAGAAACACAGGGCTGTGGGCAAGGACAGAGTGAAAATAACCAGCCCCTTGTTGGGAGAAATAAAAAGAAAAATATTTTACATACTGCCACTTCTGCCTGGGGGTGTCATGTGTTGAATTTGGCTCCCATGCATCAACCACCATCAACTGTGCTGCTGTTTGGAAAAAACACTCTAGCTCTTCAAGAAGCCCATACAAGTCTCTTTTTAAGTAGGCATCATGAAGGCACCAGAAAAAAGGTCCACAAGATATCCATCAAAGCGTCTACAAGAAAGATCCACAAGATGTCCATCAGGGGTCCATCCAGGTGTCCAGAAGAAAGGTCCACAAGATGTCCATCAAGGATCCCTCAAAGCATCTACAAGTAAGATCCACAAGATGTCCATCAGGGGTCCATCCAGGTGTCCAGAAGAAAGGTCCACAAGATGTCCATCAAGGATCCCTCAAAGCATCTACAAGTAAGATCCACAAGATGTCCATCAGGGGTCCATCCAGGTGTCCAGAGGAGACTATCTGCTCGACAACTGATGTATTTCCACGTGCCAGGTTTCCAGCTGTTCCATACTGTGCATCACACTTTGAGGCAGTGCAATAACGTCAACGTTGCCCATCTGACAACGGATGCTTTTCCTGTTGGCTTTGAAACTCACTCACTGCAATTAGAGAGGCCTGAGGACTTTTTGATAACCTTCAGCCAGGACATGCTTGGTAGAGAAAGTGTCAGTGCTATAAAGGCTGATGCTCCTCAGGGTCTTTGCTGCTGCTCTTGGAGTCTAACACCCATTAACATTAATGGCAGCTCCGTTGAGCTATGGAAAAAGCCTGCCTGAAAGTTGGACCTGCTGCAGTAATGGGTTGTTTCTCCTCCTGGCTGGATGGTTGGACTCGGTGATCTTAGGGGTCTTTTCTAACCATGACAAATCTGTGCTTCTGTGAAACTTCCTCGGGTTTGAATTTGGGTGCTTCTAAGTTCCTTGCTCACTTACTGTAGTGCAGTGTTTTGCTTCGTTTTTTGTTGTGTTTTTGTTGTTTTTTTTTTCATTTCCTTCAAGCCCCAACTATCTGTTTAGGGACTGAAGTGCATCCTGATTTAATTTCTTTTTTTTTTTGGTCCTAGAGACAGCAGAAATATGTTCCTCAAAAAAATGCTTGGGTTTGCTTTGTCCAATCACTGCTGATGTTACATGATTTTGTCAGCTTTCCTTAGGCTGCTTTACCCCAGTAAAACAGTTCCAATTTTGATACATTTTCTGCCGAGACCCAGCCTGAGTTTTCTTATCACCAAGTCTCCTCTCGCTGCTCTTCCTTGGAAGAGAAATGGAGAAGATCAGAAAAACCTCATCTTTTACAGTGAGACAAGGTTATGGCAGATGTGGTTTGGGCTCGGGGAGGTGGCAACCACACCACTGAGCTCAGCTAAAAATTCCTTTTCTTGACCACTGCAGGATTTCATCCAAATAGTCTTAGAAGGTGGTGAAGCTTCAGAGATTGTCCAAGGAACTGGTCGGTAGGCTGGTAGAGAAAAGCATGAAGGGTAAGAAATATTTGGCTGCTTTGTAGCCTGAATTTCTCTGGATTTAAAATTATTCTGAAGGTCCAGATTTTCTGGATTATTTTGGCATTGCTTCATGGAAAACCAGGCTCTCAACTCCCGAACTTCAGCATGGAAATGTTGCACGGCCAAAACAACTGGAAGGTGAAGGGGACCAGAAGAGCAATGCTGCTCTTGGGTCAGCTCACCTGAATGCAGCAAATGGAGACATGGGAAAGACTGTGAAAAGGGGGTTAGAGGAGGAGACGATTCATTGCAGCTCCTACAGGAATCTCCCTCAAGTACAGGTGAAACAACTGGATCCTGGGGAATGGGAACATTCCAGCAACTTGTGGAGGCACAAATGGAATGTGAATAATGACGAGCAAAGTGCAGGCGTGGTGGCCCCCAGAGAAGAATCCAAACTTGGTGCTCCAACACCAATCTCTTCCCAAGATCTGGTCAAAGTCCCAGTCTTTGCTTCCTATGTTGGGATTGGAGGAGAGGGGACATTCAGACTAGATATAAGGCAGACTTTTTTTTTTACAATGAGGGTGGTGAGACCCTGGCCCGGGTTGCCCAGAGAGGTGGGAGATGCCCCATCCCTGGAGACATTCCGGGTCAGGTTGGACAGGGCTCTGAGCAACCTGATCTAGTTGCAGATGTCCCTGCTCACTGCAGGGGGGTTGGACTAGATGCCCTTCAAAGTTCCTTTCTAACACAAACCATTTGATAGTTCTACGGTCTTTCGCATGGCACAGCACCGCGCTTTGAACTCTTGGTGTGCAGTGAGAGGCACATGGATGGTGTTTCCCTCCACCAGATCCTCCCCTCCCAAGCTCAGTGACGAGGACAACCCTCAGCATTTAACGTTATGCTAATCCCTGCCTCACTTGGAACCTGGCCAGTTCATTTTCATGCTACGCTGCTCGTTTCCCGCTTCTAACGTAGTTTTAAAGTTGCGTTAAATAAAGAACGGATGTAAAAATCCAATTAATTACTGGACACTCCATGCTTCTTAATTTTAAGGCTCCCATTCCAGCAGTATTTCTTGCAAGCACAACAAGCTGCTGAGTGCCAGGATGGTCATATTGTTTTTACATGTGTTGATCACAGACAAATGTAAAATGAGGGTGAGTGTCAGAGCATTGATTTGCAATATTGTTTGGAGCTGTTATTTGCAGTTTTCGATTTGCTTCCCTAAGTTACAGAAAGCATCTACAGCCTTAGGTAGCACCCAGAAACTGAGCCCCTCCATTTCATACCCCAGGAGGGGAACCCCAAATTGCTCTACAACCTGGTCTAGTGGGAGGTGTCCCTACCCGTGGTAGGGGAAGTGGAACTAGACCATTTTCAGGTCCTTTCCAACCCAAACCATTCTGTGATTCCATGATTCTATATTAACAAAGGAAAATGGTTTATGTGATGCTCTTCATCTACAAGTTTTCAGGCAGACCCTGATAAATCCTTTTCTTTGGGAGAAATAGGTCAACGCATGGAAGAAGGTGTGCTGAAGAGGTGCACCTCTATGTATAAAGGTGATGGGTATAGGGAGATTGATCTGATACATAGGGAGGGGATTCTCCTCCTCTACTCTGCTCTGGTGAGACCCCTCTGCAGCACTGGGTCCAGTTCTGGAACCCCCAACACAAGAAGGACATGGAGCTGTTGGAGCAAGTCCAGAAGAGGCCACTGAGATGATAAGAGGGCTGGAGCAGCTCTGCTCTGGAGACAGGTGGAGAGTTGGGGTGCTCAGCCTGGAGAAGAGAAGGCTCCAGGGAGACCTTAGAGCACCTTCCAGTGCCTGAAGGGGCTCCAGGAAAGCTGGGGAGGGACTTCGGACAAGGGCAGGGAGTGAGAGGACAAGGGGGAATGGATGAAAACTGGAGGAGGAGAGATTTAGGTTGGACATGAGGAAGAAATTCTTCACTATGAGGATGGTGAGACACTGGCCCAGGTTGCCCAGAGAAGCTGTGGCTGCCCCATCCCTGGAAGTGTCGAAGGCCAGGTTGGATGGGGCTTGGAGCAACCTGGTCTAGTGGGAGGTGTCCCTGCCCATGGCAGAGGACTTGAACAAGATGATCTTTGGTTTCACCAAACCACTCTGTGATTCCATGATTCCATATGCTTGTTAGGAGGCAAAAAGACCCTGGGTGACAGATAAAAGATATAACCAAAAAAAATCTCTACATTGAGGTTGCTGAGACCCTGGCCCAGGTTGCCCTGAGAGCTGGCAGATGCCCCAGCTCTGGAAACATTCCAGCTCAGGTTGGATGGGGCTGTGAGAAACCTGATCTAGTTGCAGATGTCCCTGCTCACTGCAGGGGGGTTGGACTAGATGGCCTTGAAAGGTCCCTTCCCACCCCAATCAGTCAATGATTCTATGATAAATTACGGGATTCAAAACACACTTTGTGTTAAACTCAGGGGTTTCTCTGATTGCTAAATTGGGATGAATTGCAACATTCAAGCTCCTTTACACCAAAAAACTCTCTGATCTTCTATTGTTTTTAGGAACTTGTGGCATTTTCATTTTTTTTTTCATTGTCACGTGTTTAATCACAGCAAAACTCCAGTGGTGCATTTTTATAGGTAGACGGTCAGAATTTGCCAAAAAAGTGGATTTGTTTCATTCTACGTATAATTTTCAGGGATGGATGTCTCTTTTTGGTGGGAAAAGTGTCATAGACAACATTGCATGCCAAGCCATAGCCTTTTTTCTTCCATCCAGCCCAGATCCGTAGCAGAAGACAGTTCTGATGGACATCACTGACATCCTCTCTTCTCCTCTTACAGAGGACCTTTCCTTTTGCCTTTTCAACGTGAGTTAATTTAATCCTTGCACTACTCTGCATGTTCTTTTTGTTTTTCTTTTCATGTCACTGATTTTGTGCCCCTGCTGAGCACTGAGGGTCTTTCTGCAGACCTTGCTGCCCACCGAGGACAGGCACAGAAGGCCTGTCCTTTAGCACATGGATGGTTTTCCATTTCCCTGGGTGAAATGTGGGGGGGGAAAAAAAATGTGGGAAAAGTGGGAAAACACTTTTCAGGGGTGTGGAAGGACTGTTCCTGCATCCATACCCTCCTGTGAGTAAGAAGCAATGGGTTAATCCCAATACATCCCCTCTTACAAACACCAAGCAGGGGAGGGTGCTTCAGTATTTCATAGAGTCATAAAATAGTTTCAAACAGAATAAAATTGTGGAATCATTTCAAATTAATCTGAGAGCAGAGTGGTCAACCAGGGTCTTTAAAAAAAAAAAAATGGGAGTTTATTTGTGTTATTATAGTATTCTTGTTTTATTAGTGGTATTGGTATTTATTAGTGGTATTATTTGGTTTATTATCCTTGCTAGAAAAGGAAGGTTGGAGACTTCAAATCCTGATGGTAAAAACTGACAAAGCAATGGCACAGAAGGGGTTACACCTGCACAGCCATTCTTCATGGTGCAACTCCTTCCAGGACCCACACAAAAACTTATTAAGCAGCTGCCTGTCACCTCTCCTTAATAAATAAGAATCTCTTTTCAGCCTCTTTGTCTCCTTCACCTCTGGGGCCGGCGTCCTGTAAACACACTGCCAATTAAACCTCACGTCTAGCAAGGCCACAACTAATGAAAAGCAATAGAGAATTCACTGCCTTTTAATGAGGAAAACATTGCTTTTTACAGGGAACAATTTATTGGGCCAATTCCCCCCGTCCATCACCCTGGGGAACTGCTGCCTTTTTCCCCCCCCTTTTTTTACTTTGTCAAGCGCGTGTAAAATTGCCCGCTGAACACAGGGGTGAAGGCTCTGACTCAATTTATGGTGTGACACCTCTGATCTCCCTCCCCGCATCAGTAAGTGATCCTGGCAATGATATGCATGGAAATTAATTACTGTGCCTGCCAGCCAGGCAGCAGCCCCCCCCCCCAACCCCCCCGCTGATAATAGAGCCGTTTGCAGGAGTTCGTTAGCGGGGCGGTCGCCTCGGCTTCTGTTTGCTCACACGGGGACAGTGTCCACCATCATCATCACAATGGGTGGCTCTGGGAGGGGGGAGAGCCCCGGTGAAGGAGCTGCCTGAAGACCCTTGGAAAAAGGCAAAACAGAGAAAGGAGAGGAATGAAGTGATTTTTTTTTTTTTTTTTTTTTTTAAATTTATGGTTTTGGAGAGGGAGAAGTCACGGAGTCGTCAGGGTTGGAGGGGACCTCTGAAGATTATCTAGTCCAACCTGCCTGCTAGAGCAGGATCAATCACAGAATCACAGACTGGTTTGGGTTGGAAGGAACCTTAAAGGTTATCTAGTCCCAACCCCCTGGTATGGGAAGGGACATCCCCCCCTAGACCAGGTTGCTCCAAGCCCCATCCAACCTGCCCTTCAACACTTCCACAGGTGGGGCAGCCACAGCTTCTCTGGGCAACGTGGGCCAGTGTCTCACCACCCTCATAGTGAAGAATCTCCTCTAAGGTCTAACCTAAATCTCCCCTCTTCCAGTTTTACCCTTTGTCCTATCACTACAAGCCCCTGTAGAATGTTCCTCCCTGGTTTTTCTGTGGGATCACCCAGAGCAGATCACACAGGAACACGTCCAGATGGGTCTGGAATGTCTCCAGAGAAGGAGACTCCACAACCTCTCTGGGCAGCCTGTCCCAGGGCTCTGTTACTCTCACAGTAAAGATGATTTTTCCCTTATGTTTAGCTTGACCCTCCTGTGCTCAAGCCTCTGCCCATTGCCCCTTGTCCTGTCACTGGACACTGTGGAAAAGACTTACTCTGAGAAGAACATTATGTTTAGGCAAGGGAGACTTTTACCAAGCCTGGACTATTGAAGTGATACAGATTTCAATGCAAAATGGACTGAGAGGTCAAAATGCAAACAAAAGATGCTCAGGAATACATTCTGGATAAATAACTCAGGGATCATGTCATCCATGGGTATAATACAGGTTGGCTCTGTGGGATTTGCAGCCCTTTTTTCCTGGCCTTTGCAGTATAAAATGTGTTCCCAAGCTCTTGGCTGTGGCCCAGGGAGGTGGTTGAATCACCATCCCTGAAGGTGTTGAAGAGACATGTAGATGTAGTTCTGAGGGACACGGTTTAAGCACTGGACTTGGCAGACTGGGTTAATGGTTGGTAGAGTTAGGTTATGGTTGGACTCGATGATCTCGAAGGTCTTTTCCAACCAGAATGATTCTGTCATTCTATATTTTGTCTGCTCCTCCTGAGCAGCACATTTTTTCTTACTGGTGGATGCAGTGGGTTTTGATTGGCTTAACTGACTCATGATTCAGGACTTGAAGGGACACTTGGCACATCTGGGGGCCAAGATGTGTTGGCTGCTGAGCCATTTTAGGGGAAATGGGGGAATTGTCCCAAGAGGTTGTAGGAAACCCTTCCTCACTGAGCTGTTGGGCAGCGTGGTCCATGAGCATCATTGCATCCTGTCCCAGGTCACCCCATCATGTGGGGAGTGGTGAAACCAGCCCCTCATGTGAAATGGGTGGAGGGTTGGTGGGCAAGGGCATGGCTCCCTGTTCCACCACACCTCTGCTGCCCCTGGTGCTGCAATCTTCTGTACCTGTGTTTTTCAGCTATGGAAAAGGGGACCATCCAGTGTCCTGCACTTCTGAGGTGAAGATGGGAGACCCAGCGGTTTAGCACAACACCAGGAAATCCAACTCTGCCAAGCACTGCCTTTAGATGCCTTCATAAAATCCTGTTGGCAAGGTATTTTTGTTTGTTATTTGCCATTTAGGAGGACATTCTTCAGTGTGAGGGTGGTGAGACACTGAAACAGGTTGCCCAGAGATGTTGTGGCTGGCCCATCCCTGGAAGTGTTGAAGGCCAGGTTGGATGGGCCTTGGAGCAACCTGGTCTAGTGGGAGGTGTCCCTGCCCATGCAGGGGGGTTGGAACTAGATGATCTTTAAGGTCCCTTCCAACTCAAACCAGTCTGAGATTCTATGATGTTTTAATCTTCTTAGTTCTTACACATCTAGTGATGCCTTTTTCTGCTTGGTCTGTTCACATACTCATGGAGATAATTCAAAATTCTATTTAGTTCAGGTATCCCCTTGGTCAACCACCTGGTTGTTTTATCTAAGGTACTACAGTTCAGCCACTTTTTCACCAGCTTCTTTAATTTTTTTTATGTCCTTGTAACTGACCCCCTTCAGAATCATCAAATGGTTTGGGTGGGAAGGGACCTTTTAAGGCCATCTAGTTCATTCCCCCCCCGTGCAGTGAACAGGGACATCTGCAACTAGATCAGGTTGCTCAGAGCCCCATCCAACCTGACCTGGAATGTTTCCAAGGATGGGGCATTTCCCACCTCTCTGGGCAACCTTTTCTGCTGTTTCGTCACCCTCATCATGAACTATTTCCTTTATTGTGTCCAGTTCTGGGCCCCTCAGTTCAAGAAGGACAGGGAACTGCTTGAAAGAGTCCAGCACAGAGCCACAGAGATGATGAAGGGAGTGGAACATCTCCCTTATGAGGAAAGGCTGAGGGAGCTGGGTCTCTTTAGCTTCAGAAGAGGAGATTGAGGGGTGACCTCATCAATGTTCACAAATATGTAAAGGGCCAGTGTCAGGGAGATGGAGCCAGGCTCTTCTCAGTGATGTCCAATGATAGGTCAAGGGGCAATGGGTGCAAACTGGAGCATAGGAAGTTCCATTCAAACATGAGGAAAACCTTTTTCACTGTGAGGGTGACAGAGCCCTGGAACAGGCTGCCCAGAGAGGTTGTGGAGTCTCCTTCTCTGGAGACATTTCAAACCCACCTGGATGTGTTCTGTGTGATCTGCTGTAGGGGATCCTGCTCTGGCATGGGTGTTGGACTAGATGATCTCTTGAGGTCCCTTCCAACCCTGACCATTCTGTCATTCTGTGATTTCTCACAACTTCCTTTGTGATTTTGTACACTTTTAGGCCCTAAAGGGCTCCATATTGCTCTTTTGGGACAAAGTAAGACATGGTGCCTAGCTCAAACTCCATATCTGGATACCAGGGCAAACAGGAGTGATGCCACACTTGATCCACGCATGGCAGCATTCCCCTCCAAAGTAGATGTTCCCAAAAGAACATGAGACCCCAATCTGTAACTTCAGGGGTCCCTTCTCTCAATCCAGGCTATATCCTGGATTATTTATTGAATTGAATACTTCTTGTGGGCACTGGTTTCCAGTTTACCCTCTTTGACACAGCCATAACAGTCCTTCCTGGCAAGACAGGCATTTTAAAAACGTGTGTATAAAAAAAGTGGGGAACCATCAGAAATGGGTAAGAATGAATATACTGGAAAATGAGGCAGATGGAAACAGGGAGACCCTTTAGGTGGCTTTCAGTGCAACAGCAGTGCTTGTTGCTTCTGTATCCCCATGGCTCTCTTGGTGTGACCCTCCACGAGCTGCTGCTTTGCATTTGGCAAGGGAACATTTCAGAAACTAGTGGATGAGTCAAAAGCATGAATCACACTTCTCGATTTACCTGGGTGTCTTCGGTGACCCACTTTGCTTATACATCGAAGAGCAAAATTTGGTTCTTCCCATTTACCCCCTGCTAGTGAAATCTGGAAACTCTCTCGTACAGATGGAAAGCCCAAGATTATTTCAAAGCTTTGGAAAAAAAAAAAAAATAATAAATGGGAGAGGGGAGAGCTGTGAAAGATCATTTCTTTCCTAATGTGACTGTTAGATTTGGCTGCTTTAGCAATTAAACTTTTCCTTTATTTGTTACCCCTACAGACCCCTGGTTAGAACAGGATCCTGAAGTTGAGTCCGCCAGAGCATTGGGCTTACATGATTCAATTAACCTTTAAGGTAGCTCTGGAAGTTGGTACTCTAGGAGATCCTTTTGTTAATTGGCAGCCTGACACAGACAATTAAGTTTGATCAGATGAAGAGGGCATCAGGGACATCATTAGCATACTGTACTGAAGACTACGTGGTGTGTAAAAGTTGTTTAATTTCTGCCAAGGAGGAGAGCGGGGGGCTGGGGGAGCCCTCCTTGCACACACAGCGTTTTGCTTATTAAATATTTCATTTCCCTTGCCGTAAGCTGTGAATGTTCCCATTTTTTTTTACCCCTCCTTCTTGGTTTCTTCCCACTGCAGTGAAATCCACTGAATGATCGTTCCTCTCTTCTTGAAACTTCTGCATTTCACTTGAGGTATTGCCTTAGAAGAACCACAAACCACCCAAACGATCACAAAGTGGAGAGGCCAGCAGAGAGTTTTCCTTCAGAGATGGTCACAAAGGCCATGGTGGGTGGAGTATGAGCAGGGCCTGGCTCAGCAGTTAAAGCCAGAGCTGGGCTGGGTGAGCTCTCAATATAGAATAATAGAATCATTTTGCTTGAAAAGGACCTTCAAGTTCCAAGTCCAATTGTTCAGCCAGCACTGCCAAGGCCACCACTAAACCATGGTCCTCAGCACCACATCTACACACCTTGGAAATCCCTCCAGGGATGGGGACTCCACTACTGCCCTGGGCAGCCTGGGCCAGGGCCTGACAACCCCTTGCCAGCAAGAAATTGGTCCCAAGATCCAATCTCAGCCTCCCCTGACACAACTTGAGCCCATTTCCTCTTGTCCCATTGCTTGTTCCTTGGGAGAAGAGCCTGACCCAACCTGGCTCCAACCTCCTTTCAGGAAGTTGAAGAGAGCGAGAAGGTCTCCCCCCTAAGCCTCCTTTTCTCTAGGCTTAACAACCTCATGTCCTTTGATAAGCTAGGACCTACACAAAAATATACCTGTGGCTCTCACATGCAGCAGGTCTTATCATGGAGGTGGCCATACAGCTCTGGGTTGCAAGGGGAGATGCTGAAGATGAGGGTGGGAAGTGCTGTGTGGCCATAGAATCCCAGACTGGTTTGGGTTGGAAGGGACCTTAAAGATCATCCAGTCCCCACACCACCTGCCATGGCCATGGACACCTTCCACCAGGCCAGGTTGCTCCAAGCCCCATCCAACATGACCATGAACACTTCAGGGATGGGGCAGCCACAGCTTCCCTGGGCAACCTGGGCCAGTGTCTCACCACCCTCACAGCAAACAATTTATAACAATTTATTCCTAATATATGAACTAAATCTCCCCTCTTTCAACTTAAAACCGTCCCCCCCCCCCCATCCTCTCACTCCCTGCCCTTGAAAAAATTCCCTCTCCAGCTTTCCTGGAGCCCCTTCAGGTACTGGAAGGTGCTCTAACGTCTCCCTGCAGCCTTCTCTTCTCTAAGCTGCACAATTGTCCACCTTTGCAGGATGAGGAAGAGCAGATGCAGGAGGTGTTGGAGTGGTTGAACCCACCCATGGGCTACTTCTCCAGCACTGGTGTTGTGATCTTGGGTTTGTCTTTGAGAGGTAGTTTCTCTTGTCTGGTAGAAACTGTTGAGGCTTTGAAAATGTACTTTTTTTGGCAGGCACCTCCACAGAGCAGAACAGAGGTGAGCCAAGTTACATCTGCAAGGTTTACTTGCCACCACCCTTTTAGTGAATAAGAGACATCCTGGATTCAAATCCTCTTGCTTTTCCAACTTTCCATACCTAATGCAAATAGCAGCCTACCTGACACTATCTGCAAAGATAAATGTCTGTCCAGGCCTGAACAACCTGCTGTGGTGAGGAACTTCTCATGGTCAGCATGGACTGTCATGACTCTACTCCTTTCCAAGGTTTGCAACCACATGGGTTCAAAACACCATCACAAGCAGAAGCAGTTTTTGCAGCTAAACTTGATGCATGAGCTGGACGTGAGCCCTTCTCCATCACTCAAGGCTTTTGGAGGGCCTCATGGAACTATAGTGCCTGCCCCAGCTCTCCCATGTCCACCCCAAATGCCCCAGCTGGTTGTTGAGCCAAACGCAGCTCAGGAGGAGGTTCCCCAAGCCAACAGAGGACTACAGGGCAACATATGAAACCAAACCACATTTCCTTTGTCCACTTTTGTAGGGAAGCATTTAGGGAGGAGGTTGGGACTTTCAAGGACAGCTGGAAGATGGTACCTGTGCAGAATGTGGTAGATACACAACCCCTTGCTCCCACCTACTGCTGCACTGTCTTGTTTGCTCACCCCCTTCCTCCAGCCCTTTTTTCTGGGAGCAAGAGACAAGCCACCTGGAAAGGAAACAAGGCATGCCAAGCCTAGTAGGCATGAGGTAGGTATCCAAATTTTCCATCCTCATATCACGTAGGCTTTCTCATTAGCCTTGCACGGTTGCTTCAGCAATTATGATGTCTATTGCATCATTCTTACAGCATTAGCCTTGCTGCACAAGCCTTTAATGTGTGTTAGCAGCAAATGTAGACTCTTCTGCTACGTGGTGCTAAGAAGGTGGAGGAGGTTTTAGTCCTAATCCAATGAGACATTTTTAGCCCTCTACTGCCATAGCATCACGTAATGGAAAACTAAGGGGAAGTTGCAAGTGCAGAATGAGCATGTTTGGCCATCTCGCTGGCCAGCCATGCTGCTGGTAAGAGAGTAAGCACAAGAGCAAAAGAGCACAGCCTAAAAATTAAGCCAGACCACCATCCAAGAGTGACCAACGCTTAAGGCCTTGGGGAGGATACAGGATTCCTTCCCAGGATACTCTCCCAGCCTCCAAAACCGTTTGGATCTGGGATGGCCCTTGCTGCAGGTTCAGCCTTTGCATTCCATATGTCTCAGTGTGTTTTTCTTCTGTCAATTTTTCTGGGCTCTTTTGAACCCACATAAACTCTTATTTCAATGGCCCAGCTGGTAAATAACAAAAACAGGTAGTAAGTGTTTATAGTCCTCCCATGGCAACTTGTAGGTGGCTTTAAGTTGGTGGCAAGTGTTAAGGAAGTGGGAATGGTGCATTCATAAACCTGTGCCAATAAATCCCAGTACTGTTAGGCACTTGGTGAAAGACTCAAGGCACTTGGTGGCACTTTTCCCAAGTAATGAGCAATATAGAAGAAGAGGAAATGACCTCAAGTTGTGCCAGGGATGGTTTGGATTGGATATGAGGAAAAACTTATTCCCCAAAATGGTTGTCAGGCCCTGGAACAGGCTGTCCATGGCAGTGGTGGAGTCCCCATCTCTGAAGGGATTTCAAATTTGTATAGATGTGGTGCTAAGGGCCATGGTTTAGTGGTGGCCTTGGTAGTGCTGGGTTAATGGTTGGACTGGATGATCTTGAAGGGCTTTTTCAACCAAAATGATTCTATGATTCTAAGACTTCAGGGCAACACTGAGCTTGGGAGACTTTTGCTCTCTGCAGGTCTCTGTCTTTCAAGGAGAGATGGAGATGAGGCAGCCACGCTCCAAAGTGAGTTGTCTCCTGTGAGCACCTCCTTTTAGGTGGGATTAATCCAGTCAAGTAGGTTTCCCATATGGGGGCCAAGTCAGTCATGTGCAGATGAGCTCAATCTGCCCGTGTTTTCTCCCTGGGAGTCAGGGATTGGTACATTGTCCACCTCCTCTTTCTATGGGGACCTCCCCTCAAAATGGGAAATCCAAGATTTGCAGTTGACCTAAGCATGGAAGCAAGCAAAGGTGGAGACCTCCTCTGTCTCACATGGTTCTGGTGTAATGACCAATGTCCAAGGACAACCAGGTGAATAGCAAAGCTTTCAGCCCTTCAGCCCAAACATCCCTCATCTCAGTGTTGGAGAGGTTTGCTTAGGCATTCAGTGACACAGAATAACAAACCCTGCCAAGAAAGGAGCACAAACCATTTAAAATCTATGCAGTTTGAGTAGATCTGAGGTGAGGGAAGAAGGAAATTTCAGAAGATTACTGACCACCCTTTTGGATGCCACGGAAATGCTGAGAAGCCGATTTGGCCAACGACCGGCGGTGAAAAATTTGTAAAGCAAAAATCGGCGACTCGGCGGGTCCTTACAGAGAGAGGCCAGGAAAGGGACAAAAATGGCTGCAAGTCATGAGTTTTTATCAACGGACACGAGTCTCCAGCTCACTGGTATCAGTGGTAGGGTGTGAAACAGTAGAAAAAAAACCTTTCCGCCAAGAAGTGGAAACAGTGCCCAGTTCCTCTCCAAAAGTCACCTGTGGAGCACGGCTTCCCTGCCATCCTGCGTGTCTCCTGGGGAATTCCTGATGCCAACTCAAAAAGAAAATGAAGTTTTCATGCTCCGTCTCCCAAATGAGGAACATCAGGAAAGGGGAAAAATGGGATTTGTGACCAAAAAAAAAAGGTGGGCTAAGGCACGTCACTGCGTTGGTGGGCTGTGCTGACCGCCGGGCACCACTTGTGCAACCCCACGAGCTGCTGTGCCCCTTGCACCAGGAGTGAGGTTGGCCTGATCCTGCATGCCTGTAGCAAAAGATGTTTCTGAGCCATAAAGGAATCATTCCTGAGATCTATTGGCTGTACAGTTTCATTAAGATGACATAACATCTTGGCTAGATTATAATTTTATAACACCTTTGCATGCCACTGCTATTACTACGATGCGGTTTTATGACGATGTTAATATACAGATGTTGTTTTAATCTGTTTTTTAATTTACTTTGTATGTCCCCTACGTACATTTTGTCGCAAGGTAGTTTGTTTTGTAGCAGCTCATTTATTTTAAAAGTTGGAGGTTTTGTTTGCATCACTGCTAGCATGCTAATGACATTTATACATGTGTTCTCTTTAATCTCTCCCCTAGTTTCCTGGTACAGAGCACAGATATTATCATTTCTCTGATTTTTCTAAGTGCTGAAAACTGTTTTATTAGGGCTTTTATTGTGAGGTTTAATATTTTATTTTGAGGTTTGCTCAGTACAGCTCTGCAGTACTGTATTTTGGGGTGGGATGCCTTCCTCTCGTTTTCACTGCTAATTTCATTATGTGATAAAGAAAGTTGTCTTCTTGGTCTCTTCTCCCAAGGAGCAAGCAACAGGACAAGAGGAAATGGCCTCAAGTTGTATCAGGGGAGGTTGAGATTGGATCTTGGGAACCATTTCTTGCTGGCAAGGGTTGTGAGGCCCTGGCCCAGGCTGCCCAGGGCAGTGGTGGAGTCCCCATCCCTGGAGGGCTTTCCAAGGTGTGTAGATGTGGTGCTGAGGGCCATGGGTCTGTGGTGGCCTTGGCAGTGCTGGGTTAATGGTTGGACTTGATGATCTTAAAGGTTCTGTCCAACCAAAATGATTCTATGACAAGTGTTATTAATGTAGAAGGGTCTGGTCATGCTACCTTCCATCTGAGCATTTGATGCTCCCTAGGAAGTTCTTGAGGAAAGGTTTTTTAGGTGGCCACACACTCCCTCCAGTTAGGGGCAAGGCAAAGAGCAGAGCAGATCTGAACATGTACTGAAACCTTAGGCAGTCACATGTAGTCAGTATTTGGATTTCAAAAAGAACCCTCACATTCTTCTTACAAGCCAAAGCTAAGCTCAAATTCCAGGATCTTCCCATACTTGGATATAGGTGCTATAAGGAGACTGAAGAGGCAATTGTCCCAGCTGGCTTCAGATTGAGCAGAGCTTTGTACTTGAGGTTGTGCCAAGAAAGAAAACAGGTCAGATTGGGGAAAAAGGATCCAACAAGTGGATGCTGGCCCAAAAAGGGGAGAAGACCCAACCTGGATTTCTGGACCCCAGCTGAATAACAGCAGTGGAGTATAGCTGGGCATTCAGTTGCAACAGGGACACAAAGCCCCATTTTAGAAGGGGCTTTGAGAGGTGCAAAGGAGATGCAAAGGATGGGATGTGCTTGTTGGAGGGAGGAGGAGGAGGGTGCAGCAGGCTCTGGAGCTGCTTCTTGTGCTAGACTTGTCAACTTATGTCTAATTAAGTCTGCTGCCCAGAATGTCATCAAATTAGCAAGTGAACAAATTACATTGACTGTGGTGGGACAACTCCCTCATGTCATCCTGCCCCACAGCGTGACCACTCTGTCTACGGCTCTGCCTCGCTGACCTCCCAGTGAAGCCCCTCCCAAAACAATGTGAGATGAGCATCCACCCCTCTCCACAGGTCCCACTGTAATGTCCCACCAGAGCTCTCCAACCTCCTCAGGGAAACCTCCCTGCTTTCCCTCAAAAACTGTACACTGGGAGAGGCCTGAATGTTTCCTCGGGGAAACCTCCCTGCTTTCCCTCAAAAACTGTACACTGGGAGAGGCCTGAGTGTTTCCTCGGGGAAACCTCCCTGCTTTCCCTCAAAAACTGGACACTGGGAGAGGCCTGTATGTTTTTCCCATGGCTTGGTGGGACGGAGCTTGAGAAATGCTGCTGTAGATGGTTTCATGTTGCCAAAATGTACTTGCTACTTGATGATGTGGCTTTCGGAGGGCCTGCTGTTCCCAATTGTCCATTTCATATTATAGCCAAGAAGACTTTCCTATTTATTTGCTCCCTTTTCACTGTGACTTTATTATGCAGGAGCAGCTTGACTGTGATCCTTCTTTTGTTTTACATTTTGCATTCATTAAAAACCAGTCATCTGCATATTTTGTGAACCCTCGGGGGTCTCTTCTCCCCTTGATGCATGCGTGCCAGTCCCATTAGCATGGATGGGAATCAGGAGCTCATACTGAAGGAAAAACACAGCCCCTCCCCCCCCCCCCCTCCCCCTGTTTCTCCCTGTACCAGTCAAATAGGATATTAAAAAAAAAAAAAAATCATGATGGAGGAAATTCACTTTGGGTTTAAAAAAAAATCATAAAAAAATAAAAAAGAAGGAAGGAAAACTTGACCATGTACCTCGGGAGATTCTTCTCCTAGCCCAGGGCTAGAGGCCATGTAGAAGGTGTAAAGCATTTTAGTAGCACCAAGGTTTATGGCTGTGTTTTTACCAGTAAGTAAAATGGGCCAGACCTGCTCCCCAGCCCAAAGTGCAGGAGGTGTATGGCTTGTGTTCACACCAGTGTCCTCTTCCCTCTCCAGTCTTCTAACACAAGAGTGACACATCCACGTCCTGCTTTCTGGCCCTGTTTTAGTCACCAGAAATGACCAACAAGGGTTTGATCCCATTTCTGTCACCTCCAAAATGGGTGCCAGCTGCACCGTGGTCCTCAGCGGCTTCCTGACGATGCTGAGGATGTGGATCAAGAAGTTGAGGCAGTTTCCTAGAAGCAGTCACTGCGCGATCTTGTGGAGTCTTTGCTGACCAACCCAAGCCTGGTCCTCACCAAGCCACTGAGCTGAGGGACTGCACCTCCCAGTGATGCTCTTGTGGTGGCTGGAGAGGGCTGGTCCTGCTGTTCTCCCTCCTCCCTCCCCTGCTCCTGCTGTGAGGGTCCAGGCTGTGCATTTTTGCTCCCTGCCAACAAAGAAAGGAATGTTTTCATTATTTTTTTTTTTCCATTTCAGTTCAAACTACTGGTGCATGGTGGCCTCTGGTACAGGGATCCCCTCTTCTCTCTGCCTCATCTCTGAGGTTTAGAGCAATCACACTTCTCCACCCAGACAGAAGTTTTGTAGAAAAACCTCCCCTGTGCTCCAACTTTGGCAGTTGCCCCTTTCACAAGGGCGCGCGCGGGAGGACGCGCAGAGAGATATGAATTTATTTTCTGCATTGTTGAAGCTTCAACATTGCCCTCAAATCATCCTGACACAAAGGCAATGCAGCTCGCTTCACCAACCAGCACATTTTGCCCTGAGCAAAGACACTTTCCCATGCATGGAATGATCTCCCACTGTTTCCCATAAGAGCGCCAGGCTGGCTGAAGAAATGGAATCAAAAGCTTTCCAAGACAACAACCCACCTGAAACAACTTGAAATAAAGGAGGGTTCAGGCTGTGGATGGAAAATGCTGGTTGGAGCTGGGAGGGATTAGGCAATAACTCTGTTTTTGATGCTGCCATGGCTGGAGAATCCTATGTTCCCCTGAGCATCCACCTTGTCTTATCAGAGTGCTGTTCACTACAAGGAGCAGATCTCTCTGCCAGTGCCTCTGCATACTTCTCCTGGAGTCCTCCATCATGGTTACCAGCAGATTTAGGCTCAGTGGGTACTTCAGCAAGGCAACCACGTAGATCATGGAATCACAGACTGGTTTGGGTTGGAAGAGACCTTAAAAATCATCTAGTTCCAATCCCCCTGCCATGGGCAGGGACACCTCCCACTACACCAGGTTGTTCCAAGCCCCAGCCAACCTGGCCTTGAATGGAGCCTATTGTGTCTGGCTAATGGCAGGTGGAGGGGCAGGGATAGATGGTTTTGGAGAATGAGACATTCTGGGTGGCACAGCTTCCTGGCTGTTGGGCCTCTGCTTGCAATCCAGATGCTCTCTCCAAATTAAGGAACTCATTCAAGTGTCAGAGTGGGCATTTGACTGGAGAAACCCAATTCCCAATGCTTCTCAACTACCCATCTCTCTGCTTTTTGCCTGCTTTATGTCCTTAGCAGCATATCCACACGTAGAGCACTTACTTAGAAGGGACCCAAAGCAAAAGAGGATCATTTTCCAGGGTAAGAGGTGCCACTCAGTACTTGTTCAGGACCTCTCTCATAATTCAGGCTGCTTGGAGACAACCTATAAGTAATGAAACATAATCACACCCTCCCAGTTCCCATTTCACTCACTCATTTGGCCCATTGATGTCTTTTTGCTGACCAACTGTTTTATCAGCTGAAACCTGGTAAACATTTGCATATTAATGATGAGTTAGGAGGCCAGAATCTGTCCATAGGTCAGTGCCCAGCTCTGGAGCCTGGGGACCTCTGGCCTCCTTTGCATTAAGATACGGAGAGTTGCTGCCTGCCTATTTTTCACATCTTACCAGTGTGGGATTTATATTCACACCTTGATTTATTGCAGCCCAGCTGGTGGCTCTCAGCCTGTATCTACTCCTGGATAACTTTAAGCACCTTCAATCTAGTGTCTGGTCCATGAGCCTGCTTCACTTGGGTTCAGAGCTTCTGGTTATATCCCACAAGAATTGCAGCTCAGCTCTGAGTGATGACCCCAATCCAGAATCAAGTCTGAAGAAAACTTGGATCCAGCACCACTGGCTCACTCTTACTCCACTGAAATAAAACAAGCAAAAACCAAAAGGGATGGGAAATGATTTTACTGGAGCAGGATCAGCTTCTCCATTTGTGAATCAGTTTGTTAAGAGAACAAAGCTCCATTTAGCTAAAAGGTGCTAGCTAAATGGCAGGACTGGCCTTCAGGTCCACAGCCCTCTACGTACTGGCTTTGACTCAGCAGTCTGCAGTAGTAAATTATGAATGGTCCCAGAAGAAGGGAAAGCTAGTCCATAACAGGAGTTTGAAATGGGGAAAGGAGATGTGCATAAGAACAGACCTTCCATTCCCAAAATAAAGCACTGCAGTCATCTTGGAGATATGGAGAGCGCACGGAAGGCCGGGGGCCTTCCCGTCGTTAAATATTTACCGTGCAAGTATTGCTTCACAGAACATTTCTAGGATTTTATCCAAGCAGGAGGGAGGAAGGGAAACATTTGGCTGGTGCAATAGGACCATTTACCTGAGTGGCTCCTTAAATGGGAATCAAAAGCCAACCAGAGGGAGCTCTGTAATGTTTGACTACTAAAAGCCTTACTTACAAAAATACAGCACCGGGCAGGCTCTAGGGGACCAGAAAACAGATTGTCCCATTGGCATCTCCAGGCCAGGGTTTCCTCTTCATTAATGACTATACTCCTGGATGTGAGCAGGGTAGAAGGATGAGGTAGGTAGGAAGCTGAGGGTGTCGAAAAAGGGATCAACGAGGATGTGCACAATATTCCTCCAAAATCACATTTGTTACTTGTAGGAATGATCTGTGTTTAGAATGGGTTTAGCCCACCAGATGTCCAGTCATCGTCCCTGCAAACACCAGGGCTCAGGTCCAGCATTACTCTTATGACATTTGAACCTTCTCCCCAGTACTCAAGACTTCGTTCATAGCCAGCATGAAATTGCAGAGAACTTTTTACAAAAGACCAAAGAAATTATGAAGAGTGCCATGAAGAAAAGCCAGAAAGGCACAAGAAAGCTGGGTGAAGCAAAAATGTCCACCAGCTGAGGGAGGGCAAGTCTGCCAGATTGATCAATATCTTTATCAATGATCTGGATGAGGGGATTGGATACACCCTCAGCAAGTTTGCAGATGACACCAAGTTGGGTGAAACTGTTGATCTGCCCGAGGGTAGGAAGGCTCTGCAGAGGGGCCTGGACAGGCTGAATCAATGGGCCAAAGCCAATTGTATGAGGTTCAACAAGGCCAAGTGCTGGGTCCTGCACTTGGGTCACAACAACCCCAGGCAAAGCTCCAGGCTTGGGGAAGAGTGGCTGGAAAGTGCCCAGAGGAAAAGGACCTGGGGGTGTTGGTCAACAGCAGCTGAATATGAGCCAGTGTGTGCCCAGGTGGCCAAGAAGGCCAACAACATAGAATCATAGAATCATAGAATGGTCAAGGTTGGAAGGGACCTTAAAGACCATCAGGTTCCAACCCCCCTGCTATGAGCAGGGACACCTCCCACCAGACCCACAAAGCCTCATCCAACCTGGCCTTGAACACCTCCAGGGAGGGGGCATCAACAAGCTCCCTGGGCAACCTATTCCAATGCCTTCCTACCCTCATGGTGAAGAAATTCTTCCTGATTTCCAACCTAAATCTCCCCTCTTTCAGTTTAAAACCATTACCCCTTGTCCCATCACTGCCCTCTCTGGTGAAAAGCCCCTTCCCAGCTTTCCTATAGGCCCCCTTCAAGTACTGGAAGGTGCTCTAAGGTGTCCCCAGAGCCTTCTCTTCTCCAGGCTGAACAACCCCAACTCTCTCAGCCTGTCTCCAGACCAGAGCTGCTCCAGCCCTTTGATCATCTTCGTGGCCCTTCTCTGGAACCTCTCCAACAGCTCCATGTCTTTCTTGTGATGAGGGCTCCAGAGCTGAACACAGCACTCCAGGTGGGGTCTCACCAGAGCAGAGGGGCAGAATCACCTCCCTCACCCTGCTGGCCACACTTCTTTTGATGCAGCCCAGGATGCAGTTGGCCCTCTGGGCTGCATCAGGAACAGTGTGGCCAGCAGGAACAGGGAGGTGATCCTGCCCCTGTCTCGGCACTGGTGAGACTGCACCTCGAGTACTGTGTGCAGTTCTGGGCCCCTCACTATAAGAAGGACACTGAAGTGCTGGGGTGTGTCCAGAGAAGAGCCACCAAGCTGGTGAAGGGTCTAGAGGAGTCATACGAGGAGTGGCTGAGGGAACTGGGGATGTTTAGTCTGAAGAAGAGGAAGCTGAGGGGAGACCTCATTGCTCTCTACAACTCCCTGAAAGGAGATTTTAGGGAGGTGGCCTCTTCTCCTAAGTGGATAGCAACAGGACCAGAGGAAATGGCCTGAAGTTGTGCCAGGGGAGGTTTAGATTGGACATTAGGAAGAATTTCTTTACTGAAAGAGTGGTCAGGCACTGGACCAGGCTGCCCAGGGAGGTGGTGGAGCCACCATCCCTGGAGGGAATCAAGAAACATGTAGATGTGGCACTTCAGGGCACGCTCTAGTGGCTGAGGTTTTGGGGTTTTTTTGTGGATGTTTTTTGGTGGAGTGTGTGTGGTTGTTTGTGTTTATTTGGTCTTTTCTGTTGATGGTTGGACTCAGTGATCTCAGAGGTCCTTTCCAACCACGATGATTCTGTAATTCTGTGATTCTATGATCCAGATGGGTGCTGCTGATGTCTACCCCCTGCAGCCTTCTCCTGCACCACTTCCCACCACCACAGAGAGCTGTGGAAACTCACAAGTCAATGGCTTTGAGTCCATCTTTCCTCTTTAAAATACCACCTCATATTAAGGCGAATTCAGTACACGTGATGCTTCCTCTGAACTCTTTCCCAGCTCCCCAAAATCTTAATTTTTTGTACAACCTGAGCTAAATACAGTTGCTCTGTGCAAATTACCTCCCTTCCATGAGCTCATCTGTCTCCCCTTGATCTCAGGCAGACTTTGAGCATCCAGAGTGATTTAAGGAAGCCAGGCGTGACAAATAAGGACAAGTTGGGTTTTTTTTTTTAAATTATAAAGTGCAAGACACATCAGCAGCTAATTCTGGTTCACAAATACACTGGAGAAACTTGTAACCTAGGAACACTTGGTAAGAAGGAGGAAGAGAGCAAAATTTGTCATGCCTGAGGAACCACTCAGCTCCTTTTCTCTTCCAAAATTTACATCATGCTGGGCAGGTATGTGATGCAGCCCAAGTTCAGGGAATCCATTCCTAGCTGGGGAATTGCTGTGCTGCTACCCACCACTTGGAGTGAAGTCACTTCAGACATCTGAGTAGCATCCAAAAAAATTAAAAATGCCATGAAGGATTTTTTTGAGAGCTGTCTCTTTTCAGGGAATTTTGAAAACCAGCCCCTCATCTTCTGTGAAATGTTGCTGGTGTTTACCTCCTACGTGAACACCTCTCAAGCTGTGTAAGTTCCATGTTGTTAGAAACAACGTTTGGTTTTGGAAATTGAAAACATTCCAGTTTTAGTTGTGGTTTCTTGGGTTGCACTTCCTCTGGGTCTTGAGCAGTGGGACTTTTGAAACCTGTTTTCCCAAAATTTACATTCCTAATGTTTCCTTTCTGCGTCTAACAATGTGGTGGAGCTCATCTTGGGCCTTTCTTCCAGGAGAACAAGATCATAATTTGGTGCCCTTCTTTATTTTTAACCAGCTATCTTTTTTTTTCCCCCCAGAAAATTTAGAAGAACTTATTTGACATATTTGTGATTGTTACATTTGGTCATATTTGGCTGAAACTTTTTAAGAGCTGCAGAAGTTGTCAGCCTCATTGCCTTAAGGAATGTAGTTAAAAATATTACTGTGAAAGCATGGCATAATTTTTTTCTCTAACCTGACTACAGGTAATGATCACAGAATCACAGAATCAGCCTGGTTGGAAAGGACCTTGAAGATCATCAAGTCCAACCATAACCTAAATCCACCCACCATGACCTTTATCTACCCATTCAATGCTTAAATCATGTCCCTAAACATCACATCTATATTTCTTTTAAACACTTCCAGGGATGGTGACTCCACCACCTCCCTGGGCTGCCTGTTCCACTGTCCAAAGACAAAAGTATAGTCTAGTCTCTTTTCTTCTCCTTTTTATCCTGGTGATTTATCCTTAATGTTGTCTTCTCTTTAGCCATTTGTATTTCTGACCACCTTTCCCTTCACAACAAGCAACAGCCAGTGCCCATACCAGGCATCAGCAGAACCACAGACCCACAGACTGGTTTGGGTTGGAAGGGACCTTAAAGATCATCTAGTTCCAACCCCCCTGCATGGGCAGGGACACCTCCCACCAGACCAGGTTGCTCCAAGCCCCATCCAACCTGCCCTTCAACACTGCCAGGGATGGGGCAGCCACAGCTTCTCTGGGCAACCTGGGCCAGTGTCTCACCACCCTCACAGTGAAGAATTTCTTCCTAATGTCTAACCTGAATCTCCCCTCTTCCAGTTTGAAACCATTCCCCATCTACTCGGTGCTTGTCAGACCACACCTGGAGTATTGCATTCAGTTTTGGTAACTCCCTATTTACAAGGAGTCACATGGAAAAGACAAGGGGTCATGGGAACAAGTTGCCCCTGGCAACTTGAGGTAAATTTTTCCCCATGAGGACAGTCAAACTTTGGAATAGTCTCCCAAGGGAAGTGGCAGATTGCCCTATATTGGACAGTTTTAAGTCTCAGCTTGACAGGGTGCTGAGCCACCTCATATCAACTAGAGTAGTAACTAGAAAGGTTGAACCAGGTGATCCCTGAGGTCCCTTCCAACCTGGCACTCTAGGATTCTATGATTCTATGATGCCGTCACTCCCTGCCCTTGTCAAAAGCCCCTCCCCAGCTTTCCTGGAGCCCCTTCAGGCACTGGAAGGTGCTCTAAGGTCTCCCTGGAGCCTTCTCTTCTCCAGGCTGAACACCCCCAACTCTCCCAGCCTGTCTCCTGAGCAGAGCTGCTTCAGCCCTCTCATCATCTTTGTGGCCTCCTCTGGAATCTATCCAAGAGCTCCATGTCCTTCCTGTGTTGGGGACCCCAGATCTGGCCCCAGCCCTGCAGGGGGGTCTCACCAGAGCAGAGCAGAGGGGGACAATCCCCTCCCTGGCCCTGCTGGCCACGCTGCTGGGGATGCAGCCCAGGACACGGGTGGTTTCTGGGCTCCAGCGCACGGTGCCGGCTCATGGTGAGCTTCTCATCACCAACAGCCCCAAGTTCTTCTCCTCCAGGCTGTCCTCAAGCCATTCTCCACTCAACCTGTATTTATGCTTGGGATTGCCCCAACCTAATACAGGATCTTGCACTTGGCCTTGTTAAACTTCATGATGTTGGCATGGGCCCACCCTGGATGGTCCCTCTGGATGGCCTCCCTTCCCTCCAGTGTGTTGACCACACCACACAGCTTGGTGTCATCAGCAAACTTGCTGAGGGTGCGCTCGACCCCACCTTCCATGTTGCCAACAAAGATGTTAAACAGCAACAGTCCCAATTTGGCCTTTGATGCCAGTTTTTACTACTGGAGACATGATGAAAGAGGCTAAAGATGACAGGATGAGTGTGCCCAAGTAGCACACATGCCCTGGAGGACCATCAGCAGCAAACCTGTGTCATGCACAGAGGTAGGACTCCATACCCATGCTTATTGTTTACTATCTACACCACACCCCCTTTCTCCCCATGCAGCATCTATGTGGGGGTCAGACTTGGGTGGAGAAGAACGGATTGAATTCAGAAGATCTTCCAGAGGTGTAGATCACAGCTGGTTTGTATTCTCCTTGACACAGCAGGTTTGCTCAGCCTGGATTATTTGCCAGCCATAATTACACAGCACAGAGATGACTTTGAGCGTGGGACCCCTCGCTCACTCTGCTGTAGCCTGGGTAGGCAGGAGGCACATTAGGAAATTGCTCAGATAATGTTAAAGAGGATGGATTTGTGATGATGGTGTTTCGACCCACTTGGTAGTCTGCCCTTGGAGCTCTACTTAACAGGTCTTCCCTGTGTCTTTCCAAGCAGTTAATTTTGTGGCCAAGTCCCTGAACTCTCTTCCCCTTCCTTTTTCACATGTAGGGCTGTTTGCTTCTCTGCCATCCAGTCATCTGGTGAATGCTTGTTCAAGGACACTGTGGAAGATTTGTGCTAATAATGAAAAGCTTGAAGGGGGCAAGAGATTTTGCCCAGGAAAAATAATGTCGATCAACTCTATTGTGTCTCTGTCCCTCTGAGAAGAGGGAGCTGATAACAGAAAGGTTAACAAATGGGCTGGATTTAAGGGGTTGTGGCCACGTGAATTAATGCTTTATATTTGTCTAAGAAAACTTTGTGGCTACCTTGTGGAGACGTAGAGTTTGAGAATATTTCCTTCTCATGTTAATCTATGCTTTAATTTACAAGATCTTTTCCAGTCTTGCCATCTCCTTCTGTCACGGTCCAACACCCAGGAAAAGAGCACGGAATTTTTCTTCGCTGAAATATCGGGGTGTTTTCAGCAGCCAGTGGGGGAATATATTTCCAGGTGTGGGGGATGAGGCTGGATTTTTTTTTTTTTTTTTGTCGGTGGGCTTGTCTCTCTTTGCACCACGATCCACAGGAAGGGGCCGGGCGGGTTGTGTGTTGCAGAAGAGGGGCCCTCCACTGTGGGTCTGCGCCGCGCCGTGCGGCGAGCATAATGTGTCCTCCCAGGGACCATTTGCATAAAGGATAAATAAGAGAATCACAATGTGAAGTTTATTCATTTTTAAATCCTGCAGCGTTTGTGATTGAAGGCCCAAGCTCAGATGTTTTCCTGATGCGTACCATTAAGAGTCAGGGCTTTGGCTAATGTCTCTTCTGTTACTGCAGGGGGATGTAATGTGCAGTATTTCTCCACACTGGAGGATCATTTCCAGCGTATACCACTCGGCTGGGGAGGGAGGAACTGCAGGCTGCATTATCTTGGGCCAGGCCCACTCTCCTTAATTTGCTGTAACCGAGCCAGCGCATAAAATACAAAACATATTGATGTTCCCGGAGAACCCTTGAGGGTCTTTACCCTTCCTTGTCAAAGGAGCTGTGCAATCCAGAAGGAAAGAGAAAAGGCATTTTGCCACGGTGGAAATAGCTGCTGGCATGCCGCGGCTGACAGAACGCTGCGCTTCCATTTACTTCACTTCGAGGGGAAAGTCATAACAAAAGCCATTTTAGCTCCTAACTCCAGATCAGAGTGGGTGGAGAGAGGTGATGGGAACCCCAGCACAGGTGATGTTGGTAGTGAAGGCATCATGCTGCACACTGACACATTTGCTGAAGTCATCGGATCATTTAGGGTGGAAAAGACCTTTAAGATCATCGAGTCCAGCCCTTAACCTGATGCTGTCAATTCCATTACTAAATACTGTCCACTCTGATGATCATAGAATCAGAGAATGGTTTGGGTGGGAAGATCATCTAGCTCCAACCCTCCTACCATGGGCAGGGACACCTCCCACTAGACCAGGTTGCTCCAAGCCCCATCCAACCTGCCCTTCAACACTTCCAGGGATGGGGCAGCCCCAGCTTCTCTGGGCAACCTCTTCCTATGTTTCACCACCCTCACAGGAAATAATTTCTTCCTGATATCTCATGTAAATCTCTCCTCTTTCAGTTTGAAATTCCCCTTCATCCTGTAACTCCAAGGCCTTGTCAAAAGTCCCTCCCTAGCTTTCCTGTAGCCCCCCTTCAAATATGAATCACAGTTGGAATCTTATGGTGAAAGGGGATCTGGGCACCTCAGGCATGCGATCCTCTGACAAAGGTTAGTAGACTTGGGCCAATGTGGTGACCCAGTTTCAGATCTGATTTTGGTTGTCCTGTGTAAGGGCTAAGTTTCTTTTCAGGCCTGGTGCCAAACACAAGTCCTTAGTGAGAAAACAAGAAAGAGCACTGATGTCCTGCCAGATCTTCTTGTGCCTCATCACCAGGAAGAGATGCAAGAGAGGTACCCCAACATCCTAATGTCCCATGTCAGCTTGCAAGCTTTAGCACAGTACATCTGCAGATGTTTGCCTTGCATTGTCCAAAGTGGGTTTTGTGGGTTTGGGGACCACAGTTTTCAGCTTTCAACACATTAAAAATGAAAATTTGAAACTATAACAACTGCTTCTTCATGACTGGTGAGTTTGGGGTTTCCTCACCTTTAGATCTGAAATCTGGTTAGAGTTGAGTTGTTCTTCTCCTGTGTCTTCTGAAGGTGATTAACAGCATCTGGAACTGATGAAATGTGGTGGTTTGTGGATTTGTGTCCTGTGATTGACAGACTTTAGTATCTAAGAGGAAATGAACTCAGCTAAAAGGTTTTCTGCATTTGGAGGAATTTGTGAAGCCTCTCATGTTGGCTCTCTTGAGGTCTTCTAAGCTATGACTTTCAACCTTCCAATAATCAGAAGGTCTCTGCCCTCAGCCTGCTTGTGCTCACGTAATTTCTAAAGACTGGGTAATCTTGGGGATTTCTGTTTTTTTAGCATTTTGGGGTGAAACAAAGAAATATGTAAGAAAAAATTTAACAGGGAAACAGTCAGATGGAGACACACATGCCCAGATAGGAAGGTAACAGAGGCTTCCTTAAGAAATCAGTTTAAACTGTGACAACATGGAAGTATTCATACTATCATAGAATCATGGACTAGTTTGGGTTGGAAGGAAGCTTAAAGATCATCTGGTTCCACCCCCCTGCATTAGGTGGGGACACCTCCCACACTAGACCAAGTTGCTCCAAGCCCCATCCAACCTGGCCTTCAATGGTTTCAAATATGGGGCTTTGACAACTTTCTGGGGCAACCTGGGCCAGTGTCTCACCACTCTCATAGGGAAGAATTTCTTCCTAAAATCTCATCTCAGTCTGCCCTCTTCCAGCTTGAAACCACTCTCCCTCATCCTATCACTCCCTGCCCTTGTATAATGTCCCTCCCCAGCTTTCCTGGAGCCCCTTCAGGCACTGGGAGGTGCTCTAAGGTCTCCCTGGAGCCTTCTCTTCTCCAGGCTGAACACCCCCAACTCTCTCAGCCTGTCTCCAGAGCAGAGCTGCTCCAGCCCTCTCAGCATCTTTGTGGCCCTGCTCTGGACTCACTTCCAGAGCTCCATGTCCTTCTTATGTCCTTGTGCTTCTTCAGGAGGCCTTTTATTCACACAATGCTTAGCTTGACTTCTTGGTAGAGGTTGCTACCAGCTTATCATCTCAGTGGCCTCCACCGGACCCTCTCCAACAGCTCCTTCCTGTCTTGGGGGCTCCAGAACTGGACCCAGCACTGCAGGGGGGGGTCTCACCAGAGTGGAGTAGAATTTCTCTGGAAAATAATGTATAGTACAAATCTATGTACTAGTTACTCAATTTATAGGTTAAATTCATGGGGTATTAATTCATTTTTACACAAAATCATGCACTTCCTATTCCATTAACCAAGAGCTAGTCTTGATGTTGGCCTCTGAAAGTGTGAAGTTCCCAAAAGTGAAGTTTTGACACCGTAGCCTACCAGGCCTTTGAGGAGGGAGTTCAGGCTGTGTGTGTTGGTTACATTTACCCAGGAACAGCAACCCAGAGTCCCTCAGTGCTCAGAGCCAGCACACCCTGCAAGCTCAGGCTTAAAACACAGGGTGGACCATGCTGCCACCAAGCCAGCCATGAACCTAGTTTCTTTTAGAGCACAACCAAAATCTATGAGGAACATCACTTGCAAAAATACAACTTTGAAGGAAGGCAAAAACCCAAAGCAGACCCAAGGCAGCGTTTCTAAGCTTAATACTTTGGGTTTTTTTGCTTTTCCTACTGCAAGCTCATGCCTGCCTCATTAAGTTACACAATATTTGCCATGGGCAATGTTTATTCCAAACCATTTTATGCAGCTCTAACTACAATCTTTCGGATCCTGTGCAATATTTGTTGTAGTTAGTATAAGAAAGCCTTTGTGTAGTGAGAGAATACCAATTGCCTCCACAGCCATGGGCTGTAGAGGGTTCTTGTGCTGCACACTTTGGCTTTTCCCTTCCATATGCTCTTCAGTGTGGAGGGAAAGATTTTATATAACCTAAAAAATATTTTGCAAGAGAAGTTTCATGGAGCATGGAGGAAACATCTCAGGTGGGAAAGTGCTCAGGTGAAATTGCTGTCATTTACAACCAGTAGTAAGGAGCCATGCAGCAATTATGAGGTGTGGCTGAGGGATCTGGGGGTGTTGAGCCTGGAGCAAAGGAGGCTGAGGCTTCTGGTTGACCTTCTGGCTCTGCAACTGCCTGAGAGGAGGTTGGAGCCAGGGGGGGTTGGTCTCTTCTCCCAAGGAACAAGTGATGGGACAAGAGGAAATGGGCTCAAGTTGTGTCAGGGGAGGTTGAGATTGGATCTTGGGAACCATTTCTTCCAGGGAAAGGGTTGTCAGGCCCTGGCCCAGGCTTCCCAGGGCAGTGGTGGAGTCCCCATCCCTGGAGGGCTTTCCAAGCCATGTAGATGTGGTGCTGAGGGCCATGGGTCAGTGGTGGCCTTGGCAGTGCTGGGGGAATGGTTGGACTGGATGATCTTAAAGGTCTTTCCCAACCAAAAACATCCTTTAATTTTATGATTTTATAAGATCCCATGAAGACCTCTGGGCTTCCCAGACAACTGTGTCCAGGGTCCTCTGCTTTGGCTTTCATTTTGCTACCAAAACTTGTGCTTTTATTTCTTTTACATTGACTGGGAAGAAATTTTAATACAGTTCTGTGTATTTACTTTCCCTGCTTGTCTTTACAAATCACTCTACAATCCAAGGGTTTGGTGTGAGACAGAGCAAGCGAGCTCCCTGGATGGATTTCAAATTTGTGTAGATGTGGTGCTGAGGTTCATGGTTTAGTGGTGGCCTTGGCAGTGCTGGGTGAACTGTTGGGCTGGATGATGTTAAAGGTCTTTCCAACCAAAAGGATTCTATGATTCTATGGTTCTTGGGTTTTATTATCTGGAATAATTTTTGCTGTTGTTCCACCATGACCCATTCTTTACATGGATCAGGAAGACCCATTTTCTTCCTTGCAAAGAGGGGCTAATTCACTGTCTGGTGAAAATGGGAGAGCCCTCTTGAAGCCAACTGGAGTCATGAAGGAAACCAAAAGAAGTCAGCTGGAAACAGATGCATACAGCTAAGATACTGACCTTGTGAATTTGTGTTTATTCTGTGGCCTTTCAAAAAGCAAATTTTTTTTGTTTAATAACCTTTCTTTTTACTGCACTTGGGTGATGCCTAACAGGCAGACTGACTGGTGGCTGGACACTGCTGAGCTTGGTGGATCTGCTCCTGCTCTATAGGTGAGTCCATGTTAGACAGTTGGTGGATCTGTCCCCACCAGGTCCTAAATTCTCCCACCCCAGCTTCTTCCTGCATCACTTCTGATTCCTCCCAGTCACTCCTCACTTCTGGTGGACATCCAGCCCTTGCACCATCCCTTACCAGGCAGCAGATCCCAGTCATCACCACGGCACCCCAAAAACCTCTTTGCAGGTGATATGGGTCTGCTCTGCTTTAGTGGTGTACAAGAACTGGACATCAGTGGGGAGACCTGCCCCATAACAGCAGTAACACCTCAGCTGTTGAATTCACATGTGACCTGAGGCCCCTGGAGAGGCTTTTCCATGATCAGTAATTAGCCCAGTAGGGCAGCCAAATGCCATCTCCAGTTGACACCAGTTCTTTACCTTATTGAGGTACTTCTTTTGAATATTGATTAATGAGCTTCCTGAAGAAGGTAACATCTTGTTGTGAACTTCTTGTGGTGTGGCACCACATAACTTTCACTGACACCTCCAAAAAAACCTACTTTTCATAAAATTCCATCATTTTGGTTTCCCTCTGAGCTCTGTGGGACAGGGTGACCTCCAGGCTGTGTGTCTGTACAGCACCTGGCACCACAGAGAACTTGAGTCCAGGGTTTCCAAGCAATGCTGGGAGGGAATTGCAAGAAATAGTTTAAGGTCAGTATTGTTTTCCTCCCTCAGAGAGTAAATGCAACAGAAACTTATTATATGAATTGGCTCGGTCAGGGGAGATTTCTTGTTACTCATAGTAAAATTCATCTGTGGGAATTTCACAAGTTCTCTTGGAAGAATGAAGTAGCAGCACTTCTTTAACTCAGGCAATGAGATCTCCTACACAATGAGGATGCTGGCTTTCACTCTCTGGTGGCACCAGAATATAGGGGTGATAACTTTTCTTCCCTGTGCTCCCACCGATGCACCCCAGTCCCTCTCCCAGGTGCCAAGAAGACCTCAGAAACACCTTCAGGAATAAGCAGGACTGTGACATTGGGACATCTGGCCGTTGAGGCAAGGGACACTGTACACCCTTTGCTGTGCTTTGCAAACCTCCAGTCACATTGAACCCCTACCCTAGGATCACCTCACCCCAAAGCCCCCTCCCAGACCCACCAGCCCGGATGTCTGCTCCAAGGATGGGCCTGGGGAGGCAAACGCAAAAAAAAGACCAGTGAGGAGCTCCAGTGTGGGCTTAAAAATTGAGTGAACAATTCATCCATGTCTCCCCTGCAAAATACACCCCAAGCTCAACCTCTGTCCCTGCTTTCTCCCTCCCTGCACCCCCAGCAAAACCCTCCCTCTCACAGTTTAGTCCTATCCAGGGGAGCGTGCGTGTGTCTCTGTGTGTGTGTGCGTGTGTCTATTTTTTTTTTTAATGTATTTTTTTTTCCACAGTGACTTGTTTGTGCTGTCATCAGCCGTTGCTTTGGTAAATGGTGAGTTAAACAGATATATCCAAGCGTAAAATCTAAAAAATGTTCCCTGTGGGCGCCTGGGGGGTGTTGTTTGAAATCAACTACATATCAATTGAGCGGCGGCGAGCGGATCCGATGATAAATTCCAGTCCACAGACGCCTTATAAATTACATTTTTTTGTTCACGATCTAGCCTCATCTCAGCTCCCCAGAGGCCCTTCGACGGAGAACTATGATTGTGTTGGAGAAACGTTTGCTCAGCTTGAGTGATGCCATTAGTGTTACATGTGCCGGCCCCTCTCGCCGGCACCCCCCACTTCCACCCCTCCATCCCCCCAATCCGATAACTTCCCCCCCTCCCCCCGCCCTTCTTCAACAAAATGCAGTATGTGCCTGGTAATTTTTCTGTTCATTATCTCATTGTTTTCTGTAAGTACAAGGTTAGATTGAATTACTGCAGGCTCTATTGTCTATTTGTAATTCTCCTTCCATGCCGCGCCACTAATGAATGGGCAATTTAGTCAAATCTTTGTAACGGCTTCTTCTGTGCGTCAGCCACTTAATTACTCTGAGCTTTTCTCACTGCTGCTTGATTGCATGGAAACTCAGGCTGCTTCCAGGTCTTTGCTAGGGGATCTCCAGCTCTGAAAGCAAAAAAAAAAAAAAAAAAAAAAAAAAAAAAAAAGAAGAAATTAAAACAAAATCATAATAACCAGCCTGAATCCTCTGGATTCCTCGGTGTAAGAGCATCCCCAGCACGCAGGACTTTCCCCTCCCGCAGGGTTTATTTGCTCTGTAGTTAGTGGGTTTATTATTGGTGTGTGCACAGAGGAAACTGTCACCGTGTAAATTAGGCAGAGTACATCTAAGGTGAAGGCAGTTCTAGACCCTTCAAGATGATGGGAGCTACGAGAACAAACAAACAAACAAACAAACAAAAAGACAAATTAAATCAATTCACAGGACCTTGTATGGAATACACCCCATTCCATGTCATCCCACAAACACTGAGATGAGAATCTCTATTTATTTTGGGATCACCAAAATCTAGCTCGATTTTGGTACCAGGAGTAGGAATTCATTTTTTTCCATCTGTTCTTTTTTTTCTTTTTTTTTTTTTTTGCAAAAAAGAATATGTTCATGTTTGTGTTTCATATCCAATATTTCAATCTGCAAGTGAGGGGCAGGGCGTGGGAATAAATACATTTAAAAATCCATTTAACAAAATTAAACACAGTCATTTGTAACTGGCAGATAGGTATGCTTAGAAAGCTTTAAACCAGTCCCTTTGCATGATAACTACTTTTTCTTTTCTTTAATGACAAGACCCAGAGAACGGAAATAAGATTAAAAGAAAGGTGTTAAAAAGGAAGTGTTGTGAATTATACATAAGATCCTGGTGGATTATCCCCCTCCATGATTTGACTCACCTAGTTAAATTCCTGAAGAGCTTCTATTCCTTTCTTCAGTGACTGATGGAGAGCAGGATTAGGCCCAAATCACAGGTAAGTGGATTCCTTGTGTATTTGAGCTCCGTTATAGCTTTGGTTTTAAACTGGACACCAATGCCTTTATATCAACCACATTTTTTACCAAACTGCCTCTTTATGACTTTAATGTCTTTTATGTTTTCCCCTTTTGCACAAGATTTATTCTCCTCAGGGAAGAAATGCTCTACCAGTCCTTCTCTGAACCTCTTCCAGTTTGTATCTATCTGTTGTTCCATGAAATCCAAACCTGTGGCTGCACTTTAAAATTAAAAAGATTTACATGAAAATTGCATTCTGTGGGATTTCCAGGGAATGGGTTTAGCCCTCAGAACTTTTACAGATTGATGGGGAAGATCTTGTGAGCTTTGTAAGAGTACAAAAAGGCTGATAATAAATTACTGTAGTTACTAAAAATTGTAGTAACAATTATTAACAATTATTCCAAAAGAATTTTCAAGGAATTTTCCCATAGGGGAGTTTCCCAACCCCTGGAGAAAGATTGCTGGAGAGAGCTGAAAGCTGAAAACCCAGCAGAAAGAGGCTGCAGACCCCTAAGAGGCTTTCACTAACACTGATGTTCATCCTTGACCCTACAAGTCAAAGCCTTCACTGGTTGAGAAGCAGTCAGCAGGGGGAGAGGGGCTATGTCTCCCCACCACGTGGCACTGGGTTGGGGCAGGATGGGGTGTGTGCCTTGGGCAATCTCTAGTGTCCATCCCACAAGCTCCTTGCTGTTCTCCTGCCCCTTGGCTGGGGTTTGGTTTACCAGCTCTCATGGTGGGACTTCACTTGAGCTTGATAGACATGCTTACCTTCAGTGCACCCTCTTCCCCAAGCCAGACCCTAAAGGTAGTGGCCATACAATGCCTATTGCACACAGCAGGAGTTGGGGGGCTTACCCTGGGGACCCTGAAAGAGCTGTCAGGCCTTGGCCCAAGCTGCACAGGGCAGTGGTGGAGTCCCCATCCCTGAAAAGATTTCCAAGCCATGTAGATGTGGTGCTGAGGGCCATGGCTTAGTGGTGGTTTTAGCAGTGTTCTAGGTTAATGGTTGGACTTGAAGATCTTAAATGTCTTTGCCAACCTAAAGGATTCTATGATTCTGTGATCTGCTCCTAAAATCTTAAAGTCCTTAGATTTCAGCAGAAATCAAAATAACCCAAGTTTTACATTTTAATAAACAGGCTTCACTGCACAGGCACGACAGATTCTGGGCAGGGCACAAATGCAAACCTCTGGGCCAACCTCCAAAGCAAATCCTTGCTTCAGTAAACACCCATTTTAATGACCACAGTGTCATCAGGTCAGGCTGACCATAACTTTGATGTGGTTTTTTTTTTCCTCTTAGGGCCCAGGAAAGTGTGCTGAGCTCAAAGTGACCCAAACACCATCCCAACGTGCTGTTCCTCCTGCCCTGTCTCCATGCACAAGCGTGTTCCCTGGGAAGTTCTCAACGTGCTCCTCCCTCTCCTTGCACACAAGGGTGGTCTTCGTGTCCACCTTGGAGATGCTGCAAACAACCAGATCCTTCCCTGGGGATTTAAGTTCAATCCTGGCTGCCAGCAAGAAGGAAACTGTTGCCAAGAAGGGGTTGCCCAGGTCTCCTTGGACCAGCAGCTCTATGATGGGCTCCGGTACAATGTTTGGTGTGGAGGAATAAGAGGATTTTTTGCCAGGTGGGTTTTGGATTTCTGACCACCTCTCCTCGTGCCATCCACGGAACTGAAAATGCCACATGCTTTCGGATACATCATTAAACAGCAACTTATTTCAATTAGGCTTCACAAAAGAGCTGAAGACAGGGAGAGAGGCAGCTTGAGACTGAGCTGGTGCCTGGTAGACCCAGATAGGCTCTTTGCCTGCTTTGTTATAATACTTCATTGGAACTGACACATTGATAGCCACAGTTTTTCTAGGAAGTGACCTTCACGCTGCCCATTGATTCCCAGTGGCCATCAACTCCTTGCAATTGAAATGACAGGCCAGGTTAAAGGTCAGTCCTTAAATAAAGCTTCTGGATTACTAAACACCTGAAGTTCAAATGAAAATGGAAATCTGCACCTCATTTTATGTGACATGTTACTGCTAATGACACTTTGGCATCTGAAACGGCTCCTGCTCTTTAACTCATGTGAGTGTTTCAGTCCATCGCCCCTTGAACCAGCTCCTCTCCCCACTGATGCTCCACCCTTACAGGACAGGCAGGAAAGGAAAACCATCTCCCTGGGATACACAGCTTCTGGGAAAACAGCTTTCTCAGGAAAAAGCCATCAGAACCAATTAAAACATTTGTTTTTCAAGCAATGACCAGAAATGATCAATCCCTTAATTAAGGTTCACAGGAAAAGGATTTTATTTACATGAGCTGTGGCATTAAGAAGGCCCTGATAGCACGGCCGTGGTGGGGATGTTGGGTGTGTTTTATTGCCCTGTGAGTGGCCAGGCCAGGCTGGACCACACCATCTAGACCATGGCACTAAGTGCCACATCCAGCCTTGCCTTGAACACATCCAGGGATGGTGCCTCCACCATTTCCCTGGGAAGTCTATTCCAATGTCTAGTCACCCTCTCCATGAGGAAGTGCTTCCTAATATCCAACCTAAACCTCCCTTGGAGCAGCATCAGGCTGTGCCCTCTTGTCCTGTCACTGGTTGCCTGGGAGAAGAGCCCAGCCCCAACCTGACTACAACCTCCCTTCAGGTAGCTGAAGAGAGTGATGAGGTCCCCCCTGAGTCTCCTCTTCTCCAGGCTAAACAACCCCAGCTCCCTCAGCCTCTCCCTATAAGACTTTCCCTCCAGTCCCTTCCCCAGCCTCGTTCTCTCCTCTGGACCTGTTCCAGCACCTCAACGTCCTTCTTGCAGTGAGGGGCCCAGAGCTGCACACAGGACTCGAGGTGAGGCCTCACCAGTGCTGAGCACAGGGGGAGAATCACATCCCTGCTCCTGCTGGCCACACTATTCCTGACACAAGCCAGGATGCCATTGGCCTTCTGGGCCACCTGGGCACACTGCTGGCTCATGTTCAACCAGCTGTCCACCAGCACTCCCAGGTCCCTCTCTGCTGGGCTGCTCTCCAGCCACTCTTCCCCCAGCCTGTAGCTCTGCCTGGGGTTATTGTTATGGTGACTTCCACTTCAGGGTCACCACTGGCTCTGCCACTGCTCTATCAGAAGCCCGCAGGACTTCCCAGTGGTCATTTTTGGGGAGTTTCTGGTGCCTACCTGCAGCAGGACTAGTGTAATTGCTACCCACACCAGTATCCCTCACCAAGGGGCTGATGGCTGGATGGACACGGGGTGGAGTTCCCCTCTTGTTGCTCCGTGTGGTGCCTCCAGGCAGCGGCTGTGGGAGCTGCTGGGTCGTAACCGTCCAGGTGATGAATAGTCTCTCGTCTCCCCCGCTGTCAACCTGACACCTCTCACCAGCATTAAATTAATCTAAACAACAGTGTCTACCAGGGCTGCTGCTGGGGCTTGCTAATGCCTGGCTGATAAAGAGGGAGTAGCAGAGTCACCAAGCACAGTTTCATAAAGTGCTTTCAGTGCCCATTAACCTACAGAGCGGGGTGGAACGGGCTGGGAATGCTCACACCAAAATGTGCCTTCATTTTTTAAATGTTAGTTCTGGTGGTACTTCTCAATGTAAGACAGGGAACGACAGACTGGTTTGGGTTGGAAAGGAACTTAAAGGCCATCTAGTTCCACATCCTCTGCGTGGCAGGGACACCTCCCACTAGATCAGGTTGCTCCAAGCCCCATCCAACCTGCCCTTCAACACTTCCAGGGATGGGGCAGCCACAGCTTCCCTGGGCAACCTGGGCCAGTGTCTCACCACCCTCACAGTGAAGAACTTCTTCCTAATTTCTTACCTAAATCTCCCCTCTTTCAGCTTAAAACCATTGCCCCTCATCCCATCACTCCCTGCCCTTGTCAAAAGCTCCTCCCCAGCTTTCCTGTAGCCCCTTCAGGTATTGGAAGGTGCTCTAAGGTCTCCCCTGAGCCTTCTCCAGGCAAGTCCTAGGATTTCTGGTAGCAAAAAACCCCAAATTTCTAAGGAGAGATTTTAAAATGTCTAAAGATATAACTTTTCAAAAAAAATTCTCTCTCAGAATATCCCTTTGTTTCTGTTCATTTAACAAAAATATCTAGTTTCACCTAGTAAAATCCAAGGAAAGCTTCTGTGCAATGTCAGTGTAACAGAGCTTGTTTCAAACAAGCTTTCAAAAAATGCTGAAGATACTTCCCTTGGCCAGAGGCCTTGCACAGAATTTCAGCCAGCAGCAATCTTTTTTGCAGCTGGTTATAAATCAAAACTGAGTTTCTAATGAAAGTGCTGACACAACTTCAGCTGTAACGGTCCTTTCAGGCAAAACTGTAAAGAAATCAGTGTCCTCCATTTGGTGTCATATCCAAAACTGCTTTTTTTTTTTTTTAAGCTTTCTCCAGGGTGCTTCTCTGTATTAAAGCAACACTGAGAGTTGGAGTAATCCTCAGATAATGAAAAATGGAGGTATCTGCTATACCTAGTTTCACTCTGCCATATAAACCCTTTTGTTAGAAATATTAACATACCAAATGATCACATTTTTTACATGAGTTCTCTATGAAATTATTCCTCTGTGAAAACAGCTACCCAGATCACTGTGTCCCATTTTCCCCCTGAATGGACAACTGACATCTTTAAAATATAAGAAAAAGAGTAACCAATGGCCAAAAAACCTGTTCTTGGCCCAACATCTCTGTAGAGCAACAATTCGCTCCAATGTTCTTGGTAGAAACTTTTCCATGAATATCTGAGGATTGTCTACTTTGACTCCTTTAAGGCAGAGAGACCCTGGCCTGGCTCCCTCTCCAGGAAAGCAACTAAGTGATATAATTTTGGGAACATCAGTGGTCCCATGGGAGCCACTTGTGTGTTAAAGGTTGCACAGGTATGAAGATGGTTCAAATGACATTGATGGCTGGAGCTGTGTGAGCCTTACCCTTTCCATCACCTGGGATGTTCTGGCACTTCAACATGGGTTTGTTTGGAAATGGAATGAAAATTAGGATTCTGGTGAAAACATGAAACTTCTAAAAAAGCTGTAGTTTGGGGATTATCAGAAGGATTCTGCTCAAAGCTATTTCCATCAAACAGGGTCTGGAAATTGCACAGCAACAATTAAAAAAAAATAAATCCCTAATTCTTCTGAGCAGAAATATTTCTCAGAGAACAGGTTCATTTTCTGTGAAATCCCACTGAAACACAAGAAGGTTTTCCATTGGAAACCTGCCTGGTTCCCTACCAGTTTACTACTGTGTTTCAGAGTCTGTAATATAAGCACGTATCAACATGAGGATTTCAAAGACTCTTCCTGAGTACCATCAAAGGAAGGTCTTTGAAATCCATTTTCCTGCCTATTCCCCATGAATTTTGGTCAAAATCCAAATTCAAATCAAATTCACCACAACTGCCAGAGGCCAGAGGCCAGACACCCTTCATTCTTTGCATGATGATGTTAAGTCTTGCATCTACAAAGCAGAGCAAGAAGGGACGTGTGGTCCCAGAACCCTCTTATGACTGTATCTAGTATCAATAATAAATGCCAAAGCCAAAGTGGCTGATATGAGGTAGTTTTTGGAAGGTTTTTTTGGGGGACAAAACCCTGTGTTTCTGATGTGTCTCTTTTTGGTGCCTTAGGTGCTTCACTAGATAGAAAACTGGCTGGATGACCAGGCCCAATGGGTTGTGTTGATTGCAGTTAAATACAGCAGGTGGCCTGTCACCAGTGGTGTTGTTGGGTCAGTTCTGGCCCTGTCACCAGGGCTCAGTGTTGAGCCAGTTCTCTTTAATTATGATACAATCTGGATGAGGGGATTGAGGGCACCCTCAGTCAGTTTGCAGTTGACACCAAACCAGGCAGGAGTGTTGATCTGCCTGAGGGTAGGAAGGATCTGCAGAGGGACCTGGACAGGCTGAATCAATGGGCCAAGGCCAATTGTATGAGGTTCAACAAGGCCAAGTGCTGGGTCCTGCACTTGGGTCACAACAACCCCAGGCAATGCTCCAGACTTGGGGAAGAGTGGCTGGAAAGTGCCCAGCAAGAAAGGACCTGGAGGTGTTTGTCAACAGTGGCTGAATATGAGCCAGCGTGTGCCCAGGTGGCCAAGAAGGCCACCAGCATCCTGGCCTGTTTCATCACTTGTGTGGCCAGCAGGACCAGGGCAGGGATCATCCCCCTGTGCTGGGCACTGGTGAGGAGGCACCTGGAATCCTGGGGTCAGTTCTGGGCCCCTCAGGACAAGAAGGACATGGAGGGGTTGGAGCGTGTCCAGAGAAGGGCAAGGGAGCTGGGGAAGGGGCTGGAGCACAAGTCTGAGGAGGAGCAGCTGAGGGAGCTGGGGGTGTTGAGCCTGGAGCAAAGGAGGCTGAGGGGAGACCTTCTGGCTCTGCAACTGCCTGAGAGGAGGTTGGAGCCAGGGGGTGTTGGTCTCTTCTCCCAAGGAGCAAGTGACAGGACAAGAGGAAATGGGCTCAAGTTGTGTCAGGGGAGGTTGAGATTGGATCTTGGGACCCATTTCTTGGTGGCAAGGGTTGTCAGGCCCTGGCCCAGGCTGCCCAGGGCAGTGGTGGAGTCCCCATCCCTGGAGGGCTTTCCAAGCCGTGTAGATGTGGTGCTGAGGGCCATGGGTCAGTGGTGGCCTTGGCAGGGCTGGGGGAATGGTTGGACTGGATGATCTTAAAGGTCTTTCCCAACCAAAAACATCCTTTAATTTTATGATTCTATAAGATCCCACAAAGGCCTCTGGGCTTCCCAGACAACTGTGTCCAGGGTCCTCTGCTTTGGCTTTCATTTTGCTACCAAAACTTGTGCTTTTATTTCTTTTACATTGACGGGGAAGAAATTTTAATACAGTTCTGTGTATTTACTTTCCCTGCTTGTCTTTACAAATCACTCTACAATCCAAGGGTTTGGTGTGAGACAGAGCAAGCGAGCAAGAAGTAGTATTTATAGTAAAACATGGATAGTCAATAGCATGTGGGAAAACAACTGAAACTGAAAATGGTCCCCAAGGTAATTTGCAAATCTGCTGAAATCCCGAACAAGCTTTGATTTAACCGAAGCTTGAAATGGCTTTTATTTACTGTCTATTGTGGAATAAATGACATCTCATAAACAGGCTTTATCCATTACCACAGAATGGAGATCACTGTGTTAGGGACATTTTATCCTCTTGATATAAAACAAGATATGCTACAGTGTGTTATTACAAATAGAAAAATCAATGCTGAGACACACACCTCTGAAATTTCATTTTTGCAGAACCCCATTTTCCAAAATGTATTCTCTAATAAAAACGTCTCCGTAACCGGGGGGGATTTACAAAACACTGAGCAACAAAGAACAATAACAAACAATGAATAAAGTGGCTCCATCCTGAGTCCCTTTTTTGTGTTTTTTGCTGTACATTAGTCACACGCTTGCATACATTTCGGAGCGCTGAGCAGAGCTCCCACTAGGCAGGGAAGTAAAACAGCTGAATTGCCTTCTCTCCTCAGCACTTCCCAGAGAACACACACTGCATGCCAAGTCGTGCTGGAGAGGAAAACTTTGCAGTAAAATAGAGCCTGATCCAGGGATGGAGCCACCAAAAGAAAGCCTCCTGTTATTTTCCCCAAGGTCTGGATTGAAGAACAGGTTAAAAACTACTTCGAATTTGGCTGATGCTGGTGTTGGCAATTACTTTTCCTTTCGCAGCAGTTCTGATGTATTTGCCCCTTTTCACTGTTCATTACTTAATGCTGATTCATAGGATTCTGTTCCTCTGATAAATTTTCACCTGGAAATGCCTGGGAACAGATTTTCCCTCCAGTCAGTGGGTTATGAATTGTTGAGAGCAGCTACTTCCTCCTTACAGTACATAATTGGTCCCCAAAACGTGGTAGTGTAACTGGAATCTGACTGGATGCCTTTAAAAGTAAAATTACATGAAATAGATAATGGCAAATAACAAACAATTATTGCATTGATTATTATTTTTTTTTCCTAATGCATGATTATTTGTCTCTGGAATTTATGATTCTTCTGAGATGTTGAGATTCATCAATCAAACAAGTGTTACAGGGAATGAGTCTGCCCCAATACCACAGCATATGAGCTGTAAATAATTGTGGAGTGACTTCCCTGAACACTCCTGAAAATGCAGATAAATTGCTTTTGCATCATTCAGTTGCCAGGAATCAAGACCAGATTGTCACCTTTGGTGGGTCAGCAGTATCCTGGGGATGTGAACCTGAACTGGGCAAGAGGACCCCCTGCTCACACAGCAGCAGAAATCCCATGAAGAGCTCCATGAGAAGTCACCATCAAATTCCAACTGGAAAGAGATTCCTCATACATCAAGGAACAGCTTCAAAAAAGTGGTTTCTGACATTTTGGGTTATAACCTGATCTGGGCATTGCTTTAATCTACGTGACTTACTTCACATAGATTAATTTCTGAGTTGCTTCTAATAGTCTCTGTCTAAAATTATCTTGTGACGTTGACGTCCAGGGCTGAGCATGTGTGATGGGTGAAAGGATTTTCCCAGAATCCTCAAAGGTGGATGTCAAAGACCAGATTTGTGGCTGCTATTCAGGATGTATGGCTCTCTCTCCTTCAGCAGATAAATGAATTTATTAGGATGACTTGCAAAGCACAAGTGAGGCTTAATGTGAGCAATTATGGTGAGGTCACATTTACATTGAAAATGATCTCCTAGCCCCTGGGGTTTTGCACCCAGCTCTGGAAAATATTCCTTGCCTCTCGCTGTGCAAAATGCAGACTAAGGAAGCTGCAAGAGCAGAGGGAGTGGTGATTTGGCTGAAGTTTCAAAGGGAGGTTAAGAGCTCTTTTGTCTTCCCTTCTGATGCAGTCAAAGTTTGCCACAGCCCCAGGGCAGGATGCAGTTCCCTAGGGGAGACGCTGCCTTTGAGAAATGCAGGTCTGCTGGATGCTCTCGTGTAGGTGTTTGCTTGATGCAGACACAAAAAACAGGGTGTAGGGATGCTTTCAGGATGCAATTTAGAACATTTTGTTGGGCTAGAAAAGGTCCTTCTCTCTGTTTCTCACCAAGAAGGCCACCAGCATCCTGGCTTGTGTCAGCACTAGTGTGGCCAGCAGGACCAGGGCAGGGATCATCCCCCTGTGCTGGGCACTGGGGAGGGGGCACCTGGAATCCTGGGGTCAGTTCTGGGCCCCTCAGGACAAGGACATGGAGGGGCTGGAGCGTGTCCAGAGAAGGGCAAGGGAGCTGGGGAAGGGTCTGGAGCACAAGTCTGAGGAGGAGCAGCTGAGGGAGCTGGGGGTGTTGAGCCTGGAGCAAAGGAGGCTGAGGGGAGACCTTCTGGCTCTGCAACTGCCTGAGAGGAGGTTGGAGCCAGGGGGGTCGGTCTCTGCTCCCAAGGAACAAGTGATGGGACAAGAGGAAATGGGCTCAAGTTGTGTCAGGGGAGGTTGAGATTGGATCTTGGGACCCATTTCTTGCTGGCAAGGGTTGTGAGGCCCTGGCCCAGGCTGCCCAGGGCAGTGGTGGAGTCCCCATCCCTGGAGGGCTTTCCAAGCCGTGTAGATGTGGTGCTGAGGGCCATGGGTTAGTGGTGGCCTTGGCAGTGCTGGGGTAATGGTTGGATTTGATGACCTTGAAGGTCTTTTCCAAGCAAAATAATTCCATTATTCTATTCTATGTTCTGACCCTCCCATGTTAACAGTGTAAATGAGAATGACATCCCCAGTCACTTCAACCACATGGATGTCAAAACTCCCAAGTCAGTTTATTTTAAATGTTAAAAATGGAAGGAAAAAAAAAAAACAAACCACACTATATGAGGATAGGGGTGTCCTCTCAAAACAAGGCCAATGTGGGAAACTAAATCTGTTCTTCTTTTGGGGAAGGAGTTGAGACTTCAAGGTGAGGGTTGGAACAATTCAGTCATCATGCATCAGTGAAACCTCTGTGGTAAATGCAATTTCTGGTCAAAAACTCACAAATAGCTGCTTTCATGCAGAATTGAAGGACCTTTTTATTGTTTTCACTGCCCAGTGGTTCATGGTTCAAGTTCCTCAAGTTCCAAGAACTTACCTGCTGCCTCCAATAGAGACTGTTTATTGATAGAGGTGATTCATGATGACCCACGGACACTTCTGGCCCTGCATCCACTTGTAGCATTTCAGGTGACATAGTGGGTGCTTCAAGTCCATGACACCATGACACTTCAAGTGACCAAAGCTATTGAAAGCTCACGGAACAATCTGATTTATCCCTTGCCATGCCAAAGAAATGGCAGAACCCATGTGTCTCTGCACACATGGCCCGAGACACTCAGCCCCATGGTGACTCCTCTAATTCCCAAAACCTTCTGGGATACAGTGAGGTCAGTGATGCACATGGACCAGGACCTTCTAAAGCTGATTAGACAGCCTGCACTGTTGTTAAGCAACAAATATTTCACCACTTGGGTGATGATTGGTTGAATAAAGCCACTGCATACCTTTCTGGTGCCCTCAGCACAAGAAAGATAAGGACCTGTGGGAGAGGGTCCAGAGAAGGGCCACCAAGATGATCAAAGGCCTGGATCACCTCTTCTATGATGACAGGCTGAGATAATTGGGGCTGTTCAACCTAGAGAAGAATAGGCTTCGAGGAGATCTTACAGCAACCTTGCAGTACTTGAAAGGGGCCTACAGGAAAGCTGGGGAGGGGCTTTTCATCAGAGAAGATAGTGATAGGACCTGGAGTAATGGTTTTAAACTGAGAGAAGGGAGATTTAGGTTAGATATTAGGAAGACATTCTTCACTAAAAGGGTGGTGAGGAACTGGAATGGGTTGACTAGGGAGGTTGTTGATGCCCCATCCCTGGAGATTTTTAAGGCCAGGTTGGATGAGGTTTTGTGCAACCTGGTCTAGTGGTAGGGTTCCCTGCTCGTGGCAGGGGGGTTGGAACTTGGTGATCTTTAAGGTCCCTTCCAACCTTAGTGATTCTGTGATTCTATGATTCACAGTCTTGAGCCTAACAGAAGCTTTATCTTTCCTCTGGTATGGCTGAGACAATCCTCACCCCTCTACATATCTGCTCTTGGAGCTGCTTCCCGGGGGGGGGAAGAGTCTCAAAGCAAATGTGGAAAAAAACCTCTTTGGCTCTGCAAAGGTTCATGGGCTGAAGGAGGAAATCACAAACTACCATGTTTGGCCTCCGTTGTGTTCTTGTTCTACCAGCTTTCAAGCTGCCTCACTTTATCCCAAAGGTATTTTGTTCCTTTTGATGCTCACAAACAATCCGTGGAGTTTTTCTGCCCAGCACTGGACCACAGAGAGTGCAAATGAGATGCAGATCTGCAGATTGCCTCTCTTGCTAGAGGTCCATCATACATATGGATCAGGCTGCCTCCTCAGGTGGGGAAGAGCTCTGTGCACAGGGAATATTTAAGGAGCAGGCACCTAATGGAAAACTTTGAAAAACAGTCTGCTTATAAACAGTTCTGCTTGTGCCTCCAACATGTGGGATATTCCTCTTCATTTCTTTGTTATCACTAAGGACATTTGCATGAAAATAGGATGTGGGTTGTGGTTTTTTTTTACAAAGATTCATCTGTTCCTGCTGCCTGGGGCTGGCTCGGAGATGTAACGTCCTGCAGAGTCCCAGGCCACTGCTCTAAGGGGAATGAGTGGGTCATTACAAAGCAGGAGAAGGTCAGGGATGGGAAGGGGCAGCCTGGGGAAAGATTATGGTTGGGTTTGTGGTTGCTGCCCGACTCTTCAGGCAGCTTATATTGTGATAATATATCAGAAGTAGACAAGGAAAGTTTATCAAGCTTGACTCTTTGAACTTTCCCTGGAGGGACCTTGACAGGCTGGGCAGGTGGGCCCATGCAAAAAGCATGAAGTTCCACAAGGCCAAGTGCAAGGTTCTGCACAAGAGTTGGGGCAATCCCAAGCAGAAATACAGGATGGGTCAAGAATGGGTTGAGAGCAGCCCCAAGGAGAAGACTTTGTGGGTGCTGGTTGATGGGAAGCTCAATGTGAGCTGGCAACGTGGACTGGCAGCCCAGAAACCAACCGTGTTCTGGGCTGAAGCCTGGAGAAGAGAAGGCTCTGGGGGGGACCTCATAGCGACCTTCCAGTATCTGAAGGGGCTCCAGGAAAGCTGGGGAGTGACTTTGGACAAGGGCATGGAGCAACAGGACAATGGGGAATGGTTTCAAACTGGAAGAGGGGAGATTTAGATTAGACATTAGGAGGAAGTTCTTTGCCGTGAGGGTGGTGAGACAGTGGAATGGTTTGCCCAGAGAAGCTGTGGCTGCCCCATCCCTGGAAGTGTTGAAGGGCAGGTTGGATGGGGCTTGGAGCAACCTGGTCTAGTGGGAGGTGTCCCTGCCCATGCAGGGGGTTGGAAACAGATGGTCTTTAAGTCCCTTCTAACCCAAATTAGGCTGGGATTCTATGTTTGTACTTCTGTGGGTACCTACATGGAAGCAGCAAACTCCATAGAAAAGCTCCTCTTGGCCCAAAATCCCTCCTCCAGTGGTGGCCAGCAATAGCCCTAAAGGAAAGAATAAGTCTGCTGTGCTCCTCAGCCTACCTTAGCTGCCTTCAACAGCTCAGGAGTTCATCTAGGAGTCCACAAGGGATTTTTACTTCAATGTTTTCCTGCAATACCTTTTTCCACTGGAAGAAAAAGTCTGCATCAAGGACTTTCCCAGAGGAGCTGTGTGGGATGTTGGGACTTACAGTGCTGAGGTGGGCAGAGGAGTTGGCCTCTTCCCTTCATACCCAGTCCTCTCCTCCAGGAGAGTCTTTATAATGTTATTAAATTTATCAGATGCTTAAAGGAGGCAAGAAGCACGTAGACAATTAAAAAATCCAGTGTTAGGATTCTGATGACTCTGATCTTGGGAAATTTATGGATTTGGTTTTGGTCCAAACAGGGTGGGATCTACTTCAAAAGAAGTTGAAACAGCCAACTCAAGCTGCCCCTTGAATTCAGCAGTGTCCAGATTTGTGTTTGAACCTTAGTAAGAGCTTTGGGCAGAGCATCTTCACTGAGCTTACAGGGCAGGTTTCTCTCCACACATACCAAGTCCTTCTGTGGGTGAAAGGAGGGGTCAGCCCCCCAGGTAGTATTTCTGAGCTGATGCTCCTCAGAAATGTCAGCATGTGAGGAAGAGCCAGCAGTAGCTGACAGACCCCTGCAGTCAAGGAATAAATGCATATTTCCTTGGCAATAAAGATGAGAGGAATAACAATGTGTAATTGTTGGCTTTATGTTCTCGTTGGGGTGTAGGGAAACCGGATGATTTAAAATTCGTATTTATCCTTTTACTATTAAAGATCAAGTTTTTGGCTTGTAAATTGGGAACTGACATGAGAAAACCTTGCACTTTGTGTACAACCTACCCTGAATCTCCGTGCTCACCCACCCTGCAGGAAAACTTTTGGCTGCAAAACAGTGAGCTCGTCCTCAGAGACAGACCATTAGGCTTCAGAGTTAACACCCAGTTGAGACAACTGCTGCGTGGGGTGGAAGGGGTGCAGTTTCTGCACTGCCTGCTTGCTGTAGCTTCAGTTGGGCTTTTCACAGCCCCATGCATGCATCAGATGACTCTTCTTCAGGACTGAAGGGGTTAGGATGAGGGAGGGTCCTGCCCTGTCTCCCAACTTGTTGCGGGTTCAACTCTGCATTGTGAGGCTGGAGCAGCAACCAGAGCTCACAAAGGCACCTCCTCAAATTATTGGCAGCCAAAAGAGCATTGTTGTATTACAATAGATAATACAATTGGTCTGGAGAATAAGATCTATGAGGAGAGGCTGAGGGAACTGGGATTGTTTAGTATGAAGAAGAGGAGGCTGAGGGTGACCTCATTGCTCTCTAAAACTACCTAAAAGGAGGTTGTAGAGAGGTGGGAGTTGGCCTCTTCTCTCCAGTGAATAATGACAGGACAAGAGGGAATGGCCAGAAGTTGCACCAGGGGAGGTTTAGGCTGGATATTAGAAAGAATTTCTTTACCAAGAGAGTGGTTGGACACTGGAACAGGCTGTCCAGGGAGGTGGTGGAGTCACCATCCCTGGAAGTGTTTAAAAGAAATATAGATGTGGTGCTCAGGGACATGATTTAAGCACTGAAGAGGTAGATTAGTTTATGTTGGGTGGATTTAGGTTATGGTTGGACTTGATGATCTTCAAGGTCCTTTCCAACCAGGAGGATTCTATGATTCTATGATCATAGTAATTTTATATAATCTATAATATTATAATTACAATATCATGGGTAAATAAAAGGCAAAGCAGCCTTGCTGTCCTGACAGCCCATGGAGGAAGAGGGTAAGAGAGGACATCTGTCATGTTTCACAGTCAAAGCTGTGCTACCTTCTTAGGGCACTGCCTAAAGGTGCATCTGAATGGATTATAAACACTAATTAACTGATGAGACAGACTTATAACATCATTCAGACAAACACTTATGGACAGGCTTAGCAGTTTTGTCAGGAGGGGTACTGAAAAATAAATGAGGCCCCTTTGACGGCCGATTGCCCCAGCTGGTCCCACCTTTAATGCTGCTGTGGCAAGGGTCCTTCCCACGGCCTGGCTGCATGTTGCACAACTCACTTCTTTTCAGCTGTTTACCACGGAAAAATGTGTAAGTAGGATTCAGGTTTCCCTCGGCAAAGGGAGAGAGGGAAATAAAAGGTGATGACAAAAAGCCTTTACAAAATTCAAACCAGAAGCTGCTGCGGGCAGAGATGCCTTTGGGCGGTCTCAAGCTAAGACTTTCCATTTCCATGTAAAAATGTCTGTCGACAGGGCAAGCTACATTTACAATGAGCAAAGTTTTATAGCTTACACAGGCACGAGCACCTGCTAGGAAGATGGGGAAAAGATTCAATTTACCTTTGGGTTGCAATGCTCAGATTCCCATTTAAAAGTCTAAGACCCCTGATTATTTATTGATGTCTTTCTCTTCAGAGCTGTCTGCAACTCTACTGGCTTGCAAGCTGCAACAGCGTGGCCTAAAGGATTTTTTGAATTAAGTCCTTTCAAGTCATTTTTTTCCCCTTCAGGTGTTTAGCCAACGAGGCTGAAGTTTGACAGGCCTCCTCTGCAGTCAGGGGGGGGGTTGAGATGTTGATGTGCTTATTGGCCAATGCTCAAATTAACGACGCCTGAGCTGTCATTAAACACGAGGTTATGACAGGACTACTGGATTTTCTACTTTTGTTATTTACAGGAGGGAGGGGAGGCAGATTCAGTGGGAGCACCGTATTAAAACAACCCACATTTTACAGTGAATATGCTTCAAGTTCCCACAAGACAGGGACAGAATTTAATAGCAAAGTCTCTCTCAATATCCCTTCCCCTCCCCCAGAAAGCATAAAAGTGGCAGCTTGTACATTTTCTTTAACGTACAGGAGCCAAGGAGACTTTTACTGAAGACACCTAAAAAGACATTACAAGGCACCTCTGGCAATGAAATGAGTATTTCCTCATTTCACCAAGAAGAATAGAAACTCTGACTCTTCTTTCTTCACGGTAATAAGAGTCATGGTAAAAGAAAAAAAGAAAAAAACAAACAAACTGGTATTGCAATTAATTTTGTTACTTGGAGCACCCTGGAAAATGAAACCTGCCATCCAAGGCAAAGCAGAAGAGCAAATACTAACCCTGGTGGTGGCTTATTTAATTTGTTTAGTTTTCTGGAGGAAAAAAGAAAAAAAGCAGTGAAAAACAGTAAGCTCCTACTGATCAAACACAAGCACATAAACTCCATTTTCCTGCATTTACTCTCAGTTAAGAAAGGTGATATCAGCTACCCCAAACTGCTACAAACAGGGTTTGACTGGAAATGATACATATGGTACTTAGAGACATGGTTTAGTGGTGGACTTGGCAGTTAATGGTTGGACTTGGTCATCTGGGAGGTCTTTTCCAACCCAAACCATTCTAGGATTCTATATGGGCTGGAGCAAATTCAACTATTTATCCCAGGGAGAGAAGCGCTGAGGAATGACATGCACCAAGTTAGGGCTTTTATTAGGCAAGAAGCTGGAGCAGGAGGTGGCATGGTCTTCCCCAGCCACAAAATGTGTTCATCTTCTGAGGGCAGATGAGCAAGTGTTGGTGATGGCTACCAGGGGCTGTTGAGGATGTGTACTCAGTCCTCATCCTCTTAGCACTGCCCTTTTCTGGCACTCCGGGAATGCACCTGGGCCCTCCAAAGTGGAAGATCTTCAGTGACCATGAGTTAAGGACAGTGATCCTCAACCTTGTAGCTTAAGGATCTAGTACTGCAGTGGATCTGCACAAGTCAAGGTTGAGGTCTAGTTTACACCATGTCCCCAGACCTGAGGAACTAGTGCAGGAAGGGATGGATCTTGAAATTAGGAACAGGATGGAGCTGTCAACATTGATCACAGTGCTCAAAGGGCTTATTTCTGGGACTCACCTCACCTTAATTTCCCTACCCTGGGCTGGCTGCCTTAGGTGCCCTTTAGTCACTGGGAAGAGGCCCTCAAGGCATGACTCTGACCTATCTTGGACATCTTCATGGAGTGAATCACAGCTGTGAAGTGCCTGTCCTTCCTTTGACTACAGGCAATTTATGGTAACTGCTCAGGTGGCTCTTGATACTGAAGTTACAGCATGACTGTTGTGAACATCTCCACTGGATGACACACGACCAAAGCTGCAAGCCAGCCCCATGCAGGTGCAGCTTCTCCTTTGCTAAGGCAAAACCCCTCCAGCTCTACTCCATGTAATCCTCACAGCCACGGAGGTTTTGATCAAAGCAGAGCTGAGATGTGCTTGAATTTTCCATGGGCAAAGAGGTCTCTGGAGTTACAAGACCCAGTTGAGTTCCCTGGTTGGTCTTGCTCAGCTATGAGCAGCCAGCATGGCTGGGGCTTTCTGACACATGGGCAAGGGGCTTGAGGTACCTGTTGACAGTGACTGAATATATGCTGCCAAAGCTGCCAAATAGCATTCCAGCAAGGGATATTTATGGACCCCAATGGGAAATTAAGTAACTGTCCAATCCATTTATCAGTATGCTCACAATTACTGTGTGAGTAATTGAGAAATGAGTGAAGAAATAATAGTTATCAGAGTAAAATTGATTATCACCATACAAACCATTTTGGTAAGTCACAGACCAGAAAAGATGGCAGATTATTGTTGGAATAATGAATTGTGGAATTATTTTGGTTGGAAAAGACCTTTAGCATCATCAAGCCCAACTGTTAACCCAGCACTGACAAGGCCACCACTGACCCACGGCCCTCAGCACCACATCTACACGGCTTGGAAGTCCCTCCAGGGATGGGGACTCCACCACTGCCCTGGGCAGCCTGGGCCAGGGCCTGACAACCCTTGCCACTAAGAAATGGGTCCCAAGATCCAATCTCAACCTCCCCTGACACAACTTGAGCCCACTTCCTCTTGTCCCATCACTTGTTCCTTGGGAGAAGAGACCAACTCTCCCTGGCTCCAACCTCCTCCCAGGCAGTTGCAGAGCCAGAAGGTCTCCCCTCAGCCTCCTTTGCTCCAGGCTCAACACCCCCAGCTCCCTCAGCTGCTCCTCCTCAGACTTGTGCTCCAGCCCCTTCCCCAGCTCCCTTGCCCTTCTCTGGACACGCTCCATCCCCTCCATGTCCTTCTTGTCCTGAGGGCCCCAGAACTGACCCCCAGGATTCCAGGTGCAGCCTCACAAGTGCCTAGAATAGAGGGATGATCCCAGCCCTAAATCTGTCATTTGGTGGGAATGGGCATTTCTGGAAGGAGGTCTGAGTCTTTTCAAGGGCTCACGGGGGTGGTAAAAATGCAGGTTGAAAAGCTTATCCCGCTCTTGTGATCTTCTGGTCTGCACTCTGCCAGATTTATGTGGATGTCCAAGCCCGAGGAAGCCCACTGGGACAAGGTGAGCCACCACATGACATGCCCAGCCCCACTCTTACCCTTTTCTGCTGGAGGGGGACCGGGTCTGGTTTATCTTCTCACCACTCCCAGCATCTCCTGCAGGAGTGCCTCAGCTATCGCAAGAACAACGCGGGAGGCAGAAGTGTGACACGATTGAGTCACATGAACCTGTGTTTGCAAAACCAGTTTTCAAAAGAGGGTTTTACACACATGATAGTTCCCAGGCCCCTCCAACACTGCTCAGCTGCTTTCTTCCCTAGATGGGAGGTTAATAGGTATATGCATTAATGTAATGACCTCTTTATTGACACACTTTCATTTCACTTCTCTTTAACCACCACGAGAGTAAAACCCAGAAGAACTGTTCAGAGAAGAGTGACTACATTTAGAAAAGTAAAACAAATACCATTACACGGAGTGCACTAAACCCAGGTAATTAGTAAAATGATGTCATGGACCCTGTATTATTAATAGACACACTCGCGACTTCTCTTCTTCTCTTATAGATAATTTCAAGGAGGTGCTTACAATCTGAACTGAAACTGTCTCTACATTTCACATGCAAATATGCATCAGAAGAGGCTGAGACCTCAAAGATCTCCTCTTTTATATACATAAAAACTACATTAATGCATCTCAGTTGTTATATGAGAAGGCCAATGGCCAGTATAATAAAAGTGGGCTTTGAAAAAATGAAGCCCCCATCTGATTTGAGACGCACATATATGTCAGGGGTTTATGTTTCCAGAGCACAGACTTTCCTGTCAACTACATGAAATATTTTGTGGCCGAGGATATTCTTGGTGAGTATTTTTCCTGGATGACTTCTTACTGCTTTTTAAAAGTGAGCTGTGCCAAGCAGGGGAAAGGAGAGAAATCTGTGTTGTTAGAGCGTGTGTGATTCAGCTGCATTCGGGCTGAGTTGTTTTCTCTGAATGAAAGCCCCAGGTTTATTCACTAGATTACAAATCCTTAAACTATTCCATTTTCCTGCCCTCGTGATCATTGCTATCGATTACTGTGTGTTCTTGAATCTATTTTGTGCAGCCCTTGTTTAATATTTAAGAGACACGGGGAGCGGTGTGTTGTAATATTTAAGAGGTTGACTTACTGCAGTGAGATGAAGAAAAGACACAGCTCCAAATGAGGGGGAACTTTGTCCCATTTTATTGATGTGTTACAACATATATTTGGGGATTTACACTGCACTGTAATATAGATCCTTTTTTGACAAGGTGGTAAAATACTGGTTATACCTGAGACCTTTTATCTTTAGTAAAGGCCGTGCCAAGATGACTGGGGAGGTGATGGTGATGGCAGAATCATGGGATTGTTTTGGTTGGAAAAGACCTGTAAGATCATCAAGTCCAACCATTAAACCAGCACTGCCAAGCCCACCACTAACCTATGTCCCTCAGTGCCACATCTACACAGCTTTGAAACCCCTCCAGGGATGGGGACTCCACCACTGCCCTGGGCAGCCTGGGCCAGGGCCTCACAACCCTTCCCAGAAATAGATCATTACCAATATCCAACGTGAACCTCCCTTGGCACAACTTGAGGCCATTTCCTCTTGTCCCATCACTTGTTCCTTGGGAGCAGAGACCAACCTCCCTGGCTCCAACCTCCTCTCAGGCAGTTGCAGAGCCAGAAGGTCTCCCCTCAGCCTCCTTTGCTCCAGGATGAACAAACCCAGTTCCATCCCCATCAGACCTGAAGTGTTAATCTGTGTCCTGCTGTGTGGGGCACAGTCACATATTTTGCATCACGGGTACCATATTGTTCATGGTTGTGTGTTTAATTCAGATGATAAACCAATAGAAATCTGACTTCATGGCAAAAAACATGTCCTCCTTTGCCACTGACCATGCAACAGTTTGGCTTGCACCATCCTAACCTGCACATGCAGGCCAAACCAACATATCTGTCAAAAGGTACTTTTCTTTCACATGGCTACGTAAGCTTTGGAAAGGAGGTGCCAGGTTCCAAACGCTGATGCTGATCCTCAGAATAGCAGAATTTTGTGCATGTTAATTCAGGATCCAGATCTGTGACACTTCACCAAGACACGTGGCATAGAACAAGTGAATTTGATGTGCCACCTGGTATTGACATGCCTCCCACGTCTGTTTGCGTGTACAAATATTTAGTTCAGACATGCAAAATGCTAATTAAGGAATTTCATCAGTTTTTTTAAATGCAGTGGGGTTTAGCTGTCCCTCTGTGGACTGCTCATGCCCTCCATCACTGGAGTGGGGGACTTCCTGATACATTTATTCATGTTATTCCTTGGGAATTTGGGGAAAACGGTGACTGTCATTTGATAGAGAAGCAACAAAGTAGCTTGAGGACAGATTTTTAAATGGTATTTAAGAGACCTGCTTAGTTTTCCATTGAGCTCAGAGGTAATTAGGCACCTCAGATTTAAGAAATCTGGTCCTTGGTGGCTCGAGTGAGGTCTGGATTAATGCAGGGAACTCAGCTTGTATTTCCTATAGCCAAAGAAGGTGCTTCAGCCACGGGACAGGCTGTCCTGTTCCTTGAGTGTGCTGGGTAGAAGGAAAACACAGATTTGTATGAAATTCATAAGGATGGTTTAACTTCTGTTTCAGGACTGGAGCACGTTAAGCATCAACAGAAGTGAGCAAGTATCCTGCTCCAGTGCTTAGTACTGGGCACCAGCTGTCACAGTTAGTCAGTAAACTCACATTTTTCCTGGCAAAACACTGGCCATAATCTCAAAAGTTGCTGTGGAGTGATGTCAGGTAATTAGTGTGTGATTAAAGGTTACTAATGTGGAACTGGAGTTAGTTTTATAACAGGAAATTGTAGTGCTTAAGTTAAAGGCCCCCAACAGGAGACCTAAAATTATCAGAAATAGATATAAAAAAGCTGATCTGTCTTCTTGCCACTGTAATAAACTAAATATCCATAGAAGTGGGTGCAGCACGTCTTGTTCCAGGGGAGAAAAGAAGGACCTGTGGGTTGGTATAAGGTTCTATTTTCATGGCATGCACCAACAGAGTGGGAAAAATGGCAGAAAGGAATAAATCCATGCAGAGTTTTTCATTTAGGGATCTGAATGAGTTACACTGGCAGCCAGTGGTGACTGGTCCCTACCACAAGTGTTGGAGTTCTTGCGTGCAACAGCCACAGCTGAAGAAGAAGGTGACCCTGAAGAGACCTCAACCACATCTCAGGCCAGTGCCTGTCCTAATTTGTGGCACAAATTAGGTGCAGGAGTCGCAGGTTGGAAACCACACCAGCTTTCCTTTTCAAAACCCCAAAACCTCCTCCTCCCCTTTCCCCAGGTGAGCTGCTTGGTGTGTGGTAGGGAAGGTGCAATTAGACTCCATGTCAGCCAGGGACAGCCAGCGTCCTGCAGGAGCAAGAGAGATTTGCAGTTAGATAGAACTATGCCTAGTGAGTTATTACCACTCCTAACAGCTGCAAGATCACTTTGGAGATAGAAAGGCCATCTCATAAACTGCATGGATGTGCCTGTAGTGCCACACCTTCCTTCAACTGCCAACACAAGCCAAAACCATTATCAATATTGTAGTGATGTGCTGATATATCCTCCCTGTGTATGGGATTATGCAGATGTTCTCCTTTGCTGGACTCAACCTGCAGACCCCAGGGCAGAGGAGATTTGAAGCCGTTTCTCCTGCAATCAAGCCCCAATATTAAGTGTGTCACTCCCACTCCTCAGCAAGGCTCAGGGCATGTTTGGTTCCTCATAGAATCCCAGACTGGTTTGGGTCGGAAGGGACCTTAAAGATCATCTAGATCCAACCCCCCTGCCGTGGGCAGGGACACCTCCCACTTGGACCAGATTGCTCCCATCTAATCTGCCCTTGAACACTTCCAGGGATGGGGTTTCCACAACCTCCCTGGGCAGCCTGTGCCAGTGTCTCACCAGCTTCATGTTCTTTCTTCACTCTCCCACAAAGAGCACTTTAATGAAGCTGTTTGCCCTTATTAAGTTGAAAATGGAAAGATTCCCTTCCCCCTGTTGGAGGCATAGCCAGAACGGCACGAGGCTGCAGAGTTTTATTATCTTGGTCTCAGCTTAAAACACCAAGAGGCGCTTCTTGAAGAAAGTTTAAGAGAAGTTCTATAAACCATGTCTATATATAATCCCTTTTGTAAGCAGCTAGGAACCTGCAGGACGGAAAGGTTGCCTGCCAGACCTCAGAAAGCAAATACTAATTCAGCAGTCTAGTCACTCTGTCAAACATTTAGTGTATCAGGGTTGATTGTTCCCTGGTAGGTATCGCTCTGGTATATCCGCCAGGCCTTTTGTCATGTTAACTGCAACCGATCAATGGATTGAGGTCAGGACTTCTGATGTAGGTGCAAGCTTAGAGGGAAAAAAAGTCTCAAAGATTCATTTTTTCTCGTCTGGTAGCACTCCGGTCACTTATTTTTTCTCAGTTAGCCTCTGCTGCTCTAAAGTGGATATTGATCAGTGCTTTAATGCAAACCTGTCAAATTAATTTTGCAGAGCTGGGATATGACTGGCCTAAAATTGCTTCTGCATCTGTTCTCTGCAGCAAGCCTATGAATTTTAATCATGACCAGAATGGGCTGTTGGCTTTTTTTGTTAGAAACTTGAATAGGAAAGGTTTAAACTGTAAATGCCATGAAATGATGCTGTTTTGTTCTTTTCAGAAACTCATGTGGCTGAGGTCAAAGAAATTATTATGTCTGTGCATTCTTGTCAGATGCTTGGGGAGCTGTGCAGGGTTTTCTTCTTTTGCAAAGCAAAGCCAAGGTATGTAGTGAGCTTGTTAAACATTCCCAGGCCAATGAGGGAACAGCAGGCACCGTGTCTCCTGCAATGCCAGATGCATTAGTATTAATGTACCATTTCCTCTCCAGCCCTCGCTCTATGATCTGATTATTCCTGATAACTTTATCTCACAGGGTGGAGGGGGAGACAAATTGGGGGGACACCATTTATTCCTTCAGTACAAATTAAAAAGAAATCAGCTCGGAGCATCCCACACAATGTTACAGGGTTGGGGGGGTTGTCACTGAAGAGCAGTGTCCTCACAGACTGGGGGAAATGATTACAGAGGTTTTTCTTCCTCATGCAAAGCAGCCTGTTCTTCTGCTCTTCATCAACTGAGTGTACAGGTCTCTGTTGTGATGTCAACATTGTACAAAGTAAATAATGATTTTTAAGCTTTTCTCCACACAGACGAGAAGACTTATTCATACAAGAAAAAAAAAAAAAAGGTGTCGGGTCTAATCTGCTCTGGAAAATCTGCAGCAGCCAAGACCCATCCCTCAAAATCCAAACAGTGGCAATGACTGTAACCGTTTGATTTTGTGCTGGCACTTCTGTCAGATCACAGTGTCACAGACTGGTTTGGGTTGAAAGGGACCATGAAGATCATCTAGTTCCAGCTCCCCTGCATGGGGGGGGGGGACATCTCCCACTAGACCAGGTTGCTCCAAGCCCCATCCAACCTGGCCTTCAACACTTCCAGGGATGGGGCAGCCACAGCTGGGCAACCTGGGCCTGTCTCTCACCACCTCACAAGATGGTTTGAAATTCAGAGTATTAATGATGAAGTGCTGCTTGATCTCGAGGAGGTAGAGAAGAATCTAAAACTCTGATTTTAGGGAATGGAAAGCTGACACTTGAGGTAGGATTTGGAGGAAACACACAGAGTGCCAGGGCAGGTCCTGGATCTCAACTGAAACATCCAAAGGCCAAACCTCTGAGACCTTACACCTCTCCAGCTACTTAAGAAGACAATTTGTAACTGACTATTGCCAGCAATGTCAGCCAACAAGATCTATACTTTTCCCTGGTGAAATAATTGGAAAAACTTCTTGTAGCTGCAACAGTACAAAACTAGAACAGAAAGACTGATCTGGGAAACTCCTGGCTTGGTCTCCTGCCCCATCCAGCTGCTCCCTGGCATCCAGGAGTGCCTGAAATTGTACCTTGTATGAGTTTTCTGGTGGACAAGTCCCTCATGGATGCAGTTCTTGGGAAAGATGTCTTCATGAAGCTTATCAGCTTTTGGGTTCAATTCTTCTGTTGGTCCTCATCCCTTTACAGTTAATTTAAGGCAATCACTGTGGTCTTATCTGCAGCCTTGCATTACTCCAGAGCTGTGGCAGGTCCAGGGCTCAGAATGGGACATCTGAAGAGCAAGGATGATGGTGAGAAAAAAGAAAGACCTTTGGCATCCTCATCTGAAAGTATTTATGAGCAGTCTGCAGCAACCAGAAGGTTGCAGGAAACAGAGACCTTTGCTGGTCCACAATGTGCTTGAAATTGAAGCTCACATTAGATGAGCTGGGTGCACAGGCACGTCAACATGTGTCATGAGGTCATCAGGGAGGATAGCTTGGATGCTCCCTGTTGGTGTTATTTGAGAAACTAGCAAGACCACTAATTTTGGGGAGGAGGTTATTCCATTTTGGAATGAATCTAGTCAGGGTTAGATGGTGCCTTCAGTAATACAGGCTCCACAAGTACAAAGACAAGTGGTTCATAAGCACTGGTTGATAAAACACATTTCTTGCTTTCCATGTCCACACTGCTTTAACAATTTCATTATCATTAAGCCTGATCACCACCTTAAAAACTAGAGGCATTTTACTATTTTGGTTTGCTACTATTATTCCAGAATCTCTTCTCTTACAGTATTTACTCTCTGCAACTGCCTGAGAGGAGGTTGGAGCCAGGTGGGGTTGGTCTCTTCTCCCAGGGAACAAGCAACAGGACAAGAGGAAATGGGCTCAAGTTGTGGCAGGGGAGGTTGAGATTGGATCTTGGGAACAATTTCTTCCTGGCAAGGGTTGTCAGGCCCTGGCCCAGGCTGCCCAGGCCAGTGGTGGAGTCCCCATCCCTGGAGGGATTTCAAATTGTGTAGATGTGGTGCTGAGGGCCATGGTTTAGTGGTGGTCTTGGCAGTGCTGGGTTGGACTTGAAGATGTTAAAGATCTTTGCCAATCCAAACAATTCTGTGATTCTTTGATTCTACTTGGGTTGGGGCTGTCTCAAGGCTTCCAGTGACCTGGTTACAAGCATTGAGAGACTCAATATTTCAGTTATTCAAGGATATAGAAGACATGAGGCTTAATTTGTCACCTTTTGTAAGCTCTGAGAAGCTCAGAATAAAGACACTGGAAGAGCTGATGAGTACCCAGAGCTAAAAGGTCTCTGCTTATCCAATGCTGGAACTCAAGCTGTGCATGTGATAATACCAGTGCTGCTTTCCATTTACTTGACTCACATAAAACACCTAAATGTTTCATTAACTTTGACTTCAAGTCTAGTTGGAACACAGGCCTCCAGAGGTGAGCCCTCACAAAGCCATGCAGATAAAAAGTGGATGGGAGATGCTAAGACTCTCCCTCAACTTAACAGAGGGTCCATCTCACTGAGGGGTCTGTGGGGAAAACTAACTGCTTTGAAAGATATGAAAAGCTTTTTCTACATCAAAGAGGAAGATTAAAGGCTGTGGTGATGTTCTGGTTCCTCCAATGTTAGTGGCAATTTCTCCATGAGCTTCCCAGGAGGTAAGATTTCAGCCCCAGGCTTCAACTTGTTACAGCTATATAGAGACTGGGATTCACTGTCCAGCATACATGGGTCTTCCCTGGATGGTTGAAAAACTTGGAACAAATAATGGGCTCAGGGTTGTAGGACAAATATGAGAGGAACTTCTCTTCAGGTCAAACCCATGGAAATTTTTACCATTATTTTGATTAAATGGAAGAAAAGAATTGTTATAGGTCAAGTCAAGACTGAATATTTTGGTTAATACAAAATGAGCTGTTTGTTTCATAAGTTATTTAATCTTCATGAAATCTTGAGGGTTTTGTTGAGAAGACTAAAAATGTGATTTTAAAATGAAAAATGAAATATTTTTTTTCAAATATATTGTTTGGGGTGTTTTTTTTGCTTTGTCTATACAGAAAGTGCAGTTTTCCTGACATCAGGAATAATTTTGGGCCCTTCTGTGAAATTATTTTCTGTCAAATATGTCTATCCCAGCTATAGATTTGAGTTATTTCCAAGCAGCAAAAGTTCATTTTTTAGCCCCAGAAGATGAAACTTCAGTTTCAGCAAGAAAAGACAGTTGGTTCCAGGAGTGATAAAGGTGGGAACTGCTTAACTTTGCTTTTCATTGGATCTCAAAGGAGTGTATTAAAATTTCTTATAACAAAGTGATCAACAGACCTCATCTCTTTTAGGAAATAGATCTGCAATTCTACACTGATAAGCAATTGTTTTCAGTCCTCTGTCCTTGGCATGTATCTTCAGCTACTACATTTGCAGACCTCTGTTGACTTCTGTTGGTTACACAGAGACCCCTGGAAACTCAAAGTTGCTTGAGTCAAACACCAAGCATGCAGACCCTGAGCACAGTGACATTCTTACCACCATTATCTGAAGCCCCAGAAGCAACGGGTTCTTCCTCCAGAGTGACAGCTGCCAGAAGTGATCTGCTGGGGTATAAGGACTTTGTCAGGAAAAGGTGATGTGTGCACAACCTCCAGGCTACTCCATCAGAGAGTGGGATTGTGTTGGAGAAGGATTTGGAGAAGATAGAAGATACCACTGCAAGCCTCCAAAACCCATCTTAGGCTACGGGAATCATAGAATCACAGACTGGTTTGGGTTGAAAGGGACCTTAAAGATCATCTAGTTCCAACCCCCCCTGCATAGGCCGGGACACCTCCCACTAGACCAGGTTGCTCCAAGCCCCATCCAACCTGCCATTCGACACTTTGAGGGATGAGGCAGCCACAGCTTCTCTGGGCAACCTGGGCCAGTGTCTCACCACCCTCACAGCAAAGAATTTCTTCCTAATGTCTAACTTAAATCTCCCCTCTTCCAGTTTGAAACCATTCCCCCTTGTTCTATCACCCCATGCCCTTGGTAAGAAGTCCCTCTCCAGCATTTGTGAAGCCCCTTCCCGAGTGAGAGAGGTCACCAAGGATAGCTTTACGTTTCTGCACAAATATCATTGTTGTTTTCCTTAGGCTAGGAAAGTTAGAGGAGCAGACACAGCTTCCCAGACAGAAGTGACTCTCCTGTAGCACGAGGAGGCTTCAAGAGAATCACAGAATCACAGAATCACCGAATCACCAAGGCTGGAAAAGGCCTTTAAGATCATCAAGTCCAGCCTAGAAACTGCAGATTCTTCAGGAGCAGCCCCGTTCCATAGCCACAAAGAAAAATGGGTGATACCCTCTGCAAGTGTCGTGGTTTCTTGTCTCTCTCCTGCCTGGCTCACCAATAAAGTCGTGATTTGGGCCCAACACGACAACAAAGAAACAGCCCCATGGCCGCTCACCCAACTCCCCCCCTCCTCTGGGTTGAGGAGGACAAACCCAACTAGAAGCTCATGGGTCGAGACAAAGGACAAGGAGGGTTCTTCACCAGTTAAGGTCCCGGGCAAAACAGACTCAACTCGGGGAAAAATAATAATTTAATTTCACAGTAATCAGACACACACACCACACAGAGGGGGGCTCACATACGTTACCCCCACCCCTCCCTTCTGCCCGGGCCCAAATTACTTTGTTCCCGGTTTCTCTCCCTCCTTCCCCCCAGCGGCACAGGGGGATGGGGATGGGCTTTAGAGTCACTTCACAGGCTGGTGGTTCCTGCTGCTCCTTCCTCAGAAAGAAGGATCCCTTACAGTCCTCCCCTGCTTCCCCACGGGGTCCCTCCCATGGGAGACTCCTCCACGAACCTCTCCTCCAGGAGCCCTTCCCACGAGGTCCGGAGCAGCTGCTCCAGCGCGGGCTGCCCACAGAGTCCCGGGCTGCTCCGGGAACAGGCACCTCCCCTGGCTCCAGGCTCTGCCACAGCTGCATAATCCGAGTCCACTGGCAGCAAATCCGAGTCCACTGGCCACAAAATCCAAGCCCAGTGACCAAGTTCACACCTCCTGGCACCCTCAGGGAATGCTCCACCACATTCCTCCATGAATGCAGAGGGACAGCTGCCATCTTGTCATGGGTTGCAGGGGATCTTCACCCCAGCACTGCCTCTCACCTCTCCAGCTCAGCTCTTCCTTTCTTTTCGTTCTACTAACTGCTCGCTCTGCTCAGCTCTTATCTCATTTCTTTTGGATGTTAATGGCAGAGGCGCATCTATTGTCCCTCTAATGGCTCCTTGGCTTGTTTTGGAGCAGGGGGAGCTTCTCAGCTTCCTACCGGAGCCACCCCTGGGGCCTTCCCCCCCTACCAAAAATCCCACCAAACCAGCACAGCAAGCGAGAACAAAATTAGTCATTGCCCTTCAAACCCCAGTGATTTCACCCGGTCACAGCACTCTGAAATCCACAGCTCAGGCTGCTCCCTCACTGACAGGCTGCACACAGGGTGGCACTGATGGATTCAGCTTCTTAGGGACCAGATCCACGTATCACCTGGCATCGAAGTGGCACTGGAGCCTGTCAGCAGCCCCAGCTACCAGCTGGAAGGATAGAACTGTAAGCTCCGTGCTTTGGGGTGATGGATAAACACGTCCTGGCAGTCTGACTGCTAGGATAGACAGGACAAGCCAGCCTCTAATTTGCCACCAAGAGGGTCTCTTGCACTGAACAGCCTCTCTTAAATCAAAGCATCCAATCCCGCTGAAGGTGGGAGTCGGGAGGGGAGAGCTGGAAAAAGCAAAGTAAGACAATAAAAAAAAAAATCAATATTGCTTCCCGATAAAATAGATTGAGATTTGGGGAATTCACTTCCACTTGACGGCAGGGGTGCCAATTTGGCAAATTCATTTAAGGCCAAATTGAAAAGTTGTCTGGTTTGCTGGATCGTAGGGTGGTCCAGTCATGGGGGCTTTGGTCATCATTGTGTGTAAGTACTCTGAGAGTCATGAACAGCAGCTCCAGCTCCCACCTCGTGTCACCAGGCATCCTGTACTGCATCCTCCCTTGCACAGAGGGCTACAGGCAATGCTAGGAGGCAGTGCAACACAACTGTGCTCCTGATGACCTTGCCTTGCCTCTCTCCACATCCACAGGCCAACGTTGGCTGATGTCCTGTACTTCATCCTCTTGGAAGGAGCTGGATGGTGATCATGTGTCCAGGAGGACCTCCCAGAGGACCAGCCTTCTTTGCTCTGGGAAAGGGGTCTGTAAGCCCTGACCTGCTGGCGCGGTGCCAACTCATGGTGAGCTTCTCATCACCCAACACCCCCAAGTCCTTCTCCTCGGGGTTGTTCTCAATCTGTTCTCCTCCCTGCCTCTATTTGTGCTTGTATGAAGAAAACCAGACATAGGCTCTGGCCTCAGATTGTCTACCCTGCTTAATTGCAGTAGAGGTCCCAATAAGTAGACAATCTCTCCCTCGCCAAGGACTACTGTTCCACCAGCTACAGTGCACAGAAGAGGACCAAAGGGAGTGTGGAGAGAAGTCTGCAGACCCCAGGTCTCCAGCACAGGGCTAGAGTTAAGTCCTATCTGGGACGTGATGGGGACTATATGGGGTTGAGATTTTTTAAGGTCTGAGAAGTAAGATTGAAGTTTTTGTTACCCAGCGGGTATTTCCTTGGAATCCTCCTTCTTCAGCTCCAGGGCTTTTAACTACAGGGATGGAGGAGCTAGTAGGAAAGCAAGAGACCTCTTAAATCTTCTTTTTGATGTCCTGAAACCACATAAAAGTTCTCCCTTAGTCTTGAAGGCAAACTGCAAATCCACCTTCTTCAGGATATTCACTGCAGAGGTGTTAGATACTTAACTAACTGCAAATGCATGAGGCTTTGGATTTAAATGTCACCGAGGATGCTTGGGGGCAAAGGAGCACCTTGGTAAAAGGTAAAATCTCTGTCCTGTCTAAAAGAGAGTTAACTTTGGCCCATGTGGCTGGGTGGTTCAGTTGTTCAGTGTGAATCTCGATCTGACCTCCTGAAATTGAATATTCACTTTAGCCTAGATTTGCAAAGCTATTTGCACATACAGGGCTGTTTTCTCCAGGGTTTTAAAGAAAAAACTCATTTCAATGTAAAATTCACAGGATCAAATTGAAATTTATTTTGAGAAGAGTTAACGTTGCTGATTTTCAGGCAATCACTTCCATGTCAGATTGTAATTACACCTTTTTGTGCATCAGCTGCATGCATGGTATGGAAAAAAAAAAAGTGAGATAATGCTGTTTCTCTCAGCTACAGAAAGGACCTTTGTACTGTCCTTCCCTGGAAATCCCCCACCCTGAAAGGCAAAAAAAAAAAAAAAAAAAAAAGTGATTTATTTTGATCAGGCTGCCAGTGGGAGCTAACACATTAATTGCAGAAAGATCTTTGTCTTACCCAAAGTTTTGTTTGATTTTTACTTGCAATTGTCTGCTAGGTGCCTGCATCTCATTTTCTTTTCCCTGCAGCACTTTTCACTGCCATAAAAATCTTGCTTCTTCTAAATGGCAACATTAGAATATTGCAGTGCTGACCTTAATGGTTTACAACATTCAGCTAAAGAGCTCAAGTCTCTAAAATAAGGGTAAAACACACAGTAAAATATATCTAAGGAGAATTAAAGCCTCAGAAGATGACTGGCAACCGTGATGTAATTTCAACCCTTTTCTGTACTTCCATAAGGTCATAGAATCACAGAATGGTTTGGGTTGAATGGGACCTTTCAAGGCTAACTAGTCTAACCCCCCTGCAGTGAGCATCTGCAACTAGATCAGGTTGCTCAGAGCCCAGTTCAACCTGACCTGGAATGTTTGCTTGAAAGAGTCCAGTGCAGAGCCACAAAGATGATGAAGGGAGTGGAACATCTCCCTTATGAGGAAAGGCTGAGGGAGCTGGGTCTCTTTAGCTTGGAAAAAAGGAGGCTGAGGGGTGACCTCATCAATGTTTACAAATATGTAAGGGGTGAGTGTCAGGGAGATGGAGTTAGGCTCTTCTCAGTGATGACCAGTGATAGGACAAGGGGTAATGGGTGCAAATTGGAGCATAGGAGGTTCAAGGTGAACATCAGAAAAAACTTCTTTACTGTGAGAGTGACAGAGCACTGGAACAGGCTGCCCAGGGAGGTTGTGGAGTCTCCTTCACTGGAGACATTCCAAACCCACCTGGACAAGTTCCTGTGTGATGTGCTCTAGGTGACCCTGCTCTGGCAGGGGGGGTTGGACTAGATGATCTTTCGAGGTCCCTTCCAACCCCTAGGATTCTATGATTCTATGGGGCATCTCTCACCTCTCTGGGCAACCTGGGCCAGGGTCTCGCTACCTTCAGCATAAATAATTTCTTCCTTATATCTAGTCTGAATCTCCCCTCTTTCAGTTTAAACCCAACACCCCGTGTCCTACCACTACAGGCCCTGTTAAAAAAATCTATCCTCATCTTTCTTCTAGGCCCCCTTGAAATATTGAAAAGATCCAACCCAGCCACTGTGTGTGCAGAAGGTCAGAGGGTTGCCAGAGCCCAATGCAACCATGTAGGACTGGGGCAGGCAGGGATTTGGCCCCAGAGAAGATCCCATCCCTGACCCACCACAGCAGGCTACAGAAGTGCAAGCTGGTTTCACCCTGGTGGAGCATCGCTCTGCCTGCTTGCAGAGCTGAGGGCAAAGCATTACCCAGTCAGGAAGGGCCATATCTTCTGCTCACTTTGCCCCAGTGTACAAGGCCACAGAAGCTGCAGGAAAATGGAGAACTGAATATCATAGCTTTAATGTTATTTAATATTTTATTAGGTTAAATGGACACACATTCTGTACTTTGTAAAACACTCAGCAGAGACTAGCTATTTTGGTACAGCATTTAAAGGAGAAGACAGTGGGGCTCAGATCAAGATTTTGCCAACTGCAAAATATTCCCAGTAATCAAGATGATATTTTCTTTACCAAGGAATGTCAGCTGTAGTGGGAGAAAACAGATTATCAGTGAATTATGTTGTCATTTTGGTGATACAGATGCCAAGAAGGATGCTCACCTAGCTGCTCCCCCAAAATCTGGCAGGAGACTCTTCACTGCCCAGCCCCATGGAGCAGCTTGTGAAGCCATCAGCTATCTCCTGTGAAGAGAGAGAGCTCAGGACCTCATCAGGGGACACAAAACACCCAGTGATTACGTGGCCATGGGTGAGCTAGAAAAGATATGTGAGGCCACACCCCATAGGGCTGAAATCCCCCCAACACTTACTGGTGAATCCCTGCTGCAGAGATGGGTAGAGGCAGTCCAAAATCATTGAGGTAGTATTTATTGTGAATTCAAAAGGAAAGGATCCTTTGGATAAACTTCTGACAGCACAGAAAATTTGGCTCACTAGCCATTGGAAAGCTGGGGAAGCTTGGAGGAAAGTGGAGGCTCTTGGGAACAGAAAAACTGCAATGCTGAATGTGACCCCTCTTTACAAGACCTCATTTTAATAATAACACAGCAGGCCAAAGGAGTCAACAAGAGTTAATTCTTCCTTCCAACAAATTAAATCTTAAGAGCTGTCATTTTTCTCAAGTGGCAGAGAATTAGCTCATCATATGGACAAATTCTGGTCCTTCAGCCTCTGCAGCAGCTGAACATGAAAAAAACCCAGCAGTGCCTGATCCCAGGACAGCTCAGTCAACAGGACCCTTTCCAGTGGATCCACAGGATTTAGGCAAGGACACTTAATTACAACCCCAGCCCAGTGAAATTGATGGAAAAACATTCCAAGTGGGCTTCCTGTCTCCTCCAGAAGGTCTTTCACAAGCTGGCAATGGCACCCAACTCTGTTTCCCTTTGCTACAGCACCTTTAGAGAGTAGCCTGTAATCCATGTTGAAAAACAACAATAATATTGCTTTACATAGGAAGATAAAAGCCTTCCTTCACAGCAATGAAACTCAGATGTCTTGAGCAATGTGTGTAGCTTAAGGGTTTTTTTTTGACAGTGCAATATTGTATATAATAACAATTACCAATGACCTCTATTAGGTTGTCCAGTCTCATTAAGGCCAATGCATTTGGTACCTGCCACTGCCAATTTGCCTCAACAGAGGTTTTATTCAGTGGATATGATAGAGCTGTAAAGCAATCTTTTTTCATTTAAATAGTTTAATTGAGGAATGCTATCAGATGTTTCAAAATTTAATGTATACAACAATTTGCTTCCCCTATCTCTTTTCAGAGTTTAGTTTGGAGAAAATGACATCTGATTCTTATAGAAAGAAAGCAATTACATTTTGGAGCCTGCCTGCCCGTCTTGCATATGTTTTTAAACATAAAAAGAAATTCTTAATATGTAATTGTCAGGTAATAAAAAGGAAAATATTTTACTTTGCATTTATGAAGTAATTTTTCAAAAGCATAAGGGAATTGCATGTTAACGTTTTTCGTTTATTACCACACTCCTAATGCTGCACTGTTTGCACAAGTTTAGATTAAAAAAAACCCACAACACAAACAACAGAGCTCTGATGCTCACGTATTAGTATGATAATACCCTATAAAGTAATTAGGAGAGGGGAAACCACAAAGGTTTGTTGGTTCTGATAAGACGACGCCCGCTCCAGGGCATCCTCAGAAACCCCCCGGGAGTTTCTCCACCTGCTTCTATGGGCCCCAGCTCTTAACTTAATCTTCTAAGAAAGTTCAATCCCAGCTCGTCCAGCTCATAATCTGTTTTCCCACCTTTCCTCCTGCCTCGTCTGGAGTACAAGCCTCCCAGGGCAAGGTAGTGCCTTCAAACTTGCCTCTCCTTTGCAGGGCAGACAAGGCAGCTCCGTGCCCATGTGTGTACATGGAGGTGAAGACCCAATAATCAGAGAATCAGAGAATCACAGAACATGCTGAGTTGGAAGGGACCCATCAGGATCACCGAGTCCAACTCCTGTCCCTGTGTAGGGCACCCCAAGAATCACACCATGTGCCTGAGAGCATCATCCAAGCACTTCTTGAACTCAGGCAGGCTTGGTGCTGGGACCACTGCCCTGGGGAGCTTGTTCCAGTGCTCAACCACCCTCTGGATGAAGAACCTTTCCCTGATATCCAACCTAAACCTGCCCTGATTCAGCTTCCTGCCATTTCCCTGAGTCCTGTCAGTGGTCACAGGAGTGAAGAGATCAGGACCTGCCCCATCTCTGCCCCTCCTGAGGAAGCCACAGACTGCAATGAGGTCACCCCTCAGCCTCCTCTTCTCCAAGCTGAATAATCCAAGTCACCTCAGCTGCTCCTCATAAGTCATCCCTTCCAGACCCTTCACCATCCTCGTGGCTCTCTTTTGGATGCTCTCCAATAGCTTGATGTCCTTTTGTTTGTTGTGCTTTAATTGTATAGAGGTGACCTCACCTCTTTGACATGCACTTGTTCTCCACAAAGCCAGTAAACACCACCCAGCTTTCCTAAAATAAATCACGTTTCTGAAGAGATTAATTGCAATTTCATTAAATACTTACTTATATTTATTTTAAGTTATTCCAGCTTCATAGCAACAAATGCTTGAAGATAATCCCAATTAGTAAAGAAGGACTGAACTTTATCAGGGAACTGCAAATCCCTCTTCTCTTCCTTCCCTGGCTTCTTGGTTGGAACAAATCCATCTTTAAATCAAATTTGGTGCAGAATCTCAGCAAGAAAAATACAAACGGAAGGGAAGGGAAGGGAAGGGAAGGGAAATGGGAAGGGAAATGGGAAGGGAAATGGGAAGGGAAATGGGAAGGGAAGGGAAGGGAAATGGGAAGGGAAATGGGAAGCAAAGGGAAGGAATGGGAAGGGAAGGGAAGGGAAGGGAAGGGAAGGGAAGGGAAGGGAAGGGAAGGGAAGGGAAGGGAAGGGAAGGGAAGGGGGAAGGGAAGGGAAGGGAAGGGAAGGGAAGGGAAGGGAAGGGAAGGGAAATGGGAAGGGAAATGGGAAGGGAAGTGGGAAGGGAAATGGGAAGGGAAGTGGGAAGGGAAATGGGAAGGGAAATGGGAAGGAATGGGAGGGGAAATGGGAAGGGAAGGGGGAAGGGAAGGGAAGGGAAGGGAAGGGAAGGGAAGGGAAGGGAAGGGAAGGGAAGGGAAGGGAAGGGAAGGGAAATGGGAAGGGAAATGGGAAGGGAAATGGGAAGCAAAGGGAAGGAAAGGGAAGAGAAATGGGAAGGGAAATGGGAAGGGAAATGGGAAGGGAAAGGGAAGGAAAAGGAAGAGAAATGGGAAGGGAAATGGGAAGCAAAGGGAAGGGAAGGGAAGGGAAGGGAAGGGAAGGGAAGGGAAGGGAAGGGAAGGGAAGGGAAGGGAAGGGAAGGGAAGGGAAGGGAAATGGGAAGGGAAATGGGAAGGGAAGTGGGAAGGGAAATGGGAAGCAAAGGGAAGGAATGGGAGGGGAAATGGGAAGGGAAGGGAAGGGAAGGGAAGGGAAGGGAAGGGAAGGGAAGGGAAGGGAAGGGAAGGGAAGGGAAATGGGAAGGGAAATGGGAAGGGAAATGGGAAGCAAAGGGAAGGAAAGGGAAGAGAAATGGGAAGGGAAATGGGAAGGGAAATGGGAAGGAAAGGGAAGAGAAATGGGAAGGGAAATGGGAAGCAAAGGGAAGGGAAGGGAAGGGAAGGGAAGGGAAGGGAAGGGAAGGGAAGGGAAGGGAAGGGAAGGGAAGGGAAGGGAAGGGAAGGGAAGGGAAGGGAAGGGAAGGGAAGGGAAGGGAAGGGAAGGGAAGGGAAGGGAAGGGAAGGGAAGGGAAGGGAAGGGAAGGGAAGGGAAGGGAAGGGAAGGGAAGGGAAGGGAAGGGAAGGGAAGGGAAATGGGAAGGGAAATGGGAAGCAAAGGGAAGGAATGGGAGGGGAAATGGGAAGGGAAGGGAAGGGAAGGGAAGGGAAGGGAAGGGAAGGGAAGGGAAGGGAAGGGAAGGGAAGGGAAGGGAAGGGAAGGGAAGGGAAGGGAAATGGGAAGGGAAATGGGAAGCAAAGGGAAGGAATGGGAAGGGAAATGGGAGGGGAAATGGGACGGGAAGGGAAGGGAAGGGAAGGGAAGGGAAGGGAAGGGGAAATGGATTAAAAGTGGAAGAGGGGAGATTCAGGTTAGACATTAGAAGGAAATTATTCATTGTGGTGGTGGTGAGACACTGGCCCAGGTTGCCCAAGGAAGTTGTGGATGCCCTATCCCTGGAAGTGTTCAGGGGTCAGAGGGGGGTCTGAGCAACCAGTGGAAGATGTCCCTGCCCATGCAGGGGGGTTGGATCAAGACAATCTTTAAGGTCCCTTCCAACCTTTACAATTCTGTGATTCTTTGAAATTACTTTGTAGCATCCCTTCCAGCCTTATTTGCTGCACTCCTATAACTTCAAGCAGGAGAGACAAGGCAGCAGTCAGGGGAGGTATCACCTGGGCAGACACAGAGCCAGCAGCATCAGACGGGCTGTTTTATGGACTTGCTGGTACCTCCTGACTCAGTGCCACTTAGTGTGAGATTAATGCCATGTGAATGCAGCTCCTGTCCCCAGCTGGGATTTCCTACAACCTACTGCTGATGCTTTGCTGGCAGCAAGAGCAACAAGCTTTCAGTTTACTGTTGGAGGTCAAGGTAAAGTGATTTCAATTAGAAGAGGATCACGTAGGTCTCAATCCAATGCAGGCAGGTTGTGCAACACTGGCAGCGTGGAGAGGAGGGAGTCATTTATTCATTTCTTAGCCACACGGTTTGGGATTTCATTTTCCCTCCTTGTTTTTCCAGTCTGGTCCCTTTTACCACACAAAGGGGAAGGCAGAAAAGCGTTGGGGTTCTGGAGTCCCTCTGCTTTCATCAGCAGGTTGTTTCACCCCAGTAATTAGCAGTCATGAATTTGAGGAGGAGGGGAGGAAGCAGGGATGGAAAACAAATATTCAGCTGACCAGTTTCTTCCCCTTGTGGTGTTTCCTTCGGTGTCACACAGCCACATTTTGAAACCCCCCCACATATTTACATGCCTCTTAAGAGGAAGGGCATGTGTTTGTTGCCCTGTTCAAAACCCAGCACGTATTTACATCCTCTGCTGAATTGGAGCCATGTACCCTTCTTTTTCCTTGACACTGCAGGCAACCCTTTGTTTCTGCTGGTCAAACAAAACACAACACACCGCCCCCAAAAATAATTAAATTATTAAAAAAAAAAAAAAAAGGAAATGAGGGAAAGAAAATATATTTATTAAATGGTTCTATAAATAAAAGAGCTGGGAAGATATAGGGGGCTCTGATCTCTGAGGGGTGATGGCAAAGTGCTGCTGATAAAGTGGCTAAGATTCAGATCAATAGCAAACAAGACAGGGAGGTGAATTTCCCCTTTGATCTTCATTCCCCAAGTCGGCCAAGCTGTGCCACACAAATCACTGCTTTGTGCAGGGGAAAAGCTGCTTGCTCGGGTTTTTGCTCATTGCACAAGTGGGTTGGATGGCAGATGGTAAGTGTGGCTTGCTCTCATTTCCAAAAAGCCACTGGAAAAATGGTGGCTTCCAGCACTACAACTCGACGTGTCGACATTTTTTTTTGTGTCAACGGGGTGTGATAGGGTTGATACATAGATCAGTGCTAAGTGGTCTTAATAAAATAAGATTAAATCTGGAAGGGGGAAATAAAGCTCAGGGCAGGGCTCATCTGTAAGGTGATAAATACACAGCAGGGAAATTTGAAAGGGCAAAAGAGTGATGATGGGGGATGATGCTTTGTGAGCCAAAGCTGTGCTTTTTGGCCTCTAAAGCTGGGTTGTCACTTGCTCTGATCTACTACTGACTTAGGAAAAATCACATCACCTTATTTTCTCCAGCAAGCAAGCCCAGGCTTGGTTGAGAAGAGCTTTGCAACCTTAGCAAGAGAGGGGACTTTTGACCCTCAGTGGCTTGAAGTCAGCAGTGTGGGTGGAGACCTGTTGACTCCATCCAAGCTAGATCTCCTGCTGGAAGCCACTTTTCTGAAGCTCTGGGGAGCAACACTGAAGAGGTTTGAGCTGTTCCAGGAAAATGGGTGCCCTTTTCCCCTCAGTGACAAGGGCAGGAGGGACACTTAGGAGGCCTAGTCTTACTTACTTCATGCTGGCAGGTTACCTATAGGAACCAAGCAATACATCAGTTTGCAGATTGTATCCAGTGGATGTAAAGCTGGATGCCCACCTGAGCCCTTGAGCATGGACAGGAATTTGCATCAGCACAAAACTCCCTGAAAGGAGGTTGTAGAGAGGTGGGGGTCCATGTCTTCTCCCAAGGAACAAGCAATAGGACAAGAGGAATCATAGAATCATAGAATGGTTAGAGTTGGAAGGGACCTTAAAGTTCATCTAGTTCCAACCCCCCTGCATGGGCAGGGACATCTCCCATTAGATCAGGCTGCTCAGAGCCCCATCCAACCTGCTCTTGAATGCTTCCAGGGATGGAGCCTCCACAACTTCTCTGGGCAACCTGTTCCAGTGTCTCACCACCCTCACACTAAAGAATTTCCTGCTGATCTCTAACCTAAATCTCTCTCAGTTTTAAACCATTACTCCTTGTCCTCTCACTATAAGCCCTTGCAACAAGTCCCTCCCCAAATGGCCTCAAGTTGTGTCAGGGGAGGTTTAGATTGGATCTTGGGAACAGTTTCTTCCTGGCAAGGGTTGTCAGGCCCTGGCCCAGGCTGCCCAGGGCAGTGGTGGAGTCCCCATCCCTGGAGGGATTTCAGATTTGTGTAGATGTGGTGCTGAGGGCCATGGGTTAGTGGTGGCCTTGACAGTGCTGGATCAGTGGTTGGACTTGATGATCTTAAAGGTCTTTTCCAACCAAATGATTCTGTGATTCTATAAAACCAACAGGACAGCCACGGTGTCATTTGGGAGGTGATGCCCAGAGGTGTCCCATTAGACATGGGAAGAGGGTTACAAGTCCTGTGGACCACCTTCTATACAGTAAATCCATCCCTGTGATCCACAGAAGAAGGCAAGGCTTGTTGGGTATTTATTATTCCTGAACTGTAGTGGATGGGATCTCATCCACAGGCAAAGCTACTAAACAATAAAATATTGTCTTCCCACGTGTCCTCATCTTTAACACAACAGCCCAGTCTGTTGCAGGCAGAACTTCCCTCTGACAGGACTGATAGTTTCTTAAAAGATAAATAATAATCTTGCAGCTTCTATGCTCTCTACTGCTGTTCAACTTCCCAACCAGCTGTTTTAATTGTTTTAAAATTAAGTGTACACCGTGGAAATCTGTGGGTAGTTGAAACTTGGAATGTGCTTTTGACTGAGGCTAATGAGTCAGTGATACCCAGTCAGATGTCTGCAACTCTAGGGGTTTCTGAGTAATCATGGGACAATCTCCCACTTGGTTTCACATAATTTTTGAGCTGATTGTGGCTTCTTTCCTTTTTTAAATCCCAATTATCCCAGGATTGCAAGTCTGTGGGTAGTTTTTCAGTAGAGGAACAAGTATGATGGATGGAAAACAAATCAGATTTCCAGATGTTGCGTACTGCGCATGAATGAAGCTGCCATTCTTTCATTATAGAATCCTAGAATCCCAGACTTGTTTGGGTTTGGGTTTAAAGATCACCTAGTTCCAAACCCCCTGCATGGGCAGCACCACCTACTTGACCAGGTTGCTCCTAGCCCCATCCAACCTGGCCTTCAACGCTTCCAGGGATGGGGCAGCCACAGCTTCTCTGGGCAACCTGGGCCAGTGTCTCACCAAATGGCATCATCAAATCATGAGTCTTTAGTACTAAACCTTTTCTTGTCATATTCCATGTATTCACCTCTAGTGGCCATGGCAGCTGGGCTTTTTCACCTCTGTGTTTCTTAGAATTTTGTACTGATTAAATTTTTTAAGCAGATCACTAGACGTGACCTTCCATTAACAGCCATAAGGAGAGCAGCAAATTTCACAGGGGACAAAATCCAGCTGGAGAACTGATGAAAGGACAAACTCATCTTTTCCTCCCTGGGACCCCCAGTCCCATCTTGCAAGGTGACCTAAAGCAGCTCGAAACCCTAACAGGGCCTATCATAGCCCCTAGGTTCCCATGTGCCCCCTGGACAATCTTAACAAAACTGATTTCTTTCCACACAATCTCTTCCAGGGGTTTCTAAGTCACTTTGTTGAGCTGAACAGGAAAAGAAATTAAAATGGTGGATCAAGCACAACTCAGATCTTGAGCAGATCTAGGGGTTCTAGAACTAGGGGCTGAAGTGATTGTTGCTGGAGGTGTGCAAGAGCTAAGGACGTCAGCCCACTTAGCTTTGAGGAACTGGAACACCTGCCTTATGAGGAAAGGCTGAGAGACCTGGGGCTTTTCAATCTAGGGAGGAGAAGACTGGGGGGGATCTAATTAATGTCTATAAATACATGAGGGCTGGGTGTCAAGAAGGTGGGGACAACCTCTTTTCACTTATGCCCAGTGATAGGACAAGGGGCAATGGATTCAGACTTCAGCACAGGAAGTTCCACCTCAAGATGAGGAAGAAATTCTCTACTGTGAGGGTCACAGAGCACTGGGACAGGCTCCCCGGAGAGGCTGTGGAGTCTCCTTCTCTGGAGACTTTCAAGACCTGTCTGGATGCCTTTCTGAGTGATCTGCCCTAGTTTTTAGTTTTTGGTCCTGCTCTGGCAGGGGGGTTGGACTCAATGATCTTCAGAGGTCCCTTCCAACCCCGACCATTCTGTGATTCTGCGATTAACCCTTTGCAGTGTCCAGGAATTAGTCAGAGAACAGATTCCCTTTGTCCTCAGTGGGAACACTGGCTTCTCCAAGGATATTTCAGACTTTCCCTGGGCTGCAGGACCCCAAGTCATGGGCCTATCTATTTCCACTGCCAGCTGAGGGATTATCATCTGACTCAGCTTCTAACTGGAGCTCCTCAATTAGGTGTTGGAAGCGTGGTGGAGTAATACTAGGCTGTTGAACCAGGGTATGTGGGCAAGACAGAAGTCCTCGAGGAGTTCAGAGAGCTCCAAGAGGTAGTGCAGGAGACAGCCTGGCCTGAGGGTGTAAATGGAGGGGTCCTGTGACAGGTTTCAACCTCAGGGAAGAAGGTGCCATCATGTACATGGACTCTGCAGGGATGAATTATACTGTGTAGCTCCTTGCAGCAGTGATGAAGAAGATATGGCCAACACAGGGTGCATTCCTTGGCTTAGGAAAGGCCACTGAGCAGCTTGGACTGTGAGTACCAAAGTGCTGATGTATTTATGGAGAAATATTGACTTAGCTGAGACCAAATGGGACTGTCATGGATTTCAGTAGGAGCATTACTTCACCCTCAGTCTTTTCAACTGGCTTTCTCCACATTAAGAATCAACTTTCTGTGCCTCTTGCTTGTGGTAGTGTACAGGGAAGTGGAACTGGAGGGACTTGGTATCACCATAAAGGGGGAACTGATCCTGGAGCTTTAAAACTGTGTCCATGGAAAGCTGATTTTTAATCTGAATATGCATATTACAGATAGAGTATTACAGAAATGATACCTCTATTATATGGAATGCAGTGCCAGTCTGCATCAGTAAAAATGGAAGGAGCTTTTTTATTCAGCTCAATTTTTAATCAAATTCTACAGAGCAGCATTTCTAAGGCCTATTTAAAATTTAAACAAAGGCAGAATAGCCCCCTCAATATCCATTCCCCTCTTACTATTGTCACAAGAAGAGAACAAGTAAAAGCTCAAAGAAGCCCTTACAATCCCATTGACACTGGCCAGATGCAAGCTGTACAGATATTTTAACCTCACTAAATAATGTTTGAAATGTCTTTTTCCTGCTATTTTGGGGTTCTGAAGAGCCTGATGAAATGATACCTGGAGGAAGTGGCCAGTCCTATTGTTTGTGAGATATCTCTGTGGATTCTTAATAGCAATTTTGAATACTAAGCAGTTGCCCTGATGCCTGTTGTGAGATTCTCAAAAATCTGCTCCAAAGGGAAAGAGACAAAAGAGAATGAATGAAATCAAATTGAGTTGGAGCAGGGGACAGATGGGACCCACTTGCTAATGTAACCTGGTCTATTCATGATATTCTCTTCCACGCGGAAGAAGGTTCTAGTACTTGGAACTAAGATGGAAATGATATATAGCTCCCAAGATCTGCTTTCCACTGACATTTGGGCAGTACAAGGGATGTGTTTAAATGGAAAAATCGAGTGGTTTAATATTTGTTTTAATTCTTTCTCTTTCCTGGTAACTCGGGAAACCTGGTAACTCAAAGTTTGCCAGAGGAATTGGGCTGCTTCTTTTAACGGCAACGTTTTCTTGGATGCAACTCAGAGGTGAAATTATGAAGGTACTATGTGCCTTCTCAGTGTGGGAAGCACAGAGGTGAAAAGCAGCAAGCTGCTTTTGGCCTATAGCCTTGGAGAGAAGGATGCCTGGATGTGGGACAGAACCAGGATCTGGAGCTGTGCTTCTGCTTTACTGCTAATTTCTTACACCATCGGGGTAAGTCATGACTGTGCCCTTGTGGCCAAGAGAGCCAATGGTATCTTGGGATGTGTGGAGAACAGTGTGGCCAGCAGGTCAAGGGAGGTTCTCCTACCCCTCTACTCTGCCTTAGGGAGACCACATCTGGACTATTGTGTCCAGTTCTGGGCTCCCCAGTTCAAGAGGGACAAGGATTTACTGGAAAGAGTCCAACGGATGCAACAAGGATGATGGACTGGAACATCTGTGTGATGAGGAAAGGCTGAGAGACCTGGGGCTGTTTAGTCTGGAGAAGAGAAGACTGAGAGAGGACCTGATGAATGTCTCTAAATATCTGCAGGGTGGGTGTCAAGAATGGGCCAGTCTCTGTTCAGTGGTGCCTGGGATAGGACGAGGGGAAACAGCACCAAGTGACAACACAGGAAGTTCCAGCTCAACATGAGGAGAAACTTCTTTCCTGTGAGGGTGACAGAGCCCTGGGACAAGCTGCCCAGAGAGATTGTGGAGTCTCCTTCTCTGGAGACTTTCCAGACCTGCCTGGACGTGTTCCTGTGTGACCTGCCCTGGGTGTTCCTGCTGCAACAGGGGGGTTGCACTCAATGACCTTCAGAGGTACCTTTCAAGCCCTATGATTCTCTGATTCTATTACTATTGTCACAACTTTCACAGCTTCTTTTTCAGGGATAAAGCTTTGAAAGCTACAGTGAAAGCCCTCCTTATATTCTTCTGAAAATTGTATGGTCCTAAATTGTCATAGCTCCTGAGCTCTCTGTAGCTGTCTAAAATTATTAAGTGAAGTAAATAGTTTTCACAAAGAACTTAATTCAATTGCTGAACTTGTTGCCCCAAGATATTCTGGAGGCTAGAAGTTCAAATGGGATTAAAAAGAGGGCAAATAAATTCAGGGAGGGAAAGTACTTCTGTGGTTACTCTATGAGTAGTTCAGGTGGACTCTCAACTCCAGCAGTCCCTTGGCAGCTTCTTTCCAGAAGCTTGAAGGAGACACCAAAGGAAGAAACACTCTCTAGACCTTTTTCTGGACTGCTTCCTTAAGCATTCTGGGAGAGATCAAATCCAGGACTAACTGGATTTCTTAACCATGCCAGATCAGCCTTGGGCACATCTGAAAATTGCCATCTCAGAAGTCAGTAATTACCAAGGTTATGAGTAACTACAAACTGGATGTCACCAAGCTTTCTCCACCTGTTGTGTAACGTCAGACCCTTGGTTTATTCACATAAGATAGAAGTTAAAAAGTGAAAATGTGGTGACTGATCCTACTGACACAAACAAACACTTCAACAGTCAATAGTTAACTTGGCATGTGGAAAATCACTGCTCTTTTCCAAGACATATGCTACTTGTTAGCTGATTTTAGCTGCTGGGCAACTTGGCTTTGATTAACAGTGTCAACTGTTGACACCCAAAATAAAAGCTTTCCCTTCTCAGATGGCTTTTGAGACTGCAGTTGGTGGGCAGTATTAAAATGGATGGATTCAGCCACAGTCCTTGTTTTCAGCCATATTACCCTTATGCAGGGTGTGGGGATGCAGAGCAATCCCAAGTATAAATACAGGCTGGGTGGAGAATGGATGGAGAGCAACCCTGAGGAGAAGGACTTCAGGCAGTTGGGTGATGAGAAGCTCACCATGAGCTGACAATGTGTGCTGGAGCCCAGAAACCACCCGTGTCCTGGGCTGCATCCCCAGCAGCGTGGCCAGCAGGGCCAGGGAGGGATTGTCCCCCTCTGCTCTGCTCTGGTGAGACCCCCCTGCAGGGCTGGGGGCAGTTCTGGAGCCCCCAACACAGGAAGGACATGAAGCTGTTAGAGTGAGTCCAGAGGTGGCCACGGAGATGCTGAGAGGGCTGGAGCAGCTCTGCTCTGGAGACAGGCTGAGAGAGTTGGGGGTGTTCAGCCTGGAGAAGAGAATAATAGAATCACAGAATCCTTTTGGTTGGAAAATACGTTTAAGATCATCAAGTACAACTGTTAAACAACTGCCACATCCACCACTAACTCATGTCCCCAAGCACCACATCTACATGGCTTTTAAATTACATATAACTGATTTTGTTGGAAAAAAAAACAGGCTATGAATGAGGTTTGGAAGTCAGGAGACTACATGGAGACGTGCAGCCCCCATCAGGAAACACCAGGAGACCTGCCCATCCCCTGGGATGGGTGTGTGGGACTGCCCTAGCAGCTCTTGAGCAGGCCCACCATGGTCCTCCTGGCCCTCAGGAATGGCACTGAAGGTTATTTCTGACATTCACAGAAAAGCCAGAAATCTTGGCAGACCTGCAGAAAAGAAGTATCAAAGCACCAGTGGGTTTCATCTAGATGATCTTTAAGCTCCCTTCCAACCGTAGCTACTCTATGATTCTGTGGTTCATCAGGAGGAGCATTCAGCAGCTACCTGGAGCTAAAGCAGAGTCTAGAAAATGAAGGGAGGAGGATTTTACACCCACGTGAATCACAGAATGTCTCCTTGCCAGCCATGTATCGTTTGCGATGCCCTGTCACCCTTGTGCCTCTTTTTTTTAGCAGAAAAATCAAGATGCTGGCTGCTGCTGGATGGCTGTAGAGAGACAATTTCCATTGCAGAGCAGTCTGGTTTTTCCATTTCTTGATGACCCTCCAAGAGCAAAAGCAAAGCAAAACAAAACAAACCACCCACACACAACGTATATGCATTTAATCAAACTTCTGCAGTAGAGGGCGGGTTGGTTTGTTTGTTTCATTTCATACTTCCATATTCCACCCATGGAGACATCTTGCTGGTAGGGAGGATAAACAAACAACCAACCAAACAACCCAACCACTGGGCCTCTAGGAGCCGTTGTTATTTATTTCCACAATTAGCAGTCGAGTTCTGGTGCTGTGCCCAGAGAACTCCTCTCATTTTTCAACGTGTCACTCCCCGCACAATATGCTTTTAGGAATTGAGGATTAAGGCGGCTGATTGTGGGTGGTTTATGAAACTTTTTATGGGAAGCCATATAGCCAAACCTTTAGGGAATCAGACCATCATTTTAATGGGCTTATGTTGTGTACAAGCCTGTTCAGTAAGATTTTTGCGCAGCACAAAGCGTCTTGATAGAGAACTTGGATTAATCAGGGATGCTGCTGCCAGTTGATGCTGTGGGTTGTTTTCTGAATTAGCAACAAGCCATGAAGGGTACTGAGAACGGCCTGGGGGAGGCTGCCCTTCCTCCTTAAAGATGCTGAAATGGTCAGGATTCCAGCAGGGAAACATCTACGGATCTATTTGTGAAATCAACTTAATATAGATTCTCTTTGGCAAGAGCTTGGAACATAGAGTTAGAGTGGAGAAGGCAACTCACAGAATCACACACACACACAGAATCACCAAGGCTGGAAAAGACCTTTAAGTCATCAAGTCCAGCCTATGACCAACACCACCACACCATCTAGACCATGGCACTAAGTGCCACATCCAGCAGACATAAGCAGAGTTGTTCTGGGCTGCATCTGTGGCCAGCAAGTCAAGGGAGGTGATTCTCCCCCTTTACTTGGCCCTTGTGAGACCCCACCTGGAGCACAGGGTCCAGTTCTGGAGCCTCAACATAAGAAAGACATGGAGGTCCTGGATAGAGTCCAGAGGAGGGTCAGAAGATTGGTCAAAGAGCTGGAGCACCTCTACTATGAGGACAGGCTGAGAGAGTTGGGGGTGTTCAGCCTGGAGAAGAAAAGGCTCTGGGGAAACCTTAGAGCACCTTCCAGTGCCTGAAGGGGCTCCAGGAAAGCTGGGGAGGGACTTTTTACAAGAGCATGTAGCAAGAATACAAGGGCTAATGGATTAAAACTGGAAAAGGGGAGATTTAAGTTAGACATTAGGAAGTAATTCTTTAGTGTGAGGGTGGTGAGACATGGGAACAGATTTCCCAGAGATGCTGTGGCTGCCCCATCCCTGGAAGTGTTGAAGGGCAGGTTGGATGGGGCTTGGAGCAGCCTGGTCTAGTGGGAGGTGTCCCTGCCCATGCAGGGGGGTTGGAACTAGATGATCTTTAAGGTCCCTTCCAACCCAAACCAGTCTGTGATTCTGTGATTCTATGAGATGGTCCCTCTCAAGCCTGGTGCCACCACGATGCTCAGCAGGACCATGTGGAAAAGAGGTTGTCACAGTCACAAAATCTGTTTGCATCGTATTTGCCCAGATGAAAACCACACATATATACTTAGCAGCAGAAAACCAGCAATTTCAGAGAGGTGCAGCCACCTCCTGAAAACCACAAGTTTTCATGGAGGGATGAGTATTTAAGGCATGGCTCTACAATGTAACGTTCAGATTTACCAGAGATGTCGTCCTCTCCCAGGGTTGTTAAGGCTATTGATTAATTGCATATTGTTAAAGTTATTGATTGGTGAAGCTGCAATATAAATACTGGCACTCTGGGTTTACTACATACAGATTTTAACCTGAGCACTTAGATGTTTTCTCTCTTTTTTGTACCTGTAACTCAAGGGAGTTTCATGCCAAGTTCCCCCTGTGCCCTCAGCCCCGACTGCTGATTCCTCTTTTAGACCCGTTTGAGCATCATCTTGCAATAAGGAATTCACAATAAAATCTAATCTCTTCACTGTGCTGCAGTTACTGGCACCATCTTGATGTCCAATTTGCTTTTTGGACAGTGCTAGAGCTTTTGGAAGATCAGCTTTGAATGTGTAACCAGCAAATCATCATCCACTTTTCAGGATGAGCAAAGAGCAAAAGAGGTAAAACAGGAGTCACCTTCCCAAAGTCAACAAAGAAGCTAATTTTCTGGATGGTCCTGAGCCTTCAGATACACCTGGGACCTGAAGACTTGATGAACCTGCTACAAACCCAATAAAGTTAAAATCATTTTTATTGAGTGCTACCTATGTTCAACAACTTTATTGATACAGTTGAAGGGAATCCTGAAAAACATTTCCCAGAGCCTTCAAGGTCAATCCACCATCATCATTACTGAAGCCTTGCAAGACACTACATGTTGATTAACTGCCATCATATTTAATTAGTGCTCGAGTGGCACTTCATCCTGCTTATTGTCAGAAACCCCTTTATCTTGCTATTTGCATTGCAGAGTTTTTAATTAGGATATGTGTAGGGAATCTCTTAATGATCTCATGTCTGAAGAACCATCCAGAGTGTTGCTCAGTTGTCTCTGTCTCTCCAGAGGGTGCTTTGCCACCATGGGAGAAGAGAAACCTGGATTTCCTCAGCTGAGGCATTGGGAGTGTGAGGATAATTTCAGAGCAGCTGAACTTGTGAGAGATGTGTCTAGGTGGGATACATCCAACAGCTTGGACACTACTGCCCAGGTGCCACCATTTTCCTAGGAAACATTTTTTCCTGCTCTCCAACTCAAAATCTGCCAAGGTGCAGATGGAATCACAGACTGGTTTGGGTTGGAAGGGACATTAAAGATCATCTAGATTCAGCTCCCTGCCATAGGCAAGGACACCTCGCTCTACACCCAGTTGCTCCAAGCCCCATCCAAACTGGCCTTCAACACTTCCAGAGATGGGGCACCTACAGCTTCTCTGGGCAACCTGGGCCAGTGTCTCACCACCCTCACACTGAAGAATTTCTTCTTAACATCTAACCTAAATCTCCCATCTTTCAGCTTAAAAGTATCCCCCATTGTCCCCTTGTCCTCTCACTCTAAGCCCTCATCAAAAGTCCCTCCCCAGCTTTCCTGGAGACCTTCAGGTACTGTAAGGTGCTCTAAGGTCTCCCTGGAGTCTTCTCTTCTCCAGGCTGAACACCCCCAACTCTCTCAGCCTGTCTCCAGAGCAGAGCTGCTCCAGCCCTTCGATCATCTTCATGACCTCCCTTGGACTCACTCCAACAGCTCCATGTCCTTCTTGTGTTGGGAACTCCAGAACTGGACCAAGCCCTACAGGGGGGCTCACCAGAGCAGAGAAGAGGGGCACAATCCCCTCCCTGGCCCTACTGGCCATGCTGCTGGGGATGCAGCCCAGGACACGGGTGGTTTCTGGGCTGTGAACATGCAAACTGTGAAAGGGTGAGAGGCAGTTACCGAGAGACCGAGAATGAAAAATAATTATAAGAAGGTGAGCCTCTGTTATCAACAAATAAGGAAGTCCTCATCTGGCCTCAGCCATCCCTGTGTCTGAAAATGTGGTTATTTAGATTTCTCCTCCAGCCATCAATCACCCTCTAAATCAGTCTGGTTGCAGTGAAAGCTGTGACTGCTCAATCCAGAGCAAACCTGCATCACAAGTGGTTTTTAGGACCCACCACGCTGCAAAGAAGGAACAGAAAAGGAAATGTATTTTGGGGGGAGAAAAGAGAGGTGCAAAGGCATCCACAGAAGAAGGCAACCCTCCATTTCCCAAGCAGCTTTAATGACATTCCTGAAGAGCAGCAAACATGGACTGACACAGCTGACAATCACGTGAGAGCAGCATGTGCTGACCTCTTAGACACAAACATTTTGGCAGCAGAGGCTGCTCCATCCAGCTCATAATTCAATAGCCAGAGTTGAAACCACAGCAGCCCTCATGCACCCAACTGGGATATTGAGCTACAAGGAGATTAAATTATTAGATCCCAGCCATGCCAGAAAGCTGTGTCAGAGCACTGTTAAGAGGAGAAAAAAAAAACCAAACAACTCTTTCTTGGCATCAATAAGCTCTTCCTTCTCCTTCTTGGATTCCTGTGCTGACCACCCAGAGTTGTTGAGGCTTGTTAAGATGAAAGAACATTGCTGGGAGGCCCTACCAAATTATAATGGGGCAGTTCAGTGGCAGATGAGAAACACAGGCAGTGTGTAGGTAATGCACACTGGAAGGAAAACAGTTTAAAATACTTGTACATGCTGATGGGTTCTGAATTAGTCGTAACTCGCAGGGACAAGATTTAGGCATTGCTACTGACAGCTCAATGTGCAGCAGAGGTCAAAAAAGTAAATAAGGCATTAGGCTGTGTTAGAAGGAGAGAGAATAAAGAGCAAATATAAGGCCTGCAGCTGTGCTGCATGCACAAATGATTGGGCTTTCAATGCAGCTTTCATTTCTTTGCCAGTTGGCCCAAAATTGGGGTTGTTTGGAGTAGGGCAAGGAAGAGAGACTGCCAAGACCGCGGGGATTTCAGGAATGGGGGGACCTCAACAAAAATGCCAAGGTCAACCAAAGTGTGAGCTTGGTGCATGTAGGTCAGATAGCTGATGGTCCTCGTTCAGAGAGTGCCTCCAGTACAGACCACAGGTTCTGGGTGCAGAAGTTTCTGCCTCAATGTTACAGGGGGACATGTTGAAATCATCTGGACCCTGAAGTCAAGGTCTCCTTATTTTCCTGGAAAGCTCCCTCCACAGCCTCAGACAAGTGGTCTGGGTGCTTCATCTGCTCACAAAGTGAAAGGGACTTGAAACTCCAGGAGAAGATTTTTTTCTTCTACCTGTTCACGAGGCCATTGCATTCCTTTAGCTATTGACAGAAAGAAGTAAAAAAAACCAAACCCTGTAACTATTAAATATCCTAAATAAATTATCAAGTTTCCTCTCTGTACTTTCACTTTCATTGGTATGGAGCAAGATCCTGGAGTCCGCAGCACTGAAGAGTGAACCACAAAATACTTCACTGAGGAGGAAAAGGAAAGGGTCAGGTTTTTCTGTGGTCATTTTTCTTCATCTCATAAATGAAAACAAAAATAGAATGACTGGCCTGTACAAATCAAACCAGAAGCTTTCTCTGATGAGCTCTAGTAATTTCTGTTTTATTTACAAACCAAAACATGCTTGGAGGTGCACAGGAACACAACACATTGGAAAGCAAAGCTCCTGCCCAAGGATTTTTGCTGTTCATGAAAGAAATTACTCTGCAAAACAAACCATGGGACTGGGGCTGCACAGAAATGAAAGTTCAGAAGTAAGTATTACCAAGTTATTTTGGCCCTTGAATGTAAAAAATTGTTCTGTGTCAGTCATGGGCCTGGGAGCATCCATATCTTTTGTGGATTATTCTGGATTATTTCTTCCTCCTTTTCCCTGGCTATGGTCTAATTTTTCTCCACTGCAAATCATGATCACTTCTACTGAGGTCAGAAGTTCCATCCCCAAGAAGCCCAAGGTTCACTCTGCTTCTGCAGAGCATCTGGGCAGGTTTCAGTCCTCCTGGTTAAGCCATGTCATAGAGTCACAGAGTTGTCAGGGTTGGAAGGGACCTCTGAAGATCATCTAGTCCAGAACCCCTGCTAGAGCAGGAGCACCTACAGTAGATCACACAGGAACACGTCCAAATGGGTTTGGAATGTCTCCAGAGAAGGAGACTCCACAGCCTCTCTGGGCAGCCTGTCCCAGGGCTCTGTTACTCTCACAGTAAAGAAGTTTTCCCTTAGGTTTAACTTGAACCTCCTGTGCTCCAGCTTGTGCCCATTGCTCCTTGTCCTGTCACTGGACACTGCAGAAAAGAGAGCAGAGAGTGTGTCTAAACAAAATCAACTTCATGGTTTGAGAACAGTAGGAACGAACCTGGAATTGCCGTTGCCTCCCAGTTCCCTGGCATCTGGCAGAGGTTTGCTGCCTGTACTGTGAAGGCATCCACCCCACCTCCTTCACCCCACCATGTTCAGCTGCCTCCTCCTTCCCACTCTGCTTTCTTGCCCTCCTTTGTGCTCCAGCAGCACGACAGAACTGCAGGTTGTAAATTCACCAGACATGGGTTTAGCATTGCATTCGTCTTTGGAAGAAAGGGTGGAAAAAATCCCACCAGCACCTCCCTGAGCTGCAACCAGATGCACCTGCATCAATGGGGTTTGCCCCAGCCACCCCATTTGCCACCTCCCTTGATCCCCACCAGGGCTGAAGAGCTGCTCTAACCAGGGCTCTCCTGGAGAATCGAAACACATCATCGAGAAGTGGAGTGGATCCCAAGTAATTAAATGTATAAATTAATTCTCCCCTTAAGATACGTTCTTCTCCCATTATTAGGTTTTCTCAGAGAAAATCCTTGGAGGATCTTCATAAAAGTACCACTACTTCAAACATTGTCTTCCTAAAGCTCTTCTGTATTTTTTTTTTTCTTTTTTCTTCTTTTTCTTCTTTTTTTTTTTTTTAGCCTCGGTGCCCGCAGCCTGCAATTAAAATAAGTGACATGAAGGTGTCTTTAAAAGAGAGATCTATGGAAGACAAAAGGATTGTCTGTCAAAGGGTGAAAAATGAAAAATAGCAGTCTCAGATCTCTGAATGGATGAGTGGGGAAAATTCCTGCCTGGCCTAGTACCCAAAGGGATAAAACCCAATGATAGCTTCTCAACTGCTTAGCAGATAATGCATGTGCTGTTTGGCTGCTAGTAATGTGTTTTTTACTTCTTTCTATCTGGGAGGAACGAATCAAATATGAGCAGTGCTGGGACATGATTTTCAACCCATTGCCTTTGATTAAGTGCTTTAACATGTGAGTCCAGAGACTTGCAATAATACTAATGGGGCATAAAGCACTATAAACAGGACAGGCCTACTTTTGTCCAAATGCCATTACCCTGGAATAAAAAAGAACAGCAAATGTAATATGTCCACTGCTAACCTTTTTTTTGACAGGAAATTTACTCTCCGACCTGCACACCATAAATTATGCTGCATTTTTTGCCAGGACCGTGAGCGATTGCTTAATTTCAAGCGTTTGCTAAGCTTGAACCACTTAGCTCAGTGCAATATTTAGCTGTGAAAATACAATGGTGTGAAGCCAAACATGGATGTGAATGGCAGGCTGGCTGGGCTGAAGTCAAATTTCTTTTTTTACATCCAGTTTAGGAAACGGAGGTAAAGACGTGTCATAAATATTGTTTGTTGTTCAGTGATTTTAAATACAATGAAAAAGCTGCCTGGAAATCTAAACCATCCCATTTACCCAGAAAATACAAGGAAGGTTGGAAACTTTGCCAAAGCTTGGTTTTAAATGACATTGAGGTGTCTCTCCAGGTGACATCCAAGGGGCAATGGGCACAAGCTGGAGCACAGAAGGGTCAAGCGAAACATAAGGGAAAACTTCTTCCCTGTGAGGGTGACAGAGGCCTGAGACAGGCTGCCCAGAGAGGTTGTGGAGTCTCCTTCTCTGGAGACATTCCAAACCCAGCTGGACGTGTTCCTGTGTGATCTGCTTTAGGGGATCCTGCTGTAGCAGGGGTTTTGGAGTGGATGATCTCCAGACGTCCCCTTCCAACCCTGACAACTCTATGACTCTGACATCCTCCAGTGAGGGCAGAGCAAGCTCTGCTACCACCTCAGTCAGGCAAGATGGTTCAATACAGCACTTCAGGCCCTGCTCCCTGTCACTTCCAACTTTGTGCTACATTTTTATTGCTCTCAGCAAGCTGCAGATTGTCCAACTGTTCCATCATTTATTGGAAACGGTTGCAAAAAAAAGGAGAGAGAGAGAGAGAAGGAAGAAGAAGGGCAAAAAAAATAAATAAATCCACAACTCTATAACGTAGTCCTTGGTGTAAATCAAACATTCCCTGTCATGTTGATAGCTTGTGTTAGTCTAATGTATTTTATATTACTCAAAAGCATTGAAACCCTGCAGCTTTCTTCATATAGGCCATTATGTGGTTATCATTAAATTGCCTTGCAAAGAACATTATCGGTAATTATAGCAGACACTAAAATCAAATGATCAGACTGGGACCTTTAACACCAAGAGGAACCATTAGAAGTTAATCAAATAAAAGGATGAGAATAATTATGTTAGGATTAAGCAGTAATATGCCAGAAGTTATATACTTTGCTGACTATATATCTTTACTCTCATGCTTCCTGCCTCTCCTCCCGTTTGATGCTTTTTTATAAAATACTTTGGCACAGAATGTAAATGAGGGTATTTTTGTGTGTCACAAATGGGGCTTCAGGGTTCAAATGAGGTTCATGTCTAAGTGGCACAAAAAGCTGCACTATGTAATGATGAAGATAAAAATAATAGTCATGCCTGCCCGTGTACAGATAATATATATAAAAGTGCAAAGCTGAAAAAAAAAAAATATATATCCATTGGTCAATGAGGTGTAAAGTGGTGATAAAAATAGTTGCAACAGGAGGTGAAACCACACAGCTAATGGTTTGCTGCTTGGTGTTGCCTTGCTGTTTGTAAGTGACAGTCTTTCTGTGGTTCACCTTCCAACAAGCCACAAGAAATCCCCCTGCATAGATACAAATGGCTCCTGTTGTCCCTAACTCCATAGGAAATTCACTCTTGGTGTTTGCGTGAGTGGTGACAGTGTTGAAGTTGTTGAGAAGACACAGAAGAGGGGCTAAGCTTGCCCTGAGAAAAGCAGGTTGATTTTGGTTACAGCAGATGAAGCCAAAATTAAGATTCTTGTGCAATTTTTGCCTGGGAGTATGGTGATGAATCCAGTACTGAGGGGATAAGAGCATAAACCTGTCACCTATGGTAAGGACCCAAGAGGCAGGAGTTCCTCACTCATTCCTTCGTTAACAGGAGAAAGCAATTATAGAAGTGGGCTCCTTCTGTTTTGTCACTTGTCCCTGCAGAGCCCAGGACCCCAGTGACAATACACCAGCCCCTGGAGAACCCCACGCTGGAAGAGGTGGATGTCCAAGGGAGGCTGTGACCCCATGGGATGCCCTTGCTGGAGCAGGTTCCTGGCAGGACTTGTGGAGAGAGGAGCCCACGGTGGAACAGGTTTGCTGGCAGGAGTTGTGACCCTATGGGGGACCCACACTGAAGCAGTTTCTAAGGAACTGCAGCCCATGGGAAGGACCCACGTTGGAGATGTTCATGGAGGATTGTCCCCTGTGAAAGAGACTCCATGTTGGAGCAGGGAAAAAGGGTGATGGGTCCTTACTCTGAGGAGGAAGGAGCAGCAGAGACAACATGTGATGAACCACAATCCCCATTCTCCGTCCCCCTGCACCACTGAGGGGAGAAGGTGGAGAGATGGGGAGTGAAGTTGAGCCCAGGAAGAAGGGAAGGGTGGGGGGAAGGTGTTCTAAGATTTAGTTTTTATTTAAATTAAACTAATTTCCCCAAGCTGAGCCTGTTTTGCCCATGAGGGTAATTACTGGACCATCTCTCCCTGTCCTTGTCTCGATCCATGGGCCTTTCATTATATTTTCTCTCCCCTGTCCACCTGAGGAGGGGAGTGACAGAGGCTTTGGTGGACACAGGATGTCCAGCCAGGGCCAATCCACCACAGACTCCCCAGGAAAATCCCTCCCTAAGCAAGCAGTGAAGGGCTGGAAGCACAAAGCCAAGTGTGAGCTCAGCTTGAGGAAACTTCAGCTGATTAAAGGATTAATTAATTTATTCCAGTAAAATATTCTTCCAAATCAGCTTTCAATTTTAGGGCAACTGTGTGTGGATTCCTTCCCCAATCCTATGTCAGTTTAAAGTCCAGGACATTTTAGGACACGTGGAATCAATGTTATTTAAAGAACACGTGTGCGGGTTGCAGGTCTTGTTTACAATTTGAGATATTTTTCTGAAGAGATGCTCTTGTTTTTAATAGGGAATCCTATGTCCATTACCCTGACCACAAGGTGAAGATCAATTTTCCTTACAAAGATTCCCTTTTCTTTCTCTTTCTTGCATGTTTTTGAAGCTTCACACCATCTACTGTTGATCTCCATGATTCTGCAGGCTGAGGGTCACAGCTGCAGGGCAGAGGTACCAGGATTGATGGAGGGATACTGGGATACATGGATGCAGGGACACAGGCCCATCTACCCACCAGGCACAAAGCTTCTCCTACAGGACAATCACTTTGTGGCAAATTCAGTCCTCAACTGATGGTGAAGAAACAACTGATGCTTCAAAAATCAGCACCAAAACCCTCTGATCAGTGGCAACTTGGAAGCAGAACCATCAGGCATATGCATGCTGTAGGTCTGATAGGTGCATGACCATGCATGATGCACTTCCTACTTCTTCTGCTGCCTTAAAGTTGTCTTAGATCAGGATATAAATCTAATTATCAAAGTCATATGGACACGTGTTCCTACACCAGCTGTGCCAGTGTTTTATACCAACAGGACAGCAAAGCTCTCCCTGTTGAATTTGCTGAGACAAGACTGCAGCAAGCCATTCCTTCTAATATCTCATCATTTGATCTTCTGACCTATTGTGTTGATTCAGAGATTTCAAGCCAGTGCTGCACTGATTGGATTGTAATTGTGATATTAATTTAGTGGTTGCCTCTTCCAGCTCTAGGAATTCATAAAACAAGAGTGAATCAGCCCTGCTAAGTGCTGGCTGAAGTGTGAAGCTTCAGGGGTTTTCCAGGCTTGGAAAAAACACATTCTCTGGCATCATCCAAGCAGGCCACTAAGACCAGACAGTGACCAGCAGAGTTAGTCCATACCAGCAACTCTGAGCTGTGGCAATAGGAGGATTGCTTTGGCTACAAGCAAGGCTCCTGTCAGTTGGCAGAAAGGGTGACCATCCTCTTTGTGACCTGCATGTGAATCGACTTCTTGCTGCCACCTCAGCCTTGGGCAAGTATCACCAGGGCTTGCATCAGAGGAGGATTGGATGAGCCAGGGGAGCAGTCAAGGGTTTCCACCAGCTTCACACAGGACTTCCTGGGGAGGCTGTAGGAAAGGCAGAACCATTGCTTCTCCCCATGTGTGAAGTTTCTAATGAGCTGGACTTGGCCTTCTCATTAGACCCTTTAAAATAACTTCACTGAGGGATAAAACCAACAGGCTTTTCAAAAGCCCCCAAAAATTGAATCTACTGAAGGAAACAAATTCATTTGACTGCATTTCACAAGAACACAGCTGGTTTCATTCTTGGCCAATGTAAGCAGTTATTACTTCTTCATTAAAGCTGCTATTACAGAGGAAATATGCAAAGTGACCTTCTCCAGCCTACATGTGGAGCATATACCCCTCCTTCCCAAAGCTTTCCATGTTAGAAAAAATTTAAAGGATTCCCAGCACTCAACAACTCATACCCAGTTCACTCTTCCCTTTCCACTGGATTTTATTGAACCACCTGGGATTATGGTAGGAAATATGATTGTAATCTTTAGGAATTAATTGCTGTGGAATGAAGAGTAATGAGAAAAAAAAAAAAAAAAAAACACAACATATTCATTCTGAATTTAAAATCAAGTTGTAATTATTTAGACCCTGTTTCTGGCCCTTTCTCTTGGTTATTCTAATGAATTTCAGTTTACTGGCAGGGTTGTTTGGTGGAACAAGGAGTTTACTGGCCAGGACTGTTGGAGGGAATTGGAGAAAGAGCAATTTAATGTGCTACCCACAGACACTTGGCAATGAAAGTGAGTTAAAACGTTTTGCCCCCCAAACTAGAAAGCTAAATTCCCAGATTGATTTACCTGTCCCACCTGGTAGTTCACTTTTCACATGCAACATATGCCAAGGAACCAGACCCAAAACCCAGAGTTCTTTGCAGAAATTATCTGGCAAATAATTTAAAGTAATGAATCAATTTGAGCAAACTACAATCTGTTCTTGGACAACTCAAGAGCAGAAAAGATCTGAATTTGGTGAGGAAATTAATCAGTGTAAATTATTGGCCCAGGTGTACTCTTAACATTAATAAGGCTCCGAAATTAATTAACCAGAAAACTCTTTGTTATTAACAAATAATCAAACCCTCAGTCAGTGTCCTTCCAAAATATTAGGTGTTTGCCTCACACTGTCTGGTTTGGTGGTTTTATTAATCTGATGTGGAAATAAGAGACTGGGGCCTTCTCTGGACTTGGTCTTAGTGCTGGCATTTAGCTTTTGCACCCTGAGGAATATCCTTCTGCTACCTCGGAGCTGAAGGTGTTTGGAAAAAATGGAGAAATCTCCCCTAAGACCAGGACTGCTAGAACCCTGACCCAGCCAGCAATTATGCTGTCTTTAGCACCTAGTTAAAAGTCAAGAAGATCCTTTAGTGCTTTCCAATGCAAAAGCCTAGATTAAGAAAGTTAGTCACTAGTCTTGTTCCAGTGACTCTGAAGTATCTTGCTAGAAAATTAAGCAGGAGCTGCATTGGGGAAGAGAAAGAGGGCAGGCAAAGCATAGCAATGTAGAACCATTTTGCTTGGAAGACATCTAAGATCATCAAGCCCAACCATTACTCCAGCACTGCCAAGGCCACCACTAACCCATGGCCCTCAGCACCACATCTACACAGCTTGGAAAGCCCTCCAGGGATGGGGACTCCACCACTGCCCTGGGCAGCCTGGGCCAGGGCCTCACAACCCTTGCCAGCAAGAAATGGGTCCCAAGATCCAATCTCAACCTCCCCTGCCACAACTTGAGCCCATTTCCTCTTGTCCCATCACTTGTCTCTTGGGAGCAGAGACCGACCCCCCCTGGCTCCAACCTCCTCTCAGGCAGTTGCAGAGCCAGAAGGTCTCCCCTCAGCCTCCTTTGCTCCAGGCTCAACACCCCCAGCTCCCTCAGCTGCTCCTCCTCAGACTTGTGCTCCAGCCCCTTCCCCAGCTCCCTTGCCCTTCTCTGGACACGCTCCAGCCCCTCCATGTCCTTCTTGTCCTGAGGGGCCCAGAACTGACCCCAGGATTCCAGGTGCCCCCTCACCAGTGCCCAGCACAGGGGGACAATCCCTGCCCTGGTCCTGCTGGCCACACAAGTGCTGACACCAGCCAGGATGCTGGTGGCCTTCTTGGCCACCTGGCCACACACTGGCTCATATTCGGTTGCTGTCAACAAGTTCTTTTCCTCTGGGCACTTTCCAGCCACTCTTCCCCAAGCCTGGAGCGTTGCCTGGGGTTGTTGTGACCCAAGTGCAGGACCCAGCACTTGGCCTTGTTGACCCTCACACAAGTGGCCTTGGCCCATTGATCCAGCCTGTCCAGGTTCCTCTGCAGATCCTTCCTACCCCCAGGCAGATCAACACTCCCACCCAACTTGGTGTCATCTGCAAACTGACTGGGGATGCACTCGATCCTCTCATCCAGATCATTGGCAAGGATATTACAGAGAACTGGCCCCAGCACTGAGCCCTGACCAGCCAACAGCTGGATTTAATGGCAAGGCAAGGCAAGATGGGAAGGGCTGAGTTCACAGCTACTCAGATTTTCTCTCTTATGTCTTTCTGAGCCCCTTTTCTAGTGGTTGCTGAAATCCCATGATCTTTTCAGTTTGACTTTTGGGCAATCTTTGACACCACAAAGTGGATGCAATTGCCAGAGGGCCTGCAAAAACACAGAGCCAACCAGTTGCGTTGATATAAGACCAAAGACAAATTTATCTGCTCACATTTAGGTGACAAAAGTATCACTCTGGCTTCATGTGCTACAAGAAGGTGCCTAAGTCCTTACTCAGTATTAGCAAGATATCCTCTTTGCTAGGTATATTTTTAATAGCAACCACAGACAATTCATGACATATTGAAAGAGTGTCTGAATAATCCTTGATTTCTTTAATGCCCATGAAAATTGTCCCACCTGCCTCATGGCTATGGTTCTATATTTTTGGCCAGTTAGATGAAGATGCACCAGTTCTGGTATTTGTCTTGGAGAGAGGATGAAGACATGGAAAACATGAAATCCCACAGAAATAGCTATCACTGCAAGGACCCTACATGGACACTTTACCCTGAAACACAATGGTCCCTTCTCCATGCAGAGCAAGAGGAAATAAATCCCACCATCAGTGACTGAGTGAATAGAGAGCAGTGACCAGGGAGGCCTTATGAACCTTGGGAAAACCCTGACAAAAACTGTCTACAAGCAAAGTAAGACAAAAAGATCCAATTAAAAGAACAGCATTTCACCAAGTCCCTGATTACAGTGTTTCTCTCTTTAAAAGACACTACGTCTGCAACAAGCACATCTGGTTGTACTCCCTAAACTGAGCTTTTAAACAAACTGAAATATCTACTCATTTTTTGTGGCCTGCCAAATAAAGTGTTCTAAAGAAAGTCATGCTAAAATGAAAGTTGTCTCCGGGAGGTAGGAGAGTTTCCTAACAATGTTCCAGAATTTTTTTTTGCCCATCCAGATGGATGTCTTCACTCAAAGCCTGATGGCCAGAGAAACGCAAGGTACCTTTCACCATTAAGTAACCATTGAAGTTTTACCTTGCTAGATTATTTGTTAGTTGTAACTAACATAAAAAAATGCCCTGTCAGAAAAGGGCTTTAAAAAGTGTAATATTTTGTTTTACTTAGCAACTCCTTGGGAAAATTTAGCGCCGAGCCAGAAAGGTTGCAGAGCAAGTAGCACTTCATAAATTGCTTGAGCCCTAATCAATACATATTGTCATCTAGTCAAGTCCTCCGAGCAGATTTTTCTTTGCCCTGCCTCGAAAGGGTATTTTATGAGGTTGTTACTAGCTTGTGCTGCAAGGCCTGGCCTAATGAATCTGTCACTGGCACTATTGATTGACATGCCAGTGTAAGTGAGACATGTGATTCCGATTGACTTCCTAATTACTGCTGCTGTGATGTCTCACCAACTGGTAAGGCCAGAGGTTAATAGTTTTGATGTTCAGCCATTGCTGGCTCTGGAAGCTGGAGTTAAACCAGCTCGTTGGAAGTCAATATCTGAATCAAGTTCTCAAGGCTACTTTCGAAGCTGATCAATTAAGCCCTCCTTGTTCCCCCTCTTGTTGCCTGACAAGAGTTTGATGAGTGGGGACCTCTAAAGCTGGCGGTTTAAGGTAGAGCAGGAGGGTTGGTGAGATTTAAGTGCAGGCAGTGTGTTGGTGGGGGCTGGATTTCTGCTGGCAGGGAGCTGGGACCCAGCTCTTCCTTCTTGGTGGAACAGCAGGGCTCAAGTTTCCAAGAACACCCGTGTGACTGAAGTGTACTCATCACATAAACATTGCTTGGACTGTTCCTACAAGCTGGGCAACAGTAGGCGGATCCTCCTGCCCATCCATTCTCCCCTACAGTGGCAGGATAACAAAATCACACACCCCACAAAACCAACAACAACATACAACCCACAAAATAGCCCCTCCATGCCCACGAAAGCATGTCCTGAAGTGCCACATCTACACATTTCTTGATTACCTCCGGGAATGGTGACTCCCAACGATCCATTGCCCTCTGTGCTCTGACAGCCCCCAACTGTGGAACGGTCCTGACCCAGAATTGGGCACAAGAACCCCAGCCTCCGTTTGAAAAATGCATTTCTAACCTTAATTTTGGAGCAAATTGTCCTGAAACAAGGCAGTGTAACTGTGATGCCTGCCTGAGTGCACACACAGCCTGGGAAGATAGCTCAGGAAGGTGTAAACTTCTCCAGATGTCTGTCTAGAGCATCCTGAGGGATGCTTTTTGAGATGCTGTGGGATTTACGGATATAGCTGTAGCCAAAGGAGCAGAAAGAATCAGGTGCATCAACCCAAAGGACCACATGACCATGTACTCTGTCTCCAATGAGTGCCCTTGACTGAAGCCTAGAGACAGGTAAGAGAACGTCACAGAATCATTGTGGTTGGGCAAGTACACAGGTACAAACCATTTGCATCAAGTATATTCTCTGAATTTCCAACACAGGGACTTCCCAACATCAAAGCAATAGATCTGTATCAATGGCCTTCATAGATCTCTCTTCCATGAATTTGTTTCATTGCATTCTGAAACCATGTCAACTCTCAGCACCCACCACAAGGGTTGGTGATAAGCTGTGGAGCCCACCATGTGAAGTAGGAAGGACATACATCCTTTGGCATTAGGGGTCTCCACACTCACCTTTTCCTGTGGAATTTTATGGACCTTGCATGAAGCCACTCATGTCTTGGGCAATCCTTCTCACCTTTTTCCTACATTTTCCTTTAGGGGACAGGGAGGCCAGAAAGGCACGGTGCAGGTGTGGCATCAACTCAGACAGGGAGATAACACTCTTGGCTTGTTCCTCACTCCTTCTTAGTAATTGTCAGCAGTCAGTTTGCTTTTCTGCCCATAACCAGGGGTTGAGCTGACAGTTTCTCAGAATTATCTCTCTCCAAATTCCCTTTCCCAATGGTAACAGACAATTCAGAGCCCATGCATGGGCCTTACTTTGCATGTACCTGGGTCGAACTTCACCTCCAACTTGAATTTCTGGTCACTCAGGGTTGCAGAGCCTTCTGCAAACCTCAGCAGTCAGCTTTGGGTTTTACTACCCTGAATAATTCAATACTATCACTGAGCTTTGTCATCTCTGTGTCCACACTGCTTCCTGGGTTATTTAGGAATATGCTGAACAGCATGGATCTTACTATGGACACATTTGGGATTCCACTGGTGACTTGTGAATGCTATTCCTGTGCTCTATTTCCTAGGGATTTTCCCCCACCTAGTTATTAACTGAGTAAAGGCCCTGCCCTTCTAGTTGCTAGACAAGCCCTCATTATGGGACCTCACAGAAAACCCATTTATTATCCAATTGCCTTTTTCCATATGCTCAACAAGACCTTCAAAGAGCTCTAACAGATGAATCATAGAATCATAGAATCATAGAATCATAGGGGTTGGAAGGGACCTCGAAAGATCATCTAGTCCAACCCCCCCTGCCAGAGCAGGGTCACCTAGAGCACATCACACAGGAACTTGTCCAGGCGGGTTTTGAATGTCTCCAGTGAAGGAGACTCCACAACCTCCCTGGGCAGCCTGTTCCAGTGCTCTGTCACTCTCACAGTAAAGAAGTTTTTTCTGATATTCACCTTGAACCTCCTATGCTCCAATTTGCACCCATTACCCCTTGTCCTATCACTGGTCATCACTGAGAAGAGCCTAACTCCATCTGCCTGACACTCACCCCTTACATATTTGTAAACATTGATGGTCACCCCTCAGCCTCCTTTTTTCCAAGCTAAAGAGACCCAGCTCCCTCAGCCTTTCCTCATAAGGGAGATGTTCCACTCCCTTCATCATCTTTGTGGCTCTGTGCTGGACTCTTTCAAGCAGTTCCCTGTCCTTCTTGAACTGAGGGGCCCAGAACTGGACACAATACTCCAGATGCGGCCCTTTGTGAAGGATGAGTTGGATGTTTTTCATTGTATTACACTTACCATGTATGCCCTGAAGATCTTCTTCATCATTATATCTAAGAGTTTGCTTAGGACAGACTTAAGAGTGTTGTCAGTCTGCAGATGCCCTTGAGAAGAGCATGTGTGCACAGGGGTCCCACTGGCCTCCTGCAAGGGCACAGCACAGATAATAGTCACCAATTTCATGCCCAGGTTCCTCTGCAGCTCAGAAGATAGCATCTTTCCATCCCAATAACTCCTGCATTCACTTTACCAAACTGCTCTACATCTCTACTGAATCTTTAGTTTCTGATTTATCTTCTGCTGAACCCCACCAAAATGATGGAATCATAGAACAGAATCGTGGAATGCGTTGGGTTGGAAGGGACCTTTAAAAGTAATCTAGTCCAATCCCCTGTAGTGAGCAGGGACCTCTTTAAGTAGATCAGGACGCTCTGAACCCCATCAAGCTTGACCTTGAATGTCTCCAGGGATAGGGCCTCCACCCCCTCTCAAGGCAACCTGTGCCAGTGTTTCACCACCCTCATAGTAAAGAACTTCTTCCTAATGTCAAAAATAGACATTACAAGAGTGGGATACCCTCCAGGCTTATTTGTACTGAATATAGATGTGAAAAAATACACTTGGTTTCTCCACTGGGGCCCTACCTTCTCTAAATATCCCTATTGTATTGCTTCGTGAACATCTGAAGTCCCTGGTGAACTCTACCTGGAAGCCACCAAGCTGCAAATCCCTGAAGGCTGAGAAAGGGTATAGGAAAAGTGTCACTAAAGACTCTGCTGTGCTTTCCTAAGCATCTGATACCAGTGGCCTTTAAAGACAGGAGTTACTTAAAGATGTTATTTCCGAGACTGACATTAAATCTCTACCCCAGATCACAGCAGACTTTAGAAAGACCCCCCCTAAAAATCTGGCATGAATCAGCAATAGCTCAAAGGAGACTAAGAGAAGTTAGAAGTTGTCATAGAACCCTCAAATTGTTTTGGTTGGAAAAGATCTTTAAGATCATCGAGCCCAACAGTTCACCCAGCCCTGCCAAGGCCACCACTAACCCATGGCCCTCAGCACCACATCTACACGTCTTGGAAATCCCTCCAGGGATGGGGACTCCACCACTGCCCTGGGCAGCCTTTCCAGGAAGAAATTGTTCCTGATATCTGATCTAAACCTCCTCTGGCACAACTTGAGCCCATTTCCTCTTGTCCAATCACTTGTTCCTTGGGAGAAGAGACCAACACCCCCTGGCTTTAACCTCCTCTCAGGCAGTTGCAGAGCCAGAAGGTCTCCCCTCAGCCTCCTTTGCTCCAGGCTCAACACCCCCAGCTCCCTCAGCTGCTCCTCCTCAGACTTGTGCTCCAGCCCCTTCCCCAGCTCCCTTGCCCTTCTCTGGACACGCTCCAGCCCCTCCATGTCCTTCTTGTCCTGAGGGGCCCAGAACTGACCCCAGGATTCCAGGTGCCCCCTCACCAGTGCCAAATAAAGGGGGAGTACACAAGATCTTCACCTCTGAAGCTCCCATGGAGGAAGTGAAGCAGGTGAAGGTCCATCCAAGCTTTGCTTTTTCTGAATGGACACCACAGAGCAAAAGGAATATCATAACTTTCCTAAGTCTCTGGACTGGGCTGGTCTTGCAGTAGTAAATACTGAGTAGTAATTTCAGGGCTTAGTACTAATTTTTATTTTTTTTCTTTTATGGATCTGATCTCTATGGCAGGTTTTTAGTGGAAATTAGTCATGCAATCTTCATGCCCTGGGGACAGACCTCTGCCATCTCACTGTAACTGAAGTTACTGAAAAAGCCTGGCCAGGATTTGTGATTGATTACACTCCACGTTCTATTAGACAATATAGATCAACCTGCCAATAGGAATTTCTCAGATGTCAAAAAAAATACCAGGTAAGAAAAAAACAAAATCATAAGAGAGACAGGGGGAAAAAAAAATCATTAGACAATCAGGGACAGCAATAATTCACCCCTATCTATGCACTGTGTACAAATAATGCCCGGGGGAATTAGCCATACTTATCACTTTGTCAGATGTTTGTTGCCAGCAGATAGTGCTTGGTTTTTCATCCGTCACTGCTGGTTTCCTGCAACATTTTTGAAAATGATGGCAAACAAGAGGGTTTGGATGGAACTCTGCATCTTAAAGGGTGATGTAAGGCCAGTCTGAATAGATGTGCTCTGTTACCAGATTAGGTTCAAAAATTATGTGGTTTAAAGACACCATGCAACAGTTCTCACGGAGCAGAGATTTTCTCAATGGTCTTAATCGTAATTTGAAAGACCTCTGGGCTGCATTAGGGGAAGATAACCAAAGAGAGATCATCTTTTGCAGACTAACTTGTCACTGCCTCCTGGGCCTGCTGCTGTGATGGCACCTGTGTCCCTGTCCACCATGGTGGGATTTCTGCTGGCACCACAGGATCAGCAAAGGGGTGTAGCTCAGAGCTGCCAGGAGGAACCAAGGACCATCCCCACGGCTTGGGCACAGCAGAGGGACAGAGGACCCAACCCTGCCTGCCTACAGCAAGTACCTCAGCTCATGTGTCCTGGCCCCCCTTGTGTCAGAGGAGCCCAGTACTGCCAGGATTTGGCCTTTCCAAATGGGAAAGTGGCTCTCCCTGGGTTTTTAAACCTGGCACAGGAAGGCAGCCACAGCTTTGTGATTGCAGCACAGAGATCCAATGGGGGGGTGGCAGGACCCCAGCACCCTTCTTTCCTTCCAGGCAAGGTTTTGAAGTTGCCCTGGTCCTGGGGTGCAACCATCAGTTCAGGCCCATGGTGACACTCAAGAGTCTCTGCAACACAACTGCTTTCCAAAAAAAAAAAAAAAAAAAAAAGGGGACTCCTTGTGAAATAAGAAACTTAATTACTTCCAAAACAATTAATTAATTAATTAATTAATGCCACCCCTGCAAGGTAGGAAGTGATTATTCTACCCACGTTACACAGAGGGAAAACCACCCCATTAAGTGACTTGCCAGAGGCAAAGGTATTGAAGGTGAAATCAGCATCCCAGGGCCAGCATCCCCAGGCCTGGCTGCAGACCAACCCAACTTGCTTGGGCACCACTTTTCCTCCTCACCCCAAGTCCTCGATGTGCCAAAGCAACCTAAATTCCTGCTCTGATTCCCTGAGGGAAACCATAGGGTCATTCTGCCAAAGCTCAGACCATGCCATGGTCAAGCTGGGCTCCCGTGAGCCTGGTGCTCCTGCATTTAACACCCAAGGGTGCTGCTAAACCTGAGGGATCCAGCTACTGTTCCCTGGAACGAGGCAATCCCAGATAGATGTGGAGTCTCAGTGGGGAAAGGTTTTGTGGACTGCAATTACCATTCTGTCCTCAGAGCCTAAATGAGTTGTAGGGTCCAGGCTCATAATGGTCACTTCAAGCCCAAGGTAGTGAGGACTCAGCCCAGCGTGGCTACATCACCCCGGCTCACACGTTGGGGACAAATGGGTCACTGTAAATCCTTCTCTGGTGTATTGCATGAGGGGTTTTATACTTTGATTGAAGCCTCTGAGGTGGAGCTGGGTTTGTCTTTCATTAGACCAATTCCTACAGTTGGAAAAAACTAGACAAGCTTGCAGGTGTGCAAACCTTCCTGATACAGAAACACCAAGCCATGAGCAGGAGAGGGGACAAAGGTCTCGTTGGTCACACTGCAAAGCTGACAACACTCATGATGCTCAAGCTAGCTTGGCTTCATCCCATCCCAGCAAGACCAGCCCAGACAGGCCCTATACATTGAGAGCAGCCCTGAGGAGAGGGACTTGGGGGTGTTGGGTGATGAGAAGCTCACCATGAGCCGGCACCGTGTGCTGGAGCCCAGAAACCACCCGTGTCCTGGGCTGCATCCCCAGCAGCGTGGCCAGCAGGGCCAGGGAGGGGATTGTCCCCCTTTACTCAGCTCTGGTGAGACTCCACCTGAGGTACTGTGTCCAGTTCTGGAGCCCCCAGCATAAGAAGGACATGGAGCTCCTGAAGCTAGTCTAGAGGAGGCCACAGAGATGATGAGAGGGCTGGAGCAGCTCTGCTCTGGAGACAGGCTGAGAGATTTGGGGTTTTCAGCTTGGAGAAGAGAAGGTTTCAGGGAGACCTTAGAGCACCTTCCAATACATGAAGATGACCTACAAAAAAATGAAGACAAACTTTTTAGCAGTGCCTGTAGCAGTAGAACAAGGGGTTATGGTTTTAAACTGAAATAGTGGAGATTTAAACTAGATATAAGGTTTTATGATGGGGGTGGTGAGATGCTGGCACAGGTTGCCCAGAGTGGTGGTAGATGCCCCATCCCTGGGAACATTCCAGGTAAGGTTGGACAGGGGACTGAGCAACCTGGTCTAGTTGAAGATGTCCCTGCTCACTGCAGAGGGGACTAGATGGTCTTTAAAGGTCCCTTCCAACCCAAAGCATTCTATGGTTCTATCTTTTTAAGTGACACCATGGGCAGGGATTGCTCCCCTTAAGTGCTAAGGAGAAACCCTCATGGCATGGGAAAGGAAGGGAGTTTAACTGCTGGGAATGAGCTGTGCCCTACCAGGTTCCCTAGGACCACAGGGTGGCCCTCAGCCTGCTGTAGTCAGCAGAGCAGATGAAGCCAAAGGGGAGCAATGTGTGAGAGTTATGCCCCTCCTCCATGGTTCCCCATATCAGCAAACTCCAGCCCACACTTTCATGTGGCTGTTTCCTAAGGAAACAAGCCTAACATGGAACAGGGAGAATTTTTCCATTATCCCTAGGTTCCAGGAAATGAGAAGTTAACACCAGAAAGCAAAGACCAAGAACAAAACTTGGTGCTCACAAAAGAAACATACAAGTGGAGCCTGAGCAAGCGAAAATCACTCTCTCAGACCAAAAGTTTGCTCGAGTTGTGACTGAAGACCATGTTCATGGCTCTTAGTCATTGCCACACACCAAAGGAGCTCTGGGAAACCCAGCAGACGTGCTCCAGGCCATGGCAAACATGAGTGCTGTGATTTAGCCCCGTGGACGAGCAGACAAACTGCAGTGCAGGATGGGATGGTGCTGCAGGGTGGCTCAGGGATGACCACAACATCACCTTGAACTTACATCTTTGGGACAGCAACCTGCACCAACATGTCTGCTGGGGTCACCTCGGAAGCATGTCTGGTCCCTACAGGGTCACAGGAAGCCACAGAGGGAGCAGATGGGGGATGGATCTAGATCTGTCCCCTTAGGGAGCCTTCAAAAGACCAAACTCACTGTGAGTTTGGCCAGCTGAGGCTTTCCACTTCCACTGCTTTTATCTTCCCTGCCTGGAAGTGTTGAAGGCCAGGTTGGATGGGGCTTGGAACAACCTGGTCTAGCAGGAGGTGTCCCTGCCCATGGCAGGAGGGTTGAAACTACATGATCTTTAAGGTCTCTTCCAACCCAAACCCCTTCTGCTTCTAAGATCTCTATACCATTTGTGGTGACCAGCCCCAAATTCTCTCATAGATCTAGAGGCCAGGAAAAGTGGCCATGAAGTCTACATCTATACAACCAAAATAAGCCTGCCTGGATGGTTCTCTGGAATAAATACCCTAATTTGTACTGTTACCCAGAGTGACCAGCCTCAAACAGGCAACCAGGGATGGTGCCTGGCACAGGCTGTCCCCCAGAGGTGTCACCTAGGAGGTGTCTGGGAGAGGTCCAGCAGCCCCTGGCCAAAAGCACCTTCAGACTGCACTAATAATTTGGCTGACAGTCACATTCCTTTGCCCAGCAGTCACCCCCTGGCACTCTTTAATTTCCAAGCCACAAGGTTCCAAAAGTCATAAAACCCAGGCTTCATCTGCCTGAAATGAAGTGGAGACACCAGGATCCCTCACCCCTCCAACCCAAACCACGGTCACTCCCGGGAACCCGTTATAATTCTGCTTTAATTGTTATGAGAGCTTTCCAGAGGCAGCGCTGACACTGATTTGGATTTAAACCTCTCTCTCTCTTCATCTCAGGGTGCTGCAGGAGTGGCATCCACGAGACCAACATTTATAGTATTCCTCTGAGGGGTGAAATGTACCTACTGTAAAATACTCTCAGTTAATTCTGGTGCATCATTTGCGGGAGAGCCGCGGGGGGATCAGCGCGGGACACACGGATTTAGATCATTTCACTCCAGTCAGGTGGTGCCTTGCTCCCAATTCCTGGCAAGTTAATTCTTACCTTGGGATAATTATGCCTCTCTTCAATCTAGCCCAGCTTAACCCTCCATATCCCATGCTAAGATCATAACGGTGGTGATGGAGGCGCTGATTTTGAGGGATGTTTGTGCCCGTTGTTGGTCTCTGCTACAGATTTCCAAGATGACCTTGGGTAATTAAATGAATTCCTTCAGCTTGCTTGCTCCCTGTTGCTCTCTGATGAGTAAAAGCTTCCCAGTGTCTAAATTACACACTCATGAGGAATGATCTATCTGTTTAAAACAGACGTGCCACTTTAGAACAGGTTTCTGATGAGACTGGACCTGTCACCACTGCTGAAGCCCCAGTCCCTCCAGAACTCAGTCTTCTGAAATGTGCTGCAACAGGATGTTCATAGAATCATAGAATCACAGACTGGTTTGGGTTGGAAGGGACCCTAAGATCATCTAGTTCCCCCTGCATGGGCAGGAACACCTCCCACTAGACCAGGTTGCTCCAAGCCCCAGCCAACCTGCCCTTCAACACTTCCAGGGATGGGGCAGCCACAGCTTCTCTGAGCAACCTGGGCCAGTAGCTTGCCAACTTCACACTAAAGAATTTCTTCCTAATATCTAGTCTAAATCTACCTTCTTTCAGTTTGAAACCATTGCCCCTCATCCTGTCACTCCATGCCATTGTAAAAAGTCCCTCTCCAGGCTTCCTGCAGACCCTTCAGTTATTGGAAGGTGCTCTAAGGTCTCCACAGGTCCTTCTCTTCTCCAGGCTGAACAATCCCAACTCTCTCAGCCTGTCTCCAAAACAGAGCTGCTCCAGCCCTCTCATCATCTTTGTGGCCTCTTCTGGACTTGCTCCAACAATTCCATGTCCTTCCTGTGTTGGGGGCTCCAGAACTGGACCCAGCCCTGCAGGGGGGAATCTCATCAGAGAGGAGCAGAGGGGCAGAATGCCCCCCTGGCCCTGCTGGCCAAGCTGCTGGTGATGAAACCCAGGACACAGTTGACCTCTGTCCCATCCTGTGCAAGAATTAGAGGTAAATAAAACAGGGGCTGGGTTTGACCTCATCCTGGAGCTCTTCTTCAAGGAGGGACCAAAGCAGTACTTACCAAGTTGTTCCCTTTCCTGTTGGACCATGGTGCCATGTGCTGGAGCAGGTGACACAAATTGTCCTCTGTGTGGACATGAGCTGAAGCCAAGCTGGGATTTTTACATTCAGAAATATGGGTTTTACATCCTGGGCCCCATCCTTCATCATATCAACCCTTCTTAACCCCACCGACTTTGGCAGGTCATTGCTCTTCTGCCCAGTAACCAGGGAGAGCATCTTCAGATTTCCCAGCCTCTTCCCAGCCCTACTCCAGGGTCTTTTTCTGTAGCCGAGACAAAAGAAATAAAGCCTTGGATTCCACGAAGCAATAAATTATTCCTGAAGTGCCATAATTGCTCAGCTGCAGCTGCGAGAGCAACTAAGTACAGAACTTTAATAAAATATTGTCGTTCAAATCAATTTGCTGAGAGTCTGCCTCGTTCTCTGCGTGGGGTGCTGAGCAGAAAATAGTAAATACTGATCACTGCTTAGAGAGCCAAACAGACAGATAAACCTGGAACCTGATTTTTGCCATCTGTACTTCTGTTTTGTTGTTTTTTTTCCCCCCTGAGCAACGACAGGGACCAGATTCTGCTCCGCCTTCGGAGAGTTGCACTTGTTTCCATTTCAAAGGCATGGGAATGGCAGCTATTGCATGTATAGGTTTACAAAGTAGCTTAGGCACTTAAGCAGATGATCATCTAGAGAGATTTAGAGGAGTGACTTTTACAGGGGGGAAAGGGAAGAGCCCAACTCTCATCAGGGTGAAAAATAAATCCAAGTAAATCCAAAGCAATGGTGCAATTGGCAGCTCCTGTTAACAAGGTGAGCAAATGACCACATCTGGACTCTTCTGGATCAAAAACTATTGAAGTCAATGAATTTCACTCTGGATTTACAATGGTATTAACTGAGATCAGAATCCGACCCTATAAATTTACTCTTACTTCTAATCCTGGCGCCTCTGGTCGTGCTGAGATATTTGCTAAGTGCTGAGCAGCTTGCTTTATTGACACTGAAATAACATACCCCTGCCCTACTATTGTTAAACTCAGCTGCTTTTTAAAACCTATCATCCTGTTTGTCATGACTGACCTTAACAAACTGGCCTGCTGTCCTTGGATCTATGGGCAAGAAAGTTGTCAAATGCCCCCTTTTTTTGCAGCCTTCTACCAAGAACAAGAAGAGGAAAAAAAAAAAAAACCCCAAACAAAAAAAAAAAAAAAAAGGGGGGGGGGGGGGAGAAAAAATCAATTTCAATCAACATGGAGTGTAATATTATCAAATGTCAGATGCTGAGGCCGTGTGCTTTGAAAATTATCCTTGACAGCTTCTTGTCGACTTAATTAAGTGCTCAAAAAAAAAAAAAAAAAAGAAGAAAGAAAAAAAAAAAGGCAAAAATATCTCAATTGTCGGCTCCCTCTCTTTGTGCTTCAGAGGTTCTATTGACAGCTCTGAAAAAAAGATTGCCTTGGGGGGGTTTTATTGATAGATCCTCGCCTGATATTGGAATGATTCCTGGGCAGATAAATCACATTTAGATTTGTTAGTAATTGAGGAGAATTGATTGAATAGTTAGGATGGTCCCAGAGGGAGGTACCTACTCCTCTTCCGTTCTGCAGAGGTTGTCATCAGGGAAAGGACCTCTTTGGGCAGGATGGATAGAGGTCTAATTGTTTACATGATCAGGTATTGCTTCCTTTCACCCCTCCCTCCCCAGCCTTTCCCAACTTTCCTGTGGCAAATGTCAAGGTGGCAAAGGGAGAGGCCATAAATAAAACCAAACATGGGTGAAGGTGATCAACCCTCTTTGTGACCTGGAAAGATGCTAACTGTTTTCGAGTCAGTAGTGGAACTGGGTTGTTAACAGTGAGGGGCTTTTCTTTTAAAAACTCTGCAACATTTATTTGTCATATGTTCATTTAAGCAGTTATGAACTTTATTTAGCAGCAGATTAAGCATGGCAAATGCAACAGCTGTGCTGAGTAGCTCTTGTTGGCTGGTGAGGACTCTGTGCATGGCTGGGTGCCAGCATCTTGGGTCCTTCCTCTTCCCTGGTGAGCTCCCCCAGAGCCTTGTGTCCCATCAGGCTGGGAGAACATGATCACAGAGGGCAACAGCAGAGCCTGAAGCCCAGAGCAATGTGGGGAGGTGGTGCAGCAATGTGGGGAGATGGTGCAGCAATGTGGGGAGATGGTGGAGCAGTGCAGGAAGATGCTGGAACAATGAGGGCGGTTGCTGGAGCAACGGGGGGGGGGTTGCTGGAGCAATGCAGGAGGATGCTGAAGCCATGTGGGGAGACCCTGGAACACTGGGGAATGCTGGAGCACTGCAGGGAGATGATGGAGCAATGGGGGGGATGCTGGAGCAATGTGGGGAGATGCTGGAGCCATGTGGGGAGATGCTGGAGCCACGTGGGGAGATGCTGGAGCGATGCAATCAGGTGCTGAAACAGTATGGGGGAAGTCCAGGATAATGTTGGGTGACACTGGAGCAACGTGGGGGGACAGAAGCTCCAGAGCCCCATCCTACCCCAGCCTGAACTTGCAGCTGGATGATCTGCCCAAAGCATTCCCATGCTGCCCATCTCTTTCCATGCCCATCAGAACCATCGGAGAGGATGGCTTTTTCCACAAAGGCCTTTTACATTGACTAAAAAAAGTGCTCAGAGCAAGAGGTAGTGGTATTTTCATTATCACCACCCATCCATTTTTGAAAGATTTTATTTCCTTAAGAAGGGGGAAATACACTGCAGTCATCTTGGCACTTCAAGGCCCAACAGTTTACCTCTGTTAACACCAGCCAGAGCCCCTCTATGAACCTTCTCTCTGGCCTAACTTTCAGTGACTGCTCAGACAGGACTTTGTTTCCCACACCCTCTGCAGGACACTCAGGGTGCCCAACAAGGTGTGCTGTGCCATGATTTTCCTCAGGGGGCCTGTTTGGGAAAAATGGGAAATATCTGAGAATCAGCTTTTGAAATCTGAACTAATTTATGCAGGTTTTTACAAAGGACTGCAATGGCTTAGTCAGCATTTCTCATCCTCTTCTCCCTCTTTAAGCACTGAAAAAAGGGTGGAAAATTACAATTTAAAAAAAACAATGAGGGTAAAAGAAACAAAAAATATTTTCTCTTTGTGCCTTCCAGCTTCATCAAAAATGAAAGACATTGAGGGAATGGAAGAGACAATTTCTTAGCTCAAAGTAAAAGCCATTTTGGAACCACCAAATACTTAATCTGCAAAGTGATGACCAGCTCTGCATCCACCACCCCCAGGCCTGATCCTGTGAACGTTTCAGCCCCACTTACTGGCAGCAAATGCCAGTTGCTCAACCCTGTCACCAGGGTCTTTTGCAGAGGCTGCAGGAACCTGTTTCCTCTCTGGGTCAAACCCAGCACCTCCATCTACAGCTCTCCAACCCCATCCTCCCTCTGGGAATGGGCTATTGAAGTGCAAATGAGTCAAAACTAGCCATGAATAAATTGAGGCTGGAAATTAGAAGAAGCTTTCTAATTATCAGAGCTGGGAATGTCTGAAATAGCCTCCTTGTAGGAGCAGAGATGGGAAAGAGCCTACTAACCAGATCGATGATGGTTGTGAGCTCTTTGGCAGGAGCCTGTGCCACAACTCACACCGTAAACTCTTCCTGTTTGCCAGTAGTGGAAATTCTGTGTCCTCTTCTACACTTCCACGTGCCCTCAGGTATACTTCATAGCAATAATGACAGCCCTGATCAACACCCTGACCCCTCTCAAAGTTATGTTTTCATGCTAAAAACCTTTTGTTAATGTAGGAGTTGAGGCTTCTGGTTTAGCCTCTATTAACTTCCCAGGTTTCAAACTCCGAGAAAGAGAGGGCCAGAGTAAGGAGAAAGATTGTCTCTGATTTCATTTTCCCTCCCTTTTGTTGGCATGTTTGCTCTGCTTTTCCCTTCCCATTGATGAATATTCTTCTCCTACATAGAATCCCAGAATGGTTGTGGTTGGAAAAGACCAACTTTTAACCCAACACTGCATATAGACATAAAGGAACTGTTTCAAATTATGATGGAAGGTGCTTCGGTCAAATTTGTGGCAATGCCCAGTCCTCCAAATGCCAGAGTGATTTAAACATTTCCACTCTTATGACAAGCACAAGTCTGCTCAAGCCAACTGCTTTTAGGACCAAAGCAAATACCTCAGCAAAAGAAAAAACCCAAATGCTCTGAGTAGGTGTGAGAGACATTGATTTGTGCCTTTGACCACGGCTTTAGGTCAAGTGTTTTTTCCATTGTATGAAGACCTAAAAGAGTTTCAACAGCCCACAACCCTGTACTACCTAGACACCATAGTGCTAAGAGAAAAGAAACACACAAGTGTAAGTATGTACACATTTAGACATGCAAATGCAACGTGTGTACACACCACACATGCACACACACATGAACGAGGAGCTGCTGCCTTGTGGGATTGTCTGGCTGAGATCAAAGAAGCTGGTTTAGACCCACAATCTGGCACTGCCTAGATTTCCCAGCACTAAAACTAATGCTAGGAATGAGAATCTCAGAATCGTTTTGGTTGGAAAAAGGCCTGTGAGATCATCCAGTCCAACTGTTCCCCCAGCACTGCCAAGGCCACCACTAACCCACGGCCACAGCACCACATCTACATGGCTTTGAAATCCCTCCAGGGATGGGAACTCCACCACTGCCTTGGGCAGCCTGGGCCAGGGCCTGACAACCATTTAGGGGAAGAAATGTTTCCTAATATCCAAACACAGACACACATTAATCTGGACCGAACCCCAAAATTTCTCAAGCAGCTCATTTCTTTATACCATAACAAAGTGAGTATTTCTTTTAAGCAGGTTGCTTTCCTCCCTTCCAGCCCTCCCCCCTCTAAAAGCCATTGAATTGTCTTTTTTTTTTTTTCTCTCCTTCCTTTTGCTCATTCCTATAGCAAGAGCAGAATTGATTTTTGATACTATCCATTTCGTTTGTCACAGATTGTCTTCCACTTCCCTCCACACGTTGCTGAAATATCACCCACAAATTATTATTCCTATCACCACAGTCGCCGCTTAGCCTGGGGCAGGGAATTCTCCCGCAGCAAAAAGTGGTAATTGAAGGCAGAAACACCAGTACCTGTAGCCTGAAAATGCTAATAAACTACCAGAGGTCCCAGGAAAGTTAAATATTGGGAGGGATGTCAGAGCCGCCGTGTGATTAGTGGAACTGAGCTACAAAGAGCACCCGCCTGAGGCGCCAGCACGGGGAGGATGAGTCTCCCTTTGTCATCCCAACATGCCACCCCCCTCCCGGGATGGGTTTTTTTTCCACATCTTTGCTTACAGGGCTGCAATCAGAGCAGGAGGAGCGTGCTCGTAGCGACAGGGAGCTTGATGCTCTGGCGATGGATTTGGGGGCTTAAGCCTGTTGCATGGATGCTATAAATGATCTCGGGTTTTCCTCTGCATGGAAGGACTTACCTTAGACTTGGTGTCAGGATTTCAGTGGCCGAGTTAGGCATGTATCTCATTTCCATACTTATGGATTAATTCACACATTTATTTTTTGATTATTCAGATTTCACATCACTCTGAAGGTTTCCAGTGCACTTTGGAGATGTGCAAATACACACGTGTCCTGTGTGTCTGGACAGAAAGAGGAGGTATGAAAACATATTCTCATGTGTTGACGCTAATTTATTCCTAATTTATTCCTAAAAGGTAGCTAATTTGCTAGAATTCTTCCCACACAAATGATTCCTTTTATACATATGTGACTGCATCCATATATTTATGTGTATGTAGAAATGCATGTACATAATGGCTAGTGTGCCATGGGAATAGTTTTGGGGGGGTTTATATACATTTGCTGTGTTCTGTTGGACTTGATGATCTTAAAGGTCTTTTCCAACCAAAACGATTCTATTGTGCTCATTATATTACAGGTTGATTGACCCCTATGCAGTGCAGTAGCTTTTCTTGAGTGAAGACTGAAAGCCACTTTCAATTTAATCAACAAATATTCTCATTCCTCTCAAATCGTTTCCCATCCATTCATGTGCTGCTTCAGCCCTGACTTGTTTCTAGCTTTGCATACACTGTGTGTGCATCTCTATGTACACGAATCATGGAATCATTGTGGTTGGAAAAGACCTTCAAGACCATCAAGTCCAAGCATTAACCCCAGCACTGCCAAGGCCACCACTAACCCATGGCCCTCAGCACCACATCTACACGGCTTTGAAAGCCCTCCAGGGATGGGGACTCCATCACTGCCCTGGGCAGCCTGGGCCAGGGCCTCACAACCCTTGCCAGCAAGAAATGGGTCCCAAGATCCAATCTCAACCTCCCCTGACACAACTTGAGCCCATTTCCTCTTGTCCCATCACTTGTTCCTGGGGAGCAGAGACCGACCCCCCCCCTGGCTCCAACCTCCTCTCAGGCAGTTGCAGAGCCAGAAGGTCTCCCCTCAGCCTCCTTTGCTCCAGGCTCAACACCCCCAGCTCCCTCAGCTGCTCCTCCTCAGACTTGTGCTCCAGCCCCTTCCCCAGCTCCCTTGCCCTTCTCTGGACACGCTCCAGCCCCTCCATGTCCTTCTTGTCCTGAGGGGCCCAGAACTGACCCCAGGATTCCAGGTGCCCCCTCACCAGTGCCCAGCAAAGGGGGACAATCCCTGCCCTGGTCCTGCTGGCCACATGAGTGTTGACACAAGCCAGGATGCTGGTGGCCTTCTTGGCCACCTGGGCACACGCTGGCTCATATTCAGCCACTGCTGACCAGCACCCCCAGGTTCTTTTCCTCTGGGCAGAGGAATTATTTTGGCTAGAAAAGACCTTCAAGATCATGAAGTCCAACCATTAACCCAGCACTGCCAAGGCCACCACTAAGCCATGGCACTAATTACCATATCTAGAGCCCTAGGAACAGCCCCACGAAGCCTGGGCAGTGCCACAACCTCGTAGTACCTTGTAGCTGAATGTGTTCCAAATTAACTGCTGCTAATGAGAGCTGGGGTTTCCCCTCCCAGTTAATGGGTGCTCTGTAGGACCAACCACATTTGTAGAGCTCTCTGCTTGCATTGAAGACCCAGGCTCTGGGTTTGGCAATGGTTCCTGCAGAGATACACAACTGTAATGCTGGCATAAGGAATCTGTGTGAGAACCATAGGGCAAGGATGAAGGAAGGGTACATCCATCGTGGTTTCTATACATGCCTCCCTAGCAATTAACTCCCCTTTTCCCCCTGGGAAAGAATAAGGTCCTTTCCCACTATTTTACCATCCTTTCTTTTCTTGCTTTCTTGATTCCTTTCTTTCTTTAATGGAGTATCTCTAATCATTGCCTTGCATCATTATCGTTATCTCTTATTATGATCTTTAGTTACGATGTCGAAGATGAGAAAAATGAGCTCAGTTTTCTGGCATCCTAACACATATTGATTTTAACAGCAGCTGCCACAAGACCTTCCCATATGATGGATTGCTGTTAGACTGATGTAAAAAATACCCACATGACTAAAAATATTTACCAAAGAGTATAACCAGTGATTGCATAACTGCATTTAGGACACATTATCATATTGACCAGGCAAGCTCAAGGAATGATCTTAGCACATAGTAATACCCTTCTAGGATAAGTGTCAAGCAATTGCATTAAAGATCCTGTTTCAGGTACTTATGTAGATAACTATCTCCTGGTTTCTTGGGAGCTTCCTTGAGCCTGGAAAATGAAACATCCCAGTCTAACCACAGGGCACCTCGCTGCTGCTCTGAACATAAAACAAACAGCTACACTCTCCTGGAGGAAAAGTGGCAGGAATCCCTTGTGGGGAGCAGCAGCATGCAGGAGCTGCTTTTGGCTGCACTTCTTTGCCCCATCCTGGAGGCACCAGCTGGTACCCAACCATAGGAGATTGTCCATCCCCATGTAATGAGCATCCAGCCAGTGGTCTGGGCAGCAGAAGAGGTTGGCACTGGAACAGGCTGCCCAGGAAGGTTGTGGGGTCTCCATCTCGGGAGATATTCAAAACCCACCTCGATGCAGTCCTGTGTAAAGTGCTCTAGGTTATCCTACTTCAGTGGAAGAGTTGGACTAGATGATCTCTAGAGGTCCCTTCCAACTCTAACAATTCTGTGATTCTGTGATTGGCAGAACATCAGGGCTCCAAATACAGGTAAGATTATTTTTTTTTTATATAAGCCTTTTCTCACAGTCTTCAACCCCACAAGCATCGTGCAGGTGGACTCATTTCTGTGCAAAGCCTCACTGAAGTAACCCATGGATTCATACATGTGCAAGGTGGTAACTTAAGTTTTCCCACATGGAACAAGGTCCTTGGCCCCTTGGAAGAAACCTGTGCCCTGCAGGCTCACTGGGTTGGGTGTTGAAGCTTCTTCTGGATGAGCTGCTTGGAGAGTGTCTCTAAATAACCCCATTATTTGGCAGCAGTGGGGTTTGCTGCAAGGGGAAAACATCTCTTGGTTGCATCTCACCAGCATTGCAGCTCCAAAGTATGCAGGTTCAAAGGCCAGATTGGGAGGATGAGAACAGCAGGAGCTGCTTCATTTAATCCCTTTGCACCAAAGCCATTAGCAGCAAATCTCTGGATTCAAAATTTGCACCATACATTTGGGTGCAATATATAAAATAATATCAGATACCATTCAAAATTCTTATGGGGGGTGTTTTGGAAATATTCCTGCTTTCTTTTCCTGTTTTCAACCATCTGCACCAGCCTGGCAACAGGCAAAAATACACATCCAAAGATGTCTTAATCTTAAATATAATTAGATATAATACCTCACGCAGCGTTGCATGATTAGTAAAATATATGATCATTAGTTATTAGATTAATGTGTCTACTTGTGTAACTGAAAACCATTTGCAGGCAGAAATGAAATAGCTCAATTTGCTGTAATTGACTTATCTCCCATAGAGATTAGTGCACTTGCTGCTGGAGGAGAAGGTTTCTTCAAACACACAAAGCAGCTGCATGGAGAAGCTGGATCCTGTTTTCTTCAGGAAGCCCCTACCCCACTGGCAGTAGAGGTATCTGAGGTGAGATCTGGAGGATCACAGAATCATAGGATGGTTTGGGTTGGAAGGGACTTTAAAGTTCATCTAGTTCCAACCCCCCTGCCATGTGCAGGGACACCTCCTACTAGACCAGGTGGCTCCAAGCCCCATCCAACCTGCCCTTCAACACTTCCAGGGATGGGGCAGCCACAGCTTCTCTGGGCAACCTGGGCCAGTGTCTCACCACCCTCGTAGTGAATAATTTCCTCCTCATGTCCAACCTAAATCTCCCCTCTTCCAGTTCTAATCCATTCCTCCTTGTCCTCTCCCTACATGCCCTTGTCAAATGTCTGAGACACCAGCTTGGGAAAAGCAAGTAGCAATGGTTGGGTCCTTGCAGGCCCTGGTGAGGGGCAAAGAGCTCCTTACCCAAAACCAAACATGTGGCAGCCCCAGGGGGGGAGCAAACCCTGGCAGGGTATCAGCAATGCAGGTCTCTTACAGCACGGTCTTGTTTGCACAGGGAGCTCCTCCCAGGGGTTCCAGAAGCATCTTGAGGGAAGAACACACACAGAACAAGGAATTGGGAGCACGTCTTTACTGGCTGTGCAGGATTGTGCCCTTAAATTAGCCACTGACACCTCTGACATTGGGAGGTGCTGTGAGGCCCCACAAATCTCAGCTTTTGCTGCTGCCTCGTTTTTTTGTTTGGTTGTTGTTTTTTGGAGGGTTTTTTGTAAATAGGTTTTCTTATGGTTTTCTTAATTTATTTTTTTTTAGCCACAGCAACTAAGTGAACCGTTCAAATTGAAACACTGAAATGAACCAAGCTGAACAATAAACTAAAACATGCCTAGAGCAAGCTGAGCAATAAACAGGTTTTTAATTTTTTTTAATTTTTTTTTTTTCCCCACCCCTTCCATCTCGGTGGTGCCTGCCTCTGATAGATGATGTGACAAAGGAAGAGTCCTCAATAAATCTTGAATTCTGAATACTAAATCAGCCAGCAAGAGCAAGAGATGTGAGATGCCATCCCTGCTCACAGTGGCTTTGCTGCTGTGATACCACTGGTTGTACTGCCCTGTGGGGCTGGGATGGAGGCACTGGATCCATCCATCCATCTGTGTATGATGGTTTTATCCAACCTGCACCCAACCTGAGCCCAGAACCCAGGTGTGACACTCTATCCTGGCTGGAGTCTCAAAGGGAAAATATTATGCATAGATTTTAAGGCCAGGAGGGGATATTTTGCTCCACTCTGACCTCCATTATAATGCAGGCCAGGGAATTTCATCGAGTGATTCCTGCAGTGGGAACAAAGGAGGGGGATTGGCTACTGGGTTATTTCACCTTCTGTGAGATGTAAAAAGGCTGGCATTTCTGCTAAGGGATGCCACAGAGAAGGAGGGCCTGTGAGGCAGGTACTGAAGGAAATGAAAGCCCTGAGCTAAACTTGTACTGAGAGCATCTACACAAACTTAGTAGAGTATACTCTTCCTCGCCTTGTCAGGGAGCTAAGTGCTGTAAAATGTTTGTCCTGGCAAAATCTACGTGGTTTGAGAGACAAATGAAATAGTTTTTAAATAAGCATTGTCACAGTCTTTGCCTCAGAAGGGCCTAAATGTGGTATAATCTGAGAAGGGATGGGATAGAGTGTAAAGCAAGATGCTCGTAGTCACAGTGTGTGTTGAGGCCTGGGACAGGCTTGGCCATGGCTTCCCCATTCCCAGACTGCTTTGAAGAGAGCTCAGGTGTGTTTTCCTTCTGCAGCACCTTTCATATCTTCTGTCTGAGTTGGGACAGGGCAGCTTTTCCCTCTAGGATGTGGAACAGCATCTTTGAAAGAAGCTTGTGCACATTTCTGCACAAGACACACTCTATTATTTGGTGCAGAGTTTCAGCAGGGATTTGTTTCTTGCTACAGCCCAGCCTGCCTGCACCTATTTATTTTCCATGTGCTTCCCCATGGAATGTGTTGATATCAACAAGTTTTCACCTTCAACCAGAGAAAGTCTTTGGTTTAGCTGGAGAACAACAGCAGCTGAGCTAGAGTCTCACTCTGAATTATTTTCCTGTCGCTGAACTTGCAGCTCAGCTTGAAGCTGACACAGGCAAATGTACATGAACACAGCCCAGATTTGCAATTGAATCCATCAAGCTGTGCATGGCCCTGCTGAACAACCCACGGCAGAGATGAGCTCCAACTTAATAATTCAGGCACTTGGCTTCCAACCCACACTTCATCATGGTGCTGGGCTGATCAGGCCTGGGGCTCTCATATAACTCATGAAAAGTGGAGTTCTCAGAAATCCAGAACCAGTTTTTTCTAAACTCAGACTGGAGATCCAAATGAATCCTTGCAATCTGTTTACACAGGTAAACCAGAATGACTTTTTTTCCACTCTACTCTTCTCTGGTAAAACTTCCCCGCTGTTCTGGATCCAGTTCTGGAGCCCCCAAGGCAGGAAGGACATGGAGCTATTGGAGTGAGTCCAGAGGAGGCCAAAAAGATGATGAGAGGGCTGGAGCAGCTCTGCTCTGGAGACAGGCTGAGAGAGTTGGGGGTGTTCAGCCTGGAGAAGAGAAGGCTCCAGGGAGACCTTAGAGCACCTTTCAGTGCCTGAAGGGACTCCAGAAAACCTGGGGAGGGACTTTTGACAAGGGCAGGGAGTGATGGGACAAGGAGTATTAGATTTAAACTGGAAGAGGGGAGATTTAAGTGAGACATTAGGAAGAAATTCTTTATTGTGAGGGTGGTGAGACACTGGCCCAGGTTGCCCAGAGAAGCTGTGGCTGCCCCATCCCTGGCAGTGTTGAAGGGCAGGTTGGATGGGGCTTGGAGCAACCTGGTCTAGTGGGAGGTGTCCCTGCCCATGGCAGGGGGGGTGAAAACTATCTGTCTCCTCAAATCCACTCTGAGCAGGATGCAGCCACCACAACCAGACACACCCATTATGACCATCACTGGTGATGGTGGTGGAGCAAGCCTAATAAATACCTTGCCTTACCATGGCAGACCATCCACATGGGTCTGGTTCAGTAAATACTAGACTAAAATATTTCTTCCAAGAAGGAAGGCAGGCTTTTCTTTTCTTTTTTTTTTTTTTTTAAAGCCATCAAGAAGGCAGAAATTTGCTTCTTCCCCTGATGATTCTCATCCATGACTTCTTATCTTTACTCAGAAAAACGTGTGGTTTGTTTCCAATTTAGACTCTCACAGTTTTCATCTCCAGTCCTGGGTTCCTCTCTTGTCTTTCCCCACTAGACCCAGGAGTCTTTTGGTACCCACTGAGCTATCCAGGAAGGAAATAAGCTCCCTCAACAATTGTCCTCTGTATCTTTCTGATAAGCTGTGTAGATCATGTACCTTTTAGCTGTTCACTATGGGCCAGCTTTTACCCTTCCATTACTTTAAGCTCAAGCTCTTCAATAAAAGTGCCTTGAGGTCTTTTACCCCTGTCAACAAGGTCATATAGTGTCAGGACTGAGCTAAGAGGGACCAAGGTGCCAAATCACCACAGCAACAGATTGCCATCCAGAATTGCAGCCTTTCAATGCTCGAAGGGAGCCTATAAGAAAGATGAGGCTTTTTATCAGGGCCTGTCGTGACAGCACCAGGGGTAAGGGTTTTAAACTGAAAGAGGGGAGATTTAGACTAGATATTAGGATGAAATTATCTACAGTGAGGGTGGTGAGACACTGGCCCAGGTTGCCCAAAGAGGTGGAAGATGCCCCGTCCCTGGAAACATTCCAGCTCAGGTTGGAGGGGGCTCTGGGCAACCTGATCTGGTTGCAGATGTCCCTGCTCACTGCAGGGGGGTTGGACTGGATGGCCTTGAAAATGCCTTCCAACCCAAACCATTCCACGATTCTGTGATCTCAGCTTCAGCATGGTAGAGAAGTCCACTGAATGTTGTTAAATCTGGAAACCCATGCAGCATGGGTGGTGGATGGAGGCCAGAAAACACCAGCCAAAAGATGCTCACTCTGTTCTTACCTTCTTCCCCAGGCCCCATGGATGGGGGTGGGGGGCTGCTGAAAACAGATTAGATGTACCTTTCATTTGACCCTGTGTGGTTGGTCTTACGTTTTCACATCATCTCATTGGACTCATCACACTTAGTGTTGTACCTTCCTTCAGATGACACTCTGCTGCTATAATCATAATAACACATCCATTAGCACATTGCCACCAGCATGAGCCACCGACACTGATTTAAGAGGTGGAGGGCTCATCACTGGCACAGTTGGGTTCTGTAATTATTCTGAATCCAGCTGGAAAACATCTATAAACACAGACCAGACTCGGCTGGTGTGTTGGGAGCGTGGCACAAGGTGTTAATGCTGCTAATAATGGAGTTTTGACTGGTGGGCAAGGAGCCAACACTGCAAAACTTGGATCACATCCTCAGGTCAGCACTCAGAACACTGCAAAAGGCAGAGCCAAGGAACAGGGCTGTGGTTTCTGGCAAATCAGCTCCAACTGGCATCAGATGACTTGAATGAGTACACAAAGAAGGGTATGAAACCTACTCATTTTGTTAATAGAAATGCCTGGCTGTATTAGCTCCTTTTTTGCTTATTATTCCTAGTATTTTTCTGTAGTACAGAAAATCAGGGGATTTTTTTTTTATTTTGAAAATGCAATCAAGTCGTATTTCCTATTAAAACTTTAATATCAAAACAAATTAGCCAATGCTGCAGATTACACATTAGTAATGTAGTTGTGACATAATTCATGCTCCTCTCAGTCCCATTATGAACTACCATGGTACTAAAGTGCAGCAGTTCAGAATATATTCTTAAGGGGAAGGGAAATGTTCTTTTTTAAGGGAATAAACCAGTGCATTAGACAAGATACTCCAATAATAATAAAATGTGGTCGGGCCAAACCTTAAGATAAAAGTATTTTAAGATGAAAACAAGCAAGCCCAGATCTTTTCCTCCTCTACTAAGCCACCTAAATTGATGGGCTTCTCTTTTTCCAGATGCAAAGGTCACTTTTTTGGACTGCAAACCACAAGAACAACAAGATAGCAGGAAGAAGATGTGAGTCTTTGCTGCACAGCAGTGTCCATTACTCCAGAGGTGGAACCTGAAGCAACTCAAGCATGGAAAATCCTATTAAATGGGGCTACCAAGGGAGAAAAACTCCAGCATGCTTTTGTGCAGAAGGCCTGGTGAAGTGATGCTTTTTCAGATCAGGATAGTGACCAAAAGCAAGTCAGCAACATCCTAAAATCTTTCAAGGTCACTAAGTATCCACCATAGCCTCATCTCCTCCATCCCTTTTGGAGGCAGTTGCTTGCTCACAGCTTGCCAAACTTGATGAAATAATCCACCCCAGGTCCTAGTCTTGGGATAGGCAGGTCAGTCCTGCTCTGAAAGATGTTAAGAAAGGTTCACCTCTGTTGTTCTGGTGAGTTCAGGTCACTTGTCTCAGCCACAGCCTGAGCCTCAGGTATCTGAGGTGGTTCCTGCACCACCAGCAGGGATCAAATGGAGGCAGGGGGATCACTAAAATAAATATATTTTTTATTTTTAAAAAGGCAAGAGGAACCAGAATTTTCAGAATTAAAAAAGCCAAGCCAAGCAAACAGCTGCAGTAAGGGGACACCAGGGGTGAAAACATGGTCAAAGAAGGTTCTTTACCAAAAGGAGACCACATTGTCAAGTTATACCCACAAGAAAGAAGAGAAAGTGATAGAACAAGAGGAAATGGCCTCAAGTTGTGCCAGGGGAGGCTTAGATCAGATATCAGGAACAATTTCCTCCCTGAAAGGGTTGTGAGGCCCTCGCTCAGGCTGCCCATGGCAGTGGTGGAGTCCCCATCCCTGGAGGGATTTCAAAGCCATGTAGATGTGCTGCTGAGGGCCATGGGTTAGTGGTGGCCTTGGCAATGCTGGGTGAATGGTTGGACTTGATGACCTTAAAGGTCTTTTCCAACCAAAGTAATTCTATGATAGCAGGTTTCAGGCTGGCACTGAGAGATGTGGTTGATGCAGTTTTCTGCCTCATCAGAGTTCTGCACTGAGCAGAAGGGTAGAAGGTGGATCCAGTGACGTGGAGTCTGGAAGGTGACCCCTTGCTCAAGCATATTCTCTCCGGCCAAGACTTGGGGCTTTACAGCCCAGTGCTGCCAGTGGGTTCTACTTGACCTGTGCATCCACAAAGCCAAGATCAGATTGTCCACCTATTCTGTGCTCCAAAGAGGTGGCCTGCATCCCCCAACCATATGTACTGTTAGTTACCAGTTGATGATTGCGATGCTAATTAAAACATACTAAGAGACACACTATAAACATGCACAGCACATGAAGGAAATTAGCCAAGCGAGCTTGTCTCTTTCATTGTGCTTTTATTATGATGCTCCTCAGATGATGTTTTTAAATGAATTTTGAATAGTTTTCTTAATTTGTTTTATTCTGCTTCATGGTAACAAAACTGCCAGAGCCCCACAGGAATGATTCGGAGAAGTGCAGCATTATTGGAACGCGTCTCCTGGTTTTCTTACTGCTTACTTATAATTAAGCTTTATTGAGGTGTAAAATGAATAACAATTTAAAAAAAAAAAAAAAAAAAAAAGCTTATTGGTCCAGGTGCAAATCCACAGATACTCCAGCAAACTTCCTTTTCCATGACCTCAAAGAAACATAGCTGGTTTCTCCCAGCAGTTTCTGTGAAAGCGCGAAGCCGCCATCCTGCTCAGCCGTTCGCCGCAGCGGGACGTCTCTTCAGAGCCACTTCCCGTGGCTGGCTGCACACAGATGAGTGGAGACAGGATTGCTGGGTTGTTTTTTTTTCTGCCTGCAAGTGAGCACCAACATTAGCTGCAGCTGCTCCCCGTAGCACAAAGAGCTGGGAAGCAAACCTCACCTTCCCCTGCCCTTGGTGGGAGTCGAGATCCTGCTGGGAAAAAACGAAGTAGGAACTTCTATGTCTATTGCTGCACTTGCTCCTTTAGGGGCCTGTTGGGATGCAGACATCTATTGGAGGCATTATTGTAATCAGACAAGGTTTAATTGGGGTGGGTGGGTGTGTGGAAATGCAGAAACAGGTAGTAGACCTTCCCAAAGTGAGAAGGTTCTCATAGATCCCCTGTTCTGCCCTGCTGAGGCCACATCTGGAATACTGCATCCAGTTCTGGGCTCCCCAGTTCATGAAGGACAAGGAACTACTGGAGAGTCCAGCTCAGGGCCACAGAGATGAGGAGGGGACTGGAGCATCTGCCCCATGAGGAAAGGCTGAGAGAGCTGGGGGTTTTCAGCCTGGAGAAGAGGAGACTGAGGGGGGATTTCATCAATGCTTATAAATATCTCAAGGAGGTGTCAGGAGGATGGGGTCAGTTTCTTTTCCACAGTGTCCAGTGACAGGACAAGGGACAATAGGCACAAGCTGAAGCACAGGAGGGTCAAGCTAAACATAAGGAAAAACTTCTTTACTGTGAGGATAACAGAGCCCAGAGCCCTGGGACAGGCTGCCCAGAGAGGTTGTGGAGCCTCCTTCTCTGGAGACATTCCAAACCCCTTAAGGACACGTTGCTGTGTGATCTGCTGTAGGTGTTCCTGCTCTGGAAGAGGGTTTGAACTAGATGATCTCCAGAGGTCCCTTCCAACCCTGATGACTCTGTGACCCCAACGTATCCTGCTTTTAGATTTTCATGGGACCAGTTGTGGTCAAATCTCCAACACCACCTTTTGGACATCGGTGGTTTGGGCTCTGCCCTCCCTCTCTTGGCCTTTGGTAATCTTTTGATTGGGGAATCTTCAGCTGCACCCTTCACAGGGATGGCTGGTTTTGTTACTGATGGGGCTTTCTTTTGATTTGAGGTTTGTTGGGTGTGTTTTTTTTTAAGGAAGCTTTTCTTGGCAGGCAAATTTCTGCACCTTCAAATGGATTTCCCAACCTGTAGCTTAGTTCAAAGCTAAATCCCACCATGGGCCTTCTGCTCAATCTGGGATTTTAGCACTTATGGCATCCATTTTAGCACCGTGCTGCTCCCCCAGAACGCTGCACTAATGGATTAGTGTCCATTACGTCCCTCCTTACTGCTTAAATATTTATCAGAACATTATGTATTTAGTGGCTGGGGGAAAAAGACCATCCTGCATTTTGCCATGCAAAAGGGTTAATTACAGGCTGGGTAAATCTCTGTGACTTAAAAAAATTGGTAACACAGAGATTAACAGGGGAATGTGTTATTTACTGCTCAATAACCATTCAGCCGCAGAATCCCAATCTAGGATTTTCCCACAGGAAAAGCTATTTAAGTCAATATTTTATATCCATGGTCCATATTTATACAACAGCAAAACAGACAAGGCTGGAAATGAACAAGCAGAGATGATTGCTCATCTGAGGCAGCTGCCTAGCCTGGAGCTGGTGCCCTTGGAAATATTTGGAGGATTCTCATAGGATGGTTTGGGTTGGAAGGGACATTCGAGATCATCTAGTTCTAACCTCCCTGCCAGGGGCAGGGACACCTCCCACTAGACCAGGTTGCTCCAAGCCCCATCCAACCTGCCCTTCAACACTTCCAGGGATGGGGCAGCCACAGCTTCTCTGGACAACCTGGGCCAGTGTCTCACCACCCTCACAGCAAAGAATTTCTTCCCAATGTCAAGTTTAAGAATGGACTCTCTCTGGCCAAAACCTGAGGGTGCGTGAGGTATCTCCACCTCACCTCACTGTCACTGGGCCTCTCTCCATCTTCAGCACTATGGGTCCACCCTTTTGTTGTAGTCTACACATCCATAAAAACCAAGCTAGCAAGATGTTTCCACGGGGCTCTAACATACCTATACCATCTAGCACTGCTGGAGACACACCCAGTGTGGAAAAAAAGTGAGAAGCCAATGATTAACATGGAACAAAGCAGCCTCTACCTGCACTTCAGCAGGAAATAATACCCTGATGCTAACCTGCAGCCCTCTGCCACCACTGCAGTGGTCCACATTACACACATGTAACATGCATGTCACCATAACGACAGGCTTAATTAGAATGGAAAACCTTACTCAAGTTTGGGCTCTTTAGCAGACAAAAGACACCAGAAAACCCAGTCGTTCGTGGAATTCAGCCAATGTTTGTCTCATAAAATAAGTTCTTAAGGTAACTTATACTGGCACTGTGAAATATTGTTCATTATAACGGAGCAGCTGAGATAATGTTGTTTTCTAATTTCCCTTTCTCAGTCAGAAATTAAATAAAAAGTCATGTCTAAATTACAATACTGGATTGAACGCAGACAAGGACCCCATGCGGGGAGCTTATGATATATCCTTCCCACGTTTTATAGCCATTAAAAAAGATTATAGGATTCTTTTTTTCCTTTTCTTTCAGGCCATTTACATTTGTTCTGAACTCTCACTGTGTTTTATTTGAAGCTCTTAAAAGTGCCAATGTACATAATAAGTCAATCAAGAAGTTAAATTAAGAAAAAAAAAAACCCACCCCAAAAACATATTGAGTTGTCTATACCAAACATGCACTTGGAAATCTGAACTCCACCACCTAATGACTTACTGACTTTGCAATAAATATCACTGAGCAGGGATGGTTGGGTTGTTCTGCTCAGGAAAGCACATTTATAATCTGATTAAGAGGTCTTCTAATACATCTTAGCACAACCCCAATAGTGTGGTGCTCTGAGCTCTTCCCCACCAACACAGCCATGAACATCTGCAGGAACGTTCTGTGGGGGCTGGACTCCTTCTATCAAAGGTTGCCAGCCTCAAAAAACTTTTCCTTGTTGCTACTTGTCTCTACATTACCTGGTTTGCCCATGCCCATGGAGTCATGGAGCAGCTCACCACACAGCTGAGTGCCTCTTTCATGCCACTAACTCCTCTGTCTGCTTCCTCCAGGCCCCCAACCTCCTCCTGCAGAGGACTAAGCCCTCACAGTTTAGTCTGCATGGTTCCTCAGCCATCTGTTGGCCACCCACAATCCTGTTCCCAGCATCTCCCTACTCCATTGCCCTCCTCCTCACACTGGCCACCATCTCCTTTGCTCCCAGATGTATTGTATTGTATCAATCAAAGCATCTTCTTCTGTCATAGAATCATAAAATCTTTAAGGTTGGAAAAGACCTTTATCATCAAGTCCAACCATCAACCCAACACCACCATGCCAACTAAGCCATGTCCCGAAGTGCTCCTTCATCATGTTTTTGAACACCTCCGGGGATGTGGACTCCACCACTGCCCTGGGCAATCTGTTCCAATGTTTGACCACTCTTTCAGTAAATAAATTGTTCTTAATATCCAAACTAAACCTCCCCTGCCACAACTTGAGCCCATTTCCTCTTGTCCCATCACTTGTCTCTTGGGAGAAGAGACCGACCCCCCCCTGGCTCCAACCTCCTCTCAGGCAGTTGCAGAGCCAGAAGGTCTCCCCTCAGCCTCCTTTGCTCCAGGCTCAACACCCCCAGCTCCCTCAGCTGCTCCTCCTCAGACTTGTGCTCCAGCCCCTTCCCCAGCTCCCTTGCCCTTCTCTGGACACGCTCCAGCCCCTCCATGTCCTTCTTGTCCTGAGGGGCCCAGACCTGACCCAGAATTCCAGGTGCCCCCTCCCCAGTGCCCAGCACAGGGGGACAATCCCTGCCCTGGTCCTGCTGGCCACACTAGTGCTGACACAAGCCAGGATGCTGGTGGCCTTCTTGGCCACCTGGGTACACACTGGCTCATATTCAGCCACTGTCACCCAACACCCCCAGGTCCTTTTCCTCTGGGCACTTTCCAGCCACTCTTCCCCAAGTCTGGAGCATTGCCTGGGGTTGTTGTGACCCAAGTGCAGGACCCAGCACTTGGCCTTGTTGACCCTCTAACAATTGGCCCTGGCCCATCGATCCAGGCTTCCATGTCCCTCTGTAGATCCTTCCTACCCTCAGGCAGCTCAACACTCCCACCCAAATTAGTGCCATGTTTTCAGTCTGTAAAAGTTTTTAAACACTACAGAAAGTGTTTCTTCTTTTTCAAGCAAGCAGATTTGCTCTTTTTCTACAGCATTTCAAAGCAAATGCTCTTTTCCCACTCTCAGTTTCAACAGCAGCTCACACACCCTTCTTCACTCTGGCAGTCCACCTCAGAGCTGGTGCATCAAAGGAGCTTGAGGTAGGCTTCCCATGAGGCTTCATTAGCTGAAGGTGGGATTTATCTCACTTTCACACCTTAATGGCACCTCAGGCCCGACCCGTCAGCTGGGCTCTCTTGCAGTCAGCAAAGAGAAAAAGGCAAGTCCAGAGGCAGATTTACTCAACCAAATTGAATCTTCTATCTTAAAAATAAATCACCTTGTCTCTGGAAGGACCTCTTTCTTTCCAGTGCTTTGGAAGGCATCCTAGGCTGCCAGGTTAGTCAGAAATGTGGCACCTGGCTGAAGTTTTCCAGCATAAAATTAAAACATGCTTCTGATGGAAGTGTGACTCCTTGGATCAACCATGCAGCATGGTAACTGCACGACGTTCTCATAACAAGTTACTTCAGCCAGGTCAAGTCATTGGGAAAATTCTGGTTAAGGTCATTCCATGGTTCCCTTCCTGACAGCTCATATCAGAAACCTGATGTTTTCACTGGAATTTAACCCCTTTGGCTTCCTACAGCTTCCCTGTCCTCATGAGATGGTTGCCATGCTTCGCTCCAGAAGTGGTTGCGTTCCAGCAGGAGGTGAAGTGTTCCTGCACGCAAGTTCCTGGACCTTGTTCAAGAAACATAAAACTTTCATCTTTTTGGATCACTGCAAGTGGAAGGTGCTGTGTTACCCTAATGCAATTTCTGGGAACATAAGCCCACTTGATACCTTGGGGCTCTATTAATTAAGGAACATTAAATACAGCAGAAGGCCGTCCTCCCGGCAGCACGAACACCTGCACTTCATTGTACAACTTGTTCCTCTCCTAATAGCTACACAGACAGCTAAGGCCTCATCCAAAACCTATTAAAGTCCATGGAAAGATTCCCATTTACTTCAGCATGGCTTGGATCAGACACCAAGGCAACATCGTGAGGGTAATCAACCTGGAAAGTAAATCACAACTAATTTGCAACTGGGAAAACTCAGAACGAGTAAATCAGTTGAGCTCCAAGCCCTAGACATTGAACATCTCGGTGTGGTGTGAACAAAAGATAATAAAAGAGTTTATGATGAAACTCCAGAGATGTTTTTCCTGTCTCTCACAGAAATGTGATGGTCCCTAACTCCCATATTCTTTAGTTTTGTTATTCTAAGCAGAAGATGCTTTAGTCTGCCAAGGAGGTTTTTATGCTAATCCTTCATAAACACACATATTTTTCAATTCCCTAATTCCTCTACCAACAGGTTTCAATACACAGTAACAGTGGGAAAGATTAACTAACCTCATTTTTGAAGACCATCAGACCAGTCAATTAGTTATCTGGTCATCACAACAAAATATCACTGCCTGTGTCTGGTTAAAAGGTCAAGGAGTGACTAGAATGGTACTAAAAGGGAGACCAATTCCTTTTCTCTAGACCAGTGCCCCACACTACCAACCTGTGGTGATACAACATATAGTGGACTATAAGCAAATACCTTGTCCAAATTAATTCCTTGAGTTCTGTTTTTTAGCTCTTGTTTGCACTAAATGAGAGCTATAAAACCAGCAAAAGCTGTGGATCCCTTTTTTCTCAAGGAAAATCTGTATATCATAGAATCCCAGAATGGCTTATGTTGCAAGGGACATTAAGATCAACTAGTTCCAACCCCTGTGCCACGGGCAGGGACACCTCCCACTAGCCCAGGTTGCTCCAAGCCCCATTCAACCTGCCCTTCAGCAGTTCCAGGGATGGGGCAGCCACAGCTTCTCTGGGCAACCTGGGCCAATGTCTCACAACCCTCACAGTGAAGAATTTCCTCCTAAGATATCAACCAAACCTCCCCTCTTCTAGTTTTAATCCATTCCCCCTTGTCCTCTCACTCCCTGCCCTTGTCCAAAGTCCCTCCCCAGCTTTCCTGGAGCCCCTTCAGGCACTGGAAGGTGCTCTAAGGTCTCCCTGGAGCCTTCTCTTCTCCAGGCTGAAGAGACCCGACCCCAACTGATGTCAAAGGTTCAAACCAGCAAACACATGAAGCTGGAGTCAGCTTCAGATCAAGGCACCCAGATTGAGGTCTCTGTGTGTCTACATCTCAGCTAGGTATCCAGGCTCCCCTTAACAGCCCCTGAAAACAGGTGGAGAGCAATTCAGCTCACCCAAGAGCAGAACCCTCCAGTTCTCAGCCAAATGCATATGCCAATGATTGCATTTATTACATTGAGGGTGTAGATACCCAGGTCATATATGGACACCTGTACATGGGGAACTGTCTCTGGGCACAGTCTCACCTCTGGTCACCTTGATGGAATCAGAGAGAAAAAAATTCCTTAAAATCTCTGGCAGCCTCAAGGAGAAATGTCAAACATGGATTTTTCTGCCTTAAAGAATGTCTTAATAAAAGAAAAGAATGGACAAGGATTTTAATTCAGTTGAGCAATATATCCCTGCAGACTGTGGTTGGAATATGCCTTAAGTTTTGAGGGAAATTGTATTATTTCTCCAAGAAAGCAGCTACAAAATACAGATTCCTATTGCTCCCCAGTGGCACAAGCTGAAGAAGTCAAAATCAGAGCTAAAACAGGAAACAAACATCCTAGACCCACAGTGAAATGGAGCAATGCAGGGTAGGAGGCTGTGGAAAACACTTCGCTCTCTGACCTTCCATCTCATTTATTTCTGTCCTACAAAATTAACTCTGCTCCTACTGAACTGAACCGGAGCTTAAAAGAAGGGAACAATTCTCACACGTCGGTTTCAGTCACAATCATTTGCAGTTTTTGGTCTGATAATAAAGCTGGAAGAGACCAAAGCACATTAGAGACTCCATCCAGCTTCGAAGTGGTCACCTGAGGAGCAGGTCACATTTTCAGGGAACAGAAGCAGCTGCCTGACCAAAGGAGAAGGCTTCTTTAGTGCTTTCCTTGTTGCAAAACACTAATTTTTTGCTGTTTTGGGAAAATAAATCCTTCATCCAACAGCACAGAGGGTGCTCTAATAGATTTATGCATCTGAGTATGAAGGAAAGGGTCACATCCAACCCACAGAAAACCCTGGAAAAATTTGAGTCTATCTGGGACACTTTCCTGGACCTGGTTCATTACACATCCCTGCAGGAGGTTTGCCTGGCAAGGGCAGAAACCAACTTCTCTGTCCCCATTCCTTTCTCCACTCGGCCTTTCCTCCTCCCTGCCATCTCTGCCCTCCTCAATTATCTTTTATTTCTTTGTCTGTGTTTCATTTTCATAAGTGCCATAAAAATCCATGTGCTGGAAGGCTTGCAGTTGATCTGAGGGAACCAGAACTCTGTGAAACCAGCTTGGTCTTCTCTCACTTTGTGTGTACAATAATTGCGCACGTGAACTCCTGGGTGGCATCTGGAATTTTCTTGGCTCCTTAGAAAAATACTGGAAAATTTCAATAAATAGAAGCCATTAAGATCTTTCTAGTCAGTAGCTGAATGGGTCTGTACAGGAAAGAACCTCTGAGAAAAAAAACCTAACTAGCAACATGAAGTTCTCTGCACTTCCCATCCTTTTTTAAGGGCAAAATCTGAACCAAACTACCTGCTTTAATATTCCATTCTCACCAAGATATTTAATACTGAAGTAAACTATTTCTACTATCCATGTCCTTCTACAGTGAGAAATTGCTACCTCATAGAGACAGAAGTGTTCATGTTCATGTAGATGTGGTGCTGAAGGCCATGGGTTAGTAGTGGCCTTGGCAGTGCTGGGTTAACTGTTGGACCTGATGACCTTAAAGGTCTTTTCCAACCAAAATGATTTAATGATTCTGTGACTGGTGTAGCCATGGAGGAGGGAGATGATCTCTGGTGACAACATGTCTGCATCCCAACGAGAGCACCAGGGCTATGCCATGACTCCTTAGTAATCATCTCTGTTCTGTGTATGCACAGGTGATAAAATAATAAAAGCAGGGCCCTGAGATCCTACAACCTGGATGGGTATCATATTTCTGTCCTACAAAATTAACTCCGCTCCTACTGAACTGAACCGGAGCTTAAAGGAAGGGAACAATTCTCACATGTCAGTTTCAGTCACAATCATTTTCAGATATGATCCATAACCAAGAAGATGTTCACCACTTAAATATCTACGTCAACCTGACAAGCTACTGAGACCCAAACAACCAAACCAGAGGCATTACTTTCTTAGCAGTGCGCTCCAATATATCTTTAAATTTCAGTGCCTTCAATTTCCCTCGGTGTCAAACCCAGCTTTGCTTTTTTCATGTTGATTATTGTTTGCTCAGATTGCTCAGCCTCTTCTAAATGGGAGCCATCTGCTGTTTATAAAGCTCTCTTACAGTCAAGTGTCCTGTAAAAGACAACAACTTTATCGGCCTTGTTGCTCTTTCTCAGAGGCCACTTCTGATTTGGACCCTTTAGTTTTGCTTTTAGGGTTGGGTTTTTTTGCATTATAAATAGTGTCACTTAGTTTTCCGTGAGCAGTTAGAAGCACTTTTGCTGGAGGGAATATAAAAATCTCCCTAATCACAAAATGTTTCAGCAGTCTCTAAGAACAGGGATATCCTGGTGGTTATTTTGAATAGACACAGTGACTTAGACACTTTAAACAGACAAAATTAGTATTAAAGTTAGTTAGAAAAATGTTTTCTTCTCTAAGGGAAGACACTAACTAAAAGGGAAGAAAATCAGCCAAAGACTAAACTTGGTTAATGAAAATATTTTCATTAACAGCTGAGGGAAATATCTTCTCTGTGTTGAAAATCTTCTCGTTTACATTTCATTAACTTTATAGCACCTCTGAAGAAAATATTTCTACACTCTTTTACCCAAATAAAATCATTTGCCATGAAAAGTTTTGTTGAAACCAGTCCTAGTAAAAACTGATCAGTGTCGGGGATCAACTTTAGGGAGTATCTCCCAGGCATTTGCTTAAAGAGCAAGAAGTAAAGTTCATTTCCTTCTTAGCACTGAGGTACCTATCCTCTCTCCAGAAAACATCAAATAATTCAGGAATAATCATTTTTCACAAAGGATAATAGATTTATGCATCTGAGTAAGAAGTAAGAAGGAAAGGGTCACATCCAACCCACAGAAAATCCTGTACGAAAGTACAGGAGGCAAAGTTACATCTTCACAGAAATTAGAGACATGAATGTATCAATACATAAAAATAACTATAAGAGATCTAACTGCAGCAACATTTAACTAGTTTACATGGACTTTTCAGCCATAAACACCACCCTTGCCTTATCATGTTTAAATCTGTCACGGATGTCAGATATTGCCTTCTTAAGTGGACTCAACTGTATTACAGGCTTCTGTGGTAATGCTGGGCTGAAGTGTATCTCCATTTTATGTTCTTAAATATTCATAAGAAGCTTTGCAACATTAATATCTTAGAAGGCTTACAAGAACACTTAAATAATGTGTCTTACCTCCCTTTCACCCCTCCTGAAATGTCCTGGTCTTTTCCAATTTGTGTAATGCATTGAGCCATTTTAATAATTGTTTGGGGATTTATTCCGTGGTTCTGCAGTTTGCTTGTAGCCGGTGTAATTATTATCTCCCCTGCTCTTACCATGTGCTAATCCTGCTTGTTTTACCAGCAGAGGAGACAAGATTTGAGAGCATAAACATGAGGAAGGCAGGGTTTTTTTTGCCTTGGAATTACACCCTGTGACCTTCATTCACAGCCTCAAGTCTGCTTAAGAAATAAAAATAAAAACTAGATCTTACTACTACGGCGGAAATACTATTTTTAATATGAGACAAGTGAAGGAATTGTGACTGTAAACCAAGTTATAGATTGTGGCAGTTTCACGTATTTCACATATTCCCATAAAATATTCTTGTCTCTAGGCCTTATTTGGCCCAGCTGCTTTAAAAGATTTGTCTCAGGTCACTATGGAGAATGTATATAAATGTACAACCTTGTGTGTGCATAGATGATCAGATGGGTGTGGAAGTCATAGAGCTGTAACAAGGAAGGGAAGGTCTGCATGGATCAGAGTTTGCTTTGAGATGTGACATTCACAGAACTTTTTCTCAGCTGTGGAAATTAATTCCTAGCTGTGGACCATAGGGGTTGTTCAGCCTGGAGAAGAGAAGGCTCCAGGCAGACCTCACAGCAGCCTTCCAGTACCTGAAGGGGCTACAGGAAAGCTGGGGAGGGACTTTTTACAAGGGTTGATAGCAAGAGGAGGAGGGCTAATGGCTTTAAACTGGAAGAGGGGAGATTTAGATGAGATATTAGGATGAAATTCTTCATTATGAGGGGGGTGAGACACTGGCCCAGGTTGCCCAGAGAAGCTGTGGCTGCCCCATCCCTGGAAATGTTGAAGGCCAGGCTGGATAGGGCTTGGAGCAACATGGTCTAGTGGGAGGTGGCCCTGCCAATGCCAGGGGGTTGGATCTAGATGTTATTTAAGGTCCCTTCCAATCCAAACCATTCTATGGTTCTATGATTCTATGAGTGAGACCAACTCCCTTAAGTTTTCTAGGCACAATTCTAGGAAAATAGGAATTTTGGGGGAGAAATATTTAAGCTTTTTTTTTTTTTTAATGGAACCCACCTGATTTTCCTGACAATTTCGGAGGTCTTCTGCATTACAAAAGCCTGCTCCCACAAATTCACCATTGCACCCGTGCACGTTTCTTCTACTCTTCCAGCCAAATCTTTCTCTGAGCTTTCAAAATGAAGCACGTGGGGGCTGTTCACCTCACACATCATGGCCTGAGCTTGCCCTGATGAGCTTATAGGATGATGAGACCCACTCTCTACTTCTGCTCCCTGACGTTACCAATCTGCTTCCCGCCAAAGGGCAACATTTCAATGAAAAGCAATACAGAAAATATTTTCATCACAATTTTATCATCGTGCAGTTGTTCTGGGGAGCTCTGTCTCTAAGTCAGCTACGAGCAGCAAATAACCCGGGCGAGCCAATGTATGTGAATGTGCCTCGTTCCCTTATCTCTGCTTCTTGGTGGTGTTTAGATAAATGTAACTCAAGGCTACCACCTGCAATCCAACCTCTCACCGTGCTTCTCCAGGGCAGCATGAAAATGCATGCAGAGCCCCATGCCTGCAATGGGATGGCTTAAATATAGGGGGATTGAGGGGATGGATTGAGGGAATGGCTTGGAAGCAGTGAGAGTTGGGCTTGAAAAGGGTTGGAGATGAGTTATGGGACAAAATCTGGCCTTTACTGGGAGGGCGGTGAGACACTGGAAGAGGTTGCTCAGGGAGGTTTTGGATGCCTCATTCCTGGAAGTGTTGAAGGTCAGGTTGGATGGAGCTTGGAGCAAGCTGGTCTAGTGGGAGGTGTCCCTGGGTGTGGCAAGGAGGTTAGAACTAGATGGTCTTTAAGGTCACTTCCAACCCAAACCATTCTATGATTCCACTATTCCCTTCTTTTGTGATTCTGTTGATTGGGATGTGCACTTCAGCCAGGTCTCCTCAGTGGGATTCTGATTAGGATGGCAAAAGGCTCACCAGATGTGAGCTAGAAACAGAGTCCAGGATGCACTTCACAGCAGGGCAAACCCGAGGTCAAACTGGATCACACATCCAACATCCCAGAGGACACCTTGGAAATGCTGCGTGTGCCCTGGGATACCAGCAGAACTCATCTGCCTTCAAGACCCCGTGGACACTAAATGCACTTTGAACAGGAGATGTTCAGGCAGTGTCAATCAGAACTCATTGCAATGATGCAGCAGATGATTCACTCTGCAGCAGCCCTCGAGAGCATGAGAAAACAAACCCCTCCACACTGTGCTTCTTACTGCAAGTCAGGGAAGAAGGACACAGGTATTTCAAGGGCATGGAGTGATAGGACAAAGGGAAACGGTTTCAAACTGGAAGAGGGGAGATTTAGATTAGATATTAGGAGGAAATTCTTTACTGTGAGGGTGGTGAGACACTGGCCCAGGTTGCCCAGAGAAGCTGTGGCTGCCCCATCCCTGGAAGTGTTGAAGGCCAGGTTGGATGGGGTTTGGAGCAACCTGGTCTAGTGGGAGGTGTCCCTGCCTGTGGCAGGGGGGGTTGGAACTAGATGATCTTTAAGGCCTCTTCCAACCCAAACCAGTCTGGGATTCTATGATTACAGGCATCATGGGTTGTCCCTGGCTCCTGTATTGTGGTGAGCAGCACTGTCTGTGGTCCTTGGTGGACAGGAGTTCTCCTGGCATTGCACCAGCTCTGTCTCCCCATTCCTACAGCATGCTCAGGCTTTCATATATTCCTGTAAACAATACCAAGCTTAGAGAAGAACCCAGTGCCACAGACAGAAACCAAGGGGCACAAATTTCTCTTTCCAAGTTAGCTGGAATGATTGATTGAAAAGCTCATCCAACCTACCACCACCATTCAAACTTTGGGGTGTTAAATCCAAATCTAAATAATCCTGCAGGTTTCTTCCTTGACTAAGCACCTGAGCACTAATTACATGCCTGGTTAATTCAGTAATGTACATACATTTCTGGGCTCCCTCTGCTTGTATTGCTCTCTCTCCACTTTGGGAGATTAATGAGGTGAAGAAACAGAAGATTGTTACAAACCTGCAGCTTGCTGTACCTCCTAAGAAGATGATGGGAAATGTACCAAACATCATGTTATTTTGTTAACACTGCTGTGTACAGTACATAATTAGAATTTAGGTGTTGTATTTCTTGCCTATTAAAACAGATAAGCAATGATCCAGGACTGCAATGAACAGCATGTCTTCGCAGGGCTGTTTTTTGCCATTGTGCTGTAATAAGCTAAAATACATTTGTGTAGGTAAGATTTTTGGTAGGATCATTCATAGAGGGATCGCTCTTGAAAAGGCTCTTTCCTTTCAGGTTTCCCACCTTCAGCTTCCTTGCTTTCTAAAGGCTGAGGGAGCTGGGTCTCTTTAGCTTGGAAAAAAGGAGGCTGAGGGGTGACCTCATCAATGTTTACAAATATGTAAGGGGTGAGTGTCAGGGAGATGGAGTTAGGCTCTTCTCAGTGATGACCAGTGATAGGACAAGGGGTAATGGGTGTAAATTGGAGCATAGGAGGTTCAAGGTGAATATCAGAAAAAACTTCTTTACTGTGAGAGTGACAGAGCACTGGAACAGGCTGCCCAGAGAGGTTGTGGAGTCTCCTTCTCTGGAGACATTCAAAACCCGTCTGGACAAGTTCCTGTGTGATGTGCTCTAGGTGACCCTGCTCTGGCAGGGGGGGTTGGACTAGATGATCTTTCGAGGTCCCTTCCAACCCCTAGGATTCTATGATTCTATGATTCTATGATTTCTCTGCCTTTGGAATTACTGTTGCCTTTATGTTGCTGAATTTTGTAAGCATCAAGCCTTGGGCCTGATTCTTCATTTATCCATTTGCTTCTTTGAGGCTCTGTGGGAATTTAGGACGCATGAGACATGCTGAATTCACCCCTCTTCTATTCAGCAGTGGGGTACTCACTTAACATGAGTATATCCACACTTAGTCAAGATACACTCATGTGATGTGCTGAACCAGAGTCTAAAACTGCAGCTGTAACCTGCATATTGCTGCCACAGGTGTCAAGAGGCCTGAATCCCACCCGAATTGACTCGTTCAGACATGCAAAAAGAGCACATGAAGGTCCTCAAGAACCACTCAAGATTACTTTTCTTTCTTTATTTTACATGCTCTCAGTCTCCCTTTCTCCCCCTTCCATGTTTTTCAGAAGGTTCCTATGAGCAGAGCACTGATGCTGTGCAAATATCCAACTTTTTCATTTATTGGAGTTTTATGCCTCTTAGTTTAGTGCTTACACACTCATTATATTAAAGAAGAAAATAAGTCTAATGAGCCCAATTAATATTCCAGGTAAACCCATTAACACCGAAACAGCTGAGAAGACACAACAGTGTGGAAGGGAACACTGTTTAAACAAGATCAAAGCAGTGATGTGGGCTGGTGTGCTGCACAAAGATGGAAAAATCATATGCCTGGTCAATAGGAGCTGCATAAACATTTAAAGTAGAATTTAGCTGTTGAAATATGGGCACTTGCTGCCATTTGAGATGCTCGGGTCAAAGCTGGAGTTGCTTCCCTTACTCCTCTCTGACAGATGCTGAGATGCTCTGGTCCCCCAGCAAGTTTTTCTCACATTTCAGGCACCCACTCAGAAACTGTGAGATTTAGTCTGCATCCAAGCCAGAGCTGGAGATGGGAAATGAACATTGCATAAATATCATAAGGGGATGCTTGGATTTAAATAATCCCATCCCAAACCCAAATCTGGGTGGATTCGCTATTCAGTTCAAGTTCTGGGGCCAAGTAGGGACTAAAAAACACTCATCAGGAAATACAGACTGAAGATTTCCCTGTTCAAGGCCCAAGTTAAAAGCTGATGGCTCCTCAGAAAACACGTTGCATCCATTTTCACAAAACAACACCTAAACAACCTCACATTTCAAGCTTTTCAAAAGTCACTGCTCCTTCCTTCTGTTACTAAAAGCCCAAATGGCCTAACTCTCCTTTCCCTGTCCCAATGAAAATATGCTTACCCCCACACAAATTTACATATATTTACATAGTCGTGGATGCAAATTCATCCTCTCTCTTTATGAAGAGATTTCTTTTTGTTCCTTTTCTTACTAAAATGTAGGGAAACCTTTCCTGTGCTGTGTAACAGTGCACCAGAACACAACTCCATGGTCAGCCTGCAGTGTTTTCCTCGTGTAACCCAAGCTCTCAGAGGGAACAGAGAGAGCTATCAGCTCCCTTTGATTAACAGGGTGGGGATGCTCAACATTCACTTACCAGAGCAGGGAAAAGAACTTTGTAGACCACATTAATGGGGATCTACCTCTCTTGCTCATTGATGACATCCAGCCTAACCATGTGGTGCTTTAGGAGCAAAGTGATTCCATCGGCTGCCTTTGATTACATCATAAATTGACACCTTGCCAAGATATAAAAACATGGCTCTAGTCTGTGGAGGCCAAGGCACTTCAGATGATGCCCTCTCTCATTTGCTGGGTCTTGTGCCACAACAGAGCCATAGATCACATCTGTAATCCTGTGGAGTTCATTATCTCCTAATGCTATTTGCTTTTTTAGATCATTAGAACGAAACTTGACCTGACCTGTGAACTATGAAATTGATTGTTGCCTTTAAATGGTCAACAGCCCATTTTCTAATCGATATACCAAATAATTTTATACATATTTAAATTATATATAACTTTAATGCTTGGTAAATTTATCTGCCACTTTCCCTCTCTGGTTTATTTTGCATGCATCTGAAACATGGATGGTGCTTTTACTACTTGGTGGTACCATTTAGAAAAAAAAAAAAAAAAAGGAGAAAGAAGGGGGAAGACTCAAATAAAACCTGGCCTGAAACAAGAGGTGAGCCACTGAACATGAGTGCAGTTCTGCTCTGAAGATGTTTAAAACACATCCCAGGTTGGGCTGTGGTTTCAGATTAATACATTCCCTGATGGCTGAAAGCAAAACACACAAACAAACAAACCAGAACACAGTTTTGCTGTAATCATTCCAGTTTGAATAGAGTTTGTGGCAAGTGAAGGGCTGCTCTTCACTGCCTGTTGCTTTGCAGGGTGAAAAGCAGTAAGAAACGAATTCATATGGTGAGGTACGTTCATCGTGGCACTGGTTTCTGTGGTTAGTGAGGTTTCTTCTGGTCCTGGGGAAGCAGTGTTTAATCATAGAATCCCAGACTGGTTTGTATTGGAAGGGACATTAAAGATTATCTGCTTTCATCCCCCCTGCATGGGCAGGGACACCTCCCACTAGACCAGATTGCTCCAAGCCCCATCCAACCTGCCCTTCAGCAGTTCCAGGGTGGGGCAGCCACAGCTTCTCTGGGCAACCTGGGCCAGTGTCTCACCACCCTCGTAGTGAATAATTTCCTCCTCATGTCCAACCTAAATCTCCCCTCTTCCAGTTTTAAGCCATTCCCCCTTCTCCTCTCACTCCCTGTCCTTGTCCAAAGTCCCTCCCCAGCTTTCCTGGGGCCCCTTCAGGCACTGGAAGGTGCTCTAAGGTCTCCCTGGAGCCTTTTCTTCTCCAGGCTGAACACCCCCAACTCTCTCAGCCTGTCTCCAGAGCAGAGCTGCTCCAGATCATCTTCATAGCCCTCCTCTGGAGCTGTTCCAACAAGTTCATGTCTCCCCTCTGCTGAGAACCCCAGAACTGGACCCAGCACTGCAGATGGGGTCTCATCAGGGTGGAGCAGAGAGGGATAATCCCCTCCCTTAACTTGCTGGCCACGCTGCTGGAGATGCAGCCCAGGACATGGTTGGTTTCTGGGCTGCAAGCACAGAAAGGTTTGTGTCTACTGGGGTTTTGTACAATTCTATAAAGGGACTGGAAATATGGTCTCTGGCTACCTTACAGATCACTTAACTTTTAAGTAGATACAATAACCTTGCTTATGCTCTGATGATTTTAGGAAGTTCTCCTGTGGGCATCCTTTGGCATCCTTTGCCTTTGCTGAATCTTCCAAAGTAACTTGCTGTCTTCATGCACAAACTCACATGGAGTCCCACTGAAAACTTCATTGCTCTGCCTTTTCAACCAGTCAGTGAAACAGTCTTTGGTTGGTTGTTAATTCAGAAAAGGGGGGGGGGGGGGGAAAAAGGGTCTCCCAACCTATCCAGTTCTCTTCACATTCCTACATCACCAGGGAAATTCCACCCCAGTGTCCCAAAGCTTCCACTCTGGGAAAGAAGTAAACTCATGTACTTGCAGCTTGAAGTTTCTTTTTTTATCCATGTGAGAGAGACAGATGCACAAATAAAAACTTCAGCAATCAGGGGGAAATGCAGTCACAGCATCAGGGTGGGCATTATGACCAGTGCAGTGACTCAGGGGTTTATAGCTCTTGGTTTCATGGTTGTGGGCAGGTGTCTTCATCACCTTCACCTTCTCCAGTTGACAAAAGAGTAATTTTTTTATATATATACCCTCATTGAGGGCTTCTAAGGATGAAGCAGTTAACTTTTTGTAACTAATCTAAAGAGGAAAAGTAGTCCATGCTACTGCAAATGGCAATTAATGGTGCACAAAGTAGTTCTTCAGTGGAAGGGTCATTTTCTACTGCTTGACAAGTCAATCCCTCTTGTACTGTGTGGGGTTTTTTTAATGGCTCAAAGACTTTTTTTTAAAAAATTTGGACAAAAAAGGCAACAACCTCCCATATTCCCCAAATCACAGCTTTGCTCAGGCAACCACAGCATGGCTTTCAACCAGTTGAGTTGCTGAAGGAAAGAACAGGAGAAAATTGAGCAACCTGGTCTAGTGGGAAGTGTCCCTGCCCATGGCAGGGGGGTTGGAACTAGATGGTCATTAAGGTCCCTTCCAATCCAAAGCAGTCTGTGATTCTATGAAATGCCTGGCTCTACCCTGGCCTACCCTCATGGGGCTTGCAAAAGGAGCAGGATGCCACCTTTCTACTGAGGACCAAGCCAACACCCTGCATGCAACAACACCTCTCAGAATCACAGAATCACAGAACTACTAAGGCTGGAGAAGACCTTCAAGATCATCAAGTCCAGCCTATGACCAACACCACCACACCATCTAGACCATGGCACTAAGTGCCACATCCAGCCTTGCCTTGAACACATCCAGGGACGGTGCCTCCACCACTTCCCTGGGAAGTCTATTCCAATGTCTAATCACCCTCTCTGTGAGGAAGTGCTTCCTAATATCCAACCTAAACCTCCCCTGGAGCAGCTTCAGGCTGTGCCCTCTTGTCCTGTCACTGGTTGCCTGGAAAAAGAGCCCAGCCCCCACCTGACTCCAACCTCCCTTCAGGGAGTTGAAGAGAGTGATGAGGTCCCCCCTGAGTCTCCTCTCCTCCAGGCTAAACAACCCCAGCTCCCTCAGCCTCTCCCTATAAGACTTTCCCTCCAGTCCCTTCCCCAGCCTCGTTCTCTCCTCTGGACCTGCTCCAGCACCTCAACGTCCTTCTTGCAGTGAGGGGCCCAGAGCTGCACACAGGACTCGAGGTGAGGCCTCACCAGTGCTGAGCACAGGGGGAGAATCACATCCCTGCTCCTGCTGGCCACACTATTCCTGATACTCTCTGACCCTCCAAAACCCTTTCCCTGCTCCTCTTGAGAGTTCTGTCCCGAGAAAGGAATAAAAAAACAAATTAACAAAATTAGATTTAAAAAAAAAAAAAAAAAAAGGAAGAAAGAAAGAAACAAAGAATCAGAGAAGAAAACAAACCTTCAAGCCCCCTGGAATGGCTTCCCTGGATTATCACTAGTCACGCAGGACTTAATCTTCCAGTCGTCCTCTTCTTTGAGAGTAGAGAGGCATTGGGCACTTATCTAAAATTAAAATGGTGAGCAGCAGAAACCCTTGCAGGTACAGGGATCTCATCTGCATACCTGTCTGCTTGGTTTCTGCTATTAGCCCCTGCTGCTTGTGGGGTGATGAGCAGGGACAGCTTGTGGAGGGTGTGGGGGGGACAGGCAGTAGCTTTAGCTGTGATGCTATTCCTGCCCCTTCTGCATCCAGGCAAAAGCACCTTTTAACACGTGGCCATTTGTACTTATATCCTGGCTTTATCAAAGCAATGGGGCATGCGATAGGCTGGTAAATAATTAATTTGTTTCCCCAAGATGTCCAGGGGAAGAGGTGACAGGCCCTGCCATTTCTACTTTTATGAAACGCCGGATGAAGTGAGGGGGCAAGATGCTGGGAACAAAGTGAATTAGAGAATATCTTCCCTTCAGGAAGACAAATTTGTGTTGGGTAACCATGCTTTGCTGGGGAAGCCAATTGGAAAAGAGTGATAGAGGCCCAGCTCCTGAAGTTCATCAAAGTCATCTGCTTCAGGTAAGCTCATTTTTCACCGGCCAAGGGGATATTTACCTGGAGTCCACCTGTAAGGTACAGCTGACAGAGGGAATGGTACAGTGCTTTATTATATTTCACACCCTGATGATTCAATATGATAGGAAAGAGGGAGAGAAAAAGGGAGAGCTGCAAAGAAATGCCTTCTCTTCTCTTTGCAGTGTGTTTGTTGCAAACCACGACGGGTAAACTGGAGGGAAGTGAGCGATGGTTTGCAGTGAATTCTGCTCCTGTGTGAGTATTTAGCTCGAAATAACCTTTGTTTCTTCTTCTTTCCCTTTTGCAAGTGATGTCCTAGATGTCTGCAGTGAGATAACACTACATTACATATGTCATAGAATCACAGAAGGGTTTGAGTTGGAGGGACCTTAAAGATCATCTGGTTCCAATCCCCCTGCATGGGCAGGGACACCTCCCACTACACCAGGTTGCTCCAAGCCCCATCCAACCTGGCCTTCAACACTTCCATTAAGGACATCCACCCAGCCTGTTACCCAGGATGGCAGCAAGAGCTGACCCTTCCTGCTGCCTTCCCAGAGAGCTCTGTGCTCCTGCTGGGATGCCTTAAGCTGAGCAAAGAGGTGAATAAAAGGACCACCTTCAAATTCACCTGTCTTCACAGCCAGCCTTATAGTCACCTCCTGTCCAACAGGGCACCTTGCTTGCAAGCCACCTACCTAGGTCCTTCTGAGGCCACCAAGTTGAAGAGTCATGGCTTTGTTGTGCTGAAGACACCAAGACAGGGGTGTCAGGACAAGGAACAATGGGCACAAGCTGGAGCACGAGAGGTTCAAGTTAAACATAAGGAAAAACTTCTTGGCTGTGAGGGTAACGACAGGCTGCCCACAGAGGTTGTGCAGTCTCCTTCTCTGGAGACATTCCAAACCCATCTGGATGTGTTCCTGTGTGATCTGCTGTAGGTGACCTTGCTCTAGCAGGGAGATGATCTCCAGAGATCCCTTCCAATCCTGATGACTCTGTGACTAAGATCTACCAAGATTCAACTGAGAGGCTGAACCTGCAGATGGTCTAGGGGCACTGGTGTGTCAGAACTAGCAGGAGCTTTGTGCCATGTAGATACTCGAGAAAAAGAGTTGGGGGGGGACATAAATTTATTTATTCTTCTGTCACAACTGTAACCACTTGTATTTGGCCCAGGACCAGATCCAAGCCATGGGGTCACAGCCAAAGGTCAACCAACCTCTTGGCAAGCAGGGTCATATGTTAGAAAGGATAATATGTGGACATGTCAGCCAATGTCCTGCCAGATATTGTGGTGCCCTGGACTAAAAGAGGGTTTCTTCATCACAACAGCCAGCATTGCTCCAAAATGTTTACTGTTTTGGTGGTAGTTGAAAGCTACCTGGCTTAATCCATCCAAATAGTCATCCCTCATGTTCCTCCAAACCAACACTGAGAGTCACTGCTGCTGTACATGTGGTTTTGTTGCCCAAGAGAGGTGGTCCTGGTGGGCAGCAGGTAGGAACAGAGCAGAAAGGCTATGATCTAGAGGGAGCATGGGCTCTACACTTGGTGGCACCATCAAAATCATAAAGTCACAGAATGGTTTGGCTTGGAAGGGACGTTTAAAGGCCACCTAGTCCAACCCCCTGCAGTGAGCAGAGACATCTACAACTAGATCAGGCTGCTCAGAGCCCCATCCAACCTGACCTGGAATGTTTTCAGAGATGGGGCATCTCCCACCTCTCTGAGCATATCTACTGAAGATGGTGCAATAGTGCCTGCATTTGCACCAGAATGTGAAGTAACTAAAAAGACAAGTTTAAATGCATAAACATCCAGATCTGAAGGACTCTTTCTCTAGCACCTGAGCATCTCCAGCTTCTAGATGGATTAAAGAACACTGGAGACTATCTGGGGAATATTTTTCTACATTAGATACATGCTGGTATGTTTTGCCCTTATGAAGGAGGTGGTTTCTCCTAAGCTCTAGGGGACACCTATTTCTCCTCCTTTTAGGAAAAAGAATCCTTCAATAAATTAGCATGCCTTTACAATGATAACATGGACTATAAAAATTATTGTGATTCATATCAGGACACATAATGATTCAACTAATCAGTCATTAATTAAACAGGTTTTTACCTGCGGGGGCTACAGGAGTTTAATAATTTAAGCTGACTAAATGTTAGTACTACCCAGGCATAATTAGAGCTGTGGGGAAAGTTTCACCAATACAGCCAAGCCAGCTACATTTCATCCTATTTACTGAGTGCAGGCAGCAGGCAGGCAGCAGAGCAGACTTTTCCCACCTAAATGACCATGTTGCCAGGACAGAATGACCAGGAGGGGACTGGATTAAAGATGTCGCTCAACCTAAATTATAAGAGTTCCAAGTTCTGCAACCATTTAAATATAGTTAATACACTTATATATATATTTTAAATATACACTTGCTAGGTGTGATCACCCTCGTTGCAGAAGCTGTTCCAAAGCTGACCCTGTTGTTGTGAGTGCACGTGTTGAGCACATCCTTGCTGAGGTCTTAGGACATGGGGGTTGGGTGGAGCAGTTTGTGTTAACAGAACTGTACTGTTTTATCTTGCAAGAATGGAGATGAGCTTCAAGAGCTCAGAGTCTTCACCCTGGGACCTTCATGGCCACCCTTTTCTCCCCATCTAAGTTCCATCTTACTGGTAGCAGTATTATAAAATCATAGAATGGTTTGGGTTGGAAGGGACCTTAGTGATCATCTAGTTCCAACCTCCCTGCCATGGGCAGGGACACCTCCCACTAGACCAGGTTGCTCCAAGCCCCATCAACACTTCCAGGGATGGGGCTTCCACAACTTCCCTGGGCAACCTGTTCCAGTGTCTCACCACCCTTACAGTGAAGCATTTCCTCCTGATGTCCAATCTAAATCTTCCCTCTTCCAGTTTTAATCCATTATCCCTTTTCCTCTCTCTACAAGCCCTTGTAAAAAGTCTCTCTCCAGCTTTCTTGTAGGCCCCCTTCTGGCAGTGGAAGGCCTCTATGAGGTCTCCCTGGCCTTGGCCTGTTTTGGGATGTCTTCCTGCTGCACTAAAACGTTTTTGTAAACAGCATTATTTTATTAATTAGGGTCCTGCAAGTCTGCCTTTGAGCATTAGGAGTCTGTAGTGGAGAAGAGGACACTTTGAGGAGGCCACAGGTTCACTCATGGGCCTGTGATTTCTGAATCCAGCTTCTTTTTTCTTGGTAACAACAAGGTAATGATGCCTGTATATTTAATATTCAGTCTAGAAGAGAAATACCTTGGTCAAAGCAACATCCAGGAGGAGGAATTCTTTGTTCTACGAAAGGTTAATGCACCTGGGTAGCAGCCGAGAGCGTTTACATGCAGAGATCATTAATCCATGCAGTAATAATTTGTGAAATAAAAATCAATCTTGGAAAGGAGGCAAAGCCTCTAGTTCCAAAGTAATGGACTGCCTTTTGCACTGCATCTCGTTAAGCAAGACCCAAATACATAATGGGTTCAATTTCCATGCAAAGCTTCTCTGCAACCCAGAAAAACTAATAGCAACCCTAAACCAAATGTATCCATATCTTGCTGCCTTTCAGGGCCTGGCAATTGCAGCTCAATTAACACAGCAGGCTCAGCCATGGAAAGATGTTTTGAAATAGCAGAAGCTGCAATATTTGTTCCAGGTAAGTGGAGCTCCTGGGCTGATGGACCAGACCTGCAGGCATCCTTGGCACCATCAGCTCTTGGTGAAAGCGCCTGATGGACACGGAGCTTTAAAGGGGCTCAGAAGGAACCAAGCTCTACTTCACTTGGAAGGAGAAAGGGAGCATTTAGAGGGCTGTGAGTTGCCCTGTGGAGATAGACCCAGAGCCCCAGACAGCCACGTCCATGCCTCTTCTGCTCCTCCTTATTTAAGAGGAAAACAACCCAGGGCCAAACACAACAGCCAAGGAGCACTTGGTGCCTCCCCATCAGGTAAGGCTTGGTCCAAAGGCTGCAGAAATCTCTGGTGCACCCCTCTGGGTAAAATAAAAGATGAGAGACAGCTGAACAGGAAATGAGGACTTACCTATGTAGCAGACAAATCTTTAAAATAATCTGTTTCCTTGAAAAATCTCCTTTAAACAGGAGTGATGGGGCAGAAAAGGACCTTGGTGTATTTGTTGACAGTTGGCTGAATATGAGCCAGCAGTGTGCCCAGGTGGCCAAGAAGGCCAATGGCATCCTGGCTTGTATCAGAAATGGTGTGACTAGCAGGACTAGGGAAGTAATCCTGCCTCTGTACTTGGCACTGGTGAGGCCCCACCTTGAGTATTGTGTTCAGTTTTGGGCACCTCAATACAAGAAGGACATTGAGGTGATGGAGCAGGTCCAAAAAGGGCAAGAAAGCTAGTGAGGGGTTTGGAAAACATCCCCTATGAGGAACGACTGAGGGAGCTGGGGCTGTTTAGTCTAGGGAAGAGGAGGCTGAGGGGAGACCTTCTCACTCTTTACATGTGTTACCACTTGCTCATCAGGTTGAAATCTGTCTCTCTCCTCCTTTTCCCTACCTCCCAAGGCCTTTAATTTGAATTTTCCGCTGGGGGTGGACAAGTTTCCCGGACACTGTCACAGACACAGGTTTCACAAGCTTAGAGGCATCTCCAGATGATTTTGGGGAGAGGGAAGATGGGCAGGCTCACTGCCAGGCTGCAACCCAGCCCCGAGTGCCAAGGTGTCACGCTGTAATACTGACAAAGTACAAAATCCAGTCCCAATAATCCTCTTAAGGCAGAGCAGAAAATAACCGGTGTGATTGATAACCCAAAGACAATCAAAGCATTTAGGATTTAGGGAAAGTACCAGATGTACAGAATATTTCCAGAAAGAGCTACACAGCTTAAAAGGCTGTTTTATTTGGGTTGTTTTTTTTCCTCCTTGAGGTATACCAAAAGAGGGGGGGAAATAACAATTACAACCTGAAAATGCACTGAAATCTGTGGCAGTTTTGCCATTGATTTGCATTGGTTTTCCATCGGGCTTTTAAGGTAGCAATGGAGAATCCCTCACATGTGGTCGGGTTCTGTATTTTTTTGTCCCTCCACAAGAGGGATATCTGCTAATTGTCCTTTCAACATCTGCTGTAATGAGCATTCCAGGGCCAGGGATAACATGAAAGCCACAAGAACAGACACAAAAGTAACAAAAAACTAAGTTCAAGAAATGTAAAGAAGAAAGGAGACCAAGAAATAACATTCTCCTTGTTATTTTTATGATGTTTCTATCCTTCATTTCTCCAAAGTAGTTTGGGGCCCAAAGACACTAAGGTGAGCTACAGACACCAATCTATGGAAACCTTGTCACTCCTTCCCCTTCTGAACCCTTTAACTATTTCCTCCTGTTAAAAGCACAGCCCAGAAAAAAGAAATATCAATTAACAACGGAATAATCATTACGAGTAAACAAAGACAATAAGGAATAAATTAGAGCAACACTGGAAATCAATATCATTCAAAGGCAGAAAATGTGTTGAGTTCAGTCTGGGGAAAACAGATTCAGTAAAATTAATGCAAAGAACTGATGGTTTGGGCTTTTCCACCACACTTCAGGTGGTAACATAGAATCATAGAATCATAGAATTACCCAGAGTAACTTTTTCTGCTGAGAGTACACAAAGCGTTGGAGTTCTCATGCAATCAAAGAATGGTTTGGCTTGAATGGGGCTTTTAAAGACCATCCAGTCCAACCCCCTGCACTGAGCAGGGACATCTTCAACTAGGCCAGGTTGCTCAGAGCCCCATCCACCCTAACCTGGAATGCTTCCAGGGATGGGGCATCTACCACATCTCTGGGTAACCTGTTCCAGTGTCTCACCACACCCATAGCGAGGAATTTCTTCCTAATATCTCACCTGAATCTCCCCTCCTTCAGCTTAAAACCATTCCCCCTCATCCCATCACTCCCTGCCCTTGTCAAAAGTCCCTCCCCAGGTTTTCTGGAGTCCCTTGAGGCACTGAAAGGTGCTCTAAGGTCTCCCTGGAGCCTTCTCTTCTCCAGGCTGAACACCCCCAACTCTCTCAGCCTGTCTCCAGAGCAGAGCTGCTCCAGCCCTCTCATCATCTCAGTGGCCTCTTCTGGACTCACCCCAACAGCTCCATGTCCTTCTTATGTTGGGGACCCAGAACTGGCCCCAGCCCTGCAGGGCAGGTCTCAGAGCTGAGCAAAGGGGACAGCCCCCTCCCTGGCCCTGCTGGCCATGCTGCTGGAAATGCAGTCCAGGACACGGTTGGTTTCTGGGCTGCAAGTTACGTTAACAACAATTTCATAATTCAAAGATTCCAAAAAATTTTGAAATAAAAATATCCTTCCATTTTTACTTTCCCAGCTTTCAAACTATCCCTTGGGATTCCCTCCACTACCAGAGTTGGCTTTGATGCAAATCCTCCTAAAAAAACCCAAACCAAACCAACCAAACAAAAACCAAACCCAAACAAACAAAAAACCCAGCAACAACAACTAAGTATTCAACCAGCAAAAAAACACCTCCAACTGTAAATCCACCTCTAGATACCTTCTGAAGAAGTGTCACAAGGTCTACTTTGAAACTTTTGAGCATATCTTAGCCCCCCAGCAGCTGGTTTGAGTCATAACTCTTCCTCCAGCTGAGGCTGTCCAGTGACAACCTTTTGCTGTGACTCCTCTGTGATTCAGCCAGAGTGAGAGGAGAACAATATCCCACTAAATAAGCCAGGCTTACAGAATTATCTGCCTGATCTTACATGTTAAGATGATTCCCACTTTCTGGCTCAGTTTTTAAATCATTCTTGGAAGACAAAGACATCCTCTGGTAAGTGAATAGTCTTGTCTTTCAGCCAGGGGGCAGCTCCCTGCTTGCAAACCCTGTGTCTTCAGTGTGCTGGACTCTGAGGGCATCCCAGACCACTACTGGATTAAAAAGAAAACAAAACAAAAGGGTATTTTTCCCTTTCCAGCACATTGCAGGAGAAACCTGAGGTGGCCAGCAGGCAAAGGGGGAGGGCTGGCCCTTCTGATGTCACCCACTTGACTCCACATCTCAGCTTTAGGTCACTTAACAGATCCAGAAATATTTTTCCCCCAAAAGGATGGACCACCAGGTTTTTACTCGGTTGGGTTTCATCTCTTGCATGGGATATGACCCAGCTGTCTTGGTGACAATTACTAATTTTGAGAAGGTGTTTGAAGAGATTGCACATCCACTGTCCCTGGGCAGGGCTCCCAGGGATGTCTCTGCCCAAGGCAGCATGAGAACCCAAACATGGCAAATGTCTCTAGAATATATATATATATATATATATATATGGGTTGGTTTTTTTTAACACAACTACTGCACCCGTAATTCTTCACACTAATCCCGTTGCTGACACAAATCTTCTACCTCAATCTTCCTATTTTTTCCCCTGCCCACATCTTGACATCCATTAAATTCTCAGTGTGCCCAAAGCTTACCAATACGGCACGCTGCTTTATCCAGTGGCATCAGTCCATCAATAAAGCTCAGCTGCTGGGTTTGTCAGCTTTCCTGCCTTTTTGGATTATTGTAAGTTATGTGGATGCTGGAGTCAGCCATGCCAACGTACCCTCAGCAGGCCCTGGGGTCTGTGGCTGGATGGGGTTGGGGCAGGAGTGAGGTTTTTCCCAGCATTTCCATGGACTCACAAAGCCAACACCAGCAAAAAAAAAAAAAAAAAGTGGTTTCCATTCCAGCTCAGCCCAACTGGAAGGGGCTGCAAACATGAATGGCATCTTTCTCCCTGGCTGTGGCTTTCCACTCATCTTCTCTCTCCAGCATGAATGTACAATTAAAACACAATCAATCTCTGTGACAGTTCCAAAGTGTGCAGGCAGTGTGCAGGCTTCCCTTTTAGCCTTGGCAAGAGCTCAAATTTCTCAGGAAAAATAAGCTCTCGACTTCCCCCGCGGAGAAACTCGAGATTAAAGGTTGTCGAGTGGGGACAAATCAAGCATCAAATTTGTTGTCAACAAATTGGTGCTCTGAAGAGACTTCTCTGAGTAGCTCTTCTCAGGTTTAGCAGTAAGTGGGGATGGTTAATTCTAATGGTAGCCAAGAATTTGCATTTAATAGCCCTGTGTAAAGTGGGCAAACACAGTTTTTTCAATAGAACTGACTTATTACTCCTTCCATCATCAAAAAATAAGGGGAGTGAGAGGTAAGAAACCTATTCCATGAAAAGCCTCTTGTTCGTGCTAAGAGAAAAAAAAAGAGCAAAAGGTGTTCCCAGTTTATTTTATTTGTCATCTTCACACAGACAGGAAGAAAAATATTAATATTTAAGACTACCTCTAGCAATTGTGTGTTTTGTTTCTCTCTTTATACACCCTCAAGGTGCATAGAGGGTTATAGCAAGGCCTCGGGTCACCCTCATAATAACAGGAACTTCACTTTTATTTTTTTTTCCCCATCTCCCTTTAAAACAACTCTATTAGTAGTGTGCAAGCTACCTTAAGCAGCATCTGACATGTACAAACTGTTGCCTGTAGGTTGCCTGTTTGTTTGGTTTTCTGCAGTGTGAAGGTTGAGTTGAGTCATTTTGCACCCAATTACTTTGCAGTAAATTTGTCGGATGATTCTTGTCGTGCCGTATTGATCCAACGTGTCACCTTGAACTTGTTTATTGACACATCAAATTCCGAAGGCAGCCCTGTTCAATTTACCACTTCCCAATTATGGCATTTATATGATGTCACTGAAGCTTCTTGTCACGTTCAGATGAGGCCATTTTCCCCCCTCCACCACCAATCACCTGAGCAGCGGTTGCCATTTTTCTCTGACCTTTCCCGAGACAGATGGTGGTTCATAAAATACATCATTAGCACACATGTCATTTTATCTTGCCTGGATTTTTTAAGTGAAAGGTACTTTGTTCAACAAAAGATTTTTCAATTTCTTCCTCTATGAGGGTGCTGCTAAATAGGATTTTTTCCCAAGCACTAGAGAAGGTGCTTCATCCCCGACAGCTTCACACATTCACTTCATGACATTGAGTCAGGAAAGCTTCATCCTGGGCCCAACAGATGATCTGCACCCTTGGATGGTCACGGATCACATCCAAGCAGATCAGAATCTGGCCCAGTACTCTGACATGCAAAACAGATGTGGGAAATGGGATGCTGATGTTCACCACAGGAGGTGATGCAACATTTCGTTGACAGTCAGAGATGAGTGCAGAAGTAATGACTATTTCCTTTCCAAAGTTCTTCAGGATTTGTACCGCAGTGGTGTGTCCAATTCTGGGGTCCCCAACACAAGAAGGACATGGAGCTGTTGGATTGAGTCCAGAGGATGCCACCAAGAGGATCAGAGGGCTGGAGCTGCTCTGCTCTGGAGACAGGCTGAGAGAGTTGGGGGTGTTCAGCCTGGAGAAGAGAAGGCTCCAGGGAGACCTTAGAGCACCTTCCAGTGCCTGAAGGGGCTCCAGGAAAGCAGGGGTGGGACTTTTTACAAGGGCATGAAGTGAGAGGATGAGGGTAAAAGTTTTAAGCAGAAGGCAGATATTAGGAGGAAATTCATGTGAAATTGCTGTGAGGTTGGTGAGACACTGGCCCAGGTTGCCCAGAGAAGCTGTGGTTGCCCCATCCCTGAAAGTGTTGAAGGGCAGGCTGGATGGGGCTTGGAGCAACCTGGTCTAGTGGGAGGTGTCCCTGCCCACAGCAGGGGGTTGGGACTAGATGATCTTTAAGGTCTCTTCTGACCCAATCCACTTTGTGTTTCTATGATTTGGGTGTGCCACCCTGAGTGTGCTGATACCACAGATGTTGAAAATAGCCTCCTTTTTTTTACCCCAAGGTGTTCTGTTTCATTACTTTTTGGTTTTTTAATGACTCAGGAGCTGCGCAGAGCAGGACGTTTATTTGAAAGTACTACTGTTGGTGGTGTTCTCTTAAATCATGATAATATTTTATGCCAGTGATTAAAAATATGAGCTGGCCAACTTTGTCCCTTTGCACCCCTTCAGCAATACACTTAAGCTCCAATTTCTAGTGGGTAAATGTTTTGAATTTAAGATGTCTATGTGGTCTCCAAGATGAGGCCCTATGAGTTCATGAAAGATAAAGTGTTCCTGTCCTCTACTGTGCAGAAACTCCAAGGTAACACAGAAGACATTCTGGACTCAGAAAGATTGTGTTCTTTGAGGCTCCTTAGAGCTGAGGTCAATGTTACAGACAAATAGAAGAGACATTCACTCTTTCACTGCATGATTTATCTCTTGCCAAAATGTGCTCGAGAAAAAAGTCAGGGGAAGGGGGGAGAAAAACAACAGCAGAAGAAAATATTGTCTTCTTGGCAGTTCCACAGTTATGATGCCAGTGGTATCATTTTAAAGTAACATTTCTGAACCCAATTTCATTAAATATAATTTCTTCTTCTCGCTTGACACTCACTGTTTTACTTCCCTATTTCCCTGACAGAGAACGTGATCATTTCTGCATCACCAGAACTTAGAAAACAGCAGACAGCATCTCTCTCCATTCCTGAACACCCTGGCTTGTCTCACCACACTCTCACATCCCACGTTCACGCTCTGCTGCTGCCATTTCATCCCAGCCAGTGATGCTGTGGTGGTTGGGTATGGGAGAGGGAAGCCTGCCTACATGGGGAGGAAAATAAAGTCAGCAGATGGTCTCAGGTTGAGACCTTGAACGTCAGGTGTCAGCCAGGAGCCAGCTCCTGGTATATAAACCCTGCAGGAAGGGTTGTGGGTGGACACTGGGCACCTCCTTGTGCTTCCTCTGGCAGGGTGATGCTGCTGCCAGATCTTACCAGGTGACAAGACAGTGAGATGGCCTCTTCCTTCCTTTCTGTCATCAGCAGCTCTTGGATGATGCAACCATCTTGGAGCTGTTGCCTATGTCTAAGTTACTGCTTTTGCAATTTATTGTCCTGATCTCTCCAGCACATATTGTTAATCTCCTTTGTGAGGCCAGGACTCCCTCTCTCTGCCCCAAAGAAGTTACCTAGGTGTCTCCTCCAGTTTGCTCCATCTATCTTCTTGTGCTCAGCTCCTGATCTCTTCTGCTCGGCTGTTGTTCAGGGAAGCCACACCTAGTTTGTGAGCACCAGTTTCCTTTTCCAAAGGTCTTTGCATCATAAGACACTCAAAATAACTCCAGTTCCTAGCCCTGCAGAGAACCAAAACCTCCAAGTCCATTGGGCATTTTTAGATTGCCAAAAATTTGCCATACGTGCACCCAGACATTACAACACACTTGTGGTGTTGTGGTGGCTGTGGCACAGCCAGATGTTTGCACATGGTTTGCAATCCAGCTTGGGACCATCACCTTCCTTCTCTGCCAGGAGCTTTGCAGACATTCCCCTGCAAGCAGGAGCCAACAGCCAAAGGAGGTAATATCCCAGTGTCTAAAGCAGAGAGAAGAGAAAAGGAGAGGCCACTCCTGGAGCAGCAGAGGCCAGGAAGATCTTCCAAACCAGAGCCCAAACCTCCCAACAGACCACCAAGAAGGTGAAGCCAGGATCATTTCCAAGCACAGCAGGATGTGCTGGCTTGCCCAGCTGCTTTGATAATTACTGATGGATCACCAAGTCAACCTTGAAGTCTTGGATACCTGTGCAGGATTTTTCCACAATCTGTATTTTGCCAGCTAGTGTGGTTTGGGTGGTCTTAAGGAGCTCTAAGAGCATTTACAGCCTATCTTCTGACCTGTTCACCAGTACACCCAAGCCTAAATCTCATCCTGAGGTGCATCCCATGGTAGCATATTGCTGTAGAAACATTACATGTCTCTTAAACATGGTAGATTTATATTGGGGTATGTGAAGTAGACAAACAGATGCACAAATACCTCATTTTTTTTGTTGTTACGTGTGTGTATGTAAGAAACAGAGAAGGAGAGTGCACATGTTGGATGGACACATCATGGACATGAGTGTGTGTGTCTGTAGGTTCATGTATGGGAGACTATATGGGCCAACTAGATAATGCTCATCTTGAGCAGAGACATAGGTCCAGGCCCAGCCTGCCTCTGCAGAACCACAGATTCATTCAGGTTGGAAGAGACCTTTAATGTCATCAAGTCCAATCATTAACCCAGCACTGCCAAGGCCAGCAGTAAACCATGGTCCTCAGCACCACATTTACATGACTTCCAAATCCCTCCAGGGATGGGGACTCCATCACTGCCCTGGGCAGCCTGGGACAGGGCCTGAAAACCCTTTCAGGGAAGAAATTTCTCCTCATCTCCAGTCTAAACCTCCCCTGGCACAACTTAGGCCATTTCCTTTTGTCCAATTGCTTGTTTCTTGGGAGAAGAGACCAACCCTCTCCTCCTTCCAACCTCCTTTCAGGGAGCTGTAAATCCACATCTCTCCTTCCTCTCCTTGTCTTAGTTTTCCTGGTGTGTCTGCGATGTAAGAGCTTTAGAGCAGCTCATTAGGCACAGGACTAAATGTGCAAAAGGATTTGGGTGAACCAGCCATCAATAATAAACATTTCTACTGAAGAAGGCCCTTGCAAAGTTTGGGACTTACTTGGTTTTGGCTGCAATGACACATCTTTGTTTGCACCACTGCAATTCTCTGCACACACTCCCAAATAAAACGGGATGGAGAACAAACGCTATGGTAGATACTGGATTTATGATGTGCCAAGTTTCAAGAGCACCCATAAGGCCTAAACCAGCAGCCATGGGGAACCCATTTCTCACTCATAGCAGGCACACAAAGCTTGTTCTTCCTCCCCTCAGTGGCTAAGCTGATGCTGGGTTCCCATTTCCCACACTCCTCATGCCGGGAAATCACGTCTCCACCTCCTCACGTGTGACTTAGGGCTCTTCTGTGGGTTCTTTTTAAAGCCCAAAAAAACCTACTAAAATAGCAACCACGCTCCTTGCCAGCATCAGCTGACTAGAGGTGGCCCTCAGATACCAATTAACCTTTGTGCCAGTTTTAGCCCAGTGCTCACACTCTCATCACAGCTTCAGCTCTTGAATAATTAATCCCTGAGACTCAACAAGCTCAGCTTCCTTGTCTGCTGGTGTCTGCTCTGGTGTCTAGTTTTTGTGAGTGACCATCACCCCTCCTGCCCTGGGACTTGAAGGGCTTTTTTTTTTTTTCTGTGGAGATGTTTGTATTCTTTTCCTGGGTGATCTGAACTGGGGGTGAGGGGGTTTTATGATGACCAAGGTAGAGGGAAGGAAGGAAGCTGAAAGAAAGAGGGAGGGCAAGGGAAAGGGGAGGAGAAAGGGAAAGGAAAAGGGAGAAGAGGAAGAGAAAAGGTGAAAAGGAAAGGAAAAGGGAGAAAGGGAAGAGGAAAGAGAAAGGGAAAGGGGAAGGGAGAGGGGAAGGGGAAAAGGGGAGAGGGGAAAAGGGGAGGGGGAAAAGGGGAGAGGGGAAAAGGGGAAGGGAAGTGGAAGGAGAAAGGGAAAGAAAAAGGGAGAAGAGGAAGAAGAAAGGTGAAAAGGAAAGGAAAAGAGAAAGGGGAAAGGAGAGGGGAAGGGGAAAGGGGAAAAGGGGAAGGGAAAAGAAGAAGGGGAACAGGAAAGGAGATGAGAAGGGGGAAAGGGGGAAAGGGAAGGGAAATGGGAAGGGAAATGGGATGGGAAGGGAAGGGAAGGGAAGGGAAATGGGAAGGGAAATGGGAAGGCAAAAAAGTAAAAGAAAAAGAAAAAAGGAAACAATGGAAAAGGAAATGGAAAAGGAAAAGAAAAGGGAAAGGAAAAAAGAAAAAGAAAAAGAAAAAGAAAAAGAAAAAAGAAAAAGAAAAAGAAAAAGAAAAAGAAAAAGAAAAAGAAAAAGAAAAAGAGAAAAAGAAAAAGAAAAAGAAAAAGGAAAAGGAAAAGGAAAAGAAAAAAAAAGAAAAAGAAAAAAAAAAAGAAAAAAGAAAAAAGAAAAAGAAAAGAAAAAGAAAAAGAAAAAGAAAACGAAAAAGAAAAAGAAAAAAGAAAAAGAAAAAGAAAAGAAAAAGAAAAAGAAAAGAAAAGAAAAGAAAAAGAAAAAGAAAAAGAAAGTTTTTCACTGTAGCAGAACAAAAATCTCATTTTGACAACTAATTGAGGAGAGATGCATTTTGGTTACAATGATGGTTTGGTCTGCTGTACTATTTTACACAAAACCCCAAAATTAAAAATTACCTCCAGGGAGTAATTTTTTATTATATTTTTGCAAATATTAGATAGCCCATTTCCATCTTATTGAACATATTGTCACTCTAAACTGGCAGCTCGTTTGTTATTCTCAGAGCATTCTACAGATCCAGAAATAATACCACAGAGAATACAAATGGCTACACGTTCCATGAACACTTTCCAGGATATAAATTTGTAGTCACGGAAGAGTTTACAGATACATCATCGTTTTGTTTCCAAGTCAAAGAAATATGCTCCTACATTTCATGTGGAAAATTGTATGCACTGCTCTACTGCAAGCTCATCAATTAATAATAGAGAGCCAAATGTTGTGGGTCTTTGAGCTTTTTCAGGCGAAATTCTCACAGGTGCCCAAAAAAAAGAGTTGAAATTCATTCATGTTTATGAGTTGGTTGATGTAATTTTGTTAATGAAGTACCACCTGGGAGTTGTCAGCACCTCTTTGAACGTGCTAAGCAGAAATGGTGGGAGGTCTGAATCATAAAGCATCAAAGCCTGGTTTGTCAATGATAATATTTACTTTTGTTCATATTGAGAAGAACTCCTGTGGTGTCAGTATCCTAACAAAGAAAGCCTGTATGAGCATCAAAGCAGCTGTCTCAGTGCAGCACTGATCAACTGTTCATTGTACACTTTGAAAATTTCATAGAATCACAGAATCCCAGACTGGTTTGGGTTGGAAGGGACCTTAAAGATCATCTAGATCCAACCCCCTGCATGGGCAGGGACAGCTCCCACTGGATCAGGTTGCTCCAAGCCCCATCCAACCTGCCCTTCAACACTTCCAGGGATGGGACAGACAGAACTTCCCTGGGCAACCTGGGCCAGTGTCTCACCACCCTCACAACAAAGAATTTCTTCCTGATGTCTAACCTATATCTTCCCTCTTCCAGGCTAAAACCATTACCTCCCTCCCCAGCTTTCCTGTAGCCCCTTCAGGTACTAAAAGGCCGCTATAAGGTCTCCTCAGAGCTTTCTCTTCTCCAGGCTGAACACCCCAACTCTCTCAGCCTGTCTTCATACGAGAGGTTGCTCAAGCTCTCAAATCATCTTTGTGGCCTCCTCTGGCCTTGCTCCAAGAGATCTATGTCCTTCCTGTGTTGAGGGCTCCAGAACTGGACACAGTGCTCCAGGTGGGGTCTCACGAGTGCGGAGCAGAGGGGCAGGACCATCTCCCTTGACCTGCTGGCCACACTTCTTTCGATGCAGCCCAGGATGTGGTTGGGTTTCTGGCCTGTGAGAGCACATTGCTGACTCATACTGAGCTTTTAGTTGATCAACACCCCCAAGTCCTTCTCCTCAAGACTGTTCTCAATCCATTCTCCACCCAACCTGTATCTGTGCTCAGGATTGTCCCAACCCAGGTGCAGGACCTTGCACTTGGCCTTGTTGAACATGTTGCAGAAGCACCATCCTGGTTGATGGCAAACTGAAAATGAGCCAGCAGTGTCCCCTGGCAGCCAGGAGAGCCAACCATGTCCTGGGGTGCATCAAGCAGAGTGTTGCCAGCTGGTCGAGGGAGGTGATTGTCCCACTCTGCTCTGCATTGGTGTGGCATCACCTTGAGTGCTGCATGCAATTTTGGGCACCACAATATAAAAAAGGTATCAAGATATTGGAAAGTGTCCAAAGGAGAGCCACGAGGATGGTGAAGGGTCTGGAAGGGGTGACTTATGAGGAGCAGCTGAGGTGACTTGGATTATTCAGCTTGGAGAAGAGGAGGGTGACCTCATTGCAGTCTGTGGCTTCCTCATGAGGGGAAGAGATGGGGCAGGTCCTGATCTCTTCACTCCTGTGACCAGTGACAGGACTCAGGGAAATGGCAGGAAGCTGAATCAGGGCAGGTTTAGGTTGGATATCAGGGAAAGGTTCTTCACCCAGAGGGTGGTTGAGCACTGGAACAAGCTCCCCAGGGCAGTGGTCCCAGCACCAAGCCTGCCTGAGTTCAAGAAGCATTTGGATGATGCTCTCAGGCACCTGGTGTGATTCTTGGGGTGCCCTAGAAGGGACAGGAGTTGGACTCGGTGATCCTGATGGGTCCTTTCCAACTCAGCATATTCTCTGATTCTCTGATTCTATCTGTGAGTGACATGACACCCGTGGGAAGGGACAAAGAGATGGTCAAGGTTTAAAAAGCCAAATGGGACTTGTAAGCCCTGGGGAGTCTGATCTGATGTCTGGCAAAGCCTGACTGTGGTGGGAGGTTTGCCCCCATCAGGAGCCCAGGAAATGGGTCCCACATACTTACTTTTCATTAGTCTTAAAATCAATAAGTGGATACTGACTACTCTTCAAATGAATATCAAGATTAATTGACCCAAGTGGTAAGTATTGATCCAGGAATAGCCAATCGATTGTCAAGGGATGATAAATCTTGAATTTTATAGGAACGTGAAGCCACGGGCAGGAGCAACCCCCAGGTTTGCAATGGTGGACACTCACACAGGTAGCTCCTGGGGCAGGATGCCCTGCCAACGTCTTTGCAGAGCAAAAATACCCAAATTCTCCATTTCTTTCCCCAGAGGAAACCCTCCCAAAATCTAGGACTTTCTCTCTCTCTTCAGTGTAGCTCAAGGGAAGTTTGTCACGTATACCAGGCCAAATCAGAGTGCCTTGTTATCACAGAGGGCCACAGGAGAGGTGTCCAGGATGTGTCTTCACACTCCAGTGCAGATGGAGACGGACAGAAAAATTTGGGGTTCTGTTGGGATAGCAAACTCCAAAAATGCACCTCATTTCTTTAGGCAATGGAATTTTTTAACCAGCACTTTAAACAGATCCAGAGTGAAAAGGTGCTGGTCACCTGGGAGTGAACACCAGTTTCTGTGGGGCAGAAGGCAGCTGATCTGGATGAACTTCTATAAAATAATATATGCAACATTACTAGGTAATGTGATTTATCTCCCTTGTTCCAGAGGATAGTATTAGTGGTCTCTTAGAGTTGCAAACACCAGAAATCAATTGGATATTTGTTTGATTATTTTTTGACCAAGCACAACCCAGAAGGTTGCTTTTTTTTTTCCTTATGAACTTAAAAAGAATTTTTGAAAAAGCAAAACTACTAAAAAAAGTTTGTATAGATGTTATAACAGAAGGGGTTTTCAAATCAAAGGGGAGCTGTTTGTATCAGTCAGAGTGTGGCCAGCAGGACCAGGGCAGGGATTGTCCCCCTGTGCTGGGCACTGGTGAGGGGGCACCTGGAATCCTGGGGTCAGTTCTGGGCCCCTCAGGACAAGGACATGGAGGGGCTGGAGCGTGTCCAGAGAAGGGCAAGGGAGCTGGGGAAGGGGCTGGAGCACAAGTCTGAGAAGGAGCAGCTGAGGGAGCTGGGGGTGTTGAGCCTGGAGCAAAGGAGGCTGAGGGGAGACCTTCTGGCTCTGCAACTGCCTGAGAGGAGGTTGGAGCCAGGGGGGGTCGGTCTCTGCTCCCAAGGAACAAGTGATGGGACAAGAGGAAATGGGCTCAAGTTGTGTCAGGGGAGGTTGAGATTGGATCCTGGAAACCATTTATTGCTGGCAAGGGTTGTGAGGCCCTGGCCCAGGCTGCCCAGGGCAGTGGTGGAGTCCCCATCCCTGGAGGGCTTTCCAAGGCGTGTAGATGTGGTGCAGAGGGCCATGGGTCAGTGGTGGCCTTGGCAGGCTTTGTTAATAGGTGGACTTGATGATCTGAAAGATCTTTTCAAACCAAAAAATTCTATGATTCTAGTCAGTTCTCTAAAATCACCGTCCAGGACTGTGTCCATCCCAGGGCTGCACAGAGCCCCAGCTCTGGCAAGGATAAGATCTGAAGAGCAGGGATACAAGGACACGCTGTGACCTGCCAGCAAATCTATCCCCTTGCTGCCCAGAATAACACAAAATCCCAACACCTGGACCTTCAGGCTTTGCCTCCAGGACACTTCCTAACCATCTAGAGAAAATGTTCTTTAAAGTTTCCTTTTTTTTTTTCCCGAGCAGAATATCTGTGCCTCTTCAGCTACATTGCCATTCCCCTTCCAGCAGTGCTACCCCTCCCCAGCATCCACATCCGTGATGTTTCTTCAAAGAAGGAACCACCAGGGAACTGCCAAGTGGTATCTGGACCTCTGGGTGGAAAATATTTGTATTTTAATTGCATTCTTTGTTCTTATTCCTAATAAAGGATGATATTATGAGGCCTGAGGGCCATATCCCTCTTTCTAGGGATTGTTTCTGTGCGGTGATAAGGAAAATGCTACGTGATGTGGAATATCTGCTCCACAGAAATGTCCTTCAATGTGAGGAAATATCCTAGCTGCCTTCATAACCTCAGATGGAGGGGAATACAGCTGAGAACTCTTCCCTTAAGCACTGCTTCCTTCCCTGCATTTACTTTTCAGTCTTATTTTCTCGAGACTCCCATGAATGACACTTGGAGGCAAGGAAGAGAAGGGAATTTTCAAAAAAAAAAAAGTGTGCAGGAGGCACGGGTACAAAACCAATTATTTATTAATAGGTTTGGTCCACACACCTCCTGTGCATCATTTGAAACATTTACCCTGTAGGCAGCAAAGAGCAATCAGGTGAGAAATTTGGGTTTGCATCTTGCCAGACGGGCTCGGCAACTTCATGGTGAACTTTAGCTCCTCATCTCTGTCCTTGCAATGCAGGCTTGTGTTTAATTTAAGCAAAAGGCCTAGAAAATTGTCTTCTTTTTCTCAAAACGTTGAATTTATACTCCCTAAAATGTATATAAACATATTTATATTATTCATTTATGAACACATATGGGCATATATATCTCCAGTGTATGAAGTGGAGAGGAGAAGACTGAGAGGGGGTCTAATCAATGTCTATAAATACATGAGGGCTGGGTGTCAAGAAGGTGGGGACAACCTCTTTTCACTTGTGCCCTGTGATAGGATGAGGGGCAATGGATCCAAACCTGAGCACAGGAAGTTCCAGCTCAACATGATGAAGAACTTCTTTACTGTGAGGGTGGCAGAGCCCTGGGACAGGTTCCCCAGAGAGGCTGTGGAGTCTCCTTCTCTGGAGACTTTCAAGACCCATCTGGATGCATTTCTGAGTGACCTGCCCTGGATTTGGTCCTGCTCTGGCAGGGGGGTTGGACTCGATGATCTTCAGAGATCCCTTCCAACCCCGACCATTCTGTGATTCTGTGAAGTGGCCTTGGTTATGCAATTAAACAAGGACATCCAGCCAGGAAGAATTTGAGAGAAGTGAGAACTCCATTCAAAAAAAAAAAAAAAAAAAAAAAAAAAGAAGAGAGAAAGGATAATTTGGAAACAACAGCCAAGCAAAGGAAAACACACTCTGAATAGATCCCTAAACATCATTTGCACCTGTAGTGACTCAAGTTGTTTGTCATTAATGCACAGATTTACTAGTGCCAGGTGGACCACAAGTGTTGGAGGACTTTTTTGTTTGGCAAGAGCTGTGATCCTCAGGATGCCACTAAGGAGGAAGGTTTTTAAAGTCTCTTACATTAAAAGCAGAAAGCAGCAGTGTCCTCATTTCATGCAAGGCAAATGACTGGTTCAGAGACCTGTCAGGCATCAGTTGGCAGGGCTGGAGGAAGTTCCCTTGTTGTGCACCATTATTCAATCTTGTTCTGTACACCTGATCTCTTTGGCATGCTGTCTTGAGGCAGAAAACACCTGAGGATGCTGAAATTTCCTGGACTCATTCACTGTATTATAGTAAAAGTTGCACAAGAAGGTTCTCCAATGATATTTTAAGTTTCTCACTCAACAGCTGCTCAGTGTAGCTTTGATTTCTGTGGGCTGTGGGAGTAAAGTTGCTCCATAGCCCCAGTGGGCACTGCCATAAGTAAATCCTGAGCAAGAACTCAGGACACAAATGTGTACAGTCCTGAGAATATCACAGATCAGAGGTGACCAAGAAAATAAGATTCTTAATCACTTGACAAGTAAAGGAGCTGATGAAACAGAGCTGGGTACAAATTTCCCCTAATGAACTTTCCCAGTTCCCATTCTTCTTATACAACAATTTCAGTGCTTAGCAACAAGTTAATCACTATGTTTGAGCTTCAGTCAATAGCAAATGTTCCTCAAAATAAAAAGAGACTTTGCTGGTTGCCCATCAAATTGCAGCCAATCATTCATGCACAGACACAGGCATAAAATCTACTGACAGCAGCAGGATGAAGATGATGAGCCGTGCAAGAAAGCTGGGGAGGGACTTTATACAAGGGCTTGTAGTGAGAGGACAAGGGGAATGGATTAAAACTGGAAAAGGGGAGACTGAGGTGAGACATGAGGAGGAAATTCTTTAGTGTGAGGGTGGTGAGACACTGGAACAGGTTGCCCAGGGAAGCTGTGGAAGCTCCATCCCTGGGAGTGTTGAAGGCCATGTTGGATGGGGCTTGGAGCAACCTGGTCTAGTGGGAGGTGTCCCTGCCCATGCAGGGGGGTTGGGATTAGATGGTTTTTAAGGTCCCTTCCAACCCAAATAACTCCGTGATTCTATGATTCTATGGACTGTATGATCATACCAAGAGTTTGATAACTCATCGTTTAAAAGAGCAAGTCAAGCTGGGATGCTGAGACCAGTGCTCACCCCTCATCCCTTCCCAAACCTGCACCTGTAATTAGCACATGTGAAGGGCTCTTCATCTCTAACTCAGGTTATATTTAAAATATGTATTACCAGCTGATAAAGCAAGAAGAGTTAATTTAACAGTACCAGCTACCTGACTTACCCATCAAGATGCCACTCCATTGCCCTCAAGTAGATGTAGGTGTTGGACATTAAAAGCTGGCAGCAGGCACCATGAGGCAGACAATTAAGCAGCAGTGAGGAAGCATCACAGCCTGCCAGACTTTTATTGAGGCAGGTCATAAAATGCTTTTGTTCACATTTTCCAAGATCCATTGGCAGTCTTGTAATTGATGACAGAGCTGAGAGAGAAAGTGTCTCTCCCAAGCTCTGGGCAAGGCTCCCCACGCCATTGATAACGACCTACTTGCATTTACAAGAAATAAGTTCCAGCATCCTTTTTATTGACACAAAACTGCCCACCATTGAGGAAGCCCAAAGAGCTCTGCAGAAGCTAAAGATAAATAAAGCTATTAAACCCTCCTCCATTTCTCCTGAGCTGCTAAAGTCTGTGGCCTCTTAATTGCTACAAAGCTATAGATGCTGTCCAAACTTATTTGAAAGAATAATCATATACTCAATAACCAGCACATTGGAATAGCAATAATAAAATACCACAGAAAAGGAAAGATGACTAAGCAAGAAGGCATGGCTTAGTGTAATTCTATTTTTAATACCTGGCAACTTGTGCCTGGGCTGTGCTCTGAAGACTTGCTATCACAGTGATTCCCACGATAAAATGGTCTCAGAGACGGCCAAGATTTTTGAACATGCATCCAGAGCTTGATGCTTTTCTCCAGCAGAAGATTTGACTGAAGAGGGACATGGTACTTCATTTTTTTTTTCTTATTCTGATCTGTTCTTCTTTTGCTCTTCCATCCTCTTGCAGAACAGCGGGACCACTTCTCCACAAGGACATGTTTTCAGGGGAAGACCACAGGTATCCTCTCTGTGGACACCACCACCACAAGAGCAGGCTAAATACCTGCTCCAGGGCTACACTGCAAGACAGACTCATTGGGCACCCCTAAGTTTTTGGGACCCTTTAAACAACAAGCAGGTTGCCCCAGCCCCTTTGATTCTCCTGCTAAGTGACCTGCTAATTTGGTCTTACTCCTGCAGCCTGACCATGCCTCCTCTCAGGGTCCCTTGCAAATCATAAAATAGACTCACAGAATCTTTTTGGATCCTTTAGGATCATCAAGTCCAGCCATTCCCCCAGCACTGCCAAGGCCACCACTAACCCATGGCCCTCAGCACCACATCTACACACATTTGAAATCCCTCCAGGGATGGGGACTCCACCACTGCCCTGGGCAGCCTGGGCCAGGGCCTCACAACCCTTGCCACCAAGAAATGGGTCCCAAGATCCAATCTCACCTCCCCTGGCACAACTTGAGGCCATTTCCTTTTGTCCCATTGCTTGTTCCTTGGGAGAAGAGATGGACCCCCCCTGGCTCCAATATCCTCTCATGCAGTTGTAGAGAGCCAGAAGGTCTCCCCTCAGCCTCTTTTCCTCCAGCCTAAGCTGCAAAATGCCTGGCAGTTCTATAGATTCAGACCCTATGGTGGCAGAGTAACCATCTACATCAACCTCTCCTCCAAAATTCACACCAGCCTTTCAAAACCAACTACACACATGGTCCAATAAACTCTATTCTCAACCACTGACTGCAATCAAGCCCCTGCATATTTACACCAGATATAGAGTTGGCCAATAAGCTCTACTGCAGCACCAGCACACTGCAACGATGGTGGAGAAAAGATAGTTTGGAGATGTTATGTTCTGTTGCATCTTCCAACCTGTTCCACAGACAACAATCACAAATTTGCAGATCTCCCCGTAAGTCACCATAAACGCACGTCATTTTTCTCTGATCTTTAATTCCTTAATTGTAGTTTACAGATAATTCCAGGTAGAGTAGGTGTCATTAAAACCTCATTTGTCACTCTGTAGTGACTGCTGTAATAGTGTCTCCTGCTGTAGCTAGGAGAAGGCTCCACAATAATTGCACATCCCCAGGCAGTGAACACTGAGAGTTTAATGGTGCCAACTGCATGAGCAGCAGAAGGAGAAAGGCCCAACGTGGACAGTCCAGCAGGTGCTAACAGAGCAAAGCATCCCCTGGCAGATAGCACCAAAGGGCAGCAACCCCTTTCCCAGCCCCTGGGTTGCAAATTTAGTCATGGGATTAAAATCTAGAGTCTCTAGGAAAAGGATGAGCTGGTGGGATGTGCATCTTCTGCCATGAGGGGTTGTTGGAGCCACAGGGCTCGACTCAGCTGGAGTTGTGCAGTAGGGTCTGGGCTCCCTCTTCCCAAAGGAGAAACGGGGTTGCCAAAGGAGCTGCAGCCACCCACCTGCTGGGGGAAATGTCATTAAAAGCTGACTTTTTGCAATCAAGAGCCAGCCACTTAAAAGGTAACTGTCAGGATGGTAGATGCATTAAATCACATTAACTCTAGTGGAGTGAAGGCAGCAACAGAAGGCAAGAAGGTAGTTTGTGTGGTTTATACCATCTGCAGGAGAAACCAGTGGAGCAGAGAAAACTTCCACACTGCCATTTGTTAAAATTACACTCAGCACTTTCCTCCCTTGCTTTAGAAACTTTAACAGATCGTCGGCCCTGCTCTCATCTCACCAGTGGGGAAACAACGGCGTGGAGATTAAGTGGCAATTTGAAGGTGAAGCAGATATCTACAGCAAGCCCATGGGAGCCAGGGACAGAACTGAAAGCAGAAATCTAAGTTGCTTTACATGGACACTGAGCTGCTGAAGCACTGGAGGGGATTCAAAGCTCTGCAGTTGGGCTATTCGGTTTAGGGAAGTGTATAAATACAACTACACGACTTAACTCCAGAGCTTTGGAAGCACTGGTTGAGTCAGACCCAAAAAGGAGGTAGGGAAGACAAGTTTGCCACTCAAAAAAATCACTAATTTTCCCTTGCTATTCATTTTCATAGAAAGAAAAAATGAGGGGGTATCAGAAAACAATTTTCCAGGTAGTGATGAGGGTTCCGAACATTTGCAGATTACCTGACATTGATATGAATACAGGTAGAACTTTTCTTGACTTCTTTTAAGCCTTGATGCTCACCATGATCACATGGGTTTCTAGTAATGGGTCAGGTGGACTAAAGCGAAGGTGTCAGAATCATAGAATCACAGACTGGTTTGGGTTGGAAGGGACCTGCCTTAAAGATCATCTAGTTCCAACCCCCTGCCATGGGCAGGGACACCTCCCACTAGACCAGGTTGCTCCAAGCCCCATCCAACCTGAACTTGAACACTTCCAGGTATGGGGCAGTCACAGCTTCTCTGGGCAACCTGTTCCAGTGTCTCAGCACCCTCACAGCAAAGAATTTCTTCCTCACATCTAAACTAAATCTCCCCTCTTCTAGTCTAAGACCATTCCCCCTCATCCCATCACTCCCTGCCCTTGTCAAAAGTCCCTCCCCAGGTTTTCTGGAGTCCCTTGAGGCACTGAAAGGTGCTCTAAGGTCTCCCTGGAGCCTTCTCTTCTCCAGGCTGAACACCCCCAACTCTCTCAGCCTGTCTCCAGAGCAGAGCTGCTCCAGCCCTCTCAGCATCTCTGTGGCCTCCTCTGGACTCACTCTAACAGCTGCATGTCCTTCTTGTGTTGGGGACTCCAGAACTGGCTCCAGCCCTGCAGGGGGGTCTCACCAGAGCAGAGCAGAGGGGGACAATCCCCTCCCTGGCCCTGCTGGCCACGCTGCTGGGGATGCAGCCCAGGACACGGGTGGTTTCTGGGCTCCAGCGCACGGTGCCAGGTCATGGTGAGCTTCTCATCACCCAACACCCCCAAGGCCTTCTCCTCAGGGCTGCTCCCAATCCATTCTCCACCCAGCCTGTATTTGTGCTTGGGATTGCCCCAACCTGGGTGCAGGTCCTTGCATTTGACCTTGTTGAACTCCATGAGGTTTGCATAGACCCACCTCTCCAGCCTGTGAAGGTCCCTCTGGATGGTCTCCCTTCCCTCCAGCATGTCAACCACACCACACAGATCCTTTCCAATTTTTTTTCAGTGGTTTTATGCTTGCACTCCCCATGTCAAAACTGTTACCTGGCTGAATTTCTTTTTTAGTATGTTCTTAATGTCTGTTTAATCACTACCTGAAGCACCATATTTGTCTGGATTCTGCTTCCAAAATGAACAAGAATACCCTGGGGACAGGGAACTGCAAGGCAGGTGTGTTCATGTCTATCAGCAGGGAGTTCATACCAGTTGCTTTTTATCTTGGGGTTGTTTTTTTTTCCTTTTGTGGTACATAAAATAATTTTGAATAAGTTGATGAGGTTTAGTAGTCTCCTGTGATGCAATGAGGTACTTTTTCAGACCCATAAAAACCAGAATAGGATTAAAACTAACACTCGAGCAACGCAGTTCCTGGCAGTGGCACAAGTTCACCTCTTTCCAGGTCTCTTTTGTTATTTTTATTTATTATACATATTGTGGTTGCATCTAGAAGTGCCATTTAGAGACCATTGCACAGAAGTGCTGTGCATGATTACATATCTAAATAACCAAATAAGCCTTCAAGAGTTTTTTTTCCACTTATAAATCTCATTGCCATTTCTACCACTCTTTCCATTGGATGTGGCATTGACTCCAAATGCCTTTTGTTATATGCAAATTGCCATTTTCACCCCTCGTTCACATGAAGGGACTTCCTCCTGCCCTCCTGCTTCTCTGGGAGGGGGTAGTGGCAGATGTTGTGAAACCAGGGCAGGTCTCCTGTGCCAGAGGGGCAAAGCTCCCGCTGCCCTCCAGGAACCGCAGACCTGCGGGCGCTCTTCGTGCAGCACATCCCCCCAGAGAGGAGTCAGCAGCAAGATCCATCTGGCCTTCCTCCCCGAGGCTGTTGTTGACAGTGAGTTGAGGATATGAGCAGGGGAAGGATTTGGTTCATTTTTGCCCCTGGTGGGTAGATCCAGGGACCAGGCTCGGCGAGACCGATACAGTAAAATGCCAAAAGCCAATAATTTGGACAGAACAAAGCTGACAGCCATGGACATGGATGTAGTTATTCCAGATTTACCCATTGATTATATGCTAATTATACTAATTCTTCCTACTTCACACACATCTAATATTTAGGACACTGAAGGAGCTCCAGGAAAGCTGGGGAGGGACTTTGGACAAGGGCAGGGAGTGAGAGGATGAGGGGGAATGGATGAAAACTGGAAGAGGGGAGATTCAGGTGAGACATTAGGAGGAAATTCTGTAATATGAGGGTGGTGAGACACAGGCCCAGGTTGCCCAGAGAAGCTGTGGCTGCCCCATCCCTGGAAGTGTTGAAGGGCAGGTTGGATGGGGCTTGGAGCAATCTGGTCTAGTGGGAGGTGTCCCTGCCCATGGCAAGGGATTGGATCTAGATGATCTTTAATGTTCCTTCCAACCCAAACCAGTCTGTGATTCCATGATTCTATGAAGTTCAATAACACTTAGCAATTTAAGGGTTCCCCTTCCCTCCACAGCTCCCATTACTTGGCAATACTTCCCTTCAATAAGGTGCTTTCCAAGGGTTTCCAGTCCCACTTGCCTCATTCTGCATTTCAGTCTGATTCAAATGAAGCTCAAGCCTTGGGAACGTTATGGAGGGGACCGAATGGCTGCATTTTATGCCACACCAAGGAGTTTATTGGAAAAGCACTGACATTTCTTTCTCTCTTGCCCACTCTAATAAAATCAACTTGGACACAACACTAGGTAAAAAAAACGTTTAAAGCAGATATTTTTAGGGTCTGATTTTGAAAAGAGCAGCTAATAGGAACTTCATATGCTGAGCCCTGCTAATGTCAGGTCTCTTCATGGAGGTGTCTAGCCAGATCCCAAAATTTGGTTGCTTATCTGGTTTCTAAAGGGACACTGTTCAAGTAGTTTACAAAAAAAATGTAGCCCTGTAAGTAATTACTCTTGGAGGTCTCTGCTTGGTGATAGTATCTCAAAGACCTCAAAGCTAAATAGCAAGATAACAGGAAAAATGATGGCCCTTTAATTCTTGATCTAATCAAACAGCTTTTATTTACATGATCTACTAGTTAACTCTGCCATATTGAAACTGACAGACTGTCCAAGTCACTTTAGTCCCTAATTACTGAAACGAAGCAAGCACCTCTGTTGAATGATGTGTATTTTTTCCTGTCACCATAAAAGAGACACCCCCCCTGTGATTTGATCAGACTCGTGTCCTTTCGGTAAATAACATTTAATCATCTTAGCCAACCTCATTTTTATAAAAGCTCCTTTCACTGGAGCTCAGAAAGATATTAATCCACAATCCCAAACATCCACAAAAATTGTTTTTCAAGATCGGAAGATCCCAGTGTCACAGTATCACTCTGGTTGGAAAAGACCTTCAAGATCATCAAGTCCAACCACTACCCTAACTCTGCCACGTCCACCACTAAACCCTGTCCCCTGGCACCACATCTGTCTTTTTAGATGTCTCCAGGTGTGGTGACTCAACCACCACCCCAGATAGCCTGGCTCACCTAATCCAACTCCCGCCTCCAGAACAAGACAACCCCAAAGATACTAACATTCTTTTATTTACTAGGAATTATTTCCAAGATCAGATGAAATGAGTGAGTCACAAAGAGTTTGGGGATTTTTTTACAAACCCCAGTCTTACCTCCAGCCATCAGTTGATCTGATGGGCTGGCATGACCTGGCAATGTCCTGCGACGATGCAACATTGAATTGGGAATTGGTGGGACCTGCTAATCCTACTGGCAATAGTTTCTCACAGGACTCTTAGGGAGTTATAGAATCATAGAATCATTTAGGTTGGAAAAGACCTTTAAGATCATCAGTTCCAACCCTTAACCCAGCATCACCCAGTCAACCACTAAACCATGTCTTCAAGCACCACATCTACAAGGCTTTTAAATACCTCCAGGGCTGGTGACTCAAAGGTTATGAAGGGGAAAACTCATTAGGAAACTTAAAGCTCATATAGAATCTTGTGTTGTTCAGTAAAAACTTCAGTCATGTACTCTCACAAAAACAACAATATTTTGGTATTGCCTATCTTCACCCAAATGGAAAATCAAGATTTATCTGTATTTAAAGCCTTCCTCCTTGCTCTGGTGGGGTTTGTTTCCATACACTCAAAGGGACAGAGCTGATTTGAACTAACACAAATCATCAACCAGATGATTTTCTTTTCTTTTTGTCCAATCAGAAAAGCAACCTATACCTTTTAGTAAGGATATTACATGGGCTGAGTGGTGGACAGATCTCCTTCTGGCTTTGTGTAGAAATTTTACACACAGTAGTGTGGAGAAGTACCACTATAATTGGCTTTTTAAGAGCTTGATCAATTGATAGAGACCCTCGGTTTTATGAAACAAATAAAATAAGAACCAGTTAATGTTCCTTTACGGTTCTAAAATATATTGCAGGTGAAACTGAATTTAAATAATAAGAATTTTCCTCTCAAAATGCTACAATTACGTTTTGGCCGTAGAGCCAGAGTGAGATTGTTATAACATGAGCCACATGGCACAGCACATTTCATCCACAGGGAGAAGAATAATCGTTGCTGTGACATAGCTATTCCAATAAAATGCATTTTTCTTTATGCACTAACACGAAATAGAAACCTTAAATGGGGGGAAAAAAACCCAACATGAAAAGCTGGGAAGGGCAGAGTGGGCATAGAAGATGTGTAGAGCTGGTTTAAAAGATTAGGAGGGACAGAGAGCAGAAATGTTCCACAAATTCATGGAAACACTAACAAAAAAAAAAAAATCTGAAGACAAAAGAGAGTTACTCTGTGTCACAATGTTAGAAACATAATTCAAAGTTTGGGGACCTCCATAAGAGAATTCCCCCTGCAAGAGAGTTTTTCCATGTTTCCCTTTTACCAGGACATCCAGAGGTGCCATTTCCAAAGCAAAGACAGATTAGAAGATGACTCAGATGAAAAATATACTTGAGGTTAATGTGTAAGAAAAGAAATGTCCTGCTCTGGAGGCTTCTGAACCAGCCTTATGAGGACAGGCTGAGGGAGCTGAGGGCTGTTCAGCTTGGAGAAGAGAAGGCTGAAGGGAGACCTCTTTGCCCTCTAAAATTACCTGAAAGGAGGTTGTAGTGAGGTGTGTGTTGGCCTCTTCTCCCTGGTGACCAGTGACAGGACCAGAGGAAATGGGGTCAAGTTGCTCCAGGGGAGGTTCAGGCTGGATATTAGGAAAAAATTCTGCATGGAAGAGTGGTGAGGCCTTGGGACAGGCTGCCCAGGGAGGTGGTGGAGGCACCGTCCCTGGAGGTGTTCAAAAAAGGGTAGGCATGGTGTTTCATAAGATGGTTTAGGGGTTGTAGGGTGGATGGTTGGACTTGATGATCTTGAAGGTCTTTTCCAACCTTGACGATTCTATGATTCTTCTCAGACCTTGAGCCCTCAGAGGACTGTGCAAGAAGACCATGCTCTGGTTGCAGAAATGGTGCCTGAACCTTACAGGGAATCATTTGCATCCCTGCCCACCACTGACCCACCAAATATCCCTTTCTGGAAAATCAGGTCACCAATCCAGAGTAAAAGCTAAAAAGGGAAATGGGAAGAGCCAAGTTATTAACTTCATATATATTCAGAGCTTGAAATAATTTCCCCTTGACATTTTTAAAGCACATATGCTAACTCGGGTTTGGCTGCATTTCTTAGAAGAATATGACTAAGGGAAAAAAAATTCAAAGCCTCCTGACATCAACATAGGTTTTACCATCCAATTCAAGAGCTACAAATCCAACCCTCACTCTGGAGCTCCAAAACATCAATGCTGCTGGCATGTCCCACCAATTAGATGCTCAAAGTGCAATTAGATTGCTCAAAGCCCCATCCAAATATTCTGTATATTGTCTTCCCTGGTATTTTGGGATCTCAGAGTGTTTCTTTAGAATTCATATTTCTCTTCTAGACTCCATGGTGGGATGTGAACACACATTATGTAGCCAAACCTGCTGCAAATTAGTCAAAGAGAAGCAAAGGGTCATTCTTAGGAGTATCAGGGATTGGTGGAAGATGGAAGGATGCGATGCAGATTCTACAGCTCTTGGGTCTTCTCTTCAATTATTAGAATACACTTGAACCCAGAGGAAGTGTCCTCACTTAGCTGGTTCACATGCCAGGGAATTGAACTCCACCTCGAAGGTTTAATGTCCTCATTTCACTGGCAGACTTTGCACCAGTAGAGTGGGCAGCCCAAACTGGGTAAAACTTCTTGCTTTGTATGGCTGTAACACGCAGGAATTCCATTCCTACATCCAGCTTTGGATTTTTGAAGATGCCATGACATTAGAGGTGGCTAACAGCCAGAAAAGGGACCGACTGAAGAGAAAAAAGAAGCCTTTGTGTCCTCTGCATCCTCAGTCCTGGGGGTACATCTGCATCAAACATGCTCCATTTGCAAATGAAGAGAAACCTTTTTTTCCCCAGTTCCACCTTTGCAAATACAGCTTGGAATCCGTAGGTAGTGCTGGGGATCTGTGTTCCCTACCTTATAGCAACTCAAAAAACACATCAGCAAGGGTCAAGCATGAGTAAGAAAGTGTCTTCTGTGCCAAGAGGAGTGGGAGAAGGAGGTTGATGTAGTTGCAGTAATTCCATTCTCAAAATAGGAGTCCCAAATCTGCTCTGCTGCCACAACAGGGCAATGCCACCCTGGGAGGCATTAAGAAGAGTGTGGCCAGCAGGTTGAGGGAGGTTCTTCTCCCCCTTGACTCTGCCGTGGTGAGGCCTCACCTGGAGCACTGTGTGCAGTTCAAGAAGGACAAGGAACTACTGGAGACAGTCCAGCACAGGCCACTAAGATGATGAAGGGACTGAAGCATCTACCATATGAGGAAAGGCTGAGAGAGCTGAGGCTGTTCAGCTGAGAGAAAAGGAGGCTGAAGGGGGATCTCATCAATGCTTATAAATATCTATAGAGGGTGTCAGGAGGATGGGTCCAGACTCTTCTCAGTGGTGTCCAGTGTCAGAACAAGGGGTAATGGTCACAAACTGGTACACAGAAGATTAAACCTAAATATAATAATATACTTTTTTACTCTGAGGGTGACAGAGCACTGGAACAGGCTGCCAAGGGAGGTTGTGGAGTCTCCTTCTGTGGACGTGTTCCTGTGTGATCTGCTCTAGGGGATCCTGCCTTCGTAGAGGGGTTGACTAGGTGATGTCCAGAGGTCCCTTCCAAACCCTACCATGCTGTGATTCTGTAATAGGCTTGTGATCATGCAGGACTGTGGAGTTTTGCTATGACATTTCATCAGAGCAGTGTCAAAGTTTCTAATTCTTATGTATCCCTCACCCCAAACAAGAGAGGGCACAGTCACCCGTATATACCTACAAACACGTGCATGGCTCCCTGCCTCCCCAGAAACCACCCCTGCATTTCTTTCCCAGTTGTAGCTCTCATGCTAAGATCCACAAAGCTTCCAAAAGTTGTGCTGACATAGCAATAATCTGGAAATATCCCCCTGGAAGAGCCTATCGATTGTCGCTGTGGGTGGATTATACAAGGGATCTATCTTAATTACCAGAAACTATCTCCTTGGAATGGCCAGCAATGTAGCAAAAATGATGCACGAGGAGATCCATTACTCTCAGGGAAAGGTCAATCCAATAGGATGTATGTTTGCATTCAGGTCAAGTGATGGCTAGTCCATCACCATGCTCCATTCTCACTGCCTTGTCAGCTCCGTAATGGCTTCACCTCTCCTCCTTACCTCTCACCTCCCTCTCCCTGGTGCCAGACTGATAACAGGAATTAGGGCAGCTGGAGGTAACAGAGCCCAGCTGTATTATCACAGATGATAAACAGTGTCAAAGACAATTATGGGAGCTGCAGGGAGAGGAGGGACCTTTCAAACCCATCCTATGCTTTCTGTGCTGTGGGAGGAGAGTACCTGGCCGTCATCAGAGAATCATGTTGGTTGGAAAAGACCTTTAAGATAATCAAGTCCAACCCTTAACACAACACTGCCAATGCCACCACTAAACCATGTCCCTGAGCACCACATCTACGCAGCTTTTGAATACCTCTGGGGTGACCCCACCGCTGCCCTGGCCCATAATGAGAGCAGAAAAGGGAAGGTGGAAGGAGGAAGGCTGCTTTGCTGCCTCTTCCTCAGTGAAGTGCTTACTTCCCTTTGGGAACACCTCTGGTCTGCTGGAAACCCAGCTCTGAAAAAGTGTCATGGAGCAGGACAGGGAGACTTGGGTGGGATGGACCTTGTGCAGGATTTGAAAAGGAGTTGGATGTTGATGGAGACGTGAATGAATCCACACTGGTCATATTTAATTCTGGCACCACATGGCAGAAAGATATTTATGCCTGGCAGAGGTGCTTGCCAGAGGCTTGCTGCTCCAAAAGACAACCTAGGACAGGAGGATGGGCAGGGAGCCATGAAGAGTGCTCCAAGGCATCACCTCCCTTCCTCTTTCCACTGGGTATACAGGCAACCCAGGAGGGCTGGTGTCCTCCATCTGGTGTACTCCATCTGGTGTCCTCCACCACTACCTGCATGAACAAAAGTGAACACCCACCTGTCTGCTCAGGTCTCAGATGCTAAGGAAAACTTTGTGCAATCACTGCACCATGTCCAGTGGTGGTGGGAATAATTCAGCTGCTGCCCACCATCCTACAGACTGTGCACAAATTGAGTTTATAAACTTTCATGTTAATTAAGCCTATTATACTTTAAATAAGCTTATAAATAGCCTGGGTTTGTGTGGCTTTTTCCACAGAAAAGGCCCAGGCCCGTCACTCAATCTCTCACTTTTAAGCCCCCTCTAGCTAGAACCACAATGGATTTATCCAGAGAGCAAGGACTGTATTTACCCTGGGGCTGCAGATATATCAGCTGCACCAGATCCAAACTGGAAATACCAAAACATACAGATTCAGTCATATGGAAACAGAACTAGGATTGACTGAATTTCCACGTTTCTCAGGCCTAATCTAACATTTTAGGCTGGAGAGGAAGAGCCAGCAAAGGTGAACTAAGTGTTGCCCTCCTGCAAAGCCACCTTTGGGTTCCTCCTTTGCTATGGACACCAACCCAGAGAGGTGGGAGATGTCCCATCCCTGGAAAAATGCCTAGTCAGGTTGGACGGGGCTCTGAGCAACCTGATCTAGTTGCAGATGTCCCTGCTCACTTCAGGGAGTTGGACTAGATGATCTTTAAAGGTCCTTTCCAACCCAAACCGTTCAGTGATTCCATGATTTTATGATCTTCAGGGTCACTCTCCCTTTTTTTATCCCCCTTCCTCACCTGCCATTAGTATTTCATGAAAAAAAAAAAAAAAAAAAAAAAAAGAAAGAAAGAAACACCTCAATCAGGAGCTCAAGGCCAAAAGGACTTTGCAAAAGTGTTTTCTTCCCACCTCTGCTTCCCCAACTCTTCCCATCACAGACCTCCTGAACTTTTCAGTAACCAACACAAAAATTCTTTTGAGGTAACTAGAGTGTGCGTGCTTGCAGCACTCTTAATGATGGCCTCATCTGGAATTGCTTTATTAATATTTATTAAGTGATCACTAGCTGCAGGTACATGCTTTAATAACTTATTTATAAAGCATGCTATAAAACACATTAAAAATACATTATTTAACAGATAAGGCCATAACAAGATGCTGTAAAGCAAACTATAAAACGTAAATGAGGGCTTGTACCTGAACTGAAAACACACTGGAGGCTGGGAAAAAGGAGGGAGAGGGGAAGGGAAGCTGTACCCAACCTGCCTGAAAACCAGCAGTACCTCTTGGTGGAACAGAGGATTCATTCAAGTGACATTTGAAAGGATAAATACAGAGCACTGGACTGTTTTGTCCCGTGGCTATGGACAAGCAGAGGAGAACATGGAGTTGCTTCCAAAATATTCCCAGACAGGCTGGGAAGGGGCTCCTGCTGCTAATTGTGGGTGAGGATGGGACCCCCCTCCCAGATCTTTGCAGCTCCCCCAGCCCATATGTCCCTGCACCTCTGCTCCCTTTGCTTTTCAGGTACCTCTTTGCCTTCTTTTCTTGTCTCTCTTCTTTACACTCCTCCTTCTTCTCTTCCCTCTTTTCCCTCTCTCTTGCTCTCCTGCACCTTTTTCCATCTTCTTTATAGGTTGTCAATGGTATCATTAAAATGTCATTGGAATATTGAGGTTTTAAATGCTTTTAAGCATGGGATCCACAGCCTTAGCTCCCAGAGTTCCCAGAAAAGAAAGATGGATCATCCTCCATCATCACCCTTTCCAAATCCACTTGCAAGGCAGGTTTGGTCCTTGGTGTTCCCATGCATCCGTTGTCTCATCCCCACAGACCCAAGGAGAACAGCACCAGCACCGTGCCAGCTTTCCTCTTAACTAATTCTTCTTTGATGTTCTCACTCTGGAGCAAGGAAATTAATGTCTTTTTTTTTTTTTTTTTTATCCCTAGGAAAATCCAGCCATCTATTAGCTTGGAATTTCCATCTGAGCAAACGGGGAAAAAAGAGTAAAATCAGCATATCCAAGGGTCAGTTCACAGGAGCTGGAAGCAGGAAAATCCTGCCCACCACAAGCAGTCCTGGTTCCAGCCCTCCCACCCCCTTCATACCCTTCCAGGAGCAGATGCTGCTCACCACTTTGGTCTCACCAGGTATAGCTCCTGAATATGCCACCAAGGGAGAAGAAAGTCACAAAAAATCATTAGTAATCATGTTAAACTGTTAATTACATTTTTTTTGGACAGGGGGGAAAAATTGACAGGACTGGAAACACCCAAGTTTTAGCTTTGTGTGCAAAATATTGGTGAACCAGCTTATGTTTGTGTGTCTGATCATAACACAGCTGGGACTTTGGAGGTGTGTGGGAAGAGAAGCCAAAGAGATCACAGGTGACCTGCCCACCCCCAGCTCAGCCCACGTTTCCAGCTCTGAGGGAATTCTCAGGAGATCTAGAAGCTTAAAAATTGAGGAAGAAAATACTTACTGAGAAATTTTTAAAAACAAACAAAAAAAATCAACATCATGGACAGGCGCGATTTGATCCTGGAGCTGACCTGGCCACGACATTATCTACCCCAAATTTTTGTTTGCTTTCTTATTTTTTCACCTGGGATCCTGAGGGCTTTCCATGTTTCAGGAAATCAGCCTTGATCCAGGACTGCTGGAAACCTCTCTCCCAGCCTTCTCCCCTTCCTTCTCCCCCCTCCTCCTGCGGCACGCTAAAATGGCAAGACTAATTCCGTTCCTTTCCCTTTAGTTTGTCTATCTGTGACAACCCTTTTTATGCATTTAATTCATTCTCAATTTCTCATAATCAGGCAAAAGGTGTCCCCTAAGGTTAGGAGAGAGCTTGTCAAAAAGTCAGGGTAAATTTGCAGAGGTAATCACCAGTCTATCTCCTTTCCCCACTGCCCGTGGAACTATTAACTAATATCACTGTCTAATCTTTTTTGTACTTATTTATTTTGCAGCCAGAAACTAGTGTTATAAACACCCCTACTGTCAAAACTTGTCATCCTCATTACCTCAAGGCGGGCTCCATCTCAGTTATTCTAATTTCATAGTTTCTCGAATTTACAGCCGCTGGAAATTGAGTACAAAATCCATTATCATTTGTATATTTTAATTATGCAAATGAGGCAGCTCAGCTGCTCTGGCCGGGACCTGCAGGGATGCCTAACTTCAGTCTGGGTGATTACAATTTATCCAGTCGAGTCACTTTAATTGTAACAAGCTAATTACATTGTTCCATTTGGCTTTAACAAAAGAAAAGGAGACGGAAGACGCTTAATGGCAAAGGCGCGGCATCACGCCGCGTGTCCCCAGCGAGCGCGGCGGGGACAAGGGGGGCTAGTGTCCCACACACCTGCAGAGGGGACAGGGTGGTTTTGGGGAGGGGGGGTGTCCACCCCAGGAGAGGGGTGGCAGGGGAAGCTGGATGTCAGGCCAGTTTGGGAGGGGACGGTGGCTGTGCTCGGCCATCACCAGCTTAGGGTAAAGTGTCGCCAACAGCCAAGGGACGCTCGAGGGAGTGACACCACCATTCCCCTGCCTCCACCACCCCAAACACCCCCCGACAGGGGATTTAACACACCTCGAAGTCTCAAGGACTGTTGGTAAAGCCCCCAGGTAGCAACTCTTTATCTCCATTGTGATAAATATTATCTGCATTTAAAGGCGTTTCATTCAGGTACACACAAAAAAGAAAGAAAACAAGGAAAAAAACCAGAGGAAAAAACCAAACCTTCCCACCTCCAGCAGCCCAGATCAGCAATTACTTTCTCAGACCCACAATAAATGCTCAGTACCTAAATTAAATACCCAGGAGAGATGTAATATGGCTGCCCACACCTTCACGGAGGCTGTTAATAAATAATTACTTCTCTCGCACTGGCCATCTGAGGATCTCAAAGCCTTTTGTAAGTATTAATGAATGAAGCCTCGGTGCAATAGAGCAGAGGTATATTCTCATCAGCTCTTTATAAATGGGGAATGAAGGTGCAGAGAAGCAAAGCAGCTCTACGGGTTTCAAGGGAAGAGCTGGGTTTAGTCCATCCAAGTCACAGGCTTTTCTTCAATCAGACACTTCCCGCTCCTTGGTTGTGTTTGAAGACCATCCTCAGATCAGATCCCATCTCTGATTGCAGCATCACAGTATCACAGTATCATTCTGGTTGGAAAAGACCTTCAAGATCATCGAGTCCAACCACTACCCTAACTCTGCCTCATCCACTAAACCCTGTCTTTTTAGATGTCCCAAGGATGGTAGCTCAACCACCTCCTCGGACAGCCTGGGTCACCAAGTCCAACTCCTGCCCCAAAACAGGACAACCCCAAAGTTCACACCACATCCCTGAGGGTGTTGTCCAAATGTTTCTTGAATATTGTCAGGCTCGGTGCCATGACTGCTTCCCTGGGGAGCCTATTCTAGTGCTCCACCACCCTCTGGGTGAAGAATCTCTTCCCAATATCCAACCTAAACCTTCCCCTGCACATCCTCCTACCATTCCCCCAAGTAATCTACACAGCTCTTCCAAGCAGGTTCCATGGTCTCCTGTGGTGATCGTGGTCATCAGTTTCCTCCAAGCCTCTTGCCTCAGGAATGCAGTGTGGAAGGACCACTCATCAGCTCCTGAACATGGGGAGCACCTCAGCTCAGGGTTTGTCTGGAGTCTTGCATGAGGAAGGCATGGTGCAAGGGATGGAGAGGAGAATGTGTGGCTGAACACTGATCCCTGCCTAGATGCTGGGGAAATCTTGGTTTGTCACAGTGTAATCTTGATGGTTGTATCAGAGAAAACAAATCTGAGGGCAGCAGCTCAAACAATGGGCAAAAATCTGCCTGCATGTGGGATCTGAAGTTCATTTATGAAAAGCAATCATGTTGGCCTCAAAAGTACCCCAAGCAGAAAGCCAGCATGAGACCTCAATCCACACCAGCAGAGCCACTCCAGCCTTGCAGTGTATCTGCTGTGCTGCCCATGTGCCCTGGGTGAGCTCCATGTTCTCCTTCCAAGTCCTCTTGGCCACTGTGGATCAGAACTGCTGGGTGTAATGACAGACACCACTCTGAGGCCTCCAGCATCTCTGCTGAAGTGTGCAAAAGGGACATGGCTCTTCTTCTGATGTTAGCATCTACCTGGCCTTGGAAAATCATCTCCCCTTTTCAAAATCTGTGCCTGACAACTGTGAGATTAACCATAAAAGAGCACAAGATATTGAATTGTTGGAGTGTGTCCAGAGAAGAGCAATCAAGCTGGTGAAGGGTCTAGAGAACAAGTCCTATGAGGAGAGGCTGAGAGACCTGGAATTCTTAAGTTTTGAGAAGAGGAGGCTGAGAGGAGACCTCATTGCTCTCTACAGCTACCTGAAAGGAGGTTGTAGGGAGGTGGGAGTTGGCCTCTTATCTCCAGTGAATAATGACAGGATGAGAGGGAATGGCCAGAAGTTGCACCAGGGGAGGTTTAGGCTGGATGTTAGAAAGAATTTCTTTACTGAAAGAGTGTCTGGACAGTGGAACAGGCTGCCCAGGGAGGTGGTGGAGTCACCATCCCTGGAAGTGTTTAACAGAAATATAGATGTGGTGCTCAGGGACATGATTTAAGCATTGAACAGGTAGATAAAGGTTGTGGTGGGTGGATTTAGGTTATGGCTGGACTTGATGATCTTCGAGGTCTTTTCCAACCAGGTTGATTCTGTGATTCTGTGATTCTGTAATAATAATTCCTTGGCAGAGAGGAGCTGAAAGAACCACATAGATCTTTTTCCCCCTCTAGTTGCTAGGGATGTGCAGTAGGATCGTTATTGTTATTTCCTTTGATGCACAGCATTCAATTAATTTCCTTCAGCACACGTTGACGGCGCTCCAAGGAGCATTCCAGGAGCTCTGCTTTCCAGCACAGCCAGTTTGCCAGCATCCTTTGTGCCAGTTCAGCTACTTTGGAGGGGGTGAGGAGAGCAAAAGGGCAGGGGGGGGAGCGTGGGGGGGTGATCCTTCCCAAAGAAACGCCCTCAGCCAGGTGCACGGAGGCTGAGGAGAAGGAAGCCTGGGCACTGCTCGTGTTGTCCCCAGGTGAGCGCCGGTGGGGTCCCGTTCAATAAAGCAGCAGTAACCCCCATCTTGCTGCATTCCCTTGGCAGCCACCAAACCACGGCAGGGAAAGGAAATTGAGCCCATTAAACACACACACACAGATGCTTCTGTGCCATTGCCCCGCTCAGGAGGGGAGGAAGGAGCCTCTATTAATTTTTTTCTTTTCCTATTGTGCCTTTACCAAACGCAGTCATTGAATCATTAAAAAGAAGAGGGGGGGGGGGGAGGAGGATGAGGAGGGGTGGCAGCAGCTACTGCAATATCCACACAGGGAGTTTCCAGGAATGAAGCATAGAAATAGGCTTCTTGTGCAATACTGGGTGCTGCTGTTGGCCACGTTCACCAGGGCATGTGGAGGTTGTAACGAGGTGGGGATCAGTCTCTGCTCTCAAGGAACAAGGGATAGGACAAGAGGAAATGGCCTCAAGTTGTGCCAGGGGACATACAGATTGGATATGAGGAACAATTTCTCCCCAGAAACGGTTGTCAGGCCCTGTCCCAGGCTGCCCAGGGCAGTGGTAGAATCCCCATCCCTGGAGGGGTTTCAAAGCTGTGTAGATGTGGTGCTGAAGGCCATGGTTTAGTGGTGGCCTTGGCAGTGCTGAGATAATGGTTGGACTTGATGATCTTAAGGGTATTTTTGAACCAAAAAGATTCTGTGATTCTATTCTATGATTTGCAGGTCTCTGGGCACCCTGCTTAGGGCTCAAAAGCTCTTTCAGTTGGATCTTCTCCACAGCTTGGCTCTGCAGGAGCAACATCACCATGCCCTAGCCTGCTGATTTCTTTTTGGCAGCCTGGGGACCTCAGTGTTCATAAGTATTGTGGCTCTAGCACCGATGAACCGTGCAGTCAAGTGGTGACTGTGGCTCCACAGTCACAGCAATTCTACGAATGGGAGTAGCAAGGTATGGTGGCGACCTGCTGATGGTCCTCCTGGCAGCAACGAGCTAAGGAAGAGGTGCTACCTCTTAAAGTGTACTAAGCTTCCCACCATCACACCCACTTGAAAAGCCCAGTCTGGGCCAGGCTCTCTCAAGAGGTCAGGTTTCAGGTGACAGCCCCAAGTTGCTGTATCAGACCTTTTGCATTGAGTTTATCAGCAGGAAGGGTGGGGTGCCAGCCTGGTGCTGGGGTAAGAGCACAGGAACAGGCATCACTGGGTGAACCAAAGGCCTGGCCAAGAGTCCTGTCACAAACTGTGGCCATAAAGACATGCCAAGAGAGAAGCATGTGCATGTTCATACCACCACCACCAGCTCTCCTGCTCCCCAGTCATTTCCTGGGCACCTCCAGGGCCAGATGTAATTCCTCTGCCCTCTGTAGCTCACCATGGAAATCTCCCCCTCATTTTTCAGTCATCTGTTGAGCCCTCAAAAAGCTTTCTCTCCAGCTTATAATGCAGCATACAGCTTCTCCCATTTAGAAAACAACCAAGTGAACAGAAAGGCCTGAACATACAAAGCATACAGGTCCAGAGAGCCTTGGGATGGCATCAAATACTTAGGAGTATGTGTCATTTGTAGACCTGTGTCATTTCTAACATACACTTTCAATTCAAACAGGGATGAGACCTGTCCTACCTTAAATCTTTAGCCCAGGCCACCTGAGCAAGCCTTTGTTCAAAGCACTTATAAGCCCAAGCATGAGGATAATGAGGGAACTGGGGATGTTCAGCCTGTAGAAAAGGAGGCTGAGGGGAGATCTTCTGACTTGCTACAACTGCCTGGAAGGATGTTAGAGTGAGGGGGCATCCTCAAGTTGTGCCAGGGGAGGTTTAGATTGGATATGAGCAACAATTTCTTCACCCAAAAGGGTTGTCAGGCCCTGGCCCAGGCTGCCCAGGGCAGTGGTGGAGTCCCCACTCCTGGAGAGCTTTCAAAGCTGTGTCAATGTGGTGCTGAGGCCACAGTTTAGTGGTTAACAGTTGGACTTGATCATCTTAAAGGTCTTTTCCAACCAAAACAATTCTATGATTCTGTAAATGTAGATCCTATAACACAGCACATGTGTCGTGCAGAAGTCATGATAGAGGGGAGCTCCAGTAAGTGCCAGCCAGGTCCTGGGTTGGGTTCCTCTGGCACACAACAATGGAGAGCAAGCCTAGGGAAGAGGAAGGAGAATTATCCTATAAGACATCACCAGGTCTTTGATCAACAGTTGCACAGGGAAAGCTGCAGACATCTGTGTCCCCCTTGTATGCACTTTTCCTCCCCTTTCACTTTCCTAATTTTCAACAAAATCTTCAGGACCTTTGTCAACATGACCCAACAGACTCAAAATTAACATACTACAGTGTTCAATGGTTTGTGGGTTGTTTTTTTTTTTAAAAAAAGCACTTCTAACATTTTTTCACCCCCTCTAACAGACAGAGCATCTTCATGTCATGCTGGATCTGGTGAGGTGACAGGCTCAATAGGAGCTGAACACATCGATGGACAGAGCTGTTGGTCATCTTCAAAACCCAACCATGCCCCACATTATGGGTGACACTCTGTGTAGCCTCGTGTCTGCACACTGCTCTCCAGCATCCAGAGGAAACACCACCCAGGTATTTTACTGAGACCTTCATCAGATGTTAACACAATAACCTGTCCTATGGGTTTTTAATGTCTGCTATTTCTACCATTGAGAGAGGAGGTCCATTTAGCTATATATCTCTAATGGTATATGAACAAAATGCCTGCAGAATAAAATAATAGTAAGTTCTTTTATAGCTTCTCATCCTGGCAGATCTCAGATTAATTGAAATTATGTGTCTTACACCTGCTCATCCTCAGGACAGAGATTAAAGTGGGAAATGAGCATTTGGAGCTACGTAGCTGAGAATACAAGGTGGGATTTTTTTTTTGGACAGTCTAAAGTATTTGGACACCATTTTGTTTAGCATTGCAAGGCCTGAGCCAAGCCCTGTGCTTGAAGGTGAATGAGGCTGTTGGGATTTGCATCCCATTCATTTTCCATAAGGCAAGTCCACTGCACCTCTGTGACTTCTGAAAGTGAAAATCCTTCAAGTTTTGCCATGTTCAGTAGAAGTGCTCCTAAGTCATAGAATGGTTTAGGTTGGAAGGGACCTTAAAGATAATTTAATTCCAACCCCCCTGCATGGACAGGGACATGTCCCACTAGACCAGGTTGCTCCAAGGTCCATCCAACCTGGCTGTGAATACTTCCAGGCATGAGGGCAAAGCATTCTCTGGGCAACCTGGACCAGTGTCTCACCATGCTCACAAGAAATAATTTCTTTCTAATATGTAACCTCAATCTCCCCATTTTTCATCTTAAAACTGTTACCCCTCATCCCATCACTCAACAGCCTTGTCCAAAGTCCCTCCCCAGCTTTCCTGGAGCCCCTTCAGGCACTGGAAGGTGCTCTAAGGTCTCTCTGGAGCCTTCTCTTCTCCAGGCTGAACAACCCCAACATTCTCAAGCTCAACTGTCTTCATAGTCCTTTTAGGATAAGGTGATTTAAGGGTTTAAATCCTATTACAGGCTAACAGGAATGGAATTTCTAAATCCACTAGAATTTGATGATACAGGGATGTTCCAACGTGGGAGGTCCATCTTTGACCTTGTCAGAAGTGCCACCATGGTGGTCAACAGTCAATGAAAGGCCATCAACTTCTGCCACTGGGAGATTTGAGCTGCATGTAAACAAAGGAGGACACAAGAGATAAGAGTCCACAGAAGATGTTAAATGGATGTGAGAAAGTCAGATTTGAGTCCCAGGTGGAGCAGAAAGAGTTTTTTAAGATATAATACCAAAATAGCACCACTGGAAGGCAACCAGATGGCAACACTCATGGTGAACTGGAGTGACTGTTTCAGATACAAGAAAATTCCAGGCCAAATTTTCAGGGGGAAAAAAAAAAAAAACATCAGCAGGCTTCAAGTTATTTAATTTTTTTTCTGTTTGCTTTTCAACTGCCTCCCTTTCCTTTTGGAAGAGTATGAAAAGATGCAGAGATGCAAAGCCAGAGCAGAAATTTTTGTTTGGTTCAAATATGGGGGAAAAAAAAAAAAGGGAAACATGCTCATTTGAGCGAATCTAAGACAACACTTCATTCAGCATTTTAGCAGATAAGATGTCCACTCAGCTGGTATCATTTCACAAGCACCATGTTAGATTGAAGAGAGCAGAAACATGGAATATATCCCCTGGCCCAGGCTTTTTTATTACTTTAGACAGACACTGATCCAAATAGTATCCTCCAGCTATGATTGCATAAAGTTTGTTGAAAACATCACTGACACTTGTATCACAAATTCCAGGTTTGCTCCTTCAAAAGTTCTGCCACTCTTCATGGTTAAATTTTCACCTTTCAGGGAATAAAGCGATGGGAACATAGTTTCCTGGACAACGCTAACAAAAATTGTTCCCAGACTTTTGGGTTCGTTTGCAAAATGACAAGGGCAAGTGTAGAGTCTTGCATCTGGGGAAGGACAAGCCCATGTGCCAGTACAGGTTGGGGGCTGACCTGCTGGAGAGCAGTGTAGGTGAAAGGGACCTGGGGGTCCTGGTGGACAGGAGGATGACCATGAGCCAGCAATGTGCCCTTGTGGCCAAGAAGGCCACTGGCATCCTGGGGTGCATTAGAAAGGGTGTGGTTAGTAGGTCAAGAGAGGTTCTCCTCCCCTCTATTCTGCCTTGGTGAGGCTGCATCTGGAGTATTGTGTCCAGTTCTGGGCCCCTCAGTTCAAGAAGGACAGGGAACTGCTGGAAAGAGTCCAGCGCAGAGCCACAAAGATGATTAAGGGAGTGGAACATCTCCCTCATGAGGAAAGGCTGAGGGAGCTGGGTCTCTTTAGCTTGGAGAAGAGGAGGCTGAGGGGTGACCTCATCAATGTTTACAAATATGTAAGGGGTGAGTGTCAGGGAGATGGAGTTAAGCTTTTCTCAGTGGTGACCAGTGATAGGACAAGGGGTAATGGGTGCAAATTGGAGCATAGGAGGTTCAAGGTGAATATCAGAAAAAACTTCTTTACTGTGAGAGTGACAGAGCACTGGAACAGGCTGCCCAGGGAGGTTGTGGAGTCTCCTTCACTGGAGACATTCAAAACCCGCCTGGATGCGTTCCTATGTGATGTGCTCTAGGTGACCCTGCTCTGGCAGGGGGGTTGGACTAGATGATCTTGCAGGTCCCTTCCAACCCCTAGGATTCTATGATTCTACGACACAACAACAGAGGTCAGAGGCACACGCCTTTGCTTTTCATTCAGGTTTGCTAACAAGTTTCAGTCCTCCAGGATGAAAGGGGTACTTTGGGACAGCATAATTACAGCTATAATGACCTTTTATGCATGCTGCATTTGTTTTATTATGTAGCCTTACAGTAATCCATACTCATAACATTTCAGTACTCTTCTCTCTAATGTCCTCTCTATTAATCAAAATAAAATTGCTATGGTCAATAATTTAAATTCCATCACTGAAAAAAAAAAAAAAGATGCAAGAAAATAATCAAGAGCACGAAAAGAAACATTTTATTCTGAGAAATATTCTGGCTGATTTAGCTGACGTAGATGAACCAAAGCACTGCAACAGCAACTCCACCTACCATATATTTTGCACGATGGTCATGTTAATGTGTTTGAATATCAGCTTGATGGCTGATGTAAACAGAGCACCACCCATGAATTCCAGCAGCCGCTGGTACCAACGTCGCGCAGACAACAGGCACTTCACGTAATTAAACAGCCAAGTAGGCAAACCCAGACAAAAGAGCCATAAGTTGTCAACAGTCAGCTTGTAAAGCTATAGATCACGCCTGATATATAGCATCCCTGATGCTGTTGCCATCAGCAAAAGGAAAAAAAAAAATTAAAATTAAGTTGGTGGGGTTTTTTGGAAGTAGGAGGAGAGGGAGAGCGAAGCATTTCAACTTCTTCATTGTTGCTGCTGCTGCTAACACGGATAGATCATCAGTTATGACATTGGCAGCCTTAATCTTTCTTCCCAGCCTCATTTTTACACCACACCATGGGATCTCCTCTCGAGGGGCTCGTACAGGATGGACTCACAGGATTTATGGTTACGAAGCCAGGGAGCACAGGGTTGCCCAACGCCCAACGACTCCTCTCCGAATTTCCGTCCGTTGCGGGAAATAGGACAGGGCTGCACCAAATCATTTTTATTTCAACGAGTGCCATTGTTGGGGAAAAGGAAAAACATCAGGGCAGCAGGAACTCCTTGCAGCAAGCCCAAGCCTGCCATACAATAGATGGAGGGATGTAAATAATTAAAGAGAATCATTTTGTAATGCGCTGACCCCTGAGCATTGCACATCAGTCATGCCGATACCATCTCTCTCCAACCCAGCCTGCCCAGCCCTCCACTTCACTCTCCTCACCATTAATGACCTTTTATGAGAATTAACTGATACTAACGCATCCACTGCAGATCTACTGCATTTTTTAAAAGTTCATCTGCTTGCTTGCCCGAGTAGATTAGTTTTGTAAACACAATTATCATGATTTAAACAGTTGGTTATGGAAATGTCTATTGAGCTGCCGGGTAGCGTTTTCCGCCCTGTTCATGGAAAGCATTAGAGGGTTGTCAAAAAAAAAAAAGTGTGGGATCCTGTTAAATTTGTAAAAGGAGCTAATTATGGCAAATCTGTCGGCAGGTTCCTGAGCTGAGGACAAAACCAGTAGGAAATGTAGGGGTTTTTTTAGCTTGGTTCAATTTGTTGCATGTGAGTGGACAGATGAAATGAGAGGTGAGTGAACAGGGAGGTGGGTGAGTGGAGGAACCTCCCAATCCCTCCTGGGTGCTCCTTTCTCCAGCAGCAACAACTGGGATGGGCTACAGGTCAGTAGCACAGAGCAGAAAGATGCTCTCTGTCCCAAAGGGCACACAGTCAAGCCTGGAAATAAAATCATAAGCCTAAAGGCCTAAGTGAAAATAAAACAGAACAACTGCACTCACGTGCCAGCTTAGAAATTCAGATCACGGTAAATGGATGAGACGTTTCCAGCATTTGTGTGTTCCCTGGTCATCCCAAAGGCTTTTCCCCTTCAAGATTTATTTACACACAGGAATGTAAGTAACCATGTTAGCAACAGCAGCACGGTAGGTATTTCTATTGCATCCTCCATGCCCAGGTCCCTTGACTCTTTATAAACATTAGCTAAATAGACATCACTGCGGAATCGAGTTTGTACTGATTTTTCTGGTAGGGAAGCCAAAGCATTGATGGGTGATTCATCCAAGATCACAAACATGTGGGCAGCTGAATGAAGATTTCTGCTTCCACTGAGAGGTCCTCCTGGCTGACACAGATATAGAATCATAGGATGGTTTGGGTTGTAAGGGAAATTAAATATCATCTAGTTTCGAGCTGCTGCTGTGGACAGGGACGCCTCCAACTAGACCAGGTTGCTCCAAGCCCCATCCAACCTGCCCTTCAACACTTCCAGGGCTGAGGCAGCCACAGCTTCTCTGGGCAAGCTGGGCCAGTGTCTCATCACCCTCACAGTGAAGAATTTCCTTCAAATGTTTAACCTAAATCTCCTCTCTTCCAGCTTCAAACTTCCCCCTCATCCCATCACTCCCTGCCCTTGTCCACAGCCCCTCCCCAGCTTTCCTGGAGCCCCTTGAGGCACTGGAAGGTGCTCTAAGGTCTCCCTGGAGCCTTCTCTTCTCCAGGCTGAACACCCCCAACTCTTTCAGGCTGTCTCCAGAGCAGAGCCCTCAGATCATCTCTGTGGCCTCCTCTGGACTCACTCCATCATCTCCATATCATTCTTGTGTTGGGGGCTCCAGAACTGGACACAGTACTTCAGATGCATCTCACCAGAGCAGAGCAGAGGGGGACAATCCCCTCCCTGGCCGTGCTGGCCACCCTTCTGGGGATGCAGCCCAGGACATGGTTGGTTTCTGGGATGCAAGCTCACATCAACCAGGACAGTTTCTGCAAAGGAGCTGCAAAGGCATTTGAGAAAAAGCCACAGTGTCATAGTAGGGAAAGAGAAGCAAATAGCAAAAACCAAGACAATTTCTGCTTTTGGGAGAGCAATGGTACTAGTGTCATCTCCTAAAATACTCCACTGTGCTGCCCAGCCTCTCTAAGAGACTCAGGGGAGAGAGAGCCCATGCTGCAGGAACTCCCATACTTGCCAAGAGGTCTTCTTCTGTCAAAACAGGGGATGTTGAGACACATCCTGGGTAAACACTATGATCTCACACACCTGGCCGGGGTGGTTTAACCCTTGACAGCAGATGGACAGACAGAGTGGAAGACAAGTGCCTAGATCCACCTAAAAGCCTCACCCTCTGAGGAACAGATTAATGTTATCTACCCTGTTTGAACCAGTAATGTGTTCATTTTAGAGGACAAAATTCTGGTGTAAGAAATAGGCTGCCTTCATCATGCCTATCAATATTAACCAAAATTGCTAGATTTCTCAAATATAATGAGAACAAAAATAAATAATAATGATAAAGGTTATGGTGGGTGGATTTCGGTTATGGTTGGACTTGATGATCTTTGAGGTCTTTTCCAACCAAGTTGATTCTGTAACAAGAAGCCATTGAAGTTATTTGGTTTTCAGGAATTAGGTGTTTGGGATGGCTTCCAACTTTTACCCTTTGTGGATTGGTCAGTCTCCACTTCAAAGAGGACCATAGATGGAGAATTATCTGTGCTTTTCTCCCAAGAGTTGATATCTCACAAATCACCACAGTAACAGCTCAGAGAAGGGCTCCTTGAACAGGCAGTGGCCAAAATGTGATCACCCATCCTATGGATCTAAGGATAGACACCCACTTGGGCCAAGTTCCAAGAAAGGCCATGGCAAGTCAGTGCACGTGGGCTCCTGGAGGAGGCAGAGGAGTGGAGACATTTTTAAAGGGAAGCTTCATAGCAGATGATTGCCAGACAAGCACTGGTTTTGTTTCTCAACATCCAACCATACACCTTGGTTCAGCGTTCAGGGAGGGGGAGGCAGCTGAGTGTGGCAGCACAGACGGGCTGGACACTGAGGAAGAAGGCTGAAAAAATGGAAATTACCACCTCTGAAATGTAGGAAAATGATGGAGAGCTTAATGCAGCCTAGCTGCAGGCACTGGAGGATCTCCATTCCAGAGGCAAAGTGGCAGAAAACTAAATTAGACCTTTAATTTTGCCATTTTAAAAGTGCTGTAACCTCAGTAAGGTGACGAAGTGTGGAGGGAAGAACGGCCACAGATGTAATGCTGTGATCTTAAATATCACTTGGGCTTTCCAAAGGTAGACAGTGTCCCTTGTGTTTAGCATATTCCTTTGATAAGAGACCTAACTTTTAGAAAAGGAAATGAAATAGGTGTCACTTAACCTTGCTTCAGAGAAGGATTCGCTGGATTTGTGAAGCTGGACAAACAGGGGCTTAGAAAGAAAATTGTGAGGTGTTTATCCGCAGGGAAAATAAGAGTCCCTAGTAACAGGAGAAGTGCTGGACTAGGGATAGTTTGCTCCTCAGGGATCATATTTTCAGCGGTCATATTTAAAATATCTGCAAGTGACCTTGGCACAAAAAGTAGACATTTTCTAATGATGGTTTCTGAAAATGCAAAAGACATCATTTTGGGGAGGCCTGACATGCCGTGCAGGAGGAACTGGGTGACCTTGAGATCTGGATTAACAGAAATGGAGTGGCAGTGCTGACAGACAAGTTAAAAACCTCTTGGTATTGTCTGGGAATGTCTGAGAAGGAAAACCTGAGTCACCATTCCTGGAGGTATTTAAAAGATGTGTAAATGTGGTGCTGAGGGACATGGTTTAATCGTGGTCTTGGCAGTGCTGGGTAAATGTTGGACTTAAAGGTCTTTTCCAACCAAAACAATTCTATGACTCTGATGTGGTCATGAAAAATGCAAATGAGATTTACCATGTAAGAGACTTCCAGAAAGTCCTGCAAGAGTTGTTCATAGCAGGGTAGTCCTGCAGTGGTGAGCACTGCAATGTCCAACCTTCATCAGCTTCCACTTTAACTGAAGCCAGACCAAAAGCCAGGTGCCCAGATTCTCCTGGTCATGGAACAGATTTGCTGTGAGGAACACACCAAGACATGATCTTTCGAGGTCCCTTCCAACCCCTAGGATTCTAGGATTCTATGATTCTATGAAAAAAAAAAGACTATTCTGAGATGGTCAGTATGGTACCTCTCTTAGAAGACAACCCAAAACATAAGGCCATGATGAGGAAAAGGAAAAGCTTCTGTGACTGGGAGGATTTCACGGTGTTATCTTGTCCCTGAAACACTAAACCAATGAATCCCATGTATGAGTGTGTGGGGAAACCACACCAGGTTCCCCCTTCCTGGCTCTTTGTAAACTCAGGGAATTTTGAATTGCTTCCACGCTAATAAAAAATAAATACATAAATATTTTTTAAAATACAATAGTATTTTCAACAGAATTGGCCAGTCTATATTCTATGAACCACGACTGCAAACACCCAGAGGACAAGATGTGCTCAGAAGCATCACAGAGACAGGGAACGTTTCCAAAACTTAAGTCTTCTTCTGCCCTAGACTTCAGATGTGTTTCCATTTGGGGAAAAAGAAGTGTGGCACCGCTGAGATCCTCTATGTGGTTTGGGTTTCTTTCTGTTTAAGAAATGAACTTGGAAGGGTTAAGACCATGCGTGATCTCACCAAATGTCAGAGTTCTTAACAAAACATTTATCTGCCCAACATTTCTCTTGGAAAGCAGATGATATCCATAGAATCAGACTGGTTTGTGTTGGAAGGGACCTTAAGGATCATCTAGTTCCAACCCCCCTGTCATGGGCAGGGACACCTCCCACTAGACCAGGTTGCTCCAAGCCCCATCCAGCCTGGCCTTGAACCCTTCCAGGGTGGAGGCATCCTCAGCTTCTCTGGACAACCTGTTCCAATGCCTCACCACACCAAACTATTCTGTGATTCTATGATAGTAAAGGATTTCTTCCTGATGTCCAATCTAAATCTCCCCTCCTTCAGCTTAAAACCATTCCCCATTGTCCTATCACTTCATGTCCTTGTAAAAAGCCCCTCCCCATCTTTCCTGGAGCCCCTTCAGGCACTGGAAAGTGCTCTAAGGTCTCCCTGGAGCCTTCTCTTCTCCAGGCTGAACACCCCCAACTCTATCAGCCTGTCTCCAGAGCAGAGCTGCTCCAGCCCTCAGATCATCTCCGTGGCCTCCTCTGAACACGATATTCCTTCTTAATGACTGACGTGGGCTTATACCAGCAGGCCTCCAAACCTGAAGCAGTTGTTGGGACAGCAGAGTGACCAAGCTGAACTACACAGCAAGAGGGCTTATCCCATCCAAATCCAATCAGCACAACCTTTTTTTCCCGCTTTCTAGACTTTCATATTGTAACCCCAGTTGGTGAGCAGTCCAGTTCAACACTGATGTGAGCAGAAATTCCACAGGCAAACTCTTGAAGGCTGGAAATCTTCCAAGAGTTGTTTTTTTTTTTTATTTGCTTGAAGCTTCAGATGAGGCACGAAGCAACACACACCCTATTTCTCCATTGTTGTGGTTTTTTTTTAATGTAGTGGAAGTGTCCGTTTTTGGGGCACGAGATAATGCAGAACACTCAACAGCAGTGCCAAAGAGAGGAAAGTTTCCCCTAGTTCTGACTGTGTTTCATACAAAACGTTGCATGTTAATCATAATTTATCATAATCTTCATATATTCTTATATAAGTAATACAAATCACCACAGTCAATTAATCAATCTGTAATTAGGAGCTGACACGAACATTTACTACCATCAGGCATAATTTATATGATTACAGATGATTAAATAAAATGTAATTGAGTGAACAGGCAATTTGTTAAGCACATGTAAATTCAGCCATAGCACCTCAGGCTGTGATCTTGTCAGATCTCAACAGCTAAACAGGGTCAGGATGGGTCAGTGTTTTGACAAGAAACCCCAAGGGAGAAACCCAGGTGCTGCAGGACGGGGTGGTGGTGAATAGGTAATGCTCTCCTTGCTGAGGTCACAGAATCATAGAATGGTTTGGGTTGGAAGGGACCTTAAAGATCATCTAGATCTGACCCCTGCATTCCTGTTGGAAGTGCAATGTCTCTACGATCTCATCAGAGAGATGGACGTCAGCTATGAAAAGTGCTGCCTGAGCAGTTCTTGAGAGAGGTGGGAATTTGTCTCCTGGACTTGGGTTAATTTAATTTCAAGTAGAGCACACATCTGGCCAGTCATCAGGAAGGGACAGTAAAGCATGGCACCCTGATGCTTGCTGCTTTTCAGCAGGGGCAGGAGACATGTCACTCTGGTGATTTAGTCTGCCTGACTCAGATACCTCCATCTTCATCAATTAGGGAAAGGGGAGTCCTCCTAAAATAAGCACATAAATTCCTCTTCTGCCTAGTGGAGAGGGGCAGGTGCTCTTGAAAGCCAACCAAGGCAGGAAATGTCAGCCTAATTCAGGTGCTCAACCTCCTGCAAAGACATCTATGTCCCTCCATTGGCTGGATGGAGAAGATGGTCACATACATCAGGACAACTGTTTCACTGAAACACAGGTATAAATTGGATCATGGTCCCAGATGTTTCTGCAGACCCTTGAAGTAGAACAAAGACTACAAGCCAGCCAAGCCAGGCCCAGGAACGAGGAAATGAGAGTTTGTTCTTAGTGCTCCATCCAAAAACAGCTGACATCAGTAGACAGTCCCATGGGAACTGCTCAAGGCAACAGTGGGAAAGTGCTTTTACTTTATTCTTTTGTATTTTTATAGCATCAGGACCAAATCCAACCAAGTGAATGATTTCTTGAAAAGTTCAGCGTGTTTCCAAAGTGGCTTTGGTCACACAGCCAGAGAAATGCAAGAGGTTTTCTTTAATTATTGCACAAAAATAAACTTGAATTATTAGGATCAATTCCATTTCTGTAGTCTTAAACAAGAGTATTTTTTGCCTCCTCTGGTTTTCAGTTTCTGCACGGCTTGTGCCAAGACATCTAATTTAAAATAATTAAAACCATTTGTTTTAATACAGTGCAGCAGTTTCTGCAGTGCTTTGCCTGTGGATTTTTTGGGGTGTTTTCCTCAAGTCCAGTGTCACTCCTAGTGGGAAGTAGAGGAAAAGTCTGACAGATGAGTGGCATGAATGAAACCACTTGGGGAAGGCAAGCAGAGAGGCCAAGTGGAGCTAAACCAAAATGATCTTTGATTATTAAATGGATATTTATGTAGATGGATAACCAGATGTGTTTGACAGTGGATGTGAAAGACATCAGGGAGGGGGGGGGAATACCTCAGGATTAGAACAGAAAGTAACACGAGCTTTCTTCTGTGAAACAATCAGTGAAATCACTTTCTGGACATTGAGAGCCCTGCGTGTGCAGCATTCAACATTGGGCCTGCACAACCAATTTGGGTCAGTGTGATGTTTAAACTCTTAAGTGGTACCACTAATCTCCATTAATCTGACTTCAAAGATAATGCTCAGGACAAGAGACTAAGAGTTGTTAATGCACATTCCTCAGCTGGAGCACTAATACATGACTCCTGCAGAAAGAACTGGATCTTCCAGGCTTGAGTGTGAGGGTTAAAAACAAACATCTATTTGGGGATCTCTCCAGAACTGCTCTGTTCTTTGGGTTCTTTCCATCCAGTTGTGCCCTTTGCCACCACAGGTGCAAGGATGGCCATGAGGATGTCCTCTCTTTTGGGTTATTTTGTTCCACTCCCCTCAAAAAATAAAACAAACCTAGGATTATTACTTCCTTGTGCAGCCCAGATGATGAACTGCTGACCTCATTTAAAAAGGAAGAGTGAGGGCAGCAAGCCACGAATTCACCCTAAAGCATGTGGGATGAAGAAAAAAAGGTTGGTCAACCAAGATTAAACCTCAGCCCTATGATTCTCAGGAATGACCACAGAAGCCAATGAAATTATGATGGTCTGAAGCACCTAAATGAGAAGAAGACCTCTGGGGAGTGATACCATGCTAGAAAAACATCTTTGGAAAGTCTCCTCTCTTTGTGGTTCATAGACTCATCATATAATCATAGAATGCTTTGGGTTGGAAGGGACCTTAAAGATCATCTAGATCCAACCCCCCTGCATGGGCAGGGACACCTCCCACTAGACCAGGTTGCTCCAAGCCCCATCCAACATGGCCTTCAACACTTCCAGGGATGGGGCAGCTACAGCTTCTCTGGGCAACCTGAGCCAGTGTCTCACCACCCTCACAGCAAACAATTTCTTCCTAATGTCTCACCTAAATCTCCCCTCCTCCAGTTTTGATCAATCACCCCTTGTCCTCTCACTCCCTGCCCTAGTCCAAAGTCCCTCCCCAGCTTTCCTGGAGCCCCTTCAGGCACTGGAAGGTGCTCTAAGGTCTCCCTGGAGCCTTCTCTTCTCCAGGCTGAACACCCCAACTCTCTCAGCCTGTCTCCAGAGCAGAGCTGCTCCAGCCCTGGATCATCTTTGTGGCCCTCTAACACAATGTGTAGTTCCATGATGAAGCTCAGAAGTGAGTGTGAGGAGTCACCACTCTGGCACAGCAAGATTACTCCATGTCTTCCTGAGGTACCCAGGAAAATATTTTTCTCTACATTCTTGGGAGAAAAGCATAGTTTTGATTAAAAATGTCCAAATTTCACAGTTCTTTAATTCCACAGATCTTTTTTTAATATATTCAGTTCTCCTTGCATTTTTCCAACATTTGTTACTGAAATACTTCCCAAAGCAGTTGACTGAAATTTACCAAAATCAGGGAGAAGGTGTTATCAGAAAAATTATACTTCTTTCAATTAATGTTGATCAGAAAATAATAGTTACATGTCATTTACAAAACAAAAGTAACAGCTACATTTTCTACCTCAGACTTTCTGTCTGAATTATTTTGAGCAGCTTTGCTTGAAGATATGCCCAGGAGAAAAGTGCCAGGTTTTGACTCAGGATCAGCAATCAAACCAGAGACAACAAGGCTCTCGATCCCCTCCCACCCAGGTAGGGAAGGAGAGAGAGAATTAGGAGAGAGACTTTGCTGGATTGAAAACTAAATTAGACAGCTTTAATTAGATGTACAATTAGGTACAAGTGTGTTCAGGAATGTGCAAAAGCCTCTTGCCTCCCCCCACCCCCAGCAGCTCCCCCAGCATCTCCTGAGCTGTGAGCAGTCCTGAAATGTCCCAGCCCACAGGCAGGAGATAAGGAGAGCAGACAGGGGCTGGGGGATGAGGGTGGTGAGGTCAGAGCCTGGGGTCGATGGTGATGGATGGATGGAGTCCTCCCCAGACACTGGCCATGGACAGAAGAGAAAGGAGGAAGAAGCAGGAAGGAAGTTGTCTTCTGTGATCTCTGACCTTCCTGGGAGCTTATGTAGATACATGAAATGGAATACCTTTGGTCAGTTCTGCTGTCTGTCTAGTCCAGCTCCCCATGGGGGGGTCACAGATACAATTCTCCTGCCCCAGTAGCCTCTGTAGCAGCAGAGCTAAGAAGCGACCTTGGAGTCTCAGCAGAAACATAAACATTCCAGTGTTACCAGCCCACCAGCTGGAACACTTGCTGCTAGTTAAAAGAGCTTACTGAAGGAAAAAAAAAATCAGTAAAAGGAAATTGGCTTCATCCTGGCTCAAACCAGGACAAAAAGTTCCTGCCTGATTGTGTTGCCTAAGCAAAAGCTTTATTCTGTGAACTCTACGAGGTACAACCACCTACATGCCAAGCTGTAAAACCCAAGTGGAAGCTAAATGATACTTGCTGAGATGGAGCTGTCTAGAAGACAAGAAGAACACTGAAAAACATCTAACTTACATTCTGATGGAAAAGAAATGCTCTGGTTTCAAGGAAGAAACAGAAAGTGAAACTTTAACTAGAGTGGTCTCCCCAGATCACATGTTGGGCATCTAACCATGACCTGCACAAGCTCCCAGTGTGAGCCTGACCGTGGTTTTCATCCTATCAGTGACAACTTTGGCTATCTTCTGGATGGCATCTCCTGTCCTCCTGCCTGCTGTGCTCCTCCTCTGAACATCAGCAGACTGTTAAGTAAGGTTTCGTCAAATTGCTGAAATTCTCACTTGTCCCCAAGGAGTCCACCACAGAAGACAGTCACAGTGAAAAGTTCCTCAGATCCACGGATAAACAATCCTGTTATTCTCTGCATACCTCAGAGACCTCTGTGTCTGCTGCTGAAATGGCTTGAGTGCTGCAAAGTAATTCTAAAATTATTTCGTTAATAAAGGCAGGTGGGAAAGTCTTGAATTATCCCTCTGATCAAACTCTCCTGCAGGTGTAGGATTTGTCTTGCCCTGAAGCAAGGTGGGATCCACCTCACGTAGCTCAGGCTGTGCAGAGTCCAGCCAGTGGGTGGATTTGTCTCCATGTGTAGACATACAGGACTCAATCCAGATGCCTTAACCAAAGTGTCCATCTGTACCAGAGGGGACCTGGATAACCTCACCTAGCCTTCACTCCTGCTCCAGGTCACTGTCCCCTCACAATCTTCCCATATGTGATAATCCAGATAGCCCTGGACACCTCACATGGCAGTAGACACATAGGTTTTGGCATCCAGATCAATTGCTTGTACCACCTCAACCTCCATCAGCTCTGCTGGGAGCTGGGACCCCAGTGCACATGCAGATACCTATGTGTCTCCAGCCACAAGAGCAAGACACTTCTCCATCTGTGTGCATCATCTAAATGCTGTGTATAGGCAATGAAGATACATGTCCCTCAACCATAAACTCATAGAGTCACAGAATCATAAAATCATTTTGGTTGGAAAAGACCTTTAAAATCATCCAGTCCAACCATTACCCCAGCACTGCCAAGGCCACCACAAAACCATGGCCCTCAGCACCACATCTACATGGCTTTGAAATCCCTCCAGAGATGGAAATTCCACCACTACCCTGGGTAGCCTGGGCCAGGTCCTGAAAACCCTTTTGGGGAAGAAATCGTTCCTAATATCCAAACAAAATGGCTCACATTATCTGCCTTGGATGCATCACCCCCAAAAAGTCCCTCAACACAGATGCAGCCCAGACTCCTCAGACTTAATTCAACTATCTAGCGAGGTGCTAGATAGACATCCCAGAATTGGAGAGACATCCATGAAGGTCTGGAAATCTGACAAGAGCCAACAAGGTAGCTGACAGGCCAAGGAGCACACCCTGAGGGTTGTACCAGACAGCTACCCCTTGTTGAAGGCACCACATTGTAGGTGGTCTCATTAGAGTCCCATCATTAAATCAGCAGCAAAAATTCCACTGACTTCAGTCCATCCAGAACTTCACACCCAAACTAGTTCCTATCGGTTGTGACCAGAAAGTGGGCACAGGTCTTGCTAAAGTAAGACTATATGAAACATAGAATCATAGAATGGTTTGGGTTGGAAGGGACCTTAAAGATCATCAAGATCCAACCCCCTACATAGGCAGGGGCACTTCCCACTAGAGCAGGTTGTGCAAAGTCTCATCTAACCTGCCCTTGATCACTTCCAGGGATGGGGCTTCCACAACTTCCCTGGGCAACCTATTCCAGTGTCTCACCACCCTCACAGTGAAGAACTTCTTCCTCACATCTAGGAAGAATTTCTTCCATGCTGTCCCCAGAGAATTTTACTTCCCCCTTGCTTTCCCTATCGGGAACCTCATTTTTCGATCTATTTCGGAGAAGACCAAGGCCACCTCCCCAGCTGAGAGCAGGCCACCTGGGTTTGACTTGTGCTGTCAACTGACAGTGTCAAAGCACAAGGACAGCTGTTGGCTGAAGTTTGAGGTGGTGTTCCACAAGGCAGTAACACAGACTACGAGCCGGCGCATTTCGGCGTCTGGGCGGGGGAAACGCATGAAAAATTCATGAGAGGTTTGCCTAAGAAATGCAGCTCACTGGTGTTCCCTATTAATTCTTCTTCTTCTACAATGAAATTATCTGAAGGCATGGGATTGTTGGGTTTTTTTTAGAGCTGAGGAGAAAGCACAAGCTCAGCCAGCAAGTTCAGGGTCCTTAAGTACTCATTGACACAAGAGGCGGCGACAGCTCTGCAGGAACCTTTATGGGTCTCTCAGGGTTGTTGGTTTTTTTAAGCCTCTGTGTTATGGATTTCCACAACAGGTGTTAACAGCTCAAGGCATCTTAATGCCTGCTGGATTAAATAATGCACATTTTTAAAATTGCATGAGGTTTCTCCCACGGGGGAAACGCTATCCTCTCTGCTTTGATTTTTTTAAATGAAAATAAAGCATGTATTACCAACAGGAGCGAAGACATGGCTAAAATCCACCTCCAAAGCAACACAGGAGCTGGGCTGAAATTCACTCACTCCTCCTTTACCCAAGTCCTGAGATTCCTGGGGCAGATCAGAGCAGAGAGCAAACGGGCATGACCACGGCCAGGGAAAGTCAGGAGAGGTGATAAAGAATGGGACACTGGGACAAAAGCACTGGTTAAACTGGTTAAAGGGTCTTTCATGCTCTTGCACCTACTTCAGCCAGCGTACAACAGCTGAAAGTCTAAGCCAGAGCTTTGCTGGAAAGAAAACAGGAGGAACTTATCCATTACTAGGAGCTGAGGGAAACTGGGATGTCCTGGAGGGTCATAGAGTCACAGAATCATAGAAAGGTTTGAGTTGAAAGGGACCTTAAAGATCATCTAGTTCCAACACCCCTGCATGGACAGGGACACCTTCCACTAGACCAGGTTGCTTCAAATCCTAATCAACCTGGCCTTGAACCATCCAGCCAGCCATGGTGGGGGACAGCAGCAGGACATGGCACATCCTACGTGGGCACAGCTGTCTTTGGGTGATCCTCCCAGGGCTCTGGATTTGGGCAGAGATGTCCAACCTGATGTCCACGTGTGGTTGGTCAGGCCTGGAGGTACATGGCCAGTGCAGTGGAGCTGAAAGTACAGATCCAGCCATTCTCAGTGTGGACAAGAGTAGAGCCCAGCCCTCAACATCCCTTCCTGAGAGCTATTGCTCTCCTTGGGAACCTGTTTTCACAGAATCATGGAATCATAGAACGGTTTGGGTTGGAAGGGACCTTCAAGATCATCTAGTTCCAACCCCCCTGCATGGGCAGGGACACTTCCCACTAGACCAGGTTGCTCCAAGCCCCATCCAACATGGCCTTCAACACTTCCAAGGAGAGGGAATCCACAGCTTCTCTGGGCAACCTGGGCCAGTGTCTCACCACCCTCACAGTGAAGAATTTCCTCCTTTTTTTTTTTTTTATTTTGGGGACCTCTTTTGCAAAAAGCAGGGGTGCTTTGTGAAAAGTTTGGCTGTCTTTGGGGCATTAATCATGGCTCTAGAAGCGTTTATTAATGCCCTGTTGATTGCTAACAGGGAAGCACTGCTGCCCCATATGCAAACAGTGGTGATTAAGCACCAGATTAAACATCTTCATGAATATTTAAAAGGCTGTTTTTGAAAGTTTCCTGCCCTTTTACACTAATAGCCCCATTAAAACCTGTTTACAAGCCAGTCATGAGAGTAACTGTGTGCACTTAAAACACGAGAGAGTTCCCCTAGAGGAGAGCTTTAACCACGTGAGAATGGCAGCTGATCAATAAGGATCTTAAAGTAAGACTGTCTGCCTAAACCCAATGGAAACAACCCTCACAACATGGATATAAAGAGCTGGCAAGTGCCCAACTGGTTAATTAGGGAGGCAAAACGGTAATAATAACAATAATAATATTAGCTTGAAGGTCCAGCTGTCCTAGTCCTGGGTGTCTGGCTGCCACGGGACTTCTCAGAAGCTGCCTTCAAGATGTTAATGGCAGCCAGGAAAAGGCCGGGGAAAGTTTTAAATAAACTGAACAGCTTGGTGTTTCCTGGATCTTCTGATGTTTTACATATCAGCCCCTGATTGCAAACAGCCAGAGCCTACAAGGGGATGCAGATAGCATTTGAGAGCTGTTAATAATTCATGCCATCTGAATGTCGTGCAGAAGTGTGGTAGAAAACACACAAGTCTTGCACATCTGCCCAAAGAAGCTGTGGATGCTCCTCAGGACAAGGCACAATGGGCATAAGCTGGAATACAGGAGGTTCAAGTTAAACATAAGGAAAAATTCCTTTACTGTGAGAGTAACAGAGCCCTGGGACAGGCTGTCCAGAGAGGCTGGGGAGTCTCCTTCTCTGGAGACATTCAAAACCCGTCTAGACGTGTTCCTGTGTGACCTACTGTAGGTGATCCTGCTCTAACAGGGGGTTGGACTAGATGATCTTCAGAGGGCCCTTCCAACCCTGACCGTGCTCTATGACTCTATGACCCTGGAAGTGTTGAAGGGCAGGTTGGATGGGGCTTGGAGCAACCTGGTCTAGTGGGAGGTGTCCCTGCCCATGGCAGGGGAATGGAACTAGACGATCCTTAAGGTCCCTTCCCACCCAAACCAGTTTAGGGTTCTATGACACATCCATAATGGAAGAGGTGGGCCTATTCAGTCAGTGCTGTAAACCCAAAAATTCAAATCTACGACACTGAACCCTCTGCATGGACATTACCCTTGGCCCACTCCCTGGTACTCCCCACAAGTCCTACAACAACCACCTCATTGCCTTGTTCAGAGTTAAGGAGCCATGGCAGAACAGCTTTGTGAAGGTGCTAGAGTCCAGCACAGGAGGCAGGTGCTTGAATACCACAAAAAACCTGGGCCTTTGTCTCTGTTCTGATGCTACCGAACGCACCAGAAAGAAATCTATTGACATCAGTGGGGTTTGGATTAGGCTCCTGCTCTGTTATTAAGTGAATTGTTAATTATTAATAATAACATAACAGAAAGTCACATGTTGCCTTAGTCAACCATTCAATTTTGCCCTATGTGGGGGTTTTGGAAAATAGAGTCGCCGAGTTTAAATACAAGTGTGGATTGATTGCTCAGCCTCCTTACTCATTGCCAAGGAGAGAGTATGCTTACATTTGGGTGTCCAGTTTTAAATGAATATTGATTGACTGGAATTCATGCCGTCTGCTTCAGTTTAACTGTTTGGCAAAACTTAGAGATGTCAATAAAACTGGATTGAATTTTGAAGAGTATTAAAACTTTCTGGAGCCAAGGTAATCGTGATGGAAAAAAGTAATAAATGGCTGGACACCTTACAAGCGTGGGGCTTTTCCCACTGCTGTGAAGCCCCCTGGGGTTAGGGGTGTTTAGACCCAATGTTAAAAGACCAGTAGAGCTGCTAATGGTCTTTCTGTTCCTTTTGGCTGCAGCAAATATAAATAAGCAAAGTTGATGCTGTAACTCATACCTCCCTAAAACTTGGCCAAGACAATGTCTTTGTAATGATTCTTCAGATAATGAGGCTTGGGAAAGCATCACCTCTTCAAGGGAGGAGCAGCTGGCTACATCTCCAGAAGGGCTTCTCTGAGTTTGCCCCCATGGGACTGGCAGTTGCCTGTCCTGGCTCCTTGATGGAGACACACCTACCTTACCTGCAGGAAAAGTGACACTTGGCAGAGTGGGAAGCAGAGAGCTGGGTGAGACTGGGAGAGGTCTCACCACACAGTAGAATCATAGAATCATCAGATGGTTCAGGTTGGAAGGGACCATAAAGATCATCCAGTCCAACCCCCCTTGCAGTGAGCAGGGACATCTGCAACTCAATCAGGTTGCTCTCTGTCCAACCTGACCTGGAATGTCTCCAGAGATGGGGCATCTCCCACCTCTCTGGGCAACCTGGGCCAGCATTTCACCACCCTCAGCATAAACAGTTTCTTCCTAAGATCTAGTCTGCACCTAAATCAGAGGGAAGAGAACAGTGCATTGTCCAGCCATCTGCACCCCTGTGCCCCAAGAACTTTTATTACACTTTTCTGCCTACTTATGGTCATTATTATTTACCTGCCCACTTGTTAGTGCACCTAGTGCAACTGAAGTGCAGTGGAATTAAGGCACTGACCCTCCCCCAAATTGTTGTCTTATTTCTAAATGGTTCCCCTGAGGATTTCCTATAGATAAATCCATATCCCCCCAAATGTAGCCATGTGAAGGGTATGTGTCCTACTGTACAAAAAAGCAGAGAGACTGCAGATGGCTTGAAGGCACCTCTTCAAAAAACCCCTCTCACACCTACTCTGCAGCAGCTTTTACCTGGGAGAATGGCTTGTGTTGGAAGGGACCTTAAAGAGCATCTAGTTCCACCCACCCTGCCATGGGTAAGGACACCTGCCACTAGACCAGGATGATCCAAGTTCCATCCAGTCTCACCTTGAAGAAGTCTTGCTTCTTGACCTGCCTTTGTTCTGGACTGTTGTCCAACCCCCTGCAGTGAGCAGGGACATCTGCACCTAGATCAGGTTGTTCAGAGCCCCATCCAAGCTGACCTGGAATATTTCCAGGGCTGGGGCATCTCCCACCTCTCTGGGCAACCTGGGCCAGGGTCTCACCACCCTCACTGTACAAAATTTCTTTCTAATATCTAATCTGAACCTTCCTCTTTTATTTTAAAACCATTAACCCTTGTCCTCTCACTACAGGCCCTGCTAAAAAGTTGCCCCCAACAACGCAGTGAATTGGACTGTGGCTTAAGGAAACAACACCAGGAAAGCAAATCCACACTATCTTCATCTTTCTACCCCTGCAGAGCTGTCAAAGCTAGTGTCCGTGTTGATTACTTACCCATTAATTAACAATCATGAACGAAAGCAGATGGGGAACATACTAATTTCTGGGCCAAACTACTCTGTAATGGTATTCCCTTTAAATTAGTTATGTGCTTGCTTGATTTCTAAACATCATCTCACCGACACATGCTAGAATTGCTGTGAAATAAAAGGCCTTATTTAAGATACATAATTTAGGGCCACACTTGTTCACGAGGAGGATAAATCCTTGTCAGGTTTTGCCTGATGTCAAAAGCAGCTGAAGAGATGTTTAAGGGCTCTCTCTGCATTTCTCTGTTGTGATGAGGAAGTCTCAGCTTGTGAGGGTAGAAAATGTTTGTCTTTTTGCTATTTGAGGTTGAAGATCCTACAGACAGCTGCAGGGAGGCTAAGCCCTGGTGGAGGAGCTGGAGTAGGAAGGCAGGGGGTGAGGAATGGGAAGGTGGGAATTCCACTGATTCTGTCACTGGTGAAAGCTCCCTGCTCCTTGGAATGTCTGTTGCACCACCAAAGTCATAGAATCATAGAATCATAAAATCATAGAATCATAGGGGTTGGAAGGGACCTCTGAAGATCGGGTCCAGCCCACCTGCTGGAGCAGGAACACCCAGGGCAGGTCACACAGGAACATGTCCAGACAGGTCTTGAAAGTCTCCAGAGAAGGAGACTCCACAAGCTCTCTGGGCAGCCTGTCCCAGGGCTCTGTCTCCCTCACAGGAAAGAAGTTTCTCCTCATGCTGAGGTGGAACTTCCTGTGTTGTCACTTGGTGCTGTTTCTGCTCATCCTGTCACAGGGAACCACTGAACAGAGACTGGCCCATAACTCCTGGGTTCTGGGAATACCTACATGATAATTATCAGGATGGCAGCAACAAAAGAAACAGCAAAGTAGAATTAGAGGTGACTGGGAAAGCTGGTGGGAAGGCTGAAGTCATCAGCTCACCTAGGTGAGTGGTCCTAACCCCAGGTGGGAAGTGGTGGGAGCATCAGGCAGAAGAGCAAGCTGTGGGACTAAGAAAGACATGGGCCTGGAGGCACAGGGGCTGCTTCAGGGGTTGTAATGAGGAACTGAGGGTGGCTCTGAGAAAGGGTTTGAAAACCCTGGGCTACAGGATGTGGAATGGAGCACAAGTCTGAGGAGGAGCAGCTGAAGGAGCTGGGGGTGTTGAGCCTGGAGCAAAGGAGGCTGAGGGGAGACCTTCTGGCTCTGCAACTGCCTGAGAGGAGGTTGGAGCCAGGGGGGGTCGGTCTCTGCTCCCAAGGAACAAGTGATGGGACAAGAGGAAATGGGCTCAAGTTGTGTCAGGGGAGGTTGAGATTGGATCTTGGGACCCATTTCTTGCTGGCAAGGGTTGTGAGGCCCTGGCCCAGGCTGCCCAGGGCAGTGGTGGAGTCCCCATCCCTGGAGGGCTTTCCAAGCCATGTAGATGTGGTGCTGAGGGCCATGGGTTAGTGGTGGCCTTGGCAGTGCTGGGTTAATGGTTGGACTTGATGATCTTGAATGTCCTTTCCAACCAAAACAATTCCATCATTCTATGAATATGAGTTTTTAGAGAATGAAGTGCAAAAGGACAAAGGTTAGAGGTGACAGGCATCCCCACTGGACATTTATCCAGGCAGTTTTAACCAGGACCATAATTTGGGGGTACTTGAGAATCATAGCAGCTGCTACCCTGCCCCATGCCTTGTTTTTCTTCTTGAAAGATCTCATCTCTAATTGCTGGTTACAGGATCTGAAGCAGGAACTGTCCTGGATCATGAGTCCATGAATATATATCTGGACTGATAGAAATAGAGGGAAATCAGCTTCCTGCCACCACTGACATACTTACCCATCAAAAACCCTGTTGGCTTTTCTCTTGTGGCCTGAAGACAAGTTATTATGGCTGGTAGGTTGAAAAATGTGGAATTTTTTTGTTGGTACTCAGTAGTAACATAGGTAAGGAGATGGCCTCAGCCCTGGGCAGCAGAGAACAGAGCTTTGTTCTTCTTTATTCCCAGCAATCATCACAAGGGGTAAGAGCACCATGTCTGAAGTATCATGAGCAACCATCTTTCTCACTCCAGGCCCCTCAAAAGTGTCCACTATGGGAAAAAAAACATTTTTTGGAGAACATAGGAAGAGGTAAATATGGTGATCTCATAGTGGAAGAGATCAAAGGCACACATTGGCTCCTGAGGGACCCCAAAGAGGATCTGCCTGAGAGTGATATTGGGTGGATGTGGTAGGATGATACTTCTGCAGGCTGGAGAGTGTTGATACTAACAGTAAATGAAACAGGAGGAAATTGCATAGTAAGAGTAACAACAGTGATATTAAAATGCTGTATGGTAGTAACTGGACGTGGGAATATCCCAAGAAATCTTCATGTGTCCATTGTAAAGATTGACACCAATGGGTAGATGCCTACACTTGACAAACAAATTGGTTTTCCTTTAAAGGCTTCCAAATTCATGAGAACAGATCAGAAGGTGGATTGATCTCATGGTCACCACCCTGAAATTGGATTGTTCCAAAAGGTAAGTGCACAGGATCCACTCCCTTGGTCAAGCTAAGAGTGCAGACTGGAGATAGTTATTATTGACTCGTGCTCAGGGTCACAGGGGCTTTTGGCTTGGGTTTTGATAACTGAGTAACTGATTTTATGAAATAAAAGTGCTCAGCACACTCTAGGTGGGTGTGTGACTAGAAAGTATCACAGTGTTGGATGTCAAGGATGTGGACACCTGAAATGAAATGAGGCATGTGGCACTGCAAAGTTACATGACCCAAAAACTCTTGGTTGCTTGCTGGAGACATGTGGCCTCCAAACCCTCCTGAGACATTTTACTTCATTGGTCTCAATACTGAGCATAGTGATAGTTTCTCCACTGAAGAGAATGGATGGATGGATGGATGGATGGATGGATGGATGGATGGATGGATGGATGGATGGATGGATGATGATGGATGGACTGAAGGAATGAGTGACACCCACTGGGTTTCATTATTCTCTCTTTAATGCAGACCTTCTCACTATCATAGAATCACAGAATGGTTTGGGTTGGAAGGGACCTTAGAGATCATCTAGTCCCAACCCCCCTGCATGGGCAGGGACACCTCCCACTAGACCAGGTTGCTCCAAGCCCCATCCAATCTGCCCTTGAACACTTCCAGGAATGGGGCAGCCTCAACTTCTCTGGGCAACTTCTTCCTCTCACCACCCACTATGATATATGTAAATTTAAACCAACCTATAATATTCCTCAGAATGACTTTTAGAAATAATAAGTCCCATTTGTTTCAGTCAGTGTTGGACCAGGCTCTGTATTAATTAAACCAGTAGCTCCTAGTTGGCTCCTGCAAACCACTGGGACCACATCACCATGAGAACCAGTCCAAAGCTGTTCATGGACTAATAACTAACACCTCTTTCACAACATCACTACAGTGCAATTAAAAGTTTAATGACAAGGAGGAAAGGCTGGCAGTGGTCACTGTCCCAGTGAGTCTGGAAATGTCTGAATCAACTCATGGAGTTACCACATGGTTTCTAAGTTCTTAGGAATCTTTCATTTTATGTAGTTTTTCAATCCTGCTTTTAGCTATGATTGGTTTCTATTTTATTTTATTTTCAACTGCACTATGAAGAAACAAGAGTGAAGTGAGAGACTTTTTAACTCAGCTACATTTTATAAAAGCTCTCTGAGATGCTGGGAAATAAATGGTTCTCCCTAAACACATGCACAGGCACACACACCCCCTTTCCAGGTGCATAAATTGAGGCTTGAAGAAGTTGTTGTGTTTTTCCAACTTAGGTATCTCAACGGAGAAATCCCAACCCAAAGTAGATTGATTTTCAAAAGTGCCCAGTCTGGACAGATGGGCAGCAAACCAGATTACTCACAGGGCACTCTTATTTGAAAGCTTATCTTTAAAATGTTGGTCTATAAATGGCTCTCTGCAAGATCACGCAGTCAATTCATTGAACTAAAAAGTAAAGTCCAGGATTCTGGGTGTCCTCGGGCATGATCCTACCATTATACCCTACCCCACAAATATGGTTAGTTGAGGAGTTATTTCAGTGATTCTGTTACAGAATCATGGAATGGTTTGGGTTGGAAGGGACCTTCAAGATCACCTAGATCCAACCCCCCTGCATGGGCAGGGACACCTCCCACTAGACCAGGTTGCTCCAAGCCCCATCCAACCTGGCCTTCAGCAGGGATGGGGCAGCCACAGCTTCTCTGGGCCATCTGGGCCAGTGTCTCACCACCCTCACAGTAAAGAATTTCTTTGGACTGAAACAGAGAACTCACAGCTTGAAAAATCAGCAGATGCCTTCACCATAATGTGATGAAGTGTCCAAAAGTGTTCCCATTTGCCTGGTCTATTGGCTCCTGGCATGACAGCCAGGGACGTTTAGCATAAATACCTGCCTGGAGCAGCTCTGACCTAGGGAACCTGACCTCACAAGTACTAAAAGCCACTCATGTTATTGGTTAAGAAAAACAATATAGGGATCTTTAACCCACGAGTCCTACAGCTGCTGATTGCAGAAGGAAGAACAATCCATTTGATCTTTAAAATAACTGGGACCTTTTAGGGCCATGGTTTAGTCGTGGCCTTGGCAGTGCTGGGGTAATGGTTGGACTTGACAATCTTAAAGGTCTTTCCCAACCCAAACAGTTCTATGATCACTTCAAAACGAGCAGGTGTGTGGTGTAGTTACCTTACATGCTGCAATAACAGTTAAACTGCTTGAAATGCCTTTTTAGGAGACAACTGAAAGCTTGCCACATCTGTGCCTGTTCCTCTCCTTTACTCACCAGGTACCATGAAAAGGAGAGGACCAACCTCATGATAATATTGCAACATCTCTGGAAAATCTCACCCACAACCTTTATAAAACCAGCAAACCTTCCTCAGCCAGAAGAAGGGGCTTCTCTCTTGGAAACACAGATATGCTTTTGTGAACTCATCCTAGATCACTGAGCCCTGAGTGACCACGGATTTTGGATTTGTCATCCTACTTCAGCTTTGAAGTTGTGGTGCTCACCTGCCTCCCAGTACCTTAAGCTCCCAGTTTCACTTCAGCTTCAAGGGGAGACTCAGGTGCACAGGGAAGACCTTTGAATGGATTAAACAAATAGAGCAAAGACATAGAAAGCCCACATCCACAGTGTGCACGTCTGTGATTCCACATACATGCATTTATACCCACAGAGAGTGAGAGGAAAAAAAACCCACATGAATTTTTGGCAAAAGTTTCCTTTATAAAGTTGAGCTTCACACAGCAGCACAATGTATATATCCTTTATTTCTGCATCATTTCTGTGCTGTGGTCAAAGAGTATTAAAGGATACATTTCTGCTCTATATTACAACTGGGTAAATCCAGAGGAATTCCCCTGAGCCACGTTTACCTCTAAGATTTTTGCCTACGTGGGGGACACTCAGGAAAATAACCCAAATTAGCTGAAGGTGAGAATTTAAAAGTGGATTAATTAAACTGCGTGAAACCCCTGTGAAGGTTGTTCTTATTCAGAATTCAGGTGGTCTTCATTCAATTTAATTTAATTCACTTTGGAAATTAATTCAGATTAATTGTCCTAACAGTTTGTATGTACCTATTCTAGATTAACACTGGGGTAATAAAATGAATTGTAGCCCACTGGCTTCAAGATTATTTTTACATTTATAGCAGGAGGCTCTGGAGAGGGAATGTCCCCTGTGTGTCCAGAAGCCAGTGCTTTGCCAGTCAAGATAAAGGAGTGTGTGGGGGGGTGTCTTTCTGGAAATAGATAAGCAATATTCTTTTAGTTTTGGGGGTAATTTTTTAAAGAGCTGGGAAGAAAAAGAATGTGACAATGACAACACAGCAACAGGTTGAATGGCACTGCTTTTGAGCCCTGAGTAGGGAGCCCACAGACTTACCTTCCCCCAGGACCTGATCCTGCTTTTATGATTTTTTGGGGGGGAGAAAAAAAAAAAATCAATCATCAAGAGGAGCAATATCCAAATCTCCTAATTCCAGGCAATCCGATTTTGCAAGCCTGGAGCCAAATGAAAGTCAAGACTCCAATAGAGAGGGCCTGTGCTATTTGAAAGAAGAAAAACTGCTTTCAAGAGATAACTGCTCAAAATCTACTCCCCAAAGAAGGAGACTCTTAATGAGGGTTTCTTCTTGACATGTCTGCCTAAAGGCTTCTTCAGAAGGGATTTAGTCGTTTATAACTCAGAGTTTGAAGCCCCCCTTTTTACTGCATGCTAGCTCAGAGGTCTTGTCCTTGCCCCTTAGCTGGGGCTAAGCCTGGGTGAAGGGACAGGAGAGGTGACATGTGCCCTGCCCCACTGAGAACACTTCAAGGAGCCCAACCAAACAGGAAGGCAAAAAATTAAAAAGATCAGAGCTTGTAAATCTGCCTGGGATGAGCCAAAACGCTGCTGTGGTCAAAAAAAAACAACCACCCCAAAACACTCGAACTGAAAGGCTTTTGGCAGTTTCGTGTCTCACTCTGAAGCACCTGGGACTAGGGAAGGGGGATCGGTCTGAAGCGGCTCCTGTCTGCTAAATCCTTTTTGCCTATTCAGATTTTAAATGTCAAATATAGCCACCAAAAGAAAAGGAAAAAAGAAAGAAAAAAAGAAAAAATATAAACTTTCAATTGGTCTAGAAAAATAAATGCAACCTCCAGCGTGTTGGAGCTGTGATAAAACGGTAACAAGGCTCAAAATCTAAATAATTTAAAAGTAGCAGTGGTACAGAGATGAAATTTGGGGGAGGGTGGGTGGTTGTCCAGCCCGGACCCCCTCAAAGGCATCCCCCAGGCATTGCCACTCGGAGTAAAAATGTTTTCATCCTCAGTGGAGCAGCCGCTGCAGTGGGAAACCTTAAATCCGCGCTGCGCTGCTGTCACCCCGGGGATCGAGGACAGGTCCGCGGTCACCACCCGGGACACCGAGGGTGGTCGCTCCTCGGGAGCTCGGGGACAAAGCGAAGGGAAATTCAGGCTCCCCCAGCCCGTTCCGTTGCGGTGACCCCCGGAGCAGCCGCCAAACGACAACGCAAAGGCGCGGAGAGATGCTCGAGGAGCAGCGGAGCGGGGCGCGCCTCAGCGAGGCGGGGAGAGCTTCGGACGGGTGTTTTTTTGGGTGGGGGATCCCCCCTCATCTCGCAACGGTCCGATCCCCAGGCATTTCTCCAGCTCCCCGGGGCAGGATCCGGCCCGGCAGACCCCTGGTTTTACGCATCAAACCAAATTTGCTTCTCGGGCAAATTTGACCTCTTTCTTGGCCCAGATACGTTTCAAACACTTTCTCCGTTAATTTTTATTTATATTTTTTTCTAAAGACGGGGATGCGGAGGCTTCGCAATCCCTACAGCATCCCTGCCCCTAGCCGTAAATTCATCCGGCTTCTCCCTGGAGAAGAGGGTCGGGGGGTCCCGGGTAGCCCGAGGACTCCTATCCTCCTCCTCAATTCCAGCTCCTTCGGATCCCCTTCCCCGACGAGGGGGCCCCACAGGACAAAAGGTGATCCCCGTTTGGGGGCCAGGAACCCCTTTTCGGGAAGGGATGGGGGGCATTTTCCCGTCCTACCAATACCTTGGGGTATGCGCGCATCGTAACTGCACAGGCTATGCTACTCCTCGCCTTGCAGCCAGCTAAAGGCTGTTCTCTTAATGAATTACTAATGAGTTAAAATTGGACAGCCGGCTTAATTAAAGCGTAGAGGCAATGTGTTTACCACATTGTAATTGAACTCATTAGGGCTCCGGCTTTGTGTTTTTAAGCAGCCGCCTTGTTCCATACGTCGAGTGATCGGCGGGAAGAGATTTACTGGGGACAGGGTTTGTTTAGGGTTTTTTTTGGGGGGTGGCCGGCCTTGCCTCCCAACCTCTTCTCTCCCGTAGGGGCTTGTGCTGGGTTGTGGGGGGTCACCTCCTGCTGTCCCGCAAAGCGCTCACTATGGAGGGGAGGGTGACTCGCCTGGATCCCTTTTAGCGGGGGAAGCAGGGAAGAGGCAACGGAAAACTTGAGGGGAGAGGAGAAATTTGGGGTGGGGGGAGGTAGTTTGAGGAAGCAGAGCCCGCCCCTGCGACAGGGTCCCTCTTGCCCCCTTCCAGGCAGGGGGTGTTGGGTACCCCTTCTCATCCTCCGCAGACGTCGGGGTGGATCTGCCCCGGAGTGGCGGCGGGGAGGGGGAGGCCGCGGTTCCCCCTCACGGGCGAGGGGAGGGGGCCGGGGAAGGGGCCGGCTTCCCCTCACGGCTTGCAGGAAGCTGCCTGGCTGCTAGAAGGCGTCCGAGACCCGACCCACCCGCGGCACAGCCGCCGCGACAGAGGCGGGAGCCAAACTTCCGCACAGCGGAACCACCGCGGAGCGCGGCCCGGCGCCTGCCGCCCCCCACCCCGCTACCCGGGGGGGCCCATGGAGCTCGGGCGGTCAGGTAAGCCGTGGGGCTGGGGGGGGATGGAGAGGTGGGAGGGGAGACAACCTCCTCATTTGAGTGTATTTCTCACCTCCCGGGGTAGGTAGCAGTGTCTCGATAAGTCGCAGAGTCGGGGGTGGGGGTCCTGTCCGGGAGAGCCCCGGTAGGCGAGAGGAACCCCCCGCAAGTTCGGGCTGCAGCGGAGGGAAGAGGCGATGGTTTGTAACCGCGTCTCCTCCTTCCCCTTGCTCTTCCAGGTAGAAATATGTTTTTATTTCGAAATGATGAACTTTAGGCCGCGTTTGGAGATCGGACGGGGAGGAACGAGGCTGGCTGGTCCCCAAGGCCAAAGCGGGGACCTCCCGGGCCCTCGGGGAGAAAGGGGTGCGTGGAGCTTTCAGTTCAACACCGCACCCGCGCAGCGCTCCGCGTCCTGCCGGCAAGGGGAGGGGGGTTGGGAAGCATTCCCTCGGGTATCTTGGCGTCTCCCAAGCGGAGCGACCCTCCTGGTCCGGGAAGGGGCTAATTTTGGGGGAGAGGTGGGATAAGAGGAGACCACCAGCCTGGAGAAAAGCGTCTCCTCCGCTTTGTCAGTGGCTCCGAGGTTTCAAAGGCGGCAGGGAAATTATAGATTTTATTATTTTGGGGGTCCGAGAATTGGAGCAGAAGCGGGAAACCCTCGGGAAAGCTTTCCCGCCCAAGCCCTTCCTCGACGGGCTGCCTGCTTGTTGCACAGCTCCTGCCCATCGGCTGCCCCCAAGCAGGAGCTCATAGTGGTCTATCTAGACCTTGGCTTTAAGGAAGCGTGCCTATCGTAGAGTATCCTTCCCGGCAAGTCACTTTTTTTAACACAATCCTGGCGAGGGAGGGAAGGGTGAGGTGGTGGAAGAGGAGAGAAGTTGCGTTTGGTTGTAGAGAGGGAGAAGGTGATGAGCCAGACCCCGAAGTGGGTGGATGTGAACTGTCAAAGAGTGCAGGAGCGTAAAAAGCCCACCATTTCCAATCCCCGTAGGTTGTTTATTCCTCATAAAATACAACTCTACATAGCAGGAAGTTCCTGCAAACATTTATCAATAATGAATGAATCTCCTGTAATAAAATACTCGCATAATTAGCTACAGTCAAGTACGTGCATTATGCCAAGGCTTTTGCAACTCTTTGTTGAAAATCCGACTTAGATAAATCCTCTCAAACAGCCTTTTAAGAAGAAAAAAAAAAAAAAAAGACCAACCCAGGAGCAAACCACCACCCAACATTTCTCCTCCTGTTCTGCCGTTTTTGAAACCCAAACCGTAACTACTCCTGAAATATAACGGGAAACTCTTTGGTGAATTCAGAAGAGTCATTAACATTCAGCTTTAAGTGAATGTTAACAGTAAATAAAGAAATCTCTTGATTGTAATAGTTGCAACAATGCAATAATAAACCAGTGGGTGGTCATCAGTAATGATAAATGTATCATTATTACTGTGTGTTAGGGAACAGGGTTTGGAAAGTACTTCAGACTTTTTAGTGGCAAGCTTGGTGACAATTCGTTTCTTAGCCTGGAAAAAAGCAAAAGCCATATAATTTTATACACAATTTAGGTGAAAATAAATTTAAATCTCTATATTACATTTTTAATTTCAAGATAGTAATTAAAGCTGGTTCATTATATCTCCTCTGAAAGTCTCAGCGCTGATCTTAATTGCCTGTTTGCACAATCTGCTTTCTAAGACACCCAAGGTTACTGGGTTCTGAAAGACGCGAAATTGAATTATTTACTGACGTGGTGACTCTTCGCCCGGTGGCGTCACGTTTACCTCGGAAGTTTTGGCTCGTTTGTCCCCATCACAGCCCTGTCGGGGCCTGGCTCCTCTGCCGTGGAAGTTTGTTGCTCGCTTAAATACCTGGAAGCACTTTGCTGAGGGAAAATGTTCCCGGTGTTTTAATTGAAGCGTGTGAAATGGGGAAAAAAATAAATCTATAGCTGAGGTGCTTTTCGTTCGGGATATCTTTTTCTCCTCCTATTCCTCCCTTCTCCCCCCCCCCCCCATCACCCCTCTCCCCCCGATTGTTAATTCACCTGCATCTAAACTTGCAGCTCTTTCCTCCAACACCCCGCCCCATCCCCAGGCAGGACAGAAATAAACCTACTCGCGTTTTTAAGCTCTGAGGAGCGAGGTATGGAGCACCCATCTCCTCCCGGGCTGCCGGTCCCTTCTTCAAATATGAAATAAAATCTCAAATCGCTTTTTAAAATATCTCTGGGGCTATTTCTAATAGGCAGTGGGGGGGGGGGAGGCGGGGAGAGGGCCTTCCCCTGGCGGGGTTATCCGCATCTCCTGGCTAAAGTCTGCAAGTACCTAGGTTTTGCATCTCTCGGAGCTTATTAAACTGAGAAGTTAAGGCAGCTCCCTCAGACAAAAGACGCCTTTCCCGGTTCCTACCCTTCAGTCCGCCGTGCTGGGTTCCAGCTACCGGAGGGATATCAAACTACCTAGAAATGCACCCTCCCTAAACTCTCCCGGTGCCTTTAGAGAGCCAAGAGAAGATCGCGTTGAGTCTTTTCCTCTCCCGTTGTTATGATTATAGATGCATCTTTCCGAGGCGTCCTCTGGCTACTGAAAAACTCCACGTAGATCTCTGCCCTTTTGTTATGTCTAGCTGGGTTATTCAAGAGCAGAGACAAAAGCCCGAAGTGATGTGATCTAAATGAGCTCCGGGGTTTTCCAGATGGGACCACCTCTATTCCAAATGCCCTTTCTGCTTAATATAATAAAACGTGATTAAATAAAAATACTTAGAAAAGAGCTTCGCTCTACAACAAACAGTGCAAGCGAAATCTACCCAAAAATATTTTAAAACCCTCCTTTGCTGCCTAAATTTTGCTAGGAGAAGCGGTTTTATAACGATACCTTGTGTGGCTGCTACTTACACGGCTGCAAGTTTCAATGGGATGTGGAAGGGTGGGAGGAGGGAATGGATCTGCGTTGGGGGTGGTTTTCTTTGTGGTTTTTTAAAGGCACCAAGGTTATCTTACTCCTCGTGGCCTCTCTGCTACAATATTTAAGCGCTGTGGAAGTAAATAAGGGCCGTGAGGGTGGGTTGGGGCGGTTTAAACTTGGCCGCTTTTCTCAGCTGCTCGTTTTGCACGAAGCACTCGGCAGCGAGAGGATTTGCTGCTGTCGCCTCCTGCTCAGCCGCTCCGAGGCAGAATCGCCATAGAGAAGGGAAAAGGGATAAAGGCGCCAGGATTCGTGTTTATACCTTCCAGGCTTCTGAGAGAAGTTTGTCCACCTTTCCCTCTCTTAGGAGGTGACTCCAACCTAGCCGTTGCAAACGGCAACAGCAAATAGCGAAATGAACGGCGGTAATCGGAGGCGGCAGCAGGACAGGAGCCTCTGTCTGCAGCTACTGGGGGGGGGTGGAGTGTGCACACCCCACCTCAGGTCGGAATTACCTCCCCCCCACCCTCCCCTGCCCCTTGCACGGGGTCCAGGCTGGGCTCCAGCCGTCCCGCGAGGGCGGCGATGGGCTCGGCCGCGGCCGGAGCAGCCCCGCTGGCCTCGCCCTCCCGGGGGCCACCTGCGGGAGCCGCCCGGCCCCTGAGCGGACCGACCTTTTCCAGCAACCTGCTCTCACCCGGCCATGCCCAAGAATGTTAGGGTCTTGCTACTCCATGAGGTTTCCCAACAGGCTGAAATAGGGAGAATAGTATAGAGAACGGTGTATTTTTGCCCCGCGGGTCAGTCTCTGTTGCCGCTTCGGTAAGCTCCACCGAGCCAAGGCCTCTCGGAGCGGCTGCGGGTGGTGTCTGTGTGACACGCAGGGTCTTGCACCCTCCTCCCCTCCATGGGGACTAGTACACCCAGGCTCCATGGGTTCCAGCTTTCTCTACAGAGGAAACTGAGGAAGCCCCTCAGTTTTTGCACAGAATTCAAGGGGATCAATATCACCGAACAGGTGAACAAAAAAGTTTAGTTCTGCTTTTCGTTTAATCATCACGAAATAAAAGGCAGACGCCGGTTAACGATTCTTCCGGACCGAGCCGGCGCTTCTAGTCTCTCCCAGACTGCGAGGACTGAGCTCGGGGGGTGCTTCGTTGAAGGCACTTTGTAAAACCCGTTCATCCTCCTGCAACCGCTTTTCCTCCTCTTCCAACACCGGGCTCAAGTTGTTCATCCCCGATTCTGTCGGGGAAAAGCCACCGGGTGGCCAAGAGAGAGGGGAGAGGGATGTCCGGGGGCCGGTGCGGAGATGAAGGCACCGAGACCCCGCAAAGATCGGGCGGTTTCTCCCTTAACTTCCCCCCGCCCCGTCCCTCCTAGTACCGACCAGGAAGCGAAGACAGGAGGGGAGATTTTCTCCTTGGCGTGGTAATAGATCATACAATGTGTGACACGGGTTTAACCAATAAAACAATTTGAATCAATTAGCTGGCGGAGGAGAGTTTTGAAGTGTAAAATTCATGTCAGCCTGGCTAGGAAGCATTGATTAAAATGTCACCAATGTGAGGCTTATGGCTATTGCTCACAGGGAAGCAGCAGGCTCCGTGCAAAAGAGGGGGAAAAAAATAGTAGGAGGGAGGGGGGGGGGGAGAGGGGCAACCTCCGTGTGACAGGGGGGCGAGCAGGGTTTAATAAGAAGTGACAGAAGTAATAAGGTGAGGTGTGATTTTTTTATTTTTTTTTTTGGGGGGGGGTTTCAAAGTTAGCGAGGACCGAGTGGTCCGACGGGCTCCCCAGTGTCGCTACCAGGGGGTGGGAAAGCGGAGAACGGATGTTCTGGGGAAGGTCGGTGCAGGTATTTTCGCCTGGATTTGTGATGCCAAGAGAAAAAAAAAAAAAAAAAGAGAGAGAAAGAAAAAAAAAAAAGAGAGATTAAAAAAAAGGGGGGGGGAAAGATGTTAAAAAAAGAAAAAGCAAAAAGCAAAAAACAACCAAACCAAACAACAACAAAAAACCCAAATACCAAGTTTTCGTAACTAAATGTGCAGAAAGAATTGGTACTGCTCATGTGCATGGAGAGAAAAAGATAAATACAAGCATTTTATATAAAAAATAAAATAAATCAGAGGTGTGTTAGGAAACACCCGACGGTCCAGATGTCCTCCCCGCTTTGGCTAGAAGGGAGTTTTGCTTTTCCTTTTCCCCGTTTTTTAGCCTGTTTCGTAGTTTTCCTCGCTGGAAAGCATCCGAGTGACCGGTTTTGGCTACGGCGGGGGGGGAAGGGATCACGGCGGGGCCGCCCCGTCCTCACCCCGCGCTGCGCGGAGCGGACCCAGGCGGTTACCGCTGCTTTTCGGGGGTAGATGGTGAAAAATCTACATTTTTACTGCACTGTATCCACCTCCTTTCGAAACAAAAAAAAAAAAAAGGGGGGGGGGAGGGCAGACGGAGACACCGTGATGCACATTATTTGCTGTTATGTATCCCCTCCCCCCTAATTTAAGTCATGAAGCCATTAGGGAAAAAATACAATATTTGTGCCGTGTTGCTCTTTGTGGGACTTTAAAAGAGAAGCTTTTCCGGGTCCTTTCTGAAAGGGGTTTTGGTGAATCACTCCAGTGAAGGTATTCGGAAAAGGGAGTGCTGGTCGCAGCAGCTATTCGTGCCCGTGAGGACACGGTTGTGGCGAGAAAACAACTTTTTTTAATATTATTTTTTTTCTCTCTCGTCTCCGCCCACTCCGTAATTTCGGGCAGATCCATTATAAAATACAGTTTCCGAAAAGACGCGGCTTTTATATTGAGTTTCTTGGAAGCGATCGGGTTCTGAGCACGGGGAAAAATAAATTAATTTTAAAAAAAAAAAAAAAAAAAAAAAAGGAAAAAGAAAAGGTGAAAAAAGGCCCAAAAAAAGCGCCAAAGCACATCCCACCTTCAACCGTTCTGTCCCCGACCTCGGTGTCCCCTCGCCGGGGAAACCGTGCGTGGAGCCGTGGAGCGCTCAGGGGGGCCGGGCCCCGACGGGGCGCCCGCATCCCCTCTCGGTGCGGAGAGGGAGGGAGGAGGGATGGGGGAACCGGACCCCCGCCCTCCCCCCTTCACCGCCCCCCGGTCGCTGACGTCACCGTGCCCACGGGGGGCCGCGGCGCGCCCGGCGAAGCGCGGAGCTTCCGCGCTTGCAGCCGCCGCACCGAGGGCAGGGCTCGGGCTGGCCGGGCTGCTCCGCGGCTGCGGGAGTGGGGATGCTCCGCTCTCCCGGTGGCCGCTTGAGGAGGGCCCGGCGGCGCCACGGATAAAGCGCGGCCGCGGAGGTAAAGGGCGCCGGGCGTGGAGGATGCGCGGATGACTGCAGAGAGCATCGAAACTTTTTTTTTTTCACCTCTCTTCCGCGCTTTCCCGTTGCATGCGGGTTGCCCCGTCCCTGTGGGTGCGGAATGACGAACCCCCCCCGGCTCCGGGCCGAGCAGGCAGGCGCGGAGCGGGTGCGGTGTTCGCGGAGGTTCCGCAGAGCGTTTTCCCGGAGCAGCTGCGGGTTTGCAGGACGGGGAGGCGGGCATAGGTCTCGGCTGCATGTTTCGGGATGAACCGCCCGTGGGTTGGGGGGCATCTTCCTAACAGGGGTGGTTCGCTGATTTACCGTCATCTCCGCACCCGTGGTGGGATGCGCACGTCGGAGAGCCGGGCGGTTCACAGCCCAGGCGAAGCCAGGGTGGGTTTGGGTGGCCCGAGTATAGCGGGTGGGAGACTCGAGGTGTATGGGGGGGGTGCATGTGCTTGAGGCGGGGACACCCCATCCCTGCAGGGGTTCCCGGCTGACGGCGCTGTGTCTCTCTCCCCCTTCCCCGCCCGCAGCTGGAACAGAGCAGCCCCCTCGGCTCTGAGGCGATGGCGACCAGCCCCCTGCCCGGCCCCACCGACATCTTGCTGCCCTCGCCGTCCAGCGCCTACCCGCCGGACCCCATGAACCAGCCGAGGGCCGGCCACGCCGCCATGAAGCCCAACCAGGTGGGGCAGGTGATCCTCTACGGCATCCCCATCGTCTCCCTGGTCATCGACGGGCAGGAGCGGTTGTGCCTAGCGCAGATCTCCAACACCCTCCTCAAAAACTTCAGCTATAACGAGATCCACAACCGGCGGGTGGCTCTGGGCATCACCTGCGTGCAGTGCACGCCGGTGCAGCTGGAGATCCTCCGGCGGGCCGGGGCCATGCCCATCTCCTCCCGCCGCTGCGGTATGATCACCAAGCGGGAAGCGGAGCGGCTCTGCAAGTCCTTCTTGGGGGAGAACCGGCCCCCTAAACTGCCGGATAACTTCGCTTTCGACGTGTCCCACGAGTGCGCCTGGGGCTGCCGAGGGAGCTTCATCCCAGCCCGCTACAACAGCTCCCGGGCCAAGTGCATCAAGTGCAGCTACTGCAGCATGTACTTCTCCCCCAACAAGTTCATCTTCCACTCCCACCGCACCCCCGACGCCAAGTACACCCAGCCCGACGCCGCCAACTTCAACTCCTGGCGCCGTCACCTCAAGCTCACTGACAAAAGCCCCCAGGACGAGCTGGTCTTCGCCTGGGAGGATGTCAAGGCCATGTTCAACGGCGGCAGCCGCAAGCGGGCCCTGCCGCCCGCCCCCCCAGCCCCCGCCGCCACCGCCCCCGCCGCCTGTCACCCGCTGGGCTCGGTGAAGGCGGCGGCCGCCGTGGTGGGCGGCGGGTTGCTGAGCCCGCACCTCCTGGCCGCCCCCCCGGAGCTGCACCAGAAGAGGCCGCGCTTCGAGGAGGACGAGGAGCTGCAGGAGGCCGTGGCGGCGGCGGCTCACGGCGGCAAGAGCCCGCGGAGCTACCCCGTCATCCCGGTGCCGAGCAAGGGCTCCTTCGGCGGCGTGCTCCAGAAGTTCCCCGGCTGCGGGGGGCTCTTCCCCCACCCTTATGGTTTCCCCGCCGCCGCTTTCGGCCTCTGTCACAAGAAGGAGGAGGGCGGCGGCGGAGCCGACGGCCTCGGCGGGGCGGCGGCACACAAGGCCGGCGCGGGGGCTGCGGCGGGAGGCGGCCTCTCGGGGCTCTTCTGGCCGGGCAGGAAGGACGCCGCCTTCTACCCGCCCTTCTGCATGTTCTGGCCGCCCCGCACACCGGGCGGGCTGCCGGTACCCACCTACCTGCAGCCGCCGCCGCAGCCCCCCGGCACCCTGGGCTGCTCGTTGGGCGACGGGGCGGGCCTGCTGCGCCAGGCCTTCCTGGACCTCTCGGAGCCCGGCGGTGAGGCGGGGGCCGCGGGGCTGGGCACGCCGCCCGCCGCTGCACCCCCCCCGCCTGCTCCCGCCGCCGCTGCCGCCGCCCGGGACCCACTCTTCGAGTCGCCTCCCGGTGGTGGCAGCGCGGAGCCTGCTTCACCCGCCGCCTCTGAGGGGGGCAGCGGCGGCGGCAGCGGGCGGGTTCCCCCGCACCACCCGCACCTGCTGGAGGCGGCGGCCGGGCGGAAAGCGGGCGGCGGGTACCACCACTCCAGCGCCTTCCGACCCGTGGGCGGCAAGGAGGACCCGGAGAGTCTGGCCAAGCTGCACGGCGGCGGCCCGCCCCGCTCTGCCTCACCGCCGCTGCAGCTGCTGCTGCCGCCGCCGCCGCCAGCGCCCGAGGAGGCGGGTTGCGAGCGGCACCCGCTCCCCCCGCCGCATCCCCCCCACCGCCTCCTCTCGCCCGGCGGCACCAGCTGCAGCTTCGCCAGCGAGGACAGCAGCGAGGAGGAGGAGGACGAGGAGGAGGACGAGCCTGAGGTGGACGTCGAGGGGCACAAGCCCCCCGAGGAGGAGGAGGAGGAAGACGACGAGGAGGAGGAGGGCGAGGAAGAGCCTCGCGGCGGAGACCCTTTGGCGGCCGGCGGCCGTTT